>JAUMJL010000836.1:0-1231231 GCA_033558185.1 Dromococcyx pavoninus
GCTGCGGTGAACGGGGTGCAGTCCAGCGGGCTCTCCTGTACCAACGCGCGGTCGCAATGAACGCCGCGGGGCGGCGCTGCCTCCTGAGAGCTCTGCCCCGACTCACAGAGGGGCCCGGACTGGATGCCGGGTTTGGAGGGAAGCGGTGAGAGGAGCGGCTGAAATCGCTTGGTCTGTTCAGCCTGGAGGAGACCGGCGGGCGATCTCACAGCAGTTTGCTGCTTCCTCACAAGGGAAGAAGCAGGAGTAGGCGCTGATCATTCTGGTGACCAACGACAGGACCCGACGGAATGACAGGAAGACGTGCCAGGGGAGGGTTCTTCACCCAGAGGGTGGTGGAGCACTGGAACGGCTCCCCAGGGAAGCAGTCACGGAGCCAAGCCTGACAATATTCCAGAAGCATTTGGGCAATGTCCTCAGACACACGGTGGAATGCTGGAATTGTCTTGTGCAGGGACAGGAGTTGGACTCTGTAATCCTTGTGGGTCCCTTTCAACATCCTGTGAGTCCGTGACTCCGCCGTAGACTACAACTCCCAGCGGGCACTGCGAGACCGAGTCCCCCAACTCTCCCGCGCTGCCCGGGCGAGAGCCTGACGCGCTTTGGCGCCGCGGGTGACGAGCAGACCTTGGCGCGCGGCTTTGCGGTCAGGCGGCGCCGCGGGCACCCGCGGGGGGCGTGGGGAGGGCCCCGGCAATGGCGGAAGTGCCCGGCGAAGGGCGGTGGCAGCAGCATCCGCGGGGTGGGCGGTGGCAGGAGTCGGCTCTGTGCCATGGCGGGCCGCGGCTCCGGTTCTGGCTCTTCGGAGCACCTGGAGCGGCTGCACGAGATCTTCCGGGGGCTGCACGGAGAGCTGCGTGGCGTCCCCGGGCGGCTGCGGGGCAGCGCGGCCGGTGAGGGGGGTGGGTCAGTGCGCGGGCAGCGCTTCACCGGCCGTGGGGGCCGCGACGGTGCCCTCTGCGCCGTGGGCAGCGGGGCCTGTGCGGAGGCCTCTGTTGCGAAACCTGGTTTTGCAGTCGGGAGGGCAAAGTCCTTGGGGCGGGGGGGGAAGGAGCATGCGGAGGCATTGCAGGAATTCAGTGCATCGCTTAGATGGGCGAGGGCCTGGTGTCTGCGCGCTCGGTTCCTACTGCGTTCTGGCAGATTTGCTCTGCTGAAGCCTGGCCGTGCACAGCCCTGAAGGGGGATGTAGCGAGGCAGCTGTGTCGCTTTCTTTCTCTGGAGCAGCTTCTCTTGCCTGGCAGATCTCAACTCCGTAGGGCTTTCAGCTTCAGCCTTATCTCCGAGGAGGAGTTGCCTTTTAGATGCTGTTTCATGCCGTTTCTGGGTGAATTGCCCAAACTGCAGTGGTTTGGGGTTTTTTCCTGGGTTTTTTTTGGTCACAGTTGGACTATTGTTTAAAAATATCATCAATAGAATTAAGAACAGTTTTTATTATTACGACTTTCCACAACCATTTACAGACTTACCGGAGAGGATTTGCATTCCAAATGACTGTTTTAAAAGTCTGTGGCACTACCTGCCCACACAGTAGAAAGAAAACTATCAGCTACACAAAACTGTATTAGAAGCAAAACCTAGTTTTACAGGAATTATTTATTAGTTAATGGTGCTCAGTGCAGCGGGCAAACACTGACAGAACACTTCTCTGTAAGGACTTGACATTGTGCTTATAACTCACTTCTTGGTACGTGGCAGCATTCTGAGAACCAGAAAGGGAAATGGTCTGACAAGGAAAATTTTAGCAGTGTCGCCAGACCACTGATTAAATACTTCCTTCATATGAGAAACGTGATGCACAGTTATCATGAGCTACTGTAGCTCAGCTTGTGTTTCATACCACAAGGATGAGTAGAGGCTGTCAGCCACTTTCTGCAATAGTCTTGTTCTCTCAGAATTGATCAATTTCACGTTTAGGTGTAAAATCACAAAAAAATGATTTGTTCAGAATATACCAGTCTGTGCTACATAAGACAGGCTGTGAAAAGCTTAACGTTCCTTTTCTTACTTGGCTTTCTGCTTAACGGTGAGTGGAATTTGTTGTCAAAATTCTCATCATTAGTGTTTCCAGAAGGTCTGGTATAAGGAAGATATTCAAACCTACAAATGACAGCTTTCAAAGCTGACTTAATTTAACCAGTAGTCAACAAGAATAAAAGGCATGAAGTAAGAAATACCCTTGCTTCCAGGAAATCCTTATTTCCTTGTAAAAAGAAGAATGGTTTGTTTCTTGCTGCAGTAAAGCTTTGTCAGGTCTCCGTGGTCTCAGGACTGCTGAGCAATGAGCTTAAATGGAGAACTTACAGGCAGTAGCTTGTGCAATGTTTGTTGATTTTTTTTTCCAACACATTACAAATAAATGCAAACCTATTTTTCAGACATGGTATGAAATTTTAATGACAGTTCTATTGTTTACATTTGTGGCTGCAAAAATCCTGGTAATATTTGTGAAAGTATTTCTAAAAGAGTTTAAGATGTCAGGAATTTGTTTATCTGGTGAAGGTGTTCCACTCCTCTAATGTGCTTTGTTTGCTTCTTGTCCTTATTGGGGGGAATGTCTTTATTTTTTTAGTTTTCTGATCCTGAAGACTTCAGGAAGTGTTAAAGAGACATCTCACGTATTCTTTTAAGATGATGGGCACACTCCCAAACTGGAGGAAAGACGGAATCTGTAGTCCTTGGGACATCTTTGATGGGCAGAGGTTTGGAAATGCTGGTTCAGTTTTTTCCTTTCAAATTAGTAAGAAAGCATTTTAGACAGCCTGGATCAGTTTCAAATACAGATATTTTCCTCTAAATTAATTCAGTTGGCTATGCTTTTCAACTGAATCTGTTTCTAACTAAATCAGCTAAATGTTGATGAGCGTGTGGGTGATGTTAATGTGGGTTAGCTACTTTTGACTTTTACTACACTAAAAAAGTTCCCACAATGTTCTTTTGAGTTGCTGTTTAGTCCAGAGTGCTATGAATTAAACTGCTCAAAATATCCTGGCATTTCTGTTGGGCCAAATCCATTATAATGCTTTCAGACCACGTTGCCTGGTTCCTTGTTGGCGTGTAGACAAAAACATCTCGAGCCATTGCTGCTTGACTTTTGGAAACCAGCATCTCTTTATTTATAAGTACACTGTTATCTTCATCTGCTTGGCACAAAGGAGGTGAAATGCTGCTTTTGTTGGTGCTGCAGCAGGTTTCAATTAGATTGAGAGAACAGTTGTTTTAAGAGGGCAGTACATAAGTCAGAGTAGTGAAATGACTTGCATGAAAGAATATACTGACTTCTCAAGGCTGCTTTCCTGCAGTTCATGGCCATGATTTCACTTGCAACCCAACTACGCAAATAATTGCATTGGTACAACTGTATGTGATGGCAAATCATGGAAGAAGCTGAGGAAATTGTATTTACGATCTTAATCTTAAGTCAGCATTTTCTCCTGAGTAAACGGGGATGCGAAACAGCATTTCCTGATACCAGCCAGTGTGTAATGTGTTAACAGTAGCCATGTGACTTAGTCTGTAATAACTCTGTACGCTGCTTGAGAGCATAGCTTCTTATTACATGATGAGTTTCAATTCTGTTTTCAGTTCTCCTGCAGTTCAAATTCTGGGGCTTAATATGAATTTGAACTGAAAAGGAAAGCCTACAGCTTAGGCCTGTTGTATGTGTGAGAGGAGCTATAGAAAATAGTTTTGATTGCTTCAGGGTTTTTTTCAAATTTTTGTTCTCTGCTGAGAGTTCAGTGGTTTAAAAACTGCGTTTTGTGCAGCGGACCATATTTACCAAAAGGCATTATGAAGCTGTTATTATACTGCAATGTTGTTTTCATAATGTTATCTTTCAATTTGTCTTTTAAGTTTAATCAAATTAGAGAAGTTTTACCAAGATGACTGCTTGTACTTTTTGCTACACAGTATTTCATTTAAGACTGAGTTTTTCTCTCCTGTGAGAGGTGAATTAGACTACTGCATATTTATAAGACTTCTGTAAGAATTCAGTTTAATTCGCAGTGCTCTACAAGAGTCTTTGCTGGTCGTCTTCAGTGCTTCTGCAAAAGCATATAAAACATAGTTTTGCTCCATTGAGATAAGAGGAGTTTCAGAATTATACTTTCATCAATAATGGATATTAGAGAGGTGTGATAGTTTTTTAACACTTGCAAAATCCATGTCTTGAGGTTGTGCTTAAAAACAGAGTGACAGTGTGAAACCCATTCTTTGGTCTCCAAAGACACAGATAAAAGAATCTTGACAAATGACTTTCTCAGATAACTGAAATGTATAATTTTGTTGGCTGATTGAAACAACTGATGTTGTTCCAGAAGAAGGGAGCTTTCGGGCATTAATCTGTGAACCTGAGGTGGTGTCTTGATGGCATCTTTCATCTCAGAGTACTCTGAAGTGCTTGTCCTGTTTACATAGTCACTTTATGAGCATGAGAACGCGAAGTGCCCAATCTGTCAGGAAATTCAGAGATCACTTGGAAATGCAGATTGACTTGATGTTCAGTTCAAAACCCAATTAGAGTTTCAGCCTTCATTAATCTTGCCAAATGTGTGCAAAAACTAAGGAATATTTTTGATCTGTTTACCAAGACATCCTCTTTGTTATCGTTTCACATTAGAAACAGACAGTTCTGTCAGTAGAAATTGGAGTAGATCAGAAAAATATTTTGGATTTGGAAAATGACTTCTTTTGTTTACCGGAGGTAGTGGCCAGCATTTCGAAGGGTGGTTTTGGCTTCCTCTTCTTCCCTGTAAGAACAGGATATTCCTGTTTGAGGTAAATTTTGACCTGGCCTCTCCTTAGTCAGGCATCTGTCTATAATGCTTCCTTGTCTATAATGGATTGGGTGCTGTTGTCATTTTTTGTAGATTATCTGACATATGACTTTTTCTTCCACAGAGGAAAAGAAAAAACTAGTTCGAGAATTTGATGAAAAACAGCGTGAAGCAAATGAAACGGTAAAGATGGTCCAGATTTCTGGCCTTTCTGGCTGGTTTAAACATTGATGCTTTAAAAGGGGGAGCACCTCCAAATTTTACTTTCATTGTGGTTCTTATGCTGTCAGGCAAATGTATTTTTTTTAAGCTGATTCATTGATCTGATAGGTGTGTCTGTGTTTGCCAAAATCGTTGTATGTATCTATATACAGATACAGACAAATAGTCATACATGTGTATCTTTTCTTTGGTTATGCTTGGTTCGAATATCACCTTCACTTTGTTGAACAAAGGAGAGTGATAGAGGTGTGATTACAATTGCTAGAGATTCTAGGGAGGGCACAGGGAGAATCTGCTTTTTCTTTTTGCCTTTTTTTTTTCCTACTATCTTTTTTCATGTAAGTCTTAACCCTTTCTGTAATAGTTTGATGGTTAAATATCAGGGACTTGGAAGTTTGAAACCTCTGTTGTATAGTGTTTCTGGACAGCAGGTACCATGGAACAGCACAGCCCCCTCCACTTGCCTTGTCTTTTTAAGCAAGACATTATGGATTAAGCTTTCTTTTCTTGTTAATGTGTTAGGATGGATTTGAGTCACAGCGTTCAGAGAGGTGCTGCGTTACTGTGACTTACTGGATTTCATTAAGGTGTATTTGTGTAGATTGTGGTGATGTATGAGGTGCAGAGCTCATACTGTGAGGGAGCTCATATTAGTGGACAGCTTTAAGTTGATGTGAAAATTCACGCATCCAGGATCTCAGGGTTTACAAATCCTAACTCCAGTTACCAGGCCCAGATGTCCAGATTATGAATTTAGTGGCTTGCCTACCTATACGATAAATTACTGTTGCACAAGTATGATGACAAGGTGATACTCATCCTACAAACTCTTAAACAATACTGAAGCAAGAACTTCAAAACATGAAGTTAGTGATGCTTCAGAAAAATGAAGCATTTAAGCTTGACAATTGTTTTTTCTTTTGAGGCATTGTGTATCTGAATATGCATGTGGGCTGAAAAGCATTAGGCAGAATTAGATACATAAAAACACATGAATCCCTTCATCTGGTGGTGAGTTTTGAGTATAGCTGTTGATATGAATAGATTCAGTGCTGTGAAAAATAGACACATTTTCTTTTGTTAAAGCTACGGGAGATGGAGGAAGAACTGAAATTTGCTCCTCCGCCTTTCCGCAACCAAATGATGAGCAAAATCCGTGCCTACAGAAGAGACCTCGCCATGTTCCAGAGAGAGATGAGAAGCACAGATTTGGGATTGGGCCCTGGAAGTCAAAGCGATATGAAGTATGGAATCTTCTCCACAGAAAATGAACAGAGTGTAAGAATTAGATATGAATTTTATTTAATAGTGCTGTTAAAAAAATTCCAGATGTTTTGTTTACAGTTTCTACTTTGATCTATTGAGTTTCTGTGCTTGTATAACTCCCTGTATATATTTATCTGCGTGTAACATGAATCTCTTGGGGAGGAGAAGGAACACCCAGCAATCAAAGGAGACCTTTTCTGTTCTAAACCAACGACATGAATATAATCCAAATGGAAGTCCTTGAATACCATGCAATCAGTAACTTGCACAACATTCTGTACTGAAATACTGTAGTCCATCACTCCCCTACAGCAGTAATAATACAAAAGTGATGCTACTGAGAAGAAAGGTTAACAGATCTAGTTTTAAGTCTCCAAAACTAGCAAAGTGTGTGAATTGTGCACTTGGTTCTTTTATAGAAATTTCTTTTAAGCAATCAGTCAGTAATTTCAAGAAAATGCAAGGTCATCCTCTACCACTTTGTTCACTATGGATGTGCTGCTACAGTGCAAGAAATACAACAATTTCTTTCTTTACCAGATATGCTTCGATATATCTGAGCTAATGAGTCTGAATCTGCTTGTCATCTTCAAAGTGGTGTCATCTGTACAGAAAGTTCACAGAGGTGGGCTTTTTGTGTGTCTGCCTTAGATAAGGTTTGAGGGAGGCTCTTTCCTTGATATCTTGTTCTGCCACAGCTTGGTAAAATTTTGCATTTGATTCCTCTTGATTGGTTCCTCCAAAGCCTGAGAGCGGGGCAGTAGATTAGACTTTCTGAAATTTAAGAATATACTTTATTTTGAGCTGCCTTTTGACCCCAAGGTCAGCAAACATTTCTTATCCTCTAGCCAAGGCTACTGGCATGAAAAGAGGATCTTTGTTACTTAGCAGTCCATCTGTTAGTGCTGTTTGTCCCTAATCCTTTTGACTGTGTAAACTCTTAATGGTCTCCTTGGCAACCAACTGTGAATTCACCAATAAGACTGAATGTAGATATGAATAAGAAGAAAAGTTAACATCTGGAAAGCAAAAATATTATTTTCATGTAAATGTCCTTTGATGGAAAAGTAAATTGTTGCAAAGGCAGTTCTTTGTTTTAACTCTTCAGCTGCATGTCCTCCTTTTTCAAGGTTTAACCAGATTTGGCTATAATCTAACAATGTAAGCAAAGACTCCTTCATAATTAACTGGGCTATGTCAATTAACACAAGCAGCACATACAGCTCATATAAGTGGATGGCCTGTGGAGTCACATCCAAACTTTTCAATGTGTCAGAAGTCTAATACCTCCCTCTGTTTAATAGTTAAGCATATGATATTTTTCAGACCAATTTGCAGTCACAGAGGGTGCTGCTTCTCCAGGGAACAGACAGTCTGAACCGAGCCAGTCAGAGCATCGAGCGCTCGCACCGAATTGCTGCTGAAACAGATCAGATTGGCACTGATATAATTGAAGAACTTGGGGAGCAGCGGGAGCAACTGGAACGCACCAGGAGCAGAGTAAGCAGAGAAACTGTGGGTGTTGTACCGAAACAGCCTGATGATAGTGGGAGCTGTATGCCGGTGATTACTCTCGGAGACCTCCCTAGACATGGTAATCCAATTGATGTTTCTGCAGACAAAATCCAGGCTGTCGCGTGTCTACGCTGTGCTTAAGAAAGGAAAATAATTACTGTAGAAGGATCCAAAGGATCCAAATCACAACAGGCAAATGTTTGTTGCTGTGTCTGTGCAAGATTGGATATAGGACCTGATAGGCCAAATATACCTGCTAAAGAAAAATAGCTTTACTGAAGAAATTACAGATTTAAAAAAAATCACAGAACTATAGAATGGTTTGGGTTGGAAAGGACCTTGAAGATCATCCAGTTCCAGCCCCCTGCCATGAGCAGGGACGTTTCCCACTAGACCAGGCTGCTCAAGTCCCCATGCAGTCTGGCCTTGAACACTTCCCTAGACAACCTATTCCAGTGTCTCACCACCCTCATCGTGAAGAATTTCTTCCTAATATCTAATCTAAATCTTCCCCCTTCCAATTTAAAGCCATTCCCCAAAATGCTAAAGAGTTGCCCGCTACTAAATCAGTAGTAAAGGTTTAGATTTGGGAGGTAGTTATCAAGTTTTTCTAATGAAATTAAATTTAATAGAAGTTTAATTACTCTAATTACTAACCCTCCTATTTGTAGGTTAGCTAAGGAGGGAGAACGTAGTGTCAGACAAGATGTCTTTTCCTTATCCTTGGGTCAAGAAACTCCGCTTCTACTGTGGAAACTTTAAGTAGTAATTAATTTGTCTTGTGCACACACATATGCAAAACTGAGGATTCATTTTTTGAAGTAACAAACTGATGGGATTTTCTGTGTGTACAAGGGATCCTGAATGTAAAGCTTTTCAGCACATGACTTGCAGGGGGATACTTTGGCAAGTAACCATGCTCAGCCTGAAGAAAAAGCATCCCCCTTTTCTTGGGAGTTCTCTCTAGTCCTTGCAGCAAAGCCTGTAGCTTTTTCATTTAAAAGTTTTTCAATTTCAGTCAGAATTTCATTTGCCCTGTTCCCAAGCTTGGGTTGGAGAGTAGGAAAGGAAACGTGATCTTAAGATTTGTAGGTATAGTTTTTGTCTGACCTTTTTCTAATCAAAAATGTCACAGTCCTTCAAGCACGTCAGTCTATCTGCAGTTGTTCATGAAGCTGTCCCTTTAGTGAGCCTTTTACATATTGTATGGTTGAATTGTATTAAACGTGTTCCAACTCGAAGCAGACTTTTATCTTCCTTGGTCTTTCATAGCAAAGATTGGGAATCTATTGTGCTTCCTTCCCAACTTGGTCCAGTCCATCTCCATGCCAGTTTTGCTGTTGGGGGCAATAGCTTGAACTATAGAGGATCTGTGCAGGCAGGTGTCTGTGTGCAGTGATGGTAACTCACCTGGCTTACCTTTCACTTCACTTGAAGCTTTGGAAGTGGAATAGTGAAATCTTACCTGGAGACCACCAGCAGCCATACAAAGTGAATCCTGACTGTTTGTGAGACAACAGCTTTTTTAGTTGTCTGTAATCTCACTTAACTACACACTTCTTCAGAGCTACTGAGAAATACTTGACAGTTCATTTCTGATCATTGCAAAGCTGAAATGGAATATCTGTTAACAGTTGATAGCTGATATCCACTGGGTCACTTAGATCTGTCAGTGCAATGATGTGGTTCTTTTCTCTGCTAGAAATTGAACAGTATTTCAGAGAGTTCCAGAAATGCACTGGGGAGAACACATCAATATCTTGTTGTCTTCTGGTGTCAACAATTAGAATAGTGAAATGAAATTTAACGAAAGGAGCTGATACCAACTGTCTTATAGATGTATATTACCTGAAGGGGGTAAATTGCATATCTTTGTATGTATCTAAGGGAAAGTATACATTAAAGTCTTTATTTCTTCCTTAGAAAGGAGACAATGCTTCCAGCTTGTATTGTGTGGAGAACAACATTGTCTCTGAATTTTGAGAATACATGGGTAGTCTTGGTCCTATTAATTGCAACACCAGCTACTTCCAGGTGCATATACTTGTTCAACTGGCAAATAACTTCTGTTTCTTTTTAGTTGGTGAATACAAGTGAAAACTTGAGCCAGAGTCGCAAGATTCTGCGTTCTATGTCCAGGAGGTGAGTAGCCTTGCTAACTTTGAGCAGCACTTGGCAGGTAACACTGTTGTTTGCTGGTCTAAGGCAAAAAATAAAGAACTAAGTGCCAGCTAGAACTGCTGGGAGGTTTTAGGGAACACGTAAACAGAGTGCCTGCCCCTTTGCAGATGCTAATTTGTCTTCTTCTCTCTAGTAATGACTTAATGGAATACAGGTAGTTGAGCACTACTAAATTTACTATAAATGATGATAAATGATGGTGAAGGGAAGGATGTGGACACAAGCAAGTTACAGTGAAGTGAAGTAACTTTAGATGCAACTCCTTGTTACTCAGCTTGAAAAAAACTTGTGCTGTAAATCATTGCAGTATTAAGCTTCTGGCACAGACACGTCTGTCTGTTTAGCCCATAGTAATGCCCTAGAGAAGCTAAGACTGTCACCTGAGAAACTCCAGGCCTGACCATGTACTATTTTGCTGAGTAAAGCCTTGGCTGCTTAAGTGTAGTTAGAGTTTCTTAACTATATAGTTTAGTTATCCTTATAAACCAGTTCACAGAGTATGTTATTTCCAGAAGTTAATTCTGGCCTCACAGGCTTTCCCTTATCTGTTGCTAAAGGAAGTTGCAGTAACTTTAAACAGGGAAAGTGCATTATTATTTCAAGCTTCTATAGTTTTATTCCAACTACATAGTTCCAAGTAAAAGCACAGCAGTGTGAGTTTTAGCACAGGAAGAGCTCAACTGATGTTTTTCTCATTGCTTACCTTAATGAGTAGGCACATGTAGAGTAGAATGATCTGCCTTGGGGGGGAAAGCAGGAATGGAACTGCTACTGTTGAAGTAGAAGATTTGAGCAGAATGTCCAAGAAAATTGGAATATGAAATGACCAAGTTGTTAAGAACTAGGTGAATAGCACTTTGGTCTAGCTGAAGGGGGGAGGATATTTAGTGCAGGTAAGATAGGGATTAAATTACCTTGAATTGGTAAAAAGAAATCTCAGATTTATTTTATTTTTTTACCCCTAGAATAATCACAAATAAGTTGTTGCTGTCAATTATCATCATCCTGGAACTTGCCATCCTAGGAGGTCTGGTCTACTACAAGTTCTTTCGCAGTAGATGAATCGTGGTGACTGAGATGAGCTTTTCCACTGCTGAGGAACCAGATGGGCTATCTGTTCCCTTTGAATGTCTGAGGATTGAACTGTCTTATGAGACAGCACGTTCAACTGAAACTGTAATGACAGTAGAAGGACAGAGAATGGGAGTGAAAGGAAAATGCAGAGACAGACTTGAAATACTGGTAAGATTAACAAGAAGGTAATAAATATTTTATTGTCTCAATTTGTATATACTTAACTAAATGAATAAATCTTGGTATGTAATAAAGTAGCCACTGATCAGTGGAAAAGCTAGTTTATTTTAAAAATTGAGAAGTTAACAGTATTTGCCAAGTGTTGACAATCTAGCCACTCAAGTGCCTCAGCAGAGCTCAGTAGTGTCCAATGTACCTAACACTTTGGGTTCTTAAATCCTCACTTGCTCTTCACTGTCAGATTCGTCTGGAGAACTGGGTGTTGGGAGTTCATCAAAAGCCATGTGTGCTCCTTCTCTTGTCTGCCCAAAGCATGTTGCTATCACATCAACTGCAAGTCTAGCAGTTGCATTCACTTCCTCTTGAGAGGCTCCAAGCAGTGGATTGACTTCAACCATGTCCACAGCTGAAAGCATTCCTGTGAAAGTAATTTACAATTTTGTTACTATGAAACAGGGTAAAAGTTCTCACAGGTTTACATTTGCAGCCTTTCATTCATTGCAGCAAGTCTGATACTTGAGCTTTTGACCTACTTTACCCCTTAGACAAGTAAAACTGGCCCTCAAGGGAGAGATGAAGTTATGATTCTTAGGTGCAAATTTGTGTTTTCAGTTTGGTTCTTAAGAGTGTCATTACCTCATTCATCTATGCTTTTAGCATCCAGGAAAAATAAGTTTGATACACACTTAGAAAAAAGAACATTTTTTGAATCTTGTTTTCTCACAGTCCAAAAGTTAGGGGCTATAAAGGAGTTTCAATTAGTATTTTTTGCTATCTTGCTCACGATTCTATAGAACCTGTTTTATGGTTGTTTTGTTGGGTTTTTATTTTCTTCTTCCCATACTGACTTTTACTGCAAGTAACACACTCCTCGAAAAAAATTAAAAACTCCACGGCATAAGGAGGAAATTCTTCATATATTGAGTCAACTGCAGTATACTTAGTGAAAGCTTGATTTGCTAGCCTTGAATCCTAGAGCAGAACTTCAAACTGTCTAAAATTGTTTGCATACACTTTTTTATTCCAGATGCCCATTATTACATCTGACCTCATGCATTTTAAATACAGGGCAGGATTATTCAAAATAACCTAGTAATTGTTGACATAGTAAATTAACAAATAAATGTGGGGGATTTTTTTTCACTTTTGGTAAGCTGAAGTTGTTGATGGTTAAGCTGCTTTCAACACCTGAGGTAGTACCCAATCACAGGCCTTCTTTTTCCCTTCCTGAAGGTTCAGTTGACTTTGTAAGCACTTGAGCTTTGACTGCATTTATCTTATTATGTAGTTACACAGGAAAAACATGACCAATGTGAGCTCTATGTAGTTTGTCCTGTCCTTGCTTAGACTGATGCTGCTGGTCAGCTCCTACCTGTGTTGTGTATTTCTTCTGCGATGTACACGCCTTCTCTGTAAGTTAATCCACCTAGAACAGGAGTCCCAGTTGCCGGAGCCAGTGAGGGATCAAAAGCATCAATGTCAAAACTCAGGTGAATTGGTCTCTGTCTCCTGAGACAGAATAAAACATGAAAAGCAATGTCAGAACATCAGACTCTTTCAACGTGTATTTCTTACCATCCAGGCTGATCAGCTCTATATGATCCTTTACCACATCCTATATACATTTGGAAAGATTTTTCTTTTTCTGTAAAAATCTTTGGACAAACATCTCTTCACTTAGAACTTTCTCCAGTCTGCACTGGAAAAACAGAAGTTTGTCTTTCTAGGTTCACTGAGCATCTGCTCAGGTGTGATTTGGCTGATAAGTACTTTAGTTCTAGCTGTCTTATCTGGTATTTGTCTCCTGAGCTGGAACAATGTAGAGAAATATATGATATAATCCAGCCTTTTCTCCTTTTCTACAGAAAGCCAGGGTGAAAGGCTGAAAACAGTGATTTGCATGGCATCTAGGAAGGAGGAAGCACCAAGCTTGAGGATTTCATAGACAGCACATCAAGATGAGTTCTACATTTTTCAGGTCAATAGCTGAAGGCTGCCATGTAAGCATAGTTGCTGAAATAATGAAGGATAATCTCAGACCTAAAACACTGCTTAGTTACTACAAGAAGGCTGGCAACCCATGACAGCTTAAATTGGACACTGCTTGTCACTCACATGAGCTATGTAAGTGTAGACTGTACTTCAAAATTCCTGCAGATGCTCAGTAGCGAAAAGCATCTGGATTAGCAGTTTCTTCACTCAGCACAGCTGCAGGCAGGAAGGGCGAGCACACCTTTAGGTACAACAGCATGCAGCGTAGACACACAGACTCTGTTCTACCCTGTAGTGAGAAGTTATGCCTAAATTCTGATACTCTCCATGTGTCCCTAGACTTGCATGATTTGCTCCTGATCCAGTTCAGCAAACTTGAACAAGGTTAACAAAGACTTCGGTATTGAAATTAAGTAAGAGGGTGGTTACAGTCCACCTCACTAGCTGAACTGAAAGTGGCAGTTGCCATCAGGACAGCATATGTTACCATAGTCATAGTCTAAGGAGGAAGCCGTCAAATGCTTCTACCTCATATACCAACAGCTGAATTCAAAATACCATCAGTTGCTACCAATATATTTTTAAAAGTATAGTTTATGCCCCAGGCTCCAAGTTGATTCAAACATTTTGTCAAATTCCAGCACAATGCAGAATTCCTCAGGAAATGGAATATATTGTACATAAGAGGCACAACTGTGATGACTAATGTAATCTGTCTTACAACTTTCTGGAAAACACTGAAATGGTTCCACTTCATGACATGGACATTGAGAACTAAAGTCACTGCTAATACTTTACTATTTACTGGACGCTGTCACAGTTCTGTTAGGCTGCCTTGCATTGTGAGTGACCTTCACTTAACTTTCAGGAAAGGAGATATTCAACAAGTAGATAAGAGTAGTTTAAGAGTAGTTTAAATCAGATGATAGTTTGTTACCTGCCCATTAGTTGTTCAAATGTTCTTTCCATAACTTTCTGAATTCCAAGGCGATCAATGTCCCTCATGGAAAAATACTGGATATCATAGTTCTTCAAAATAAAGCTGTTTATTTAAAGAAAAAAATCATTACTGGCCTAAGCTTAAATCCAGCAACCCTTGTGAATAGCCAAGTGTAGAAAGCATCTCATAATTTCTACCTTTACAAAAAATCCTTTATCTCAATCAACTTACTATTCAGCAGGATCCACATCCCTCAAACCAATGTACACAATATCAGCTGCTGAAAGGCAGGGCTTTAGCCAGGAAAAGCCAGGAAGTTGTGGTACCTGCAGGCAAAGGTTTGGCATAGATCAGTTTGACACAGGTAACAAAGCTATATTTAATACTTCCCTCAAATCTTTGTATTTATTTATAGCATCCTTTCTCTGTCTAAAGAGAGAAAGGTCATCACTTGAGCATCTGTTTTAATCAGTCCTTGCCTTTGTCATCCCTTTTTACCTGAGTTGAGTGTTAACAGATGAGTTTAACTCTCCTACATTTTCCAGTTTGAAGAGGAGAAATAAAAAGCCTGAATCCACAAGCAATAGGTCATTAGTATCAGTGAACGTAAGGGGGGATAAAAAGAAACTAGACAGCCAAAGGTAGTCACACAGTGCATTTAATGGTAATGCTATGTAACTCAGCCAGTACATCATTCTTAAGTGGAAAAAATAAAAAACAAGGCACCATGACTTTTTATACCAGGGGTGTTAAACTCACAGCCCATGGGCTGAATCTGGCCCTCCACCTGTTTTTATCCAGCCCAGCACCTTGTTTCTCCCTGGCAGCAGCCCTGCCCCTGTGCTTCTGCCAGCACTGGTCACGTGTGCAGTGTGACACATGTTATGCTGCAGGATGAGGAGAACAGCAGGAGCCGTGAGTTTGACACCCCCATTTTAGAAGAATCACCAAAAAGGTCACACAAACTTTGTTGCAAAAACAACATTCAAATGAGGAAGCAAAAAAAACCAACCCCAAGCAAAGAGCATGAGAAGAAGTTGGGCTTCCACATTGGGCTACATCATCCTATATGTTAATGCAGAACTGAAGATAACAGGTCTAGGACAGCAAATTAAAGATGACAAGGTGGTAATTTTTCAAGCTTTGGCAATTCAGTAGCTATGGTATGCAATTATAAAAAACCTCCCATTAAGTAATATCTACTAATTTTAGGTGAGCTTTAAATTACCTCGGATTTCTCTTCTTCCTCTCCCAGCTCTGAAAATGGCTACAGCCAACATAGCTGTCAAGCAGCAAGAAGCCTTTGTTTCTCTTTTATACTTCTCAATTACTAATTACATTGTAATTACATTCTAGTTGCAAAATTTGGATTTGTTTTTAAAAGGCTAACACGCCCATAGCTATATTTAATTATGTTGGGATTAATTAAGCATGTATAATAAAAGTATTTGTTACTCTGAGGCAACAATCTGAGAACTTGTCTGCAGTCATGGATTCAGAAGAGGGATAAATGAATTGGAGACCACTAGGAAAAAATATTTCAGGTCTCAGAAATGAAGCTGTATCTGCAGAACCCATCACCATACCATAAGCTGAGCAAAGTATTGATAATATTGTCAGGTAGTCTCTAGTATGAATGACTTATAGATTTAATACTGCCATTTTTAATTTTACCTCCTCTTTAAATAAAGAGAATGGAATGCCTAAACCTCCTTTGGTAGGCTCTGTTTTTACTTTGTTACAATAGAAGAGAATTGCTGATTGTAAAGCCAAAGAGGCATCAGAAAAAAGTGCAGGCATTTTCATGGTAAGTTAATAGCAGTTTGAGTTCAGTTTGAAGTGTCAGGAGCCCTGACACTAATGCTGGGTTAGAGGAATGCCAATCAAATGATTATGTTCATAAATGTTTTCCCTTAAAACAGCAAAACGAAAAGTTTTGTAGAAACCCTGAAGTGCCACCTTGCCTTGAGGAGTACCAGGCAGTGCTTCTGTGGAGCTACCTGGGCAAAGAAATAGCAGCTGACATTCTGTGAATGGACTGTGCAAGCAACACCAAGGTTACACTGGCCAAACGCTGCGTTTTATTTCAAAGCCAGATGCATCACTTTTATACTTCATTGTCTGCTACCGGGGGACATTTGACTCAGTAGAGCATTGACCAAGCTTATTAGCCCTGGGATACATAAGGGATTCTGAAAACAGGCAAGGTAACACCTATACAGAGGGACTCAAAACTGTCCTGGGGAGTTCTTGGCAGTTGTGCCAATTTAAGCAGTTTCTGCCACATCAGTTCCCCCTGTTACAGCACATACAGACAGGTCATACAGTGAACAAGGGCTGGGATGGGATGTGTCTCAAAAACCGACCAAGCAAAGCAACAGCGCTCCCAACTCAGTTCATGCAATCCAACAGGTTACAGCAGCTAAACCAAGTTGCTGGCACAGTGTCAAGAATCGTCTAAACAGGTGGTGCCACCAAGAGAGATGTTATGCTACTACACCTGTCTCATGCCCTTTCAATTGGGAATGAAGAACAAGGAGCCTTGGAGATACTGAAAGAGCAGTGCCACTTAGCAGAGATGGGCAATGAATCAGGAAGATGAAAATCTAATCACGCAGACTACTTTTTTATCTCCTCAAAGGAGCTATTGTTTCTCTGTGGTTCTACAAAACAATAATGACAGGGACACAAGTGCTAACTAGCCTTCCTGAGACTATGATGAGGTTGATGACCAAGTCTTGTGACCCACAGAGACAGTTTGGTGGAATTATAGGAGATGAGAAGATGTGTCATGGTAGCGAGGGGTTGCTCAAAAAATAAGCACCCTTCACAGCATAAGTGAAAGCAAGGAAAGAGATCCAGGGCTTACCACAAAATCCCTTTTGTCCTGTTGTAAAAGCACAAAATGACACTGACTTGTGGATGGAATTCATTCAAAAGAGTTTGCAGGAGAAAAACAGAAGAGCTTTACCAGATGATAGCAATCTCACTATGCCAAACCAGTACTAATGCAGTGGTATCTTCAATAGCCATAAAGACGTTAAATATGCTTGATCTTACTTGGAAGAGGCATCCTTCCATCAACACAGCACCCACACAATTTATCAGAGAGAAAAAAAACATCTAAGAGAAATGACTAGCAGTGCAAAGTGCCAGAATAAAAGAGTCAACGTTTTCTGCAGCTCCAGCATCCACTCTCAACCTGCAGCTGCTGATCCTGCTCCTGCCCTCCAGCCTAAATTTCAGCAGAAAGAGACTGTCATAAGTTCCCACCGCAAAGGCCCCAGCTGTGCACAGGCTGCCAGTGTAGTGGCTCCAGTAGATGCTACCAGTACCTGTACAGGGAGGTAACAGCATGCAGCTAAGCCAAAAAGGCTGTGTAGGTGTTAGATCAATCTACTGTTAAGCATCCTGACAGTAGCAAAAACTGGCCATGCACATTCCACATGCTTCAGAAACAGCTCCTCCTAGTAATTTGACCTCTTCCCAAGACAAAAGCTCTCTTTAAAAGCAGGTACAGCTGTTCTGATTTGTAATATTTGCTAGTGGAGTCAGCACCAGAGCAGCCAGTTAAGAGACATCATGCAGGAGCAGCCCCTGTCAGGCCCCAAGGTTGTTAAAATACATAAGAGCCAAACTAAGCAGAAACCATGTGCAAGATATGCAGGAACCAGCTGTCACTGGAGGGAAGCTCAGCACAGCTCTCTCAGGCTCCGTTGCTAGAAGTTCCCTCTTTTGCTCAGCTGGTAGAGTTGCTGCTATTGCACAGCCTGAGCACCAGCTCCACTCACTAAGCAGGAACCGTGGTCAGCTGCTGCAGAGCTCACTTGAATGCTTGCTTTCCATACAACCCACAAGGGTGCTAACACAAAGAAAAGCTTTTCTTGTTCTGGTTTCGAAGTGTGTGTGGGCATATCTATATTTACGTGTGTGTGCGTGCATTTGTGTATAGGCGTACATATATACACATACACACAAATAACATTTTTGCTGTACTCGGATTAAAAAAGTCTGCATTTGCAGCAGACAAGGAAGCACCTTGCATCAGAAAAAGTAAAATGCCCTGAGGACTTCAGTGTAGGCTAACAAGCAAGATACTTACTTTATCTTGAAGCTCTCTCAAGAGAAATGAGAGGGGTTGTCCATGGAGGTTTCCAGACTGAGTTGTAAGAGGGGTGTTGATATCAGCATGTGCATCCACCCAGATCACACCAAGGTGTGGGCACTGCCGTGCGTGGCCACTGATAGAACCAAGTGCCAAGCTGGAAGTACAGTAGCAGAGGCTTTAGTCACCACTCCTCCTTCAGAACAACTACAAGGACAATGGGAAGTCTCTGCAACTTAGCTTCAGTCAGTAATGTTTTCATGTTTCTAGACCTCAGATATCCTCACAATAAAGGGTTCATCCCATACAAACTGCATGGCATGCCACTGTCATGATTCCAGGAGACTCCAAGTAACTCTACACGACAGTACAGACAGATAAGAGCTCTTTTCTTTCTCTCTCCGCTGTCACCTTCCCCATGCTCTTAATATTCACCTGTTCTAGCTCCAAATGATCTCTTAGAAAATCTAGTGTGCTCACTCATCAGTTCTGCTATTTATCCATTTCTTATTCCAGTCATGACACACACTCCCAATTCATCCTTACATGCCCTGCCTTCTTCAACAAATTCTCAGACCAAAGGTTAGTGAAGAGAAGGAAGAGATTCACATTATGAGACTTATTACGAAACACTCTGTGTGCAGGCATTACAAACCCATCCTAAGAGCTGAGACCCCAAGAGCTGAGGGGCAAAAGAGACACTAAACATTCCACAAAATAAACTGCAATAATTTCTAAAGGGACCTCATCACACAAAATCTGTCAAACAGGAAAACACAATTTGCAGGTCTGGAGATCACAGAATAGTCTGGCAATAAGCAATACTGTCTCAGAAGGTCATATTTTTGTAGTTGCTGTCTACATCCACCCTAAAAGCCCCAGTAATAAAATAAAAACACTGCTGCCCTGTGGTATTGCCAGAAAATTATCCCAAGTTATTCCCACCATCCCCTGATTTTTTAATTAAGAGTCTTACATTCCTAGGGTCAAACTGCAGCATTCATCAGTAGTCACCTCTATTTCAGCTCACCTGTGATCACCGCCTATGGTCACACAGCTGTGCCCAGCAGCTACTGCTCTGCTTACAGCATCAGCCAATACCTGGCTGGCTAAACCCACGGACCGTGGATATAAAACCAGGTTGTTGTACAGTTCATCATTGGGAACTTGAGTGAAATTCAAATCTCCAAAGTCGTACACTTGGCAGCCTGGAAACACAGCAGCAAAAGCAGAAAGTGAGTTACTAAACAAGTGTCAGAAACTTTTAAAGTACACTCCCCTCAAAAAATCAGTTGGTGAAGTATGAAAGGAACAATGGGAAGGGAATGGATTCCCATGACTATTTGCATGCCCTTGGAAACAACCATGTCACAACTTTATAAATTAGAAAGCTTAAGATAGTATTATCACTTCAATTTCATAATGAGATGGGACAGTCATAGAAAGCCCTTTAGAAAAATAGGGTTTGGTGTTTTTTATTTTTTCTTGGCAATTTTAACATGAAAAATTGTTTGTATTCCCATTTTTCTTCCCAATTAGTCAGACTGTATACAGGCTTAAACAAGCTGAATTGCTCAAAGATGTCTAGGACTACCCATTTCACTAACTATACCTGAGTCCTTATAGTTACTTTCCATTTTCAAATCCCACAAGAACCCAGGCACAAAAGTGCTAAGTTACCTTAACCAGAAATTTTCCTATAGTACTACCAGGTAACTCCATGGATGCACTAATGCTTTGTAACAGAACCTGTCCATTTTCTCAATGCAAGATGCTCTAGAAGGCATTTTGATTCTGGGGCTTTGATCCCAGCCCTCTTTTGAGGACCTCATTGCCAGTTACAACTTAAATGGCTGTTGAAGCCTGACAACATCCTGGAGCGAGGACTCAGCCTTTCCTAAAATTTATTTCTGTCTGCTTACCCTGAAAAAGTAGTCACTTCACACATTAGGAAACAAGGAAACATTTTTGAGTGTTGTTTCCTCTCCTCCACCCTACTGGGAAACCATTTATTAACTGGCTGCCTTTGAAGTTTAGTTCTGTTCTATGTACATTATAGAGCTATGATACTCTGCTGTCCAATACAATGTGCTTTTTTGACAGTATTTCACAGACCAGAGCCTCTCAGTTTCAGGCAGGCTTATTGCTGCAGGCACTGATGAGGACTATAAAGGCCCCAAGGTATTTACTGCTACACCAACAGTGCCTTAGTAAGTCAAGACCACTCTGAATACCAGTCATGCTTGTCCCATTTGTTCCTCAGAATCACTAGTCTGTTCAAAGCATCCAGGCTACAGGCTGACGTTTTGCCTTCAACAATCCTATGCCTAACAGGGCACTTTGAAAAAATTAAGACAAGTAAATCAACAGGAAGAAACAGCCACTTGGGGCTCTAGGTTTTCTGCTTAATATCCATCAAGCCATTAGTTAGGAAATGGGCTCTGTGAATTTGCTTAGTGGAAAGAACATAAAAGTAGCATTGAGAAAAACACTACTTATAATTTCAAAAAGGAGTTTTGACTGGTGAAAAGAATGAAGGAAAATGGTTGAGACACTTGTGAGAATGAGGTGGCTGGGAAATAAACAAGCATCCTTTTATAATCGGGACATCATGACAGGGCATTTGCTAGGAGAGGAGATAGCTAAGCACTGCTACTTGACAAAGGATTAAATAAATGTAATCTCAGCAACTCTGAAAACACACATTATCTACAGAGACTTAAAACAGTAAGCAGAACCACGACATAACACTCCTTGGTTTTTAAAAGGCAACACACACACACAACAGCATTTTTTTTCCTTCCCTTAGGCAATACCTAATTAGCCTAATGATGCTGACTCTGGAATTTTAAGCCATTTTGTTCAGATCTGAATATGCTATCTGATCTCTGTGACCACTACATTTTTTTACCCTGTTTCATTCTGCTGCTGTGCAGAATTAGAACAGTTGCAAGTTCTGGGAGATGTTTGATTAATGTTTTCCTTTGCATCTTCTTGTCAGGCTACTTCTCATGCACTTGCACACTGCTACACACTTCAGTATTTCAAGGTTTGATGAAAGTATGCAAGTGTGCCCAGGAGACAAGTTTTGAAATTAAGACTTGATAACACTGCATCACTCAATAGGCATCAAGGTTTTGGAGACACTGTGCAAGTAAAGAATACCTTTGATTTAATACCACTGAGACCTGTGGGAAGTAGATCTGCAGCTGGGAGCTGTGTTCAGCAACTTACACACTGCAGGACAGCACACACAATGTAGTGAGTGGAAGAGAGGACTGCCACTTATGTTTTTCTCTCTTTACAGGACATACAAGCATAGCACAGTATTTTTACCCACTGAAGGATGAAAAAGAATGAAAGAATTATATCATAAAGAACCATCTTAACATCAGTGTATAACAAAGAACCAACCATGCCATCTTTCGTATCACTTTAGGAAATCAATTAAGATTCTTCAGGTTATGCTCAAGGCAGGTGAAACATGGCATACTCTAAGAGGTGTGTTTAGAGAAGTATCACTTGTGTTCACAAGTTTTTCTTCTTTACAAGTGGGGACTGGAAGGAGGGTAGAGTAAGGCAAAAAGACTCTGTGCAGCTTCTGAATAAAAAAGCCATTCATTTCTTATGACCACGTCAGGTTCACACAGCTTACAGTTTGGGTATGGTAGAGATGGACGGACAAACACACCTTTGGGGTCCAAAATTCTGGGATCTTGTCTACCTTTGGACAAATAGTATTCTCGCATCTCTTTCATCAGGATGTTTTTATAAAAAAACTAATGTCTGTTAAAGACAATAGATATTTCCAGTTTGTTACCATCTTCAAAATGTGTTGTTCAGATGGAGTTCATAAACCTTGTATCAGTTTCTTCTCTCAGCTTTGTACTTCCCTCTGATTGAGGCCCACTATTTTTATATGCTTGCAAAGGATAGCTCAAGTTTCCCAGGGTGACATGAACGTTTTCAGCCAACTATGGTTCTCTGATTAAGAAACAGTCAAATTCAGAAGTACCCACTAATCCAATCCTGAAACATTAATATCAACTTTTCTTCCTGCTATTTTCTTAATTGTGCCTAGAGTTTTTAAAGCTATGATTAAATGACATTAGGGCAAAAGGAAAACTTAGTGAATAGATAGTACAAACACAAATTCAAAATACATAGACAAACCACATATCCTGAAGTGACCAGAAATGCATGTATACACATGTGTACACATATATTTATTAGGATAGACCAGACATTAGAGATGAAATCAACACATGCATTTGTCTTAATGCTTACTGAACTGCAAAGAAAGAATTTGTCAAATTGAAGTAACTGATGTATTTTCTTAAGCTTGTATTTCCTGTGTTTCAGGTATTAGTCTAATACTTAGACTTGAATTGTTTTCATTTCAGTTGCCTGCTTGTGCATAGATTTGATTTAAAGAAATCAAAAAACCTAAATCTTTAAATATATTATTTCGCCCAACACAGAAATTGCTCAATGGACAGACATGCTGCAGTGCAGTTCAATCTGGTGGATTTTGCTGTTATTTGGCCATTACTGAAGATTTACATAATTCATCACACCAAACAATATGCACTTACTTTCTCTGGTACTTGGGACACTATTTTAAGGTACTAATAACTACAAACAAACACCTTTTTAAATCAGCACATAAAGTTAACATGAAGATTATATATAGGCCTTTTAAAAGGCAGTAGATCCAAGTTCTGAAAACTAGAGAAAAGTGTGAGCAGAAAGGAAAGCCAGCTTCCTTACATTCATTAGAAAGCACAGCACACAACATCGTCAGTGCAGCAGATCAGTTCTAGCCAGGACTGAAGTTCTTTTTAAATGCAACAGTGCCATACAGTACTTACAGACTAAACACCACAGACATTTTTCTAGTAACTAAATAATATGAAAATAAATATTATCAAAATAAGTCTTTGTTCCACTTCCAAGCTCTAACAGAAATTACAGAAATATTGTTTGATTCATTAGTCAATTACCAACAGGATGGAAAATTTATAACCAGTAAGTCCATACAAGTCAATTCCATCAGCACTCTTGACTCACTAAAAGTTCATTTTTTGAAGTGAGGCAAACAAAAAAACAGGCTTGATTCATCTATTTCTGTTACATGAGCTTGAAAGAGACAGGAAGGAGATAAAGTGTCAATCTGAATATAAACACACAGTATAGTTACATGAATAAAATGCACAATGGTGTTAGTTTGAATGATTAGTGTGTAAAGGCAGCACACATCTCTACTACATCTTAGGTATGCAATCCTCAGTGGCTGAATGCTCCCCTCTGACAAAGAGCTGCTTAGGGGCACATTTCAGACAAAAATCAATAAACTAGCTTAAAATAGTTCATACACTAGATCTTTCCCATGTCAATCTTCTTTTGACCAGAACAGGTTAGGGAAGTCACACAGGCATTCAACTAGCAGACCAGGGGCTGGAGAGCAATCATTATTTCAGCCTACACAGCCAGAACCAAAACTTTACCCATATCTAGCAAAAGAAATCAGCATTTTTCATAATAAGGAGCCTAACTTATACTTAAGGAAAAAAGTTAGAAATATAAACTAAGAATATATTTAAGATAACGATTCCTGCATGCCTTCTTAAATAAGCTATTAATGTAGCACTCAGGCTCAGCCCAGTGATGCTTAGAGCTGGGACACAAGATGCCCTCTAGCAAGGTATCTGAGAATAGTAACATTCACTCCTATCAACTTAAACAAAATACAGTCCATTTATTCAGCACCCACCATAAGCAGCAGTTTCTACAGCAAGTCATTTCCCTGCACAGATTTAGAGAAAATTTTCTTCTGTAAAAGCAGGTGGCCTTTAAATGGAAAATACCTGTGCAGCAGCAGGGAAAGCCCCTCCTCCCATCTTCCTCTACTAGGACACTGCACCAGAGCCAGATCAGCAGCAATCTGTTAGCAGCAGATTCAGCATTCAAAATCCAGGCTGTATGCTGACATTGCACAACTGCACGCTACTGTAACAATTACAACAGCTCTGCTAGGCAGCAAACAGGAATTGGAATATGTGGAACATGAGACAGAAATGATCTCCTGATACTGTGTGTTCACACTGGGTGGGTGTGAATTAGAGACAAAAAAATCCTGAATTAATGCAAAATAAAATCTTTCCTCTTCCGCATTTCTAAACTCTGCTGAACTACTTCAAAAGGAGCCTGGAAATTCCAGTTATTAGATCTTACCTCATACTATGCGTTGCATAAAACCACTCACATGACAGCATCACTCTTGCATGCTTTCTCAGATTACACCCAAATCACCACAGGCACAGAAAGGCTTTTCAGGAAGCAATGAGTATTATGAACAATGTTTATGGACAAACAACGCTTTCCTTCCTGTGAACAAAACAACAGGCTACAAGCTGTTACCATCCTTCTTTTCAAGGTAAGCTCACTGGCTTATGGTATGGACTTTGTAATCCTTTCTCAGACTGTCAAAATGTTGCACAACAGCAAACAAGTGACTCAATTCATTACAATCAGTGCATTCTGAAGCCTATTTTAAGATTGTTTTAACCCTCCAGAATTATTCAGGCAGTGTGTGTGCAAAAACTATACAAAATGCATATTCTTTTTTTACATGAAGTTAGGCTAGCAAGGTGCCCACTACAAGAGAATGAGACTTCAGCAGCTTTGTTTAATCATAACCCTCTCACTTGGAAATTCATTACACAGCATCTAACTCTCTTTAAACTGATTATGTATCTGCTAGAAGAAATCTATTAGATACAGACATTTGGAGTCCCAATAGGTTTCTGCCAGCTGTAAAACTGCACTTCCTTGAAAGCAAGTTCACATCTCAGTATTACTATCTCCACTCTGCCTTTTAGGGTTTTGAAAGGCATGGTTTAAGACAAAGTTTCTGTACCTGTACCTATTTAAAAGGCTCCAGCTCATACACCAGCAACAACCAAACCCAATTCCAATTGCCATGCCAAGTGTGTAGTCTCAAGTTGTCCCTCTTATAGAGCAAGCCAAGAAATTTTTTCCAACCCCAAATCAAGCAGCTGCCTCACTTCCCTTTGACAGCCATTTATAACTATAGTGTCTTATGAAATCCAGTGTGCTTGACCTGAAGAGGTCTCCAAAAACGTCAGTATCAGGTGTTGGGAAACATTTGTGCTGTGGCTTGCATCAGACAGGAGACCCAGGGTGCTGCTATTGCAGCTTCTGCCAATCCACCAAACCCAACACAAATTCTTAAATCCCTTCAAATAAGCTTAACCCAGAAAGAGTTCCCAATAGGAAGAACACAATTAGGCACTTACAGCAATACAAAGTCATAATACCAAACCAGTTCTCCTCCACAAATACCCAGTCATTGTTAATGTAGTTAACCTAGACAGGTAACACTTGAAAAGTTTTGTCCCTCCCTCTTACCAGCTGCAAGAAACTCATATCAGGCCAGCTCACTTCTTCATAATCAAATTAAAGATCTGAATTGGTTTGGTTTTGGTTTTGTTTTTTTCTTCTCAGTCTGACTTAAGTTACTTATTCCCCGATTTTCACTGGGTGGTTTTACAACAGAAATTTTCACCTTCCATCCAAAAATAATCCTCTGTACCATACTGAGATATGCACATACCTGCGACAGGTATCTTGGTCTTATGAGTCCCCAGTGAGACAAAGGATCAATGTTTCAAATGAGAAGGTAATAAGCAGACCAAAACACAACTCATTACCTAGATCTTACCTCTGTCACCTCCTTTTGTGTCCTTCCTCAGTAATTCCGGTCTTTCAACATCACTCATAGTAAAAAAAATAAAACCAGCATGTGATCTGAACTTATTCCAATCCACAGATAGTTTTAAGGGTGCAGAAATTCAGCTAAATCACATATTAAGATTAAGCTTATAATATAACAATATCAAGGATTAAGGGCATAAAATAAAAAATACAAAACTCAAGAGCTTTGTTCTTGGTCCTTGAATCTAATTTCATTTTATTGAAAGATTAGGAAGAAAATCAATTCATGTTTCCTGATCTGCATCAACATGGCTTATTTTTTTAGATGTATTTAAACTAAAAACTGACATAAGGAACAATCACAATTAAAGCACCCAGTGAACTTTACCCCAAATTAACAAAGTTTCTTTTAAAGCCAACTTCATGGATAATGCACAACCTGGAATACGCACCAGCCAAATGGGAGAGTTAAAAAACAAACATCAAATCAATGACCTACACAAAGCTTTTCATTCCAAAGCAAAAACAAGCACACTGTGTTCTCTATCAGCATGGGGCAGGGAAGAGAATCAGAATTGACCTACTGCAAGAAATGCTCTGACTCCATGTACTCTGTTGGCATTTTTTCTAGTCATTTCTAATGCTAGTTGCAATCATTCAAACAAAGGGTATAACATCCAAAAGGATAAACCACAACAGTCAGAGCACACTGCCCCATTTCTTGGAGCTTAGCTTCCTGTGCTGAGGTCTGCTGTGATGAAGTAACCTAGAAACAGCCTCAGTGGAAGCCTCCCCAGAACAGCTCTCCAAAATCTCAGCAGGGCTCCTTCTCCCTGCGTGGTTATCAGAGGTCAGCTCCTGGCTGCCTTCCCTCACAGAGCAGCATCACAGCCCTCGATGCATTCTGACAAATAGCATAATTTCAAAGATTCACTGCAAATGCCTGTAACGACCAGTCCATTTGGCTGTTTTCATTTTTGTCAAACCACCAGACTTTGAAGCTAACCAATCATGACTAACAGACATGTGAAAGGTAAACAACAGTAGTAGTCTCTTGGATCTCTATCTGCATAAATAAAGAGATGCCACCTATTCTAGTTCCAGAAATCAGTAGCAGTACCACATAAGCATGTTTTACTGATATTATTACATAGAAGCTTTTGGGCATGTTTATGTCTGAGGGAAAGAAATGGAAAAACAGCATTGCATTTTATCTGTTCTGCATCAGGGAAAACGAGGGGGGGGGAAGGTATGCCTGTGTAAGAAAAGGGCACTCCCATTTCTGCTTTGTAGGGCAGAAGACTCAGCTGTTAGTCTGACATCTTTATGCTATATCCTAACCAATTTTCCTGAAAATGTTCCTAGCAAATTGATACTTAGCTTCAACCAGTATCAACAGCAGATGTGATCAGAAACAACTCATGAGCTGTAGCATTTCTCTGCTCAGCAATGCAGAGATTTAATTATACTACACACTGCTTAAAATGCCAGCACTTTTTAAAAATTTTGTCTATCTCATTTCAACTTTGTCAGCAGCACAAAAAGTAAGGAAAGAAGCTAAAAAGACAGATCTTGATGTTATCTATACAGTAACTTTAGACTTTACTGTAATAGTACAGATTAGAGATATTTGACTGGTTCTACTAAACTAGAAAGTCTTAGAGTATAAAATACTGAGCTTTGAGGAGAAACAGTTGAGGGAAGAGCTAGTGCAAAGCTAAACTAGATTCTAACCCAAGAATACTGAATTCCTGACAGATTGTTTCTAACACAAATGGATCTTTGTCAAACTACAGTCTGCAAGTGCAATTTTAATTCCAATATAGGGCAGGCAGAATAGTACAGTTTATCAGTCTTCAGGAATAGAGACAACTCTTTAAACACATATTTACCGGAGAGGCTGATGAAAATTATTTTCCTACCACTGCAGCTATGACTCTTGCCAGTCCACTTCCACTGAATCCCAGCACCAGTACTTCATTATCTATACCTTGGTGCATAATTGAAAGACTATTTATCTTCCTCTTGAACTCTTCACCCAAGAAGACTGAGGTGGAAAAAGAAAGGAGATACATGTAGAAGAAGCTGCCTTATTATTTATTAAGACTGAAACTAACCAGATATGAGCAACGCTAGCGACAAAGCAAAATCAAATTGCTGGTTTTGGCAACAGATATCAACAGGAATGCAATGGTTTCAGGCAAAACAGTACTGCATCTCCAGTCACATCGGGATTAGCACCTCCCACTCCACTTCTGGAAGAGGTTACTCCTTTCTGAGTCACTACTCTGACTTCCTGAATCCTATAACTGAAGAGCTTTGTTCTGGTCTAACAGAAGACTAGTAATATGATGTTCACTCTCTTTGTGAGGTCTAGCTCTACCTTTGTCTGTAAGCTACATACCTCTGCAGTCCTCTAACTTGTCAAACCAGCAACTTGGATCCAAACTTTGTTAATCAATTCTAAAATAACCCAAACCCAAGTCTGACTAAACTCAGCCACCCATTCACATCTAGCTCTAAATAAAGAAGAGAGAAGAGAAAAAGAAAAGAAAAAAAAAGAAAATCAGCAACAGTCAACAGACAAGAGTGAATACTTGGGAAGAAAAGTTGTCCCCACATTAGCAACAGCTGAGGTGCTCCAAATCACCTCAAGTGCCACTGTAATTAACACAACAACTACATACTACTTACAAAAAATCCGAGAATGGTCCTTCCCTCCTTCAAGTAAGGGGACTACGCAACACTGAATTTAAGTTTGATCGGATTCTCTGCTTAATCTGCAGCAAACAGGAGAAGTCCAAGAAATCCTCACTTGAAAGAGCTTCATATTTTGCATCTCCTATAGCTTAGGTCAAGTGCATCTGTCATGTATCTTCCCCCCTCCATCCCACCTAGACTGGGAATTCCAAGAGCCTCTAACATATTGCACCCATTTCTCTTTAGCACCAGAACAATACACAGCTCTGCAAGCTTTGCATCCCCTCTTTCCTCATGCCATGAGTTATCCATCTCCTTTTTTCATATAGCACTTTTACTTCTTTGGCAAGATAGAAGTCCTTTAAGGTATTAGCATTTTCATTTCCCTTAGGAGAAAAAGTAGACCCAAAAGGAAAACATCACCAAGATGATTAAAATGCCCCACAGGCATAGTCAGTTACATTTTGAATCCCTGCTACAGACTTTCACACCCACTGGTTTTGGCTTGGGAGCCAGGCTCCTGTTACATTAACTCTACTCCCAGGTACACCTTGAGCTACTACCAACACCTAACAGTGTTCTCTATGCTTCTAACAAGGAGATAAAAGTCAAGTTAATGGCTCAGATTCATCTGACAGTCTTGTTCAGACTAGCAATACCATCTGCCTCTGAGCTCCCTCCTCGTGTTTCAGCCTAAGTATGAACAATCTGTTCACAGGCAGTTAGCATCTCAGGCAGCCAAGAATTTATCATACCATCTAGGTATAGTCACATTCTCTTTCAAGGAAGGAATCCCTCCAAAAAATAGAAAATGGAGTAGCAGCTTAGGACACTGCAATAGGACTATGAAAGAACAGTAATTAGAATGTGTGGAAAGAAACAACAAAATTCCCTCCCAAAGATACCAGTCAGTCAGAGCAAAATGCAGAGCAGTGCTAGAAGGAGGAAACACAGGTCTAATGTTCTCACTGTCTCTGATGTGGCTTGAACATGATATATCAACAGAAGTCACTACATCAGACATACAAACATATGAAAAGCCATGTGGTTGCTTGATTATTTGAAATAACAAAGAATATAACACAAGACAAAAACAAACTAGCACATACATCTTAGTATCTAATATAATACAGCTTATAGCTATATTATATTAATATATTAATTTTATTAATATAGCACTGCTGGTCTATTACTGTCTTCAATGTATGAGAAAAAATGAATAGTGTTAGAAAGACAAAAAAGAAAACAGCTAAAGTTTTACTGTCAGTTCAGTATACCACAGTTCTCCAAGCAATGGCATTATCACAGTACTACAGGTAAAGCCATCCTGCCAGCCCAGGGAAAAAAAATAAACAGCCCACATACAAACCCAATAATTTGTTAAGTTTCCATGAACAACAGATGTGCACAATGCAAAAGACTACACAGTAGCATCCTCCTCAATCTACTACCCTACCCTCAATCAAATTGATTTAGCAAGATAAACAGCTCTTCTCTGGATGCTGGTGACTATCATTGTTTCAGGATGGGCCCTCACAGCAGAACGTGTTACAATCCACCTGCCACCTGAACCTGTTCATAAGAGAGGTGAAGAGATTTAAGCAGCAACAAACATAAATACGGACTGAAAAAACCCTACCCCAGCAGAAGAATATGTCAGCAATAGGAAACTGCAACTGCAGGAGAAGGAAGTCCCAGAGTCTTTAAAAATTGTAAGGGAACAGCAAGAAACTATCTGCATGTGCATTACTGATTAAACAGTCCATAAGTAATTCAACAGTGACCATATGTTTCACCTTCCACTTACTTTTTTTAGTTAATTTAAGTAAGTCCAGTTACATTTTACTTACTCCATTTCCGTCCCCGCAGCTTTTTGTTACCGAAATCCAGGAAGGGCTTGTACCCTCCTCTGTACCTTCTCCAAGTTTTATTGGAGCAAGCTTGTGTCATGCAAATGAGGGGTTTCTTCCTATTGGTTTGGAACTTTTTTCCTAAAAGAATTCTTACAAACTGTAAGTATTAAGTCTGAACTACTTAAAAGAGAATGTTGATCCTTCCAGTACAGAATTATGTTGTCAATATGAAAATAAACTGCTGCCTACAATCTTGCCTAGAATAAGATATCCTCCTTTCAGATCTGGTGGATGGTTAGTTCAAAATGAACTCCAAGATCAGTCACATCCAGACCTGCTTTTATTCCAGTATGCAAGACCTGTGTTTTTGACATCTTCTATGTTTGTAGAGGTTATAGATCCCTCACTAGAGTTCAAATATTGCCAAGGATGGCATACATCTCAACTTCGCAAAAACAAAACAGGAAAAGAACATCTACTCGTTTGATTACAAAGCTAGATTTCTCAGCTCATGAGCCGTAAGATGTGCAGGACAAGCCTACAGGGCTACCCCGAACAACAGCTTCTGTATAAAGACATTGTATAATTCAGAATACACTTGCTGGAGGGTTATTAGGCAATTATCTTTCCTCTGCATGCATCTGAGTTCCGCTAACACTAATCACACAGAGTAGACAGCACAGTTCTTTGCGTGGCCCACTGTAATACAGTTTCCCACAACTCTCAGCTTGAAGAAGCAATAGATCAGAAAAGCTGAAACACAAATCAGCACACGGATTTGCTTGAACCACAGTAGTGGAAACACAGAAAAGGTCATAAACTTTCCATTCACACAGAGCTATCCGCAAGCGCTTTTAGAGCAAAGCTGCAGGCAACACCCCCTATACAAATTTGAGGATTTCTCCAGAAAGTTCTGAACCCCATCACCTGAAAGCACACAGGCGTTTTAGGAGCAAGCTAAGAAGCTGAGAGTGAAAAGGCAGGACGTTTAGACCGTGGTTAGGGGCACAGGCTGGATGCATGGAGCGCACGGAACTGTGGGTGGCCTCACGTTTCTCCAGTCCTGCTGAAACCAACATGACACAGGCTGCCAGTCCGGCAGACCCAGAGGTGCCGAGGGCGCCGTCGGCCGGTGCCTCCCTTTGTCCCGGGCAGCCCCGGGCCTCTCCGGGAGCGACAGCGCCAGCCGGGGCGCATCAGCCCCTTCCCCAGTACCGCAGGAGCGCGGCGGGCATCGCCCCTCCCGGGCACCGGTGACTCAGGGGCATCTTGGGGCTCCGTGATTCACTGTTCCTACCCCTCCACCCCGGGGGCTGCTATGGGCGGCTGAGTCACGCCGAAACGGGGGAGGAAGGGGGACCCGGCCCCCGAAGCTGGGAGGAAGGAGGGGAGAACTCCGACCCCGCAGACCCAATTCCCCCCCCCCCCGCCCCGAGTCTCACCGAGCCTGGCGAGTCGCTCCAGCAGCCCCGCGGCACGCAGGGTAGCGGGGCCGTGATCCACTCCCCGCCGCTTCTGTGAGACAAAAAGAGAAAGGGGCAGCGTTACCGGGCTCTCCGTTCCGCCAGCCCCGCCGAGGGGAGCGGCGCCGGGGCTGCAGCGCAGTACCCCTCGCCCCGGTACCCACCTGTCCCCTGGCGAGCGGCGCTCCCACCAGCGCCACGGAGTGCGCCTGCCTGGGCGGCTGCAGCCCCGCACCCGCCTGCTTGCGGAGGAGCCGCGCCACGCTGCTGCGCAAGGCCATGATGCACACAATACCCGCAGCTTCAGCCGCCGTGCGCCTCTTAACGAGCCACCGCCCCGCCCCGCCCGGCCCCGCCCTGCGCCGTCCGGCCAACCGCGACGCGCCCCAGCGGAGGTGTGGCCCGTTCCGCACGCGGCTCAGCGCGCGCTGGACCGGCCGCTGCGGGGAGCGGGCGCGGCGTTGAGGGGCGTGCCCGGCGGATCGTCCCACCCCGCAGCCCCCCCGAGGGGAAGGCAGGAAAATGTGCCAGCGGAGGGTTAGGCTGGATAAGGGAGAAAGTTGTTCACCCAGAGGGTGGTGAAGCACCGAAACAGCTCCCCAGGGAAGAAGTCACAGCCTGACAATATTCCAGAAGCATTTGAAGAACGCCTTCAGACACACGGTGTGAATGTTGGGGTTGTCCCTGTGCAGGGACAGGATTTGAACTGGATGATCCTTGTGGGTCCCTTCCAACTCAGGGCATTCTGTAATTCTGTCACCACTGCCCCCCACAGTGGCCAGCGGGTCTCAGAGAATAGCCCTTCCCTTGTTACTCCCCGTTGGCCGCTGTGGGAGACCAGGCCCCGGGGCGAGGATCTCGGGGTGGCACGGTGGAACCGGTACCTGCCCAGGGGCAGTTGCCCCACAGTGCCTGCACACCGCTCAGCTGAGCTGCACCAAGCTCCCCAGGGCTTCCCGCCGGGAACGCTGCTCCCTGGCTTTGCTGAAGAGAAACGGGAGTGATGTTGTTCATTTCATCATCTTGATAACACACTCAAAAACCCCCTCTGCAGCACGTACCTTGAATATTGGATGTTGGGGTGTCTTGGCCTGAGACGATTTGCAAGTTCTGAGAGATTTCACTTCTCCTATTCACAACGTATTTGATGGATTGCAGATTAAAAGATGATTTAAAAACCAGTAAATGGCCCCATCTTACCCTTCCATGACAAAGCAACATCACTCTTGCTCTTGAATGGGGAACCTTATGTACACATTTGATAGAAAGGCTGGCAGCGTTCATGAGAAGAGATATGACAGGGCACAAACATGGTTAAACGGAGACCTGCTAGAACATGGAAAAAATTCCATACGTACTTCTGCTTTTTCTTTCTTAAAATTTCCAAGTCCTCCCCTCACCTCTGTGTTTCAGTAACTTCCCCTACCCATTTCTTTTTTCAATGTGAATTGCCATTACTGCCCTGCCAGGAGCTCGCACTTCTTTTCCCTCCTGTCACTGACCTTCTCCCTCTTCACATTGCTTTCTCTTCTACCCCCTACTCTGATTTTTCTTTCCCCTTTTCCCTATCCCCATCTCTGGTTCTTCTGACCTGTAATTTCAAACACTTCTTCCCTTTTCAAAATGCTGTAACTCTAGTTTCAATTTATTGTTTTTTCCGACTTTCACCTTAAAGATAAACTTCTTTTGTCCTCTTTGTAACAAAAACTTCTCTATTCTGCAGGTCTGTCATCTGCCATGCTGTCTGATGAGAAGCTCAACATGAGCTGGCAATGTGCACTTGCAGCCCAGAAGGCCAACCATGTCCTCGGATGCATCAAAAGAAGCGTGGCCAGCAGGTCAAGGGAGATGATTCTCCCTCTCTACTCTGCTCTACTACCCCACCTGGAGTATTGTGTCAAGTTCTGGAATCCCCAGCATAGGAAGGATATGGAACTGCTGGAATGGGTCCAAAGGTGATCAGAGGGCTGGAACATCTCTGCTGTGAGGACAGGCTGAGGGAGTTGGGGTTGTTCAGCCTGGAGAAGAGAAGACTCCAGGCAGACCTTGTAGCAGCCTTCCAGTACCTGAAGGGGGCCTACAAGAAAGCTGAGGAGGGACTTTTTAAAAGGGCAAGTATTGATAGGACGAGGGGGAACAGCTTTAAACTGGAAGGGGGAATATTTAGATTGGACATTAGGAAGAAATTCTTCATGATGATCGGGGTGAGGCACTGGCTTGGGTTGTCCAGGGAAGGTGTGGATGCCCTCTCCCTGGAAGTATTCAAGGCCAGGCTGGATAGGGTCTTGAGCAGCCTGGGATGATGGGGGTGTCCCTGCCTGTGGCAAGGGGGTTGGAACTGGATGATCTTTAAGGTCCCTTCCAACCCAAACCATTCTATGACTCCATGATTCCATGATTTTCTCTCCCTAGGCCAGTTCACTTTTTCTCTTCCAAGCTACAGCCCACCCCTTACCTTGGCTCCCATATCCTGGTGTGAACCTGGACATACCATGTGAGGCTTCCACTAGCGCCAACCATCACTTGATCATCCAGGCCGAGACCAGATCTTGGTTGCGATTCTTCAACAGCCCTTGTTTTTTCGTGTCTTTTAAAACATTTATTTGCTGCTCCTACCAAAACAAGATAACAGCTTTAGACACAGTATCCACCCTGTGAAGATACTGTGAATGAAGTAAATTGCTCACAGCAAGATGGAAATTAAAGCTAATGGGCATCCTCAAGGACTGGGGGGAGAGCAAATAAAAAGTGCAAAGGAGTCATGATGATGCTTTGGAAACTGCAGAGCTGCATTTTTATGCCACTACCAGGCAAACCATAGATTCAAAGAATGGTTTCAGTTGGCAAAGACCTTTAAGATCATTGAGTCCAGCCATTGATCCAGTTCTGCTAAGTCTGTCACTAGACCATGTCCCCAAATATGACAACTACTCGTCATTTAAACAGCTGTAACCCTTCAGTAAAGAAATTCCTCCTAATATCCAATCTAAATCTCCCCTGGCACATCTTGAGGCCATTTCCCCTTGTCCTCTCACTAGCTACTGGGGATAACAGACCAACCCCCACATTGCTACAATCTCCTTTCAGGTAGCTGTAGAGTCTCCTTTTCTCCAAGCTAAACAAACCCCAGCTCCTTCAGCCATTCCTGACAAGGCTTTTGCTCTAGATGTGTGCTCCAGACCCTTCATCAGCTTTGCTGCCCCTCTTTGGACACGGTCCAGCACCTCAATGTCCTTCTTGTAGTGAGGAGTCCAAAACTGAACACTGGATTTGTGCTGCGACCTCACCAGTGCTGAGTACAGGTGGATGACGACTTCCTGGTCCTGCTGGCCACACCATTTCTGATACAAGCCAGGATGCTGTTTGCCTTCTTGGCCACCTGAGCACACTGCTGGCTCATATTCAAGCTGACTATGAATCAATACCCCCAGGTCCTTCTCTTCCAGGCAGCTCTCTGGCCACTCCTCTCAAGCCTGTAACGCTGCCTGGGGTTGTTGTGACCCAAGTGCAGGACCTGGCACTTGGCCTTGCCAAACCTCATGCAATTGGCCTTGACCCATTGATCCAAGCTGTCCACATCTCTCTGTAGAGCCTGTCTTTCCTCATGCAGATCAACGCTTCCGCCTTACTTGGTGTCATCTGCAAACTTACTGAGGGAGCACTCGATTCCCTCGTCCATGTCATTCATAAAGATATTAAACAGAACTGGCCGCAGCACTGAGCCCTGGGGAACACCGCTTGTGACCAGCTGCCAACTGGATTCGACTCCCTTCACCATTCATATGAATAACGGAGAAGTATCAAAGTGAATACAACACAAAGACTCATTAAGTCTGTGAACACCAAGCCAAGTCTCTCATTTCTTACATACTTAAGACAGCAAGGAATCAGAAAACACCGCTTAGAGCTCTGAAAAATTCCTGAAAAAAAACAACGCCAAAAAAGCTTGTAGTAAAGGATGGAATAGACAAAAATATATGTTTGTGTATTAGGAAGTGGGATAAATTATGGGAGAGACAAAAGATACAAAACTCCGGTGTCTCTCATCACGCCGGAGACACAAGAGGACCGACGCCTGGGACGTTTAATTCTGCTGTTAAAGCCCGGAGTAAGCGAGCAGTGACTGCCCGGCGGGCGGAACCCCAGCACCTCCCGATGCCGGCTGCGAGCCACTCGGGGCCGCGGGAGGGGCTGAACCGGGCGGGGCGGGGCCATATGCCCCTCCCCTCGCCTGCTCCGCCCCTCCCCACGGCGGGTGCGGTCGGAAGGGCGCCATGGACGAGCGACGGTACCGCTCGGCCTCGGGGACGCCGCTGGCGCTGCGGCGCCGCCTGCACAGCGCCTCCTGCCGTGAGCTGGCCGTGCGCGCGCCGCGCCTGCAGCTCCGCGCGCTCAGCGCCGCCACCGCCGCTGTGTGGCTCGCGGCCTACGCACTCTTCGCGCTCTGCGAGGTACGCACGCCGCGCCCGCGCCACCTCCCCGCCGGCTCTGCCCGCCCTCCCGGCCGGCTCTGCCCGCCCTCCCGGCCGGCTCTGCCCGCCCTCCCCGCCGGCTGCGCCCCCGCCCTCCCCGGGGCGCTGACCACGTGGGGGGCTGCTGAGTCCGGGTCGTGCTGCAGCACCGGGGGGGGCACTGGGGGCTGTGGGCATCCGAGAAACCTGGAGAGGGACTCTGCGAGGGAGGGCCATGTAGTGATGGAAACAGTTTAGCGTGAAAGGCTCCAGGTGGTCAAACCCATAACGTTCTGTGTAACAATTTATGAAACGAAGATAGATAATGAACAGTTTAATTCAGCCAGCGGTGTAAAATAAATTTGAGGCCACACCACAGAATATGAGAACTATACATAAATATTATTTTATTTCAAAAGTGAACAAAAATTATCATTGGACCAAGGCAGCAAAAATTGGCTGGAGGAGAGGGAATAGCTTTAAATTGGAAGAGGGAAGATTTAGATTAGACATTAAGAAGAAATTCTTCGCACTGAGGGCAGTGAGACACTGGCACAGGTTGCCCAGGGGAGCTGTGTGTGCCTCATCCCTTGGAGGTGTTCAAGGCCAGGTTGGATGGGGCCTTGAGCAGCCTGGTCTGGTGGGAGATGTCCATGCCCGTGGCAAGGGGTTTAGAACTGGATGGGCTTTAAGACCCCTTCCAACCCAAACCATTCTGCGATCCTTGGGGTGTGGTGTGTCCTGGAGGAACAGCCTTGGCCCAGCTGCTCCCAGGATGTGGGCTGAGTGGGGCATGCAGGGTGGCTAGAGCCAGGGAGGAGTTGGTATCCACATATCCCAGGCCTCCTCCCTGCCCCAGCAATGATGGTGCAGTAGATTGTGATGAGAATGCAGTGAAAAAAAAAGTGTTGCGTTAGACAGAGTCTGGGTGCTCTCGGTGGCTTCTCACATGCCTCTGTCAGTCTGCAGGCTCTGACTGGATAGAGTGGGTGTACAGACAGGTGTTAAGTGATTCCCAGTGCATTTTTCTGAGTCCCAGTGACTGATGTTTGCTTGGAGGGATGATCTGCAAGAATCTGGAATAAGGAGTATGTTGAAGAAGGTGAGGGATTGCTAATCCCCAAAGGGATTTTCGTGAGCGACTTGGAGAGCACTGCACCGTGATTGTCATCTACTTGCTCGTGTTTCACAGCCCAAGGCAGTAAGGCCTTGGTAGTACAGATTTCAAAAACCTGCTGAATAAATATATTAGTTTAGATACCTAATCTTTGACCCATACTTGCAAGGAAGGACCACCTTCTAGGCCCAGACCATCTGTCTCCAGATCAAAATCAGTAGCATGACTGAACAACTGGTCACTGCGGCCAGTACTATGATAGCTGCACTTTGATTTTTTCAGTATTTTTTCCTAGGTAATGAAGACAGGAATTGCAACATGAGTTAGTTGGTGGGTTTTCAATATGGAAAGATGATCCGCATTCCTCTAGCTGGAAGGGAAGCTGTGTTTGAGTTTTATTTGTTACAAAAGTATATGCCCCAGCCAGTGTTTGACACCCACTGCCTTCCTGCTTAGTTTTGCAGATGCTCATGCAGCTCATGTGCAGGTGACTGCAATCCTGCCTTTCTGCTAGGAAATCAGACCTGAAAATCTCAGGGTCTGTAATTGATGACTGGGTTTTTTTTCCATGGTAACAAACTTTTGGAGAAGTACTATATTCTTTCTCTTTGAATGTGGTTCTGGCTTCTTTACCTCACACAGCGGTACAGGACCAGCTCGAGTAACAGTCCTTTAGGAAATGCCAGTTGTAACTTTGATTCATGGGTATGCAGCCTAGAGGTCTCTTAAAACCTCCCAGAAATAGGTTGTAGATTGCGGACCTTTAGAATTTATTACCAGGTCTTTAGATGACTTACTGTTGCCTATAGTTTCATCAGTTACATATTATTTTAAGTAATAGCACAACCAAGATTGCAGCATGCAGAAGACATTCGTCCTCAGGCAAAGCCCAGGAGAAAGCAGACGTTGTCTAGACTGGTATTTAAGGCAGGAAGAGAGAATAGTTTTGAACGAGTTTAGACTTGCAGTTTGTAAGAAGAAAACCACTAGGCCAGTGGCTTTTCCTAAAAGATTTTTCTTTCCCTCTGAGACTCCATCTTCAGTTCTAGTAAATATGGCAAAAGTTCTCTGTCAGTGGCATCATCTCTGTAGACATTTGTGTGCTACACCAACATTGCTGGGTTTTGGCTGAGGTTTCTGTACTAGATTTACAAGCAAATTTCTTGGCAGTTTTCAGTTTCAGCTCCCAGTTCTTTAAGATCATTCTGTGAAGACTGATTTAAATCTCACTACACATGTATCAGCCAGCAAGGTAAATAGGACTCCCCCTAAGTAAAACTGCCTTGTAACTATAGCTTTAGTATTATAGTTTACCGTGCAATATCACTTTATCTAAAGCTGTATTCAGTTAATTGTAAGGCCAGAGCTCTGTCTTTGCTTGGCTTGTGTTACAGAATAGTATGGTGCTTTCTGCTGCTATCTTCATCACACTGGTTGGCCTGATCATATACCTGCACTTCGTGAAGATTGACCAGGAATCCCTATTGGTCATCAGCTCACTTGGCATTCAGGTGACTTCATCCTATGCTTCAGGGAAAGAGAGCACAACCTTCATTGAGATGAGCCAAGTGAAGGATGTGGTTATCAATGAAGCCATCCATATGGTAATCATACACTGTCTTTCCTCTTCTGTATCTGTGGGCACACACATCCCGTGTAATTTCATGAGCATGATTTACGAGAGCAATGAAACACATCCATAGCTTTACTGACTTCAGGAGCTTTGTTTCCAGTGTCTCGATTCTCTTATCTGTTCTCTCACCTTTAAAGGAGAACTTAAGCCAAACAGATAACCTTAGAAAGCCAAATCCATCCCTTAGATAATGCCAGTGACACTGAGCTACTGGTTTTAGTTCTTTGCGTTGTACTGTTTTAACAAATCCTGATGCCAGACTCTGCAAGTAGTCAAGACAGATATAACAAGATAGACAACACAAGAGTTTTCTGCAGAGCTTTTGTAGCGAAGTAGACCTTACCCTTCCAGGATGGGTGTGATCTTTTCAGGTTAAAAATTTAATAGAAAAAGACACAAATGAAATTATGTTTTTATTGTGTGAAGGGAGGAAAGTATAGATAGAGATTTGTAGGCTTGACTGTGGCCTGGGGTGATTGACCTTCAGCCCACTGAGTTGAAACAGATCCTCTTTCTGTGATAACTGCAGGCACTTTGATAGCATTTTCAAACTCTTGATGATTTTGTCTGTTTGTCTTGTAGCAAAAAGTTATCTACTACCTGTGCATCCTTCTCCAAGACCCTGGAGATCCTCAGGGAGTATCTGAGGTTGTGCCGCTCTTTCAGGTGAGTTTGACTGAATGGTGGAGAAATCCAGATCTGTGGTCTGTGTGTGCCAGTTGTCTAAGTGTACCTTTATTCCACTACAGGTAACTGATTACAGTTGCCTTTCCCTGACTGGGCCTTGAGGTTGGGTCGTGTTAGCACCATTACTATAGCTCCGTGCTGTAGTTGATTTTTCTCTCAGCTCTGTGTGCCAAAAGTGCTCATATAAACCTCCTTGGCATTAGAATGACTTCCATGGTCTCATCCATTGGCAAAGATCACAGTACAAGCGGTGAGCAATTTGCTTAATGTATAATAACTTGTTTGCTTTACTGTTACCCTGTCTCTCCCTTCTCTTCTTTTGCTAACCTGCTTATGATCCCATTTTGGGGATGGATTTTATTTCTGCCTTGTGGTCAACATCCAGTTTATGGCTGGATACAGTGTAAGTAGATATTCCATTGATACTTGCTGCTAACTCCGTCCCACAATTGTAAAGACATTACTAGCAATACTATAAATGAAGTACTTTGTGCCGTCAAGGGGAAAAAATGGATTTGCTGTCAACAACTACTAAATTCTAGCTGCACTGGTTTTAGTTATACGTGTTCATTTCCAGCTTCAGAGGTGCTGCCTGGCATTTGTGTAGTTTCTTTTTTTCCCAGCTCAACTCTGAACAGTGTTATTTCCATGGAAATATCTTTTCAGAGCTGATTCTGCCAGCAAAGGAGGTGCAGAGTGTGTCAGTTTGCAATTCATTGCCTGTCAGTAATTCTCACTTTAATGTGCAAGTTAGTGTGTTACTTAGTTTTGAAGGAACAGTAATTAGTAACTTTATTGCATCTCCTTCATATCTCAGCCTTCAAAAATACAGTTTACCGTGTCACTGAGCCCAGGAGCACTTCTGCACTGAATTGACCTATTGTTCTCTTAAGCAACACTTGGAAGGAGAGGCGTTTGATGGACTTTAGACAGTAATGCTGTTTTGGGGGCTCAAAAGTCATGGGACCACAGGGACTATGGGACTGGGAAACATTCACCTCCTTGCTGCTTTTAATCTGGTCCAGGTTAGAAGTGATGGAAATCATTACACTTTGGCCACCATTCCCTGTTTGTGTGAAATGAATCAATGTTTTCAGTTAACCTTCCATTGTACTTTTGTTGACAGGCCCTAGCAGAAGCCAAGGGCCAGGTGTCTAAATTCCCTGTCCTGAAGGTAGATTTTTCAGGGTAGAGGTCATCTAGGATGTTGGATCAGTGTATGGAAATCTGTAGGTCTGTAGAGGGAGTACAGCCTGATAGACAGGTTAATGGTTGGAAAGTGTGGATTTTCTTCCATGTTGTCACTGTGCACTGTGAGCAGGGAGAGGAGAGGATTTCTGATTTGGTGAAAGATTCAGGCTTACTGCAGGTTTAAGTGCTGCATATTTTGACCTGAAAGCGTAATGGACTGGCATTTTTCATCACAGAGCAGGTACGACTCACGGAGTGGCTTTGCATTCTTATATCACCAGCTTACATCAAACACCTCCTGGAGTTTCATTAATTATTTCTCAATGAACATGTAAAAGGGAAATCTGTTGTCCATGGACTTAGTGTGAGAAAGCTAATCAGCTGCAGGTATCTCTCCATTTCATTCCTTCTAGACATCTGCTTCTGATGATCAGCTTTGTGTCTGCTGTCTCCGCATTCCTTTCTCTGCCTGACAGCTCTCACTAGCGGGAAGTTAAAGCTTTCTAGCTCTTTTACAGCCAGTTCAGAGCCTCATTCTCTGTTGTTTCACTTGAATTCTAGAGCTCCAAGCCACGTCTGGACTGCTTGATAGAAGTGTACAAAAGTTGTCAAGAAATCCTGGAGCAGAGGAAGACAGCTCCGCAACCAAGTGGTATAAAATAGGGAAGAAAAAAAATCAAGGCAACGAACTTGCAGCAGGACTCGGAGACACATGGGAAAGCAAGCAAAACTGCCCCATGGCTTTTTTCAATGAGATGAGTAGAAAGTGGTGCAGCAGTGCAGTGATGTTAGGGCTAAAGGCCCACACAGACTCCCAGAGAATTCAACTCAAGCACACAAGTGAACTTTGAAATCTTCTGCTAGGAAGACAGGTGAGCAGAACTTTTTTAGAATCAGACAGAAAACATTTTTCCTTACCTTTCCAGAAAATAATTATGGGCAAACAGAGCAAAGTGAGGCAAGGACATGCAACAAACGTTTGCTCTTTTGTGGATCTGAAAATTCTGATAAACTCACAGTGTAACCTTGGCCGGACTGCCAAAAATGTGCTTATTTTTTGTTCAAGAGTCACCTTCTCCAAGCTCAAGAAGAGTTCGTCCCAGTGAAATGAAAGTCAAGCAAAAATGCCAGGAAGCCTGCATGGATGAATAAATTGCTCCTAGCAAAACGCAAACACATAAAGAAAGTATACAGAAGGTGGAAGAGGTAACCTAGGAGGAATATAGTGACTCCGTCTGAGATGCACTGAGGAAAGCCAAAGCCCACCTTGAGCTGGAGTTGAATTTATCGAGGGATGTCAAATGCAGCAAGAAGAGCTTCTATAATTACATAAATAGCAAAAGCAAGACAGGGAAAATACGGACCCACTGCTGAGTTGGGGCCGGGGCATGGTGACATGGGACACGGAGAAGACGAGTTGTTAAAAGGGCCTTATCAATTGCTCTGAGAACAGGAGCAAAATATATTGTTGAAAATTATGGTAATGATTATGTGAACAAGTTTTATTGATCTGTTCTCTAGGGAGTAACTTAAGATTGGGAAGTTCTTCCTTGCTGAGCTAAAAGTTACTGTTAACCTTTCAGTGGAATTTTTTGTTGTTTTTCCCCATGACTCCTTAGAAATGTAATGGAGATAACTGAAAAGTCAAAACAAAAGCTAACCCAGCAAGTTGGCAGCAGCCTAGAGCTTGAGCTTAATTCGCATACAATGTGTACTATGGGTGTCTACATCATCTAGAATTAAAACACATGGCAAAATACTGTCATGCAACATAGTATATATAAGGGGATTGGGTTATTTTTCCTTTTCATGTTGCCATGAAGTTTGAAAAACAAATTAGCTCATGTCACAGGAAGTATTCTCGTTGTTCAAATGAAAAGCAGCAGCTTGGGGATGTGCCACTGGCTTTTGGGTAACATTGTCTAAGTTGCTTCATTTTTTATCGTTTTATTTTTCATAAATACTCAAAACATTAGTGTTGGCCAGATTTTTCAGTCCAGTGCTGTCCTAATGTATAAATAAGTTGGTGGGTCTCTCTGAATTTAGCAAAGCTGCACCCTTGCAAACTGTTTGGTTGCAAGTCCAGGCAGAAATGAGGAAGACAGATGTTGGGGCAGGGGCAGAAACTACAGTGGAGGTCCTTTGACTAAGAGCTGTGGCTTGGGACCTGGCTCAGCCAGGTTGAGTTTCTTCACAGGGAGGAGAAATGGTCAAGACCCTTGAGGAGCACTATAGCAGCAGGAAGATTTGCTGAGCAGTGGGGAGAATGTGTCAGAAAATACATTATATGTCAGCAGACTGGACAGAGTCTTGGGTTTATGAGTGTGCTGGGAACATTGACTATGCTATAAAAATCCCATGAAGTCCTGAAGAAATGACCAAGTAGCTGTGTCACAGACTGGGAGATTGTTCTAGCCACCTTTTGAAGGAGTGAACATTCCATGCCCAAGGGAGTTCTCTTTAGTCATCCACTAAAGCTGAGATAAGATCAGCAGAGGGAAACAAAGAGGCTAGGGCAGGTTTGCACTAGATACGTGCTTGGATACCAAGTGCAATCTTTGTTTATTTTTGTTTACATTGAGACTATTTTTGGCTTCTAAAATAGTTTCTTGCTCTGAGAATACTACCGTTTAATTCATAACTGCAGTTTATTAAGAAGAAACAGAAATTTCACAGTATGTCCCAGACAAGCCTTTTACCTACAAACAGCAGTTAGAAAAACTAAGGCTTTTGTCGTCTCATTCTACGCCGCAGCAATAGTCATTGCCAAAAGTATTGATCAAAATAGAAATTGTTTTATCTACCAAAGAATCATACAAAATAGGTTATCTACATAGAGGGGTTTGTTTCTTTGAAGCCAGGTAAGCTATAAATAGGAGGTATGTGTGCATCCATCAGAGTGGGATGGTCCCTGAAACCCTCAAGAATTGGTGATTATTTTTAAGAAACAAGGAAGAGAAAAAAGTCTATCTACCATGCTTCTCAAGTTAACATGCAGTTATGCAGAAAATAATGAGCTTCAGGACAGCTCTTGCTTATTCAACATCCCTGCTTCTTGTTTGCCCTGGCACAAATCTTTAAGGACAGGAGTGTTAGCACTGTAAGGTGAGTACAGCCTCTGACTGTGAACTGGACATTTTTATGCCTTGAGCATTCCCAGCACCGATGACAGCCCAGCTTATTCTGAAGCAGCTTTGTTACTGGATACAAGAAGCAGGCTGCCAAACAGACCTTCAGATACAGGAGGAACTGTTCAGCATAGGTGATTGAATGAATAGGAGTAATGCTCTCTGTATTCAAACTGATCTTATTCTACCTATAATAAGATCACTGTGTGAGCACGTGAGAGAGAGGAAATACAAAACTACTGACCACTCAGGATATACAGTCCCTTGAAAGTATCTAAGAAAAAAAAAATACCTTCTCAAAATTGGTTTTTGGCTCAGAAAGCTTCCACCCTTTTCTGTAACTTCCAAGGATGGTCCTTAAATTCAAAACAAGTGGGTACATTCCAGTTTGCGCATATTAGGTCTGTGTCAATACAGTCTTTTCCTGCCTTGTGCCTGCCATATTGTTTCCACAGCCCACCATGGGGTGGCTTGGGGTGGGTGGTGTTTTTTATTTTATGTTACAAAGATGTTGATAAAGGATTTTTGTGTCCCATGCTCCTCTCTCTTAATTTGTGGCTTTGCATACACCATGAGCATGAAACAAAAACTTCTTGAATTATCAGCTCTGCTGTGCGCATTAGTTGGACATGTCCATGTTGGCGGCAGGTACTAGGGAGTAAAAACACTGGTATGGTTGGTTTGTTCATTTTCAAATAGCTTTGGTTTTCTATTGCTGAATTCTTTCTAATGGTTGGATTCACAGTGTTTTAATTTGGGAAGGTTGCCCATGAATGCATAATTATTATGAAGCTGCACATGGTGTTTTTGAAAGAGCAGTTATTCTTCCCTAGATTTTTTAGAATGATTATCAAAATAGCTGAACTCAAGCCAGGTAGATTTAGATTTTACAAGAAGTATTGCTATTTTTTTGATTTGTTCAAAATCCATTAACTTTCTCAACCATAACGAAGTCCCTTTGAAACAGATCAAAAAAACCCCAACATTCTTTAGGAAAGTCTGAAGAACAATACTTGAGTACACATTTGCTGACTATCTCCTCCTTGCTATGGCAGCATGAAGGAAGAGGAGTTTGAAAGGAGCAGCTTCTGTCAAGTCAGAATGGCAGAGCTGGTTTGTGGGTTTGGGAAGATCTCTTCCAGTTGCTGAAGGACAGTAAAATTTCACAATTTGCTTGCCTTTTCTTCCTTTGTCTGAGATCGTATGCAGTTTCAAACACATTCAGAAACATCTACAGCAGTGATAAATAGGAAGAGTCTTGGAAAGTGCTTGTCTGAAAGTGGAGCACGTGACACATTCAGCCCTGCAGCTGATACCTAATATTCATCTGTTGTGTAGAACAACATCAACTTTCAAAATGCATCAGTCCTGTAGGACCTAGGGCTTGATCCAACACTGGGACTGGAACAGTCGTTCTGAGTCATCAACATTCAAAGGCACCAGGTTTCCACCTTTATTTAAAGTTGAAAATATTCCTGATTATCAGTCTTATTCTGTACTTCCCTTGACTTGCATCAGAATTATTCTTGTCAGTTTAATTCTTCTTCCTTCTTAAGTGTTGTCTTTCTTTCACGTCTGGAGCAGGGGCTTGGAAAGTGCCGTTCAGTTTTACCTCAGTTTCAGGGAGGAGCTGTTACAGCTCTAGGAAGAATTAAACTATCATCTCGATTGTTCTAAGCAGTTACATAAAAACTGCTATAGTCTCTCAATAGTTGTTCTGGGAGTGGCAACATTGAATTTGAACAGCAGTAGAAACTGTAATGTGATAGCTATTCACAGCCAGAGCGTAGAGTTGAAGTTATGCCTAAACTACCTGATCAAACTCCATCATGTTCATCTTTACACTCTGGTAAAAGCCTTGTCCGTGTATATCTGGTTTATGATGCAGTGATACACAGCTCCTATCCAGACAGTATTCAACAGGATGCATCCTTGTGCAGGATTCATGCCACAGGATCCACTACCACCTGTTTTTATTGCATTCAGCCCACTACGGCCCGATCCAAGTCTCTATCCCACTTGAATCTGCCTTGCAGGAGTTGCAGTCTGATTCAGGTAAAAAGTGAGCACGTTAGGGACTGACGCAAACTGAATGTTATTGGAAATAATGATAATAACTGAAAGAGGCTATGATGAGGAAAAGTTGAGTGCTGGACTGAGATTCCAGACTCAAGGTGTGCAGTGATCTAAAGGCAGGTGTCAAGCTGAAAATGGGAGAGACCAAAAGAAGGGTATGTGCTTGAAAGCAGAGCAGTAAGATCAGGAGACAGAAGAAGAATGGGTGCAAGGAAAGAGAGCTGTAATGAGCCTGGAGCACTTTGTCTATGATTATGGAAAAAGAATCACAGCCAGCATTAAAATAAGGTGTGTAACCAGCAAAAAGCTAGCAGTCTGCAATTCAGCAGAAAGCAGTGCAAAAAACCCCCACCACAACAAAAAAACCCCAAATCTCCAAAGTCATTTGGAATGAGCCCTCAGAGCAGGGTGGGCCCCTTAGAGCTTCGGGGCACAGAAGGGAAAAAGCACCGACTTTCCTTCTCCCAGAGCTTGTTAGCAGGTGTTTTGCTTCGGGAGGACTGTGTAGAAGATGGGAGTGAAGGTGTTGAACGGTAGTTAATGTAGCTGGCAATAAGAAGTGTTGCTTCAACAATCTAGGGAAAAAAGAAAATTATTAACTTTTAAGTCAATTAGAGGTAAGAGTGCCCTTTGATTTTTAGAACCTATTTGACTGCATAACTTTTGCAAATGGCTGTATTGCATAGAGTTGTTCGGTTTTCATATAAGGTCTGGTTTTAAGAGTTAGGTATTATAAAATCAGGTCTCTTGATTAGAGGTTCCAGCTTACGAGGGATTTCTTGCATGTGTGTAGCTAGTGCAGCAGCCACAAGCACCAGTCCCAAGACTTGTACAAAATGCCCATCTGTGACACTGCTGGCTGGAAAGAAATTCACTATTCATTTGGTAATTACCTTTGGAATTGCCATTGTAAAAAGGAGTTTTTCAGTGCTGTTTTTTCCAGAACTCCTTTCATTCATTTGACTGACTACAATCATGAAGTCATCTCGACAGCCTCCAAAGGTCAGCACAGAGGAGTATGAATAAGAGACCTTCAAGTGCTGCAAACAACAGAGTTTGAAAGAGTCATAATTCTGTAAAAGAAAAAGCAACAGCCACCTTAAACTAATATACTTGCTGCTTATGGCAAGAACACCATATCTCCAGCGGTAACTGGCAGCATAGGTAACAGCTGCCAGAGAAATCTCAAATGAAAATTGCATTTCTAGTTTTCTCCTAGCTTGCTTGATGCCTCGCTGCTTCAGAGCAATAGTCCAAACTTTATTCTATCCCAGATGGTGGTAGGAAAGCACATACCACACAGATGTTGCAAGATGCATGAGCATGCTTGCTGCCCATCGAAGAGGCAGTTGGCTGTTTCATGAAACCTTACCTTACACTGTAGCTGTAATTTTCCTTTGTTTATGTAGCATTCAAACATAGCACTGACTTTGGTCATCTCTGACTTCTACAAATTAACTTCTGGATCCATTTGAAGTTAAAGACAAACTTTTAGTGACATTAAGTGGGCTCAGGGGAATGTCTTTCCCTGGGAGGTAAGTTATTTATATTAAACTGCGTTCCTCAACGTACCATAGTGCTATAATCCAGTATGCTGATACCATCTTCATTCACAGCTATCCACACTGGACAGTCTTCCAATGAGGAAGGTAAAATAGGCTAGAGAAAAAGAAAATCATTAGATATTTCTTGACTGCCACACAAAGATGTTTGACATCAATCCTGGGTTTTAAGGATAGAGTGAAGATGAGAGAGAATCCTGTAGGCTTACTGGCCTGATTTGGTTTGATTTTTAAGAGGACTTTTCTCAAAATCTGGAATAATGTTTTCAGATTTACACAGAATTTTGGGTCTAGTGGCACAAGCGATGCAATGCTACCAAAGGCCTTGAATTAATTAAAATTCCATCAGTGTAGTTAAAACTGAAAGAAATACATGGACAGAGCAACAAAACAGAAGTTCTGTTCTGCTCTGGTTCTTATGCTACTCCAACCAGTCAATGGACAGGCAGTGAAGCCTCCTGGTTTCTATAATATCAGTGCAACCAGTATGATCACATCGATGCAATTTTCTTCCTCGCAGATTTTTGAGAAATTATCTGTTAAAAAAGAGTTATGTTTTGTAATGGCCAATGACATGAATCTTTCATGAGAATTTGCTATTACATGGCTAATGTTGTTTGTTGTTTAACTGTTGAAAAGTTATAAAAGATGCTAATCAACAGAAATATCAACATTATTTAAACACAGGGTGGAACTATTCTGTATTCTGATTCTTCAGTGTCAGTAACCTCAAATACCAGTAACCTCAAAAACCTCTTCTGCTTCTACTTACAGTGGAAATCATTATCTTTTGTAAAACTTCTCATATATTTATTCAAGGTCCCTTTCATCCTTGCACTTTATTCTATAACTACAGCAGCTTTGACTTCAAAGCAAGAGATATGTAACCATGAAGACCCATCTCAAGCATTCAACAAAGGAGGTTTCTAAAACAAGATTTCTCAGACAGCCACTATGTCTAAGACATTAGTTTGGGCAAGGGCAATAGGTACTCAGCTCTTGCCTGGGGTGGACTGAGGGATGGTACAAGCTACTGGGAGAAGCACTCCCTCCAGCTGATCTTTGCTCTCCTTCTGATGCCTGTGGGCTGGCAGCTCATCCAATATGTGCTTTAGTTCTTCTGTTTCTGCAACAGGGTATCGGCAGTGCTTGCCCCTCTTGCGTGGCAAGGAAAGCAGACAGCTGTGTTGAGCAGAGAACAGGACTGAAATACCCTTTCTTTTAGCCAGCATCAGCTACCAGGTGTGATTTATGGGGGACTTTATCCTTCGATCTCCCATGGTGGTACCGAAATAGTGTTTTTTTAACTATCATTGCAGCCTTGATGACCAGGGAAATTCCTGCCTGACAAAGCTTTGGCAAGGTTTGTATGAAGAGCATCCAGGGAGCCTTCAGTATTTATTTTACTAAACTCTAGCAACCCCTAGTGTTCAAAACATGTTTCTGTTCCTTCTTTCTAAACGTATGCGGGACCAAACAGAGATATTCATTTAGAACAGAGCATTGTTCAGTTTTTCCTCTTCCTGGAGCAGAAGCGTTTTCAACCTGTGTTACTGGAGATCACAGGTATATCTCTGCTGAGACAGTTCACTCTTGGGAACAGAAAAAAGAGTGCTCCATTTACCTTAGCAGCAAATATTTTCGCTCCAAAAAGAGGCCATTTCCGGGCCACCGTCAAATAAATTCGAATGCATTCTGGTGGAGAACATCCCTGCAGCACCATCCACTTTGTTGCCAGTCTGTCAACCAGTTGCCTTTCAGAATCCAAGACACAAGACACTATTATTTATTATTTCCTTCCAAGGAAAGGAGAGTAAAATTATAACAGTTAATAAACCTACCTCTTATTCCCAAAGGGCTGTTCTACACAGAACTTAAGGATGGGGCTGTTTGAATTGTCACTTAGGAGCATCGTACAAACTGAGTTTATTTTAGCATTTTTTTTCAACTTTCTTTACATAATTATTTTACTACCAGTTCTGTTGTAATGCCCAAGAATCCCAGTCACATAGGGGTTGCTCACTGGTATATATATTAAACAACTGTAACTACAAGCACTCAAACAGCTGTTGCAGTAAAATTCTGCCCAGTTTATCTTCACATTCAATTATAATTTCCCCTTGATCTTAACTTGAATGTAGCATGCTCGATATGGAGTGGCAATATATATTAACTCACTCTTGATTTGTCTCACTAGGGATATTTTGGCAGCTATTTTGCTACATGCAGATGGAATTTGCTTCCAAAAGGAGGTAATAGTGTTAGTTCCACCACTGCATCCCTAAGTAGCTTTGGGTCTGGCAGATGACCACTCTCTCTCTTTAAAAGAGCTGAGATTCATGGCAGCATCTGAATTCTGTGCTTGAAAATTGTATGTGTGAATTTCTAAGTCAGAATATCAAGAAGTTCTACCAGAATTACTGCATGGCCTGCAGGAGGCCATATGTGTTGACTTCATGGCTCACTGGAAGTGATAAGCATCTGGATTCATTTGACACTTGGGGGAAGGGTAAAATAAGAAACCAGAAGCAGAATTAATCTTAAGCTTAGGTTAGAGTTTGTTGAAACGGAAATGCCTCTTTTGGAAGTGAAAAGCTTAAATTTCTTGTCTAGGGGAAAATTAGTTGGTGATTTGGCTCTTTTTATATTAGTTAACTGCTATTTTCTTTTAAAGGGACCTTATCCTGACACTTTTGTTTAAGTTTCTACATCAAATAATATTGACGGGGCTCCTTGAAACTTCTTAACTATAAAGACAGAATTTTTCAAGTAAAATTTGTTTTCAGTGCGAAGTATAGAAGAATGAACAATTTACCTGAGCTGTTCGGGAGCAGTGTTTTGCTTGTAATGTTTGGGGTAGAATTTATCTAAGACCTGGTAGAGAAGGTGCTGCATTTTCAATTGAGATGTTCCCCCAGGATTTGAAGATCCTGATCGATCCAAATCTCCATATTCCACCTAAGACAACATTATAGTTTATAGTGCAACAGAACTATGGGGGTTTTAGTGCAGTAGAATATGAATTCCCATAATGGTAACTACTGTGTTCATTAGTCCTGCAAAAAGACACTATTAGACAAGGGAATTTTGTAGATAGCGTTTACCATAGTAAATACATACATCAGAGCAACTACTTAGGACATGACTGCCCAAGGAATTCTTTACTGATTTTACTGATCTAAGAAAGTGAAACAAGATCTTGGCCAGCTACTTGTTGTAGGGAGACAATTCTGTATAACTGCCAAGCTTTTGGGGTTTACTTCCCATCAGCCAAGGAAAACAACAGCCTATTTGTAAATAGTTCCCAGCATCTTCATCTCAGTTTACTTTGCATTAACAAATAAAACAATCGGTTTCAGCTCAGTAAGAAACTATTATCCTGCTTATCATGCCCACAAGTGTATGTTTTATGTGGTAAAATGCTAAATGGAAGCCTGGAGGTCGAACAGAGGATCTTACAAGATGCTCTTCCTGAGTAAGAGACTGTTGGCAATGCAACGGAAAGTTTCGACTGTTTAATGGAATTTTAGTAAGTGACACTATTTCCATATCTTTACTGAGGCACTACTTGGAGCAGCTCTGGGGGAAGTCCAGTCTCACTGTTTTTTCCGATGTTTTCCTTCAGAAGGATAGCAGAGGCACTCCTCTAGCAAATTTCTCTACAGCAAAAGGTGTTCCAACAAAATATGTACGCTGGTATAATGTGTTTTGCATGGTACATCTCAGACTCTGTGGTGGATGAGAAATATCACTTTTGATGTAAGATATAGCTACTTAGTAAAAGATACTCAGCTGAAGTCTGTGGACGACAAGAGGGAGCATTTCTGCCCACAGCCATACTTGCCTGAGCCATCAGAGCCGCCATTTCCAGAGCTAATTCCTTATTAACAGGAAACCTTCCATTAGCAATTTCATTGCTGACTTGGAAGGCCAGTAACAACCGCTCCCGATCTGTCTCACCTTTGGCCTGGCTCCGAAAATACAGCCTAAAAAGCAGAGAGGATTGAGAAGGTGAAAATGTATCGTGAACCCAGAGTAGAAGTGGAAACTTTAATCAAGATGAGTAAAAATGTCAGTGGTTTGGGTTTTTTCCCCCTCCTTCTTCAAAGTGAACTTTGTGTATTGCAAGGAGTACTGGAGAGAGATTTGGAAGCTGAGGTGTTTCCCTTATGAACAAGATTTGGGCGAAGAAGTTCAAAACACACTTTCTAGCTTTGGAAGCCATTTGAATTCTGAACACCATCCATTTCAAGGCAGTGAAGCCTTATTAAACACAGGTAAATCAGTTTCTGTCCATCCCCCTGAAGCACAGACAGGTAATATTTAAGCCTTCTCTGCTTATCACAGAATGTAGAACTGCTTCTGCTCTAAATGTATAAACTTCTATATGACAGCCTTGTAGACTTGCTATTTTTGCTAGCTTTGTTTTGACCACATACACTGATATTGTTATTAAAAAAAGTCTACAGTTTGCTTCAGCAAGAAAGAAGAGAGCCAGTCAGCAGACTTTATTTTAAAACTTGAAGAAGTATTCTTGTAAATCAAAGCTTCCTACTATTTTTTTATTCCCTTCACGCTTGCAATTTTTTTGGTATAGCTGAATGTTGAAGACAGCAGCATGGGAATGCTTCCCAGAACTATTCCTCACACATGCAGAGCCCATACCATCTAATTCTATTATTAATTTACAGCTGCATCTCTGCTTATATATTCCACACTATCACACAAGGTACTCATTCTGGTGGATCAGTTTGTTCGTTTTTATGTCAATTTAAGATTAACGCCACCATTAGGACCATAGTGACCTTACGCATGTCTTATCATAGTCCTTGATGTTAGAACACCTCAGCCTTGGAAAGACCTTATCAAAACATCCTTGCTGTCCAGTCTAAGCACATTTCAATCCAACAAAATAATACTGTAAAATTTTACTCCTGAAACAAATACTGCCTTTTGGGTCAAAAGCAATAACTCTGCTTCTACATCTGTTATAGCAACTAACAAAGTTCAGGGAAGTTTGTTGTTACTGTCAGGGCCAACAAAATCTTCATAAATTCAATACAGAAGTTTGTCTCTTTTTGGGTTTGGGGTGGCTTTTGTTTCACCAGAGTTCACGTGCAGAAAGCCATGCCTTGTTCTCATCCAGAAGTCATGTCTGTACTATAAATTATGAACTTGTTCCAGTTTGTGGTATAGATCGTTGTCTCATATTTTCATTCTCTACTATCTCTCATCATCTAACTTTTAACATTTATTTTCTTTATAGTCTGGGACTGCTACTACACGTCTCCTCATGCCATTTAAAACACTGTTCTTGTATCTTTTTCATCTTTATGAATCTTCACCTAACTGCATGTTTCAGCATATTCATTTTCATCAGTGATTTCTCCCCCAGGTCTCTCTTCCTCTCATCTAACATACATTATTTAATTATGTTTTAGGGTCCAGGCAAACTAAATTGTGCCAAAGATGTCTTACTCTGCTACAGCTAGTTCTTAACCCATTTGAAGTCTATTCTGCTATTACAAATTGGTTTGGGTTTTACCTCTAAAAGAGTTTTTTACCTCTTTTACAAATGTATCACACACAAAGTCACCACATCTCATGTAGAATTTGAATGTGTCTTAGCTAAAATAGTTTTGGCAGTGACAATACTATAAATTACTGGCTATCTACAGAGATATATGCAGTCTAGAAATGTTTAATTAAAAAGCAGTAGTAAATCCAACCAATGAAGCACAGTACCTGTTCTTATAGGTCAACTTCACAATTCTTGTGCCACCTTCATACTTCCCAGGATGCAACTCTTTTAAGGCTTGTTCCCATTTAGAAATGACATCACAGATCTTTAAAAAATATCATGAAGAGAGGAGAGACACTGAGGTGAAATATGTAGCCAAGGCTTGTTGGGAAAGTAAGTGAAAAAAGCATTGTGGAACACCAAAGATAAATAAACAGATTGGATCAGAATAAACACAACCAAAAGTGGCAAAACAATTCCTTTTTGTATTACACAGTATTTAAAAATTGAAGTGTTCCAATAAAAATTCCTGCTCTAATCTGCACGGGGACATCTGTGAGTGAATTCTGGTCTGGTAGCAACTCCGTGGCTATGTCTGTTAGCAAGTAGCCAAGCCCAGGAGGAGACAATCTGCACAGCGAAACAGATGTTCCTAAGACCTCGTGCCTGCGCTTCATGAGCTTAAGGGTTTTCCTTTGAACTAGCTTTAATCTGGTCAAATAGCCTGAAAGCCCACTACTATGTTGGATCACCTCTTCCAATTCACATTTCATGTAAAAACAACCCATTTCATGCTCTCTGAGGTTGCTTCTTGACGAGAATTAAAGCATGGATAACAGGAATGAAGTGCCCTCCTGAGCCAAACTAAAGCACAGATGTATCCTTTGAACAGCAGCTGTCTACATGCTTGGCCAGATCAAACCCTTGGATATGAATGTCCAAACTTTAGGTATACCTGTCCTAGATTCCAACTTTGTAACTTGGACATATTTTCAGTAATAGTATGGTTAATCTCTTTGGTTCCATTCAGCTTCTCTTAGTTATTCCAGTCTTTTTACAAGTGGTCTAATAAAGGCCCCTACTTCTCTTTCGATAGCATCTCAATAAAAGAAATGTGAACATAAGAAGCCACAATACATGCATAATCAGATATCCTAATCCTCTCCTAAAAAGTTATGGAGGTTGCCTTTGCAAGTAAATAATAACTAGTTAATAACCAGTAATAGTGAAGCCTTTGATTGTCTCTAGCTCGTTCGTTTTTATATCCCATCTCTCCAAAAGTTGTTCAACTACCAGCAAAGCTCCAGATTATCTGGTCTATACTAGGCCATGAAAGCAAAGTGTATAATTTGGCAATGCCTGTGATAGTTTCCTCTTCAAACCATCTAATTTAAAGTTATTGGCAGCTTCTCCCTCCGTTGCCCTGTGTGAAATTTTACACTGAGTAAAACTGCATGTTTATGTTCCTTACAGGAATCAGGGTGTCCATCAAAGCTGTGTAACGTATTATTCTTCCAGATTTGTACCAAAATCTGCTGTGTCTCACTCGTAGCCGCTCGTCTGCTCACTTAAGGCAGTCATCCAGCTGCAGCACGGGTTAAAATCTTCATATGAAAGACACAGATGCATCTTTCAGATTTTATCTGCTTTCCTTTTGGCTTGATCTGAGGCACTTTTTTTTTAAAGTGAAAGTATACTCGGAGCTTTCTCTCCTAAGTAGACTCATCAACAATGAAAGCTTGAGTTATCTGGAGATAGCAAGGAGATACTTCATAATCCAATAAATAAGATTTATATTGACATGCCAAGAGATTCACAGCCTAACAAAAATTTGTCTCAATTAGGAGTGTCACATTTGATGTTAGTTGTGATAGATGATCATGCTAGCTAGCTCAGTCATGTTTTAATTTTGCAGTCAAGACAAATTAAACTTTAATGTGTGCTAAAATCTGCATTGAAGACTTTAAAAAGTGACCAATTTATTCACCTACTAAAACAGAATGTGTTTTGTCTTAACTTGTATCTCAGACTAGGCTGAGTTTATGTTGGAAAAGACCTGAAAGATCATCAAATCCAACAGTAAACCTACAACTGCCAACTCCATCATTAAACCATGTCCCTGAGCACCACATCTACGCATCTTTCAAGCACGTCCAGGGATGGTGACTTAACCACTTCCCTGGGTAACCCGTTACAGTGCTTGACAGCCCTTTGGTGAAGAATTTCTTCCTAATATCCAATCTAAATCTCCCCTGGTGCAACTTGAGGCCTTTTCCTCTCATTCTACCACTTGTTACTTAGAAGAGACCAACACCCTCCTTTCAGGTAGAGAGCTCTTTTTTTCTCCAGACCAAACAACCCCAGCTTCCTCAGCCACTCCTCATAAGATGTGTGTTCCAGACCCTTCACCAGCTTCATTGCCCCTCTCTGGACATGCTCAAGCATCTCAGTGTCTTTCTTGTAATGAGGGGCACACAACTCAACACAATATTTGAGGTTCGGCCTCACCAGCACCAAGTACAGGGGGACAATTACTTCTCCGGTCCTGCTGGCCACACCATTTCTGATGCAAGCCAGGATGCTGTTGGCCTTCTTGACCACCTGGACACGTTGCTGGCTGATATTCAGCAGATCCTTTTCTACCAGGCAGCTTTCCAGCAATTCTTTCCCAAGCCTGTAGTGTCATATGTGGCGCAATATATATATGCAAGTGCAAGGATTGTTAGCTCATCTCTGCTAATCTAGAGACACAATACTCAAGCATATATGATCTTGCTGCACTAAGAAAAAATTATTAGCCATTTAGCAGCTCTTCAAAGATATATGCTGAAGGTAGCAGAGGGGAAAGAAAAATACCTTCATGTTGCCCTGAAGACAATGTTCCAAATTCCTGCCAGAAGGATCATCTGTGAACAGAGAAAACCCCATGTGGGATGGCTTCCTCATTCCTGTCTCCTGGTTCAGTCTCTGGATGAATTCATCAACTGCTGAGGAACCATCAAAACCTACAACCTGCAATGAGAGAGGAGCTAATTAAGACACAGGACACTGATGGGTACCACAGCTAATGAAGCCTAGTTTCCTACAGATTTGTGTCTCTTGATTGACTGCCAGCTCCAGTGACTGCACTTGCATTTTGTCTCCCTTCACGTTGTATTCTTTCTTCTACTGAGACACTTACGACATCTCTCCAGTTTCTCCAGCTACCTTTTCTTCCCAAGACCTGTGGAGCTGAGGCCGGATTCCTTTCTTTTTATCAGGAAAAATGGCTAAAATGGCTAGGAGGAGAAATAATGTCTGTTTCCCAATATCTGATATGTATAAACGCTATGGTGCCACCCGCCCTCCCAAAGGAGGCAGGTTATGGTGTAGTCCTCTAGTGCCCAGCTGCGGTGGCTCACCTGGTAGGTTCCGTTCATGAAGTGCACTGGGATGCTGAAGGGGAGTGAGTGGTGGAAGGGATTTCTCAGCAGGATGGACACAATCTCCATCCGTGAGGGCTTGGCTTCCCGCTCACCAGTCTGCACAGTGCGGTCTACTGATCTCTGGCAGTAGATGGCATACTTGCCTATTTCAGTCCTAGGCAAAGAGTTGGAGATAAGCCACAAACATGCTTTAAATGCCATGTCCTCTTCCATTTCCCATGACAAAACATTCCTCCCTCAGGCTTTTGCTCAAGCACACACATCTCTGTGCAGATATCCTAATTCATCTCAACAGACTAACAGCTCAAGTGAAAAGCTGCAACATAAGCCTGAGCTCCAAGGATCTGTAAAATTAAGATAGGCAATAGACTCTCTGGGAAGCGCTACAGCATTCCCTGTTCCTAGATGGACCTAGAGGATAGGAATACCCTCTTCTGCACCCTATTGCTATCATAAACCAAGACCAGTTCACCCTCAAACTCACTGTCATGCCAGCAGAATTCTGTTAGTATCATGTCAAGTCCTGATAAGTATCAATAATAAATTGTAATGCATTAGTCTCACTTCCAGTATTATATAGTGTTATCAATTTACACAGTTATACGAATTGTTAGCTTCCATCTATAAACCCGATCTGCCAATCAAGAGACTCAGAGATTCAAAGCAGACTCAGATTTGTTGGTAGTTCAACACAGTATAAGAACAGTGACTAATATGATCAGTTTCCTGTCTGCTGAAGAGAGCGCTCCATTAAACAGCACCAAAATAGTGGAAGTGTCTCTGAAATCAAGCAGGAACAGTCAGTCATACCTTTTGAGAAATGTTAAGAATATATATACTGAATAAGTTCTGAAATGGAAGAATTTATGTGGATTTATAACCGTGCTATCACTTTGCAGGGGAAACTAATTCCATCCAAGATGCCTTCAGGAGCTCAGTATATGATTAATTCTCCATTTAAATTCCTGCAAGCAATATTGAAGTCAGGAGCTCTGTCTTTTCCTTGCAGCAATATATCGCTTACCTCCCCAGTAATGCATTTTAACAACTTTCAAATGGAGAATCTTGCTTCAATGAGAAGCTGTTGTGTTTGGCTCCCAAATGCTCCTGAGCCCTGTATCTTCTAACCTCTCTTAGAGACTGGATATATACTCTAAGGTCACCTTTCATAAAAACAATGCAATGAAGATCCAGTATATATCTACATGATAAGCATTATGCAGCATAAACATTCTAGTGTCTTGTTTGCTGTATGAAACAGGCAAAGTATATCTATTTAACTGGAAAAAGAAACAGCCATACCTGCTCCACCTAAAGAGACATAGATATTACTAAAGCTAGGCAGAAGGAGCTAAGCTAAGTCCCATTTAGCAACCTCTCTAAATCTAATATAAACTACAGGTGAATATAAGCACAGTTTGCTGCAATTTCTGTATGTTTTTTTTCTAGTCCTAATAATTGTTCCATAGCTGGGTTGTATATATAGATTTCCTCTTTGCTTCTGCTTGAAGTTGTTGACAAAGGTACTTCTGGGCTAAGAACCTGGCAGACCATCAGCATAGTAATACTTGAAACTGATGCATTAAATCAGTTTCACAGAGCTCAGCAGGTCCTCATGAAATTCAATAGTCCCTAACAGTACAGCAGCTCCACTACTGAGTTGAATGGGCCAGTCTGGGAGCTGGTAATGCACAACTTTGAAGAGATGATTTCTAGCACTAGCCAGAAGATCCCTAACATGCTGCCTTAGCCAATGGAGAGAAAGTGTGAACATACAGAAGCACCTGATATCAATTTTTGCTTCTGAAATGAAATAGCAAATGTGAGGCAGCATATAAGAAAATTTTGAAAAACTGGATATGAGGAGTAGACAGATTTCCTTTGCAAGGCCAGGAGACCTTTAGCTTGAGTTTCAAGGCAGAGTTAGGCTGAATATTTGAATAGGAATATTTGTTTGAAACAAAACCACACTTTTCCCTATATTTTAGCAACAGTATATTGTTGCAACAGAGAACGAGACATCTCTAGCTGTGACCTCCCTGCCAAGGATAGAGTGAGATAGGTTGAAGTCCAGATCACCATAGAAACAAACAAAGAGCACAGCACGAACACCGGAGAAAAACTTATTGCTGTTACAGTAGATCTTGCACTGTTTTCTTACAGGGGGAAGTGTTACACGCCAAAGAGGTAACAGAAAGCAGTATTAGCACACTTTTCAGGTTTGCAGGTTTTTTCCTAACTTTTTACGGTTCCCTGAGATGTCCCTGAGATGCCCTCTGTTCTGCCAGTGTGCCTGCTGACCTGACAGCAGAATGTAATCACCTAAAATTCTAATAATTCATTCTAATTAATTACTTTGGTCTGTCTTTCTATCAATAAAAGAAATTAACTGCATCAGCAAAAACCTTCCTGAGTAGCTCCAGTCATAGCTGCAAAAAGTTCTTTTGCTAGCTTTAGTCATTCAGTTTTGTGAAATTTTAGCTTAATATAAGTGACAAATTAATGTGAATGATTGAAGGGGGACAGCTGGATGCCATTGCGAACCTTCTGTCCCCTCCTTCAATTAATTTTTGCGGGTGTGAGTTACAAAATTGCTTCCCACTTTATCTGTAGTGGATCCAAAATGCAATCAGAGGAAGAAAACGCTGTTGCAGTCTTTACCTGGGGTCTGCATGTCGCTGCAAGTGCTGTTTGATGTACCAGAGGAAGTGATGTTGAGGCAGGAATAGAGGAGCACACAAAGCCAGGAGTTGCCAGCACTGTGAACATAAAACTGGACATCATTCTTGTTCCGTACTTTTTGTCTGTTGTCTTTTATAGAATACTGCAACCAAAAATCTGGATGGTGACCAGTGCTTTGGGGAGGGACTATTTTTAGACATGTAGCTCAAGATGCTTCAAAGGGAAGTGATGGTAAAGAGGACAGACTGCTCTTCAATATCTGAACCTGGATTCTAAGAGATGCATTCTAAATGATTGGCCACTTTTGAAAAATTTGACTGAGCTGAGTGAACTATTTAAGTGTTAAAATAATACTTTTTTTCCTGTTTGTAACTGCAAATCATAACAAATCATGCACTGTGGACTTTTGTTTCAAATTAGACCTGTTATTCTTCAATGAGTTTTTATTTACTCATTTGAGCTGGGAATATTACGATCAAGTATCTACATTTATGCTGTACCTTATTAATTTGATTTACCCAACAATTACAGTGGAATGATCAGATTTCATGCTTAATAGTAACATTCATGATTTGCATGCTGTTAATTAACTAAAATGGAAAACCAAGTTAATACCATGTGACCATTTTAGCTACCCAATATGAAGTTTGATTCTGAGTATAGTCTGAATAAACCATTTGCAACTGGTAAACGGTTAAATTCTAACTAAAATTTGTTTTGCATGTAGTTGCATTCTCAGTGTTTCTTTGGACATCAGTGCCAAGATTCTCTTTCCTCCATCACACCTTTAGCATACGCAGTTTTATAAGAACCAGTCCCATAGCTCATAATTAAAAACATGGAATTAAATAAAAAGAATTTGCAGAGGGGAAGCGACAAAAAAGGAACTGACCTGAATGAGTGAGTGGTTCTGGGGTTGTCGGCAGTTGGTCTGTTTAACAAGCTGACTGTAGATTTCATTCTGCAGCTCAGTATGTGTCAAGCAGACCTGCAGTGCTGTCTGGGCAAGTGACACGTGGTAATCGATAGAGGGTGCCTCCACAGGGACGTTGATGAACAGTTGACAGGACTGTAAAGGGGTGGAAGTTATTCAGTATCATGGATACAGTAACTCTTCGCTGATACCTTCCAGGCCGAGTTACCCAAATATGCTACAGACAATTAATGAATTCTTCTAAATAACCCTGAGAGGAGGGAGGGGAATAAATACTTCATTCCTATCCCTCTCCCTTCAGTTCTGGCAACTAAAAAATTCACTCAGCCTGAGGAGCTCAGAAGCTGGCAAAAGAATTGAGGGGAAAATGTGCTTCCTGACTTCCATGCCTTGCTAAGACTGTCCAGTCTTACTGCTGATCTTACACTTGCAGAGTGCAAGAATCAAATCTCCAGTGGCTTCACCATTTGTCTTATTGACACAACAGAGTTTGCCAGTGAAATGTTTGTTTCCTTCAATCCAGCTTTTGGAGAGGAAACAGGTAGATAAGGCTAACCTTGCAGTGTAAACCTTGGGCGGGGGGGACACACGACGACATTGTTCCTAAATGCAGATTCCCCACAAGTAAAAGTTAAACTTCCAGAGAGTGAAAGACATCTGATATCCAACTGTTCTATTGTCATTAAATGACCCAGCAGACCTGTCTAAAGCAACCAATGGTGACAATAAATGTTGTGACAAACAACATGACCAAACAATGTTGTTGCCCCAATAACAGAACAAAACAAACAAAATCCATGCGATGTCCCTTTAAATACCTTAAAAAGTTTCAGAGCTTCTGTCTGTAGAGCCTCCGATGGCAAAGTTGTGAGGGATGTTTGCAACCCATCTTTACTGTAGCACAACAAAGGATGTTTCCACAGAGGAGAATCTGAGATAGCAGATGGACAAAAACATGCAGTGTCAGAAAGAGACAAAAGGTAAGTGTCCACATTGTAAAGGAGCCTTGCTGAAATGGCAAAGCACCTGAGGAAGCAGCTCTGCACTAGGCCACATTTATCTGTGGTGCCACTTCATTGATTTGTGCAAAGCCTGCCACAAACAAGGAGTCACCAGCAGCATTAGCCATCAGCAATAAGTAGTATTGCCGTCCCTCAATCCTGCCACATCAGAGCTTGGTGTCAGCTGGTGTGAAACTGCCCAGCTGTGTGTTCAAATAGGAGACACAAACTCTGCCAGGACAACTGCCTGCAATAGCCATCTTCGTTAGTGCAAGTCATTATTCAACAGTAAGCAATATTCACATACAGGCCTAGGAACAGGCAAGTGGGCAGGAAGAGAGTGTTAAGTACAAATGTACTTAATGTCCATACAAATTAGAAAACGTGGTGCAAAAACATACAAGAATGAGCAAGTATCAAAGACGAGGAGGAACAGAGGAGCAGGGATGTACATGTAAGAGTTGATACATGCAGACAGAGGAACAAATGTGAAGGCAAGAGCGTGTGGGTATTACAAGGAGAAAGCATGCATTTGCACAGTCAAGATTCCCAGAAATGAAAATCAGGATCAACAATAACAGGAAAAATTAAAGCTCCATTAATTTGAATTAATGTAACAGAAGGTTCAGACACTTTGATAAATGCTTTGACAATGTGATGGACTTGTCTAGTTTCTGTATTCTCTCTGGAAATGTTACTGTGGAACTAGGGGAAAAGGACACTAATACCACGTGTTGTTCTCCTGAGAATCCCCTTCCCTCGCCCTTGGTGAGATTAAAACTAGGAACTGAATTTGCCCTTCTTTATGCTTTGCTACCAGGGAAAAGAGTTTGTGCTTCCACTTACTAGGGTCTCCCTCTGCATCCAATAGTTTTCCAATGAGTTGTTCATACGGTGTGCCAACTGTGGCATTACTGCTACCAGCCGCTACAGTCAGATGGTACAGCCAGGTATTCTAGGAATCAGGATAAGAACAGTATGTGTCAATTCAGATCTTGTTTTCTACAAACAGGTTCAGTCTATATGCCCCATATGTTAACTGACACCAAAAAGACTCTTGCTCTCTAAAAAAAACCTGCCTTTTGTACCTTCTCCTGTTTGGTGCGAATGAGTAAGTACGTGGGACTCTGGTCCTGTGGGTGAATCACCAATGTACAGTGGGATGAGAGAAGTCCTCCACCAGTGGCTTCATAATCTTCATCAGAGTCACAGGAACGGTCTACTTCTTCCACTTTGGACTCACGCATAGGCAGATGTCCTAGGGGACACTATAAGAAGCGGAAGCAAGTTAGACAAGCATAATTAATATCCTATTATGGAGAGGAAACACAAGGAAAGAAAAGCCAGGTTAAAATGTGAACAGCTCTGTAAAATGTAAGGAATAAACTATAACACAGTGCTTAGCTAATATAATTATATAATCTTGCATTTCTAAAGGATCTCTTCTCTTTCATCAGCTAAAGAACTTGCAAACCGTGTTACTATTATTATTTTTCTTGGGAGAGCATCTACAGGTCAGAATGAGAATATGCAAATAAAAATTTCCCATTAGATACTGTTTTCTTCCCATTACATTTGTCAGTTGTGTTTCTATCACTGGTTCTGCAGGGCAGGATGTGATTTCTGATGGTCAGTTGCTAAGTATCTTGAGCCACTGTTTTTCAATCCTGGTCAGAGTTTGCTACTAGAAAACAAGTACTTCTAAAATTACATAAATAAATAGATTCAAACAAACAGAGGGCATCTGCTGTGCTAACTCTGAAGGTCAATCCAAAGTATGAGTCACAGTATTCCTTGACATTCTAATACTTGGATTTCAACATCACCAAGACAAAGTAATGGCCCATTGGGCCAAAACTCCAGAAATGGAAGCACATTACACTGACTAAATGACTTCCCTCTTCCCATATCGTTGCTGCTACTTATTTTCATGACAGTATGAAAAATGTATCAGCTGCTGTATAAAAGTCTGCTCTAAAGACTTAACAAGACCGAATGGAGAAAGCAAGAAACAAGATATACAGTGATCTGAAAAAGAGCAGTCACTTGCCTTAAGTCTTTTGTCATTTTAGCTTAAAAAAAAATCAGATAAAATACTGACTCTGTGGAGCAGATGCTGTTAGAAGGAGAGAAGTAAAGCCAAAGAAGAGCTTGAAGTATGAGACTTCAGAAGCAGTAAAAGGAAAGGATATATCATGAGAAATGGGAAAAAAGCATTCAGGAACAAAAGGGGAAAAGGACTTTCCTTATCTTCATGATTTCGATAGTAGTAGAAAGTTTTTCCAATCAGTGCACACCACACCAGTTTAGAGTGACCATGCTTGACCTGTAAGGAGGACAAAGAAATACATTTTTACTATCAGCAGTGTTGCTGGAATGATTTTCTAGGATCTCAACTTTGAATTCAACTCCTCCTTAACACCTTGCCTATGTTATTTGTTCTATGTTATTACGAGCTCCTCAAAACATACATGGCACCACTTCCAAAAGCAGTTAAGTACATCCCACCTAAGTAGATGGAACATAGGTGCTTATGGAAATGGGTCCAAGACTATGTGAAGTACTTTACTCATTCATCACAAACTATCATTTTTGTAGCTTGAAATACAATATTAAGAATAACTTTTTTAAAATTATAAAAATGAATCATTTAATCTCAGCAGGGAAACATCAGTCAACACGTAGTCTAGGGAGCTGTTTCCTGTTGTGGATGAACAAGCTTTAGATGCAGGTTTTCTTTATCCATCTTTAGATGCTAATCAGAATTATATTAAAAAATTCATAGTAACTTTGTATGCAAAACTAATCCATGGAAATGACATAAAGCATAAAAATTTTCAGCCACTACACTTTGTACTAACGTGCATGTAGGCCATTATGATGGAAATAAATGCTAACCTAGAACCACACAAGACATTTTTTTTGAAACTTTCCTATATCCCCAGTTAAGATCAATTAAATGTGATACTTAAGAGCATTTCCTGTTTTTTTCTTTTGTTATGACATGCTGTGAATTCTCTTGAAGAAATGCATTCATAAGCTAGATATTTGTTATTATTTACTATTTGACAAAGTCAGTATCTCTCAGCAGCCTTGTTTGTCCCATTCCTTATCATTTATACAAATGGTTCTCTCTGAAATACAGAAACCTATCATCCCTTTTCTTTCTTTCCTTACTGTTCTAGGGAGTACTAAATTACTAATTTTTTGCTGACATGTGTTGTGCAAACCAAGAAGCTGATACAATGCTGAGCTAACCTGAATAAATTAAGAAACAGTGTTTTACCTTGGTTAGCCAACCTTTCACAGTAGGTTTAGCATCACTATGGGAAACACTGCCAGGACTGGTCACTTGCACTCTCAGGATACTCTGTAGGACATGAATCCACTCCTCCAGGATGTTGGGAGAGTCGGCTGTCAGAAAGTACGTTCTCTTTTCTGTCATGAGCTAGAAGGAAAAGGAGTGAGTAAGTATAAATCTGCACACCTACAAATCTTTTCTTCAGCTGCTGAGTTTTAATACCCTATCAAATTTTTTTTGGTGGTTCAGGAAGGATTTTTGGTGGGTAATAAAAAAAGTGCTAACCTTCAAAGCCTAAGTGAAAGAACTGAAACTCAGATGAATCAAATTTTCTTGAGCCCTCTTGGTGTTTCTGTTGGATATTGTAGCTTTGTCTCATCTTTCATCCCTTCTTGTTTCTCAGTGCTGCTGCTGATTTTTCTTTTTAAAGCTGACTACATAAATGTGGTTTTTTTGATGCCTTTACTTTGTAAAGCATTCTGCCTTCAATAGCTTGTGATTCTGAGAGGAAAGATGCTATGAATTTAATAGTATTAAGCCTTAGCAACTTCAGTTCCACAACAGCAGAAGGTAGTTCACAGGTCAGGCTGTCTGCCTTTTAGTCAGAGTGAGAGAAAATTTAATGCCGCCTTTATATAGAATATAGAAGTCCTGTAACAATAATGACCTAAAAATTAACCCAGTTATGGGCTAACTTCTAACACTTTGGATGCTGAATTCTATTAGGGGTCCAACACTTCAGATCCTCTAGACGTGTAAAGTCAGGCTGGAGATCTTGTGAGAGGAGTCTTTCAGAGTGAGGAGATTGCAGGCACTATCTGGTTTTAATTGTTATAATAATCACTTTCTCTTCCCCCTTCCCCCCTGCCCTCTCCCCCTCAAGATTTTGAGCTTTTGGTCCCAGCTGCACAAAAGTGCTACCATGTAAACCAAAATAAAAATAATGGAGCTTTCATTTCAATTTCAGAAAGATGTATTTGGGTTACAATTTAGCTCTTTCCCTGTTATTTATTAAACTGACCGCCTGGCTTGTGCCAGGAAACACGGGGGCCAGACAAAGTTAGCTCATATCAATTGAGACATACAGTACCATTCAGCCAGAAATAAGTGCTCTCTCACCCAGCCACTGAGTGTGTGCTTATCTTCAGGATGAAAAAGGAACACTTACCTGGAATGTCTGGGATCCTTCACCTCTGACAATTTGGCACGAGGAATTCAGCTCCATCTGCCCTTGTGGTTTGTGGATAACATCACTCTGAGGAAGGAAAAAAAGGCAAAGAACTTTTTCAGTGGGAAAAAAAAATATCAGATGGGTCTTAGAGTACTTAAATACAGCATAATATACATGTGCAAGTTGGAATCTGCATTCATGAGCTGAAAAGGACACCTGAAGGTTGCCATGCTGAATAGAAGACAGTGTGATCCCATTGCAATGATGAAGCAAAAGTCTCCTCACTAGTGGCAGACAATATAACAAGGATAATGGCAAAAAATACTCTTTTATGAAGTTCAGATTGGACATTAGGAAAAAAAACCCGCCCTTTCTCACTGGGAAGGCAATCCAACACCAAAAAAGGTACCCAGATAGCCGCTGAATTTCCACCTTTGGGAGTTTTCAAGATTCAGCTAGACAAAGCCACTGAGTGGTATGATATGCAGCTGGTGACAGTCCCTCTCATATTTGTCAGTTGGAATAGGGTCTTCCAGAAGTCCCTCTAACCAACAGTCTACATTCTACATATTTATGAAATTATTTTTTGTTATATAATATATATGTGTAATTTACTTGTGAATTTTGATGGATAAATCTAGTATCAGACATAAAGATACATTGTGCCCTACAGTGTATTTTTGTCTTGTCATAATATGAAAACTTAAAATACAAAAAAAATTTAAAATAAAACTTCTCAATATTTCTGACTTGTAAGCAAAGATGTGTACGTACACAGAAATACTGTGTAATTATGCAGGTATGGAGGCAATTGCTATGTCCAGAACAAAAAAGTAAGGAAGGTGAATACTCCCAAATATAATTCTATAATACAGCTAAGTATAGCAGAATAATGAAGGCCAACAATAAATGTGCTTTATTGTATATACAAATTTTGAGTGCACACTGCTATAAATAATATAACTTTGAAACAGTTGTGAGTTATAAAAAGTATTTGGAAAGGTTTGAACGCACAAATATGCTCTCTCAGTATTGTTTCATTAATCGTTGTAAGGCAGCATGAAAGTTATTTTTCAATTTTACCCTAGTTTTCTAATACTTCCATGTCCATATCGGAGGGTGAAAAATGAAAGAATTCATCTTTCTTCCCTCTGAAAGTTGCGGTTTTCCTCAGAGTCCTGTATACCGACTGATGAGTACGTATCTGTGCCCTCCTGGTACTGTAATTTATTTTTCCTTTATTTTCATCTTAAACAGGACCAAAGCCAGACCATGGTAAGGTAAGCCTTCTACTTTTCATCATCTATACAAAGTTAACCAGTAGGTGTCAAGCTTCTGTCCTTGTGAACAACCTCTCATCTCCTGGACAGTGCCACCACAAGGTCTCTGCCTACGCAGAGACCCAAGGTTGAGCCTGTGGGTCAGACAAAGCTCTTTGGCAGGATGTTTTGGAGGAACCTTGCATGGCTGCCCACTCTGCCAGCAGTATCACCTTGGAATCAGTTCTGCAGACAGCCTTCCCCAGTGCCTCCACATAGGAGTAAATGTATCTTAGTGACTCACCGGAGACTTGTAGTACATGATTTGTCTGTTTCTTAGAACAAACCATCGTCTCTTCCACATCTTCACCTGGCTGCCCATTTTCAGCAAGTAACCTGATTTCTCCATGGGTTCCTGGAAGGCATAGAGCAAGGGGGAGAAGAGATTATCTTGCACCTCTTAAAATACAAGTTGAAGAGTGCTGAAGCCAAGCTCAGACATTTGCTGCATCTCCTTCATTTTCTGCTTTACTCTGCCAGATGCGAGTTGCAGCCATCCAAGGTCAGTGCTCTCTGCTCAACTTGGAGTCCTAGACTATCTGTGTAGCTGCAAATACCACATTGTGGCGTTTTAGTAAAAAAGACATCTGAATTTGCTGATTGTTTGATGCACTGAAAACTTATTTGTCTTCCTACCACAGCAGTCATTTTCCAAAGAAAACTGAAGGCTGGCACTAAGCCATGATTAGATCCCCGTTCCTTGTCTGCTTGATCTCTTGCTTTCAAGAGAACAGAAATTAATGCTGCCCATATTTGAGTTCTTTTCCTAGGCCCAAATATTCTGCCCTTTCTCCTCTCTTCCTCTGAATTTCCAAACTTGCTTTGCCATAAAAGCGTAAGGCTGTCATTAAAGTATAAGTACAGGAAAACAGTACAGGTCCTCAGGAAATAAATAATACAGCCCTTGATGCTTATAGTTTTATCTAACCATGTAACAGAAATTGCATCTTCTTCTGAAGCATCAGATAGTGTCTTTTGATACAAATTAGCTGGACCAGAAGCCCAGTCTGTTAGAGCATCACTTTGTAGGTGATAATTTAATATATTGTAGTTACACATTTTCTCTTTCAAGGTCAAGGCTCTCTTTGCATCCCCTCACAACCGTGAGGTAGCAAGACTTACACTACAGATTGCACCATCAGTGGAGTAGGAAGATGTTCGCTGTAGCTTATGTTCTGGCTCTGAATAGTCACCATCCAAGGAGTAGGCATCAGGAGGAATGGCATAGTCACTCTCAGAGCTCAGTGAAGACATAGATACACCTGTTCAAAGCAAAGGAAATAATGAGAATCACAGCTATACAGAAGCACTCACTGAATACTGCACATGCTGAAAAAGTTTGAGTTCACCATTAAAGTTTTTGTTCAAAAAGTACAAATCAGATCAGACTTTGGAAATTCACAACCCACCAACCAAACTTCTGAGACTTCTTTTTTCCCTTAGGAAGACAAGTAGTGAGAGTGAATTTGGGATACTGACAGTGAAATAAATTTGTTGCTTAACAAACACATGCTATTTTCAGCTTGGAAACATCCATTATTAAGTCTTAAGCCATCTCTTTCAAACTAAAGAAAAGGCTCCCTCAACAGCACTGGGGTTTTGCTTTCTATCTTCTACCACTGGTCCTTTCCAACGCACAGACACATCAGCCAATGCATCACAATAGAAGTTAAGACTACATGAAATGGGGTTCTATTTTATTGGCTACCAATTGTAATGAAAATTCCACTCAAGGATCAGTTCAACCCTCCCAGCAGTCAAGAAAAATTGTCCTAGGACCCAAATTACCTGATGCCTCTCAAAGATAGGAAAGATTTATTTACTGGTTAGGAAACAATCAGCCAGTGACAGAGACAAAACCCATATTCTTTAATGTGTCAATACTAGCTTGCTCCCAAGGAGAAATGACAGAAAAGGTATGAATGGTTTCACAGGATATGTGATGAATTTGGGAGATCAATCCTTCCCACAATCTTAGCTTAGCAATTTCCTGGATGTAAATCTACCAGTGGCAAAAAAACATCTAAGAGGACATGTTTCTACTGAGTAGCTGTTGATATCTGCACACATTCTGGGAGAACTCCTCATTAGCATCATCAAGGCTAAGCATTTGCCTGTCATCAAAGATGCTGCTCAGGACATCTTGCCTCAGCTGTGAGGACAGAGTTCATGCTGTTCAATACCAACACTCCCACCTTACCTCTCTTCACTGCACGAGGGCTGCCTGGCATGCTAGCTTTCCTGTTCTCTGATCCAGCAGTGGAAGTCCTGAAACTGGCATGGGACCCACAGTCATCATCAGAGCCTGAAGACTCATCTAGGAAAGGCACGTTGCTGATCTGTGTGGCTCTCTGGAAAACAGAGCTGTATGGTCAGCGTGGGAGGGAAGAGTTTCCCTGTGACAATCCCTGCTCAATAAGGAGCAGAGCAATCAATGCAGGCACTTCATTTTCACACTACCTTGTTCACTGCTGTCCCAGGGCTCCTCATGTTCTTTCTTTCTAGTCTGTGAACTTCATAGAATCATACAATGGTTTGGGTTGGAAGGGACCTTAAAGATCATCTAGCTCCAACCCCCACTTCCAAGCTGAACTCTCTAGTCTGAGCTGTTTGGTTCTCCTCTGGTTTCACCCTTCTACTGTTCCGCAAGCCACATGCTTCCCCATAACAGCCCTCTTCAGTTTCATTTACTAGGCTACACCCACTATCAATCCAAAATTGCTATAGCCTCATAGTGCACTCTGCAGCTTCCTGAACCAAAGCTTACTGCAATGCTCTGTAGTCCTAAATACATTTATCATTTGCTACTCCTTCTGCATTCTTTTGGTGCCCACTACTTCCTGGTATTCTCTAGTTTTCTTTCCTTCGCTGCACAGCTTCATCTTGTTCTCTCTCAAGTTACTAGCAGCCATGGACCACGCTTTTCATACAAGGAAAAGTAAGGTAACTCCTTACCCCCTTCAGCGTAGTGTAGACTGGCACTGTGACATTTCTGTAGATGAGACAGGTAAACGGTCCGGAAGTTGAACGTGAGAAATTGGAAACTGGGAAAATTCAGAGAGAGAGCAAATAATACAAACTGGTGAAAAAGAGAAGGTTGTAACAGAGAGGCACATGTATGCATGTAAGAAACTGTGTAGCCTCTTAGAACATCAAATAATGCAGGACTACCACGCTGGACAGTCTGGCCTCAGAAAGGCCAAGGAATGTGTTATTAATTGCATACAACTCCCCAAGACAGCTGCAATCTCCCTCCATTTAGCCTGTAAGACATTTTACCCACCCTGTGCTCCCTACAGTACAATGGCAACCCTGTGCACCATGACCAAACAGGTAAAAGACATATCAGGTGAAGGTGATGGTGAATCAAAAGACTAAAAGCAGGTTACAGACATGCAGAGGTAGAACAGCATCAGTGGAAGTGATAAAGAAGATACTGGAGTCCCGGAAGACGTCACTGAATGTAGGGACTCAAACAGCCCAGCATAAGCCATCCCTGGGATCATATGTGTCCTCCTTCCTTCCTTTATCATGGCTATCATGAAATCAAATTTACTTTGAAACCAGGCAAGGAAATGAATAAATGTGAACAGTCAGAAGCCCAGGTCACTGTAAACTCCCTCTAAGGATGGATCTTGTCTAGAACTCACAGCAGCTGGAAGTATCATTCACTGTGGCCACTTCAGATAACCTCATGCCAGCCTTGGCCACAGCATAGATTCGACTCTCCTGCAACAATAACACCATGAACAGCAAGGGTCAGATAAAAACATGACTCCTGCTAAAAGAAATACTCATGTCATGGAATCACACCACAATCACAACTTTGGGCAGGAAGAAGGGGCCTTAAGAAAGATTGCTCTGTTCCACTAGACGTTGGGTGAATGACCATTACTGGAAATGTGCATCTGTGTGCGATTCTCCAAATCACAACAAACTTGGCTTATAAATTCTGCAGAGATGATATCCAGACTGGTACACTGACATGCAATTATCAAAAAGTGACTACATCCAGCTTGGGAAAAGCTGGTTTTATCTCTTTATGAACAATGCACTAATATGAATCAAGAACAGTCCCAAAACGAGACAATTTATTGAGTCACCACCTGCAAAGAATTCCTGTTCTCTGATAAGAGAATGAAAGAAATGCCTGGAATGATCTCAATAAGCCTGTCCCTCATTTATAACAACATACGGAGCTTTCAGTTCAAAGGATCTCCAAGTGCTTCACTAATTGATAAAAATTCCAAAGGGGGAACCCGAACCTGTAACTAAATGCAATGTTATGACTCAGACATTGACCAGACTAAAACAGATAAAAAAATCAAAGCTAGGAATCCTCTTGCTGCTCCTTAAAGCATACAGCCAGCTGCCATCAGCTAACATACACAATAAATATACATGAAAGTACCTCAGACTGCAAAGTCAAGTACGCCGAAAAAGAAATGACAGAATTAATACTTTCTATATGTATATGCATTGTGATTTAGTCTCTAATGAAATATTATGTGCCTTTTTTTTCCCCAGACACTTCTTATTCAGGGCACATAATAGACATATCTTGTTGATTATGCTCCTATTTAATATTCTATTCATGCTTTAGTGTTTGATATATTTAAATTTGCCCTACTTGGATACACTTACTTGATTCTGGTCTGAAAGCAAAATAATGTTTTTTTCCTGTGATGTTCCTGACTATAATACTGCAGTGCTTCATAAACATTAATTGAATGTTTTACAAAAACTCTGAGGGGGAGTATTGATGGGTGCTATTAGTGTTTTCCAGGAGATGAATTCAGATACGTGTTTTCTGAAGTACCAAGTATCTTTGGAGTACCCATTTCAAGATGCACAAGACCCAACTTCTTGAGAATTCAACACCATATAACACTGTTTGTAATAAAAACAACTGAATACAGTTGCAGCAGAGAAGTCTGCAGTGCTTCTTTAATCAAGTTTACTTGCCAAACTTAAGTTAGTTATTCAGAAGGTGTGTGTGGAGCTGATGATCACCTGTGAAAAATTTAGCTTAAGGGACTAGAAGAACCTTAAATGGAAACTCCAGATCACAGAAAGGAATAGTAGACAACCTCTGAGACACATTTTCCTTCTTCCAAGTGAGTACACTGTTCATTACACCTTTCTGATTTCTGCAGCAAACACAACAGACATCTTGAAAACTACAGTTTTCTTTTACTACACAATCCAGCTTTATCCCCCGCACAGTCCCATATTATGGACTGAATGAAAAGAGGTTCCTCAGGAAAAGCAGCTAAGCATCTGTGATTACACTGGGTATAATTAAGTTGATATCAAAGGACATAGTCAAAGACTACAAATAATGTTTTCATTAAAGAAAAGAAACCTATAAAACATGAAGATTAACAATGAGGGCTTAATTTTGCACCTTCAATAAACCAGTTGTTTACCAACACCTTTAAAAAGGCAAATTGAAAATAATGCAATTCTCTTTTTTGATACTACATTGTTTTCACCAGATTTATCAGATAGAGAGACACATTAGCAAACCACCCAACTATCTGACCTAACAAGTAACTGAAAGTGATAATAATAGACTTCTCTCTCATGTGAAATAACCAATAGGACATGTATATTCACTTTATCTATGTTTTTCGCAAAGCTGTCCTGATAACACAAGTATATCATGAGATAGGAATGCTGCAGTCTAATCCATGTATGTCTTCTAGAATTCATAGCTTTTTCTGACCCTGAAACTATCTGGTCTGGTCCATTCACTTGAAATTTATGACTCAGTTTTTTTATCTTAAACACGACAACAGAACTAAGGATTAACTTCTGATGACCCATAATGACAACCACAATGCAGCACCTCTTGACTTTCATTTTTATTCCTGTGTTGCTTGAGTACTATTTTCTTCAATGGGTATTTTTTTCCTTATAAAGAGAAAAGAACAATAGCACACAAAATTGTCAGAGGAACAAGCACACCCCACGACCTGGAGCTGTTAGGCTAGGTGGTTCAGAAAAGCGACTGATGTCCACAGGAAACAACTGTTGTAGCCTAACTACAGGGCACTACTCAAAGATAAACAGCACTTCTCAAACTGTTTTCCTTGTATCTCTTACCCACGATGGGAATCTGTGCAGTGGTGGTGTGGGAGGTTTACCTCCTGGGTCAAGTATGCCAGCTTCAAAACTCACAGCTTCTCTTTGCCCTGCAGATAAGTGGTTGATTTCCTCACACACTCCAGTTGCTTCCCTCACTGGGCCACGCTCTGTCTCCATCTTCTCTAGTATCCCATCATCATCAATGTCCGTCTCTTTCACCTGCCCATGACAGACTGGAGAGTCTGTTATGGGCTGGAAGGTGCTAGTCTCTAAGCTTATTACACGATGGAAGGAATTAGACCCTGGATGTGGCTGGCTGTGATGTCTCTTGGCTAGTTGGATACTGTCTCTTGGTGTATTGGGAGTTCGTATTTTTGGAAAGGTCATACTACTGCCCAGGCCATAATCCTTCCCTGGACAAAAGGAATGTGCTGTAACAGTTGACACAACCAGGGGTGGGTCAGCAGTTTGCAGACAGCCCTCGAGCATGCTCATTATTTCTGCTGAGGAAGAAGAGTCCAGTCGGTGGGAGCGGAATCTGGCACTCAGATCATCAGAGAAGTGGGTGCTGTCCAAAGCCACATGTTGCAAGGTGCTCACAGCGCTACGGTTTCCTTCCAAAGATGACTGGAAAGTCAAAGCCTCAAGGATTCTTGTGGCCTCAGCTGGAGGGTCCAGTGATGCGGGATCAGAGCATCCTAAACTGTGTTCAGAACTTATGGCTGGGAATACATCTTTCTCTGTGGAGAGATTCCAGCTTGCTGGGTCAGACACGAGCTTCAGCGTGCTCTGGGAAAGCACAGATTTATCCTCTCCATCCTCAGTAAAGGTGTCATTGGCAAGGACTATGTTTGCTGTAGAGAGGATACGTTTGGTAGGTCCTGTCTGACACATGTGTCTGAAACCAGGCGCAAGGAGCACAGATTTCTGGTTTGTCTTCTCAGTGGAAGAGGCCTGTGATGCTCTGGGCTTCAGAGAATTACAGCTCCAAAAAGATGCAAAAGGAGAAATGCTGGTTATTTCTGCAACAAAGAAGAACACGTGGTTAGGGCATCCAAATGCTTTACTGTCTAAAATGTTATTGTTAATGAAAGTTGTTTATGTCAGTTGTATTTCAATAGCACCCTGGCCTGGGTAAGACTATACAGAATGGAAAGGAAAGGCTGGGCACAGCTGTAAAAGAATAGCTCTATATTTATAATTGGGAATAGTACAGAAAAGATGAAGAGGCAATGATAAATTGCTGTTTCTTACAAAAGTGGAATTAAGGGTTCCCTGGTAAAATTATCAGGCAGTGCATTTGAAATTTACAGAAGGAAGGGTTTTTTTCAATCAAACAAAAAAGTAAATAGAATGCTGCAGCGTCCAAAAGATAGGACAGAAAAATTAATGGATCTGTGGTACAAATAACAATTTATACAGAAGTTCTGGTCTAGGAACTTCCTCAAACGCTGACAGCAGAAGCTGGAAGGGTATGTGGAGAGAAGACACCATTCATTTTAAATTTTTCTGATCGCAATATTTTCTACGTGCTTTCCTGAAACATCCACAGCCAACCAGGAGACAGGATATTGACCTAGGTAAGCTTTCAGTCTAAAACAACTTATTAGTTTTCACTTTTACTCTTATGTTTCTTCTCTTAAAACAACCAGGAGAAGGAAGTGCACCTATCCACACAATGCTTTGTCAAAAAACAACTAAGTGGCCCGGACACTGCTTAGCATGGCTTTTGACTCCAATGGACCTACATAAGCCACCGAATAAGCTAGCATGGTTCCTCCCACTCCCAGTGACCAGATGAGGCTTCCAGCATATGTATGGAGACCTTCTTAACCATCACACTGATCAATGAGATTATTTTCTTTTCAAGAATTTCTCCAGAACTTTTTTGCTGTCCTTTTGTGCTATATGACCCAAGTAGTGCTCATTGTCAACAAGTTTTATAATAATTATGTACATATTTTTGCTGTAAAAACTTCATTTTATAAATTTTCTCTCTGCCCCTTCAAGTGTTACAGTAGAAGAAGATATAAAAGATGGATCCTAGATTGCCTCCATTGTTCTTTGTTTATTTAGTACCTATACTTTATAATTATTCTACTTTCTTCCTTTCCATAGTTACTAGATTTAAAGACCATCTCAGTTCTACAGGTTCTGCTGAATAGCATCTTTAGGGTATGAGAAAGTGTGGATAAAACTCAGCACAGCAGAGGATATTCCTTCACTTCATGATTTTGATTGACTTTGGCACTCATATATTGCCCGACTGAAAAAAAACTGAGTCCTGAGATTCTTTGGAAATTGCATAAATATGGGTGAATGTGACTCTGCACAGCTACTGCTGAAAATGTTACCTAAACATGAAGCTCTACAGGCATTGCTTAACCACTAATGGGATTTATAAGGAAGTAGAAACAAACTGAAGATGCAGAGTAACAGAGGGAAGGGCAAACAGCAGAATAAATCAGTATGGATTGTGGAGAGGATGAAACCCAGTCTTGGAAATGCAGCTCGCAACTGTAAGAACCTGACCTTGGCACTTGCGTCACAAGGAACTGAGTGCTAAAAAAGCCATTCCTAGCACATAACGCTGGCACACACAAACCCTGACACACAATTTTTCCTGCCCCTGAGGTAAATCATTAGTTTAGACTGAAAAGACATCATTAATTTTAAATATTATTGGGGTTTTTTTGCACCTTCCTAGATATGACAGCAGATGAAGCAGAGGAAGCTTGTTACTAGTAGCATGGCAAGCAAGAAGAGATTTGTCTCTCTCTAGAGGCCTATGAATTCAGTCTGACACAGTGAGACTAGTGGGAGATAAGAGGAGAGGGCAGAGCTGTTTACTGCCCAGAGAGTTGTGATCCATGGAACATTTAATACCAGATTATTAACGCAGCTTACCAGCCATTCTCTCTTTGTAAGCAGCCAAAGCCAGAGGGGATGAGAAAAATCCAGTCATAAAATATTTAGTTAGAAATGTGGTGGGATTTAGAAGGAATTTTGCCCTATTCCATTGCTATGGAGTGATAGGAAAGCCAGAAAGTCTTCTGCAGGAAAGAAATGCCCCTGCATGCACGTTCAGTGAAGTTCTGGAAACCAGCTCATCTTACTACGAACAAACCAAGCTCATTAAACAAAACAGGAAGAACACAGTCAAGAAATGTGTTGCGATGAAAAGTGATGATTTCAAGACATAGAAACCAAAGTTCTCCATCTATCCACCAAACAAGAATCACAAAACCACAAGCACCACAAACAGCTTTATCCAACTGAACCTGATAGAACAAAGGAACTCAGCTTCTAAAGGCAGACCAGACAGCTGCTGCCCTGGCCCATTCAGTCCTCAGTTGCTCAGCTTACATGCCAGCAGAGGTTTTGTAGGAATAAGGAGAACTTGCAAGTGGAGGTAAAGTGAAATACCTCAGGGACTTCTATCCTGCACCACTGAAATGAATAGAGAGTTTTGCTACGTATTTCAATGAGTACTTCTAATTCTGGAGTTCAGTGGCTTATTGTAATGGCAAATGCAGACTATGAAAGAAGGAGTCTGTGTTCAGTCACTGTTGGGAAACCAATTAAGAGCTTAAGGCAGGTAAGAAATGTTATTTTCATCTTTAGAGTGGACGCACTGAGGAAAAGATCAATTCTACTGCTTGTTTGCTGTCACAAGTGGTAATTTCTGACAAAGCTAAGAATATAACCCAGGAGTGCTGACTTCCACTCTCGTCGTGGTTACTAGGCTACAATGCCAGGTGAACACACTTACCTTGCAGTGTATCCTGAAGGGCTTCAATTTGCTCCGTCAGCCTCTGATTACAGTTTTTCAGGTGGTAATTTTCCAGCTCAAGCTATGAAATAACAACAACAACAAAACTTGAAAAATGATGCAAAACTGTGCGTGCATGTGTTCCACTATACAGAACAAGTCTTCATCTTTATTACATTCAAGTGTCTGAAGAGGTAAATGAAGGAAGGATGGGCAAGTCTATCAGTCACCTTGCAATCCTCCTCAGCAGCTCCACCAGACAACCCACTTAAACACTTTGCTATGCTTTCTCAAATAGCCTCTGCGTACAATATTCGCACTTCTCAAATAGACCTTTCAATTTCCTTCCCTGCTTATCATCTACTCCCGTTCCGGAAATAACTGTCATGAAAGAGACAAAAAACTGTTACCCAGCAGGAGCATTTTCCCCTTCTTATTCTGTATGTGGTAAAATGAGATACCCTCTATCCAGGGAAACAAAATAAAAAAAAACATTAAGGTCGTGTTTACATTTGCAATTAAGCGCACAAGTGAGTTTCTGTAAATTTGGTTTATGTCTTTGCTCAGTGTCCCAGCACATATTCTTAAATGCAGCACCCAAAGAGGCTTTCCTCTTGATAGAATCAAAGTTGAAATTGCACCCATGGTGCTGTCTAAAGCAATCCATTTGCAACACAGATGTCAAGTCCTTTGGTTGGCACCAGTCCACTTGCACATGGCATGTGCTTAGGATCAACTTCATTGCCAGTAAAGAAACAATGTGAACGTATGGTCCTGGATTCACAGCAGGTCACACCAAGCCAACCCTTGTGCTTCCTCCTTTGTGCTGCACCAGTCAGTAATGCAGATGCATGTTGAGTTACCACATACAGGAAAATAAAAGAGAAGAAGCACAGAAGCTTGGTGAATTATCTAGGCAATCTGATGAGATTACAAAGTCACGTCATAACACAATTAGTGCCCACAATGACTGCTTCTTCCAAGTACAACAAATTCCCTTTCTGGCATAAACTGGGAAATCTATGACTTTAGCTTGGAATAAAAGAGAAAGACCAGATAGCCCCACTCCTAGCTGTGAATTATTACTGCATATTTAAAACTACATGCTAACCCATCACTGTCTCTCAATTTTTCCAGAGTGTATTGAATTAGACCAAGATAGAGGCATTAGTCCCCAGCATCATTAAAAGAGAGACATTAGACATGAGACTGCTAGGCAGTAGGAAAACAGCATTCATCAGAAGGGACAAATGAAGGAAAAGCAAAGGACATGCATTTGTGTCACAACTGCTTTGCCAGAAAAATAGACAGAGACTGCCCCAGAGAAAAAAAGGGAGAGGCAGAGAAAAGCTAGGTGAAAGCCACTTGTGACTAGTAAGTCTTCAGAGACCGCTTTTGGGCATTAGTGATTTCACAGTCATTTATAGTTTGCCCAAAGCAGTAAAAAAAAAGGGGCCAAAGCCCTCAGTAAGAGGTATGACCCGAGCTCTGCAATCATATGTGTGTAGGGCCAAACAAGCAGAAAGCCTCCGTGACAGACTGATGGTCATCAGACTATTGTCCTACATAGGAGCCCATTGGCAGTACAGCCACTGTACATACTCATAGTCCTTGAATCTTGTCAGCAAGACTCACCTCCCTCAGCTTAAATGTTACCCACTCCTTGATCTTTGCAGCTTTCTCTTGAACAATTTTGGCTTCCTCAGTCCTCAACTGTTTCTGTGCCAAAAAAAGATGAGATCCATTAGGAGAGTACAACTAACTGTTCTCAGGAAGCTACTGCATCAGGAATAAACATCAGGAGTAAACTTAAAGATTGAAACTCCCATTCCAGACCTAACATTTAAGACTGCTATTTGGGTATTATTATTTAGCTGGCCTCTGAAAAAATCAAGCTTTAAGTCATATTCATGGTAGCTGGAGTCAAAATTTAGAGGACAGCTTCAAGAATTTGCTGTGGAATAGCAAAACCCAGCTTAGATAATAATTGCTCACCGTCTGCACCTTTTCTTGTTTTGGATAGTTTTGCAATGTTGCTGTTTGCTGTTGAGCATCTGTAGTGTTCTCCTAATCTACTCACTGACATTAATAAGAATTATGTAATGCCTGTAAGTGACTTATTAAACAGAACAATTCTTCCAAGCAAAATGGATTAAATTGCTGCAAGCACGGGGGTAGAGTACAGACTTTAAAGATGCATGAGATGGCAACAAATACCAACAATGTATTTAATGCACACAGATACAACATTCTTATTGAGAAAGTAAATAAATTAAAAAAAAAGATAGCAGACACGGGATAAAATAAGCTCCAGAACTTGACCCTGAAACACTAACACCTGCTAGGAGGTTTTGAGATGGTATAAGTGGTTGCATGTTTGCATATCTATTAAAACAGGTTCTAGTCCACACAAAGGTGTGATGGGAATACTGTTGATTTGCACAATGAACATTTCCCCCCATTTCTGCTCAGGCAACTTTGCTACAATGCCATTTTTGCAGCTGTGTTTTCTCAGCTGCAATTTTCCTTTTCTGGAAATTTCCTTTGAAAGATGCTGGATTGATACTATCGTCACCTGAAGCTTTCTGTTCCTCTCCTGTGTGGCTTCATTAGAAGCAGTGTAACTGAGAGGTCTCCAGTCTACATAGCAATTTAAACAACTAAAAGGAGAAATCAGTTTCAGGGGCAAGGGAGGGAGGAAGGAACAATGTACTCTGTGCAGCACATTCACCCCTGGTTTCTCTGAGTAAAGGGACCAGGGCAATACATTCTGGTAGTAGCTGGTGGTTTCCTGCTAGATTTTTTTTCCCCCTGATATTATGATAATAAAAATGTCCATGCTTCCCCCCTGCCTTCCTTTTTAAATTTTTCACAAAGAAGAGTGTAAGTCCACTTCATGGATACCATGCAAACACACAATAGACTGCAGGGAATTCCCCACATCTTCACATTGCTTTTAATCACCACATGTTACTCATCACTGTAACTACACATTTAAAAGTTCTTATTCAAATGTGTTTGCTGTCTTTAAAACTGACCTTGGCCACTTTATGAGCAGCAACAATATTTGTAGTTGAGCATAATGAAATAAAAGTAATCAAACCTCATACTTCAAGAAGGGGATGAGGCTCTGTTTAGTTTTTCTCCCTGATTATGGCTGTGTGTGTTCCTAATCAGCAGGGACCAGAATATTAGATGTGCCTACTGGTCTGAAATGATCTGGCACACATAGTGGAATATGAATATCCACCACATGGGTAATGCCTTTGAATCCCTAATGATGTGGACTTGTCTCAGATCAGGGACCAACAGGTAAAAGATTCAGAATATTGCTATGCTACATGGTGAAGTGCAATGCCAAGATTTTATTTAGGGTCCTAAATTAGAAATGACATGACGACAGTATTGTCACAGAGCTTAGTAAGCCATGCCTCTAAGCAAAGCCAATTCACTCAGGCATAGCACTGCTTAGACGCAGTTATTGTATTTTGAGATCCAGAAGCAGTTACAGATCCTTTGCATCCCATGCTGCTGTGGTCCAGACATGACCTCAGTGTTCTCTTATTAACACCGTGAACTCCACAGCTCTCCCAATCTCAATGAAAACAAATAGGTTGCCTTATAGGGACCCTTAAGGGTCCTTCCAGCACTGCCCATGTCCTAACCCATTCTGAAACTAAACCTGTGACACTGATAAAGGATGTTTCTTATCTAAAACCATCAGGCTTCAACTTCCATTTCTTTGAATCTGATTTTGCCTCTTTTTGCTAGAATAAGTTTTCTACTAAGAGAACATTTTTCCCATTTATACTTGCCTATTTTAATCAAATCACACCTTGCATTTTTGGGTAAATCAGAATTTCTTCTACTTTGGATTGAAAGGGCTGCTTCTAGACTTTGATGACTACTGTAGCACCTCCTGAACACCTTCCTTCTCTTCCACAATCCAGAAACTTCATCTGTATTCTGCCTGAGCAAGCTGGACTGGGTAAGTGACCTGAAACCCAGAATGTTACAAAGACTTGATGCCTGACCTCCACACTACACTTGTTCTGAATAAGTTCAGACAGCTTACCAATCTATTTTGCCCTTGAAACAGGTGACAGTTAAACTTAAAATGTAATTCAAATTGCAAAGTAATTTTTTTGCATAAAATTCTAGCAAGCTATTTCCATTTAAAAGTAATTTATTTAGCAACATGTAAGAATGCATCATTCCTCATGTTATGAAGACCACAGGGCAAGGCCTTTACCAGAGCTGAAATACAAGCCCTGCTGTAGATGTAGCTCCTTCCTTCCACAAACTGAGAATCAAAGAGACTAAGAGCTACCCATACTGGGAAACAGCTGCTCTTTTATAAGATGAAGACATCTGACAAGAGATGGACTATGCTAAAGGATCACTGAAGACTGGGAGAAGTTCCTTCCCAAGCAGCAGTGTAAGCTGAGTCAGAGATGAACTATATAATGATTTTGCAGAGCAATCTATATGCTAGGAAGCCAGAGAAATACTGTGACTGGACTCTAGCATTACAGTTAAGGGTCTCAATGCTGAGTCAATACTAACATAAGTAAGTCCTTTAAGGACACTGACCAACCTTCTATAATGAAGAGAAAAGGGCTACTGAGGCTGAACAGATGTTTTTTTCCAAAAAGAGAAAGGAAGGAGAAGACTTCGCACTGAGAAGACCTTGCACCATCACTTATCGGTGATGACCAGATTGAATGCCTGTGGGTAAGGGTCAGAGGGGCAGTCAAGTCTGATCTCCTGGTTGGAGTATGTTACAGACCGCCTGACCAGGAGGAGGAGATGGATATTCTATTGTTTAAACAGCTGGAGGCTGCCTCTAGATCAGCTGCCTTTGTTCTTTTAGGAGACTTTAATCTTCCAGATATCTGCTGGGAACTTAACACTGCCGAGAGGAGGCAGTCCAGGAGGTTCTTAAGAGTGTATTGAGGACTGCTTTCTGTCACAGCTGGTGAGTGAGCCCACCAGGGGTGAGGCTCTCCTTGACCTGCTGTTTACAAACAAAGAAGAGCTGGTGGGTGATGTTGTTGTCGGAGGCTGTCTGGGGTGTAGTGATCATGAGATAATTGAGTTTTCTGTAAACAATGTAACAAGAAAAGACAGGAACAGGACATCGATGCTGGACTTCCGGCGGGCAGATTTTTTAAAGAACTGGTCAGGAAAGTACCCTAGGAAATAGTTCTTAGTGGCAAGGGGGTCCAGGAAGGCTGGATGCACTTCAAGAACGAAATCTTGAAGGCGCAGGAGCGGGCTGTCCCCATGTGTTGTAAGAAGAGTCGTAGGGGCAGACGGCTGGCCTGGATAAGTAAGGATCTTCTGAAGGAACTAAGTAAGAAAAAGAGGTTGTATCACCATTGGAAAGAAGGGGACGTAAGCCAGGTCATGTTCAAAGATGTTGTTAAGTCGTGTAGGAAAAAAATCAGGGAAGCAAAAGCCCAGTTGAAGCTCAAATTGGCCACTTCTGTTAAGGATAATAAGAAGAGTTTTTATAAATATATCAATGGTAGAAAGAAGGATGGCAGCGACCTCCACTCCTTGTTGGATATGGAGGAAAATACAGTAACCAAAGATGCAGAGAAGGCTGAGGTACTTAATGCCTTCTTTGCCTCAGTTTTCAACAGTAAGGATGTCTGTTCGCTTGACAGTTGGTCCTCTGAAGTGGTTGATGGGGACAGGGTGAAATATGGCCCTCCTGCAATCCATGAGGAGGAAGTTAGAGACCTGCTGAGCCACTTGGACCCTCATAAGTCTATGGGGCCGGATGGGATCCATCCTAGGGTGATGAGAGAGCTGGCGGATGAGCTTGCTAAGCCACTCTCCATCATCTTTCAACAGTCCTGGCTCACCGGAGAGGTCCCGGAAGACTGGAAGTTGGCCAATGTGACGCCCATCCATAAGAAGGGCCGTAAGGATGATCCAGGTAATTACAGACCTGTCAGCCTGACCTCGGTCCCAGGTAAAATTATGGAGCAGATAATACTGGGTGCAATCATGCGGCACCTGCAGAACGGCCAAGAGATCAGGCCCAGCCAGCATGGGTTTAGGAGGGGCAGGTCCTGCCTGACCAACCTGATCTCCTTTTAGGACCATGTGACTCGCCTGGTGGATGAGAGGAAGGCTGTGGATGTGGTATACCTGGACTTCAGCAAGGCCTTTGACACTGTCTCCCACAGTAGACTCCTAGAGAAGCTGGCAGCCCGTGGCTTAGATGGGAGCACTTTGTGCTGGGTTAGGAATTGGCTGGATGGCCGAGCCCAGAGAGTGGTGGTGAATGGTGTCTCATCCAGTTGGCGGCTGGTCACCAGTGGTGTCCCCCAGGGATTGGTGTTGGGTCCGGTCCTGTTTAATATCTTTATGGATGATCTGGATGAGGGGATTGAGTCCATCATCAGCAAGTTTGCAGATGATACCAAGCTGGGAGGAAGGGTTGATCTGTTAGAGGGTAGGATGGCCCTACAGAGGGACCTGGACAGACTGGAGAGATGGTCCAATTCTAATGGGATGATGTTTAATAAGTTCAAATGTCTGGTACTTCATTTTGGACACAACAATCCCATGCATAGATATAGACAGGGGACAGAGTGGCTGGAGAGTAGTCAGGCAGAAAGGGACCTGGGACTGCTGGTTGACAGGAAGCTCAACATGAGCCAGCAGTGTGCCCAGGTGGCCAAGAAGGCCAATGGCATTCTGGCCTGCATCAGGAATAGTGTGGCGAGTGGGACCAGAGAAGTTATCGGCCCCCTGTACACAGCACTGGTCAGGCCTCATCTTGAATACTGTGTACAGTTCTGGGCCCCTCAGTTTGGGAAAGATGTCAGGATGCTGGAGTGTGTCCAGAGGAGGGCAACGAAGATGGTGAAGGGGCTGGAGCACAAGTCCTACAAGGAGCGACTGAGGGAGCTGGGGCTGTTTAGTCTGAAGAAGAGGAGGCTCAGGGGAGACCTCATTGCTCTCTACAACTACCTAAAAGGAGGTTGTAGTCGGGCAGGGGTTGGTCTCTTCTCTCAGGTGACCAGTGACAGAACTAGAGGGCATGGACTCAAGCTTCGTCAGGGGAAGTTTAGACTTGATGTTAGGAAAAAGTTTTTCACTGAAAGGGTGATTGGCCATTGGAATGCGCTGCCCAGGGAGGTGGTGGAGTCACCGACCCTGGAGGTTTTTAAGAGGAGACTGGATGAGGCACTGAGTGCCATGGTTTAGATGATGGTGTTAATGTTGGTGTTAGTGTTGGGTTATAGGTTGGACTCGATGATCTCGGAGGTCCTTTCCAACCTTATGATACTGTGATACTGTGATACTGTGATACTGTGATACTGTGATACTGTGATACTGTGATACTGTGAGCAGGGCATCATTTTACAGCTCATCTGAAGGCAACTGAGAGGCTAATACGTAATGGAGACATAATCTGTACCTTTGAAACATATTACAGAGTCCCTAAAATTCATGAAAGCTATATGTTTCCCTGTAGAAAACATCTTTACCTGTTTTGCTAACTGTGTCTGCAATCTGTTGATCAGATCTTCCTTCCCTTGCACCGTGTCCATCAGCTCCTGATACTTCCTGTGAAGAATGCTGTCTGATCCACCAATTCTCACATTGGCTAATTTTATCTTTTCCTCCATAACTCTGATCTGTAATGACAATCAGGGGGAGATTAAAAAACCAAAACAATACAAATGAAGGAGCTGCCTGTTCAGTGGCAAGATCCTAACGGAGCGTATTCATGGGTTTTATATTTTTGAAGTCCGGAAAGGAAGAAAAAAATATCCTTCAACTCATAGTTAGTTTATATTCACATATGTGAAAAGAACATTGTCTGTTCATTTGCAATGCTGAAACAGTAAGAGTTGCAAACTGAACCACAAAGAGAAAAACACATTGTGGACTGTGAAATACTTGCACACCACAAGTCAGAGACCATTCAGGCACTGTAGTCTACATAGACAGATGGGCAAGATACACCACATTTTCCTCCTTTGTAATACCATCGTCAGCCTTTTACCCCATTCACTATGAAGGTACAGACCTCAAAACCCTGGCCATTTGCTTCAGATCAAGATTTCTGAAGAAAAAGGTACTACAGAATTCCTTCCTCCTTCTGTGCCCAACTTAGACAATATTTTGGCAACTTCTGGCTTTCTGACAAGTGTTTTTTCTCCAGAATAGCTAAGGAGTTACCACAGCAGATATTACAGATGCTTTGCCTGTCTTTGAGCTCCTGCCAGTGCCAATACTCATTCACCTCAGCAAGAGAAGCACCACTGTAATGCTCCTTCACTACAAAGTTTCAATGCACTGAAATCTAGCTGCTGCTGAAGCCTTTCAGGTTTTTAAGCAAATTTTAAAAACCTTTTTGCTTTCTTCAAAAGCTACACTTGTTGATATGCCAGTCTCTTTTATTATTACCTCATCCTATTGCAATGGATTATAAGACTTCATTTCTAAAGGTGAATGGAATTTCACCAACTTAACTTAAACCTGTTATTGCAGCATTTGATGATGGAAAATCATTTGGTTCCCACACATCCCTGAGAGACTTAAATTGGCAAAGAAACCAACTCCAGATACCACTGATTTGGCATGAGTTTGGAACCAGGAAGGCAGAAAATGGCAACGATCTGAGCACTTCCCAGAGCCTTTGCAAGAGAGTTACTCATGCTCTGCTGAGCAGCCTGCACTTCATACTTGCAGAAGCTGTGTTTTGTCCTCTTGTCTGCCTGCATTAGGCAGAGAAGCCAACTGCCTCTTCCTCATACTGAATCAGAAAGGTAGGCGCCCAACATCCGAGCCAGAAAACTAAGCCTGCTGAGTCGGATGTGTTTTCATTAGAGTTTAGGGTGATTAGAGCAAAAAGAAATGGCCCCTCCTTTCTGTCTGATGCCCAAATGCTGACTCTGTACTAGAGGCTCAGAGAGGGGACTGCAAACACGCGATTTCCTTAATTGAGGTTGGCAGCTACAGGGAGCCCATTGAATTAACAAATCCAACCCCTCAGACTCCTGGAGAGAAAGATAACAAGGTTTTTACATTTGATGTGGAGCTCTCTCATTTGTCAGCTGCTTCTCATTCACGGTGAACACACTTGTTAGTGGAAGGGAACAGTTCTACTCTTTACGCTGTCCCTTCTTCAGGCTGTCAGGCAGCATAGAAAGATTTCTCTAAGAACACTTCTCTTGGATAAGGCTGCTGGAAAGGCAGACCTTACAGCTTTGAGGGTTACTAGTCCTTAGGGCCTGCCAATACATGGCTGTGGAACTGCTGGTGGCAGGTGAGTGAAGGCAATCCTCATTTCTTCTAAACCTTCCCAGCCAAGTTCTCCCTTTCTTGCCCATTCTCTGACCTGGATCTGACTTGCTGTCCATCTGCTCCTTTGCTGTCATTGCGTCTTACCATATTATGGATACTCTGCTTCTGTCATTGAGGTGTCCCTTCACTGGCACGTGGCAATAACTATACTTCCACCTGCTATGGGAAGGGACACCTCCCACCACACCAGGTTGCACACCTCCAGAGATGGGGCATCCACAACTTCTCTGGGCAACCCGTGCCAGTGTCTCACCACCTTCACAGTGAAAAATGTCTTCCTATTATCTAATCTAAATTTACTATCTTCCAGCTTAAAACTGTTACCCTTATTCTATCACTGCAATCCCTGACAAAGAGCCCCTTCCTAGCTTTCCTGTAGCTCCCCTTCAGGTACTGGAAGGCCTTCTCTTCTCCAGGCTGAACAACCCCAACTCTCTCAGCCTGTCTTTATAGCAAAGATGCTCCAGCCCTTTGATCATCTTCCTGGCCCTCCTCTGTCTCCAATGGTTCCATATCCTTCCTAAATTGGGTATTCCAGAACTGGACACGATATTCCATGTGGGGTCTCACAAGAGCAGAACAGAAGGGCAGAATCCCCTCCCTCACCCTGCAGGCCACGCTTCTTTTGATGCAGCCCAGGACATGGTTGGTCTTCTGGGCTGTAAGTGCATATTGCTGGCTCATGTTGAGCTTCTCATCAACCAGCACCTCCAAGCCCTTCTCTGCAGGGCTGCTCTCACTCACATCGTCCCCCATCCTGTATTGATACTCGGGGTTGCCTTGACCCAGGTGTAGGACCTTGCACTTGGTCTTACTGAACCTCACGTGGTTCACACAGGCCCACTTCTCTAGCTTGTCCAGGTCCCTCTGGATGACATCTCAACCTTCTGGTATGGTAACTGCCCCACTCCGCTTGGTGTCATCTGCAAATTTGCTGAGGGTGCACTTGATCCTGCTGTCTATATCATCAATGGAAATATTAAACAGCACTGGTCCCAGTTCAGACCCCTGAGGGACACCACTTGTCTCCATCTGGACACTGAGCCGTTGACAACTACTCTCTGGAAGCAACCATCCAACCAATTCCTTATACTATGAACAGACCACCCATCAAATTCATATTTCTCCAATTTAGAGAGAAGGATGTCGTGGGGGGCCATGTCAAAAGCCTTACAGAAATCCAGATAGATTACATCCTCTGCTTTTCCCATGTGCACTGATGCCGTCACTCCACCATACAAGGGCACTAGCTGGTCAGTCAGGACTTGTCCATGGTGAAGTCATGCTGGCTGTCTCAAATCACCTCCTTGTCCTCCTCATCCTTTTTCCAGTCATAAAGGTCTTCGCCTGACTGCCATGACTTTTCAAATATCAGGGAGAGTGGCTTGATACCCATATCAGCAAATTCCCTCAGGACTCTGGAATGCATCTCATCAGGTCCCATAGATTTGTATATGTTCAGGTTCCTCAGGTGGTCACGAACCTGATCTTCCCCTACAGTGGGAGGGGCTTTACCCCTCCTGGTCCCCATCTTGTTGTCTGTTGACCCAGAAGGGGTGAGAAGAGTGTTTGCCAGTGAAGACTGAGGCAAATTCTCAGACTCAGTGCTCAATCCTGCAGCTCTTGTCCAGCTGGAAGGAGCTGTGTGATGCAGTGATGCAGGAGCTCAGACTACCTGGCCCCTCCTGGCTCTTTTGTTTTTATAATACACCTTATAATGCAGACTGTACAACACTGCTTCCCAAAGGTCCATTATTCTTTATAGACTGTTCACAAGCTTAAGTCTCTTTCCCACCACACCTTCTCCGTTATTCAAGAACCATAGAAGGACTAGCTCAAATAATATGCCTAATTTTCAGATAGTTACAGTAATATGCAATGAATCCATCTCTTATTGCTTTTCTCCACAGGTTCCTAAAACAGAAGGTCGAAAACAACTGCTAGGTTTTGCAGACACACACTTAGTTCTTTCTCAGAACCTTCTCTACTTGTAGACAAGTCCTTATCAGTACTCTTAAGTATTTGTTTTCTGAGGACCTGCCAGGCAGCTCTAACTCTGCACTTTAACTCTGAGGTACGACATCTTCTTCCTTTTCCATAACCAAGCATGACTATCATGAATGAGGGGTAAACGCTGTGAAGCTGACAATCAGACATAAAGTGCTAGTTTTCACCTAGGGTTGAACCTATTTAGGCACCTGTCCATAGGTCAGGTTTAAAAACTGGGAAGTAGACCATAAAATCAGTTCACCACTGTAAATCAGTGTCTCCCTAGCACAGCACAGCACAGCACTGCAGAGTGCTGTCTGCGTGCTAGACTGGAGGGAATGGAGAGTAAGTTACTGCTGGTCTTGTACCAGAACAATCATAAGAAAATCTCTTACCTGTTTCTCTGCATCCTCAGCTCTTTGCTCTGCTTCTATCACTCTCTGTTCTAATTCTTGCATCTTCAGAGTCAGAAACGAAGGAGGTGAGAGGGGGAAACAAAGAAACAAAATTAATATCACCTGAAAATTCATCTGTTGTACTCAGGAATCTTCCATTTCTTGGGCAGATGTACAGATCTTTGGAATCTTTTGAGTTAACTGGATAGCTTTGACCAGAAAAAAAAGAGCCTTTGACTTTTTCCAGTCTTCTGCCCTACTTTGAATTTACCGGAACTGTCTTCTCATTAGTGAGCTTCATCATTCATTACACGGGTCAGGGGAATAGTCCCAAAGTCTCAACCCCATCTCCACAATTTACACACTATGGGCTGTCCTTGCAAGAATCCTGTCTACAACACACCATTCTTCCCTGATTTTATTTCAGCTAGGACTCATTCACAATGGTAAATAAAAATTAATACATCTTGGAAAGCTCACAGCAGCTTCTCTATGATGCTACATTATAACCAATGAATACTTTGCTTTGGCTTCAAAAGCATCACAGGCTCATAACTGACAAGATTAACAATGATCTTAAGTTTCCTATGCTTCTTTTAATTTTAAAGGGCTTTGCAAACTGACAATCTGTAATTCTTTATCTGAGCATTGCTGCTATTTAAATCAAAGGACGCTGGATACAATTTTATTCTAAATGCATATAAACCACTTCATTCTCAGTGAAATGCAGATGTACCTGGGGTTCCTCTAACAACTTACCACCAGAGTATTTTTTTTAATAGCAACTTAGGATCTCATTCAGTGCTTGGAAGGTCATCTTCCAGTACCTGCTGTGTTTTGATGGGTTTTAGATTTTAAACCCAGTAATATGAAGCCAGTGACAATAAGTTTCAGCCACTAAGCTGCAGAATGTGAGGAATGCTTCACAGAGTTTCTAGCATTTAGTTGTGTTTTACTAATGAAGAAATGACATAGAAGCAACTTCAGAAGATTAAGATTATCATACTTCAAGCAGAAAACAAACTGTAAGGGGAACTGAGCTCCTTTTCCCTCCATTGCATTCTATGATTCTTGATAAAGCACTGGAGACAAGAATTCATGTTGGTCACTATGAGGCCAATACTTCCAAAAATGGGACTTATCTTGGGCTGATCACCCAGAATGGAGATGTCAGCATTCCTGTGTTTCCATTTCCCTTTGTTCAGATGGTAACAACACAACTCTCCTTTTCATGCATATACATGAGCGTAAGAGCAGACTGATACCTATTGACAAACATCAGAAAAGTACACATATGTAGACACCTCAATGGCCATATAACTAGAAAACCCATGCTATAACAAATTCAAACGATGAAGATCAGGAAATGCCATATTTAGCATGATACCTCTGAGTTTTGCTTTTCCAGGAGAGCAATCAAGTCATCACAGTTTGTGGAGCTTAATATCCAGATCAAGGACATTTCTTCAGCTAAGGAAGAGAGGTGCCAAGAAGATTGCATAGATAGCCAAAGCTGCTCTGACCAAAGATCCAGTCTGAGAGTCTTGGCAGAGACTGTGCTCAAGGCAAACTAACGCTGACAGCAGTGGCCTGGGTTACAAAATGAGTCTGTGTTCATTAGGAACAGTGATCTACCCACGCATTTATCTATTAGTCTCTGGATAGTCACCACCACAGCCACATAGCAGCACAATACAGTTGTGAAAGACAGATACTAACTGGAGAAATAATACACCTTGTGAAACAAAGACTGTTTATGACTAGTTTTCTGATGAATTGGCAGGGTCTACATTCACAGCACAGACTTTACATGAATCTCTGGCCTTTTCCTAAAGGTTATCCTCTCACACTAACAACTCGATCCTCCATGAGGTGGACTATTTCCATGAAAGATTCGGGTTATTTTAAGAAGACAGCAGTGTTCTGATTGAAAAACTCCTTATTGCCCTAGGCTCGTGACAGTTTGCTTTGCATCACTAGCAGTCCTAGTTCCTGATCAGGACAGAGAAAGCACGTTGAGACCATTTCTGATCACTAAAGAATTATGAAAATTCTTGTGCAAGCAGGGTGACCTGGCTAAGTTCCAGTTGAATCAATTACTTTTGTCACCTAATTCTTTCCATAGCCTTAAACGAACTTGTACTTTTCTTAACTTCCTGTACTACATTGTTGGGTTGTCCTACTATGAATTGTTAAATAACCGTTATGTTTTTCACATACACAAAATGATTGCTTCACCCATCCCAGGTGTCAGTCATCTTACTGGAGCATATTCAGATTTAATACATCCATGCTTGTAAGGCTCTTTCAAATCCCTCAATGAATTAATAATAATGCTTGGTATTTACATGGGTTCTTTTATTCAAAATGCTTTATAATTTCACAAATGCTACTAAGTAACTTGACCCAGGTCACATAAAAAACTTAGTGACCAAGCCAAATTCAAGTAACTCTTCTCCCAAACATTAGACCAGACAGCTTGTATGGAGAAAACCAGGCACAGCTGTCTAGCCATTCTTGCATGAGATAAAAGAGGTTTTTCCCAAACGTTCATTGTTTATTGAAGTTAAGACAGAAGCAGATTAAAAGCTACCCAGATGGCTCTTCTAAAAACTGCAAAAGATACTCCTATCAACTATTCACATAGGTTTTCCCTCTCCTGATGGCTCAGAACACGCTAAATAAAATCGAGTGAAAAATTTTTGCATGTCTCAGCCTCATTTTCCTCCTGTTGTTCTCTAGAGCTCACTCTTAAACAGGTCATCCTGCTGCCAAGGCAACAGCCTACTATGTCGCCCACCAACAGAGGAGCTCTCCTTCTTTGTGTGTGTACAGGAAAGTCAGAGTAGAAACAACTGCCTGTTTCCAAAGAGACTAAATCCCTGCTGATGTCCACAACAAAGGAGGACCCAAGGTTCTTGTGCCCTGTGAGCTTCCAGAAGGAAAGCTTTATCTTGGAGGCCAGGGGCTGGGGTCCTTGTGCGACTCCGACTCGCGGTCAGGTTCCACGCAGCTTGGTAAGCACTGCTTGATAGCAGAGATTGGGCTACCAATGTGGAAGCTGACACCATGTGAACTAGGGCATTGGCCATTAAACTGCTGGGTTTTAAATTCCTCATGTTCTGAGCAGCGATCTAGATTATTCAATCTAAGCGGATTTTAAAAATCTGAAGTATTTAAACTGTTAGCACACATTGTACTACCAATGCCAGGCATAAGCCATTGGGGGTTATTGTAAGTAAAGATAGTAAAATCTGCCCTGAAATCATAAAATTTGTTATAATGACTGATTAAAAATGTGGGGAATTATGTTTCCAAGCCGTTCAATCAGTAGCTTCCAGAACCCTAAGACAAGCTTGTTGGTGAGCAAATATCATACTGCTCTTAACAATGCTCTTTACTTTCACTGGTAAAACCACTTTTTCTTTTTTTTTTAATTAATTTTCTTGCTGCTTCAAACCGTATCAGAGGATCTCAGGGGCGGCATTCACCACAGGTTGGCAACACAGCTTCAAAATGTGACCACATCACATTTTTCAAGATCTTCTCTCTCACCCAACAAAAAAAAACTTTTTGAAAATGCAGTACTCTTTCAAATAAGTCTGAATCTCTTCATTCTCACATAGAGCACTGTAAGGAAAAAAAAATCAAAGTTGCTATAAAATCTATGATAAAAATCCCTGGAGCTGGCATCACTATGCATAAAGCGTGTGCCTCCTTCAACTGAGCATCACCACGCATTTGAGAGGGAGAATGATGCAGTGTGGACAGGAGCCCCAGTTACTGAGACTGCTGGAGACCCCTTTGGTGACTGAGGAGGAGGGAAGGAGGGTCTCCAAGCAAGTTGTTGCGGTGCAGTCCGGAACCTGAGGCAAAGGGCACTTCCCAACAGCAGTGTTCAGCATAAGCATTATGTACTGAGAACCTGCCAGAGGTGTCCCACAGTCCCCGAGGCTCTCTCCCTCCCACATGGCATTCAGAGTAGGGAATTGCAAACCTGCTAGCTCTTTGACCCTTCAAGTAAGCCTACCATGGTGTTGTACAAGTAGTTACAGAGTAACTGGATCACTGAACCAGGCTGCTCCTTAATCTTAACAAAGGGAACATCACTTTGACTGAAAGGCTGAATTAATGGCAGTCAGGCCCCTTCTTCGAGGAGCTCCCTGAAGCAGATAATTTCATTCTACTGCCATGGCCCACAAACCTCCCTAAAGAGAGAGCCAAAAGATCTCTAGCAAGTCTGTTCTCTAAGAAGAAAGTTTGTTAGGTGTATTTCTTTGTTTTGGGGAGGGGGCAGGGGTAGTCAGGAAGTTTCTCAAAGCAGGAATTAACAAAGCACCAGGCCACTGACTCCATAATGCAGCAGATGGCATGTGAACCCTGGTTGTCTTTACCAGACCTGCACCATACCCATACAGGATTTTTTTTTAATGCACCTTTATCTAAATGGACTTCACAATCACTTTTAACATTTTCCAAGGTAAGCAATCACTAAGGTCCATCTCAGAAGCTACCTTGAAAAGATCAAGAAGGTGCTTAGAATTGCATAATTTCTTCAAATATGAAGGGTGGAATGAATGTCTCATTCAGTATATGGCATTAGTGGTAACATAATTACAGTGAAAGCAAGGAGAAAATGGCTCCACTCTGAAGTGGATGTCATAAGAATATACACATAAAAGTTACATAATAGAAAATAGAACAAAAGTCAGTTCAGAACATATCTGTCAACAGCTACAGCTTGAAAGAATATGGAGTAAGCCACAGTCAGTTGTACAGATTTCAATTTCATTAGCAAACCATGACTGAAAGGCACTGTTCTCACTTTCCAATAGTAATTGAATATCTGAGCAATCTTGGACTGGACTGTGATAACGTACGCCACATTTTGAAACAAAGAAGGAACTGCGCAGCAACATACGTGCTTGGATTTTATGCAAATTAGAGGTTTAGTGAAAAAAAAGCTTTAATTCAAAATGAAAAATAAGGATAAAGAAAACACACAAAAATCCGCACCATGATAGAAACAAACAAAACCTCAACAAAACCCTTAAATCTTCTTCAGTCCTCTCACCTATGATTGAAAAAAAGGCCTCTTAGCACACTTGAAAGTGATTAAGAGATGCCTCTAAAATCAGACAGATGCCATTCAAATTTCTAACATCCAGATTTCAAAGAATCTCAATCCTGCTCTTCAGTATCCTCAGAATGTTTTGACTGGATATGCAATACTATTCTAACACTATGGCAGCACACTTACCCCTGTCCAATCTTTTAACCCTACAGCATAATTTGAACTCCTGTAAGCTTTTTGATTGCCAGGAAAGTTCTGATCCTGCTGTGCTTATCCAAAATATCCATCTTTGCTCTGCAGCTGCCTCAGTCACTTTAGATACCCAGAGTCTTATTGGTACAGTGTTTACCAGTAGACTCTGACCACCTGGTGATTTTCCAGTAAATAAGGCCAAATTCATATTTGCACTAATACCACTTTACACCACTCTGACATACACATCTCTATCTCAAATGATAAGCAGAGTGCAATGACATACTGTAATCAGGAAAGGGATTCCTACTGCATAAGGTGTGTAATAGTTTTACTGGATATCTCAGTACTTAGGGATTTTTTGCTTTCACTGCAAAGTAGAAGCCACCACTGCTCACCTTCTCAGCTAACAGCTCTCGGATCTTGCTTGCTTGCAAACGGAATTTGAAGAGCTGGGACTCCAATGCAAGGCATCGCTTTTGCCAGTCCATGCAGCTGTTATTCTCCACTGCAAGTTCTGCCATTGTGAAGTTAATCATCCACTTGGGATGTTGTCTGAGGTACTCTAAAAACCCTACAGAAGACAAAGAAAAAACATACATTTTAGACCGGCAAACTTTTCACTCCTTATGCCTAGTCTTCCTTTGTCCATCTCACATGAGTGGTAACAAAGGACATTTCTCCCGCAAGCAGAAAAAGAAAAGGTAACATCCAAAGTTATTGATATTGCTCTCTGCCAGACGTCACTTTTAATGGATAACAGATAAATATTCAAATAAACTGTTACCTTCAGTGAGTAAATAATTTACTAATGCATCATATTGTATATTCCACAAAGCCTTACTGCCATTCTTACAGGCTTACTCAGTCTTTACCTACAGACTGGGAGTATTTTTACTCCTGCCTCCTTTCTACCAGCATGGTTGAAACATCTCAGGTCACTAAAACCTCCTAAAAGTAACTCAGGCCACACACCTGTTATTAACATGGGGCACCAATGTCATACAGACTGCATTAAGAGGATGCAACAGTGTTCCCAATCCCTAAGTACTAGATACAGGCAGTCCACAATAAGAGCGTAAGAGTAGCTGTACCATGGTATCTAAACAATCGCTCTATTAAAACAAATAAATTCCAGCCAGGAGTAACCTAGGGCTGGAGACAAAACGTGCAGGTCTACTGAAGTCCTTAGAGACATCCAGAGATGTCTCATCCAGACAACTCCACAGTGGAAAGAAAGAGCTGTGGGTTTTGAATTATTTTTTTTCTTAGTAACTGTTTAGACACTTCAGATACTTTCTGCTCTTTTTAAAAGTTACGTAAAACATAGGTTGTAAAATGTTCTTAATCAAATTCAGGTGTTTGTAAACTCACAAGAAGGTTTATAATATCAGCTCAGCATGTGCAGTCCAGCAGCCAGCTGTATTATCCTACAATAACAGATGTTTACAAAGCCAGAACAGTTATTAGTTCACCAGCTTCATCAAAACACTGAATGCTATGCTTATTAAAGGAACTTCTTACCTGCTTGCAAGTAAACTCGGTGCTATCCTGAACAGACCAAGACTTGCGAGAGAGCAGTGAAGTCCCTCAGCCTTAATACCTTTACATCTACATTTGCAGGGTGCGAAAGCTTAAAAGATCCCTTTAGTTGTACCCACTTGCTGGAACACTTGGCTTATATTTTGTATGCAAGAGACCTGACATTCAAGTTACCCTAAGTACACATAACACAGCAAGCCAATTTATCTAGCTATATCCCTACCACTCTCAGTTAAGGAAGACACATTTTATACCCTTTAGCTACAAACATTACCTGCAAGTTATTCTATATACAGGTTGCTTTGTTCAATAACAAAAAGGTTTCCAAGCAGTGAGTCGTCTGCCTCTTCAGTGATTTGTGAAACCCCCCATTCCAGGTCAGAAGGTAGGTTTAAGTAAAATAAGGAAAAGGCACCTCATGTTTGACGCTCCATTACTGAAAACACTCTGTGATAGGAAAGAAGCCCAGTATTCTACAAGCAACACACCTCCAGTTTTACAGAAATAAAAGGCCATCCTTTCCCACAGCCCAGTCTAGCACAGTGATCCAATCTCTAGTTCTAGCTCCTTGCTGGGTATTGAACCAGGCTACTTTTGGCACAATTCACAACATTGTAGAACATCCTTCTAAGGCAGTGATACCAGTTTGTCTCAAGCCAATAGTGCACCAAGTCTTGGAACGATCCTACAACACCATAAGTTTGTTTACAGCTGTCACTATTCTGGACAGAAAAATAATTCACTCTCAAGTTAAATTCTGTTGTCTTTCACACAGATATAAAGTGAGCTTAGTCTTTATTCATAGAGTTTAAGTCCATGAATGGGATAAAATACCTCCTTCTGAATAGGAAGTCTAAGACTGGAATAGGTGTCCTGAATCATTATGACTCATTCCCTCTCACTGCAGAGAACTGCATCATATAATCCCTTTCATAATTGAACATAGCCCTTCCCTAGAACTGCATAGGCAACTTTGCTCCCATTGTTTCTGTTGTTCTAGAACCTCAACCCTTAATGAGCTGCCTTCTAATTACCAATGTAAATGTAATCATAACCAACCTGTATCTGTTCATTCTTGTAGAATATTGCCTTTCAGATTAGCTAGTTTTTTTCTTCCCTCATATTTATGCCTTGATATATTTATAGATATCAAAAGCTTCTCCTTAAAGACCTCCTTTTGCAAGGCTAGAGATAAGGAGCTCTTTTAGTCTCAATACGCAAAGCTCACCACTCTCCCTCTGCACTTGTTGGGTTTTATCTTTCTCACTGCACAGACACGGGTGACCACAACTGTATCTGGAAGGCAAAGTGCAGCCTCACCAAGACCGCATGTAAAAGCATTTAGTACCTTCCACTCTCCTGGGGAATACCTCACCTGATTGCATTTGCATTTTTTACAACCACATTACACCAGCGGTCGACCTTCACAGACAAGCCAACACAACTGGAGCAGAGGCATCTCAGCAGTTCTCGCCTTTGCAAATGGTAGACGTGTGACTGCAGGGGGGGCATTACATTGATACTGGAACAGACTAACAAAGCACAGGTCTGCGCCACATCTCCACAAGATCAAGGATCTCTGCACTACAGTCCATTGCAAAATTTAACAGGCCCATGGATACCCTATGATTGATTCGGGCATCCAGATCTTTTCCTCTGCTGCTGTTTCTCAATAGTGCTGTCCCAAGGTTTGTGCCTTCTATTACTACTTTTAAAGTGCAATTTTACTTTGTGTCATTGGTCTATGCCATCCTTACTAATCACCTGGGTCGGTCAGATCTTCCAGTAATATACCTAACTTCCAACAGCACCCACTTCAGCACAGCATTGTCACATTCTGTCATTTCTTTGTCTATCTTGTCATTCTTCTATTAATCCCCATCTCTTCCACTTAAGCTAATGGCTTCCCTATGTGTCATCATATCAAATGATTTCTGAAGGCCAGAGGTTAGAATTACAGCTTTTCCTCTCTCTAGCAAAAACCTTACTTTTTTCAGAGAGATATTGTACCATAGTCTCACATTTACCCCTAAACTACAACTTTATTTACAACTTCAAGTTTATTCTGAATTCTCATTTACTACTAAATGCATCATTCCTCCTCCCCCATTCTCCTAAACATACACAGGTCATCTCTACTTTACGAATTATGATATCAACTTTATTTTGACAGACTAACTTTAAATCCTTACTACCAGACCTGCAATTTCATGTGCCATTTTTTTTGTAATTAACCATCTTAATGTACTAGGTTCTTCGATTCTCCTCGCCAAGATATTGGTACTTTTCATATCAGATGAACGATTTACATGGTTATATAAAACTGGTTCTTTTTTCCCTTTGGTGTATGAAGAAGTTGGGAATCAGATACTTTCAGGTGCAGTATTCTTACTTTAAGAACTTGGAAAGCAGGAGACGGTCACTTTGTTCAGACAAGCTGAGACTTTTAAAGCTTCATTCTGAAATGCACAGACGCTTTTTAAAGAGTAGCTCGATATTCAGTGTTGAGTATGAAACAACTCCCAGTGAAGATAATGGGAACTATAAAGTTCTTACAACTTGGTGGGGGAAAAATGACTGAACCAACTGCTAATGCAGACATGAGACTTCTAGTTTTGACTATATCTGCAAGTTTTAATCAATGTTGACAGTTCTGACACTAAATGCCATATCCAAATAAATATATTTACTTGGAGTGCTCATATGCAATTGTATTTCTGATTAAGCTAAAATTTATGCCAGAATGTCATGGAGGGGTTTTTTTTGGTTTTTTAGACCAAAATTGGCTGATGTCCCAGATGTTGATGGATCCAGACTAGAATTAAAACCACTTCAGCGACTTTGTGTATTTCCCCCTGAAGCCTTCTGAGAATAAAAAGCAGTTGATCAACACAAAAACTTTCAGATACAGATATAAATGCAAGCCAAGTGTTTGCAACTTTGCCCACTCAGCGCAAACACCACAGACAAGTAAAACAGTATTTCCATATTTCAAATGAGAATGTCTCCTCAGATCTGGAACCGTTTTACCCAGGATCTTACAGGGGGTTCAGTCAGACCAGTTCTTAGCACCTGCCAGTAGAATCCACCAGACACTGCTTGCACACCAGAGCTGAATACCGCTCCGACTTGCAGCTACCACAAAAGGAATCAGTGGAAATGTGACATAACACATGAAGGAAGAGAGATCCTGCATCAACACCAAGTGGTATCGGCGATGGTCAACACTCAGCGTGGAAATCCCACACTATTAACCAACTCTCTGTCCCCGGTCATCTCATTTTCCACTTCATAACCAGTTTCACTCCCCAAGTTTTTAACCTTGAGGCCACTGGAATTGTTCAGCCACATGGTCATTTCCCGTTGATGAGTGTGGTCTGGGATGAGCAGAGTGTGGGGAAAAAAAACAGCGTGACAAGCCGTGGGATGGGCAAGGCTTGGCCAGGACCGGGGGGAACAAAAATAATATTTTTTCCCCTCTATATCAGTGCAGGTGCCTTGACCACCGAGAGTGCCTGAAGGCAGGAAGAGGGCTCCCGGTATTGCCACTCTGCCTCCATAGGTCCGGCCCCACGCCCCTAGGCTAACCGGGAAGACAAGAAGAGACTGCAGGACTTACATGTATTTACTCTCGGGCTGCATTTTCCCCGTCTTGTCGCCGTCCCTCCCACCACCACCTCCGTGCAGCTTCAGGGGCCAAACACCCTGACACGAAGGCCAGCCCGCTTGCCTTAAGCAGCAAATCTCGATTAACAGAGATGACACAGCGCCACCCCAAGAACGCTTCAGTCAGTACTCTTCCATCACCCTGAAGGAAGCAAAAAGGGGCGAGAAAGGCTATGACAGCCAGCTTTTGCACGGAGCGGCCCCGCACGGGACAGACCTGGGCAGAGCCGCCTCGCACAGGGCAGGGCAGACCAAGCCCGCACAGACCAAGCCCGAACAGAGCAGCCCCGCACGGACCAAGCCCCGCACGGACCAGAGCAGAGCAGCCCCGCACGGACCAGAGCAGAGCAGCCCCGCACAGGGCAGAGCAGAGCAAGCCCCACACAGGGCAGAGCAGCCCCCCACGGAGCAGCCCGAGCACCGCACAGAGCAGCCAACGCCCTGCACAGGGCAGAGCAGCCCCGAACGGAGCAAGCCCCGCACAGACCAGAGCTGCCCCGCACGGAGCAGCCCTCCGCAGCCCCCTCTCTGCACACGAGGGTCCGGCAGCGAGCTGAGGTCCCGGGCGCCCCCCGCCCCGCTCACCTCCCCGGGAGTCCCGAGCCGCCGCGGTCAGGCAGGTGCCCGGCGCGGCTCCCGTCACATTCAGCACTTTCCCGTCTTCTCTCCCCTTTCCTCCGAGCGGGAGAGCCCGGCTCAGATATCAGAGCCAGCCCTGCAGAGGAGCGCAGGAACTGACATCACCCGCCCCGGGCGCTTAACCCTTCCCGGGCGGGACAGGTAGGGCGGGAGAGCCCCGGGGTCACAGCCCCCTCCCCGCCCACCCTGCACCCTTTGTCCTGCCCAGAGAAAAATCCTCCAGCTCTGGAGGAACCCTGGGAAGAGCTCCTGGCTGCTGCTGGCATATCTCTCCGGGCACGAGCTGGCGTTGCCCAGCCCTTGTCTCCTGAGATCCCTCTTGCAGTCATCTCCCAGGCTTCAGAGTTCATATTCCCGAACCACCCGCCGCCCTGAAGCACGGCGGTGTTTGCTGTGGAGCAGCCAGGTGGGAGCTGACATCCACAGTGCCACAGCCGCAGCCCTGACGGGCTGGTGGAGCTCCCAGGCTCCAGCTGGAGCACCTTTTGCTGGTAGAGGCAGCCTCAGGGTGTGGGGTTGGTGCCAGGATAGAGATGAAAACCCAAATTAGTGTAATAATGGCTCTCTGTAGTAGAAAACACCACCCTGCCCTGTGTACTTGGGCCATCTCTCACATAAAATGGCTCAAACAAACAGATCTGGGGCTTCAAGTGTTTCTAATGGTAGCTGCCAGCACATTAAATATTTCATTCAGGGACAGAGCCATCACTGAACTATTTATTTGCAGTGTTCCTTTATAAGAATATATATTGACTTACATGAATATGTATTACACACGTTACTCAAAAAGAGCTGGCAATCATAGAATGGTTTGAGTCAGAAAGGACCTTAAAGCCCATCCAGTTCCAACCCTTCTGCCATGGGCAGGGACACCTTTCCCTATATCAGGCTGCTCAAAGTCCCATCCTCCTGAAGAATACCTAGCCTAGTCTTGAATACCTCTAGGGATGGGGCATCCACAATTTATTTGGACAACCTGTTCCAGTGCTTCACCGTAAAAACCACAGTAAAAAATTTACCACAGTAAAAATTTTTTCCCTAATAACTAATCTAAATCCATCTTTTTTCAGCAATCTCACTGCCAAGGAGTGAGAGGCAGCCTCATGCTGCCTGCTGCTGCCCCTTGCCATGAGCCAGTCACTGCCATCTCTGGGCATCTCTTAATACCGAGCAGACTAGGGCAGGCACACAGAAGCAAAAGGAACTAGAGCCAAACAAGAGCTGCAGGATCAAATGCCTCCAGGGCCTTGGGCCTTAGACCAGTGTGCTTTAAAGTGAAAGATCATTCATTCTGGTTCAGGTTTACCAACTACTTGTTACTTATTCCATCACTAGACACTTTACTTCCATCAAACATATTTTAAAAATTTCTCTACGAAGCTCTCCTCAGCAGGGATGACAGTCATGCTGACATGTATCTCTCTGACCAATTTGCATGAGTTTTGATATAGCCTACTTTGCCACCGTGGAACCATGGTCTATTGTCCTCTAGAAAGTGAGTGTGGCTTGTTGGATAAGGGCTGCACCAAAAAGACTGAGTGATTATAAGCAATCCATGAATACTCTGAAACTGCTTTGGCTTTTGTTGAGATTACCAATGCAAGACAAGGCAGTTGCTTATTAGTTCAGAAACAGGCTTAACAAAAGCTACAGAGGACGCAGGCAGAAGAACTGAACAAAATTATCTCTTAGTACTGTAAGCAATGCTACTCACTAGGCATGGTTAAACAAGATCTTAAGTGTGGTTATCTGGCTCACAGATCCTGCTTGGTCTGAGATCTGCTGTTTATTAAACTTGTGCTGTCAACTCTTTCCTCACACTGATAGTGTGCTTGCACTGGTGTGTTGACAGAGAAATAATAGGTACCGAATTACTTACTACGTACAACTAAAGAGACTCAAGTGACTAAAATATTGAAAAATAACTAAAGTTTTGGACACTGAAGTGACTAAAGGCAAGCTCTGAAATCTATACTTTCATATCCTGAAGATTCTGCAGACCTTGTAGTTCCCTAAAGATTATTTCACTTTAGATTTCTCATCCGTTTCCAGTTTCATGGGAATTTGGCTGAATGAAGCTGCCTATTCCTTTCTAGCTAAAAGACAAAGCACGCATTACAGGTCTGGTTGAGGCAGAGAGCAGGATATCACTACACAGAGATGGCCACAGTGCCACGTGAAGACAGGCAGAGAACTGAAAAGAAACAGATGTCTGGTGAGGAGCTCTCCCATTCAGCCAGCCAAGCAGGGACAGGCAGGAGTGCAGGCACAGATGGAGCTGGCTGTTGGGACAGTGTCACCCAAAGAGATTTCTCCAGTAATTCCTAGTGGAAGGGACCCCAGTTGTCTACAACCTGTAAGGTATGTGTAATTCTGTATTAATTGTTACTCCCAGCGATCAAGGAATTTAATAACCAGAACCAGCATGATTTGTGGCTCCCTATAGGTATTTCAGAGGGCAAAAGGTAACTTCATGCTTTACAGTCCCCTCCTGAACTGAGGCAGGTCAAAAGACAAAACAGGAAAAGGAGCTATTCCCTTCATTCTCTCCATCCTATTCCGGACTCCATGCAGCCACAGAATGCAATCACAATTAATCTAAATTTTATAAGGTATTTTTATTCTTCCTTTAAAGGCACTGGTCAAGTTCTCTCATTTGCACCAGCAAAGCCAGCAGGATTGTATCACTAACTGAAATGTCAATCTGGCCTTGTGCTTTTCCCAGGCAATGAAGCTTGACTGCCAGGACATTCCTCAGCCACTGAACTTTATAAAAAGTACCTTCCTAAGAACTGCTTGAACACACCTTGCGTTAACCCCTGGAGGCCCAGAGCCATATTAGCACTCGCACAACTATGTGCTGCCTTTTCTTTTATGCAGGTATTCTACAAAGCTGTGCCTTCTGCTAAATTATTTAACAAAATTATTATTTAAAAAATATTAATTAAAAATATGGCTTCTATTAAATAATGCAAATAGAAACATAGTTTTGACTTCAGAGGGAACAGGCTATAAAAAGAGCTAGTAGTAACTCACAGATTTCTCTTGGCAGCTATCTTTAATATGTCTGCTGAAGCACTCTATATCAGGTCTTTACAATTTGCAGACAAATCATTCAGAAAAAAAAAAGATAAAATTTACTACAAACAGTAAATATCTTATTCACAAAACAAACTCTCTGGAAAATACAAGAGAACTAGTTTGGCACTGTTAGACTATCGCTATCAGAACATAAGCACAGACTGCTTTGTTAAGAGCACCATATCCAAGATACTTAAATAGAAGGACAGAAAGATACATGAGAACAAGTTGTCAGTAGATGACAGAACGAAGAAACTGTCTCAAGTAAGCAAAGTTGTCATAGTTCTGCAGGTGGGAGAAAGCATTCAGTTCCAGATGCAATGCTGCTGAAAACTTACCAAAGGGGCAAGGACTCCAGCCAGACCAAGTCCATGTGTCAGAGCCCCCTGAAGGCTCAGTCCTATGTGGGAAAAATCTTGCACAAATACAAGACAGTGCCTTGAAACATCTGTTTGAGGTACTTGTCTCTCTCCACGGGGAACTTAGGCTTCATATCATAGGTCTCTAAATTCCACCTACATTAGAGGCTTAAAGATGTTGAAAATGGCCTTTATGCTTAGTTCCTTTACTCTGTTTTTCCTGGGCTTGCAGTGTGCTGACAGACACAACACAGACCTGCAAACCTCCACCTTGCTTCTCTTCTAGTCAGCAGTGGCAAATTCATGCGGCAGAAAATAAGAGACTGGCAGCTGTGGATCACCTCACTGCATAAACCGGTTGCTTGTGGGAGGACCCAGTAGGAGGGCCAGGAAACCATTGCCCTCCAGTACTTTGTCAGCTGTTTTTGCTTGTGCTATGGCCATCTTGCCACACTTCACAAACAGGATATAAAGACACTCGTGTGTGCTATTCAAGCCAGAATTTGAGCAAAAGCATATGTTTTCTATATAGTCTTGACTGGCACAGAGCAGAACAATGGAGAATTCCCATTTTCCTTAGGGATTCATCCCAGTGGCAACTCCAGTGTTATTCTTAGCATTAACAGCTCATGCCTTGTTTCATCTCTGGATTTCTTCAATTACAGACTCCAAGTACCAGGTTGCATTAGGTCTTTTCTGCTAGATTAAGAAGCCATCATTAGTCTGTGATGAAAAACTTAACTTTGTTCTCTTCTATAAAATAGAAGAGATTTAACATCTCTCACAATTAATGTTTTCTAGTGCTTGCATCCTCATAGGTTTTTCTATGTCATAGATTAGACAATTGAAGCTTAAACAGTAAATTTGGTGTTGTATCAGTATGCTTCTGTGTGCCTGTTAAACTTCTGTTCCAGAAGGGAGAAGAAAGGAGGACAGCATGTGGGAGTCTTCAGGCTGAGGAGGACGAAAACAGTCCTTGCAAGTGTGTTTGTTTTGTGTGGTCTCTCTGTGCCTGGAATTGGCTGGTATGCAACTCCTAAGGCTCCCACATATCACAGCATGTATCAAATCTCTTTCTGAGTCCACAGGCTATAGTGGTAACTGCTGTGCAAGTGATGCTATACAGGATGCATCTCAGGAAAAAACTGTATCAAGCCCCAGATGCTGCAACTACACAGACAGAGCTGGCTCAGCTGCACTTGCAAAAGTTAATGTTATCCTAAGGATGAGAGGCCTGGCTGCTCCTGCCAAGGAGAAGGAGGTATAGAGAAAGGGGAGGGTGGATCTGCGCCAAGGTACTGAAAGGAATGAGGGAGAGATCTAGAGAGGTGGACCTGCTGCTCCTGCAGCCCCGGTCATGGGAGGGATGGCCACAGTTCTGCTGCTGCAAGGGAGAGTCCATATCCTTCAACCCCTTCTTGACCGGCAGCAGCAGGTCTGGCCTCCAGGAGTGTGGCACAGGCAAAACAGGCAGCAGCCTATGGTCATTTTGCTTCCCCAGGTCTCCTGTGACATACCAGGCAAATACCTGTTTACAGAACTAGTTCTGGAAGCACTGTAAAAAAAAGCTGCACTAGGTTTGGGAAGGGTTTGTCCTTGTGCCTGCTCTACCATTATGACAGAGCTGGGGGCAATTCCATGTCCATATTGTTAAATCAATACTTTCAGTGGATTCCAGCTTGCTCTCTGTTTGGGTGTTGATCTGAGGACTTCAGCATAGGCACTTGGGGCATCTCTGTAGTAAGAATAGGAGAGGCTGCACAAAACACCGTGCTCTGATGAAGTGTCCTGGCCTCTCCACAACTGGTAGGGTGGCCGGTACTGGCTGGAAATTAGAGGGAGAGGACACTAGTCAGAGACAGGGCTAGTCTGTGAGAAGGGTTTTAGCTGCCTTCCCAGTCTTGTGCTGAAGTTAGGCGTACAGCTGTCAGATATCAGGATGGGGAGTGGAGAAGAACACAGTTCCCTGCCATAGGACTCCTACTTGACTCCTACTCGCAGAGCTTCCATTGCTGGAATCAGCAGGTGGGCTATCCTCCATGGGAGTGCTATGTTAGCTGGAGAGGTTTTTTGGCTTGTTTCCTGGTCTCGTATCAGAGCCAGGCATGCAGCTCCCAGACATTTGTGATCTCTGCTCTGGGATCTTTCAAGTTTGTCAAGGCATTGTGTAAAGGGAGGAATTATTTCACTTCCACATGGGGGGTGTAAACATCTAGAGCCCTCACAGAGATCCCTTCGCCTGCTTTTCCCAGGAGGGTTCACCTGCAGGTAAGCAGCCTTGGAGAGGGTTCCATTACTCTGCCAACAAAATCCTCAGACAAAAAGAGCTCTGAGAGCAGCAGCTGATGAGTCTCCCTGGCATAGCTGTGTTCCTGCCAGTTTCCATGGTGATCCACAAAAACAGCAGAAAAGCACAAATCTCTTTTGGAAGACAAATAATACAATGTGATAGTGCTGGTGGTTGGAAAGGGAGGACAACCCTGATTTTATGTTGTTAACTGAATTCTGGGGCTTCTTTCGTCTACCCCCACCCGCCCCGAGTTGTAAGGGAAAGCGTTGCTGCACCATTCCCAAAGGGCCAGTAGCAGCTCAAAGCAGTAACAAATTCACAGACTTTCCACCAGAGTATCTTTTTTCCGAGAGTTCACCCACTGTCTTGAAGGTCTCACCCTGCCCTCTTCTCTATTACCAAAGCAGAAAGCGTTACTCAGTACACTCTTCCCCATGTAATTTGGAGGTACCTGTCTGCCTGATACCCACTCAGCCCCTTGCACACAGCCACAACTGCCAAACAGCACAGACGCCAGGATGAAAGAACATGGAGAGAATGGGTGGAGAAGTGGCTTTTCTGATCTGCATCAATTTTGCGATGTAGTTTAAGATTTCCAAAAAAATTTTTCAGGAGGCAAGGGATAAAAGTGATAAATGGTAAGATGGCTTTCAAACACAGCCAACAAGTATCTTAAAAAGGAAACCTAACTTTTTGTGCCTCCACCTCTGGGCAAAATGTTCTTGGCTCGGTTTCAAAGGTGCAGGGAAATTCAAGGGTTGGGTATCTCTGAAAACTGGTCTCAGGGTGTCTGCAATAGGGTGACCAGAAAAAGTGTCAGTTTTGAAAATGCCATCTTGCTTTTTTTTTTATTTTGTAATTCCCTACCAATGAGCAGCTCAGAAATTCATCTAGAACTTCTCTTTCACTCTATGCACTGCCTGAGGCAAAAGTCCTTCTAAGGAGCTATCACCTTGGCTACAGATTTCAACAGCACTTGGATTTCATTGTGCTGACCGTTGCCATAGAAACTCCCACCCATTTCCCCACACTGCTCCCTTACCCAGCATTGCATGAGCGCACAAAGCAGCTTCTGGAGTTGAGGTCACTGTCTGGCCTCTTCCACCATGACCAATTGGCTTCCCCTGCCCCAGCACAGCCCTGTAACCTCAGACCTGGTGTTGAGAGGTGCTGTGTCTCCTCAGACCCTTAGAAACCCATGCCAGGATGCAGAGCAGTGCTAGGCAGACAGCTAATTAGAAAGCCTAGAACAGTTCCAACACAAAACCAAGTTAGGACTTTCTGCAAAGGATGTCATGGGGTAATTTTTAATTATTCGTTTAATTAATGTTAATTGCACACCGTAGGAGCTCAGAATTCAGCCGGTAAATGCTCAGTCAGCCAAGAAGTGCAAGTTCTCTGACCATTCTGGAAACCCTGGTTGAGGAGCAGGAAAAGGAGGAGGATTTGCACTTGATGTCACAATGGTGGGGACAGCAAGTGAATGAAACTTTAGGGTTTTTTATTTTTTTTCTGGGACAGAGGGAAAAGGAGGACAAGAAGTGTGAGAAGCTCAGCCAAGAAGCATGAGAAGCTCAGCCAAGGACCAACTGAGGGGGCGTCCCAGGCCTCCTCTGTGTTGAGGTATCTTCAGTAGGGTTTTCTTCGCAGGCAGACATGAGCAGAGGCGTCCCACCGGCATGGCCTATCTCTGGATGTTTAAATTGTGTGTGTCAATGCAGCCTTTCCCTTTGGGGTTTTCTTTTCGTCAGACGTGTAGTTATCTTAAAATACATTGGTAATATTCTGTATTTATAGATACGTGTGTACGTAATAATGACCCCATGCACACAGAGACACGGTGCTGTCCGTATCATTGCACACTGTCTAACATGTTACAGTAATAAATGTATTCTATAGAAGTACAATAGTGGAAATAATACGACAAAAATCCATTCCGACACTGCATTGCTGGGGTACCCGGGGGTGGGTCCGGCAGAGGAGGAGCGCCTGGGAACGCGCGGGAAGCGCTCGCGGCGCGACACCCGCCCCGGCCCTGCCCTGGCCCGGCGCTCTGGCGCCACCTGGCGGTGCGAGGGCGCCCCTTCAGGGCGTTCTAACCCGAGGCTTTGGTAGATCACACAGTGACCTGAGTTGCAAGGGACCCACAAGGATCATCGAGTCCAGCTCCTGTCCCTGCACAGAACAGCCCCAACACTCGCATCGTGTGTCTGAGGGCATTGTCCAAATGCTTCTGGAACATTGTCAGGCTTGGTGCCGTGACTGCTTTCCTGGGAAGCTGTTCCAGTGCTTGACTACCGTCTGGGTGAAGAACCTATTCCTAATATCCATTCTAAATCTTTCCTAGCACATCTTCCTGCCATTCCCTCCAGTCCTGTCATTGGTCACCAGAGAGAAGAGAGCGGCGCCTGCTCCTTCTCTTTCCCTTGTGAGGAAGCAGTAAATGGCTTTGAGGTCCCCCCTCAGTGTCCTCTTTTCCAGGCTGAACAGACCAAGTGATCAGCCTCTCCTCATATGACTTCCCCTCTAGACCCTTCACCAGCTCTGTGACCCTCTTCTGGGTACTCTTCAATAGCTTGATGCTCTTTTCACATTGCCGCACCCAAAACTGCACACTGTAGTTGAGGTGAGGATGCATCTGTGCAGAGCAGAGTGGGACAATCACCTCCCTCGACCAGCTGGTAATACCCTGCTTGATGCCCTCCTGGACACCATTGTCCCTCTTGTCTGCCAGGGCATATTGAGGGACCTCACCCAAAAGAGGTGTCCTGAGAATGGGTAGTGCCTTTGTCTGGTTTATCTTTTCCATATGTGCATTTTCTGATGGGACACTGGGCTGTATATAGGGATAACTGGGTTCAGAGTCAGTGGCACATATCTTCTGGTGGGGTGGTTGCCAGGTTTAGACATGCCTGTAAAGCTCTTGAGGATTCTTCTGAAACTTGCACTCTTTGAAACTGCTTTGCAAATTCCTGCAAGCATGAAAGATTTATCTGGTAGTATTTTTGGAAAGATTTCATGGCATGAAGCTCTATGGAAGCTTCATTTCAAACTGAGAAGTTCCACTGCACAACACTAAATTACATCCAAGGAAGTGTCCTCATAAGCCATGAAATCTGAGCTGGCTTACAAAGGGAAGCGTGCACAGGACAAGCCGTTATGCTTCCTTGGCATTGCGTTCAGCCCCTGGCCCAAACATGCAGTGACACTCAATTTGTCTCTTTACAGTTTAGCAAGTTCTGTCTTTCCAGGGAAAAAAACCTTCTCAGTGGAAAAGTCAGACAGACACAAACACAACTGTGCCTCTGCTAATTGAAGCTAATAGAGATTTTTCTTCAGATGAAATAAACAGAAACCTTGGATCGGAAAGAACGACACATGAGCTGTTCCTAGGAAGCATCATGGTGGTACAGCTCTGAGGAATCAGAGGAGAAAGAGACTACGAATGACCATGGATTTGATATGGGCTTTCTGTTGGAGCAGTGTTAAGTCTCAGCCCCAAGCCATGTCTCTGAGACACCGGATGGGCGTGCAGTCATATAATCCTGACTTAGGGGGCAGCTGGGAAATTATTCCTAAAATAAGGAGATAAACATTGGGTTGTTTTACCAGAAAAACACATGGGGCTGTGTAGGGGAATAGGAAATGATATTCTTAGGGCAATGGTTGCACAACTTAGCTGTTTTCAGTTCAGGCATTAGTTCAAAGAACTATTTTTCTCTTTGGTGCAAAGCACTAAGCACCTTAAGACTTTTGTTCTAGCTTTGGTTAAAGCTGGACACACTCCTACGCTTACAACAGGTCAAATTTCAAGCCTGATCTTTCTGTAAAAGGTGCTCATCTCCTCTCAGCCTTGATTTTTTTCTCATAAGGACAAATTAATATTCGAGTCAATTTTACTGCACAGAATCAGGCAAAATCCCCCTACTTGCAAGAGGTTATGCTCGTACGGGTTTGTGACTGTTTTCAACTTCTGCAGAAGAGACAGCAGGTTTTAGATAGCAGCAGCTGCAATTCCTGCAAGCTCATATTCATCCCTCCCAGAGACCAAAATCTCTGGGTACTGCCCTGAATTACCAGTAGATATTTACACCATTATAACAAAATTGATCACAGATGGTGCTTCTGATGCTAGCAGGTTGGAAAAAAAATAATCTCTTGGTTTATATCATAAGCACATTTGATCTGGACCGATTGGGTGGAATCGTGACAGCCTGTCATCTTGTCATTGGTACAGAAACACTTTCCTGACTGCAGCTAACATTTGGGCAAGGATGAACATTTTCCTTTAAATAGCAAACTTCAGCCTTAAATAGTTACACTTTGCCCTTGCTGTTTGGCTCCATTGCATACTGAAGACTTAGCTCTTAGCAACATGAAATCCCATCCTAATTACCTTGTGTTGAACAATACCACTTTGTACCACTCTCAGAATGCCAAGCTCCTATTCCAGGGCTACAGAGGAGGGAAACATTTCATATCAAGCCCAATCAAGCAGTTCAAGACTCTTTCTGTGAAATGTGATTTTATTTTTTAAAGTGTAAAGTAGTCCTGTATGTTAAACCTGAGTCGCTCAAAGAATTAAAGACTATTAACCAAACACAGTAGAGCATAAGCACACAAAACTGCCATAATTAAGTACTGGAAAATTCAGCAGTGTCATAAATCCAACATAAATGGTGCACGTTACACATAAAACTTGTGTATAAGTGGTTAGGAGGTATAATTCATTCCAATCTGACACTTGGCTAGAGAGAAAAATGTGTATCATTTAGTCACCAGGGAGTCAGTGAGCACATATGAAATAGGTCAACACTCACACAAATAAGGCATCTTCTGCATTTGCATCAACACTTTCAAAATCTCCCAAGACTTTCAGTACCGAAAGTAGCTCTGCTTAAGACTATACGACTCTTCAAAAAGAAGTAAGATCTTGACGTACGTGACCCTATATCTCAAATAGCTGCAGTTTCATGTCTCATGGCAACGTTAGCATATTTTCTCATGGTAAAAATTCGACCATTTGTTATAGGACTGCTTATTTGATCCATTGTTAGGAACTGTTCATGAACATATAGACAGACACACAAACTTTGAAGAGGAAGTAATAGGAGATCTTACACTGAAACCTTAAAAACGTTGACCTAAGAGTGTGACCATCTGAATGTATAGGGCTGACCTTTTTTTTTCTTTAATGCAGGCCCAGAGATCACTTGCAGAAAGCATCAAGAGCCATGCAACTCCCTACAATAAAAAATAACCAAGATGACACATGCCCATCTGCCCACCATAAATGCCAATGTCTAACGATGGTCATTCAGACGTGTAGTTTTGAATTCAGTCATTTTTATATGCTACCATAAATATTTTCTTCACTTCACAGGATAGTCTCTGGATTCAGGGAAAGTCTCTTATCTGAAGCCATCTGACGATACATAGAGTGACAAGGCCTTTTAACAATCTGTTTCACTTACTAGCCTTGAAATTTTGACCTATTTACCACCCCACAAATCTACTCCTCAGACACATTATTCATAACAGTGAAGATCGTGTGATGACCCCAAATAAGTCTACTTGCTTTGAATTCTAATAATTTATGGTGATATAGAATTCCACCCTTTTCTGTACATTGTGAAGTTGTGCAAACAACATGTTCACATTCTTTAAAAGAAGTGTTTATATCTTGTAACGTGAACAAAAGAACCCCTTTCTTGAATTGGTTTTGGTGCCTATTTTGAAGGAAAAACTCCACTGTTTTATGCCATATTACAGTGACTGTAGGTAAGTATAAAGCAACCTGGAAAAATTTGCTTAGAAAGCTTTGCTGAGACAAACTGAAGGCTGCAAGTTCAAGTGGATATCAAAGCCACTGCAAATTGGATGGCTCTTGTTCCTGAAATACAATACTCAGTTAAACTTCATTTTTCATTTCCCTGTGCCTATGAAGCCCTGGAGGCAGGGACTGAAATTTGTTGAGGTAATCACAGCATGTTTTGTTCTTTCAAACTCAATGGCGTGCAGGGTGCAGATATGAAGCACATAAGTGCACCCCTAGACCTCCTGCTCTGTGTGGATGACAGATAACGCTGCATAGCTGTTCCATTTGCCATAGATGAGAGAGCTAAAAGAGAGCATATGCTCAGCCAGCTCTGGGGGTGAACAGTGGCTATCTGGTGGAGCCTGCTTCCAGATGAGATTGTTGGAAATTACCCAGCGTCACAGAGAAACCTGTATTAGTTCTGCCAGTGACAGAGTTTGTTTTTGTTACTCAGCCTGGTAGCATGTATTTTTTTCCAAATTTTTACCTTTGAATGGATACCCAGATACCAGAATGGACAAAAGTTGCAGATGAGCTGTTCTAGTGCTGTGAGAACTTTCTGTAGATTATTTTCTCTCCCTCTGACATCCAGCAGGTGGGGGGAGACCAACACAAACAGTGAAATATAAGGCTACTGAATGGATTGTCTGGAATATCTGATTTGCTTGTGCACAACTCCTCAGGTCATATCCAGTTGCCCTCATTCACACAACTGTCTGCCAGTGTCAGGGTACGTGACAACAACATTTTTCACTCTCTTGGAAAGAAAGGATTTGGTTGTCACAATGTCCATATTCATGGATCAAAACAAAAGGGACTCAAGAACTGTCCAGCAATGTCTGCACCTAGGAATTACCAGTTGAGGTTATAGGACTGCTGTGAGCAGCATCTTTTCACTAGTTGTTTTCCCATCAGTTTTAGACATTTCTAGTTACCTCCGCAAACATAACTTCCTGGGACATCCAGAAGACATTGTTCTGCTGTACCAAAAATGCCCTACCAAAAAAAAAAGATCATTAGCAAAAGTCTAGCAAAGCTGCTCTCTCAGAAAGTCTCAACCTGACTGCTGAGCTGTGCACCTGGTAATGAACCTCAGTCATTTTTCCTTATCCTGATCATGGGGCAAAGGCACTGAGAACCCAGGGAATGTAAAAACTGGGAGACAGAGAAAACAAATTGACCTGTAGTAGTGTAAGGGAGAACTGAGCTACAACATAGTTTGACTATGGAAGCAGCCTTGTGGATTCCTAGTTTATTCAAATTTTATTTGCCACAGTGATGCTTGCAGGTAAGTAACAGCTTACAGTTCACAGAATTATGAGCACATAAATGTCTTATAGTCAGTGCAATACAGTTATTAGTGGTGGTTCATGCCTGGGAACCTTTTAGTGAAACAGTTTATTTGGGGAAGATGTACTATTTCTTTGTCCTCTGGTCTTATTAGGGGGTTGAGAAGAACATCAATTGATGGTTATGTCTGTACCTCTGAGACTGACTAATAAAGAACCCTTAATTGCTTGTGTTGGTATAAGTATCCCTTAAGAAAAATGCCTACTCAAATGTAGCTGACTCCAAAAGGATTTTATATGCTGATACAATCTTTGGTTGTGTTAAACTACGATAGAATATTTCTCCCTAATAGCATGCTCAATGTTATAATAAAATTTAAAATGACTTTGAATCAAAAAGCAACCATAGCTTTTTTTCTGAAGAAGCAAAATTCTGTACTGGCACTTTTAGTCTCAAATTCCCCTTCAATTAATGTGTATTGTTCCCCTGGAAGGATAGAAAAGAGGGAATTTAGTTCGCATTTGCAAAGAGAGCTATGAAAAAAGCCTCTGAAAGTATTTGATGGTATAGGTGTGATAGGGATCAAATGATGACAGAAACAAGACTTACTTATGCATCAGAGCCGATTTTGGGCTTCTTTTGGACTCTCACTTGACCAGTTTAAGATCTGTCTTATTTAGTTAGTCAAGGTGTTATGAAAGCACCCAGTTTGACCATGTCTGGGATTATTTTGCCTGACTTCAGCTATCCAGAAGTCAAGAAATGGGTCTGAACTACTCAGTTGTCTCCTTCTTAATAGAGACAGGGGAAATTCATCCATCTCCTTAGGGTGGAGTGAATCACCATCCAGAAGTGCTCACCTCTCACAACTGAGTAAACAGGGAACTACAGCAGATGGAAAGCAAAGAATCACAATATTATTGTAGGCAGAGAATAGCTAATACTGAATGAAATTACTGGGATGTCAGTGTAAGCATATCATATTAAGAAACTGGGACAGCCCTCCATGGTTGCAGCACTATTAAGAGCTGCATCAGTCCATACATGAAGAGTCACAAGTAATTGTGCAGATGACTTTCACAGCTGGGGAGCTGAAAGGTATATCAGGACCTTTGCCCAAGTTCTAGAGCACTTGATCTCACTACCAGCATCCGTTCTACTAGTTGTAACTGAAAGTTTTCTGGGATGACTGGGATTATTTGGTACCTTAAGCATCATGTCTGGTCTCTTCTAGAATTGAAAGTCCTATAAATTATGGTTTTAAAGTTCACTGGGATGGATATTGTTACACTTTGTAGTCAAGTGTAAAAACATCTGATAATTCTAGTTTACAATATGACAGGAAGTCTCACTTCTTTTGGACACGTCATGAACTAAACGTTCTTCAGGGCTATGTACTTACTTAATCCTACGAAATTCTTCACAAAGAGTCTCCTTAAAAACTTACTAAAACTGTTGTAGTTTCAGGTTTTTGAATTATCTTATCCCCTCGTCAACATTGGGACTGGTGGGGGCGGGGCTTGGCCGGCCCGGTGGGGGACTGACCAGTCCACGGGGGCCGTGAGCTTCTGGGGGAGCAGCTTTACTCGGGTCATCCCGGGAAAAGGGGTGGCTTCCGATAGGGGACTGGCCACCACACTTTTTGGTGGGGAAAGGAGAAAGCCGCGGCTCACGTGCAGTGGCTGGGAGAGAGCGGCGCTCGGGATCATCAGCCCCGCTCCACGGGGGTTGTGCCGATTTTCTTCAGAGAGAGAGAGAGGCAGAGTGCGGTCAGCACCAGCTGGATTTCTCTGCGGACTTTCTGGACTTTTTTCCCATTTCCTTCCTTCCCCCCTCCCCGACGCCTCCTAGGAGTGAATTTCCAGCCCGCCTTGCGACCGCCCTTCCCCACATGAGTTTTGTTTTGCCCTCAGAGGCAGTCGGACCACGGAGGACTGACTTCACTGGGTTTGCAGCGTTGGCTTACAGCGTTGCTGTCAGTTCGGTTCTGTGTTTGGTTGCATATGTATTTTGCAGTTGAGAACTGTTATCTTTTCCTATACAATTTCATATTCTCCTCTTGATTAACGTCTATTAATTGCAAAGGGCTGTGTTGATTTTCTTGTGGGAGATATAACCCCAACAGACATCTTAGTTTTTCCTGTAAACTAAGACAAAAATGAAAACTTGCTTTTTAGGCAATATCATGGCAGACTATGCTGGGATGATGCCTATTGACAGGGATCTTTGCTGTGTAAGATACAGATGAATATTTGATGAAGTAGTTAGTTATTTAGTGTATCTGCAGAGACAGATACATACGATTCGTCTTAGTCATCAAAAAGACTTGGAGCCATTAAGCTCCTACCCTATCTGACCCACTGACATTTGTTGGCATCATGTATTATGTGGCTGCTAGCGGGACAGCAAAAGAAGGCAACAAAAAGAAGGCAAGAAAAAAGCTACTTTTTTAAAAAAGTGCAGTAATCTCCTTATTTATCACTTTGATGTGTTCTTCGTTATATGCACGTAAACTGCAGCTGAAACAGATGAAGTCAGGTGTTGCTTGTCCAGGCTTCTGGGTATTAACTTCAGTCCTGTACGACAACCTTCAGACAAACTTCTCCTTGTCTGAGGCTATCTCCTTAAACAGAAGATATATTCATATGTAATGCATTCTGAAAGTGATATAACAAAAACAAAGTAGCAGTGCAATATCAGTGAAGATATTCAGTGAGCAATGCAAAAGGCTCCTATTTCTAGAGGAACTGTTGTATAATTCAGCCTTATGGACAAACTGAACCAATGTCACAAAGATCAAAGAAAAGAGGCATTCTTCAGCTCTTTATATACCACTGCTAAGAGTGGAGGTAGCAGCACAAACCCAAACATATTCATTGTTAAGAAGAAAATTAACCTAACCAGCATTCTGAAACCTGCTGGAATAATTTATATGGTAAAATCTCTTGTTTAATTTGTCTCCAATGACAGGGAGAGAGAAAAAGAGGGCTATAAGAAGGTGACAGTGTAAGGAGGATATGCTGTCTGTTAAGGACAATCACTGAGTATTCTGGAATTATTAATAACTCAGATCCACAGGTGCTTTAATGCATAATGGCTCCATGTACTAGAGAATAACGAAGCATAAGAAAAATCTCTCAGAGACCACTGAATCAGTTTAGAGAGCAAGACAAAGCATAGCAAAGCTAAGTAAGAGAAACTCAGACAGAAAAATATGAAAGGTAACTGGAAGCTGTTTTAAGAATCTTCGGATTAAAAAAAAAATCCCAATTTTGTAAGCATAATAGGAAACAATGTTGCTTAAAATGCCATTCTGGGTCAATGTATGAAGTAAAGGCATAGTTAGAAAATAAAAAGCCTACATAGCAAATGGATAAAAGGGGATTTAAAAAAAATCAATCAATATAAATTAGAAGCTATATAACATAAAAATAGACCAAAAAACACAATAGAGGAAAATCATTGGCTGGCAGGGCTTAAGACAATAAAACGAGTCGAGAGTATATTAGGAGCAACAGAAGTTTTACAAGAGTACACGCTGCTGCTTAATGCAGATGATAAAATGATAGTGTTGCAGAAAAGACAAATATTCAATAAATATTTCTGTTCTGCATTTGGAGAAAAGAAAGATGATGCAGTTATATCATATGGGCTGATGAAAAAATTTCCACTCCATTAGTGACCAGGAGGAATGCAAAGTATGTACTCGGGGTAAATATTTTCAAATCAGCACGTCTGGATAGCTTGCATGAGAATACTAATAGAGCTTATTTAACTGATCTCTAGCCTGCTGATATTGACATTTAATAAATTCTGTAATAGTGAGGAAATATCAGAATACTAGAGGAGTGTCCTATGCCAATATTAAAAAATAGCAAAGTCAATAATCCCAATACATGTGCTCCAGCAAGTCTAACAGCAGTTCAGGGGAAAAAGTATTAACTGATAAGAGAATCCTCTGACAAAGAATAAGAAAACATAGGGATTTATTTTCCAGAATCAAAATAATCTTGACAAAAACCCCACAACCTGTCAGGGATAATTTCAGTATGCCTGAAATTATGAGCAGGAAGATGGCTAGAGATGCTCTTAAAGTGCTTTCTAGCCCTACCTTCTGTGGTTCCATGAAGTGATAACATGGTTACCAAAAGATAGTCCTCACTGGACAGGAGTGAATGTAAGTGTGGGATGTGAATCTGCTTGACTTTATTTCTTAAATTGTTTCCTAACTGAGTGTTTCTTTGTGCACAGAATTCAGATCAGGAGCAGTGTTGGACCTTTGTACCTGGTAACTCCCATTCACCAAGACAAACATAGGACAAGAGCATGGCTGACGCCTGGGGAGAACAATCCAACCAAGTTTGTGCTGGACATAAAGCAAAACAGAATAAATTCATTTTGCAAGTAATTTACAAAAGCCATGGAAGTAGTACTGGGTTGAATTTTAAATTTAGTGCTATTTAATATTTTCATCATTGGCCTACAAATAAGTATAAACTCACTGCTATTTAAAATATGCAGGTATTAGGAAGCCTGGTGGAATGGTGATGACGAGGGGAAAGAATTTATATAGAGCAGGCTGGATCATCTAGCAGATCAGACACATTCAAGTAGAAAGCATTTTACTACAGCCAAATGCAAAGTTATGCATGTGGGAATCAGATAGGAGATTAGGAGATATGTAATCAGAAACTCTGCCCTGGAAAACAGTGCTCTGAAATGGATCAGGGTTGTCAGAGTATGGAGCAGTTTCACACTAGGGAGATACTGTGGCAGAAAGGGTGAAATCAATCCTTGAATGCATAACCAAGGGAACAGTGAGTGGAAGTAGCAGGTTGCTTTTCTTCCCTTTGTGGTACTCATGAGACTAATTATATGCAGGATATTTATTTTCAAAGGTTGTTGAAAAGCTGGGGAAGGTGCAAAAGAAGCTTAGTAATTATTCAAGGTCTAAAGAGAATGCCTTATTGTAGAAGACTTACAGTGCTCAACCTGTCTGACTTACTGAAAAGGAGATGATTTGATTTATGGCTTGATTAATGAATTGATACTGTTGGAGGCATAAAACACTAGCAGGAAAGGGCTCTCAGCAGACTAAATTGTACTGAGGACTGAGTGCGAGAATTATAAAGCCAGACAAATTCAAGTGAAGAATGAGACACGAAAATGAATAACCACTAGAACAAGATAATGTGGTGAATTCTTCATCTCCTTATGTCTTCATATCAAAAGCAGACGTTTTTATTATTGGCCTACAGCCAACTACAAATTGTCAAGCACAAGTTATAGCATGTAATATGGGAATACAGCCATGAAAATTAATGGCCTGTGATATCTAAGAGGTCAGTCTAGGCAATAGTGATTTCTGAGATCCATTATGCTGTAAAAGAGAGATATATTTATTAATTATCATGATTACGTCAATAAGCGGTAGCTAAACATACAACTTTCCCTCTGTTCTTCCCTTTAAGTGGTGCCATTTCATGATAACAAGATGAATTAAGGTTGTCAAGATAACTAATGAAAGAAACCGGAGGACTGTAAAAGTCCACAATTGATTTTCTCTCTTTAAATATTCCAGCAGATGGTCCCTTTACCAGCTGGACTGCCTTAGTATATGTGAAATATGAGTTACTGAGTGACTTCCTTTCCCCTGCTTTGTTCCTCTATCTAGAAACTTCTTTCTTTGGCTGTGACATGCACCTATGGCAAGTAAGTAACCTGGCCTCACATGCACATTGTATTAACGAAAACAGTGAAAGTATTTTTGGAACACGTAAAAGGAAGTGGGCATGCTGGGTAAGAATGCATTTTTCATTTGGCTTTAGAACCAAAAATAGTTTCTTACCTAGAAAAGTAAAAAAACCACCCCAATATTGCCATAGGAGGTAATGGTTCTAACATTATTTTGATGCTTGAATATGGGAACCTCCTGTGCTGAAGTGATATTGATGTTTTGCTCACCAAAATGAATAGGCATGAATTGCTGCTAATTTGATCTTAAGAATCCCTGTAGGAGCAACCTGCGTATCTGGGTGCCTAAATGCTTTTAAGAATTGAGCTATGAGAACTTTCATCCTATATAATTGCAAAGAACTTTGGAGGCTCCTCAGCTCTAGGACAAAGCATGGGTGCCACTGAAAGTGCACAGACTTTCAAAACAACAGTTTAAGAAAGAAAATGAAGAATCTCATCACTAATGCAACTTCAGGGAAAATTCATGGAATGAAGAACAGAGAAGGGCAGAGTCGATAACTTATATTTATAGTAGACAGTTTATATGACGGATTTTAGCCACTTCTCTTGCTGCTTCAACACTGTTTGTGAACAGCTTTTGTTCATCTCAGGTATTTTTGGCCTGTGGAATGTTCTTGAGCAGCTCATTGGGAATATTTGATACATGGAAGTAGAGAGTCAAATTGTGATTTTTCACACTGAATTGCTTTTATGTATTCCTTTGACTCATCTAATTTCTACATAATTTCAGATCTCAGAGGAACATTTTTCAACTTCATTCATACTATTTAATTGCTATCAACCTTATATTTTTTTATATTGTAATTTTATATTGTCTTTTCCATCAGTTCCCCTCACCCATTTCCCTCCTCTCCTTGGTTTATTATAACTACTTGCCTAATGTTTGAGAATTGTGTTGTAAATGACTTTGAGCAGACACTTGTCATTTTATTATTGTGCAGAGCAGTGTGCATGCATGTAGTCTTGTATAAATAAAAACTACAGCTCCAGAAATAGTCTCTCAATTACATTTTGCAGTATAATACACACCAGAGACACTTGTATGAAATAGAATTATTTACTATAATTATCCCACCTCTGGAACTGACATTCAAAAGCATTTTTGATAAATCATGTGCCTTCTCTCTTCTCTGCCACAGTTTCTTTGCTAGCTCAGAGTTACAAGATGTGCCAGTGAAGTGCTAGCATTGGGTTGTTTGGCATTCCAGAAACTCTTCAAATGTAACACCTCTTTGTTTATCCTGCTTTCCCCTGCTGTGTCTCAAAGCCTTCTAGCAAAGGAGATGTGTTGCCTCTTTTGCAGCTGAGGAAACAGAAAAACAGAGAGGTGAATTTGAGGGCACTGAGAAGGCCTGAAGGGTGTCTGTGAACACAACCCAAGTTCCCAGGAATTCAGTCTCCTGGCATTTTTAATGGGTGACAGACACTCCACCAAAAAGTATACTATTGGATGGAGTTGGACTGCACATGTCCACATAGCCACTTGTCCCTCCCCAAACCATCTTTTGCCTTTTGTTAAGCCTAGCACCATCCCCCCCGCCTTGCAAACAGAGTTGCAATTAAACCCTTCAACATCTGTAACTTCCACTTACATAGTATTTGCTTTTCTTCTGCCTGTGAATCCAGAATAGAAACCTTGAGGGATTCTTTTATTTATTTTTATTAAAAACTTGAGCAAATACAGGTTGACTTAGTCAGATCTCAGTCACATCTCTTGCTTTCTTCTTGTTCTAGAGCAAGTCTCAGCCCGCTCTGTTGTGAAGGAGCCATCTGGTTTCTAATCCACAGGAAAGCAAAGGTTGCAGGAGGCAGTGGAGGATACTAGTGCTCTGCTGAGACTGAGTCCAAGGAGATGATGCCTGAACAATATCCCAGAGAAAATGCAAAAGCTTTGGCAGTCTCTATGAAAATGTCTTGCTAAAATTAATTCCCATGGACACCTCAAATGGGAACACCCCTGGACAAGGCTTTCCTAAACGAGCTACTCTGACAGTAGGAAACGCTTTGTTGCATGGTGCTTTGGTAGCATCTCTTAGGAGTTAAAGTTGCCTCTCTGCCATGCCTAGTTTCAGAGCCAAGCTCTCACTAAGCTGTAAGGTATGGCAGGTTATCTATTACAGAAAAATGTTTTAAAGGAAAGCAGATAGTGTAAAGCTAAATACTCATGCAAACTTCCCTATTACAATCTATATCTAGAGGAAAGAATATGCTCTAAGGGAATAAGGGAATGATTTCAGCAATTGCAGAAAGACCAGAGTTTTCACAAAGAAATAGCTCTGGGTTCCTTGGGGAATGCTGCCCAGCCTTTAACGTTTTGAGGCTGATCACAAGAACAGCACCTTACCAGCAGGGACTGTATGATTCCTTCTAACTGTAATATGTCTGAGCTTCAAACCCCACGCTGCAGAGTGACTGTAGTCATTCCCATCACTGGGAATGACTACAGTGGCAGCAATATTTGTGAGGTGTAATGATCACATTGTACCGTAACTAAAACACAATTTAGGGTGAGGGAATAAGCTCTGCCAGACACAAATGGATGAGTGAAGAACCAGCTTGGATATTGCTGTGCTGCAGTCCTCAGTGTGCCCAGGTACAAAAGTATAGTAGCAAGCAAATATGATTACGCTGCTTTCCAAGATGTTTCCATACAGTCAGATATGATGCTGCACCCAAACAAATAAACCCTTCCAGAACCAGATAGGATGGTGCAGAGGCATCTGAGCTGTCTTTGGGCAGACGTATAGAGGAACTGGATCAGGTGTCACGTACAATTTATGTTATTCCAGATAAAAGCAACACAGGCATGACAGGATTATGAGGCCATTAATAAGATCAGCAGCATCTCCTGTGCCTGTTTAAAAGTGGATGCAGAGGGGCTACAGCATACTTATGTCATTGCATATTCTTTTGGAGCCAGCTTCCTGTGTACAAGCCTGGATGCTCTGCAAAGAATGGTGCTTACTCCTTGCCACCAGGCCTTGGAGAGCTCAAGCCTCCTCGTGAATGATTGACAAAAGGGCAGTTTTAGAAATCCTTTCCTTTGTCCTTGAGATTCATCCTACTCCCACTATCACCATATTATAATCTCAACTCCATTGTTTTTTTTTTCTCTTCCATTATTAGCTCAGGCTGAAAGCAACAAGGCTGGATAGAAAAATAACAGCTTTTCTGGACCAGCAAATGCAGCTGGGCAGAGCCAAACAAGCTCTGAGGTGTACAGCACCACCATCAGGTGCCTGCTCTGAAATTTCTCCCTCCTGCCTGTCCCCTCAGCACAGTACAGCGTTTGTCTTCATTTCCCTCACCCCTGCCTCACTGCCTCCTCCTTCCTCCCTTCTCATTCTGGGAGCCCTCTCCTTTCTCTTCTCCTCCTCCTTCCTCCCTTTGCTTCAGGAGAATACAGATTTATATATTCCTTACATGTTCTTCTCATTTTTTCCGGTCCATCTCTGGCTGTTGATTTATCCTTCTCGTAGGTGAGTATCTGTTAGCTCTCTTCTTCCTTTCTCTTTGACCTTTCCTCTGCTCCTTGTAAAGCATTCTCTCCTCTCGTGCTGTGAAACGTTCATGGTGTCTCATACTGTGAAATGATCTCTCTCATGCTCTCTCTCGACTATGTCTCTAGCACGGTCCTCAGTACTTTCTAAAGGATTTTATTTCACTATAAATACATAAGCACTGCATTAGGCTGCTGTCCTCTGTAGTTGCCTGGCTGGATGTGGTATTTTAAAGGTGCATCTTAGAACATCAAAGACGCCTTAGCTATTTTAGCATTTTTCTTCTTGGCTCTGTTGAAATATATATAAAACAATTGGGTCTTTTTTCACCCAGCTTGAGGTCACCAGCACGTGCAGTGCTGTCCTAGCTTGCACAGCTTGGTTGCAGAGGTAATAATAGCTGTGTGTTTTTCTCCATTTCCCCTTTAAAACGCTCCATCTTTCTGCTACTCCAGCTCTCTCTGGCAGTGAGATTGTGCAATCAGGTGACTCGGTGACAGGCTGGTTTGCTGCATTGTGGCATCCTCGGTGCAGCCACAGCAGTCTGTACACCGAGCTCCCTGAGTGAACGCTGACAGAGCACCAGCCAGCAACCCGGGCACTCCTTACGCAGAGCTATGCAAAGCCACGGTGTTTTTTGAGTGCATGGCATCTGCTGGCCTTGCAGTTTTGGGTCTGAGGGAGCAGCCTCTCAGGAGAATACCTGCCTTTGAGAGTCCCTGCAGCCAGACATCTTGAGAATCCTTCCTTACAGCTGCCTGAGGGCCTACACAGATCTGGTGTTGCCTCATCATTGGGACCATTTATTATTGATATCTGAAATGCTGAGTCACTAAATGGAGGTCATAAAATCATCATTATTCTGCTAAAAACATTAGCTCATCATTCCTGGTAGCACAGAGGCAGGGGAGACCAGGAAACCTGGTGCCCTGTGAGAAAGAAAATGTGGGCTGCATCAGAGGCCTGGGAAGAGCAGAGCCCAGAGTCAGCAGCTAATTATGAAAGGCTGAAACACAGGTGTCTGGGCTCAGGATCAGTTGCCACTTCTGACTTTATGTCACTTGAGGTTATCATTTTACCCTACAGTACTTTGACTTCTCTGTGTAAAGAAATAAAACTACCTCTCCCTCATTTCTGTCTGGACTGTAAGGCACTTCAGAGGCATTAACTAGCTGATCCCTACTACAGAGAGCGGCTGTTGCTTCTGTTTCTCAGAGAGAAGCCAGAGGTACAGAGGGGTCACTAGAACTCTGGTTCAGGATTGCAATCTCCCCGTTTCTAATCCTACAGAAAGGCATTCTTTCCCCTGCTCTGTTCTCATGCTGCTGTAGAGTTAATGTAGAAAGAGAAATGATTATAATTTATTTTACTACTTATTCTTAAAAAAAAACTTTTGAAATTTAATTTTTTAAGTTTTTACTAGATGATCTTTCAGGTCCCTCCAACCCAAACCATTCTGTGACTCTATGATTCTACAAATCTGTTTTTATTCCTCTTTCTCGGTCACTTTTCTGAATCTGAAGAGATCCTCTGGGTAGAAAACCACTTCTTGTATAGATTATTTTTCACCATTTTAACAGTGAAGCTGCAGACAAACCTTTCCTTGGGCGTCAGCGTTTGATTTCCCTGCACTGCAGGGATGTCCTCCCATCCAACACCAGATGGATGTCCAGATCCAACAAGGCGCATGGGGGGTGCATCCCTGAGCTGCTTAAGGGGTTTTGTTACGGATTTCTTTTGAAGAGCTAGTGCGAAGAACCCGCAGCCACGAAACCGTTGCCACATCGTGCTCCCAACAAAAGCAACCCCCCCAGGTTTTGGGAAGCCCATGGCGGGGGGTGTCCGCGCCCCACACCTGGGCACACGCCGACCCGCACTGACGAGGTCCCCTTACCCGCCGGGGTCACCACTCGCCCTCCCCCGGCTGCGGAGGGAGCAGGGCGGGAGGAGCGGCGCGGGGGGAGGCAGTAGGGAAAGAGTTAAGGGAAGGTGGCGGGGCTGCCGGAACGAGCATGTGCAGATCGCAGCCGCATCCACGCCGCGAGCCAGCAGCACCCGCACGCTTCGCCTCCCGCCGCACGGCACACATGGACCCCGGTGAGGATCCGGGGGGGGGACACACCAGTACCGGCACCTGCCCTGCCCCGCGGAGGATGCGCCGCCCGGGGCGGGAGGCGGCACCCGCGCCGCTCATTTCGCTTTCCGGCGGCGGGAGTTGGGGCGCCGCGCCGGGAGAAGCCGGGCGGGGGCCGGGCTGGGCGAGACAAAGGCGGGCGGGGGGCCCGGGCAGTTGTGCCGCCCCCTCCCGGGCAGCGGCGACCCCTGCGCCGCGCCTCGTGGCCCCGCGGGGACACAGGGGGTCGCGGGGCTTTGCTGGGGAGGGGGCTCAGGAAGAGAGGGGCGAGAGAGTTGTTGGAATTGAATCATAGAATCATGGAACGGGTTGGGTTGAAAGGAACTTCAAAGCCCATTCAGTTCCAACCGCCCTGCCATGGGCAGGGACAGTTCCCACCGGGTCCGGCTGCTCAAGACCCCATGCAACCTGGCCTTGAACACCTCCAGGGATGGGCCATCCACAGCTTCCCTGAGCAGCCTGTGCCAGTCCCTCAACAGACTGGGGTTGCTTTTCACGGGGAAATTGCCATTTTTTTTAACAAAATGGAAGTGTTTTGAACCATGTTTGGGTTTTTTTGTTGTTTTTTTTTTTTTTTTTTTTGTACTGAGGTCAGCAAAACTTTATTCCAGGGAAGCAGGAGGAGATCTGCAGCAGCCCGGCATTTGTGGAGCAGGACTGGGAGGTGGGGGCTGGCTGTGATTCTGTCAGTGACTGTACTGCAACCTTGAGCAACATGAGTTGCTCATGTGTGCGCAGCCCAGAGGTCAGGGACCGGGACATTGCGGTCAGCTCAAAATGAGAGTTTTCCCTTTTTAACTCCCTCAATTTAAATTAGTCTCAAGATGTTTGCTCTTGTTCTATTTTTGGTATGGAAAAATATTCAGAATAGCTGAATTTTGTCGAAATGGAAAATCTGATTCCTTCTGTCCCCCATCCTTTTGCGTAGGGGTTTTGAAGATTGTCTCTAGGATGCTTAGAAGCAGGGATGCTGGGAGGCTGGCCTGGCCCTCCCATGGTTGAGTTGGAGTGTTACACTGTGCTTTCCTAGAGAGCTTTTGACATTGCTGGCCCAAAACTATGGAGGAAGTACAAATTTGTTAATACTCCCGATTATATAGCAGAAACAGTGAAACTCTGTCAGATGGAATATTTTGTATTGTTCTCTGACATTTATTTGACAGATTTGTCCTGTTTCCCTCTTAATTCTGAGGAAAAAGTGGTCCCTGCAGGAGCTGAAAATTTTGCAGGCAAGGTGATAATAGTTCCATATCCACCAGACCTGTGTGTATTGGGGATTTGCGAAGAACGTTTTGCCCCAAGAGCTCTGTTCTACCATTTCCAGGAACAGAAATACATTGTTATATGTAGCATCAGTTAGGGATGGGGCTGGCTACTGTTAGCTGGTAAAGAACAAGCGCTGGAAAGAAAAATTACCATAAAATTATTAGGAAACAGGAAGGGAAGACTTATTGACATGGAATTGTTGATGCCCGTAGTCACTTCTGGCCAGCACTGAGGAAAGCCCTGTAGGAATTCTGCCTGTAAGACACACTGATGCCCATGCATGTCCTGAAGGTCCCACTGAGAAGGTATGACCTGTTCCATGCAAGGATGTCAGTTCTGCTGTGGGTGGTGACAACGGCTCTCTACTGTGGATAAATTAAGATGGTTCACTTAATTTGAAAGTAGGTATTTTCTCCTTGAGGAGCTTTGTCTGTATGTCTGCAAATTTAATAGTTCAGAGTTGAGGCTCCCATGGGTGTCTGCTGTTTGTAGAGGGGGAAACTGAGGCACAGAGGGGTGGCACTTCACAGGTAGATGTGAAATCGAAACACAAGAATTGACTCCCAAGTGATTTGGTTTAATAGCTATAGCAGCTTCCTAAATGAAGGCCAGTGGAAGCATTACAAGCAGCTTATTTAACGTCTGTGACACATTTGGAGCTCCCCTGTTCACAGATTTATTGAAAAGGGAAGCAGCATAGTCTGGTGGAAGGGACATGGAGCGACAAGCAGTTGTGGAGGTAGTACTACTTGTGACTGCAATAACATGTCTTTGCTGGGGCTCTGACAGCACATCCATAGCCTTGGTCAGTATTGCTGTTCCCACTCCACTGCAGGTGATGGTGGAGGCAGAAAATGAGCTGCTTTGCCGGGAGAGTTTAAACCTTGGTATTCTTGTGGGAACATCCCATAGCAATTTACAGAAATGGTCAAGGAGGGGCTAAAACAAGAGCTGTGAATAGCTTATTGACATCTGGATTAAGAGTAAAATAGATCTCTGCATCATACCTGATAGTGGGAACCTCACGGTTTTGCTGACAATGTCGTAACGTGATGTGGTGCTGAACAGCGAAAGGCAAATTTAACCTTGAAGGGAGATGCAGGATCCTGAATTTGAGTGTAAGACAGGAAGAGTTTTTTGGATAAGATGATGTATACAACAGTGTTTGGAGTCTTAAAATTGACATATCTTTTTGCAATCTATGCTTTAATTCAGCATCGTGAAGAAGTCCTAAGAAGTGAGGATATGGAGATCCCTTTTGCCTTGTGAATCGTGGATCTACTTATTCCCACATGTGAAGAGCTCTCCAGAGGAGGAGTTGTTTTGTCCTAAATGTGCTTGTAATACCTGACCATTTGGTTAAGACAATGACTGAACTCAGCTCGCATGCTTCAGGGCTGCTGGCAGTCACTGCATTGTGTCCAGGAAGGGTATTTCCTCTCATGGCGTAATTAGCCAGATGAATTTAGTTCTTGCCTTCCTGTGAAGCATTAGAAATAAGCCACAATCAAGGACTGAGAGTGCCAGAAAGGAGGAGGTCTGGGGGGATTCAGGGAAAAAAATCTTTTAGCTGTCATCACATGTTTTGATGGCAAATCTTGTTTTTATCTTCAGAATCATACTTACTGCAGAGTCTGGGGCCAGACTTTGTAGGTTTCCTCTTTCCTCTGAAGCATGGGATCGGTCGCTAAGGGTCATCTGTGTGAGACTCGTTTGAACAGTCCTTTGCCAGTTTTGGAGTTGCCACACTGGCTGTGCCATAATTTCTTGTGCTCTTTGTTCATGGTAGGCATAACCTTCTTAGACTAAAGGCCTTCTGTCTTTACATGAGTTACTGAGCTCTGTTGCAAGAAACTGCATGAAATTCTAATAAACTGTGATATGCAGGAGGTTTGACTAGATTTTAGGCTATGAGTCCTTTCTGTTCTTAAACTTTCTGACAGCTGGAAAGAAGTTTTTCCTCATGGAAGATAAAGGGAAAGTATCCCGAAAAAGCTCCTAAAAAAGAGAAACTTAATATTTTGAGGAGGTTTAAAGGGTAGTGGCATGAAGGAGACCTGCTTGTTCTGATGATGAAGTCATAGAAGTAATGGGAAATCTTACTGTTGCCAGTTGTACCTTAGGATTCTTTGTTTCTAGATTGCCTTTAAGTGCCGTATTTAAAGAAATGAAATTAAGTTATTGTGTTGATTTGTTTTGTTTCTTTTTTTTTCAGTCTCAGGCAGCCTGCTGTTAAGTGGTAAGACAAGAGAGGTAACAAAATGACTAATTAAAGGGCAGCAGCACTTCATTCCCTAAGGCTAATTATTCTATAGAAAATGGGTCAATTACTTAGAGAAATTGTTTGCCAGCAGAAGGCAGGAAAAGCCTCTGTTCCCACTCCTCACCTTCCTTTTGTGGGGAGCACTGCCCACCTCTGCAGGAAGTTGCATTACCTTGGTAAGCTTTCAGGTGCCAGAGCTGTGTCCTGCAGATGGGGAAATGGCACCTGAGCAAACATGTATGTGGTCCCTTCTGTCCTGTGTGTTCCTGTACAGCTGCAAATGGAACTGTGTAGAACAAAGACTTTCCTGGGTAGGATCTGGAGTGAAGTACATGAAGTTGAACAATAGAAGTGGAAGTTCTCTTTCAAAATAAAATCTGCTCTTTGTGAAGGGTGAGGTATGGGATTTTTCCTTACTTCTGAAAGAAGATTGATCATCTAGGTAGCTAATGTTTTCCAGCATTAAAGGTCTTATCTGCTTATGGTTTGCTTGCTGTGGATTCATAAATGGTCCTTTTTTACTCCTCAGATCTGCTTCTTGTATGTATTTGAGTGACTTGTATGTATCTGGTGACTGCTGCCTGGCTGTGTTGCTTACTCTTAGCTCTGCTGGCTCGGTACAGACTGGAAGGGGGCTGCTTTGCCTTGTACTTCAGAGATAAACAGGTCTTCTCATCGCATTTCTGTGACCGTACATGAGGCAGGAGTATCCAGATTGTTTCTGAGCTGGGTAAGGTGATTGTGCAGGCAACCAGAAAGTCCTGAAAGCAAACCAGACTGGGCAAAGGGTTTGGCTCTGCAGGAACAGATTACCAACATCTGTGCCAATTGGGAACAATGTGCTCTTTCTGGTTAGTTAGAGTGCTACATTCCTGGTTGTAAATGATACACCCAATAATGCCTAGTGTGAGCCAGAGCCTCTGCACCTCGCAGTCCAGCTAAAACAAGTGTAAAAGACGGGTATTTGCAGGTGTACACTGTTCTTTAATGTGTCCTTAGAGGCTAAATAAAAGCTAGAGTGCACTATAGATTTGTCTGTAGACATATCTGAATGAACATACCTATCAGTTACTGGCTCAGAGGTGTCTAAACATTGTATAAAGGAGAGATGCGTTTTATGTTACCCTTCCTTTTGTTCGGTATTTTTATTAGTATCAGCGTACAGGAGTTTGCCACAATCTTATCTGCAAACTCCCCCGCCCTTCCAGGCTTCTGTCAAAGCTGGATTAGGTGACAGAGGGAATCTTCCCTACCACAAACGCATGCTGTCTTGCTTTCATTGCATAAGATCCAAGCATTAGTAGTCATTAGATACGTGTTGATAGAGTGGCGAAGCTGCTGTTTGACTGCTTCCTTGCTGGATCTTTGCTCTCAGGTGCGCCGTATATTACAGGTAGCCTGTGTGAAGGACTTCTGTGAAGTACTTTTCTGACCTGTTCTCCTTTAGTCTGCTGGGAGCATGAAGGAGATGACAAAGTATTTCTGAAGGAGGAAACTCTCTCTTTAGCTTGGGTAGCTGTGGTATGGTGCTGTGTGACTGCTAAATGCCTTCTGGGGAAGGGGAGTCTATATTGTTTTGTGTTTTTTCACCCTGAAGAGTTAAACTTGCTCAGCTCCCTGAGACTAATGTGGGTTGAGAAGTCTTAGCTGGGCTGTGTCTATATAGAGCTCTAGGCAGGGTGGTTTCTTGCTGCTTACGGCAGAGAGTGCCTGGTGATAGTGGTGTATGTGACCGTCTCCTCTCCTGCTAACCAACCTAGCAAAGTCGGGCTCGCTTAATCCACGGGCAATCTTTGGCCCATGTATTTTCTTTGTGTTTTGTGTAAGCAGAGGTTTATGGAAAGAATGCTTCCAGTAGGTTCTAGAGGAAGAGTTATTTCTTTTTATGATTTCTGGTGTCTGCAAGATGTGTACATAGTTTCCCCTAGTGGCGTAACAGATACCATGTGATTTGGTTTATTTTGATCCAGCAGTTCTTTCCAAGACGCATCTTGCAATTAAGCTTTTAATTGGAAGTGGACTTGTACAAGAGCCGCAGGATGTAGGGCACAGATTGTAAAAATGCTTGAATGTCTACCAGGAAGAGAGGATCCTCTGTGAAGGTAATGTCATAATTCCTTAGCGATACAGAGCTTGGCCGTTGTTGCTTTCGGTTTTCATTTGCTGGTTAATACTTTACCATGGAGATGAGATGAGTTTTGAAAGCATCAGCTTCAGTCACTTCAGGGGACAGAGAATAGCATGGTATCAGAAGAGCCATGGGCAACTGAGCCTTTCCCATTCTGTGCAATGGAAGACTCAGGCGCATGTATAAAGGAGGCAGAATATGATATGATAGTGGCATCTAACTTGTGGATTGAATGTGCAAAAAGCCAGCTTCAAGAATCCAAGTCCTGCTGTTAGATAACTATATCCTTTGGAAACAATTCCTCAATTTGTTTTTTGTGTTATAAGGTATTACTGCTCACCATAAAGGCAACTAAATGCTTAATTATTTCATAGATTAGCTAGAGTGTAATTAGTTTTTCAAAGATCAGATCAACATTCAGATCAATGTTCAAAACATCAGAGCATTTTTATTTCTAAAACTGCCATGCGTGCACATGTTCTGAATCACCTCTGCTTTTCATGGTATGAGCTCCAAGAGCTGCAGTAATGCTTAGTGCTCCAGTTTCGAGTTGGTGTATGCTGCCTTGTGTGTGGGATGCGCGGGGTTTGGCTTTTGTTTTTTTCTTTTTCCAGCTACATATTGAACATAGAAGACAGGAAAATGTTGCATTCTGATGGGAGAAATGTAGCTTTTGTGGTTTGAGATTTTTGTTTGAGAAACCAGGACTGGACAATGTCATGGTTAAAATTTGCTATACTTTGGACTAGAGCTTAGCAACATTTGGAGTACTAAAAAGCTGTAAGTGCTAACACCAGCAATTCCACTGCATCTTTCATCTGAGAATATCTCTATTCTCAATGAATTTTCAATGTGTCTGTATGAAGCTGGTATTATTAGTGTCATTTTGCAGACAAGTAGATAAAATAAAATGCTTGTATAAGCACATTCAGCAAGCCAGAAAAAGGCAGGAAAAAAAATCAGGGATAGTAATGTTTCAACCTGTTCTTGAGCCACTATCTTGTACGTTCTATTTTGCCAGAAAAGAGACTAAAGGCATTAATTTTGGTAGCTTTCCCCCTTCTTCTTCCCCCCCCACCTTTGGGTTAGGCAGCATAGAAGTGAGACATTATTATGCAACATTTCTAAGTGTGCATGTGATACTTGAAAAAATGGTAATCAGATAAGTTGCTAGGCAACAGTATCCTGCCTTCATTTACGAAAAAAATAGTGAATTTGCTTTCATGATGTAACATGTGTTCTGTACTTCTTCATAAAACAAGTGTAGGTGGAGATCTGTAAGAGTTGCTCCTTTTTAACTCGCCTCCTGCTTAACCTGACATATTGTGAGGTCAGATTTGACCCCAGTTTTAGAGGAAAGTATTCACAGAACCTAAAATCAACAGAAAAAATGCTAGATGAGCTCTTAAAGATAATGAAGCATATGTATGCGAATAACCATTGCCTTCTGTGGATTTGTGGGCCTTTGATGGTTCAACTGCTTTCAAAAAATAATCTGCAGGTTATCCTCGTGGCCATGAAAAGTAAGAAAATGGGAGAGCAATTTATGTTAAAAGATATATGGCAGCGATACGTGGCAAGCTGTGAGAAGTCTGATAACAATCACAGTGGCCCTTTGGCCCCAAAATATTAAGGGCTGTGGTAATGTATGAAAACCTGAATGTAAACCAAGCTGGTTCATTTTCATTGCCTTAGCAGGAACAGAATGGAAAGAACATAAATGAGGATGAGTGTACATGGAAGAAAAAGTGAGAGTCGAATAATGTATGACAGAACTAGTAGCATGAGGGAATTTGATTGCTTGTTTGTTTGAAACCTGAGTATCTTCTTTTTAACAACAACAGAAAACAGAAAACAAAGGCTCTTGGCAGTTATTCTCAACACCTTCCTGCTCCCAGTGATAAATAATGATGCCCTAGATATCATTCTGAGGTAATTCAGTCCTTTAGGTAAGGAAATTCAGCCACAGATACAACATTTTGTGCTCTATCTACTGATCTAGGTTGAGAGATATTCACGTCCCAGCTGGTCTGTGCACAGCTTCTAAAGCCCTTGTCAAAAGGCATCAGGGAAAGGCGAGTTGGGTCCTCAGTTGAAAATGAAAGCTGCATCAGACTTTGTCTAAGTCCTTCCAGAGGAGGGTGAGTTTCTGAGAAGACAGATGCTTGCTTTTTATTTCCAAATTTGGCACTTTCTTCCCAGGAGAATTCCAAATAAGTCATGGAGCCACATTGTGACTCAGTTGGTAGGACAGTTTATCACCAGGTGGTTGCATAGGCTTGAGTTTTCTTTTTTGGAGCACTGTGTAAATCACGAAGAAGCATAAGTATTAAAATAGGCAGTTGAAGTACAAGTAACAGCTTACCGGTCAGAAATTTGCTATCCTTTTTGTTTGTTTGTTCTTTGTATTCTCATTTGATGAGTGCTACTGCTAAATTATGTTAACACACGGTCCTCAACCTGCTGACACCAGGAATGTTCGTGTCTGTGTTAGAGGAATGGTCAGAGCACAGGCAAAGCAAATGCTGTTTTACTGAACTGAAAGGGAAGCCTGAGTGGCCTTGTAGTGGATTTTATATTTTAACTGTTTCTGTATATGGAGTTGAATGGTCACACCACTGTTGTGGGTTTTGGTTTTTGGTTGCTTGGTTGCTTTTTTTCCCTACTACAAACTTTATGCCTTTTAAATCATTCGTATTTCAACACAGAAAGTTCACAAGAGAAAAAACAAATCCCCTTTTCTGAACAGCTTAAGCATTGTATTAATCATGAGTTTAAGGTCAAACCTTTATCTTCAGCTCTGCCTCTCTACTCACATGTGGTACGGCATTGTCTTTGCTAATGAAGAGTTTCTTCAATGATTATTTTCTTCCAAGTGTAGTTAAATGTGTAACTAAATGAATGGTTTCTTTGTGAAAAAGGAACTTCTACCTTCCTGCTACGAGGTGGCTGGTGAGCCAGATCAGGGAGGTGATATGGCTGAGAACAAACAGGTTTTTGGAAGTAGCAATCAAATGGCTGATGGGTTCGTTCCTTGATCTGGCTCGTCAGGGCACCCCATGGTTGACATCGGTGCTAGTGCCAGGGAAGGAACTGAATTGAGCAGTATTGGCCTGACGTCTTTTGTAATGTTCATTTTTGTACATTGAAAGGAGTCAGGAGTGCATTGCAGTTGCTTATTCTGTATGGTTTTGTTCCATACTCCTTTACAAATCAAATTATAGACAAATAGATCTGACGATGTCCAAAGCATTCTCAGTGTTCTTGGGATGCTTTTAAATATTTTGTTTGCATGTGTCTGATAAATAGTTCAGAAGAAACCTATATCCAACTGTGACAAAATGTGTATATTGAAAATAGAATGCATGCAAATAATTTTTGGTAACATCACTTTTAGAATGTTACACCAGAGATAGCTAACAACGAAGTTCTTTCCCAGTTTGATGTACAAAATAGCAACTATTTTCTGCTAAAATAGCAACTATTTCTCATGATAAGAGATACTCCAAAGTAGATGCAAGCCTCAGTACATAGTCAGGAGGTGCTAAATGTGTCTCTATAATACCCACGTAACATTGATTTAATTAGTGGTTTTATGCTATTCATCGCTCTGTTGGTCTTGGTGTGAAGGTTTTCTTGGGGGAGGATTAGTTATTTAATCTGCATTTTTAGTTGGAGTGGTTTTGTTTTTAATTGGGAGTGTTTTTTATATTTCAGTGTTATCTAAATAAAAACATTTCTCTTGAATTCCTGTTGAGCTTTGGTGGTTAAAACCTGAGATTCATTACGATAATGGGAAGATCCTGTTTGCTTCAGTCTGACACATAAATTTTCTTGGTCTAGAAGTTCTTCACATGCAATTAATCAAAAAATGCTATATGTAGACAAGCCACCTGAGTGCAAGATCTGTGAGACCAACATGAGTATGTTGTTAGATACTTGTGTGTTGGAGCTGGCACCTCGAGGCATGACTTCTGTGAAAATCAGGAGTCTGGCACCTTAAAGGTCAGTGCTCAAAGAGAATTCAAGCTCATGGGTCCACTTGTGCAGCTGTGCTGCCACAGCCTGATGTCGAGGTGAAAGGCAGTCAGGTCACTAGAGCAGGGGAAGGGGCAGAGCTGGTGTCTCCAGGACGTGCTATGTGCTTGGTGGGTGGTGGAGGCAAGGGCCTGCCTGCATGAAGGCCACACCCTGTCCTGGATTGGGAAGGGAGATGAAAAAAAGGGGTGATGATTGGAGAAATGAGGAGAAGTCAGGGAAGATAGGGTGGCAATGTTAGGAGAGGGAGAATGGGGACGAAAAGGAGTTGGCAGTGAGGCTTTCTTCAAAAACTGTGGGATTGGCCAGGAAAACTGATAAAGGACTTTCTGGTAGACCCTTAAAGGGTTAACAGAGACCGTAGCTGAGATAGTAGCAGTGAGGAACCTTTGCTCACTGTCTATAGTGAAGTTGCTCGAGTGTTTGCAGTGGCTGGGTTCCAGAAGGACAGTCAAAAGTCTCAGCCTCACCAAAGAAGAGACAGCTGCCAGGAGCCGCCCTGGGCAAGAGGCAGGTACAGGTACCTGCCTGGGGCTCTGAAAAAGTCAGGTCTTCCAGGGCCTGATGTACCGGAGCTAAGCTATCCAGACACATAGCTCTTTCAGTGTTTAAAGCCTCTCTTGCACTGTGTTTTGTTAAGATTAAACTGTACTTCTTTGGTTTAGGAAGACTGGCTGGTTGCTGTATTAGCTGTTGGTCCCACGCACCTGCTCTGAAATCGGCTGGCATCTGAAACGGCTCAGACTTGCTGGAGGCAACCTGGTCCACCTGCGGATGCTGTGAATCAGGAGCTGACCGAAAAGCGGGAGAGCTCCAGGATTCCTCCCCAGAAAAGGTAAGGGCTGGGGGTTAAAACTGATTGAACTGCGCTCCAGAAAACCAGAGTAGTTCTCTGAGTACAGAGCAGACTGCGTTGTAGGTGTACCCTTTGAAATTTAAATATGTAGAGTACATAAAGGATGGTCAAGATGTGAAATTATTTCCATTGGTTCACACTGCAAGTTGCTTTCTGGAAGTGGAAGATCACCGTTCACAAACATTGCCCTTGATTTCTATCTGCTTTGAGTCACAGCATTCTGATGGCTCATAATTTATATTGCCAAACTTATTACAGTGTTGTCTCTTTAAAACCTCTCACTTGGGTAGCTGTAGGCAGTTAAACCAATCAGGACAGTGGAGCAGTGTCTCCTAGCTAAACCAGAGCAGCAGGTAAAGAGCAAAGGGTTGCTCTCTCCAGCTGTAAAAGCACAAGTGTGAGTCAGATGATGAGGAATCTATTCCTAGCCCTAACACACACTCCAGTCTCTGCACCTGATTCACTGGTGTGTTACTATGATAATCTTTTTAGGCTCGTCTTGCTACTCTGCTGTATCTGTGGCAGACTGTTAAGCTTGCTTAGAGTGGATATAAAATGCTATCGAACTGGAAAAGTTATTTATATACTGGAGCGAAAATTTATATTGACCCTGATAGATGGGCTGAACATTGTGGGACTAGAATGACAATCTCCAGACTCTGCTGCGTTTTCAGAGTGCTCTGTGTGTCTGCAGTGTGCAAAGTGGTACCCTAGCAGGAGGTTAGGCACAGGTGCTCTGATACAGCTTTCAGCAGTTCAGGCTACAGTATTGTTTTCCCTGTTGTGCATAAAGTTTCACAGGTAGGACATGCACTGTACTTTAACTGGGAATTCACTTTGAATATGTAGATTCATCCTCCCTCAGCCTGTCTTGTCTCAGGGGTCTCATTGCGCTCTCTGAGTGGTAGTGCCCAAGAGATTCTATGTTAGGGCATTCTGTTGTCCCACTCTTGTAGGTGTTCTTGCTCTGATAGACCCTTGTCCCTCTCTGAGGTTGGGGAGTAGACCCAGTCAGTGGCTGAAGGAAGACGATGGACTGTTGTGGCCAAGCTAACTGCAGATAAGCAGGGTCAGCTGCTGCCTCAAGCTCCAGCTGGACTGCCCATTGTGTAGCTGAATACAGGGCTTTGGTTAGTCAGAAAGTGTCATCTACTGAGCAGTAAAGTCCTGACCAGTGCTGCAAGGTTATGACAAAGCAAGTGTGTCAGCAGCTTCCTAGGAAGGCTGCTGGCAATGGACCCAATCTTGGAATGAGTCCAGTCATTTTGTCAATGATGCAGCCATGAGTACTTCTGAAGAAAGCTGTCTGGCAAGTGCTCTGGTGTATGGTACTATCACTGTGAGCAGAGCAAACGCTGCTTATTGCCTGCCCTCAAGAACCACCAAAGAAAGCGCAGACATCTCCTATTACTGTTAAAACAGAAACTGAGCACCATACGGGCACCAGAAAGCATAGATCCATTGGCAGCAGAACAAGACTGTGAATTATTCATTCCTCCAATGCCTCCTGTTATGTTCCATCCACTCAGGTTGTTCAGGATGCTGTCTGCTGGAGATGCAGACAGATCTGCTTCCAAAGCCATGGAGACACGACCCTGCAGACTTTGGTCACCACTCCGCTTAGCTTGTCCTCCCTGAAACCTGCTTGTGCCTCGTTGTGACATCCTTGAGGACACAGAAGTAACCTTTGATCATCCTGTGAGCTCTTGGTAGAAACTCTTGTAACACCAATGAAACTGGAATGCCAGCCTGGAATTGGCGGTGAGGTGAGGGCAGTGAGTTAGGACCAAGATAGAAACGCTGACTGTCTGTTTTGCAAAGAGGAGGTGGGGGTCTTAATCTTTTATGAAGTATTGCTTTGTTTCTTGTAAGAGAATTTACACTATGTCACTTTGTTCCTTGCTGTGTCTTGCTGAGAAGCCAAAGTGTCATGTGCTAAAAGTTCCCTGAGCACAGGCAGGATTTTTCTGTCTATGCAGAGTGTTTTAGTGGAGAGGAGTGTATTTAAGTGTCTGTTTGGGAACACCTGTGAAAAATATACTTTTTTTCAAACACAGTTACTAGTGGGCATTTCTCTATGTAATGGTTGTCAATTGGCAGTTGAGAGGCACTGAGGACTTTGTGAGCTACAGAGGCTAAATTCACCTCCGATTCTTCCATGAACTGCTCTGTGCTCAGGTAAGAGGTGCCCAGCATGAAAGAAGGCATTGCCAAAGGTTTGTTCAGAGACTGTTCCTCAGCATAAAATGCTTTGGTGCAGAGATATTTTTACTTTTTTTTTTGCTTTTCCCTCCTGCTTGTTGGTATGAAGATTCCTTCAGCCATTTCACACATGCAGGCTGCACCATGCATGCCATATTGCAGACTTGAGCATTTTTCCCCCGTTTTCTTTCTGTGTCTTCTAGAGTTGCTCTTGGCTATTAGGCTTTTGCTAAGAGATACGCAGTTTTTTAGTGCAGGAAAAGCTACCTGTGACTAGCAACTGCTGCAGAAATGATGGGCTTCTTAAAGCCAAAGTTAACCCTTGCATTTACAGCTGCCTTGAGAGCAACTTCAAATGTTCTTAAAGAGCTTTGAGGAAAGGAAGTGAATTACATTTCAGTCAAGACAAGACCCAACTTGTGTCCAGAACACAGGTTCGCATTATGCCAGCTAGCTGGATTTGCCCTCGAGTGAGCTACCTTTTGGAGTTGTCCTAGTGCAAAAGCCGAGGGGAGCTGTGGAGACTAAGATAAAATCCCAGACTGTGTTTGAAGAGTCCTCACTGAAAGAAGTGGTGGAAGCATCTTGGGGGAAATGTTGCTCAGGCCAGCTGAGTTGAAACATTGGGTAGGTTTCACAAAGAAGGCTCTTGAGGCAGAAAGGGTTGGTCCTGAAGCGGGTGAAATATGCTTCTCTTCCTGTGGTCATGACAGAAGTGGGAAGATGATAAACTGGAAGAGTACTTTACTTTTTCTTTAATTGGCAAAAGAAGTAGACAAACAGAGGAGGCAGTGGATTTGTGGTTTCCATAGTGATGTAGCTGTGGAGGCTTTTGTACAGCTGAGCTTCGTCCTCACTGCAATCACACTTGAAGGCTATGAATATTCAGCTTTCCTGCCAGGAAAGTGTAAATATATACATCAAACACAGAAAATGCAACTGCATGTTCATGCTTCATTATGTTTGCTTTGTTACCTGAATATGGAGGAGTTGGGAAGCTCAGCTCCATCATGGCTTATTTCTCCTTTATGTGTTGTCCTGCGCTGAAACTGCATCAGAATGTCGTGATACCACATTTCTTGCTGTACCAGGCAGTGATATGTTGGCCTGTTGTTGCTTTCTCTCATCTGCACACACACACATACATCCCATAGCACTGATGCCTGTGACTCTGCTCACCCACACTGATTTCCAGCATGCACTAATCAAGAAACGTGTGCCTGACTCTTTCAGGGCGTGCTACCTGATCACAGCACCACTCCATGAAACTTGGAGAGGAAATTTCATGCTATCCGTAACCATCACCTCACTTGTTCCTGTGGGCCACAGAAATGGGCTGTGTGTGACGTTAAATCATGGTTTATTTTAATGGTCATTTTGAGAGTGTTTTAATAGTCAAAACATGTGACCCTTAGGGAATTCTTGCACTGGGAGAGAGGTGTTTGTGACTGTGAATGGCTGAATTTGAAAGCCTTTAAATCTGGCTTGTAGTGTGGAATTTTTCAGCATATCAGCTGGTGGATTGACAGTGGGTCATAGAGGCAGAGGGATGAAGATGCTCAGTGTGAGTGCTGGTTGTACACATCAGAGATTTAGGCAAGTACCAGGGCTGCACACTCACTTGCAGAGTTGAATCTCCATGAGTCACAGGCATTTGTGCCTCCTCTTCATCCTTTTTACTCATACTGCTGCTGAATGCTTCTCTTGCTGTCTCCCTGAACAAATCTCCCTTACCTTTGGCATTTGTTTTGCTTGTCTGATGGATGTAATGGGTCATCTGTTCCCTTTATAGAAAGGAATGTTAATTATTTTCAGAGGGCTAATTAGGTTGCTAATGAGAAGCTCAACTGCAGTAATATTTCCTTTAATTACTCACTCTTAAGTGCTGTACAGAGAAGCTCATTGAATATGCTGTTAAATACAAATGCTCGGCTCTGGTTCAGCGATACCCTTTCAGTCTCTCTGAAAGAAATGCTTTGGTAAACTTGGGAATCCATGTGACACAGATGACTGAGCAAATGAGGCTGTTGCTGAGACTCGGTGCGTTTGGTGCTTCTGCAAGTGACTGGCTGCAGTTGCTCTCTGTATTCCAGTTTTGCTTGGTGTCTTATAGCAGAATCTGTAATCAATTGTGCTACCTGGCAAATTATCTGTACTGGGATGCAGCCCTCACACCAAGGAGTTTTGTCTAATTAGATAGATGGCATCCAGAGGCACGGAGAGGAGGAATGACTCATCCAAGGTCATGTTGCAGATCCTTGCAAGCCTGGTAATAAAGCAGAGCTTCCATCAGTCCTGAGTTAGTGCGCTGCACTATTTGGCCCCTTACACCTCTCTTAGGGCTGGCATAGTTCACTGCAAGACTTGCATCTGTTCACATACTACTTCGTGAGGCAGCACAGCTGCTCAACAACTCCCTCCATGTACCCACCTTGGCACTGACTTAGGGATGTCCTGTTGCTTCTTCATCCGAGTTCTGGCTGCTACTTGCCCCTCTCCTTTTTTTTACCCTTTGTAGGAGAAATCTTAATGCCTTTTATAATTGCTCTGAGAGCGCTACTGTATTTTAGATATTTTAGTTTCAGTACCTCCAGGATGAGAGGTGTTGGGGTGGATCTCCAGCATTCCCTGCTTTTCAAATGCTGAGCTTTCATGCAGCTCTGCAAAAGAGCTTCACTTTTTTGCTACATCTGCTGATGTCCAGTCCAATTCCTGCCTCTGCTTTTAGCCCTGAATCTTGGAATTCTTTACACGCTATAGCTCTGCCAGGGAAGATGGTGAGGGAAGGCTGCTGAATGGAGGCAGCTTCCAGGCGTCAGAAGATGCTCCCTATGCTTATATACTGATCACCGTACACCCAGTTGGAGAAGGAAAGAAAATCTGCATCCACAACACTGACAATGCAAAACTTCGTATGTTGTGCTGTGCTGTCAAAGTATCTAAAGTGCAGGTGACTTTGAAGAGTGCCATAAGCATAAAAAATACCCAAGAAAACTGTTATCAGCATGAGACAGCAAAAGTCACCCTCCAGTTCATTCAGGAACAGATGTGCATTGCTGGAACAACTTGCATGTGTGCTCCACACGTGCACAACTGCCTTGGCTGAGTCACATTCATTTAAAGGTTAACTTTATGTAGCATTAAAGTTAACTTTGCATATCTTTAAAGCTGTGAGGACTCCGAGAGACAATAAAGACTGGTGCTGAAAGTTTTCATTGAGAGAGCAAAGCAAGTTGGTTAGCTGCAGTATGCATATAGATTCAAAGTCCTAAAGAGCACAACTGGAAAATCTATTTTGAACATCTTGGCATCGCTATGAACTATTGTGCAAAGCAGTGGATATGGTGCTGGTTAGCATATCTGTAATGTGGTGGGTCTGGCGTTGCATGTATCAAAACCAGTTATATAATGGAAGCATATTTACGTTGTTTTAGTCATGAGGGGAGACAGAAACTTAAATTCTTACTCATCCTAACAACAGTATATTGCTTTATTCCTACTGATTATCATAAAAGCCCTTACATGGTGCAGGTTTGTGAACCTTGAGAAAGCAATGGACAAGCTGACCAGAATGTGTGCCTCCAGGACTGTCAATGCACAATTCAGGCACAAAAATGACAGCTTTTAAGCATTTTACATAAGCAGAGACAAGATAACATATGGTGCCTCTCTGGTTCCATTTACTATGGGTCACCTGATGCTCTGTTTGTTGAGCAGATGGTTTAAAAAAGAATTTAGGGTTTGGGGTTTTTGGAGAGGGTTTGTTTGGATTTCTTTTTTGGCGGCCAGTGTGAGCAATATTAAACCATTTTACTTAAAGCCTAAGAATTCTTTCTAGTCTTATCACCAAGACAGTTCTCAACACTCAGACAAAGAACTGGGATCTTTTCCAGGGGCATAAGGTACCAAGAAGGAAAACAAGATAAACAAAACCTTGCATGATAAGACCTGAAATTACCCTATATAACCTCAGATATTTCACTGAGGTGGATAAATAAATGTACATGCTTTAAGACCTTCTAAGGAGATGCTGAAAAGATGGAGGAATGGAAGCATCAGGAATGCTTAAACTCCACTTTTTTTTCCCAGATGTGTCTATCTCTCTAGGAACCTTCACAGGCTCTAGTAGCTACACATGGGAGCCTGTATGTGTGTTTATATGAAATTCAAAAGCTAGCAAAACTGTGTCATGCAAATAGTTAATTTGTTAGAACAGTATCATGTCGCAGTAATAGTGTAAGGTCAGTCTGTCTAAAGGCAAAAGGACAATTACACAGTAGCTGGGTAAAGTCTTAGGTTACAGTTCAGTGCAAAGAAGCCACTTTGAATTGCCCTTCCACTAACAGGCCTCTGCCGCTGCAGGAGGCTCCAGGATGGCAGACTTGCCTCCGTGCTGCAGAGGATGGCACAACCGTGTTAGTTTTCTGGTTGTGCTTGCCAGGCCCCATGGGGAAATAGTCTTTGTGACCAGCTGCAGAGTACAATAAGCTTCCTCTAATAAGTTGACAGAAATTAGTGGAGGCTTGGTACTTGACAGAAAGAGAAACTAATTACAGAAGGTTTTAAGAACAAACTGAAGGAAGTCACAGTCTTACTACTTCCTCTTACGTGTGCCTGACTGTTGCAAATGGCTCTGTAGCTAATAGGCTGATAGAGGGCTTCTCCTCCAGTGTTGCAGCTGAGTGTCCTGTTTCATAGGATTTGGTCACTAGGCTGCTGTGAGACCTCAAAATTAAGCCTCTTCTGGGAACCAGGTAAAGTATGTTCAGCTCGGTATTCCCTTCTCTTCAAAGCTCATGTGCAATATTGTTTTCTAAGGAGATGTAGTATGTTTATCTGGGTCAGCTGATATTGTGGAGAGGGGCAAGAAGTTTTAGATATTCAGGACAGCTTTCGGCTTGAAGCTGTTTTATGTTGAGCATCAACATCTGTCTCTGTTCTAACCAAAGTAGTAAGATCAAAGTTACAAATAGTAGCTAATTCTCCCTGGCATGAGCATTTGGCTTGTGGAGCCCAGCAGAGGGGAAAACCTGTGCAAATCACAACCCCAGCTGGATAGGCCACTGGACCACCAACTCCTCCTCCTTTGCACTTGTGTCCCCACATGTTCCTGAGGCCCCTGCATGACCATCACAAACAGTTCTGTAAGGGGAATTCAGAGTTAGTAGAAGGTACTGTCTGGACTGTCCAGAGGGATATCTGTGCTTTTGTAAATGAAAAGCTCTGATTGAGAACATGAACTTTCTGTTCTGTGCATCAACATGAGTTATCTGTTCTGGAATAAGCAGCTTCCACAGGCAAGTAAATGAATCCAAAGTCAACTTGTGTCTCTTCTGTCTTCTGAGATGTCCAGTGGTGTGTGCCAATTAGTGCTTATGTTCGTATTATGAGGATGTTTTGTCAATTACCAGAAGTTAAATGAAAATATATGAGAAGAAACAAGAGCTATGTGTGTTTCAAAGCATTTTCTTTTTGAAGTCTGAAAAACAGAACAAGTAAGATTCTGGTTTTTAGATCTTATTTCTGCAGCAGCAGTGAATAAGAAAGATGACATGGTGTGATATGCTCTTTGAGGCACAGGCTCTCTTTTCATGTGTGTTTGTATAGATCTGTGGTACCTTGATTTACTGACACCTGGCCACTTGTTCTCATAGAAATATTAAGGGAATATGTATGAAGTATTTTGTTCTTACTGTGAAGTATTTTGACACAGCTGATGACGTAAGGAATTCACCTGTCTTAAACTTCTGCTTTAGAAGGGTAGGATGTTCAGTGTCAGTGTTATCTTTTGAGACGGATGCATTTGGAGCCTTCAGCCAGTGATGTGTGCTGCTAGCCCAGAGCTGAGACTGCTGGAGACAGTACACAAGAGCCTGTTGCTTCTGCTGATTATTCTAGTGGGGTGCTAGTCAAATGACAGCCATGCCCCACTACAGTGCCAGGTTAGTGGAGAGTGGTTCTAAAATAGTTGCCTTCCCTTTTTTTAAGGGCAAAACACGTCAGTGCAGACAGTCTAGCTGTATTTAGTAATTTTCTCTTCTTTCTGCATGCAGCAGCTACTTGGCTTCGAACAGAAGGGAGTGCTGAACTAGGGAAGCACAGTGAACTCCTGTCTGCAGAGCAGTTTACCTTTAGTAAAACTAAAACTGTGTCTTATATCAAGAGAAGCTGTTACTAATGTAGCCTTCTAAGCAAAGTCATATGAGATATGTCAAGACTGCTTCTCTACCAGTCTCTTACCTTGGCACCTTTTATTTTTGGTGTTTTGTCAGCTGTCTGACAGTGTATGCAGTCAAGAGTCATAATCTTAACTTTTCTCTCAGTGCTCTAAAGATTATTTTTCATCTCAGAGCAGCCTTTTGGACCATATCCCAACATCTTCCTCCTCTTCTCCCCATTCTTCTGTATTCCAGGAACTTAACTTCCAAGCAAGACTCACAAAGAACACAGCTCTCCTAAGCCAAGCATGGATCTGTACTGCCAGGTTAATCTTGCCACCGAGGCAAAATCCAATTCTTTGTTCCAGCTGCACTGATTCTACATGTACCGATGCAGTAAGATGATTTGGCTAAACTGCTCCAATGTAGCTTTCCTAAGCCTTTTATCTGTTGCCCTGTTTGACCACTGAGGTACTTTTTATGCGCCTTCCCCATCTCTTCTGACTTAGGTGTCTTGTCTACACCTGAATGCTGCCTCTTCTCAGCGATTGCTCAGCAGCTCAACAATGACGGGAAAATAGCCTCACTTTTCTAGGCCATTTTCCAGCCCCATTAATGTTCCCAACCAGGCTGGCTTGAAGGATTCTATTAACTTGGTAGCTGGTAGGATGGAATGTGTATCCAAATTTTTTCTTGCCATCGTAGTAACTGTGTAAATCTATGGATCTTGGTTATTATCTCCTTTACATCTGCCCCTTACAAGGCTTCAGCAACAAATGCACTTAAAATTTTACTTGTGTGGTCTTTCTTGTTTCCCTCTACTCTTTAAATAAACCAGGGTCTTTCCATCATATTTCTTTTAGATCCATCTTCTGGCCTCAAGGCATGTTTCTTGCACGACTTTCCCTAAATTAATTCTTACCAGCTTTTCCTCTCTTTCTGTGCTTTAGTCCTAGAGAAGCCAACACAAATATGGTAGTAATTTTAAGAACCACGCAATAAAATTGCTCTGCCTTCTACTGGGGCAGCTGTATGTGTGGACTCAGATTCAAGTCTCCTTTTATCATTGTGCTTTGACTTTTTCTGACTATGCCATCTTTCTCCAGATGAGAGTGGAAAATGTCTTCTGTGCAGATTGACAGCTGATAGGAGTGAAGAGGTGAGTAGTATTTTTATCTCCTTCCTGAGTGTAGGATTAGAGTTAGCAATTCTTAAGGATTTTGTTTTCTAACAAGGTGGAAGGTTAATTCCTTTTTCAGGTGTTTAGCAAGCAGGTGGTATTAACATGATGCAGTTAAATTCCATGAGTCTTGAAGCAGATGCATGTTAGCTGCTGTTCACAAGAGACTGCTTAGAATTTTTCAGAAGGCTGAATGTGTACAGTGGTTCTGGGAAAAGGGGTGAATGTCAGTAGGGTCTCAGCACGTACCACAGCCATAAACTGCTAGATCTGCAAAGCTGTCTGAAGCTGTGGTATTGCCTTACTTCATAATCTGGGCTACTCTGTGCTATGAAAGATGAATTTCTGGACTCCAAGCATTCAGAAGCATCTCAAGCATCCCTGTGCATGTACCTACCAGCTTTTCTTTCTTAATGAACCTAAAGTGTTAAACTTATGTTGACTAATAAATGGAGGCAAGTTTTGAAAATGCTTTCCTATATTGGAGCAATAACTCTGATCATTGGTTTTATTGAGGAGATTGTTCAGTAGAGCATGGGCATTTGGATGAGCTGTAGTCCAAAAGGAAACACGGGCAGGTATGGATGTAATAGTAAATGGATTTGCTTTCAGAAGGGCTGTGTAAAGGCTGGAACTCAGCATGCCCTCTGGAGCTGTGATAAGTGATAGGCAAGCTGCAAGTAGGAATCCTGAATCCATTGGTAATGTTTGTATAATAACTGGTCTCAGCATAAAAAAGAACATAGAAGAAGCAATTACAGGAAAAAAAATCCATCTCCTCAAGCAGGGGGAAAGCAAGGGCAAATAAGCAAAAAGAACAACATATGTATCTATCTTTATATATCTGTACATGTATAGATAGAATTAAAATATATGTAGGCATAGTGGGTCGATTTGCTTTTGTTACAGGCTGTATCTCTGATCTAGTCCAAATTCGACTGTGAGAGAATAGTCCAGTTTTGTAATTTGGGAGAGAGACAGCAAAAAGCTCAGAAAGAGCTGGAAAAGAACTAAGGTAACATCAGCTGTATTCAGAGGAGACATGGGGCATCCTTAAAGCTCATGAAGTTGAGTGTGGAAAGCTGCAGCTGGCAGCACGTTTCAGTTGGAAAACACCTCTGTGGCTGTGCCTTTATAAGCTGACTGATTGGAAAAGGAGGGAGCTGTAGGACGCAGCAGTACAAGCTTACGGACCAATGCTGAGCTAAGAAATTGATGTCTGAAGATACAAGAGACCAGTTTTGATGACGCACAGATGTTGGGTTACTGCTTTATTTAAAAGAGCTCATGAATGTTCAGCTTACCACCTTTCAGAAGACTGAAAATTTCAATCATGTTTTCCTGTAGGAAACTCTGGTGCTACCTTCTTGGGATATCCAGCATGTAATCAGGTGAATGAATCTGATTTGAGAGGAGTCATAATTCACTAAACATTAGAGGTTTGTGGTGGTTCTGATGTTTCAGGTTCACAAAAGAGGAAAATGGCAAGCATGCATAAAACATGAAAACGGTGTGTTTGTAGTTGTAACCCAAATGCTGAGCTTCCTGATACCTTGAGGAGATAACAGCACTAAAAATGTAAACCTTCTGTTAGAAAGGTGTAAATAGCAATGGAGTACCCATCACAGTGGAAAGGTATGTCTGCTGTGTAGCCATGAGGCCCTAAAACCTAAATTTTTGTTGACTTATTATTCAGGACAGAGAAAATTCATGGGTCTATGAAAACAGATTTACCCGAGTGATTACTTAGAAGGTGTTTGTTGTGTCTTCTGAATTGAAGTAAATCAGAACAGCAGAGTACAAAACTCACCACTAATTTATTTCCCCATAAAATATATTTCCAGTGCTGATTGTGTACTTTGCAAGCCAGTGATGGCACCATGAATCTGCATGATACGCTAATTCGTGGGCACTAGTGGAGAAACTCTGGGAAACTGCTCAGAGGAGCTGCCTTTCCCAGCTGTAGGCATGGTTGCCTACTTGAGGATTTTGTCAGATGTGGTGAGATTGTCAGTAGGATTCTGAGGTTCATCTTTTTCTACCCTTCCTTTCCAGGATTTTTCTACTTCTGAGTACCTGTGTGAATTTGAAATTAAGATGATGAGGTAGTCACCATCTTGGAAGCTCCACAAGGATTCCTATCGTGAAAGAGAATAATGTAGCAATCTAAGATTGCTCAGGTTTTCTCCTCTTGGGATGTTAGCAGAAAACTTGAGGAATCTCAGCCCAGCAAGCTTGGAAGACCTGGCTCTTTCACATCTCAGTAGTAGTTTAATGTTAGGAAGGAAAATATATCTTGAGAAGGAAAAAATATTTTCTGTAGAATTGCCATCAAGAAACTCCCAAAAGGGGAAAAGAAAGAGGAAAACTTTTTATGACAGGCTCAGGCTGTATTTCTGAAGGTGCTTAAAAGTGTACTCCCTCCTGTTTCATCTGTCTTTATGCAGTGCCTTCTGCTTGCAGGATTTAAACCTGATTCAGCTTAGACCCAGGTGCTGGGTTTCTTTATGGTCTGCAGCAGGTCTGTTCTTCCTAGATGAAGAGAGGCTGCAGGTGTTTACACTATCCGTCTGCCTACTGTCAGTTGAGTGCTGGGAGGTTATAAAAGCTTATGCACTGGTGAAGAGTAATGCAAGGAGAGGAAAATAGTTCTTTGCAGTCCTGTATATACAGCAAGAATTTCCAGTAAAAGAAGCAGCTAACTTTCTGATATGCTGCTTTGAGCTTTACCTGTGGCAAATTAGGAGAGATTGCCTTGGATCTGTCAACAGTTCTAATTTTTTTCTGTCTTTTTACACAAACTGCGGTTCTTTACAGGTTTAAGTGACTTGGATTGTGTCAGGATATTAGCAGGCTAGTATTTTAGATACTCTTACTTCACTGCTTTGATCGTAATATTCGTCTGTGCCAAGCTTAATTTTCAATGTGAAATGTGTTTGGATTTTTTTGTCAATTTTTCTGCCAAACCTGACTTTCCTCCATGGTGTGTTGGTTCTGGCTTGTTACTGCAGATTGTTCAGAAGAGCTGGGCTACGCATATTTCATTTTTTTTTTTGTTAATGATATTGACCTCTGTGAAATGTCCAGATCAATTTATTATTGTAGAGTTAGAGTGGACTGGTGAATTTGCTTTTCATTTTGCTTTGGAAAGAAGATGGGAACATTTGCTAAGTAAAAAAAAAAAAACCTTTAAGAAAAAAAACCTGTCTGAATTTCCAGACAGCTTTAAGAAACCATGTAAGATGGGTGGCACATGTCTTGACCTTAGTGTTGTCTCTTCTTTACATCTGTTGACTCTCTAGTGACAGTGGCAAGGATATCTGCTAAGGCAAAATCATATAAAATCTTGCATGTTCTCAGGATAAATTTTCTTTCTCCATTCATCACTGTTTTGGGTTGCTTTTTTGTGGTAAGTCAGGATGGGCATTCTTCTCTTTGAATGTCAGATTTGCTTCAGTCAGCCAATACGTTAAGCTCAAACTTTTGAAAATAGCCATGAATTTTGGTTGCCAGTGTACTCAAATGCATGATTTGAAATGAAGGAGCTCTGCCTCAAGGAGCTTAAGGGTCAGGCCCATCAGTGAACTATGAGCACTCAGACCCAGGCCTGAAGTCATGGGCTGTAAACTTGCAGCAGCTTTTGAAAAATGGGTTCTAGGAACTCAATTCTACTCTCACAGCAGAGAATAAAGTCAGCCTAGACTTAGTGTCCAGGTTAAGATAATATGAATCCAGCAACTGGACAGCTGATACAGATCCTCAGGGCAGATTGTGCCCCCCTCACCCCCCAGACATGCCATCTCCTTGAGGGCAGTGCTGGCCTCGGCAGTGCTAGTGGGAAGCTTTGCCTGCTCCTACAGCAGAATCAGGGCTTCAAAGTCTCCGTTTGCTTGTTTGAGAGCTGTTGTGTCAGCAAATGTTGGAGACTTGATGAGGATAGCTTTTCCAAATAGGGGAGGGGAGCAGGTAAGGCACAGGAGTCTTGTAGCAGCAGGCCTGGAGACACGGCCTTACTGAAAGAGATGCTGGGGAGATTCAGGGATAGTATTTCTAGATGCTGAGTTTGGACTCAGTCATTTGTCTGGCAAATCTGCTGCTTGCTTGAATCTTGAGGGGTCTTAGCTCCTATGAGGAACATAGGAAGCATTCCTCTTGGTCACTAAGTAAAGAGCTACTGCCTTAATTTGTTCTTAGGTTGGAGTGGTCACTGTGGGATAAAGTATGTTCCAGTAACATGGTGCTATGCCTGAGGCAGGGCATGGGAAATCAGGCTGTCTGCTTCTACTGCCATTCATGACATCACATTAATCAGAAAACTATTTTTTAAACTAACAATGTCTTCATGTTTTCTCTTTGTTCTCTGCAGCCCCTCCTCTACACTCCCTCCCAAGAAAACTCTGCATTTCTCCTTCCCATTGTGAAATGGTGCCTTCTGGGCAGCCCCCCCACAGGCATTACCAATAAGAACTATACTTCCCCATCCGTTTGGCTTTAGTGTAGTAATTGGATTCATTTAATCTCCTTTTGTCGTCATTCTTTTTTACTGTATCCCAGTTCTCTTTGGAACAGATTTGAAAGATAGGCAGGAATCAGACGTTGCCAGCAGGTACAGAGTGAACCAGGGAAAGGAATGAGGAGTGGCAGGGAAATGATGTGCCTTCTAGGGAGCAGAGCTAGAGATGAAAAGGAGGGGAAAATGCAGAATGGAAATGGGTTGTGCTTTCCTACTCACAATATATGGTGAAGTGGGTAGAACTCAGAGGAAGGGAGACGACATGTATGATGAAGGTGGAGAGCAGAGAGAGAAGCAGCAAAATGAAGGGGAGCAGATAATTAATACATTCAGAACTGACCAAAATCCCAGGGCTCCAGATCCATCCTGAAAGCGCGAAGAGTAAGGAATGGACATCAAGTCTGTATTTAGAGTCAGCTGTCTGTGGCATGCTTTTAGCTTCATTGCAGGGCTTGATAAATCAATGTGCTGGAACTATTCTACATTTCAGTGCAGCCAAAATTCTATTTTCTGAGCCACAGTTAATTGAGGCTCTTTGTTCACCTGAAGGATGAATATTTCCTCAGAGTTATGACTTCAGCACATAAGTACTGCTAAGACATTACTGCATAAATCTTTAAACACTGATGAACTAATGTCTTGGGGCCAAATCTTGCACCAGTGTTCTGTGAAACTTTATTCCTAATGGTTTGTTTGAGATTTTCATGAAAACGTTGAGGCCACATTTGCAGTACATTCAGTGAATGTTGTCTGTGTTTGCAAAGGCATGCTTCTTTGGTGTTTACTCACAGGGAAAATGCAAAACAAGAGAGAAAAAATTACATTTAAAAAGGTATTGCCCAAAAATGCATGTCAATTTTCATCAATAAAACCATGTATCTAGTGCACTCAGTTGTGCCCTGATTTTTTAACTGACAGAAACAACTAGGCACTAAGAATAAGGAACTTCCTGCAGTATTCCAAGCTCACCTGTGGTGAATTGAGTAGCTGACAGAATTTATAGCCTCAGACCATCATTCATCAGGGGAAGTGTCTCATGGAGGTTTTTCGGTTGTGCCTTTCTCTTATTAGTAGTTCAGAGTTAATTTGATGAGGTCTCATTATAACTGTCCAGAGGCTGTGAATGTAAATAATTCTGCTGGAGTAAGAGGGAACAGAGGCAATCTGGAAAAGAAGCTTTTGGAAGTGCAGTTTGGCTTGGTAGCAGGGAAACAGAGAGAGAAATCACTGCAAAGGAGAGCTTTGAGAAAAAATGAACCAGGCAGTGCTCAAGCATTTAATTGGGCATGACTATGGCATGCACTGATGTCTCCCCTGCAGTGCCTGTGTGTGACAAATCTGCCATCATTTTTTGGTCTCCCATCAACCCACTGTAACTACCTCAGCGATGAATGCCATTTGTTTTCCTCAGGAGACTGAATAGCTATCATATGTTCAGAACTTTTTGGTCTGTATTACCATCATTCCATAAAAAGCCTGCATCCCCAAGTTTGATTATCTACTTGAGGATTTTCACAAATCTGCATCTCTTACTGAATCCAGACTTGACCTTCTCTTTGGATGCTTCTCCCACTAATGTCCCGCAGCTACTTTTCATCTTGATCCTTTTATTATGAATTGATGCCCAATAAAACAAGAGCTTTCTGTTTTATTTCACTCTTGAGATCTTGTGCTGTATTGCCTACCAGGCACCAGACAGCTCAGTATGGCTGGGAAATAAGATGCTTAGGAACAGCTGCAATTTTAATTGTTCTGTAAATGCTGAAGTGACTTATAACCATTACATTGTGCAGTCCCCAGCTTGTGCAATGATGCACTGTAGCTTGTTGTAACCTCCTTAGGTATCCTCCACTCCCATCTGTCTTACTGTATACTTTCTGGTTTACTTGAAATAAAATGTTTTAGGGGAGGAGCTGCGATTTATGGATTTGCTTAGTGCCCAGCACAGTGAAACTAGTTTATGTTTGAGCTACCACAGTTCAGCATCTGCGCTGTCTTGGGATACTCTTAATTATCAGGCAGCCTGTGAGGACTCTTTCAAGCACACCATAAGAAGGAAGTTCCCATCAAAGCTGGGCTGACTGGGCACATGATGGTAGAAGGCAAATATTGAGACGGTGTCAGTGCATCGATGCTTGTCTCCTTGCAGTTGTGGTGAAAGGCTCAGGATTCAAGAGAAGTCAACAGTTGTCTTTGCAGTGGGTTAACTTGTATGGTAGATGTTGTCCTACACCAGTACTGGGTTATTCAGTTATTAGACTTCCAGTGTAATGACTAGATATTTTGTGAAGTGTAAAAAAGAAACAGAGAATAAATAGATAATTATTAAGTATGTGGTACAGAACCAGGAAAGAGAAATCTTCATCACACAGAGGAAATAGTGTGGGATAGAATGGGATGTGGCTTGTTGAATACGTTTGTGTGAGTCTTTGGCTTTGGTGGGCAGCTGTAGGGCAATGTTAGTAATTGGTGAGGGGATCCTTGGACTAAAAGGGTGGGACTGGGAGGGAAGGACCTTCTGTGCAGTTGATCCAACTTTGTGGAGAGATTTTCAAAATTACGTGAAAACCTTACAGATGGTTCCTACAACCTGTGTGTGCTTCCAGCTAACAGTTCAAATACATTTCATGTGAAGCTGTAGAGGGAAGTGGACTAAGGAGCAAAAGTAGAAAAGCTTAGAAAGGCTTATTTGAAAGAGAGGAAAACCACACAGTCCCTTGAAAGCTTAGTAAAAACTTTACAATAATTTTCTTGCCTAGAGGGTGACATTCTGTATTTCTTCAGTGCCTTACCTGGCAATAGGTATGAGTTTTAAGGCTTCTGCATCTTTTAATATGTCTTTTCCCTTCCTGCTGCAGCCATGTATCCCCATTCTGACAGAAGACACCTGTGGTCCATTTCCTTCTCACTGCTTTCCCTTACTCTCTCTGACTGTTGATTTGTTCTTGAAATTATGTGAGGATGGAGGAACGATGTGGGGATTTTAACTGCTTAGTTTACCAACTGTGCTGGCAAACTAACCAAGTAACATAATGTTGACAAACTCTCATTCTTCTCAGAGAGGAAGTTTGTGGTCCCTGTACATCACCTTCTTGTGGACTGTCTGGAGATATATCATGTGCCACCTCCACTGCTGTCTTGCAGGATCTCTTGGTACTGAACTGTTAGGAGACACAAGGGATTTCCTAGCGATTCCTTAGTCTTTCACCAGCAAGCTCACAATATGCTACTGATTCAGATCTGTGGCATCTGATAGTGGCTCAGTGTCCTGTGTAAAATGTAGGGAATGGGTCTTTGTTCAAACACCCACATCATATCAGCTGCCAAGACTTTGGTTGTTTTGGTGTCCATTTGAGAGAGGAGTGAATAAGTCATGGATACGGCTCTGTCTTTTACACTTCCAGTATTTCCCCGCAAAAGTTCTGAATATCTACGTGTTCATTATTATAGTTCTTTTTCTCTCATCTCCTGTCTAAATTTCAGTCATACTGCATGTTAATGCTTTATTCAGAGAGGCACTGTGTTTACAGGGCGGGGCAGGATATGTCTCTTTCCAGACAGCATTGAAATGACTGCATGTAAAATCAGTCTGGTCCTTTCCTAGCATCTTGTGCCACAGAGCTGACAAGTGCAGAGTAAAAGTCAAAATCATGCCTGATGAAGCATCAAGAGAAACCCCATATGAAATAGTAAGTTCCAAGGAATGAAAGAGGTCAGATTCACCCTGTAGTGTGAATCTGTATAGTAAAATTACACTTGAAATCAGCCTGGGCCAGTGACAGTAGCATAGCAGAACAATGCTTAAGACCTTGTATATCTACAAAAAGTGTAAAAACTAATAGTGCTGAAACAGTTCAGTGATAAGCAAATTGTGCCCTTTTAAAACCTTTTCACCAAGTTTCTTCCTGTGGACAAAATTAGCATTTGTTCTCATTTCCTATTTATCATGGCTAACCACCCCTCTATGCTCAGCTGTTTGTTTTTATTCTCTTCCTTTGTGTTTTGCTGTCCTGATGCCAAATCTGAATGGATTTCAATGGCTTTTTGACTTGGAATCAGGCAGTCTGACACCATAAGAAAATTATTTTCCAAATCCTAGCCATGAGTTCTTTAACAGAAGAATTAACAGTTGAGCTAAATACTGGCTGTGAGGTGTGGTGTCTGAAGGGGTAAAACCTCTGAAACTTTCTCCTCCAGTTCCGTTTCTGTTGCTCCAATCATAGCTCAGTTTTTACCACAGTTAACGTTTTGGATACAGAGACTGCAGGTGACAGCTGGAAGGGCCCAGCTTTTCAAATCTGCGTTTGTCTAATCTCTTCCATATTAGGATCAGAAAAGTAGGGGACAGTGTGGTTTCTTGTAAAGAGTGGTGTGTGCTCCTTGTGAGATGACTGTATTTTTCTACTGACTTGCAAGCAGTAAGTTCTTTGGCAACTTCACCACTGGCAAAGCCCTTGTACCTGTCAGTGACCTCCTTATAACCAATGCAATACAGGCTGTGCCCTGCTTCTCAGGCAGAGCAGTATATGTTGTCCAGGCCCATTCCAAGATTCGGAGCCTGGTGAGGTGCCATGTTTCCCCAGGATTTAAAACTTGCTGTGGTAAAAATGAGATGAGATAAAATTTGTGTCTTTCTCAGATTTGTACTTATGGATGTTACAAGTTTGTATTTGTTGCTATCTGGGCGATAAGGACTTTTGACACTCTCATTGATACCTCTCTCTCTCTCTCTCTCTCTCTCTCTCTCTCTCTCTCTCTCTCCCCCCTTGTTTCAGGGTGCCTGCTGGGGTGTGTGCAGAAGAATGGCTGCGGCAGAACCTCTGACTGCTTTCTCCCGATGGTACCTCTACGCCATCCACGGCTATTTCTGTGAAGTGATGTTCACAGCTGCCTGGGAGTTTGTGGTCAACTTTAACTGGAAGTTCCCAGGTGTTACCAGTGTGTGGGCACTCTTCATCTACGGCACTTCCATCCTCATTGTGGAGAAGATGTACCTATATCTCAAAGACAAGTGCAACATTTTAGTGCGCTGCTTCATTTACACACTTTGGACATACCTCTGGGAGTTCACTACTGGCCTCATCCTACGCCAGTTTAACGCCTGCCCATGGGACTATTCCCAGTTTGATTTTGACTTCATGGGCCTGATCACCCTGGAGTATGCCATCCCATGGTTTTGTGCTTCTTTCATTATGGAGCAGCTGGTGATCAGAAACACCTTGCGCTTACGATTTGATGAGACTGCTGAGCCGGGGGCCCCCACTGTCCCCGTGGCCTTGGCCAATGGCCACGTGAAGACTGATTGAGCAGTGGCTCAGAACCACATTTAGCAATCTAAGAGAGCCCAGACCTCTACCACTGACTGTCAGCTCTGGCTCTGAGGTACTGCTCCTTGCTGTATGATAAGATTCATAAACCCCATTTTTCTAATGGGGATGTGCATGGGATATACCAGAAAAAAAATGGAACCAATAGATTTTCTATGGATTTTACTCTTTGGGCTCCAAGGACCAGTATCAGTTACTTGTTAGTTAGGTAATTTCTGATTTTAACTTATTACAGATGAAAGCAGTCCTTTTGCTTACACTTTTATGTGGAGAAAGAAGAAAAAGAAATGCTGCGGTGGAAATGTGTGCAAACAGAAAAAACCTAATTAGCGGATGGGCATGGACACGCCAGCTAAGTTAGTGATTGGCTTACTCCATTAGGCAATATTCAGGTGCTTGCTTGCAACCAATACCTCCCGTGGGACCTGAGATGCTGCAGGAACAAGGAAAATCCATCTGCTGTTGAGAAGAACCTTAGACTGGCAGTCTGCTGGGGAAGGAGATGGTGTTCCCCTTGTGAGGTCGTGTTGGCCTCTCCCCAGGTTCTTTCTTGCACCATGAAATAAGCTGGTGCTGGATATCTTGCTGAATTTATACAGATCTTGTACTTTTTAAAATCTCAGTCCTGATACTCACTAGAATTTTTTTCTTTTTTTCTTTCTTTTTTTTGTTTTAATAAAAGCCTTTTTTGCCAGATGAATTTTACCATAATCTGTACAATCTGAATCTTGGCAAAAGGCGCAAGAAATAGAGTTAAGTCTTCCCATCTCCTCTGTCCCTCTAAAGCAGACCTTGCCTGAGGGTCTGCCACAGATTCCAGCTCCCATCTCAGCTGTGCAAACCTTGTAGAGACTGTAAAGGCCACAAGAGTTTTATGCCTTTCTCCCCAGGCATTCTTCTGTTTCTGGTGATGTTGATGACTTTGGCTGCAGCCCATTGTATTTTGAAAGTCAAAACCTTCGTGTGGCTAATGTGGTATCCAAGATTGAGTCCTCTGGCACTGACTCTCACCTTCCTTCAGCACTGGCAGGTCTTGGGTCAGGTGTGTTCTCCTCAGTACATCAAGAGGATTTGCTTTTTTTAAAGCAGAATTTGGCAAGAAAAACAAAGCCATATCATTATAACAATAATTGGAGGCAGAAAAGAAAAACAGAAGAAGATTCCTCTCTACGGAGCACTTCATGCTCTGCCTGAGTGAGGCTTCAAGTTGGGGTGCAAGAGCAGGAGCAGAGAGATGGAGCAGGAGGAAATGCGTTGTAGAACTGCCTGCGCTGGGGACAGTTTGAAATTTAACCTGTTGGGGACATTTGAGGAGTACAGGGAAGGTTGGAGTGCAGGGAAAGTTGTTGATAAGGCAACCACAGGTTCATAATTTGCTCTGGCAAGTCTTGGCTTTTGAAATAGCAAGAGCCATGGAGCTTCCAGCTGTCAGATGTATCTCACCCCTAACTGGTTTGTGAGGGAGCTTTGCTACAGTTACCTGGTATGGCCAGATTAATTTTAAATGTTTTAGGTCTAGGTGTTTTTCCACTGTAATCAACAGAGCTGTGCCAGAGATCATTTTGGTTTGAAATGCAGGTGTGTGGGTGTAGTTGTGGGATTCCACTTTTGTATGGGAAATGGCCAAGCTGTTTCTGTGTGGGTTCCCTGTCTCTGCTAGGGAGAGCTAAGCTGTGAACCTGCTCCTTGTCCTGGGGCGTCCATTCCTGAGGGGACGAGCACTCCTGGCCCTGTGAGGAGAACTGTTTGTTGGTTCTGCTGTTATGAAAGCAGTGTTAATCCTTTTTGTATCATGCAGAGTGCAATTATTTTATTCCTCCCCTCCTCCTTCTCACATGGCATCTGTTGCTGGCAACGGACACAAGAAATGCTGGCGGCAAGGAGTTAATCAAAGCTGCCATGGGAGATGCAATGTCTCCTAAAGCACCCAGAATACCTAGGTGGGTATTTAGAGTTCCCTTTTCATAGTTCATTAAATTAAAAGAGAACAAACACTGAACAGATTTTTTTTTTTTTCATTCTGCGATGCCAGTATTATGAAATCAGAAGAACAGTGTGTAGTTTATCAGCCTTGATGGTCTTGGGCATGTAGACCCAGGAAAAATAGTCACCTGACACTGTACATGGGGGGGTATAAAAGAGATGAGATTTGTATGTGGGGTAATATAGATAAGCTCTACTGGATGAGAACAAGAATTACAAGGTGCAGGTGAGAGTTGGGATCTCCCCATTTTGGCCATGAGTCTGTCGGGGTCATTAAATGCTGTGTCTAAAGCTGGGTTGTCCTCTCAAAGCACAGCTAAAGCGTGGTGTCATGCTGCCTCCTTCACCACCCCTGCATCACCTGAAACCTCAGCTTCATAGAATCATAGAATGGTTTGGGTTGGAAGGGACCTTAAAGATGATCCAGTTTCAATCCCCCTGCCATGGGCAGGGACACCTCCCACCAGACCAGGCTGCTCAAGGCCTCATCCAGCCTGGCCTTGAACACTCCCAGGGATGGGACATCCACAGCTTCCCTGGGCAACCTGTTCCAGTGTCTCAGCACCCTCGTTGTGAAGAGTTTCTTCCTAATGTCTAATCTAAATGTTCCCCCTTCCAGTTTAAAGCCATTCCCTCTCATCCTGTCACTACTTGCCCTTGTAAAAAGTCCCTCCCCAACTTTCATGTAGCCCACTTCAGGTACTGGAAGGCCGCTATGAGGTCTCCCCTGAGCCTTCTCTTCTCCAGGTTGAACAATCCCAGCTTTCTCCTCCTTAAGATCCCTCCTTTCTCCTTTTTAAAAAGGTTAAAAGTCATTAGAAACATGGTTTGGTAACTCCTAGGTGCAGCTGGGGCTGGGGAGGAGTGGCTGTTCACAGAGCTAATGTGGCACACAGAGTCACGTGTCTTGACTTTAGAAGCTCCCCACTAAATGATGCTGGTTTGCTCAGTGATATAATATTTGGATGCTCAAACTATGGAGGGGGTTCCTAGCAGCATCCAATATCTTATTTCATCATCCTTACTGCCTGTGCCATTGTAATGGCTGTTGTAGTTTCCTTTCCACTGATGTCTGACATGTACCACACAGCTATCGCATCCTCATAGAGTGGTAATGTATACCCAGAAGTGCACTTTAATTGCAGCTTGCACAACAGAAACAGAAAAGGACCTGGCAAATTCTTAAATCAATGAAAATAATTATACATAACACCCTGTACCTAATGCAGCAGTATTAGCCAGACTTCTACTTTCTGAGCAACATGGCTACAGTCAGAGCTTCATCTGTTCTGCAAAATCTCCCTTTTTAATACATGTGATGCTTCTCATAAAGTCTTACAGAAGTGCCCAGAGCACATTACCAGGATCTCGGTGGCAGCTCAGCAAGAGCTTGGGAGCTGGACTGAAGTTGTAGAGACATTTACATTAAGAAAAAAAAAAACGCACAAGGCCTAACATTTGTTTGTACGTGTATCTTCCTCAGTAGATTAAAGTTGCCTGTTTTGAGTTCACCAGCAATAAAAGAAAACCTATTGTGATTTATCTGCTTTGTCCTAACTGCAGCAAGGACAGAGTGGTCCATTGCTGCTTGTCTCTTCCAGTGGGTGGTGGGTGGTGGGATATGGACTCCACTTACCCCGAGGTTCCAGTTTTGCCTCCCTTCTCTTGCTAATCTCTTGCATGGCCCACCCCAAAGGATGCTGAAGAACAGGATGAAATACAGACTGTGGTGCCCTGTGCACAAGAGGCAGTTCAAGTATCGTCTCTGTTCATACTCCAGAGATCTTGCCAGAGGAAAATCGTTGATTTACCAGGCTGCCTTTTGGTCATAATTGAGAGAAATATGTACATACGTACCAGGTACTACTGCGCCTTCAGTCTGAGTGTGTTTTGTAATTAAAGCAGAATAACCCAATCAAGGTATTGCTTGACTAGTCTTGTGACTATAAAAGGTAAAAAAAGACTGCAGGGCTGTAACTGCTATGAGAATTAGGAAGCAGATGACTGGAGTCTTCCTGAGTGCAGTAGCACTGCTCTGCTGCTGACTGGTTTTCTGAAACCTGCACAGAGAGAAAGGAGACTTCTTCGTTCACGGGAGCTCCTGCCCTTTCTGTACCATGGGTAAAACATGTACCACCACTAAGAAGTGAACTGAAACCAAATGTTTTTCTATTTTTGTTTATCCTGGGCCCTGAGTACTTTCCACATGCCCTGCATTCAAGGGGGAGGACTGCAGACCTCAGTTCTTTACTTCAGTAGTTCTGCCAGCAAACAGCAGCTGAATCATCTGAGAAGGAAATTGTCTTTCCCTTCCTCCCTGCACATCAGCAGCTACCCAATCCTTATGCAATCCATCCCCTGTTATAGAAAGAAATCTCTCTTCTGATGCAGGTCCTGCTAAAACAGAAGCTGTTCCACTGTGCATCCCCTCACTGAGCTGCTTTGGCACCTAATGACCAGGTGGGGATCACAGAGCTGGTGGGACCTCAGGAGCATGGGTTTTGTTTTGTTTGACAAATGACCTCCACTTGCACCTGTCCTCTCTTACTCCCCCTGGAGTGTCCTGAGCCAGGCCCTGTAGAAAGGATCTTCCCTTCCTTGCATCTCCTGCCCCAGGGAATGGAGCAAACTCTGCTGCTGCCCCATGGCCTTGGGGCTACACAAGGTTTTAAGCTAACGGAGGTTGGTCTGCACTTGGGCAGGGGAGTTTTAAGAGCTGTAAGGCTTTGGGCTTCAGGCTCATTACTAGCAAATTATCCAGGTGAATTTGTACCACGTGGAATGACTTGTTTCTTCTAGGATGGCAAGGATTCACTTCATCAAGTGTTTGGCCAATTGGTTCAGTACTTTGAGAACAAGAGGAAACCTACAGAAGCAGGCGGTGCTCCCAATGCCTGCTCTGCTTTTGGCCTCTGGGCAGCTAGCACAGATGCCAAAGGAAAAGGTGATGTCTTGACAGAAGTCCTAAGGGGAGGCTGGGAATACACTGGTTGGTTTGTGTCCAAAGGCACCACTTCTTTAAATACAAAGCTGGGCTTCCCCACTGAAATTTTTACTACCTGCAGCGATGCACAAGTGATTTGCTTGCCCCAAAGTATATGACTGCCTGAAATTCCCCTGATGTAGAAGGGACATTTAAAGTCTCTAGTCCTCTATTTGTGTATGAGATTCCCAGCTTAGATCTCTGTGGAAAAATACATCACCTAGAGATATGCAAGCTAGCGCTCATTAAGCCAGTGTAGGCACTAAAAGCCATATAACGCTATGCTCCATCCTAAGTTAATCATGCAGAGAAGCAGAATACCTTACCTGAGAGCATGCTGCCACATGGCTACACCACTTCAGCACTTCAGCACCTGAATTAGTACAAACGCCTACTCAAGAATGCATTTTGGCTTATAAAATGTACTCTTAATTCCAAGGGCTCCAGTGGAAATATTTGTCATAAGAGGGAGAAAGACTGAGATGCTATATAAGCGCCATCATTGCTTATGTTCTTACTTGAGAGCTTCTTATTTAAAGTTTCAGTGACTTAACTGAGACCCTAGAGCCCAAATGTGTCAAGAGACTCGTCATAGCCTTGGAGCAGGTCACTAGCATCATGCACCTGCAGACTGCATTGCACGTGGTGTGCTGTGCAGCTCCGGTGCGCAGCCAGGATGAACTTCCACCATGCAAGGACTGTGATGAGCAGAAGGGGTGATAATGAGCACTGCTGGTAATGGTGGCAGAGGGAGGACTGGTGGTGACATCTACATTCCCAGACCTTCAAGAGCTGGACAGGTTGGGAGCAGTTCTTATATGTTCTCCATGTTTGGGACTTCTCAGAGGTCTAAAGCAAACTGGCAGTTCTTTTATTCTGAGAGAAGTGGACCATTTCCTTGTCCCCTTACTCTGGAGTCTGGGCTGCTCACTCCTTTTGTAGCCACTGGATTTTCTGACATGAACAGCCTTCATTAGCGCTTCAGAAAACAGCAATTTTTAAATGGTAATCCCAAATGCTTGACGTCAGTTTGTGTTTATACTTTAGTCAATTTAGGAGCTAAAGACCCTTAAGTATCTGGTAATGCTGTTTGTTTAGGCTGTTGTGTGACATGCTGTCCTGCTCTGATGCTATAATGAAGAAGAACTAGAAAGACATACAAGCAATTTGCTCTTTAATAAAAGTAAGTAAACTTATGCAGTTCAGACAATATTTATTAAATGTGTGAGTTGAGATACTCACCGTGCTTGTGGATCTCTAGCCTTCAAACATGGGATACTTTCCAGCGCATAATTTCTCTCTCCTTGGTGGTTATCTATATTGTTACTTCAGTATGGTTCTTTTGCTAGAATTTTGAGTATGAGAATAACAGTATTTGCCTTTCTTTTTTGTTCTTCACTGAAGCATCTCCAAGTGCTTTTTACAAACTAGTTAAATAATTCTCGCTTCGGGCCTTGAAGTAGGTCAGGATTAACTCCAAATAGCACTGATCAGGAGCTGATGGAAATGTCCTGACAGCTCCCAGAAGGTCCTTTCAGACCTGGGAGAGGGAGTTTAACATTTTGCCTTGTTCAACAAGTTTCCATATTTGAGGATTGGGTTAATACAGTCGCAAGAATATTGGGGAACTGGGGAAGTGCTACCCAGTTTCCACCATCTGAAGCTGTCCTAGAAATGGTTTTGTACATCATCACGTTGCTCCGTCTGGCTGAGTCAAAGCCAGCACGCAGAGGGACTGTCAGAGCTGATAGTCAGCACAGTTCTGTTTTGTACAAACTAGGACTGATTTCCCTCTGTTCACTACATAATCCCATCTCCGTCAGTAGAGTACTTTTGGGTAAATATTGCTAGGGGCAACAAGCCACGTTAGAGGCTAAACTGAGGTGACCATCTGCTCTATCAGCTCATGTTGTTGCAGTTACTGCAGAGCTTATCTACGTTGCTGCTTCTGTTGTCAGACCACTCATCTGATGCCACAGATCTTTCTTTTGCTCCTGTTTCTCCTTCAGCTTCTTTGGCAACCTGTCCCTTTCCATGCCTTACCTCCACTGCCAGTCCATGCTGCAGTCACATGTACCCTAAGCCTCCTGCCTGAAGCCCACCTTTGGCAATTTCACACAAATGGGCTGATTGTGGTGAGCTGTAGCTTCCATTAAAGCCCGCAACCGTTGCAGTTCTCAGGCACAAGTATAGCATCAAATTTGCAATTATTGTTCGCCTTTGTGATAATATCCAGTGCTAAATTCAGCAAAAATCTTCTCTGGTCAATCTCTTTGAGTTTAATGTATGTGGAAAAGTACATAATTTCAACTGAACCTTCATATAAATACATATGCACGTAATGAGTGTGTTTAGATGCATAAGCATAGCTGATGGCCTCCACACTGCACCATTGATTGCATCGTAATTTCTACTGGCAAAGAAGAGCTGTCACCTGCTTATCTGCCAGTAGCAGTCTGGGCCCACTCACTGCCACTTTCTTGAGCGTATGAGATACTGTGAAGATACAAAATGAAGCTCCACATAAACATGAAGCAGGTTAAGATCTGAGTTGACAGTTCTCGACCTTGCAAGCTGTGTCTGCGTGCTTTGGCACATGGGAAAGCCTCAGTTTGATCTGGCATTGGGTTAAAGCCTCTTACTGATGAGTGCTCAGCTCAGAGGGCAGGCCATAGGCCCGTATTTTTCAAACATGTTCTACATAAGCTTTTAAAATCAGATTACTGTCCAAGGCAAATGTGATACTATCCTGTACCATATTGTTTTGAAAAAGGGAGTTATTACATTGGGGACCTTTTGATGTCTTTGCTAGGGTTTGCCTTCCTCTCTGTCTGCATCCTCATTGTTAATGAGAGCTGCATGTACTCAGCCTGAGTCAGACCCATCCACTCCTCTTCCTCAGCTACGGCATTGACCAAAAGTGCTCCCTCCCATCCAGGCCATCGTGCTGATTCTATGCGTCCTTCTGTTCTGCTGCACCGTCTGTGGTCACTGGTGTCTACCTGCCATCTCTAATTTCAGTCACGTTGCAAATTTCCCAGGCCAGGACTTGTCTTTTGTTGTAACAATAATGTGAGCCTGTCCCCAGCAGCATCAGTAACTGCTATGATACCGCAATATTAAAAAAGTCTCTTGAAGTCTTTAAGGGTAAGAGTAAACATCCCAGCCCTGTTTCAGTAATAAAACAGCTTGACCAAAATGTCCACAAGACACCTCTATTGTCCATTTCCTTCCAGCCTTGTCTGCCAGGAAGGCAAATCCTCACCAAAGACCAGAGCATGCCAGTAGCACTAGCAGAGGGGAGCATGGCTGATGGCACACTAGGAGCCTCCTCCCTGGGACTCCTCTGCAGATGTCACACAGGTGCCCACATTAGCTGGATGCTGGCATGCTCTAGGAAAACAGGTTTTTAACGTTATTGGATAGTCATCTGGCCCTTCAGCAGAGGTTGATGGAGGCACCGTGCTTACGGTGGGACTTTGCTCTGTGTGACTGTGCTAAAACCAGCACAAACATCTCCAAACATCCAGCACAGGCTATGTTTGTCTGGGCTACTGGTCTCTGGGCAAGAGCCAGGTACACATCCAGCATGATGCTGGTGGTGAAAGTCAGGTTGCCACTAGATGATGGTTGGTGTTAGTGTTGGTGTTAGTGTTGGGTTATAGGTTGGACTTGATGATCTCAGAGGTCCTTTCCAACCTTGTGATACTGTGATACTGTGATACATTGTGTCCCAGCAAGGCTACCTGTGGCCTTTCAGCTGCCTGGAAAAGCCATCTGGAAGCCTGGCCTTGGCTGCCACCATATATGGTCCATTTAACTCTGTTTCTCTCTTTTACCTTCCGTTGCCTGTCCTTCCTCTCTGCTTCACTGATTGCCTCCTAGCAAGATCTTATTGCATGTTGGGGCTTTGGTGTTTGTCTCAACTTCCTGGTTTGGATTTGGTAACTTAATCCTTGCCATTTGATAGCTTTTCCTTTGCCAGGGCTCCACAGCACCATCATCTCCAGCTCTTTGCTGTCACCTTCTCACGTCCTGTCTATTGTTGTTCCTCCTCCTCTTTGGCAGTCCTCGCTCAGCTGTATCCCCCATCTGGGTGCCCTCACCCAGTTACACAGCTTTTACTGCCTTCTCTCCCCCTCACGTCTCAGACCTCTGCTTCCCTCCTAGCTTCCCTCCATCTCTGCACACCTGCATTTCTCTTGGCTTCTCTCGAATCTCTTCCCAAATGAGCTACCAGCAACTCAAACCAGCTGTAGCCAGAGCAGAATCCTGTTCCCTTTTTGCTTCTAATGTTCCCCATCTCTTGTCCTTTCTCCCTGGCATACACATAACAAATGGGGAAGGAGGAGATGTCTTGGACCTTCTCTTCTGCTCTTCCTTATTGCCTGGCCTTTGTGTCTTAGCACCTTGTCCCCATCCCAGTAGGTCTCCTTGCTGGGCTGGAACTGGAGTCCTGTATGCCTGTTTCCCATCACTCATCCCATGCACAAGATGTTTTCTTCAGCTGGCCTGCTAGAACATATCCCTCTCCCCATGCCAGTCTGTCTTGCCAGCCCTAAAAAGCCCAGCAAATTAAATCATGCGTATCTATTTCACATATTTATGAGTGAGGTACTAATCCCTGCATAGTGAAAGGGTCATCTGTACAAAAGGGGAAATGAGGATACCAGCATTAAAGGGAGAAGTGGGGGAAGGGGATATCGAGCACAAGGGAAGGGCTCTGTGATAACAAACGCCTTCCCTTTCACCCCAGTGGAAAAGCTGATTTGCCAGACTTATCCATTTGCTAAGGCAGCCTTCCCAGGTCTCCTCGCCCAATGTTCCATCTGATCTCCTGCTCCTGTGCAAGCAGGAAAGCTCCTTCCGGCTTCCCCAGCACTGCTCACACACCGTGCAGGTCCCAGTGGGCAAAGGATTTGCATGTGATGCCGTTACAATGACCTTCCGAAACTCAGCTCCATTTCCCATCTGTTGTGTGCTATTACTTCCTCAGGACACAAAAGCAGATGAAATGTCTGTTGGATGCAACAAGAACCCCTCAGACTGCAGCCACAGTAAAATAATCCTCCTTAAAGCAATACAAAGAGATCCTTTTGTGTGCAAAAGCTCCTCTCAGATGGGGTCGGGGTTTTTCATTGCCCTTTAAAGGATTCTTCAGTGAGTGACCTGGAGATTTGACAGTTGTGGCCCAGTCATATTTTAACACAATGCAGACAGCAGATGCTTCAAGAAGATTATATTTCTTCATGTACATTGGGTCTCCAGGGAGATTACACATTCGGGGTCAAGGGCTTTTGGGGCCTGGCTCTACAGCCCCTGCAGGAGGATTTTGTGTTTCCAGCAAAAAATATCTGCACAGGGCATTCTGCCAAGCCTTCTATATGGAATCAGCAAGAAATGCTGCTCCCAAGAGAGGTTTTACCTATGGTTCTCTCAGGGATATCTTTTATTATAATAATAACAGTTGATCAAATGGCTCTCAGTGCTGCAATGCCTTGCCGCTTGACTGTCAGGGCTGAGCCTGAGCAGAGGAGCAGCGCTCACTCATCAGATTGCTAAAAGGTTATTCATGTGGAGGAAAACTGCCTGCATCTGTGAAGGCAGGCAGAAATGGGCACTTTGTAACACTACAATATTTGGAAATGCAGATATCTTGCCCAAGGGAATCATCAGGTGGCCCAGCACAGAAGATCTTGCAAGGGAGAAAATTACGTCCAAAAATGCAACAAAAGTGCTCATGAGGTCCTCACTGTACACACTGACAAGCCAGATGTTATCTAAGTTTCAAAGAGGTTTAACAAAGAAGTTGCCTTCTCCTACCGCAATTCTGTACAACTGTTAATTTATCAGCTTTGGATATTGAATGATTTACACTGAGAAAGCCCCACTAGGATGGGAATTTCCAGTTCCACAAGACTTAGGAATCCAAATGCTGACCCCAGCCCCTCTAAAATCCAGTCTGGAGAGTATCCATAACTATCAGTAAAATTCAAGTACAGCTCCAGGCACTACAGGGTGCCAACACACACTGTGGTACCACTGGAGCCCCTTCCAGCACCAGCGTGGCCCAGTGTAGGTGGCTGGTGTACTCACAGGCTCTGGGCTCTGGTGAAGCCGGGCTATAGCAGCAGGAGCGCCCGTGCAGCCCAGGCGCTTGCAAGAGCACAGACGTGGGCCTTGCCCCACCAGAGCCTGTAGAAAAAGGAAAAAGTAGTGTCCTTGGTCTGGACTACTTTCTCGCTTGTTTTATGTCTCATGCAGTCACTCAGAGCTCACAGGCTCAGTATAAAATGCTCCCAAATGACAAAGGGAATGTTTTATGCCTGCTGGAACCCTGAAATAAGTAACAGCATTGGATGAAAACCAAAGGGAACACGGATCTCAGTTATTACTAAATCCTACCTCATACAAAGCTTCTTTTAATTTCTGTGAGTGTTTTCCTAAGGAAGGACCAAACGTTAACTAGGATTTACCCCAAATGCTGAAACTGGTGTAAGAGAAAGTTGCTGGTTCTAGCAGGTGCCTTCCAAAGCCTGCAGAGCCATATGGGGCATCAGTTTGGCTTTGTGCTGCAGCTGGCCTTCAAACATGAACCGCCTCACCATGTTCCCCCACTCTCATGCTCCCAGTTTAATGGTGCCAGAAATGGTAAATGTCAGGAAGCTTTTGTGCGACGCTGTGTATCTACTAAAGAGCCTTTAAAAAGATGTCACAAATAGCTCTGATTTACCTCTTTACCTTGCAAACAGCTACCATGTGCTGTAGTCCTGTTGTAGGACACTAAATTTAGCAATGAAAAAAATATGGTTCAGGATGCCTGTCTGGATGGGCTTTCCTGGCACCAAGCCCACCCTCTTGGTAGCGATCAGCAGCACTGCAGTAGCCAGCCTCGAGGGACTGGGGAGTCAGGACAGTTCTGTGACATCTCCTAGAGGAACATGGAGCCTGCAGTAATTTTCTGAGCTACTCCAGTCAGCACACCAGACAGAAACACCACATTTGACCATGATGCTGAGATCTGGATCTAACCTTTTTTGGGCTTGGGAGTAAATGAGTTTCTAAGGGTTATGCCTGGAGCATAGTTATTCAGAAGGAATGTGATAATACATTTCATTTCACTCAAGTTATTAGTCCTCCTGCCTTGGCATATATGAGCAATGTCTTGCTCTTCTTGGACTCCCTCAATATCCATAGCTTTGTGGCTGAAGTGGAGGCAGCAATTTCCTTTCTCCACATTTTGAAAAGGCAGGAGGAGGAACAGCGACACCAGTAAGCAGGAGAAGTTAGCAGTGGGGAGGAAAGACTGAGGGAATTCATGCCCATCCCGACCTATTTTTTCCATTGATTTTAAATGTTTTGATGTCATATGTGGACCGGTTGTTGACAGACTGCATGAAAAGAGCCAATGTGTTACTGTAGGCATTTTTGGCAGATATGTAGGAAAGCAATCAGTTAAGATCAGCAGTTAACCCACTACAAAGCTTAATCTCCAGCCAAAGCTTAATCCAACAGAAACCAAACATCTGCCCTCCTTGGGTACTCTGGGATGAAGTCAGAATTCTTGGCTTCCGGGGTGGCTCCAGAACTGTTCTTCATCTTCTGACTCCTTCCAGAGGGCAAATCAGGGCACGTGCACTCACTCTGTGGTTTAGGTGAGATGCTGCAGCGTGGGGTGGCAGATGCCAGGCTCTCAGAATTACAGCTACAAAACCTCAGATTGAACCATACATAGATCTAGTACAAATAAGAGTATCCCTCCCTTGCCCTGTAAAACCTTCTGCTATTTCTGTCCTGTCTCTCCCAGAGTCTCTTTTCATACACAGCAGATTAAGAACATTATCCCCGGAATAAGAGTGTGCTTTTTTCACTGTATCTCACTCTTGACCTCTGCTGCTTTTTTACTATTCTGATCCTAGTTTATAATAGGAAATTGAAAGCCCAAAGATTTTGTTCATATCTGATATTCATTCATCCTCCCGGCTTCTTTTTTTCCCTGTCAGATTAAAGGCAGAGAGAAAGAAACAGCCAAAATTGTGTGTTTATGATGCATAGTTTTAATACCCAAAAATCTGATTCTGCTCTTAGTCTCATTTTGTGGAACTTTATTCATTTTATTGGCCTTATTCTGGATCCTCACAAATGTAAGTAGGAAGTCGGGTGATATATTTAAAGAGTATTTATTTTAAGCATAACATTGAGAGTTGAGACAAACAAGTCTCATGCTCATCTGCCCATTTCCCAGACCCGATGACTTGTCTGCATTCCTGATCTTATAAATCAAGGCCAGATATTTGAAAAGTGACCACAGATTTAGAGTGACTCAAGTTTTACCAGTCTGTGACATCTCTATCCTGATTTTCTTCAGATGGCTCCTGTTAAATGTATGGCAGCTGTGCAACCCTGGGGCTGAAAATACTCCAAGCTGGAAGCCCTAAAATCAAGCCAGCTCAAATGAGAGGCTTTTAAAAATAATTTGGCCTTTGTATGTGAGTTGGTGAGTCCCTGCTGAGAGGTGATGTAAACACGCAGCTCCTAGTGGAAGCTGAATGACAGCCAGATGAATGAAACCTTTGGAAGCATAAAACTTTGATTCACATAGCCCAGGATACACCTGTCCCCACTGAGGCCATGACAGCACACCAATGATGAAAGTCAATGATGAATGCAGGATGGCTCAGCTCAAGAGGCACCTTTCCTTATGGTGTAAGGGGGGGATGTTCTCATTTCATGCCCTTTCCCTCTTGGGTGTGAAAACTCCTGAGGTTTGAGAAAATATGCCTTCAGTGACTGGAATGAATTGGATTGGACTGTGATGCTTCCTGCAGCCTTATAAGCCTATATCCTAAAGACCATTGAAACACAAGTTCAGCTATCAAACAATTAATAGGACCCTCATTCAGAAAAAAAGCTTTGTGCATTCAGCTTCTTGCTGTACAAATGTCCTATTTTACTTCAATTAAGTGTAGGCTTAATTTGCTGTAGTGATTTAATATAATTTGCTGTAGTGATTTAAAAAATAGCTATGACTCTGTAAAATCAATTTGTCATGGGCAGTCAACGTAGGATGAAGATAATACGATCATAGCTATGGCATCTTGCCCAAACAGTGAATGGCAAACATGCTTACTTGAATACTCTCTATAGTTAGTGAGTTTGTGGTAGAGGTGTCCTGGGGTGATACTAGAATATCTTATCGCCCTGTGCTCAGCCCTGTGAAATAGTCAAGAAGCACCATGCTTCAAAATAAAAAAATAAGAGCCAGAGAATTAATTTGATGTATTCTTTACTTTGTGGGTAAATTCTTCTATAATTATCCACTAAGAGACCTCTTGGATCTGTTTGCCGACACTGCTAAGACAGAGGACACCGCGTCTCTGGTTTGATCTTGTTTAAGATTGCTGAATTCCTTGTAGGTTGTGTGTGAGAGTAACATTCTTTCAGGGCCAGGCAGAAAACTGTAAGGCAGAAACACTAGAGAAGTGGAGACCTTCTTCTGCTTTCTCTGCCTAGGTTTAGTGGTTTCTTCTCTCTTCCGTGCCACTCAGCTGTTTTTGGAAACAGTTCAGCAGCATCTTCTGGGGAGGATGGAGAGGACATGTGGAGCAGTTTCCTTTGTAGTCCCAGCCATAGGGATCTCATTCATTGCTTTAAAAAAAAAAGTAGAGTGAAAAGCATGCAAGAGCCAAAGGTCCCAGGCTGAAACAATTCATGGAATGCTTGCTTGCTGTTTTGTGTATTTATTGTTTGAAATAAGAGCTACTGGGCTCAGTTCAATAGCTGGCTTATCAGAGAGATCACTCTGTAACATCACAAAGTGAAGACTTCCAAAAACCAAGATACTTTAACTGCCATCACTGATTTGGAACCTACTCCTTGGGTGGTTAGCTGAACAATGATGGTCAAATCAGAGGGTTTTGTGACATTTGTGAATGGGTCTGTCTTTTTTTTTTAGGGGCACCCTCATTTCTGGCAACTGCACTGGCAACTCTTCTCTGCTGGTAATATCCGAGAAAAAAAACTCATCTCTTGGTCAAGTCCAGTGGCTCCCATCTTCTCTTTTCTCCACTGAAGAACACTGCAGATGGAGCGAGGGTTGTACCTGAAAGCAACAGATGTCCTACTGTAACTGCTAAAATCATCAGTACTAATTTCGTGGTGTCTGTTTGTGATGACAAGGCAGACACAGTGCATTTTCTCCACTGGTTGCTGCTGGATTTTTCTAGTCTAATTGTGGCTTCCCAATAGTGGCTTGGTGCTGTGAAGGATCACAAGGTGACATGCTGAATGCACACATTCCCAGAGAATAGACTGAGCAAAGAGGAAGCACTGAACTACTGAGTTTGCTTCCAAGCTGGTCACAGTGAAACAGATCTGCTTCATAGGACAAAAGTCTAAATATAGCTCAAGCTTCTTGGTAACAAGGTATGTTGCACTTTTTCCATGCTTTAGCAGCAAAAAGCTGCAGTGAGGACCTAAGGATTACCTCAGTCAGATATTATCTGCTTTGTGCAATGCTCCTAAAGGTCTACTGCTCTGCTATTTGTCATTTCTTGGTTTACCTCATCATTCAAGGGAAAACTGCAGGAAATTTTGTGGTGAGAGTGGAAAGGAGTGGTGATGACAGACATCACTACTGGGAGAACCACAGCACCTCAGTAAACAGAAACTAAAGACAAGGCAGTAAAAAAGGGGTGCAGGTAGGACACAGGCTAAAGGCAAGAGGAGGTCAGGTCTGTTTTATGTAGGGTAAATTTGATTTAGCACGTATGGGTAAAGATCTGCTCTGGTAACAACAACCAGATTATTACGCTGCCACTCTACCAGTTCATAGTTGCCTTATCTAGGAGAAACTTAACAGGGAAATATAAAAAGCCCAAAGACTTGAATGACTCCTGCTGTCCCTGTAACCAGAAAAAGCTAAATTAAGTAGGAAGCTGATCTTGGAGCGCAATCTGCTTAGATGAGTACAGGCTAAAAGTGGAATAATCCCTGAGGTCTCTCATTTTGTTTTCTGTAGTTTGGGCAGAAAACAAGTGCAGCTGACATTTTCATAGCTATAATGTGCAGGTGGGCCTGTCCTTCTGCCTGCAATAGCAGCGAATGTGGCCAGTCTGCTTTTCTGTAGAAAGGGTAGGAGGTACAGATGCTCTCTTAGAAAATTCTACATTGTTGCTGAATATTTCTGAAACGGTCTTGGTGGTGATGAATAATTCTGAATCCACAGCAGCTTGTGCTAAGAGGCAGAAAACAGAGAAATACCTTCTGCCTGGCCTGAGAAAAAAGCTTCATTTTCCTGGGTGTAAATGTATGTGGTCGGACAGGTCCTCACTAATACCTCAGGAGGATTCAGTATAATTGGGTTTAATCCTTCCTGAGCAGGAGGAAAAACGTTAATTGCCTGGGGAGAAGCATTTATCTGGTCCACAGACTGTTCAGAAGATGGGGAGAATCAGTCAGGATGAGAAGATGGGTTAATTTTTCACAGGTCTGTTATTCTTCACGTGTTTATTAGAGCCAATGATAGCAGTGAGGTTGTGCTGAGCAGCTCATAGGAACAACAGAAAGACGCTTTCCTTTCCCTCTATTACATCACTGGGGCAGATGCTGCTGGGAAAGTCTCAAGTGAAGTAGGTTTGTCAAAGCTGTGCTTTTATGGACGGCATGGAAAATGAAGTATTTTAACCAGGGTGCAGGCCTCCTTGTGAGATCCTTTAAATTCCCTTTTTTTGAGAACCTCAAAGGAATGGAAATAAATCTTTATCTCCTTTGGGGAAACAGCAATGGAGAGAATGCTACATTGGAGGTTCCTTTGTGTACTGTTATTGAGCAACCTCTTGGGACCTTAATCCCAGGAAAGCACAGGCTGGTCTATAATCATTTTCCAGTGTCAGAAGCACATGGGTGTTCTTCTTTAAAGAATGTGGTAGGCATCAAGTAGATAACACCAAGGAATAAGAGTCTATTAAACTAATTAGACACTAGTGGGGAATTACTCTGAGTATCTGGATTACCCTTGTGAGTCAGAGTTATTGCTGTGTTTTCATAGAGTTAATTCTTTCGGGGAGACTTTCTTTTCACAGGGGTAGAGGACACTGCTAATATTAAGGAAACTATTGCCATTTGGAAAATAGAAATAAAACTGAGGACTGTAGTCAGTATCAGTGAGCTGATACCGTGTTAGTAATTGAGTGAATGATCTGAAATGTTCCAGAATGTGGAACTATTATCTGAAGATGCTCACAAAAGACTCTCTTGGGTCCGAGCAAGAAACTTTTCTGTGGTTTCTGTTCCAGAAAGGAAAAATTTTGCAGTTATATTTTAAATTCTAGAGGCTTGCTGAGTATTTATTTGATAAGAAGTGATAAGCATTTCATCCTGTGCCCTTCAAATCAGACTCTGTCCCTTTTGGATTGCCTCTTAGCAAAGCTAATCACCATTCCCCTTTTTATTGTAATTGCTGCGTTTGATGTTAGAGCACTCTGCTTCTATGAGACTTAATTTGTAATTGCTGTTATGCTTTGCCTTCCTGTAAGTCTTGCTCCAGTGTTGCCAGTTTAAAAGACCTTTTTAAATTAATGTATTGAAGCTTAGTTCTTATAAAGTAATCATGTCTTAGTTTTATTAATCCCTTCTTATTATGAGTTCCAGGGACAGCTGAAGGCTTAGACTAGAGCAGCTTGCACCTGACACACAAGTCTATTGCGCCAGCACTACTTATTCTGTTTACAGTCTAAATAGGTAAAATCACAACCGAGAGGAAAACAGATACCCTATCATTAAGGAGTTTGACCAAGGTTACAGAGCAGAGGAGTATGCAGAGTGCCCTGATTCCCTAGCGATGACTGTACTAGTCAAACATATGGAAGCTGTGGAGCTGCCTGCCATGCTGCTGCTTGAGAACACTGATGGTGTATGTGAACACTTCTCTGATTATCCTCTAAATATATATTAACTTTTTTGGGTTACCTGGAGAAGATGATGCACAATTATTTGCTAGCAGTGTTAGAGGTGTATCTGTGTATCTGAGTAAAGAGTGGAACGGTCATTACTTCACTGAGAAATAAGATGCAGAGAACTTGCAGGAGAAGTACCAGAGTGTATTGGTTTTACTCACAAACCTTCTGAACTCCCTGGCTGGTAAAATTTGCTTGCCTTGCTCAACATCCTAAACCAATCCTCTGTTTTAATACAGGTATTCTCTTTTTTATAGGAGATGGGCAGGAAACTTGTTGGCCTGGAGGTGAAGGGGAAGCCCTACTGTGTTTGTGGAGGGAAAAAAGTCATCAAGGCAATGATACTTTTTCTTGCTCCTCTGGCAGGAAGGCAGGGCTCCTGCTATCCTTATACCAAGCAGGAAACAGTAGTCCATGACAGAGTTATACTATGATCATGCTCTCCTGTTTCCACTGAAACTAAACTGTAGCAACAGACATCCTTTCTCTTCCCCTAGACAGCTTTTCTCAATTGTGACTTGGATTTTTCAAGTCAACTTATAAAGGCCAGCTACACTAGGAGGAGCTCTTCCTTCATTTCATCTCTTCTCTCCCTTTTCAGCTAGCTGTTCACTAAAGCTCTGAGTTGATTTCACATGGACTGCTTACACCCCATCCAGCTTCTTAAATACTGTAGACTTCTTTAGGCATCTAAGCTCCCTTCAGGATATGAATGAAACACTAATTCCACCTACCCTTTTTGACACTACAGCTGTTGGGCATTTCATGATAGTCAGCTTCTTGTTATGTTTCTCCTGTTCACTAGTTTGGAAAAGTGGCTCGAGTGTTCTGTATTTTGCAGCATCACTATAGCATTTCTTTTAAGTACAAAAAGAACCCTAGCCATGCAGATCCCAGTGCACAGGCCTTCAGTAAATGTCACAAGTAACATTGGTCTGTCTTTTTTTTCAGTTAGGCAAATTTGTAGTACTGTAAAAATTATGCAGACAATGTATATATAATAGGTTCAGTACTTTCTAGTATAAGCTATAGTGAGTTGGAAAACTCAAACTACAGACATTAGTGAAGCATGTCAGTCACACTTGACGACTGCTACTGTCTGCTACATTCACATTACAGGGCAGTAGATTCCTCAGGCAGAAGGCATTTTTCTCAGAGCTGGCAGCAGACCAGGTGTTTGTAAATCCTCAGCTTGAAGACAAGAATGAGCATTCCAATATTATTTTTTAACAAATGAACATACGGACAGCACTCTCTGTGCTGAAGACTTTCAGGTTCTGTGGATGCTTTATGTGCAGAGGACAGTGGGAAATTCTAGGGCACAGCACCTGAGGATGCCTGCATTGAGGTTTCTGTGCCCGAAGCACATTTATTCCCTCCGCCTCAACAGGTCATGAGCAGGAATAAACACTGTAATACTGAAAATGTTGTCAAATAAACTCTGACTCATTTTGGAGTATTAGAAAGTGAGCATCCTTTATTTCAGCACTAGATGCATAACGCAAAAATTTCCATCGATCATGTCATAGAATCATAAGGTTGGAAGGAACCTCTGAGATCATCAAGTCCAACCATGCCTGGCTCCCTACTAAACCGTATCCCTAAGAAACTCATCTACCCATCTTTTAAACACCTCCAGGGATGGAGATTCTACGACCTCCCTGGGCAATCTGTTCCAATCCCTGACCACTCTCTCAGTGAAGAAATTCTTCCCAATGTCCAGTCTAAACCTGCCCTGGCGCAACTTGCAGCTGTTCCCTCTTGTCCTGTCGCTCGTCACTTGTGAGAAGAGAGCAGCACCCACCGCGTCACAACCTCCTTTCAAGTAGCTGTAAACAGTGATGAGGTCTCCCCTCAGCCTCCTCTTCTCTAAGCTAAACAACCTCAATTCCCTCAGTCTCTCCTTACAGGGCTTATTCTCCAGCCCCCTCACCAGCCTCATTGCCCTTCTTCGCACATGCCCCAGCACCTCAGTGTCTTTCTTGTAGTGAGTGGCCCAAAACTGACCACAGTACTCGAGGTGTGGCCTCACCGGTGCTGAGTACAGGGGCACAATCACCTCCCTGGTCCTGCTGGCCACACTGTTTCTGATACAGGCCAAGATGCCATTGGCTCTCTTGGCCACCTCTCTTGGCCACCTGGCTCATGTTCAGCCGGCTGTCAACCAACACCCCCAGATCCTTCTCCTCCAGGCAGCTCTCCAGCCATTCTTCCCCAAGCCTGTAACTCTGCATGGGGTTGTTGTGACCTAAATGGAGAACTCTGCACTTGGTCTTGTTGAACCTCATCCCATTGGTCTCAGTCCATTGATCCAGCCTGTCCAGACCTCTCTGCAGAGCCTCCCTTCCTTCAAGCAGATCCACCCTTGCACCCAGCTGGGTGTCATCCGCAAACTTGCTAAGGGTACACTCAATGCCTTCATCAAGATCATTGATGAAGATGCTAAACAAGACTGGACCCAGCACTGAACCCTGGGGAACACTCCTCATGACCGGTTTCCAGCTGGATTTAATTCCATTTACTACAACCCTCTTGGCTCGGCCATCCAGCCAGTTTTTAACCCAGCAGAGGGTGTGCCTGTCCATGCCGATGGCAGCCAATTTCTCAATCAGAATACTGTGAGAAATGATGTCAAAGGCTTTACTGAAGTCCAGGTACACCACATTCACAGCCTTTCCCTTGTCCATTAACTGGGTAACCTTGTCATAGAAGGAGATCAGATTGGTCTGGCAGGACCTGCCTTTCATAAACCCATGTTGACTTGGCCTTATCACCCGGTTTTCCTGCACATGCTGTGTGATAGCACTCAAGACAATGTGCTCCATGACCTTCCCCGGTACTGAGGTCAGACTGACAGGCCTGTTGTTCCCTGGATCCTCCCTCCGACCGTTCTTGTAAATGGGGGTAACATTTGCCAGTCTCCAGTCTAGCGGCACTTTCCAGGTCAGCCAAGACTGCTGGTAGATGAGGGAAAGGGGTTTGGCGAGGACCTCTGCCAGTTCCCTTAATACTCTCGAATGGATTCCATCTGGCCCCATGGATTTGTGTATGTCTAATTGGCTAAGCAGGTCTCTAACCAAATCCTCCCAAGTAGCTGGAGCTTCATTCCCATTATCTTCTGGCTGAGGGGCCTGAGTATCCCTACGGCATTCCTCCTTGGAGTTAAAGACTGAGGCAAAGAAGGCATTGAGCACCTCTGCCTTGTCCTCATTCCTCATTGCTGCTGTCCCTTCTGCACCCAGCAAGGGAGGAAGAGTCTCCTTTGTCCTCCTGTTGCTGCTGATATATTTAAAGAAGTTCTTTTTATTAGCTTTGACCAAAGTGACCAGTTGAAGTTCTAGTTGGGCTTTAGCCCTTCTGATTTTTTCCCTACACTATCTCACTTTACCCTTGTAGTCCTCCTGGGACGCCTGCCCCCTCTTCCAAAGCTCCTAAACTTTGTTCTTTTTCCTGAGATTGCTACGAAGCTCCCTACTCAGCCATCCTGGTTTTCTTCCCCGTCAACTTGTTTTATGGCATACGTAACAAGACAAGTGCTGCGGACAGAATATATTTCCCCCTTACATGCATATGTATAAATTTCCCAGAAATCTTATGCATATTCTATTACTTTCCAAGGATTAATTTGAATGTTGTTATGAACTTCACAACAGCCAAATCTCTGCTAATTGGAGATTTGGAGCCAGCTCTGTCTGACCTTGCATTTTAGATGGGAAAAGATTGAAAACAGAGGTGATTATAGGAGATGCATCTGTTCAGCACAGACCATACTTAACACAAGACGTTATCATTTCTCTCTGAACAGTGTCTGGAAAGACACTATTTAAAAAAAAAAAAGCCAGTTACTTAGATGAAACTTAACTCTACTTTAGCTTAAATCAAAATGAGCCAATAACGAGCCTTGGCAGACAAGAGGGCCAACTGTGTCCTGGGGTGCATCCAGCACAGCATTGCCAGCCAGGCAAGGGAGGTGATTGTCCCGCTCTGCTCTGCACTGGTGTGGCCCCACCTTGAGTACTGGGTGCAGTTTTGGGCACCACAGTACAAAAAGGACATCGAGCCACTGAAGAGTTCCCAGAGGAGGTCACAAAGCTGGTGAATGGTTTAGAGGGGAAGTTGTATCAAGAGCAGCTGATGTCACTGCCTCTGTTCAGCCTGGAGGAGACAAGGGGAACCTCATAGCAGTTTGCTGTTTCCTCACAAGGGAAGGAGGAGGAGCAGGCACTTATCTCTTCTCTTTGTTGATCAGTGATGGGACCCGAGGGAATGGTAGGAAGATATGTCAGGGGAGGTTTAGGATGGGTATCAGGAAAATGTTCTTCATCCACAGGGTGCTGAAGCACTGGAACAGCTCTCCAGGGAAGCAGTCACGGCACCAAGCCTAACAATATTCAAGAAGCATTTGGGCAATGCCCTCAGACACACAGTGTGAATGTTGGGATTGTCCTGTGCAGGGACAGGAGTTGAACTCTATGATCCTTGTGGGTTCCTTCCAACTCAACTCAACTCACTCCGTGACTGTGTGAAAATATTCCATTTTCTGTAACAGTAATTACTTCTTGTATCAGCTCCACCCCGATAAGCACTGCACACCCCTCCGTGCCGCCAGAACCCACTCTCTCCTGCCGGAGCGGGAGCCGCAGGGGCGCTGGTAACAGCAAACCCCTCACCTTCCCTCCCACCCCGGAAACCACTTCCCCCAGCATGCCCCGCGCGCGCCCATCCCACACGGCATTGGTGGGAGCGGAGCCAATCGCGAGCGCAGGCCCAGCCCGGCGGCCCCGCTCCCTCGCGCCGGGGCCTTTGAAAAAGCTCCCCGGTGCGCGCGCGGGAGTGTTCGCGTCTTTCCCCCCCCTCCTCCTCCTCGCTCCCCTCCGGGCGCGCGGGGAGTCGGTGGGTGGGTGTTTCCGCTTCGCGGCCTCGTCCACCGGCACCGTGAGCTCCCGGAGCTGTGCTCGGGCCGCCGCGTTACTGGGGCGCGGCGCATGAGGTTGGGGGGTCTTGGCACCGCCGGTAGCGTGAGCGCAGCGGAGTCCGTGCTCATTTTGGGCCTCTCACTACGAGACAGACGGCTGAGGGAGCTGGGCTTGTTTAGCCGGGAGAAAAGGGGGCTGAGAGGAGACCTTATCCCTGTCTGCAACTGCCTGAAAGGACGTCTCTTCTTCCAGGTGACAAGTGATAGGACGAGAGGAAAAGGCCTCAAGTTGTGCCAGGGGAGGGTCAGATTAGACTTCAGGAAAAAATTATTCACCAAAAGGGCGGTCAGACACTAGAATGGCTGCCCAGGTAAGTGGTGGAGTCACCATCCCTAGAGATTGTAAAAGGCGGGTAGATGGGGTGCTCAGGGATCAGGACAGGTACGGCTGGACTTGGTGATCTCAAAGGTCTTTTCCAACCAAGTGATTGAGTGATTCTGCTGTCTTCCTCCTCCTATCTACAGAGGTAGATACTCTTGAAGCAGAAATCCTATAGAATCATAGAATGGTTTAGGTTGGAAGGAACCTTAAAGATCATCCAGTTCCAACCCCCCTGCCATGGGCAGGGACATCTCCTACCAGACCAAGCTGCTCAAAGCCCCGTCCAACCTGGCCTTGAACACCTCCAGGGATGGGACATCCACAACTTCCCTGGGCAACCTGTTCCAATGTCTCAGCACTCTCATTGTGAAGAATTTCTTCCTAATGTCTAATCTAAATCTTCCCTCTTCCAGTTTAAAGCTGTTTCTCCTTGTCCTATCAATTGTTGCTGCCTTGGTCCAATGGTATCTTTTATTCACTAAAATAAATGTTGTAATTCTCATTTTCATATGCTGAGCTGTGGCCTCTGATTTCTTTTACACTGTTGACTAAATTAAACAACTTTTTATTATTCATGTTTATTTCATAAATTGTTACATAGAATGTTATGAATTTAACCACCTTGCTAAACTATATTTCCAGCCCACTTTTGTCTCTGGTGTCACTGTTCTGGGTCCTTCCTGTTCCTTCAAGATCTGCCACAACTACTAGGTCAACAGAACTGAGTGTTGTGTTCTGGCAGTTTGTTAAAAAGGGATAAATGCTTAACTGTGGTTACTCTACTACTCATGTTTAGGCATCCAAAGATAACCTTATTTCTTTCTAGTGCAGTATAACATACAGAGTTCTTGCTCAGAGTTCACCACTGAGAGATTTCCAGCTTTCTTATATCCCACAAATATCTCTCCTACAAAAAGTGCTGACTCTTGAAGTTGTACTGGCGTGATCTTACACATGGTCATTTTTGAGGAGCTATAATTTAACTCAACTAATTTCAGAGTGGTAATGTAATCTGACATAGACTTATGTGGGAAGTCTAGATCACATTAAATTTTATATGTGTATATATACACATGTGTGCACGCTTCCCTATTCCTTAGCAAGGAGTAAGTGTAATTGTCCACACAATCATATTTCAAGCATGTCTCAATTTTTGTTTGCTCTGTAGTTTAGGGAGAATGGCCGCTAAGAAACTAAGAAGAGCAAGGTTGCCTGAGGAGCTATGTGAGAGGCTGAGTCGCCATCAGATCACTACGTGTCAGGTGAAAGGGTTATTTTATGTTTGTGGAGGATGGTTGGTATTTTTTGTGTGTGTGTTTTAATGCATCTTCTGTTTACTTTTTTGCAGTTTAATTTACAGGTAGCTTTATTTTCTATAAAGTAGGGGGCATTTCAGGCTCCATCTGGCCAGCTGCCCTGTAAAAATACAGCTTTAAAATGATAGATGCCTAACGAAAGCATTTAAAAGTCTATATACTTACTACCTTCACTTCTAAACAACATGAATATACTTTATTTTAGCAGGTATGTGCAGCAAGACATTATTTTCTGAACACTTCACAAAAATACGTGTGTGCTGCCTGATGTGGTGTGTGAACCTGCTGTGATCTTGCTCTATGAGTTATGGGTTGATTGAACAGTACCTTCCGAAGTTGTTCTTACGAATGCTTACCTAAAGAGAGCCAAGAGTCCCCATATGTTTCACCAGTATGCATCAGAATACAGGATATAGCTGCAATCTATAAGACATGATGTATTTTGAAGCTTTTTCAGGTAGATAGGGACTTTTGTGGGTAAAAAAGTGTTGTAATTCCATTACACAGTTCTTGAGTGTTTCATTGTTTGACTTCATGTCCTTTAAAATACAAATACAATTAATTTTAATATAATGGTATCAGCTAAGGTAGGAGAGGTATAGTGTAATAGTAAATAATATCACACAGTATGCTAGTTGTGTATAATTGCATCAGTTTAGTCCCCAAGTGAGCTCTCTGAACTGTTCTGTCATCTTTCAGGATTTTTTATGTCTTTCCCTCTTGGAGCTGATGAAAGTGACGGGACAGAGCTACTATGATGTGCAGAAGCTGCTTCAGAAAGTCAGCCGAGCTTGTGCTCCCAAAATGCAGACAGTAAGTATGCTTGTGTTGCTTCTGGGTTTGGATGCAATATCTGGGAAAAAGCTAAACAGTGTCACTCATCTTTTTGCCTGGCAGGTCTGTGATGTCTCATTTTGATTGCATAACAAAATAATACTTTTCTTTTAAATGTAGATCTCTGAGGCACTTTGGTTTGATGCTGTGACTTTTATTAGGCATTACAGTCTCAAGAGATTGTTCAGGCTTGCGGAATTGGTTGAGTATGCTAGGGCATTGTTTAATGCAAGCAAAGAATAAGAATTTCAGTCTAAATTGTTTTTAGACATAAAATTGGTACCAGGAAGTGAAGTGATACCGAGAATAACTTCTTGAGGATTTTTTCAATCCATGTAAATGAGCTCTAGTGTGGTTTAGGCTACAGGTAGCCTAATAGGAGGGAATGCAAGAAGGAAACAGATGTTACCTGCAGTGCAGTGGCTGGATTTTTTCCTTTTTTTGAATTCAGGTGAAAAGATGTCAAAACCAACGTCCTTCTAGAACAGAGAGGACACAGTTCTGACCTGTGTCAGTGCAGCCTGAAAAAAAAAAAGCCATGTCAATGTTTACTATGTTTAACTGGCATCGTAATCGTAGCAGTAACAGTGAAACTTTAAATTCACAAGCATACTGTGTTAAAGTTAGTGATATGCAGAATTAGTATGACTTATACTGAATGGATTAAAAGCTGGCTAATTACTAGGTTTCAATCAATAACTATTAATAATCAATAAATTGAAGACAGATGGAAGATTTAAGTAGACTTCTAGCATTTGCTTTTGCCCGTCATCCAGACATCAGTCATATTTCTTCGCTGAGAACCTTGGCAGATGCTGAAGTTTGTCAGACAGCAGTTGTCAAGAACTTTTAATACAGAGCCAGCTGATAGATGACCAGCTGTGTTACTGCATATGGTACAGAGCTGTACTATTATTTAATATTGTGGTAAGAGAAGGTTTAAATTTACTGTGAGCTATAAATGGGATATAAATGCGAGGAAGGGTGATGAGCTAAGATTGGACTAGTTCGCTATTGGTAAGTGTTAGGTCATTCCAGGTTGATGAAAGCAAATGCAAGAAGTTTGCTATTCCATGAAAAAAACCCATAATTTGCTCATTTGTCTTTGTTTTCTTTTGCTTTTTTCTTCCTTTTATAGGCTTATGAAATGAAATTGAGGAAGTCTGTCAATCCTTCTTCAGCCTTCTTATCCACGACACTGCATGGTTTAGATAAAGTCTTGCATGGTGGAGTGCCCTGTGGATCCCTCACAGAGGTAACATGTTTAAAGTCATGGATAGGTTGAACTGTTATATCAGATGTTTTAAACACAAAATACACAAAAATTTTGCATAAGTGATCTTTTTAATTGATAGAGCCTGCACCTTTTTTTGGATAATGTTTTTTATTCCCCTGGCATGTCAGGTAAGTAAGAAAATGAAGTAATTAAAAAACTTGGTGACCCTATTTTCCTTTAAAATGTGAAAGTTTTGCTAGAAAATTTGGGCATATTGTTGGTGGATTTTACAGTGGGAAAGTTGCAGTGTGGTTTTGTGGTCAGAGCACAATGTACTGAATGAGGAGTCTGTCATTTTAGTACTGACTCATTCTGACTTTACCAAATCATTAGCTTTTATGAAGGTACAATAAGGAATTAGAACGAAAGTGCAAAGCATATAGGCATGAGAATGACTTTACCGAGCTTTTATAGATATGGGTGTAATTTATGCAATGAATATTTAATACATTCTTTTTAGAAAAGACTGTAATTAAGGCCTGTATAATATACACTTACATTGCAACACTTTAAATTGTGTAGCTATCTATCGAACTGTGTACAACTCTGTCACTCTGGATGCAATACTATGTTTTTGATTAAGGTTTTCTTCTAAGAACAAGGGAGCACTTCATCTTCTACCACCTGGATTTCTTTACAGCCTTGCAGAAAGTGATAGTAACTTGCATAGTTTCTACAAACTGGAAAGACAGAATTTGTGTAGGTGCTTATAGGAGTCATCGAGTATTATAAAACTAAAAAGGTGCAATCTCTGGCTTAGAAATTTGCTGATCGACAAATGGAGAAATCATAGAATCATAGAATGTCTTGAGTTGGAAGGGACCCTCAAGGATCATGGAGTTCAGCTCCTGTGAAGGGACAGGACAACCCCGATGTTCACACTGTGTGTCTAAGGGCATTGCCCAGATGCTTTGATATTGTCAGGATTGGTGCTGTGACTGCTTTCCTGGGGAGCTGTTCCAGTGCTCTACTACCCTCTGGGTGAAGAATCTCTTCCTGATATCCATCCTAAACCTGCCTTGGCCCATCTTCCTGCCATTTGCTCTGGTCCTATCTTTGGTCACCAAAGAGATCAGCACCTGCTTCTCCTCCTTCATTTGTGAGGAAGCAGCAAACTGCTATGAGGTTCTCAATCTTCTCTTCTCCAGGCTGAACAGACCAAGTGACTTCAGTCACTCTTCCCCTCTAGACCCTTCACCAGCTCTGTGACCATCCTCCAGACACTCTCCAGTAACTTGATGTCCTTCTTATACTGCAGCACCCCAAACTGCACACAGTACTCGAGGTGGGGTCGCACCAATGCAGAGCAGAATGGGACAATCACTTCCCTTGCCTGGCTGGCAATGCTGTGCTGGACACAGTTGGCCCTCTTGTCGGCCAAGGCTCATTATTGACTCTTGTTCAACTTGCCCTCAATTAGCACCCCCAGGTCCCTCTCTGCAGGGCTGCTCTCCAGCCTCTTGCTCCCCAGTCTGTGAGGACATCCAGGGTTGCCATGTCCCAGGTGCAAAACCTGACATTTACCCTTATTAAACTTCATATAGCTGGCAATTCCCCAGCTCTCCATTTCGTCCAGATCCCTCTGCATGGCTTTTTTGCCCTCAAGAGTGTCAACTCTTCCCCTCAGCGTTGTGTCATCTGCAGACTTATTTATTAAACCTTAAAGAATACTGGCCCTAAGATGAATCCCTGTGGAACCCTGCTTGTAACTGGTCACCAGCCCAATGTAACCCCGTTAACTATGACTCTTTGAGCCCAGCCCGTCAGCCAGTTGCTCACCCATTGCATTATGTGTTTATCTAGCTGGATGCTGGACATTTTGTTTAGGAGGATACTATGAGAGATTGTATTGAAGGCTTTACTGAAATTCAGAAAGATTACAGAAATTGGCTTCCCTTGGTCAACTGGGTGGGTGACCTTGTCATAGAAAGCAGGTCAAGCAGGACCTTCCCCTTGTGAACCTGTGGTGGCTGGGTGGGGTTTTTTTTTTCAGTCTTTACTTAAAACATTTATATCTTTAGATATAAGAAAATCCGGAGAATTTTCTAAATTCTGTTTTAAGAATGGCATACTCTGTATGTGGCAATGTATTTAAAGGTAGTTGGGGGAAATGAATATATTTAAAGATAGGCTGAATTTTATCTGCTTGTAAATGAGAAGCACTGCATCAGGAATTGTGTTACACTTTAGGTTTTCTTCTGAAAAATCCTTGAATTTTTTTTTTATTCTGACATTTTGGTTAAAAATAGAAACCTACCTAATGCGGTAATCTTGCTGAGTGACTGAGGTGTCTACGTCTGTACAAGCCATCTGGTGGATGAAATCAGAAGCACAAGCACTGCGTCCTTCCACCAGTAGTTTGGTCTTGGTTGCACCCTCATGCCAGATTGGCAATACTGATGCATAATAACTATTTGTTCATAAATATTGTAGAGAGAGCTAGGTAGACTCCAGAAATTAGACGACTAACTTAAACGATCTGAGGGTTTTTTACGTACTGAGTGTGGGAAGCGATTAGGGCACATATTAAGGGTTTATCGGGAAACATAAAGGCAAAGAACAATTAACTATACAGAAACTGAGTTTCTTACTCAAAGCCTGGTTCTGGAGATTTTAAAAGCATTTTTGCAAGAGTCATGGGATCCGAAGTAGTTTCAAAGGTTGGCAGAACTGCAAGTGTTATTCAGCATGATTGTTAGATGAAATTTTAATAGGAAGCCATTGAGTACTGCTGCTGCTTTGCTCTGCTGCAGCTTGTGAACACTTTCAGGTCATGGGTTTTTTTGATTCAAGTGCATTTGGAACTTAATAACTTTGATTTGCTCTTTTGCAACTTACTGGAGCAAAGCTGAGCAACAGATTGCCCTTCGGTATTTTTGTAATTAGGCAGATATTCGAAGTCTGAGAGAAGCTGTCTTCAAAAGTATGTTGTGTGTAGCATTTGCTTCCTGATTGGTGTGGCTATATTGTCTTCCTGTTACTTTACCAAGTATTGATGGTGGCTGGAAACTTGGAATTTGAGTACATGAGCTGCAGGTCTAAGGCTTGTGGTTGTATCTTCTACAGCCATAACTGCTTGCCTTTTGAGTGCCAGAGGGATTTGGTTTGCATTATGCTGTCTCAAACCATTTTTCCCCAAACCACTATTAGATTTTAAGTTGGAAATTAAGTCATAGCTGAAATTTTGTGGTCAGATGTCAGTTTTTGGCAAACTCCTCTGAGGAAAAATTAAAAGTAATGACTATGTGAATATTGAAGAATCTAATCCCCTGGTATTTTAAGAACAATTAGCTCCTTGTGACTTCATCCAAACCCTACAGAGGTGCCAGAGAAAATAATACATAGTTTATTGAAAAATAAAAATGTATTTTATTAGGCAGAGATAAATGAAAAACTGTTGTAGTTTTCACATTGCCGTGTGGGTGGACTTGATTTTTTTTTCAGAGCAAATTTAGAGTAAAACAGATTAAGCGAACTTTTTGCAGACATTTGATTTAAATTATATGAGAGGAATTTTAGGATTTTTTTTAAACTAAGTTTGTATTGTTCAGAACACTTGCTGAACCAGTGATAACTACAGTAAAATGTGGTAGGTGATTAAAATTCTTCACTGTGGGTTATTTATAATCACATTTAAATGCCCTTTAAAGGAATAGTGATAAAAGATTAAATATTGTTATCTTTGGGAATAGAAATTATCTCTTGCTTCATTGGCTTGCTTCCTTATACTCGCTGATAGTGCAAGATTCGCTGTTTTATTAGCTCCCACATCAGCCACTGAAATAAATGTTAATTCCAATGTACATCCCAGGCAAGGCTGGAACTACAAATGTTTTTATGAGGTCTCCTCACAATTGTCCAAATGTTTTAATTTAACAACTGGATTAATGCTCTCCCCTTATTAATTTCAAGTCTTCTTTTTAACTAGGAACAGCTGGTGAGATTCCTTGGCTATCACAGTCTAAGGAATGTGTATTGCCTCTGCTATTTTTGTATATGCTTTGGGTTCATATAAAATGTGGCAGACATTGTCAAGATATTATTTTGTAATTTAAGTACAGTGGATGGAGGACAGATAATTTCATAAATATGACTGATTCCTGATCTGTAATTCACTAAATGTGGTGTGTGCTTCTAAACAAAACTCATCTAATGCTTCTCTTGCATTAAAACTTCAAGTTGATTGACTGATGTGGCTTGGTTTTCGGGCCTGCTTAAAGCCAAAAGTGATTAAAGGGATTTTGACCAACTTTTAACAATAACTAATGTATATCTGTAGCTAATGCAGTACATCAGTATTTTTCCTTGTACATTTTCTATGCTTCAGGCCACAGTGCTGTTGCTTAAAATGAATCCATAGCAATTAACTATTGTGCATTTAGGCTCAAAAGTCAGTTTGGTTTTGTGTGTCTGTCTATTGTAAGGTTTCTTTTTTAATTTTAACCAGCAGCTCTCTTTTTGAGCTTTTTTGGCAGTACTAGGTGTTTTGAGGAGGTGTGCCTCATTTTCCAATTTAACTTTCCTTGAAAAGCTTACTTTCGTCTTCCATTATTATATAGTCCCTACTAGCATCAGAATGAAACAAACACTGTTTGTAGTGCCTATAGTCACTTCAGCTTTGTATTTGCTATTTTTGCTGGTTTTCAGCCCTCTTAGTATTTAAGATGCTATCATCTCCCTTCCCAGAAGCAGTGACAATGTGATATTGTATTGAAAGGCCCACTGTAGTACCAATGAACATATGATTATCTGAACACAGAGCCCAGCATTCATTTACAATCCCTGCAACATCTGCAGTGGATGAAGAACACCACGCTGCCATCTCTAGTAGAAAAGTCTTGCACTCAGAAACCATGGATTTCATCAAACAATGTGTTCTTTTGATCCTTGTGGTTCTCCTCTTGCATCAAACTCATACAGGAATTATTTCACACAAGTTGAGTGTGCTTTTTCTGAATAGTGCTTAACCACAGTGGGCTTTCAGTAAGTGCAGGTGAAAAGCTTAAAATTGGCAGGCTGGTCTGGATCATTGAATGGTGTTTGTGTTGCAATACAGTAATAGGGAGTTAACACTGATGACAAAACACATATTACGTAGCAGAGTGTTGTCTCTGGGGCAGATGAAATCTGTCTTGTGTATATATGTTGTTCATACTGAACATTCAGTCTTTATAGGATATACACCATTATCCTTGTAATTTCCAAGGGAGACCTGGTTGTAACGAAGGTAGTGATGAAAAAGTAAAACTTTGAAAACTGATGAAAAAGTAAAACTCGGCGAGGATTGGCGGCAGGAACGGTAAGTTCTGCAGCTGGCGGCCGGTCACCAGTGGTGTCCCTCAGGGATCAGTGTTGGGTCCAGTTCTGTTTAACATCTTCATCGATGATTTAGATGAGGGGATCGAGTCCATCATAAGTAAACTTGCGGATGACACCAAGTTGAGAGGGAGTGTCGACCTGCCGGAAGGCAGGAGGGCTCTGCAGAGGGACCTTGATAGGCTGGAGAGATGGGCTGAGTCCAACGGGATGAAGTTCAACAAGGCCAAGTGCCGGGTCCTGCACTTTGGCCACAACAACTCCATGCAGTGCTATAGGCTGGGGACAGAGTGGCTGGAGAGCAGTCAGGTGGAATGGGATGTGGGGGTGCTGATTGACAGGAGGCTAAACATGAGCCAGCAGTGTGCCCAGGTGGCCAAGAAGGCCAATGGCATCCTGGCCTGTATGAGGAATAGTGTGGCCAGCAGGACGACTTCCCCTGTACTCGGCGTTGGTGAGGCCGCACCTTGAGTATTGTGTTCAGTTCTGGGCCCCTCAGTTCAAGAAATGTATTGAGGTGCTGGAGAGGGTCCAGAGAAGAGCAACAGAACTGGTGAAGGGACTTGAGCACAAGTCCTATGAAGAGAGGCTGAGGGAGCTGAGGTTGTTTAGCCTGGAGAAGAGGAGGCTCAGGGGTAACCTCATCGCTCTCTACAACTGAGAGGATGTTTTAGACAGGTGGGGGTCAGACTCTTCTCTGAGGCAAGCAGCAACAGAACAAGAGGGCACGAGCTTAGACTCTGCCAGGGAAGGTTTAGGCTGGATATCAGAAAAAAGTTCTTCACAGAACGAGTAATCAGGCTTTGGAATGGCGTGCCCAAAGAGGTGGTGAATTCACCATCCCTGGAGGTTTTTAAAATAATGTGGCACTTAGTGCTGTTATCTAGTAATCATGATAGTGTTGGATTAAGGGTTGGACTTGGTCTTGAGCGTCTCTTCCAACCCAGATAATTCTATGAGTCTATGATTCCTAAGCACTCATTTACATCTGTGAACTCATTAGCACTCGATTTTGTTTTCAGGTCTAAATGCCATTGATGTTGTGTGAATGTCAAATGTAAATCTTCTAGTTCTGCTCTCTTTCAAGATAGCACAGAGAAGGAAGAGAACTATGTTTGGCTCTAGGGAAGATCTTGCTAAAGGAAGGGGAGAGTAGGGGATCTCAAATATGAGAGGTAATAAAGGATGTAAAATAAATAAAATACAAGGATAATACTTGTCTGAAGAAGTGTTTATTCTTCAGTGGATGAGTCTGCAAGGCGCAGATCGAAGAGTAACTGCAAGTTGCTCTTTATGGGCTGCTTTCATTCTTGTGGCAGTTTCCTCCTTTAATAACTGCAAGAGCAGAATTTGAGGAATTCTGACTGATGGGTCTCAGTTAAAAGTAGAATTGGGGTGAAATGAATGTGACATCTCTTGTTTGTTACCAATCTTTTTTTCTTCCAGATAACTGGCCCACCAGGTTGTGGCAAAACTCAGTTTTGTATTATGATGAGTGTTCTGACTACACTTCCTGTAAGCATGGGAGGACTAGGTGGGGCTGTTACATACATTGATACAGAATCTGCATTCAGTGCTGAAAGGTAAGATGCAAAATTCTAAACCATACACTTGCAACTTCTTTAGCACCTTTTATCTTGGAGCCTTCAGTTATTTTCTGAGGAATAATTAAGCATTTATAAAGTAAATATCTATAGTAGGTATTAAGTATTCATCTGGTATATGCAGTTATTCCATATATGATGGAATTAATATAATGTTTTGTTTGCATTCCTAGTTTGTATAATGTTGCAGATTCCAGTTGTGGTATGACAAGGTGGATGGTGCACTCTCTAGTTTATAAATGATTTTAAGAGTTCTGTGTCTGAAACCTTTCTTTGCAGTTTAGTTTGTGGAGTTAGCAGGAAGGGTGTGAGGATGTAAAGGCCCAATGTTTTGAGTGCAAAGGAAATGGATTTTTTTCTGTGAACAGTAGGACAGACATAGGTAGTTTTCCTTCAGGTTTCTGTCCACTTTCTGCTGAGTGGGGCCTCCTGCCCTTCTGCGCTTACGGTTTCCTTCCACAGTAACCTCACATCTCTCCTGTGTCCTTGGTGGCCATGTGGTACTTTTCCTTACCTCTGTAATATCTCTGATTCTTCTAATATCTCGTGCTTTGCTCATGTGATGACCAAAACTGCTCAGCTGTGCACTCACAATGTCTTCTTACTGCTGAATGGACAGGAGACACTGTAGGCTTTACCTGCTTGGAAGTTATGGATGTGAGCATGTGTTGGTTACCACCTTTCCCGTGTTAGTGGACTGATTAAAGGTTGCAGTAGTTCTGCAGCAGTTCATTTAAAGGTAGCTCTAATTTACTTAGCTACTAACTTTTCTAAACCACGGGGATTTGATGTTTTTGAGATGTCTATTCCTTTGTCACTGCTGTTTGGAATTAGTGATTCCAAGGTTATTAAGGATCTGGGGGAGAACAAATACAGTAGTCTCATCCTTGTGTAGAAAAATGGGCAGAAAAATGTTCATGGAAATAATTTACGTATTTTGGATGACTTAGTAGTTATACCCATGGCCTGAGTCTGGAGTATCAAAGCAAATGCATTTGCATTATTTGAAGTTATCACTGATGAGAAGGTGGGGTTTATAACCCTCTTTTCACAAAAGTTTGAATTACTTTAAACCTGGAAGTGTAATCCCTCAGAGAAGAAAACCTTCAAGCAAGGGCTCTGCAAACTTAATTTTTATTTTATGTCTCTGAAATGTAAATAGTAAAAAGAATGTAGGACCTAACAAGTGAGTTAAGACATGTTGCTTAAAAGCAAATGCTAAAGAAAAGGAAAACAGGTGAACTTGAAAATGAAACTGCTGAAAATAGAGTAGGATGGAGGAAGAAAATGCAGTAAAAATAACATTATTGCTAAAGATGAGAATATGTATTGTTTATTATTACTCAGTTGAAAATGATAGCTAAACACAATTTCAGCAGATAAGGTCTGTCTTGTAATTTCTGTGTTGCAACTTCTAAGGAGCAGCACCAGCAGAATGAGGGAAGTGCTTATTCCATTACACTTGGTAACTGTTAGACTAGATCCTGTATCCAGTTTTGGGCTCTCAGCGTGAGAAAGACATGACTGCAGGGAGTTCAGCAAGGGACTACCAACTCTTTCTTTGTGGAGAGACTGAGGGCTTGCTCAGTGTAAAGGAGAGAAAACTTTAGGGGGATCTAATAGCAGCCTTCCCCTAACAATAAGGAGGCCATTAGGAAGACGGTACAGCAGTGCATAGCAGGGACACAACAGGCATACACTGAAATCCTTTTCTGTGCTTATATATGGAGAAGCTTTTTCCACCATGAGGACAGTCAGGCATTGTAGAAGGTTGCTCAGAAAGGTTGTGCTACCTCCATTGTTGAAGGCTTCCAACATACAACTAGAGAAAGCCTCAAGTGGCTTGTTGTGATTTCAAAGCTGGCACTACTTTGATGAGGATGTTGGCCTGAGATCTCCTGAGTTTTCTCTCTAACCTAAATTTTCTTATGATTATTTAATCCTGTATTATTAATAGATGGCAAGTAGAAGAGATTTGGTTTTGTTGTTCTAAACACTTCAGACAAGACAGCAAATATTAATTTAATAGCAACTTATTTTAAAGGGGTTAATGGAGACATTTAGATGGCACCGTTTTTATTTAAAACTCAAAAGTGCCTACAGAAAGCCTGAGAAGAGTTTTGTTGTGTATCCTTGCTGCTTTTTAGGGCTGAAAGTTGCTAAGTTGTGGCTGTTATACTGGCTGTAATGTTGTGCTGCTTCTAGAAAGATGATTAATTTTATTTTTTTTCTGAAAGTCACACCTCTTGTCAATCTGTCTGGCAGATCTTAGCTCAGGGCTGGGAGCTCTTTGCTTCCACAAACTTTCATTGTCTTATTACTTTAACATGACAGTTGAGTTCATTCTAATAGCAATACTGAGAATAGTGATCAGGATTGAGGCTGGTCATCTAAGACATACCACTGGTTTCTGTAATCTGTATGTTTTTCTCTTGTGTGAAAGCTATTAGTGAGCATAGCTTCTGTCATTCAGCTTTGTCAGAATATGGGTACTGGGACAGGTAAATGAAATGGCAATACCAAGCCTGGAAATCAAAATTGTTTTTATCAGTTTGGTAGGAATTTTATTCAACTCTAGTCAGCCATTAACTGAAAACACACCAGACTTATTTAGAAATCTGAAGATAATTTGTTTGGTTGGCTTTTCTCTCTATCCATACTTATTGCTTGTGAAAAAGAACAGATACAAATTTCTGTGAACCAAAGCTGAGAACAAATGGATTTTTCACCTCGTGGGCCTCTGCCCTGATTGCAGAGAACATATTCTGTGAAGTTTTTGGTCTCAGCATGACAAACAAGGTTTAGAGGTTAAAGAACTTTGAACCTGCAGGGAGCTCTGTGAATAGTACTGTGATCTCAGCAAGATTTTGGCATGTAATTTTACAAGTCAGTTTGTGTAATGATGTTCTTCACAATATGAATGTCCATTAGGAAACATTCCAAAATCTCACTTCTTACAGACCATTGAATGACTGTTGCTCAAGTCGTCTGCAGTATTGGGCAAATGGAAAGACAGGATTCTGTCCGTGGAAGTTCTGCAGGACGCATTTAGATGTAACTATGTATCTAATGAATGAGATTTAGGCTGTTACAATGAATTGCTTCCTCAGGATAGGTATATTAAGTCATGCTTAGTGTTTCTATTTTTAAACCAAATAAAACATTGAGAAGATTTTTTGCAAATAGCTTTAACATTTTGGATTTTAATGGAAGGGGCCCAAATATTAGAAAGAACACCATCAAGATAACCAATAAGTTGTTCCACTTCCAGTAAGATCCACTAGATGCCACTCTTCTCAAGCTATTGATAATGGGATATATCTGCTTAAAATTGTTTTCTGTTACTGAAAATCTTCATTGTAGAAGAAAATTCACAGTGCTCAGATCATAATTATGAGTTTCTTAGTTAAATTTTTGAATCACTTATTTAAAGTCCTAGATAAAATTGCCTTGTGTAGACCTTTCCGTTGACTTCTGATGAGTTTGCAGGCAGTCAGCATTTCTAAAATGTATACCATTTAGTCTTCTCAATGATTTTATGCATAAAATCTCATTTAACTGCAAATGTTGACCTCTTGTCAGTAAATTGTTCAGTTTTACATCTGTGCAAGAGGTTTTTTCAAAGCATGGTTTCTGAGTATAAAAGTATTTTGACAACAACTAATAAATGTCCTACTTCCTCTGACATTTTTGGTGTTATCACCAGTTATCTGATAGGCTCCTTCAGTCTACTCTGATAATAAACAGTCATATGCTTAACAATTGTAATTCAAGGTTTTGGAGGGTCATGAATGTGCTAGTAAGGTAATAGAGAATGTTTAATCATGGGAAACACACATTCAGGTCTGTCAGTGAATCAGCCACTTAAACTGATTGGTCATTTCATTATATCAAGTCATGCCAGTTGTACCTGTGCTATCTCAGTGGGTGGATGACCAGTTGTAGCTGCCTGGCTGCTGGAGCCTCAGTCACTTTATGACTAAATGCTGATTTTTTTTTAATGTTTAGAAAAGTATGTTTTCCCAAAATTTCATAAGTCCTTTTTACAAAGAGATAACTGACATGATGGAAATGATTTCAGTCAAAAAGTCTCCCATCCAAATGACCTTATTTTTCCTAAGGAAAGATTCTGTGAGAAGATTTTCACTTTGACAGGCATACTTGCCACACAGGTACTGCTGTGTAAGTATTTGCAGTTGAACTAGGCTCTGTCCTTTGCAGTCCTGCTTCCATGTTGGATGGATCTCGCAATGGATCTTCTGTTTGTTATCAGCTTATTAAAGCAGACCTGTGTCACTGCAGAAATTTACAATTTCCTTGTGACATAAAGGTGGAAGGGAAGATAGTTTGTGTTGGAAACTTCCTTTTTTTAAATGAAAATAAAATTTTAGCTATAATATTTAAAATAAGAGAATACTTGGCCATTGAGTGGAACCTCTGCAGAGAACTCAAAGATCTTTGCAGTTTCCTTCTACAAGAGGTGTGCTGTTTCTTTGCATACAGACACATTATGTCTTTCCCTCAGGACCACTGAGTGTAGCATCACTGGGAAGAGACCCTGAGTGTTCTGATTTCCAGTATTTCAGTCCAACTGCTAAAGTATGCTTTTCCTTTGAAAAAGTATTACTTGGTATCTGTCTATCATTCGTAGGTTTGTTTTGTTTTGTGAATACTTGCTGCCTTATTATGCTACATTATTCCTCCTGTAGTGTTATGCCTTCTGTTTTTTTGATAGGTTGATTGAGATAGCAGAAAACAGATTCCCTACTTACTTTGACTCAGATGAAAAGCTGTTCTGCATGACCCGTAGCATTCACCTGTATCGAGAGCTGACCTGTGGCAGTGTACTGAAGAGGTATTCTTTTCCAGAGTTTTCTAAAAAAAGAGCATTTTGACTGAATTGTCTATAAGAATATTTGTTTTATGTCAAAGTTTTATGAAGAATAATTCATTTAATTGAGGTCTTTTCATGTTGGTAACAGCACAGACTCCAGCAAAGTAAAATTGCCAGAAGACTGACATAGATGTTCTCATTTCATAGTATATGACCAATCCAGTTGGTGTTTTCTAATTTCTGAGAGACAGTTTTGATATGATCCGATCCCTGTAAGCCTTTAAAGAGTAGCGTTTATTTAACAGGTCTTATGTCTTGGATTGTGGAGAGACCACAGTGGAAGAGTTAAATTTTCCATGAAATAGGATTTTACTCCACCAAAGCACAGTTTACTTCCACAAAGATTGGGATCTCTCCAGCAGCAGGAGGGAGGAATTGTTTAACAATTGTCAGCCTGAATGTTGTTAGCAGTGTTGTATTGTCATGTTGTTACCTAATGTTAATTTGTGAACACTTTCACAATGAAAATGAATGCGGTTATATTTTAGCATCATCTTGTGTATTTTATGTTAGTGGGAGACTTATTCTAAGAATAGTTTGTTCTTCTAGTGCAGCTTTATCAGAGGACAGGTAAGTTGCATATTATTAAGTAGGTTTGGCATAGTGTCTTTGGAGGTATAACAGAAATGGATTTGACCTTCTGCGTATATAGATGCCAAAGATTCTGGTGCTGACAATGGGACGCTGCTACTGTGAACAAAAAGGCACAGTTTCAATATCAACTTGCTGCCTTCAATTCAGGGGTTGTATGGCATAGGCATGCTAACTAGAGGTTCTTCCAAACCTGTTTTTCAGAGAAGTCCTGCTTGGGTTATGTGACCTGCTAGAGCCTCAGATTCACTTCCACATCTCTTGATTCATGCGGACGTTAGTGGAAGTCATGTGTGAGGGGGAAAAAGAGGGGCTGACTTTCAGCTTATTAAATTAAACCTTTTAAACAATTTCAGAGTTATGAAATGGTTATATTGTATAAATCATGTTTTCAATTACTTTTTTGTTGTTTTTTCTTTCTTAGGATTATGTCTTTGGAAGAAGAAATTATTTCAAAGAAAGTTAAACTCATAATAATTGACTCTGTTGCTTCAGTTGTCAGAAAGGAGTTTGACACAAAACTCCAAGGCAACCTGGCAGAGAGAAGTAACTTTTTGGCTAGAGAAGCATCAGTGTTGAAGTATTTGGCAGAGGAGTTCTCAATACCAGTAAGTAGTTTATCTGTTCATAAGTTTTTGCCTTAGAGTATTGAGTAATAAAATCTGAGAAGAATGCAAATGACAGGAAGATGAAAACCAGAAAAAGCTTCTAGCAGGAATCTTCAAGCAGGTACCAGTTGGAAAATAGTTATGGGATGGAGGATCAGTAACTGTTCTGCTTGGTGGTGTTTTTGTTGTTTTTTTTTAAATTAGTATTTTTTATTTATTTAGACTTCAAATAAGGGTTTACAGGATATCCATCTGTGTTTCAGTGCTTTTTTTTACTTAAATCTTTTTTGATTTTTATTTTGCTGCCATTAAATATTGCTTACCCTGTTGATTCCCTTCTAGTGCAATGCTTACTCTAACTATTACATACTCTGACTAGATGAAGGCCTTTTTCTGTCTCTGTGCCTTCTACTAGAGTTAATAGAATCTCTAAAAGCCATATGCTCTGGAGCAACATAAATTCCTTTTGTGACTCATAATTTGTGCTAATTAATGCAGAAAGGAAGATAACAGCTCCCCAAATCCTTGTCTATGGGCTTGTTGGTCAAATACAAAGGAAGATATGGACACTCAGTGCAGGGACTGGGTGGAACTGATCAAAAAGAGCTTTGGAAGGTTTTAATTGGGTAAGTGTGTGTGTTCCTTCATTATATGATCCATGGAGGATCATACAAGCTCAAAAGATGTCATTGAGACTCAACTCTTGAAAGTATTTCCTAGTATTGATAATTTGCTCAACATTCCAGTATAAGACAGAAACTGTGGAAAGATCTTGAGTAAGACTGGTGAAGCCTTTTCCCTCTGAGGCTCATGAGGTCACAGCAGCTATCATGCCCGAAATATACATGTCAGAGGTGTGGAAGTGGCTGACTTAGCTTAAGAGAAATGCATTTCCTTCTGCCATGTATTTTCTAAAGGCTTTTTATGGAGAAGATAAACCCTGCATAAGTGTCTTTAAAGTTCAGGTAGAAAAAATAGTGTCCTAGTTAGTGCACCCAGTAATTTTCATAGCACTTTAAAAAGCCAGGAAAGAATTGTGTATAAGTATGTACACTTACATATTCTGAGAAAATATTATACAGCCCTTTCAAAAAGGGGAGAAGTTTTATAGAAAGATGCTATTTTTCTCTATTTCTCTATCTTCTCATTTAGACACCTCCTTTTCCCCCCTCCACCTTCGTTAAAATGCCAAATGGATTGGAGCCTCTGACAATTCAGTCTGCTGCTCTGCTTATAGACAGAGGGACAGTGTTATGTTCACAAAAATCTTCGAGTTGGACAAACGAGGTAGCCCAAGATTGTGATCCTAATTCAGCCTACATAAGAAGAAAATAAAGCACAAACATTCAAAGACTTCCATTACGTCAAAGCTAATGTGTTAGCTTTGAGGCATTTGTGATACCTGGTGTGCTGGTCTGTTTCTCGCTGTAGTCTTTGGTAAGGAGTTCCGGGATTTTGGGCAGGAACTTGTGCTCTGGTTACAGCTGTGTCTTTTTGAATTGTTGCATGATACGTTTTACCTTTTAAGGAAAATCTTTAAAGAGCCATGTAATTACACGTACGTACACAAGGCTGAAAGCTTGTATTTTTTAAAGCACCTACTTGGTGATTATGTTTATAAAATTATTCATTGGAAATCCAGCTATTTTCATTTATGGTCATCTTTAGCATACAATTCTTGTGGGTTGATTCTGGAATTTTTTAAAGGTTTGTTAAGTGTTGTGTTACAAAGCAAGCTGTAGTCCTATTACTTAAGAATTCTAGAAGGGCGTAGCCTAGAGATTTGAGTTCTTGCAAACACAGATCCCTAGGCAAGACTGTGTATGAGTAACATGCAAATCCACCATCCGAGTGTTATGTATGTGCAAGGGTCGGTGCATGCTAGAGATAAGTCTGCTATTGCATGCATTTCATTAAACTCTGTTACTAGAGATTACAACGTATCCAAAGTTCTCCTTGTAAATAACTGTGTTTAAATTATTTGAGATTTTTTTTTACTAACCTAGAAAAACATAAATATAAACTCGGGACTAAAAGAGCATTAATAAGGTTGCAAAGTGATTTAGATCACTAATAAATTGAATACCTAAAGCAGTCTCAGTCTGAGACTCTGAAAAAGATTTGGTGTTGATGACTGATAGGAATTGTACTTGAAATCAGTCCTGTTGGCTGTACTTAAAAGGTCTGGTGAAAAAATGGGTAGTTGAGCAAGGAAATCAGAAGAAAGGAGGTGGTGTATTTTCTGTTTAGCTATTACTGCTACTGGAGCAGTACATCTGATATTAACAGTCCAGGGAGGGTGGTGAAAAATCAACTTCCAGAGAATAGCCTGGAAAATGACTGGGAGAAGGGAAGAGCAGTCTCAGTAATTAAGGTGTAAGGTGCTTATTTTGTTTAGTTTAGCTGAGGTAACATTAAGTGTGTTAGTCAGTGTGTACCTACTTGAGGAAGAGGAATTTGATAAAAGCAAACTTCTCTTCAGGTGACGAAGGTATTCCACAGGTCTGTGGCTGGAAGGTAAATTAAGAAAGTTCAAACTTGAAGAGATGTGTTCTTACTGGAGTAGTTAATCATTGAAATGCATTATTAAACATAAATAGCTTCTTGTCACTCTTTTCAAATGGGCTTTTTTTTCTCCCTATTGCCTAAAAACAAATTTGGGGAAACCCTGTACTGCCTTGTGCTGGAGTTCAAATGAGTTTAATGCAGTTCGTTCTCTTGGCATTATAAACTCTCTATCTGTTTATAATTGTATGTTCATGGTGTCAGGATATTGAGTTTGATGTGTGAAAGTGATTAGCATTCATAGCTTTTACGGAACACTCAGGGAGCTGTTTCAAACTGAAGTAGCTCCATATGGTATGAAGTATTCAGAAAAAAGCTGACCATACTCGCCTCAAAACTGATGGTGGTTGTTTGGTAACCTCTCTCCATCTCTATTTTCAGTTTGTAAAATGGGAATAATCGAGGTGTTAGTTGTGAGGATGCTGTGAGGACAGGGTCATTGCTGTTGATAAAGCACTCATACTGTGCCCATGGACAATGTATAGATGCTTGTTGGAAAGTAACTCTTGCTGTCCTCAGAGTAAAATTTAGGTAATATGTACTGAATGAGACCTTAGTCACCTTTTGAGATGAGAAAAAAATATTAAACGTTCTTCGAATGGCACCTTCTTAGCCACTGAATGGAGCAAGTGAGAGAGTTGTGTGATAGTACATTTTTGCTTGACTGAATGGTTTTTGAGTTGTTTTTTTTGTACAAAGACACAAAAGCTTTCTTTTGTTATGTGTGGACTTCACTAAAACATATGTTGTTTCTTGAAGTGAAAGATGATGCTTGATTTCCTTTTCGGTCTCCTCTTCCACCTAAATTAGCAGTAGGGCCTGTTCCATCCTAGGCTCTTTAAATGATGCCAGGACAAGCCAGACTGATGACTGAACAGTCACTGATGTTTTTTCCTTCATGAGGCAGTATGTGACGGTGTTGTTTTTCCCCCTTCCCTGCACCCAGCTGTGGCCAGAAACTACTTCTTTTTCTGCCTGGTGTGGTTGAAACTGGCCAGTCAGATCAAACACCATTGCTAGAAACTGAGAAGGACAATTTGACTATAAATCAAAACAACCCCCTTTTAGCTGTGAACTCCAATGGATATGTAAAGCTATATGAAAAGTTTATATAAAATTTATCTGTTTTAGAGCATATACTTGACAGTATTTGGATCTGAATGTTTTGTGTTACAGTTTGTGTTGATACTGTCTACCAGATTACATATTTAAGCAGCAGTAATCAGTCCTGCATGTTTCCTGTCTAGTTTCCTGTCTTCCTTAGCCTCCTTAAAGAAGATAGAAAACAAAATCCACTTTGGATTTTCTTTCTTCTCTTCTTCCATATTCACAGGAATCTTTTATTAGTAAGTGGTGTTCAGTAAAAGTATTGTAGTGTTCATGTTGGTTGAGAGAGAAATAACACTTCCATTTCAGTGAAGAGCTAAACCTAAGACACAATATGACTATAATTGTTCTTGAGATTTAATTTAACTTTTTAGCTTATGAAGCTTGTTATTTGTATAACATGATCTTCCAGTTGTTAGTACTTGAGAAAATGCGTGAAGCTGGCTCAATGGAAGAGCATTCTAAAAGTGGCAGTTGCAAAACCAAACTGCTTTAAGTATTCTTTAAAATGTCAAATTGAGACTCAAGATGAAACTTGCTGTGTAAATCCCTAAGAATAATCAAATTACAGTACTGGTTGTCCTTTGTACTTTTGTCTGGGTTGTGTTCTTAGATCTATAAAGTGAACCTTTGTCATTTACGATAAGAGTGTTGGTTATTGTTACTACTAACAAATGCAAAATAGTATCTTTCAGCTTTTATTAATTTTTTTTCCCTCAGAATATGAAATAGCTTTAGGAGGTGAGACTTTCATCTCTCACTTGTGATTTATAGTGCAAATGAAAGACAAACTTTATATAACTCTTCTCTAAGGCTTTTATTTGCTATACTAAATCAGTTAACAGTAGTCAAGAAGCCCATAATTTCCACAGGTAATATTTTTTCCCCTTTGAATGCCACTTGCTGCATTTAAACACTAAAAATTCACTTTAGCTCTGTGGATAATATGAAAGCAATTAAAGCTGTCATAGTTAATTTTTTTTTCACGCTCAGTCCTCACATTTTTTGTTTCAGTGCTTCATACTCACCTATGCATTCTGCTCTGTAAACTTCATGCCCAAGATTTTAATTTGCTTGAGAAGCCAAATATTTACCTAAACTTATATTTGTTTTTAGGTTGTGTAAGTTTTTCTTCTCAAAATCAATATATTTGTGCAAATTATTTGACAGCTGCAGTGCCTTTTCTGCTGTATTTACTTAAGTGTGTTTAATTGTATCATTGCAGCTTCCTGCTATAAAGTGTCTCGAGATTGAAGAGCTTCTGTTGGCAAAAAGACTATTCAAACTGTTAATTTTCTGTCTTTATAAGCAAGGATTTCCATTTGACCTCCTTCTGTTTTATTTTGTTTCCACATGGATGGCTTCTTGTCAGCTCCTCCTCACCTTTGCTACTGCTGTTCTAATATTTGACAGTATTAGTTTATGGAGAGATAAACAAATTCCAAAATTGAAGATTTCTGAAGAAAAGTTGCTTAAATGCCAATTCCCTTTGAAATGCTAATAAATATGTAGAAAGTTTGGAAAAAATGAATAGTTGATTTCTCCTTACAGTATGTAACAACACTGTATGTTGGCTTTTTCAAAACCATAGAGATACATTAGACTTCCAGGTGACTTAGTATTTGGACTGTAAGCTGCTGGAATGCTAACTTTGTTTTTATACTTTGATATTAAAAAGTGTTTTTAATACCAGTGTTACAGAAACAGTTATTGAGTTCTTTGCAAGTTTTTTAAACCTAGAATAAGAAAAACTTTTCCCTGCTTTCAAAACTTGGAGAATAGGTTCCATTTTTAAGTTTTCTAAAAAGAAATATCCTCATTAAACAAACATGTTTCTTTAATGAGGAGCTAACCTTATCAGAAGAAAACATTTTGGAACTGAGTTCCTAGAATTATACTAGCCATATTTAGACTAGATGTGGTTCAAACAGTTTCTAGTGGTGAGAAAGGATGGGTCCTTTTCTCTTGAGCTGCTGATATTTATGTAAAGTGTCATGTCACTCAAGTTTTTGGCATATTTTGTGTTTGTGTATGTATGTGAACTTGAACACCCTTCCCAACTGCTAACTGAAGGATCTTTATATATATTCTACATAATCACACTGAACTCCTGGCCTTCTGCTTGCTGGGAAAGGTTGAGGTTTACCTAATGATGTAATTCTTCTTTCACTGTAGGGCTGCTACTTGCTTTGTTTCTCCCACCTTGCCTTTTAACTTTCATATGAGAAACTTTAGGTTTTTTTCATTAAATCTGTCTATTTATCAAGGGAGCAGCATGAAAATTAAAACAATTTGTGACTGCTTAGAAAGGTCAGAATAATTCTTCTGAACCTGCAGAATTTTAAGATAATTCACCAGCTTCTTGGAGAAACTGAGTTGTCCTTTTATGAAGTCAATAGGATGGAAATTTACTGGTGTCTTCTGCTAATCAAATTATTAATATTATCCACAGAAGGATAAATATTTAGAAAAATGTAGATATGGCAGAATTTGCTGACATTTATTATTCCTAAATCAGGAAAATTACTTCCAGAACTAACTTTCTCCTAGTAAGGGACAATTCTTGTTCTCTTCAAGATGTTTTACTCTCCCTGCACCAAAATTCAAGTTGGTGTTCATATCATTGAATGGTAAACTGGGCAGCATTAGGAAATTGTGTTTGAGCCAGCCGTATGAGAACTTTTGGTTTCAAACATATTCACTTTTGGTGGAAATGGAATGTCTGACCTTGTTCAGTGAGCTTCATTATTTTAAGTAATAGTTTGTGAAACAAATAAAACATTTTATGTTAAGATTTCCTGCCATGTTATACTGAGCAGTATTTTCATGCCCGAAGGTGAGTCTATGGCTTTATTTTTTAAAATTAAATATTCTTGTGTTACCCTTTGTTTTTTTACAAAAACCTGCTTAGAAAACAAGTGTCAATTTCACATGTATGTGAGCACTTGTTTAAGTGTGGTTGAGAATGACTTTTGTGTTATCATTTAATTAGCAAAACAAAGTGGTTAAAGGAGACTTACAAACAAGAGTTCTTTCTTTGCCCTCACCAAAACTTCATAAACCCAGTTTTTGTTGGCAGATTGTTTGTTTCAATTATCCCTCTGCTCCGCAGTACTGAGCAGAAAATAGTTTTCATAAAAGGGAGTTAATCCTACTGCGAAGTGTTGTTACTGTGGCAAAGGTAGATGATTTTGTCTTCTTGTGTGGCTGTTAAAAATTTTCCTTGGAAGGCAGAACTTTGTTTTATTTTAAAATGAAATTAAAACCATCTTCAGTACTGCTGCCATCTGTGTATTTTTTATATGTGTCTGGAGAATATAAGTTTCTACAGTTTATGGCCCAACACAGTATTCCTTTTGGACTGTCTATGCTCATAAAATGTTTAATATTGCTGAGGAAAAGGAATGAGAAATGGTGGAGCAAAGTTTCCTGTGTTCATGTGCTGGTGAAGTATAGAAAAGGAGGTAGTTTAGAGTTATATGATACTGGAATTCAGTTTTTCTTTTAAAGTATTCCCTCCATTGCTTTTTCCATTTTACAGTACAAGTGACTTTGCCAAAAGCTATCGTTCTGCACAATTGCACATATGCAATTATGTAGAAGGAAGGCACCAATATTAGCATATGTTAGAGAGTTGAGAGGAAGGAGATTTATTATCAGATTTGGTTTTGATCTGCTATACGATTATGGGCAATGCTTGCTGTAAAGCAGGGAAGGCAGTTTCTTCAATACCTGCCTTGACTTGAATTTCTGAAAGACTTCATCCAAAATAAATTAGCAGTTCCTTGCATCTTCTGACCCTCATTCTCACTACATTTCTCTGGGCTTCCTTCAGTTGATTTACATCATCTTGAAAGAGGGGTGGTGTTGAGATGGTATTTCCAGATGAATCTTTACCAATGTTTGGGTCTTTTCCATAGAAAAGGATTTTTTTCTCATGCCTTGTAGGACATCCTCTTGCTTATGTGTCACAGTACACTGTTTGCTTTCTCTGCAACAGGCTGTTGTTTACTTACCATTCATTAAAACCCTGGATCTGCATCTGCTGACTCTATTGCTTAGCTAGTTGCTCATCCTTTTAATGTGTTGTTTTTCCTGACTTGTCAAGATGATTTTGAATTCTAGCCTTATGTTCTACTGTACTTCAATCTCCTCCCTGCTTTCCTGTTTTTGCAAGGAAAATATTCATTCTATTACAGATGCTTTGTGTGTTGGGTAGAACTGGACTTCAAGCAGACTATACCATTTTGTTCAGTAAGAGACCCTTAAACACAGGTAACTGCTATGTGTCATTTTTCGATAAACTTTGCATCTGCCCAATAATAGATTAATATAGGATATGTTTCTCTAGTTTAAGTAACATACCTATATAAGAAGATTGCTGCCAAAATAAGAATACAGGTGGTTGTTTCTTTTTTTACACTGCCCTGTCACGTTGTTATTCTGTATGTGCTGTAGAAAACAACAGCAGTAGTACTGAAGGGCTTTCATGCCTTTTATTGGAGGTTCAGGGTTTGGCAAGATGTACTGTTCTGAGTGCGTGAAAAATTGCCTGAACCTTTAGGCCAGTAATCTATTTGAGACTCTGTAGAGAAATACATTTTGAGTATTCCATTCTTTATGCATGCTTTCTTGTGTCTCCTTCTGATCCTTTGATTTTATTTAAACTAAGTTCTGTAGGAATATCTCCGCATTTGTGTAATATGTAACTGAAGGTGACTGTAGTCTCTAGAAGGACAGCAAAACAAAGAAGAGTTGACCAGATTACAGGCTGTTGGAAAAGTCTTACCTGTATGAGTTCAGTATAGACTAATTAGCGGTTTGATATCCACATTCTCTAGAGTTTGTTTGCTTTATGGTTATTCAGCCCAGGACTCCTGGAAATAAAAGAGGACCTGCTCTGCATTTGTTACTCTAAATAATTATTGTACCAGACCCCTGAGGTGTAAAGGGTATAAGAGGAAAATAAGATTGGGCAATGCATGTGTCTGTTACCATACAAATGTGTGCAGAGATCAAAAGTAAAATCTTCTTTGCTTGGAAACTAGTAGTAGTAGAGATGATTGTGTCACTTCCCTCTTTGTGTCCATAGGACTGCTTTGTGAGAATATTACATTTGTGTGGAACTGAGTGCACTTCTGGGGCTGCTTTTTCATGAAGCATGATCTGGAAGCTTCATGATGCAGTCTGTTTGCTTTTAACTACAGAACCTGCCTTTTTCAGTGCAATATTTCCTCTCCTTCCACACATGGTTGGATGATAATAACAGACAACCAGACCAAACTGTTGCAACTAGATGACTGAAGATCCTGTACTGCCTTGAAGATAGGAGTATTTAGGTTTGTAGGCTTTTCAGTCTGCACTTTTCTTCTGTTGTTGAGGCTCTTGTGCATTAGAGGAGTGATGGGTTTTGCTCTGTTTTACTTGGAATTGGAATCTGTGAGCTGTGACGTAGGGTCTCTTGAGCATCTTCATTCTGATCTTTTCACAGGAAAATTCTGTCTTTATTTAGAACGTTATCTTTTTTATCATTGTTTATTGAAGTTGCAGCTATTCACATTGATTTACTCATCCCAATTTTCTATTTAAAGAAGGAAACCCATAATTTTAACAGAAAGCATTTTAATTCATTTGGCAGAAGTTCAGTAAAATCAAACTGAGGGAGAGTCCAAAGACAAATTCCAATAACAATCTACATGATTTTGGTAGCCTCAGACAGTATCTCTCCTCCCCCTAGTACTCTGTTAACATTTTTGATAATCCCATTTGGATAAGCTGCATTGCCATCCAAGAATACAAATCACTTTCTTTGTCTTTAGATTCCAATATTTTTTGTAGTTTACTTTTGTATTTGTCGTATCTCAGACTGTTGACCTGGGACAGAGAGTGCTTTTCTCTTCAATGATATCTGAGGTCTTGGCTGGATTCTTGGCAGACTGCGGTATCATACTCTTCATGATGTGCTGGTTAGCAAAATCTCCTCTAATACATGAACTGAACACTGGTATGTGTGGCACAGTAAGGCTGGCATGTGTTGGGTTTGTATAACTTTCTCTGGCTGCATGACAGAGCTGTGTGTCATGGCTCTTCCTGGCGTTGTAGTTGGAAATCACAGCTGGGTATCAAGTGCAGAGTTTCTGAGGAGGCCTCTGTACAGAACACGTGCACAGAACTAGTATACTGTGTATTAGAACAGGTATCTTCTACTCTGGTTCTACAGTGCCCATAAAATGAAGGTGCTAGAAGCACATAGATGATGCTGAAATGATTTGTGAAGCCTGCTCCTGCTTGTCATATTTTCAGGGAGCAGATTTGCAACCGTAAAGGAGACTTACTGTCTAGTCATGTTGTTTTGTGGTTGGCAGCAATGCTTACTACTGTGCCTCCTCTTTCAGTTGGCTTAAGGGAGCCACAGAAGAGAGAAACTAGCGAAGTGGTGAAGCTACTGCCTGTAAATCCACTGACCTGCAGCCCATTCTGTTGTCCCTAGGAAAGAAGGGATAACAGTGCTATGTGTGTAGCAAGTTAGTTGAGCCTGCATTACATAAAGTTTGAGTAGTCCGAAATCATGAGGTGGTCAACCATTGTCAGAGATTAAACAGCAACAAATACATGCTTTTTCCCTTCTTACATGCATTGTAATTAATTTCAGTATAGAGTTTGCAAATATGTAGATATGAGTAAAACCCAGGTTATTACTCAGAACAAGCAAGAAAAAAATTGTTAGATACATTGAATATCCTTTAAACTTTTAACAGCTCTAGGAAGGAGCATACCAGTATTATGATGCTTTGTAATTTGACTAAAGGTCAGTGAATGCCTGGCTTCATGCAGCCTATTCTTACATTGCTTAGGGTTTTTGTGCATCTTTAGGTCAGTGTCTTGGCTTTAATTTGAATGTTCTGGTTTTAAAATACACAACAATATGCGGTATTTCGAGTTATAAGATATCCATGCTTAATGAATTATAGCTAAGGTCAGAAACTATGCTGAATAGTAGATTTTGAAACCACAGTATTTCTTCCTATGCTAAAATTCAGAATGAAATATATAACAATCCATAAAATAGGTAGTACAGTTCATAACATGCTTGCATTCCTTCATTATTAATAGCTTCGTATCCACCTGTCAGCATGCTAAGGCTAAACTATGTTTTTGCAGCTGCTGCTTTACAGATCTGTTGAATGTAGTTATCTCCAGCTCCTGTGTTTTTCTTTGCTAGTAAGAGGACTTACTAAATTGTCCAAGCCTGTAACTTCAGTTCTAGGTGAAAGTCTGTGATTTGGATTTAACTTATTTGACCTGTGATACTTTTCCTGTTGCTTCTGTTGTTCAAACTACATTGGTCACAGCAGTTGTTTGAAGTAATGGGGGTTTGTTTCTTCTCATTAGGAGTTTTGCATATAGTTGTTGTAGTCCTCTATTTTTGTAGTTCCGTTTTTAAGACTATTTTATGCAAATTATAGTTCCTGATTTCATCTGAATGTAGAGCCCTTGGAGAAGTATGTTTCGAGATGAATGTGTCTGTGACTAGTACGTATGCAGGATTTTTGTCTTGATTCCCTCCATTAAAACATGAATGAAAATAAATATTGTTTGCAGCTAAAGATGGCTATCAATGTAGAATGTAGTATGTATGTAGACTGCCAAACTATATTGTGCATGATACTGAACAGTTATTGGAGAATAACAGTTGGGACTACTGCTAAATCAAAGGAGTGTCATGCTAGAGATGCACGGTTTCTTGGAAGTGTTTCTGGGGATCCAGTGTCCACTGTGTGTCTTTTTTAGTTCCAATATTGTCGAGTTCCAAACATCACAGTTTGTAAATCACGGTAGATACCTGTTTTCTCTCACATTTTTCTTGCCAGATAAAATCTGTTAAAAGAAATATGAAATTTCTGAGTTATAAACTAATATTTGTGTATATTTACAAGTGTATATTTACAAGTTTCTGTCTCCTAGAATAACTTTTTTTATGCTTATAGGATATAATGAAATTTTTGTCATCTTATGAAACCCAATGCTAGGGAACAAATAAATTGCATTTCACGTACTGAATTGTCCCACCTGCATTCAGTCCAGTCATTCGCCTCTCACTAGACCACTAATGTCAAAGCTCTTGCCTGTTTAATACATTGGTTGCTGAAATATATACCAAAAAGTTGTTTCATTTAATTTCCAAAGCCTTAAACTTTTTATTTTCATGCCAAGAGCCAGCTATTAAACATTATTATAGTGTGAGAGGAGACTGATTTTTTGGTAGCATTGTATTTCAGTTGCCTTAATGTCTTGTTTGCTTGCTTTTTGTGATGTTGGAGTGTTCTGCAGTGGGGTTGATTTGAAAGAATGTTGCTCTATTTGCCCTTAAACACTGCTATATTTAATATTGTTTGAAGCTGGCTTTGCGGTTCCTTCTAAAGGAATAATTGGCTGGCAATGATCATGATGTGTTTCTCCTCTCAAGGACAAACCACTTGTGCAGAAGCCTGCACTGTTTCTTCTTGGTCACTGCATTTGAGTCCTTTGTGCTAGAGGTAAGGTTTGCATGCTAGTGAATGTAATGGATTGTTGGTACAGTGACCTAACTGCTACTCTTCTTGTAGGGCCTCCCAAATGTAAGGAGGTAGTTAAACAGAGGAGTTCTGTGAATCTGAGATCTGGAGTACAGAAAACTGCTGGATCTCTGTAAATGTCACCAGCTTGTTTTGAGTTAATGAATGCAGCTTGAATGCCAGGTGCTGCTCAAAACCGGGAATCTGGCCCCAGTGGAGTTGCAGAGCCTTCTGGAGTTCTTAGCAGAAAACATAAAAGTTTGTAACCAGGCTCGAAGCATATGCATGTCACACAGACACTGCAATTGATTCTGACTGTAACTTTAGTATTTATGGAAGGTTAGGGATTTGCAGTTGTAATGTTCCTCAGATGCTGAGAATGTCCAAAGAAGTACAGGGTAAATTAAGAACAATCGTGTTACCCCAGTCCATCTGAAGCATAAGCAGCACTGATTCTCTTGGTGTATCAAACTACCTTCTTTCTAGTAATTGAATACACGGCCCTTAAGATTCTGTAGTTTAAGAAATCATATAAGTCATTGGCATGTTTTAGGCAAAATATAATTTAGATTTTGTCCATAAGTTTTGCTATATGTGAAGAGAAGAACTCAAATGCAATAAAAATTCTGTGGTACTGTGCAAAGATGCCTGGTTCATGATGGTGTGGTATCAGTGATAAAAGTCATATAGGTTCTATTCCTGGGCTCTAAAAATAGACAAAAGCAATTACTGTGACAGTCACTGTCACATGCTTCTGTCAGAAACTATAGATGGCATTCCCGTGTTAAGTTTATCAATGCCAAAGTTTTTTGATAATCCATGTTCTGACACAGTCCCTTACCTCAGAATATTTTAATCACTACAGCTTTTTTCTCACCTTCAGTACATCTGCTTCCTAGTTTAGAGTTGTAACTGACAAGGTAAGGATAAAGTGAGGAAAGATTGATAGGGAGTGGTGTGAAAGTGTTTTATTGGCTCAATTGATACACTCAGGAAAAGGGAGAGCTTTTCACTAGAAATCTGAAGAGGAGCTTGGGAAAACACGCTTGTCAGTTCGTCCAATAAAGGAGAATATTTCTGCCAGTAAACTTTCCCTCTTCTATTTTAGAATCCGTAGAGCTACTGATGAGAAGAGACATTAAGCTTTCCTAGTTTCTCTGAAAGTGTCATTTAACCCGGAAACTTTTTTTATATTTAAATTGCTGGTTTGTAATATACTGTCAGACGTGGAATGTTTGTGGTCGTTTGCATTCCTTTGTATGTGAAGACTCTAGCAAAATACACAGTATTGATACGCTTTATCTTTTCTCATTAATGATTTTTTTGGGGGATCCGCTCTCCTAGTGGAGATGTGGGAATTCTAAGTGAAGAATAGAGACAACAGATTTTTTTATTAAATAGAAACACTTGTAATACTACATTCTGCACTTCAGACAGTTTATAATTTGTATTGATGGTACTGAAATGAAAGCAGAAATCTGACACTGCTGCCCCTTCCTGCACTAAATTGTAAAGCAGTTGCAAGTGAAAACTGGCACTGTTCAAGCCTCTTGAGTATTTATCATCATCACCATGGTTGTAGCAGCTGAGAAGATCTGTCTTACTCCTAGAGGATTTTTCCTTTAGTGTGTACCTCAGATATCTCAAGTGGAGTCCAGTCTTCCATGTGGTTAACTTTCATTGGTTTGTTTCTTTCTCTTATCCCCTCTAAATAAGTGATGAGTCCAGTTTAAAGACACCTTAAAATCTACCATCTTGTTATAGCAATCACAATATTAAATCTAATTTCAGTATCAGGAGTGAGTTTTCCTTAGTAATGGTGAAGAAAGTGGCAGCATAAATTAAAGTTACACCTCTTTGTGTTAATTTCTCGCTAGTCTCCTTTTTTCCAGTCCCCTCATGTATATTCTTAATTTTGTCTGTTTAAGACTGAGATGTTATTGACATTCTTTACAATAGCAGTCAATTTAAAGTGCCTGGTTAGTCACTGCTGAATTTCATGGATTGTAAATGTTTTCTGAAGCACAGAATCGCATTGTCTTGGTCAGTTAAGATGCAAAAAAAGAAGTTCAAACTGTACACATCAGATTTAGAAACGCTATCTTCTTACATTTGTGATTGAAAGCGAAATTTCATTGGTAAAATTTTGACATAAGCTGTGGGCTTTTATGTGTGTATAAATATATATATATATACACAAATATGTACCTTATGTTACATTTTTTTGTTCTTACAGAAGCATTTGTGCAGCTGTATAGTGAATTGGAGTGGGGAACTGATGCAACTGTAAAATGGTCTTTCATTTTTTTCCTAAAGTTTTACATGAAAGCAATATCCTCGCATCTTGACTTGTTCACTTGTATTCCACTGTAGGTCCTATGCCCTTTTGTAAAGAACACTTGTGAGGCTTACTGGTCTTTGTTTTTAAACTTAATTATCCTTGTAGCACCCTGTGCTTTCTTGAATTTCATCTCTGCCTGCCTCCTGCTTTTTTTTTTTTTTTTTTTTGCAAGCATTTCTGTAGTCTGAGACCTTCTTGAGGGCTGGTCCTGTCCTGTCATAGTTGATTCCTTCCCTTTATGGTGCTGATGCACAAGCATTTTGCTGGAACGCTGTGTGGGACTCCAGTGCTGCTACTGAGCATTATGCTGTGGTTTATCTATTCCTCTCACTGGAATGTACTAATTGGACGACAGATATGTTTTTCTACTCTATGGGTTGTGGCTAGCCTTAAACGTACTAATTCTTCTCAGATTTATTTTCTGTATTAATACAATGAAATGTAGAGATGGCAGATAAGCAAATAATTTCATCCAGAGTCTCTAATTATACTGAAACTACAGGTACTGACTTCTGAGTCGTCCGAATTTGAAGGCAGAATTAATTCCCTGTGCTATAAATCATTGCAGTCCATTTTTTTTTGTAATTTTAGATGTTGAAATATTAGCATGTATGGAAAAAGTACTAAATATAGAAACATTTTCAAGAATTATAAGCGGATTTTATATTCTTCTGATGGTTTTATTTGTTCATTCTGTGAAAATTGCATAAACACTCTGGTGGTGTTGGTGGAATATGGGAATGATTTATGAAGGAGTCGACTGCATTTTAAAAGAGGAATCACAGGTATTTTCTGCTTTCCATGCCTACCAAATTCTGAGCATATAGATATTCTGAAGTGTATTCTATTATTCATTTTGTATTCCATGAGCCCATTGTCATTAATTTTGTGCTCCATCAATTGTTTTTCAGAATGTTTGAAGTCTTTTGACAGGAGGACATATTTTCTGGTAGAAAAACATTGAACTAGAAGTTGTTTGGATTATGTTCTTAGCTGTGCTGTCCAGTATCAGCCCTGGCCCAAGTTTGTGCAAAAGAAAAGAAGCTTTAATGAAAAGGCCTGTGGATGAGGGATTTTATTTATGGCGAACATTGTTTGCTCACCAATGGGAGTAAGTACAATTCTAACTTAACAGCATGCTGTGGCAATTTTGGGCATTTTATTTCAGCCAAAGGTAGTGGCTGTGTATTTTGCCAGGTGTCTGATTAAATTTGCTTTTGACAGTGATTGCAATTTGGCTGTTCCTTATGGAAAAATATTATTTCTATGCACAAATCAATTATGTGAATTTAGATCCTTGCCATAAGTGTATGATCAGTGATAGCTAGAGAATTAATAAGTACAGGTTGGATAGTGGAGAAGCTTAATGTTGCAAGTTACAAGTTAAATTCCTGCCCTTGTTAAGGTTTTGTATAGTTGGTTTAGTTCAAGAACTTCAGTATTCACTTCAAGATTAAATATAAGAAAGCTGTAATTACTTTAGTTAGGGAGAATACTTTGTTAGCTGAAACATGCTCTGATATTTGTTATTCAGTGGTAATTTTCATTACTCAAACCTTTACTCCTGTTGACAGAACTGGGGATTGGCTGTACTGGATTTTTTTTCTGCCAGCTGGTGAAACCTTTCTCTCAGAGCAACATCCACAAGGTGGTGCCTTTTCATCACCTGAAGGGGAAAGAAACTATGCTTTACAAAGTTCATGTTGTCTTTTGGCCTGTTGCTTGATAGGAATGGGAAGCTCAGATATAGAGGTGAGAGTATACTTTTCTTCCTGAATTAAACTGAGTGCAGTCATTCATCATTTCAGCCATAAAGGCTGGAAAGAGATTGACGGTGATGCTCTGAAGTTCAGAACTGGAAGAGAAAGGTAGCAGTGTTGGCAGATTCATTAAAAGTTTGGCCCTGGAAGTTGTGCAGGCCAAGGAGTATGTCAGATATTGTCAGAGTACCTTGTGAAGTCAGATCTAGAACTGCAACAACTTTTACACGTCAAGCTCAGGCCACTTTGGTGGAACTATGCAGGAGCCCGGAAGTGGAAGTGTTTCAGGCAAGCACTCTGCAATTTGGAGAGTGGGTGAAGGGGGACAAGCATAGCATTGGCAATTCTTCTTTAGTTACATCATAGTTTATGTTTGTAAGGTGAATTCAGCTGAAGATGAAGCAGTTGGGAAATGTTCTGGAATATTATCCTCTATTGCAGAATAGGACCTGAGTACAGAAGTGTGATGAAGTGTTTTTCACATGACCTGTATGTAATTCCCAGCTGTGAACCCTCTGGCAATGAGCGTGAAATCCAAAACACAGCTGAGAGGGGAAAGAGCTGTTGTCAGCTCGGACTGAACACTTGTGTATTCATAGCGTGGTGCTTTTACAAACAGACATTAGAGTACACCAGAATAATGTGGTTTTGAGGTCTTTGCAGGAACCTCCTCCTAGCTGTGTGCAATTTCAGATACAGTGGCAATCAGTGCTGAAGGAGAAGCAGGTGTGCACCATATTGTGCTGGTTTTCCCCTAGAAAGCAGGCCTTGACCACCCGGCCTCCCTTGCTTATACCTCTGCCAAATTTCTTGCTGTAAATTGGTCTTATGTTTGCCTTTGTGTACCTTGTGACCCCTTCAAAATATTTGTGGTATTTTAAACCCCACATTGTGTGCATGACACAGTGTTTAGTTTGGAAACGAAGTTTAATTTAATCACACATGCTGATTGTGGTGTTTACTTTGGAACCAGTGAGTAGGAGGCAACCTTTTTTATATTTTATTATTCTGGATGAATTCTCCATGTTACTTGATAACCATGTACGAGTTAGAACTAAATCAGTATTCAAAGGAATGCTGATACATGGATGGCACTTGAATACAGCCTCTCATCCACTCTGGGCTTGGATTCTGTAGGACACCTAAATTCTGGGTGTTTGAAGTTAACTGTGGTGATAGCAATAGAGTGGCTATTTTGTTTTTTAAGAACTGTGTGTCGTTCCTCTTCGTGTGCCAGTGGAGCTGGAGACGGAGCTTTTTGGTAAAAAGCAACATTCACAGTAGAGGAGAGGCTTTTCCTGTTTGTTTCTTCCATCTATTGCAAACCAAGGGAGCTGTGTTTGTAGAGGGAGTTTATAGCTCTCTGGCCTTGGCCTTGTTCTGTTTACATTTACAGCAGAGTGTTAGAAACTAATTTTTTACTCCCTGCCAACTGTTCTCTACCCCTGCCTTCCCAGCAAAACTGCTCCCATGGTCTGTGGTTAATAATGCATGTGGTGGTAATTCTGGCCCCAAATCTTATCTTTCTCTGAGTGCTGAGAGACTTGGGGAGATAAAGGTGGTGAGTTTCCATGAGCCCTTTTTAATAGAATGTGACAGAAAAGGGTGCAACAGAAGGCTGAAAGGAATCATCTAGCAAACTTTAATGCAGCATTGCAAGGACGCTTCTTCAGTATTTTGACTGCTGAAGAGAAATGATTTTGATGCAAAGTTTTGCATGTCGTGAAACAATGGATAACATCTGAGAGAGTTAAAGCTGTGTGTTGTGTGAATAACTCCAAGTTGTATTTTTCCTGTAATGTTCAACTTGTGTTCTTCTTCTATAAGAAGCTTTCTTTCAAGAAAAGTTCTGGAATCCTCCCCTAATAAAGCAATGCACTTAAAAGACAAGATTTCATGATCCAGGGATTTTTTAAATACTTTCTCTTTTCTATTCTAAACCCCTGTGTAGCAAAATGCAGTGTTACTTCCATGACAGTTATCTGGCGGCTTTTGACGAATGCTGTTTTTCTGGTGTTTGCTGTAAGGTTGTTTTCTGTATCAGATTTCCTTGATCTTCTGGAAGAAAACAGGATGTTATAAGAGCATAATCAAGATGAGAGGAAAACCAGGCTAATTCTTTGTTGTGGTTGTGTTGGTTTTTTTTTCTAATTTAATTGAAAATCTTAAGATCTGCTGTAGATCATTGTATTAACTTCGATTCCTTACCTCAAAGGTGATTGTCTATCTTCTGAGCATAGTGAGTGTGTTAATCTAAATGGAGGAAAATCCTTGAAATTATGGCATCAAATGTAGTATAAAATTGAGTGATTTCTGTATAATGTTTTTGGCACTGCCTTCCATTTGTTGTCTGTAGAAATACTGCACTTGAGTGCAGACACAGCAGATGGCACTTGAGTCATTAATTTTATGATGTAGGAAAAAAAGGCAAACATGGTTATGGCGTTAGCTGCTTGTAGCAATAGGCACATTTTATTGAAAGAGCAGCTTCAAAGATTGTCCCTTCAGTTAAATAGTCCTAGAAGAAAGTAAAACATGCACAAATTCTTTTGCAGTTCAGGCAGGCCCTCTCCATGTCTTTCAGTTTGTTGAATTTTTAAAAGACAAATGGACAGAACATGATCAGCCTGAATCATAAATATGTTGTGCCACATTCCCTTTAAATGTGTTGCCAGTGTCTAGTTTTGCAATCTGTTGTTTACAGCATATTCTCTAATATGGCTTCTTTTTTTTTTTCCGGTCTTGCTTACTTCATTAGCCCATTTGTGATGCAACCTCTGATAGCAGGTGAATGATAAAAATCTGCTAGCTGAGTGGATTTCTAATAGTATTGTCTTATTATCGGAACAGTTTGAATATTATGTTCTTTACTATGGCGAAGTCTGACAACCGAGGCTAAGAGTATGCTGGTAGTTTTGTTAATCAAAATATAAACCTATGATCTAGGGTATTCCAAAGTGGTTAACTTATGCTATCTTTGCTGCTGTTCCCTTGGGCATTACTGTTTGGTCATTTGTTTATTCTCAACATTTTCAATATTCACATGAGGTAATGGACTGACCATCCTGAAAGCTGAAGTGGCAGTGCAGCCTTCCCCAATGATATCCTGTCACTATGATTCAGCACTAATATTTATTGCTGAGTTAAGAAGATGTAGTCAGACTCAGTTCATGATTCATTCTTTGACCTTTCTGCTGATGCTCATTTAAGACTTACTTTAATGAGGTTGCTATCAGGCTTGAACCCAGAACTAACTTCCTTTATGTTGTTCTTCCTATGTTGTTCTATTACTCTGCCAATTCAAACATTTGCATGAACTCTAAAACCTGGAAGGCCAAAAAAGATGTTTATTTACTAGAAGACAGAATTCTAACCTATCTTTCTCTTTTTTTTAGCCAGTGTTTGTAAAATATATTTACGTATGCTTTACTAATTATCATGTGATTAGTACTGCATGTGGCAAAAAGTACTGCAGTTACCAGGTGTGACTCTTCAGGGAGCTTATCCCTTGGTTTGTTTTGCTTTGAGTATTTGCCAGTGAGTCTCATCTCTCAGTACAGCTCTAACTGGTTGCACAGATGTTTATTAGATGGAAACATAAGAACTAAGAGAAAAGTGTAGGGAACTTTGAGGACCTAAATGATTATAGCTGCCTCCTAGCATGGTGTCTTCATCTCATGAGTAGGACAAGTCCTCTGATGTTGTAGCTGCATCTGTCCTTGATTCAAGATGCTCTGCTCAGGTTAGAGTAATTAAATCCTTTTAGCAACCTGTCAGTTTTGCAAATGATTTTTCATTCCAAAAAGCCAACTTTTTTCTCTTTGATTGAGACTCTCCAGCAGGAGGTACCTTTTTGCTTTGCCAGTTGGAGAAAGCCCACATACACTTCCAAAGTCTGTACTGGAACTCACAAGCATTTAATTTTAATTCCAGGCAACTATCCCTTTGCTGCTGCCTTTGGAACAGCTCAGCTGTGGAATAAGTGACCTAATCTGGAAATTTGGAAGTGAAGTATTCAGTGAAGCCCTGGGGTTTTACAGTTGGAGTAATTAAGGAGAGAAATTGCACACGCTGTACTTGATTTTTGTTTTAATTAGTCTTCCTTTGATCTAGTATCTCAATTTAAATTTTAAGATTTGACTCAACAACCTGCTATGGTATGTTGCTTAACTCCTCTCCTTCTCAGCCTGTAGAGGAGTTGTAGAATATTATTTACGCTTTCTGCTATGTATTTTGTTGGGGAGGGTTTTGGCTGTCACCCCTGCTTCCCATTTTCTACTTGGGATTCTTTCCATCTGCCTCATCCTCTCTTTTCCTTCATTCTTCCCTCTCCCCTCCCAATCTACTTTCTTTATCCTCAAACATGTTCACCAACTTTCCATTCACTTTAGGATGTAGTTGAGAACTGTTGTAGCTTTCAGAAGCCTGCCTCAGGCATCTTTGTAGTGTTGTCTCCTTTGCTATGGATCAGTCCCCCTTCTTCCATGTGACTTCCCTTTTATTGTCTGCCTATTGGAATAGGCTTCCTGCATTTCTCTGTCTTGCTGGATGAACCCCCTAATTTTAGCTATTCTTTGAAAAATCTTTTTTTATTTCTATCTTACGTGAATTCCCCTTTCCTATGTTAATATATTCTGTCTCAGTTTGTCACAATGTTGTTTTTGTGATACAGCACAAGTATTTTCAGATACACTATCTCAACTTTGATGTTTAAGGCTACAGTGATCATATTAATGATGAATATTCTTTGTTTTTCAAGCAGGTTTTTATAAATACAGTCAGTGGTTGTTGTGCAGGTCCTCTTTGATGGAAAAAAACTTCCAGCTTTAGAACGAACCGCAATTTAAGTCAAAGGCATCAGGCCAACCATGATTTCTTGAAGAAAAGTCACAGAAACATTAATATCAACATAAAACAAATAAGACTGTAGTTTTTCAAGTCTTATCCAAAAACTTTTCCTGCCAAAAAGCTGCTGGGCAGATATGGTAAATGGCATAGGAACTCCATCTATCTATTTTGGAAAAATAGAGCTTAATATTGACTTACCAAGATTTGAACTTTACTTCAAGGAGTTGGATTTTTTAGAATTAATCTAAACTATGTTGCTATTGAACTTTTGTTGCATCTGAATGGATATGTGCCCTTTTATATTTTATAAAAAAGCAGAAAATATTTGGAGTTTCAGTTCAGTGCACAAAAATGCTTATGGATACCTGCAGTAGCTGTGCTTTCTTTTTGACAACCAATCTTTTTTTTCCTTCAAGTGAAAGAAACTGTGCTACTGATTTTTTTCCATGATAACTTACCTGAACAATGATACAGTCACCCCGTGGCCAGTGAAATTGCTAGCAGGTGGATGGAAGGAGACCTGGTCTAATGCTTTACTTGATTTGTGAACTTCAGCTAGTTGCTATTTACTTAATAGCAATGTTAAAATTTTAAAAGTAGTTTTGTGGGTTTCTTTAAAGTGGTTTGGCTATCTAGTTGCATCTGTTGCATTTTGAATTAACAAAATAGAAATCAGTCATGTAGGAATTCTTCTTAAATGTATGAATCTTAACTTTCATAACTGGTGTTTACTTTCTGATATTGTGCATCTCAGCTTTGACAATTACAGTGAAAGGCCTAATCACTTCTAGTCTTATGTGATTTCATGGTATAGCAGAATGTTAAATTGAAACACAATAGGTATGTTTTTTTCCTTCAAACAGTGAAACTTGGATTTTTTTTTCGTAGCCCTTAATCAAGCAAACAAAGCCTAATAACGATGTACCTGAGAAGCCAGTGGGGAGAACCAAGTGTCCAGTATTGAAAAAGTATGAGTATACCCCTTAAACAGTGTATGTAAAACATTTTTAAGCTTTTTGTCTTTGGTTAAGATTGGGGTTTTTTGAAAGAGATTTTTTTGGTTGTTGTAGTCTGGAGAGGGTTTTCAGTGGTAAAACTGAACTTTGTTGAGATTTTGAAGAATGAAATAGCAATGAAATAGGTGATAATTACCAAGAATACTGGCTTGAAGTTTTTTATTTTATACTCTGTTGTATTTTTTGCAAATGCTAGGCCACACTGGATTTTTCATTAAACTGTTACTTGTCATGTCTGCTAAACAGAATATATGTATTTATTTCATCAGCTCTGATTACTCTTAACTGCTTAGTCTGGGATTTGTCATTCATATCGAATCTGTTCTTTTGTTAGTGGCTCCTAATAGTTGTACACTGAGGTAAACTTTTTGAATGTCGTTCCAAATCAAATAAAATCATGTTTGAAAAGCTCTAAGATAAGCACAGAATTGCCACATCTTGTCTTTCCACCTCTTACATATGGAAGAAACTGTTGGTTTATCATGAAAAGACTATTCCTTGTTCATGGAATCTCATAATCCATACCTAGTAATGCACGTGTTGCTTTGCTGCTGCTTTTTAGGAATTTCATTCCTTCAGGTTGTCAGAGAGCTTGAAGGGAAGTAACCAAATCTTTTTCAGCTGAGGCTTTCCTATTATGTCTGGTAATGTGAAATACAGATGGTAGTGTGAGTAGTGAGTAGCTGGTCATAAGTGATAGTGTCTGAGAACTGAGTAAGGTATGGCTCTTGATTATTACAGATTATTACATCGCTGTAGTAATGTGAGTTTATTAGGCATGTTACTACAAAGCTTTGTAGTCCATAAGAATTCAGTTAGTTTCTTTTGATCTTGCAGTCTGCCATAGTTTAACCTCAAATACTACAGTTTCTTTGAGTGCAGTTTTGACTGTCTTAGGGATTTCTAGAAGAAAGCAATAATACAAAGAGATTTGCAAGCAGAATATGGGGACTTATAAAGGAGCTTCACCAAAGGCTTTCATTTCTGGGACAAAGAAGAATGGTTAAACAATTATTTTTGCAAAGTTACAAACACAAACTTCATTTTGGCAACTTGGCTTTTGTAAAGTCTTTATTTACGTATTCTAAGTGTTATAGGTGAAACAAAACCCCCACAATCATGTAAATAAAATTAATTATTCCAGTATGTTTGTAATGGAGAAAATGAGAGAAAATTGCTGTTTCAGACTTGAGGAGGAAGTACTGCATTGTGAATTGCACATCATTATCTTGATCAACTGAGATTTTTTTTTGGAAAGACCTTCAGGATAGTATTGTTCTGGTATTAACTAGCAGTTCATAGTATTGCAGTACTGAGTGAGTAGATTTCATTCTGGGTGTTGAAAAAGCAAAGATGAGGAACAGTGTTACTTTGTTTTGCCTTGAAGATAAATCACTTTAATATGACACAGAAGTCTGACCTGAATTCTGAGTGATTATGGCGAGTCACCAAAACTACCAAAAATGGAGATTTTTCTGAAATATGGGCAGATTTCAGATTGTTTGGATAAAGTGATTAATCTCTCTCGTGCCTGGCTTACATAAGTACTGGCTGCATCAAATAGATCACGCTTACTTCTGTCATGCAGGCTTTATCAGGCCTAGCTTGGGTACCTTGGTAACTGTCCTTAGAGGCGAAATGTTTCTACTAGTGAAAGATGCTGTTGAGTAGGTGCTTATCTTCACTAGGTTATGAATATTATTAACTTGATGTTAATTGGCAAAATAAGTGGATTTTCCCCACCCATTTGATCTTAGCTACAAATGCATGAGTCAGCTTATACGCATACCGTACAGTTACAGAAGTGCAATCATGTGTCTCGGATGAGACAGCAGTCGAATAATGTGCACAAAAATATGACCAATGATTTGGTCACATCTGTTGGTTTCATGGGAAATGCCATGAGATTGTTGTTCAGTCGGTAGAGGAATCTTTTTTAAAATTCTTGTCTGATACACCTTCAGACGCTAAACTCTACTTGCTTTTATCTGAATCCTGCTGCAGATTGAAGTCTTGGTTCCAGAAAGTCTAAATATTTGAAATCTGAGTCAGAGAAATGCAAGTCATTCACTGTAGCGTTTAATGGGATGGCAACATTTTGCTTGTAAATCTAGTTAGATATCAGCTAGTAAATGGAGAAGGAATGAAAAACAATGGAAATGCTGTTTTCATTTTGAAGTATCATGTACTCTTCTTGTTTTGAAATGCAAATACCGAAGGACGATTTAAGAGCAATAACAAAAACCCACTATATTCTCCCCCTGCCACTTTTTCCACTACAAAGCAGATCTTTCAGTATTTTGTCAAATACCCTGAGCCTTTCATATTCAAGCCATAAAGACTGGCTAACTGGAAGGTTTGGGAAGGATGGGTTAAGAGGTGTGGAAAACAAGGGGGATGTGTGTATTTGCTTGTCAAGGACATGGAGTTTGCAGATATTAAAGCGGAATTGGCCAAGGATTAAAATGTGAAGGAATGTACAAGAAGTTGTACTGCTTTCTGTAGATGCTATTTTCCCTTTAGGCATTTGAATCTGAGAGAGGTTTGTTTTTATATGGCTGAAGACAATTTATGATTTCAGCATACCCAGTGGGCTAAACCCTGAAAATATTTCATAACAAAGATAACTAGGATAAATGGTATATGGATTTGTTATTCATTTGAAGGTGAACCTCAAAGTAAACATCACTGGTTTCCTGAATGTTTTAAGTGGTGCTTTGCTATGTTTGACTAATGGACATTGTGAGTTTGAGAATTTCAAATAGCAAGGTAGATTTCATTGAGAATAACACCGAGTGAAACAGTGGTCTGTCAAGTGAGATTACTTTTAATGTAACTTTATCTCAGCCATGTAAGTTAAGAAAAGGTTGTAAGTAAGTGCTCATTGTGCAAGAATATCAAGTGTCTCTAATATCTAAAATGTGTGTTTGGATGCTTAGCATCTGTTCCTCATCTCTTAAAAATATTCTTCTGTACGAGACAGTTCGCACAGGTGGTTGTTGTTTCTTTTTTTAAATATGAAATTATTTGAAGATTGTAAGAATGGGGAAAAAAAAAGTATGTACAAGACAAATGCGTGGCCTTTAGTTTATATAAAGGTAGGATATTCAGTAATAAAATTATAGTTCAGTAGACTTTGGAATAGGGGAAGGGCTTTAAGTATTGTGACTTGCCCTAAATTTACAGGGAAAGTGATTTCTCTTCAACTCTTGAGCACAATTTGAAACTTTTAGCAGCAAAGTAAAAAAGGTTTTGCTGTAGTTGGTACCAGATCCTTTAACTTACCATTTGAATCTTGAAAATGATTTATTTTCCTTTGCTGATAACTTGAGCCCGAAGCTTAGGCTGTAGTGATTGTGCTTTGCATTGAAATACTTGTTTGATGCTTTATTTATTGCAACAAGCATATATTCAACTGCCATTGGTATGTTTTATGAATGCTGAAGTACAGGAAGGCTATTTTTAAACTTGTAAATCTAATGTGGATAGTCTTGTTACATATCAGTTTTGAGATTATAAAGGTAACAAAAGTCTTGTTCATCCCTCAGCACCTTAAAGTCAAGTCCGGACAGTATCATGAGTAAGATCCAAATGCTACTTACTTCTGATCCACCCGTGAAAGTGTTGCAATTATGCCTGTGAATTTTTTTCTAAAATGTTTCTCTTCTCTTTTTTTAAAAAATGAAAAAAGTCAGCCTGTCAGCTGGAACAACAGTGTTGCAGAGAACCCTTCTGTTATGATAGGACTTTGGTTGACTTGGGCTGTTCTGAGTTTTTCCAGCCCAGTTATCATTCCTTGTGTTAATCCCCACTGAAGTATAGTTCTGATGAGTGGCTATCTCCTTTCATCCTTCTGTGACTGTATGCACTGCATATAGACTCTGAAAGTGACTGTGATAGTTTGTGTCAGGGACATTGTGGGACCAGTGAAATTTCAAATTAGAATAAGGTGCCTGGTGGGGTATTAGAAACATGAATTCCTTCTAGATTCTTCACAATGAAACCTTAAGCAGGCCAGGCAATCCAAGTAGGATGGAAGAACCAGAAGGATGTTGTGAGTAGTTTACTGCATGCTTAGTCTGCTAGAATTTACTCTTAATGAATGGCTCCTAAAATGAGCTTTGCATGCCCTTACGCACATGCTTCTCCTGCAGTGGAGAAGTTACAAAACCTGTTGGGCTTGTTTAGGACTTGAAGCAGCCAAATGATTATGTGGTGTGTGCAGCGCTGTTATACCTTGGGCGTTTTTTGTGTGTACATTTCTGTGCAGGGTGTGATATGCTGTATGTACCAATAGTTCTAAGTATCTGTATTGAAAGAAAGGAGTTTCCTCAAATCTGAAGTCTGTCTGATCTTTATTTGGAGATACCATTGGCTTGAGATGCTGTGTGTTAGTTACACAGGTGTATCAGTGTTAGTAGGATCTGTACCTTAGTCTTCTCTAGCTGCAGATAAACAATCTGTACAATGTACTCTGCCTCACTATGATGGTAAGGTTTTTCTCATGACTTTTCCATGTAAAGCACTGTAAATATGCAAACCAATTACTGCAGTTCTGAACAGAATCTGAACTGTCTTTGCAAAGCATTCATTTGGCTTCTAGTTCCTACCTCAACAGGTTGCTATTGATGCATTTCATACTGATGAAAAGTGCATACAATGTTAAATATGTTTCAGGGGATTTGTAGATATGTTGGTTGACCAGGAAATTCCTTTGATACTGATCTTTCTGTGCTCAGTACCCATAGACCAGAGGACTGAAGTAAGTGGTGAATGCCTTGGATTAAACTAGAAGGCTGAAAATTAATGATGCACAGTAAATGCATCCACAAGCATATTTCGATAGATAAGTCTACCAGCAGCAGGAGTCCCAGTTATAATTAAGATGTTGAACAGCAACAGTTCTTCAGTTTGTAGTCTGTTTGCAGTCTGTAGAGAAATAACTGGAAATCTGTTTCATTGTCAAGTAGTAACACAAACTGGGTGGCAGCAGGACCTGCCTGGCAGTGAAGGACTCTGACTTCTGTTTCATACTAGTACACTGTCCTCTAAGTTCCCATCAGATGAGAAAAACCTTTCTACCTCTGATAAAGTTATTTGCTCTCAAGACACTGTCTTTGTTTCTTTGTTATGCATTAAGATCATCTAAGTCATTACTTGACCACTTTCTTTTACATTGAAAAAGTGTGTTCTGTAAAAGTCTGAAATGGTACACAAGTTACTGGTAGTTTTATTTGTCAGAATAATAACATTAATATAGCTGGAAACTGTAATATAATTTGAGAAGCTACTTAATTTTCAAATGTTAATAGCAGATCACCAACTTAGCAGTACTTCTGCATAAACTACTTCTGTATAAGAAATTATGACAAAGGAGCAAAATACATGCCTGCTGAAAGGTGTAGAGGGCAGAATCTGGCTTTTTGAGTTTAGCAATGGTAAAGAGGCTTCTAAGTCATTATCTTACACCAAGTCAGTATCTTTTAATAGACCTTTTGAAGAAAAGTTGCTCCTTCAGTTTTATTGAACAATTATGCCTCTGTCCTTTCTTATTCAGCACTATGAATTTAGGAGCTATTACAACATTTATACTTGTTTGCTGCAAGTACAAGGTTGTCCTGACTGACTTGCTTTCACTCATTGTTAAATTTTGTTTTCAAAGTTTTATTCTTACATAAAACTTTTTCACTTTGGTCTCAAGGCTTTCTGCATCATTTGTTTGCATCTAACTTTTCTTGGATTTCTTTTTGCAGAAATAAAATTAAAGTTCAGGTAGTAAATGTTTTAATAGTGCTAGGGGAACTTGTCAGACTGATATTCTTTCACTCTGCACTGTCAGAAATCTTTTAGTCTTATTTTTTTTCTCTCTCCTGACTGTCACCCTGCCAGTTCTGTTGTAGCCTTTACTGTGGTTTCTTACCCCACCCCACTGCCAGGAACTATTTTTTTTACTGCCCTGTAATGCGTTTATATATAGAAATAGAGGTAAGATAACCTTACTTTAGTTTTTGGATTAAACTATTTGCGGACCATTTAAACCAAAAAATTGTTATATCTGTTTCAGAGTACATTAGGCAGGTGAATAGAGTGCCAGGGAAAGTGATGTTAGTTATATTGCTGTTCAGCTTTAGTTATGTTGCTGTTCTGGCATCTGCATGCGAAATACAGGGTATATAAATAAAAGTGTGATTTGGATAAACATGTTCAAGACACGGTTTAGAGTTTGCTATCAATATCTTAAGAACTCACCAGCTTAATATTTGGTATTTCCATATATGTTTAAAAATAAGCTTATTAGATTTTTACTGATTGTTCTAATGAAAGTGTTGCCCATTTTGACATGTTTTGGAATGTGATGGTGAATGTGTTTGCTTTCCTGTTTTGTTTTTTTCTTTGTTTGTTTTAAGCTCTCTTCCATAGCATGAATGTTGAGCAAACACTTTTAAGAAAGAGACAGAAGCAGTATCTTTTAGGACAGTTACCCTTTGTGTGTAAGGCTGGCATAAACCTCTCACTCAAAGGGGGGATGGGGAATATGTGTAGTGTGGGTGGAGTTTAAATGCACACAATGCCGTTGGAAGCCAGTCATGATAAATATAGTGAAAAAGTGTCTCCAGCTCTAAAGCATAAATCCTAAACTTTATAGAGACTTCTAATAAGAAATAAATTAATAACCATCTGAAATCTGTGTATGGGCGAAGGCTTGCTTTTATCAAGTATTATACTGGCAAAAGAGCTGCACCTTGACCTGCTGCTGCACTGTGATTCAGCTTGTTCTGGTTGAGGTATAAATGTATTTGGGTGCTTTTTTCCCCCGTAGTTACAAGCCTCATGTCCATCGAGAGGGTGATATTTCTAAACACTCACTGTTTCGGCAGAGAAGTTGCCTACCTTAATTTTTTGTCTTCTGGAGAAACTTAATGTTTTGTTGTTTTGGTAAATCACAGGCATGCTGAATGCTCTGTTTTTACTAAACAAGTAGGTCTAACAAAGCAGGTTTCATGCTTCTTTGGTAAGAATTATAATAATTCATGTTTCTATTTGTCCCAGCTGATGCAGGAGCTCAAATGCTTCTGGATTTTGGCCTTGGTGACCTTAAGTATGTCAAACTAATGGTTCAAAAGTTACTATTGTCCTTTTCATTGCTATAAAACCCTGCACAGGCTAGAACTGCATCTTTTTGTAGTTACTGAACCAGATATGTAGGTAAGTAGATGATAGTGGCTTGGTAAAAGGAAAATGTTACAAACCAGTAGATGAAGCTTTTAAAACCAACTTTGTTAAAAAGCCTTCAGGTAAATGAAGTGTATGTAATACTAAACTCATACAGATGTATACTTTCCCCATAATTACAAATAAGGATGAAATGAGTTCCCAGAGGAAATCTAGGAGCTGTATTTTATTGTCTCAGTGAGGAGTAATGGTGTATGAAATGATTTATTCCAGAAATGTTCCCTCCAGCAAGTTTGCAGGACCTGCTCTAGCCTGTAGCTCAGAAAGCAGAAAGTGTTGGAGGGTCCCAGAGCAGTACAGGTATTATCTAATAAGCAATTCATGTGGTGTGACCGAAGAGCACTGCAAAGTTATGCTTGTAACCAGTTTGGCAAAAGTAGAAGGATATGGAATGTATGTCTATATATAGGAGTTTAACAGGCCTCTCATCTTTGCATGGTTCAACATCTTAGTATGTGTAAATGAGAAGCTGTTTTAATTAACTGTCATCTTACAAATGAACATGGGGAAATACATTCCAGTTTAAGGTTGTCATTGTTCACAATTTTGACTAACTTTTTAAAGTTATGCATTTTTATATTCTTGAACTGTGTATGATACTAAGCAGGTTTTGTTTTCTGGAAAACGCATACACACAGCGCCAGGTTATGATTTCTACTGTATTAATAGCTTCAAGCTTTTTTGGGTTTTTATGTAGTGATTAGTAGTGCTTTTGAATATTCTCTACTAAAAGTGGTTGCTTTATTGGTGAATACAAGGCTCCTTTTAGTTGTTTAATAATTCTACTGAAAGACATATATAAAAATCACAAATTTCATTGTATTTTCTTAGATCATCCGTTTCACTTCTGAGAAAAATAAGGACAGCTTTCAAAATCTTAATTGAAGAGCAAAGGCTCCAGGGAAGGAAAAATATATAAAAGATGCCTTGTGCTACTTGCTTGTATTATTTGATGGGCTTAAAACCTGAACTGTTGAGTGGACAAATGTCTGGCTTTTGTGGCCTATGCATTTCTCAAGTGTCCCTTTCTAAGAAACTGCACTATCATTATGTTAAATATGAATTTAAAGTATATGCTGCTGCTCTTTCTATCAGGAGCTGTTTTCTGAGGGAGATGCGTTTTGGTCACCTGGTCACCCCTTCTTAAGGGGATGCATTCAAGATAAAGGTCACGTTTGTTGATCTCTAGTCTGGCGAAGTTGTTGAGTAGCTTAGGCAGGTGCACCTCACTTTGTTGGTGAGGCATTGGTTATATACAATATGATTTAGAATTTGTATCCATGGCAAAAAGATATTAAGATCCCAGAACACAGTGGCAGACAGTTACTTAGTTGAGATACAATTTTAAGTGATGACTTTTTTTCATATTCAGTTTCCTTTTAAACTTGTAGGTCAACTGAGCCAATTAATATATTTTATACTAACTCACAATCCACATTAGTTTTTTTAATCAAAACTATATGACTGTATGCACCAAAAAAGAATCATTCGCTTTCCATTGAAATGGAACCTAAGAGGCAAAACAAAATCAGAAATCATGAGGCAGAAGTCTGAAATACACGTCAGTTTTTAAATAACCCATAGATCTTCGTCAGACCAGCTCAGCGTGTCTGATCATGCTTGGAAGATATGCTGCTGTTTGTTATGCGTAAGAGTATTGGGAATTTACTTGAGATTTATCTTGGTTTAAAAAATCTTCTGGTGATGCTCTGCCAGTGGTTATACGAACCTAAGTGCAGTGCCAGGTCAGTAACAGAAAACACACTGTCTTCATCAAAAGGCATCTGAACTTTTCAGCTGTCCTGGTTTATAGAAACATTATTAAATCAGAAAATTTACCAAAAAGATGCAGAACTTGACATCTGCCTATAGTTTCAGAAAAATGCTTTGTATTTACAATGTAGAATTGAGATAGATTCCTGTTCTAAAAAAGACATCTGTCAGGCAGAGATGTGCTCTGTTTAGAGAATATAGAAACAGAGAGACCAGTTAGGGTCTAATGAGGGGAAAAAATAATGAACAACTTTAACAAATGAGTTAATAAACCCTCCTTTTTGTAGACATTCTTTTACCCAACCACTGTCTCGAGTGAGGTATGGTTATTTTCATCTGAGTCCGAAGTTAACCACTCTACTGGTTTCATTTATTTAAACCTAAATCAAAGACAATGGTTAGATATATTAAATATATTTGTTGGACTTTCTTGGGAAAAAATTGTTTGGTTCTTGGGCAAAAATGCAACTGGAACTGTAAGAAAGTCAAAATTTATACTTCTGGTGCTTTGGGTTTTCAGGCAGCTGTGTAACATTTTTGATGCATTTATATTTTAGGTAATTTAGGAACATTTATTAGCTTGCACTTGGTGCTATGTTCTGATCTGCTTGGTTTGTGGATAAAAGAAAATTCATGGCTGTTAAGGGCACAGCCTTGTCACCTGCCTGTAAAAGCCTATATAGACCTACATTGTGTTGGTCCAGTGCAACTTGCTTTTCAGTTTCGTGCTAGCAACCTGCCTGAAAGATATTCTTTGTCCTAAACTAGTGCTTCAAGTTCACTAGGAGTCAAGTATTACCTCACAAGTGCTAAGGCTGTTTCAGGAAATGGTGAGACTGTTGGATCCCTTACTGCGTTGGATAACGTAACATCTGAGGAAGTTGCAAGTCCTTAATCCATGAAATATATAAAGAGCCATGCTTAATGCATCTCCTAATTTCCCAAAAGAAGGTGAGCTCATTCTCTCAGATGTTTAGTGCCAAAAAAATCATGGAATAAAATGCTATTCAGAGTAACAGCCAGGAGACAGTTTATGGAAAGGCTCCCCTTTAAGGAGGTCCTCTGCAAAATCTAATTTATCTTGCCCCTCTGTTCTTTATGGCATTAAGGAGTTAAACCAATTAAAATATATTAGCATAAGATGGGATATCTGCCTGGGGTCTTACTGCCTAGTAACTCATGGTTAGTTTCTTGAGTTGGTGTCATTGCATGTTGCCTTCTCCAGTCATCAGTGAGCATGCCCATTGTTATTGTCACCTCAGGTAGGAGGGTGGGAAAGGTGCCAGCTCTTATAGCAGACATCACTTGGGCTTTTTCCAGACTGAGGAATATGTCCTTAATGAAAAGCTCCAGGTGTTGCCAGTGCAGAAATGGAATTGCTGAGAAACAGATCTTATTCTTAACCAAAACTTCATTCACCTGGGGTTTCATGTGTCCTTGCTGAAGGCATGTTCTCTTCTTTTTCTTATAAGTGGCTGAATAATTAACACCACTGTCTTGGCTTGTCACAGCTACAGTGAGAGGACAAAAGGCCTGGTTATCTCTCTGTGATGGCATGAATGTGAATTAAGACATAGCTGTGTTTCACTCCTGTGTTGCATGTATCTGTTCCTTTCAGGGTGCTTGCCCCTCTGCCCCCTTCTCCTGCCCACACATAAAGTTCAAACACTGGCAATATCCTGCACTTCTGTAACAAGACTGTCTGGAACTCCTTGCATCCTCCCAAGGTGACATTATGCAATTTCTGGGCTTTCAGTTTTTTCTTCTGAGACCTTTTCTGTCTAATTCCAAGTGAAATGGTAGCTACCTTGGAGCTTCTCACATGTTTTTTAATATATGTAAACCAAGTTAGAAAAGGAATTGCTGTCATCTCGTAATTCCTGTGACTGGAAAGAAAAATTAAATTTTCCTGAAAATAGTGAGTAGAGGTGAAGCTTCTTCTTTAGGACTCCGGATTTCCTGAGCAGTTTTCAGTTTGTTTCACAGCCTTAACATCAATTAAATGTAGCTTGTTTGATATTTAAGTTGTATTTTTGATAAAAAGGCAGAGAGGGTGTGTGTGTGGGTAAGGAGTGAAAGGTCTTTAAAATGCTACCTTGTACTCAGGAAACGAAATATTTTGGCTTCTTAAATAAATGTGATATTTGGCCATTTATATAACAAAAAATTGCAGCTGCTATTTGCTAGGTAGTCAGAAAGGACTTGGAAAGAAAATATTCAATCCCTAAGAAACCAGTTAATCTGTGTATATCTCACACCTTGACTGCTGATCCATTGTAATGGATCTGAAAGCTTGTTGGGGGCACTGTCTTAGAATGCTGGGTCTTGGCCTATCACATTGTTCTGTGGTTTCTGAGTTGCACTCATGTCTTCTCCCTTGGGATCCTGCCTTCTCTGTATATCTCCACGTGATCCATTAGAAAACCATGTGAAGTGGGGAGTGGAAGATGGCTTGAATAATTTCTAAAATTGAAAAATTGGAGTGACTCTAAATAGATAGAAGTAAATAATAAAAGCAAAGGAGATTATTAGTGAAATACTAGTGGTGACCTGGGAGTGTTGTAAATTTATCACTTAGTGCAGAACAAAGTCTTAACGTGTACTAGAAAGAGAAGAAAGAGCCTGTAGTCTGAAAAAGGAGGGGAAAGGAGTTATAGATGGAGTTGGTGCACCTGTTAATACAGAGGTGAGGATTTGAGTTTTAGTAAGTTTACCTACTTCATTCTGGATAGAAACAGTATCTCAAATTCATTTGTCGTTAGGTTTTGAACTACAGAAAAATCTCAGTGTAAAAGTAATTCTCATACAGAAAGAGCAAGGTGGTATAATAGACTTATTTTTATTTCAAAGCTGTACTTTATTAACAATAACACTTGTGAAATGTAATGTTTTGTAAACAGTATCCAGAATAACTAAATATTTAGCATTAACAATTTTTTCCCGTCAATGTTGTGCTGATAGACTACTGGCTTTCATTTCATCTGACCTAGCTGGTAGCAGTCTGCCTTCAGAAAGCAGATTGAGAGATTCACATGTTGATGTCTAAACATGAGTAGTGTCCATGCCACTTTGCCTAAAACAACTGACTGCAGGCGCAGTGTTTGAAAGAATACCTCTGCAACAGGATGATTTACAGGAAAAAATAACCGATCTTCATCATTTTACTAAAAATATCAGGAGTGAAACAGGATTTTAAACTACTTCATCAGGAAAAGTTTATGGTTCAAATAACCCTGTTAGTATGATCCCTTTTGACATCTAATGTTCAAAATTTACATTCTGCTTTAGTAAGTTCTCTGGGAAAGCAGGAAAAGTGTTGTAAAAATTTGCTTAGAAAATGTAAGGATGTTAAGCTCTGCACAAAAGTATTATGTTTCTTGGATGTGAGCATGCAGTGCAAACCAAAAGTTATATCTGCACATGGACTTCTGTGAATTTCAGGTTCTAGAGGACCTGGTGTATAATGTTAGCGTTTCCATTTAGCTGAACCAGCTTTGGGTCAAGCTTGGAAGCAAAGCAGTGAGGGCAATAGCCTGTCTTTGTATGTCAGTTATTATTCAGTGTCTTGAAGATTAGCAAGAAGACTTGTTTCTTACTGTTGCAAGGACAAATGAAGGCACGATGTGGTATTTTCGAGACTGATGTATCAGTAAAATGCCTTTTGTACCTTTTTATGATGCTGTTCTCTGGTGGCTAAGCACCTACCACCAGCTGCTTGCTTCCTTATCAGTGGGATGGAGGAGAGAACTGGAAGAGCAAAACCGAGAAAAACTCATGGGTCAAGATGAAGACTGTTTAAATGGAGGAGAAAAATAAGTGATGGAAAGGCAGTCACTGACTGACTCTCATCAGCAGACCAGGGCCCAGCCAGCATCCCAGCAACAGCCAGCTCCAGTACACCCTCTAAAACTGCGAACGACCTTACTGGGATGTTAGGAAAGGGATACCTCACTTCTCTTGTAGTAGTCTGTGCTTATAATGAGAGTTAAGATCAGTGAAACTGAGATGTAGTGTTTGAAGCAGTTTCATGTTTTACTACTATTACCGTCAAGCTTTAATTTTTACCTTCGAAGGAAGAGTATCAGGACATGACTACTGCCAAAGACAAAAGGGTGAAATGGAGAGGGATTGACTTGTAGGCCATTAATTTAAAAAGAGATGTGATAGGTAGAAAGATGTGTGTGAAAAAAACAAAAGGTGTGACAATGTGGTACGTAGAACCATAAATGTGTTTTGCTTTTTGAGTGTTGAGTCATTACAATATTTTTGGGTAAGTTTAAGTCTAGTTTCTTTGTGGTTAGCATTCACACCATGGAAGTTTTTCATCTTATATAAAGAGGAAAACTTGTTGATTAGCTGAAGCAAAGTTGACTTCCTTTGGGCATTTTAGGTTTTGTCTGAGATGTGTTAGTGGGACACGGATCTGAAGTACGCATTTTTGCTTTTGCAAAACATTATTTGAGAGTGTCAGGCTTGAATTTGTAAGCATTTTAAGACTGGCATTTTCAAATCTAAATACTTAAGGTCAGTTGTTGAATTAAGAGGCTGAGTGTATGACTTGAAGCTTATGTGTTCTCTGCTCAGAAAATCCAGATGCTGGTATTTATGTATCATCTCCTGTTTCTTTGGTAACCTGACTTTTAACATAGATGTATGAAAATACTACGCAGTTTTCACAGAGACTTCAAGGGAGTAGGGTGCTGTATTTTTAGTAAACTGTTGTTTTGCTCCATAAAATATTTTGCAAAGTAAAGAAACACCCTAACAGTAATTTCTGCTTTTTTTCCTCTTGGTATCTCAGTGTTTTACAAATTCTGATGACTAAAACCTCCTTTCACTTCTGTGAAGCACATGGTGGTATTCCCTTTTAAAGTATGAAATGGAACCCAGATGTGTTAACTTACAGTTCTATGCCATAAGCAGCAAATCATCTCTTCTCCTCTGATTTTACGGGTATCAGTTTTGCTTTCCAACTCTTCACTCTGAGACTTTTAAATGCACAGTGCAGTGATTTACTGTTGATCACTTTCCTAACCTTTTATTCTAAATGAAACAGCACTACGTTATGAGTTGCCAAATGACAGAAAACAGGAGCTCCCGCAAATTCAAACTGTTTTAAAATCGAAAGATTTACAAAAAAGAAAATAATTGAGTGAATGGTGTCAGAGAGGCCTGGGTTTTACTCTTAAGCTGTCACTGACTGAGCTATTTTGGTTACTCACTCTTTTTTAAAGAACTGTACTTCGTCATTGTTGAACTTGCAACTGACATGAAGGCCCTTCCTTTTTGGTTTTGTTTAATATCTTTTTTCAGTCTGCCAAGTAATGTGACAATTTTGTGTCTGGTAGTTGTAGCATTGTTTCAGAATTGCTGACTCCTTTACTTTGTATAAACTCAGCACATCTGTGATGTCCTTTAAAGCTGTGAGGAGGAGACAAATATTTGTTGCTGCAATTGTTCTTGTTGTGTGCTAAAGACATTTTAAAAAGGCATCAGAGATTGAGATAAATGCTGTAATCTATCAAAGATTCTTGTGAGAAAGTCTTTTACTGGTGATGCTGTGCTGAGCCCCTGCTTGTCTCAAGTTTGAAGAGGTGCAGGTGTTGTGGGAGACTTGGCACTTCCTTGTAGATGCACCATCAAGATCAAATTGTGTTACATCCTGTTAGTGTACTCTCAAGGTACATCAGCTATCTTAAACTGACCCCTAAATGAGACTAAGAGCTCTTTTTCTCTGTTTCTTCTTCCAGGGAATGGATTTTAAAATTAATTTTTTTCTTAAATGAGCATATGTAAGGCTGGAGCAGAGAATTACTTCTGCAAAGTATTTGTTAATTGTAATACTGCTATAAAAAGGCTTTCCCTTCTCCCCAGCGCTATGAAACAACTCTGCAATTCTGCTTTTTCCAGAACAGAGAGTCAGGAAGAAGGAGGAGAACATTTCTTAAAATTTTCATGTAAATGAATGACTGCACGTGCTGATCAGTGGAGTTTTGTGCAGAAAGGATGAGAGTAGAAAAGCCAAAATGTAAGGAAGAGGGAGAAGCAAAACTTTTCTGTAAAGATGACACCCGAGAAGAGAGAGGACACCTCTGTGTGAATTTGCTCTGGTAACCAGTCTGATAACTTTGAACAACTGCCTCTCTATAGCCAATATTATCTTCAAAATTTTCAAACTTGGTTGCTCCTAGAAGAGCAGCTCCATGGTACTAAAATTAATGTTGTCAGGAGTTTTGTGCATCAGGAAGTCTCCCTGGTCTGAGGACCAGGACGCTTTCCTGAATGCTCGTGTCAGAATTATGAGCTTCATGTTTTCAGTGTTACTGCTATCAAACATTGCCATATGTGTGCCAGTATAACAGGGTAATTTTGGAATCGGAGGAGAGACTGAACATTTGGCTAGTAACATGTTTTGTAGCAGAAAAGCCTCTATAATTTTTGCTTCTTGAGAAGAGTTGGAAGAAGATAAATGATAATATAATAGAAATTAGTAGTTTTCTGATGAAAACTATTTTAACTTTATCCGCACAAGTTCAGCTGATAGATCATTCTGTCTTAAGTTTCCTGACAGTTTAAGATATCTTTAAACTATGCCACCACTGTTGCATAAACATTTAAATTGATTCCTCTAGTTTCTTACTGATAATCTTTTCTGAAAAAAATGTGTCAAAATGACTTGGTGATAAAAATACTCTATAAACATTGACTGCATTTAAAGGAAATCCTTATGCGTTTTGAGTAGCCTTTTAACTATTAATTCCTTACCTGGCCCATTGATAATACAGTGTGGTGATGACAGCATTGAGGCTCTTTTGTAAATTAAACTTTAAATATGTAACTGGTTGCATGTATAGATTATCTGGTTCGGAGTAAACCTGTCCATCAACAGTTTAAGCTTCGAGACTTTTCTCACCTAGACAGTGTTAATGTTCCTTATCTCTTCTGATTTGGATGGGTGACCTAAAGGCAGCCAATTCTTCATACTCCCCAGCTCAAATTCAAATTTAAATTCAAAACTTTCTGAAGTCTGCTCTAGTTTGTTTGGTTAACAGTCACTAACAGTCTAAAACCTGTTGCTCTTTACCCCACTTGTTTTTTAAACTCTCTATTTGTTTCTTCTTCGAATGTCCTTATCTTCTTGACAGTCAGTTTGGGTTGTGTCATAGGAAGATTTGAGATTTCCTTGTCATAGGGTTCCATGACTAATCAAGCCAACTGAGGCTTCATTTTCACTATGCTTTGGTCATGTCTTTGGCACTCAATATCAAGGTTTGTCCCTCCTGTTAAAGAGCTATGTCAATCAAGCATGTCTGAGGCATATGAAGCTAATTCTCCTGGGAATCTTATGTTTCTGGGATCTGTTGTATTTGCAAATTGCTGAGTTTCTCATGAAGAATAGCTGGTATTTTTGAGAATTGTAGAGGCAAACCCACATCTTTACTGTTCTGTGCTTTTTCTTTTATCCCAGTAGGCACAAGATGTACTATGAAATCTGAACTGAAGGATATTAGATTATTACAACTATGATTATTACAACTCTGATAACAGTCAAGCTCTGGCTGCATGTTTGGGCTTAGCTCCAAGGAAAACGTGTTCTCACAGAAACAAAAAGTTACTGAATTGTCAGTAAGCTCGAATAAAGCATGACTGAGGAAGAGCTATGGCCAATGTGCAAAATCATTAGTTGCAGGACATTTGAAATTTGAATATGTTCAATGAGCAACTCACTTCTGCTTTAAAATGAACACAAGGGGCTGTAGATTTAACTGTTGTGGTTAACAGTGCTTGCTCAGGTTATGCAAGTAATGTGAAAGTATAAAATACAGTAATATACAAATATGCTAGTTATATGCTACAAAAAATACCCCATTTTAAAAAAGGGAGAAAAAAAATTTGTGAAACGGATTACTAAAAAGTATGAACTGTTCCTCGAAGACAGACTTTTGTAAGTTGTTATTTTTTTTAATTTAAGGAGAAAGACAGGTGGTATGTTGGGAAAAAACTGTATTGGTACATCATCACGTTAGTGTTGTGTGCGTGCAAGAGCCTTGTGTGTATAGAAGGAGAAAATACTAACAGAAATCAAAATCATCAAGAAGGTCTTAAATTCCAGCAGCTCTAGAGCTAAACTATCCAGTCTGAATGTACAGTTTTGCAATGAGACTGCCCATTCTGAGCAAAACCATCTATTATAAATAATGATGAACATGCCAAAGCATCGTAATTGTGATAGAAGGTATCTTAACTCCTGGTCCCAGAAGTGTCAAGGGGAATGATCCATGGGTAGTAGTTACATAGCACTTGCTTCCTGTTTACCATAGATGACTTTGTAAATGGGGCTTCCTTTTTCTTGGAATCGTTTGTCTTAATACTTGTTTACAGTTGCATATTTAAATTCCTGAATACTCTTATACCTTACTTTTAATGTCCTCTTTGACTTTGTTTCCTCCCCCTTGGAAGCAGGATCTAGTCATTCAAGTTCCGTGCCTACTTGCACAAAATTAGCAGTTATGTGTAATGGGCCTTGTACCTGGTGCACTAAAAACAGAGGTGACTGGAGCTGGAGTTAGAGGAAATGTGTTTGAACTAGTGAGTCTTTTGTAGTTTGGCTGTAGACACAGTCGTATTTATCTTTATAGCTTATTCAAATAAGTGGAAGGTGAAATTACTGTTTTTATGATCAATCAAAGATTAGCTTAGAAAGATGAGATACAGTTGTGGGCACGGTGATTGTACATTCAAGGTTTGGATGCATGTCAAAGGTATTTTTACTTGTAGAGGACCTCAGAAGCCTACTCTAGATTTCCCCTTTAAGTTGTACCAGATGTTTTTTATTTTGTTTAACATTATTACCTTGTTCCAGTGTCAGTGATGGATGTTGTCTTTGGTGCTCTGGGAAACTGCATAAATTCTGCCACTTTGACACTATCTCCAGCTTTGGAACAGAAAACAGTGACAGAGTTGCTTCCTTACGATGATCTTAGACTAGCCCTGTAAACTGACCTGTCATAGATGTTGGGAAGAATGCATCAAAAATCTCACTGGCATGTGTACTTTTTATTCTGATGTAAATAAACATGGTCTAATGTGACACTGAAGAGCCAGCATGACTTGTAAGGAAAGAGCAACATGATGACTTCAAAGACAGAATGTCCTTGCAGCTGTCTTACAGCAATAAAGTTGCACGTCTGTTTTTCACCAAATTTGAGATTTTAAAGCATTCTCGAAACTGGGAGAACAATAGAGAGATCTTTGTTCCAAAGATCCCAGCCTCATGTATTTTTAAACTGCGTGTTCCTCTGAATCTTTAGGTCATGTGGCTCTTAATAACTATTATGATTAACTATCAATCAGTCACATTTCAAGGAACTTGGACTCTACTAAGGTGATGCAGTTGTTTCTTCTGTTGTCATTCAGTATATTTTCTTAATTTCTGAGTGCATTATAAATGTGTTGTTCTCAAAGAAAGATTTGTCTCTTGGTGTAAGAGAATACAAAGTAGGAGTGCTTCTTAGGAGCACCTTCTGTAAGGAATGAGTAAGTGGCTTCAGGAAAACTGGGAAGACAAAAATATGGAGAGCATAAAATCTAGTTATAAATGCTTACTAAGAATTGGGAAAGCTGGGTTTGAGGTGATGGGAAGCTGTGTGCATGGGCTTTATGGCGAAGTTAGATGGGTAAGCAAAAGACACCATCAGAAAAGCAGGTTTGAAAAGGATGCCCCATTGAAGACAACAGTAAAAATGGTCTACAAGAGTGTTCTGCAGGAGTCTTGGTACTTCATATCCCTCTAATCTACTTTTACAGGGAAAACTGTAAAAAAAATCTTCAGAATTTTTTACAAAGTTACTTTCATTGTCCAACCAGTAGTATTAATTTATAATTGCTAATAATCATTCACAATGCACATTAAATGGATCAGGCTGTTGGCTGAGAGCTGGACTATGTTTGTAATTCTGCCACAGCCGTGGTGTGATCTTGGAGGCCATAGTAGATGACCTGATAAGGCAGGTGTCTTCCCTCCTCTGGCACCAGCCCTATCTCTTACCTCTTCTGGTTTGATAAATTTCAGCGTTGGGGTTAGCAGGAGGGTTACTGTTTTCACTTTGGTAGGCTTTCTTCTGCTTCTGTGTAGAACTAAAGGCACTTTGTTAGTTGCCTAGCTTTTTTTAAAGCAGAATAGTTAATACATTTTTTTCATAGAGTTAGAGCTTCTTGTTGCTAAGAATATCCCGTGTTTACAACCTTTGGGTATTTCTCAGGGACTGATGGTCTCACAGATGAGGTCAGTTTTCAGCAATATAGTTAGTGACAGCAGAGAGCTTGATGATGCCCCTGTCAATCAAACCTTTTAAAGTCTGTGTTAAAAATGTTAAAGTTCTGGCTAATCAGAGAATGCCTTTTCGTATGTGCTTATTCAGAGATTTGAAGGAAAGTGTTGAAAGTATTTTTCTCTATAGATCATGTAAACTTCCATTTTTAGACCCTGACTCTGGTAATTCCAGATATTTCAATGTTTTTGCGCCAGCTTGTTCTTCGTTCTAGTTGAAGTAAAATAATGAATGCCTTATAGAAAGCAAACTACAACCCAAAGCATGCTCCCATGCATCTGGTTAGTCTGAAATGACTGAGTGGAACTAACTGGACAAAAGTACCTTCCTAAAAAATTGAGAAATTCGTACAGGCAAATTTGTTCCCCTCCCCTTTTTTGAAAGATGGAGTGGAGGTTGCAGGCAATGAGAAATGCGAATAACAAAGTGAAGGCTCTGAAATAATCCAAAGCAACTTGCTGAAATAACATCCTTTATAAAGATATTGTGCACTATGACTATGCAGGGTATTCTAGTCAGCTTACAGTAGTTGTCTGAAGTTTTGCTGAAAGTATCTTAAGTCTGCTCTACCCACCATGAGCCCAGTTAGTTGGCCCTAAGTGAGGGGAAGTATGTTCCTCCTAAAATCAGGAAACCTAAAGTGCAGCTGTTGTCTGTGCTGTGAATGTGAGCAAAGCCAAGCAGTCTCCTCTGCTTATGCAGGTTTAAGTCAGAGGAAAGCAGTTTTCCTGTAACCTGCACTCGATTGTAGTACTTTTGCTGGTTAACTTCATTATTTATGCTTTATTTGTATCAGGTCAAATTCAAACAATTGGATTGTGAACCTGTTCCTGTCTTAAGTGTATTTATATGGGGTAGTTTATGGAAGCACAACCTGTTAACAGGTGCAAATTTTGTTGATTAAACTAGGTGCAGACAAATTTACAAGAGAAACTGTTCCGTGAAAAATTCCAGTTCACTGACATACAAAGGTATCCTGACTGTTTTCTTACCAGTTTCCAGTTTCTTGCCAGAATAATACAAGGCTTCTTGCAAGTATTGGAGGTTCTAAATGTTTTATCATTAATCTTCAGTTGTCTTGTATCTCAGTAAACAAACATAATGTATCTATGCAGACACCTGGAGATGCTCTTAGCCCTTGAAGACCACAGTCTTTTTAAGCAAGCTTTCAGCTCTTTGTGTGGCCACAGTAAAGGTTTTTTGCATCATCTGCTGAGGTTCACCACAAGGTAATGGACGTTACAGGACACTGTGGCCTAATTTTTGTTCCTTACGGAGTTTAGTGAAATTTAGGGATAATAATACTTGCAAGGCACTTGCACAGGATGACCACATGAGTCCTGACCTTATCAAGCAAGACTTTAACATTCTGAAAGCTTAATATTTTATCTTACGGTCTCAAAGCTTGTTGCAAATAAATATTACTCTCAAAACCTGTTTGATATAAAAGTTAATCTTCAGTTAGGTAACTAAAGCATGAAGAGTGTACATGACTACTTCAAAGATGTGTCAGGGCGAGTCAGCGGCAGGCACAGCATTGATGAAATAGGAGTATCAGAAGATTTTAATCTCGCATTAGCAGTGAGATCAAATGCAATATAAAGTGATAGTGTCAAATATATAACATTTAAAATGAGGTCAGCTTTTTTACTTGTGAATAAATGTCCGTACTCATCTGTTATTATTTCTTTTTAGTTTAAAGACACTCATAAAACTTCCTTGAATTGCTGCTCGGAGCCTAAAGTGTTCATAAATTAATAAATTCAACTGCTGCATTTGCTGCTTTGGATTCATAAAATCAGCCTGCAGTAGAAATCTCTGAAGTACGGTAGTACCAATGGAAACAAAACTTTTTATGGACTGAGGTTTCTAATTCTCAAGGTGTGGTTTTATATATATATATGCACACACACATATATAATATTATAATATAAGCTTGAAAAAATTCCATACTCTCAACTATCTACTGAATTATTTGGTACTAATTGAAGTAATTATGCCGATACGTATAAAGAACAAGGCTATACTGGAGTCAAGGTAATACAATTAAAATGTTGAGTTAAATGTCAAAGAAATGTAGGTCTTGAGTGGATATTCTTTATTATAAATCACAGATGAAATTTGTTTAGTGTGTCAAAAAGCCATACACTTCAGTATATCAGAAGAAAGAAGAGTGCTGCATGAGAAACGCATTGTTTTCCGCTTGTGCTTTTGTCTAATATCTTGCATCAGATTTTCATACGTATTTTTCTTTTGTTCCAAGACAGTAACTGTAGATAACAAAAAGACTTATTTTTTATAGCGGAGAATAATTTAACTGTTGCAAACCATATTTGTTGATAGATTTTTAAAGGAGAAAATTTAAATATAGAGAGTCCCTGAGACTGCAGGAGCTGTGAAGTTCTGCCTTCTGTTCATTGATCTTAAGTATCTGCTGGAGCAGTTCTTTTTGATCCTGTTGATTTAACTCGGTCTGTTTTGCAGAATACTTGGTAAATCCTCTATTTCTCCCTTCATCTCCATTCTGCTTTAATACATCACGGTGTCACTTGTATTCAAAGGTTTTTGTGTGTTCTCCAGCAAGCCTTACCCCCTTCTCTGTCTTGTTGTTAGAGAGGAGAAATGTCAAGCAATGGTAGATCATGTTTTGCTCTAAAGGAAGAAAACCCATATGTTCTATATCACAGCAGAGGCAAACGTTGTATATTTTTTCTCTGTTTAGTCTCTATCTTGTCTGCCTTAACTGATTCTGAAATTACTGGGCCACCAAAGGGAGTTCTAATTACTTTGGTTATTGCATTATAATTACTGTGTTTACTATCTGTTAAGATCCTCAGGGTAATAGGGTTTGGGTGATTTGGACGATTAGTGGAACTTTTGATTATCTTGTTGTTGTTTTAGGCAGTCAGGGCTCTGAAAGATTTCAACTTGCCTAACTTTCCAAACTGGAAGAGGTTGAAAATTGTGTTAGTGCTCTGGCAGAAGGTCTCTCTACTTGTGACTGACTTATTACCAAAATAAAGGTGTGAAATTCTGCTAGCTAGGAAAACATTGACTTGATGACAATGCTTAAACTTTTATTTTAGCAGCCTAGGGTTTTTTTCTTGGGTTTTTTTTTGCCTTTTTTTTCTTAGCTACTTCTTTCTGTTCTTTGAAATCTTCTCAGATGCCTTCACAAGACATTACAGCTGCTTACTGGACTGTGTCTCCCTTCTGTCATCTGGAATATGAATCAGATGCCATTTCTTACAATTAAGTGCAGTTTGCTCTGCAATGGACACTTTACCAAAGTCTGCAGCTTTTAGTTATTTTTTCATTTTTTAAACTAAATTATCATCTTAATGCCAGTTAATAATTTCAAGTACTATTCATGAGTCTGGTATTACTTTTCATCTTGATCTTACTCCTGCTGGTGCTCATGGAACAGCTGTAAGCTGATAATAATAGATAACATAATATTTCTTCTGAACTGCTACTCTTTCCAACTGAGCCAATATCTTTGTTAGAAATGTGAATCATACAGTTTTACTCTGTGTCATCCACCAAACTGTATGGCTTTGACTTTACTAGGTGTATTTCTTGATAGAGCTACTTACTTCCATGTAGCAGTTGTAGGCTGTGTTCTCAGTGTTGCTGATGGTGCTTACAATCAATTTATGCTTTGAAGTTGCACTCATAAAGTCAAGAAAAAAATACTAGTGTTTTTAGAGCCTCATTTACACTATTATATTTTTATTTCTGTGTACGCTTTCTCAGACAGTCTAAGAGCTCTTCTAGGAAACATTTCAGATTGCAACTCAAATTATTGAATTATAACTTTGAATCTGAGCAGCTTTCAGTGCTTCCTGTTTTAGAAAACATAGCCCCCTTTGCTGGGTAAATGCTACTGACTCTTGATGTCAGTACTGGCTTCCAATCTTTCAACTTCTGTCTCGTCCTCCGTGCTGCTCTTCATCCTTTAGAAGGTTTGCTCTGTGGTGCAGTGTTTCACTTGCAGAATTGGCTCTCTAGTTGCAAAAAGACTTCTGAGAGAAGGTGAAGCAGAGGTTTTACACATGGAGGCTCTGAAGTAGTATATTTGGTTTTGCGTAGTTCTTGTATGTGGTCTAGCTTGATTTAGGTGGACCTTGTGGGGCATGTGTCCTTTCATAGCCACCTTGCCTGTCCTCAAACACAACTCTCATAACCATACCTGAAAACCAAGTCATGAATCAGTTGTTATGCAGATGTGTCTCCCTGCTTGTGACAAGGATTCTAGTATATGTAAATTGCAGGGTACAGCTTTCACTTTCCTTATAGCAAAAGCTGTTCTTTGGGTTGTCTGTATAGCTTAGTCTCAAAATCAGTCATCTGAAGGCTTTTGATCTCATCCTTGTTCTTCCGTGCTCTGTATTTTCCTTCTACTTTATTGTCTTTTAGTTGTCTTTTTCACTTAGATATGTGCTTGGTTTATATTTGCATGTAGACCATTTGTGAATACTTAATAGTGAATTAATGACTTACAGGTAGCATCTTTCAATGCATGCATGAAAATGTTTTATCTTTTCTGCTTTGTAAATGAAATACGTGTATCTGCATTCATAATGTATTATTCTGCTTTTTGTAAAGTATATGTAGAATACTTGGGTCTTTCATAGTGCCATATATCTTTTATTGAGTTTTCTGTATTTGTATAAGCATCACATCACCATGGAGTATGGATCTTGGTGGGGACTTCTGTGTCTCTGGTTTTTAAACTTTACCTCTTTATTCCCTTTGTATGTATCCCCACCATGTTTATTTTTACTTAACTATGCTGTTTTGCAAGTTTTTGGCTCTTCTCTAAGGCTTTTGTTTGTGTTTGCATTTACTTATGCCTTTATGGTTGGCATATTAATGTATTTCAATCATATGGTGGGCACTGCAAAGCATTTGCTCACACTTCTTTTTGTTAGTGTTGAAGTTAATAGTATAATCAATTTCACTGGAATCTGGTTCCGTATCTAGAATATCCTTCTCCTAGGAATGTAACAATAACCAAGTTTTTCTTTAAGTCAAAGCTCTTTTCTCTCCAGAAACATGGAACACATTGCACTTGAGCTGGGCTTATACCTATAACCACCTGTAGGGAAGATTCTCTCTTTACCCATTTTCACTTGTCCCTGTGTTACCTATGTGAAGTCTAAATTGCTACTTGAACTTTTTTCAAACTGTACTGGTACATTTATTTGTTGTAATTGGAAAAGCCTCACAATGTGCATATTCCTTTTATGTTTTACCCTGTTTGTAGACAGGTAGTGGTTTGATAAAATATTTGCAATCTAGTAGTCAGGTTTACATGCAATCTGTGGCTCACCTTCGGATGCTGTCTATGGTTCTGGGATTACTTAAGCTGTCCTAAAATTTGTGTCAGTAATGATGCAAAATTCTGCAAATATGATGCGAACTCTTTCACAATCTATAAACCACACCAGACCAGGCTGTGGTGGTTTTATTATTTTTTTTATTCTCTGCAGCAGGTTCTTGCCACTCTGAGTGAAAGTCAAAGGAGACTATAAATATGCTTTTAAAATCTGGATGTCTTAATATTACAAGCTGCTTCATAGCATGGAGGTCTCTCTCAAGTTTATACCACGCAGTTCTGTCAAACAAGCCTGTGACAGTCAGCATCAGTTGACACATTCATTGATAGCTTCAGAAGATCAGAAAATAAATAAAAATATGTTTAACTATATACTCCGAATGCTTTTATTTCCTTTACTCTGTAAAGATCGTTTTCTTGGGCAATGTGGGGACAGGGGTGGCAAGGTTGAGTAGCTGTAGTTTAAATTGCCTCTGTTGTACCAGATCCTTGGTACATAAAAATTCCTCTTCAGGAATGCCAGACAACTGAATTGTCTCTTTCTTAAAGAAAACGTCCCAGTGAAAACCTTGTGTGATATTTTTAATGCAGTACTAACACTGGAGCTGAGATATCATAAGGGTGGTAAAAGTGTAGCGTAGAAAAGTATACAAATACCTAAGGAAATGTAATGTAAAGCAAACTTCCCTTTGGTCCCTTTTTAAAATTTTTAATTAAATTTAGTATTTTTTCATAAATAATGCAAACCACAGCTGTAGAAAAAAGGAGGAGAGCAGATGTACCTTTCGTCTTTTGAAACAGGCAATTGTTCTTGACAGTATATAAAATAAGTTTTAGAAGTTCTGGCTCTGTACCATTGTGATCACAGTCAGTCACCACTAATGGACCATCAGAGGCTGTGTCCTAATGGGTTTACAGTGCAAAGTGGTCTAACTGCAATAGAACAGTGCTCAGAAAGGGCGAGAACTTGATGCGTGCTGCTCCTGTTGCAGGATGCCAACAGGAGTGAGCAATAGGCTGAGATCAGAGAGAAGTTGTTTTGGTTTATGTTCCTGTTTACCTGCTTGGACGCTTTCAGCCTGACGTAGAATTAGAGTTGGAATTTGTTCATAGTTGAACATATGGAAAGGAAGATCTTGAGGTACCTGTAGGTAGATATTTCTGTTAGATTTGTTTGAACATTTTCGTGAAAATATGATGTGTTGGTTTTTGTTACATTGGTTGTTACTTTTTCCCAGAAAGTGGTGTATTTCAGTGGTGCAGTTTTATGTAACTGGTTGTCATAGAAATACAGTTATAGACTGTGTTTCTGAAGTTTGTTTAATATCTATTTCAAAGAGCATCCTAGATTTTAAATACAAAGAATCACCCCTGATTTTAAGCATTTCAATTTTGACTTGCATCTTCTTTAATGATTAAGCAAACAAGAATGGATCATATTGAGTATCTTCAAATGTTTTTGCCCATCGCATTATCTCTATGGTTGTGTTACTGCCTTATCTTGCTGTTCCTCCTTTTCTGTTTTTTCTTTTCTTTCCTCTCAATGGCTTTTTACATTTAAGCAGTAGAGTTTTTTCATGGTAGGGGTGGTCTCTCTAGGGGGGTCTAAGGAAATCGTGGTTTAATGTGGTAGATGTTGCATTTTTAAGAATACAAGTGTCTTCATGCCTGCCTTTGTTTCATCTTACTTTTTATCTTCTCTGTAGTCAAATTCCTTTAACTTTGCTTTTTTTATGCCTCTCTCTGCTGTGTATATAAGGTCACAAAATTACAGCCAGTCATTTAAGTTAAAAATAATAAAGGTGCTCTTCTATTCATAATTTTCACAGGAGCAAATGTGATCATATTGCACACTATTATTAATTAGATTAAACTTGAACTTTGAGTCCTTCCATCTTGCGCTTGTTGCAAATGTATTTTAAATGGCTTCCTGTGAATCTGATTTTATCAAACTGTGGTCTATTATTCAGTCTTATTTATTGTTGGTTTTATATGTAGAAAACCTCATCAATGTAAGTAATCCTGTAGGTAATGTTTTGCCTTGCTCTTTTGTAGTTTTCATTATCCCTGAACATTTATAATTAGAAACTTTATAAAAGTTTTCCAGAATACTGTGAAGCATTGGAAAAAGTGTGATCATCTTTATTAGAAAAAATTCCAACAGAAATTATAAATTATAATTTTAATTAAAAATTGTGCGCTAGTATGTTGTTAATACTTAGTGTAACTATATTAATAAGATAAAAATTTGTTATATACTTAGGTAATTTTTTTTAATCTAAAGATGCTGAATAACAAGGAAATTTGTACTCCTGGGAGAGCAAGGCTTGAATGTTGGGGTAAATTTTGTGTATCCTGTGGAGTTGCCTAAAGTAGAATTCGATTGGTTTCACACCCCACTGCCACTTGCCTAAGGACCTAATCCAGATTGTAAATACAAGTTATAATATTACCAGTATAAATTGTTGTATTATAATTCATAAACTCATGTAATCTCAGCCATGGTGATTCAGAGATGTCTAGGTTCTGGGATGATGTGTGGAATGAGTTTGCTCGTTTTGTAAATGAGAACCACGTGCAGCTGTGCAAATTTATTTTGTAAAAAGATTGCTTTTCTGACATTGACTGGAGAAGTGACTAGATTGCATAATCCATTAACTAACAATTTTGTTTCCATTTTGAAGTGTTGTGAATGTGTGGTATACCTTTCAAAAGCACATAATCTGAAAGTGTCAAAAGAGAGTTTTCTTTTACAAATAGGACAGCTGAAAGCTGGGCTGACAGTCAACCATCTTGACACTCCTGTGGAAAACAGCTTAGTTTGCAGTAGTATGTAGACCTTGGAGTTTACTCTCACCTTTTATTTTGAAATGTTTTATTCCTATGACTGAAGCACTCTATTGCACTGAGTATAAAAAAGTTGGGTGTGGCAATGTAAAAGATACTCAGGCAGACTATAATATTCTAAAAATGTACAAATATATTGAAGTATATTTATGCAAGATCAATGATATGTAACTTTCTAAGGTACCTGGATACACACTCTGTTCATTGTCGTATGTGCCCACAGTAGGGTAAAATTGGTAACACTGAGTTAAATTTTATGCAGTTGACTTCTTTATGTTAATACAATCTCTTTCACCAACGTGCATAAGCAAGTGATATTCTTCAGAGATCAGTGTTCCATAAAACCAAAAGCTAGTCTGCTTTTAAAGAATGAGGGTCATTCAAATTCCAGTTTAATTTCTTTATTGCCTGTGGTTGTAAACATGTGCCTATACAGATTTTCCTCTTGATCTGACATCTATTTTCATGAGAGCGCTGATCTACTTTATGAATTGAGTAAACATTTTAATAAGTATGACTTTGTTCTGCTCTTGGGGAAACTCAGACTTAACGGCATGGATCTTTTGAGGAAGGTGAGCAAAGGTCCTCTGGGTGTGCCAAGTCAGCAGTCTGTGCATGTTGCAGCCAAGAAATACATTAAAGAGTCTGCAAGTTTAACAAGTCAGAACATTTTCACTATTTTCACATTTATCAAACATGTCAAGGAATGTGATCACAAGGCCTTCCAGGGATTAACTGCTCTAGTATTTTGATTGTGTTTTTTTTTCGAACTGTGACAAAAGCCAAATTCTCAGTGTGCAGCAGTGCTTTCATATCTATGAATGTGAAGAATGACTGGCTGGTCTTTGAGATCTGTTCTGAATGGCAGGCAACATTCTCTAAATGTTTAATCACACCCTGCAACTGCTGGGGACCCATTCTTTGGGAGATACTTGTATTTTGGCATATTTCCCGTGACCAAAAGCCTAGAATGAATTTTCTATAGTGTCTTTATACTTCTGTAGATCAACCAGTCAATAATACTTAGAAATATGCATGTAATCTGAGCAGTGAATTTAACCTCTCTAGGCTTGCAAGTGTTATTAAAGCATTTTGAATATCCTCGCTTAGCAGTGAGTGCAAGATTTTGAAAATTGGAATGGTTGAGCTCCCCAATATTGAGAGCTAACCAGAAAGAAGAACAAGAAATGAGGAGACATAACTGTGTGAGAGAGACACCTGTAGATAGAAGTCTGTTTGCAGAATGGGTTTGATTTGTTGACCAGCTCACTGAAACCTGGCTTTGGGGGTTATTCAGGAGTTTGATCTATCCCATTTACTGGTGCTATGTGCTTTTGTTGTATCAAAATTATGATGATGGTAAATAAAGCAAAATTTGTACATTAAGTATCTAAAGGTGAAAAATATAGGTAAGCATTGGAATGGGTGGAATGGTTTTCACTATTTTTATACCTTTTTGTTACATTCCCCAAACTTCAACTTCATAGTTTGAACTCATGTTCCTGTAATCAAAGATGCATGATCACGTGCCGGTATTTGTGCAACCCATGCCGATTCCTGCAAGTGGGCAGCAGTTGTAGCCTGAGTCACCTGCCTGTCAATGTATAAGATTAAGGTGGAGGTGAACCTCCTGATAATGCATTTTTTTGGCTTTGCTCTCTCAGCTGCCTGTTTCTGCTGCCAGGTTGGGCAAGCTTAACTAGAGAAAGAACTATTTTGTGCCTAAGTCGTTGTCTACAGAGCTGTATAAAAACATGTGTGAGCAGTGAGTGTTAAAATACTGTTTGGATGCTTTTTGGTAAAGATCAGGGGTTTTTTTTTGTAGCAGTTTTGAAAGAGAACAAATTTGGTCAGTGTTGGTCAGAACTCTGACTATTAATGGAATCATCAAATATGAATTAATAATAAATATTGATGTCCAGAAGTTGCTAATGTAGCTTTCCTAGTTCAGGTAGGAAAGAGTACTTAAGCATGTTATAGATTGCTCTAGCTTAGTTCATCTGTTGATAGGATTGCTTTAAAAAATAACAGTTTGTATGCAGTGAGGTCTGTCTGCGCTGGATAAATACTTTTGCATCTCCTGCGCCCAACCTGTAGCTATCTACTGTTCTTGCTGAGACAGAACTCTAGTATGTACAGGGCACAAGGGTGAAAGAAATATTTTCTATTAAAAACTGCCAGAGAATGAAAATGGCAATAATGCTATTTCACTCTAATGTGGCATCTTTCATCTAAAGACTTCAAAGCACTTTAATGCTATTTAATTAAGCTTTAAAATGTTCCTCTGTTACAGATTGATTATAGTACTTGTTTACAGATGGGAGAAATACAACTAAGTCCTGTACAAAGTGTTGCAGAGGGAGCTCTTAATAAGAACCAGGAATAAAACCCCACGGATCTTACATCATGGTTCTCTACTTTAGACTTAGATCCAGCAAACACTTCTGCAGGTGTTTTAATTCCAGCACTAGTCGTATGCTTAAAGTTAAATACCTGAATAAATACTTGTAGGAATGGAGACATTTAAGAATCTTGCCTTTATTCAATTTGAGAAAGGTAAAGTGCCAAGTGTATTTCAAGCTGATCTTAAACTTTGCACTTTAAAATATAATTAATAATAATTCTGTGGGAAATTATGCTGGATTTTGTTTTTTTAAAAATAATCAGCTTTATACCTCCTACAAACTAAAATGCAGAAATTTTAAATGTATCATAAAAATGCAGTTCTATGCAAGCTGGGCTTTAGTGGCTTAAGGATTCAATAGTGTGAAAGTTCTTTCATCAGATATCTGTACAGAAGAGGAGCAAAGTGTGCTAATTGAATTGAATGCCCTGGAAGACTGGCTCAGTAGAAAATGTCATTGAACGGTGTCTTATATTGTGCAAGGTCATGCTGTTAAGTCCTAGTAACAAAAGTTTATTTTGTAAAGTGCTGGTAAGTCATCATTTGGAAACAGGGGGAAACTAGTGTTGTGTAGGCCAGTCTCTTGGAAATGACAGAGACATCTATGGGTAAAACGAAAATGTGATTCTACAAGAGGTCCATCTTACAGGTAAAGGGAAGTCTGAATGCTATTTCATAAGGCAGTCTTGAGACTTTTGCAGAATTTGGTGGGAAATAAATAGTATTTAAAAAGGATATAAAAAAGTAATTAGTTTAAAGAAGAGCTACGACTGTTGTCAGGAACACCAAGCCTCTATTTTGAGAGGAGACTTTTAGTCCCTTGCTTGGTTACTGTACTGAGGAAAAGACAAAAAGGGATAGGAATGCAGCCATTTTCCGTATTCGGGAGGGGTAAAGTTCCATCCTCTGATGGTTCAAGAAAAATAGCAGTAAGAGGAAAAGTCACTTATACTTATTGTGGAAATCAGAATTGGTTATGATGTCAGTTAGTGCTGTAATTGTAAATCTGCCCACAATAGTGACTTTTAAATGGGCTCTGGTCAGCTTGAGGAAAGTACTATATTTTTTGCAGCTCTGATAGCAGGAGACTAGACTAGATGTCTTGAGAAGCCTTCTTGTGCCTTAATTTTATAAATATAATATGATTTTTACATAAATACTCAAACTTTGGTAACAATGTAGTACCATAGGGTTAAGTTTTGATACAGCATCACTGCTTTTTTAAATACTGCTTTTTTAAAATACTGCTTTTTTAAAATACTGCTTTTTTAAAATACTGCTTTTTTTAAATACTGCTCTTTTAAATACTGCTCTTTTAAATACTGCTTCTTCAGTCTATTTAGTTACTGTCATGTGTTCACCTTGCCCCAGAGGCCTTAACATATGTTTTCAGACAGCTGAGAAGCACTGGCAAGCGTGGTTTTTAGCAGCAAAGGTGGCTGTCTTCCCTTCCCGTGCTTCCTGGGTCCTCCCTGAGCTGCTACCTAGCGTGTTTTAGAGTCACAGGAGGGCTGTTGGAACAAGCTTCTGTTTGCTTTGCAGGTTTATTTTTAGCAGCTGGCTTTGACATTCTGTGTTGCCGTGTAGAAATGCGATGGTCAAGGAGCAGGCAGGAAGCCTCTATAGGTATTCAGATGCAGCAGTGTGTATGATGCTGCTTGTAAGCCACAAGTGTAGAAGTCAGTAATCCTGTTACTTTGTGAGATGTCAGGTAAAAAAGATATACTTTTAATAAAACTTTAGTTTTCCTCTACTACTGGGAACCACTTACAAACAGTGAAATATTGTTTAATTATTTAAAATAATTTTATCTGCGTAGTATTTTTTATGCTTTTCTCAGTTTGGTCAATGGAAGCATGCTAGCAGTTTTTAATAGGTTTTACTTTCAGACCATAAAAACAAACAGCTGTGATGTTTGGATTGCTCATACTGCAGGGTTAAACTTCATGCACAGCACAAGGAAGGATCATACCCTATTATGCTTTTGCCTTATGGCAAGGATCTCAAATGCCTGATAAGATGACAAAGACAGAAGTTTTTCCTTGAAAATACTCTTTGTTGAGAGGTGGTTTTAAGGTACCAGATATAAAAGCGTCAAGATTTTGTTGGATAACTTTCCTGAAAGAGGAAGAAGAAATGAGATGCTCTTACTCGTAGTAGGGTTGTGTGGCAGTAAGGGACAAGGAATGGTCTGATTGCCTTGTTATTTCCCTGGCTGCTTAGGTGGCTGAGTGTTGCGCTAGTGTGACAGCAATGCTGGTATTACATCCCTGTGCCAGGAAGATGTAAGCATGTACTACGGGTTACGCACTGTGTTCATGGGTCCTGCAGTTAAGAGGCACCGAGTATTTTGAAGACACTTCTTTCCCCTTTTGTCTCCTATGCTCTGAGTTACGCACCTTTTATTCATGCATATAATTTTAAGTACTCAGGTTCTGTTGTTGAGGGCAGGTGTGCATGCAGTGTTTTTTATAAAAGCTGTTCTTAAGTTTTTTGCTTTGTTAAAAAAAAAAGGAAAAATGAGGACAATTATTCAATTGCCAAACCTGTGTTCTGAGCCAAAACTGACTTTACTAAGGTATAATAGGGTCCACAATTTGCATAGCAGCAGCATTCACCCAACCATGTGACTTGGTAAGAAAACATGGATGTAGTTGAAATGAGGGACTGAGAGACCACAGAGTCTAGCAGGGGAAGGAAAAGATGATGTATTTTCCGCTTTGGTCGTAAACACCACCAACAAAAAGATCTAATTTCCTTTTTTTTCTGGGTCATGTGATGGGGAGCATAAGCAACAGAAGTAAGGACGAGTATGGAGAAGAAAGGTATGATGATGGCTAGCTGGTTTGGCCACGTCCCACAGGTTCCCCTTCTTACCCCCTCTTTTGTCCCAGTCATCACTTGCTGATAGAGCAAGATTTCTCTGCTGCTTTGAGAGCTGTGTTTGCAGTGGCAGCAGCCACCTTCCTGTTCAACAGCAGCACCTCCCTGATTCTGTGGGACATCACCTTCCAGGAAGCTGACAGCAGATCTGTTTACCAGCAGCAACAGTAAACCGAAGCAAGATTTTTTTTTTATTTTGTCTGAAGGAGTGAATGAAGTGTTGAGATGGGAACGCATCCAGAGAAAACTGTAAACCATATGACTTTGTCTTGGTTGTGCTGTGTTAGAAGTTGTGCTGTTTCCTTATTTGAAATTGTGTTTTGTGTTATTTAGAGTTATGCGTGTGTTTGAAACTAATCTGGCTTTACAAAAATGAGTCGTACCAAGTAGGCTGACTATAATTAGTTTTATGTTTAAATTTCTTTACTCCAGGAAAATGCGGGACGGTAAAATGTGACTAAGGCTGGGAACCCATTAGGCTTAACATGTGTACAGTATCTCTGCATAAGATAAGGTGGTTTGGGCCACAGAATGCTTACAGTCAAAATGAACATTGAAATTTGGGCTTGTTTTGAAATCCTCGTTCATACAGAGAAGGAAGAAATACTTGGTTGAAAATAGCCAGGATTAGAATGTGGAAAACCTAAACAGATGTGTGTGTGTTTCAGGACACGGGCTCCTAACTTTGATTCTTTAACAAGAGATTTGCATGTTGAATTGATTCCTCCATGGCTGTTTCCTGCGTAATTTCTTATGGTTTTGTCTGAAACATCCTGTACCAGCTGTTGTTGAGACAGAACACTAGACTTGGTTGGAGACAATAGCTGGGTTTAGGAAACCTCTCTTCTTCTGTTTGGGGTCTATCAGTATCCCTCCTCTGAGCTGGCTCATGAATTACAGCATGGCATGTGTAACGCCTGTAGTGCGAACTCTCAATCTCCATTCTACTTTGGCCCATCTCTCCCAGTCCCTGTCCCAAGGTCAAGCTTTCTATCTGGTCTGAGGCTTCTACATGAAGTAGTAAGACATAATTAGAAAAGCTTTCTAGAATATTTTAATCAAGATTAGATTTAGTTCCTTAGGCCAATTTGTTTTTTTTAGATAAACCTAAACCAGTGCGAGAAGTGCTTATGCTGTGGTAGAGATAGACAGTTTAAAAATAAATTTGTTAAGTTTCCCTATGAGTGGAAACTCATCTGGGAAAAAAGTTTCACTAGATGTTTAGTGATTACAAAAAGGCCTTTACAATATTAACCTTATCTATAGATGCTTCACATACCGCTTCATTAACATTGCATCCTGATGAGTGTTTCAATTTGTGACTTCTAGAGCTGGAATTTCTAGGGATGATGCAGCAGCTATCAAAAATACAATTAGATCTAATTGTTGTGAAACATGTATTTGATTGGCACAGATGATGAGTTGAGAAATACATGCTATCTTTCCTCTATGCATTGCAAATTACTTTCCAGATAAGCTGATTAGGCCTTCTGTATAATTAGATGTAAATTATAAATAATGGGAAGTGACTTGCCTAGTATCACATAGCAAATCAAAAGCAGCCTAAAATGAAACCTAAGAGACCTGGCTCAAAATTTCCTGCCATCAACAGGCAGTCAGTTTGAAGCTCCCAATGTTGTATCTAAGTAAGATTTATTTGCACAAGACCATAAAAAGCTGAGAACTTGAATTCTCAGATATCTGCTGCAGCTCGTACTGCATTGAGCAGCATTTCACAGGGTTGTTGTGGAAGAACAGAGTTCCTTCTTTGCTGAATGAAGTAATGCTTATTTAAAAAGGCAGGCTATGGTGAAAGTGTGGGGAATGCCAGTATATGCTGTGACAAGGTGGAAGCTTTGACTTTGTTAGACTGTTCCCAAAGCAGGACTCAATTAGTAGGTTAAGTAAACAGCAGTTTGATGTTCCCCTGGCACAAATGATTGCTTTCTTTGAGGCACTGCATGTGCTTGAATGTTTTTTGTTAGTTCTGTTGGTTGGTTGTTGTTTTCTTTTAGAAGTGAAGATCACATTAAGCCTGAAAGTTCAGTATTTCTTTTCCCTGCCAGTGTTTGGAGCATAATGTCTTTATCTTGGTGAAAAACTGGACTGATGTTTTGTGAGTAGATTAGCCTCTTTTGGTTGCTCTGAATGTCCTCTTATGAACTCAAGTCTAAACTATTACTCTGGGAGCATTGATTATATTGATAAACTTCTGTTTATGCTGTCTCTAGAGAAGAATGATGTATCCCTTTGGAACTGTATGCATGTAGTTTGTGAACTAAGGAGAGCACAAGTGCTTCATATAATGTGCATTAGGATACCAGTTGCTCTTGCCTGAGAGCCTCTGGTGTGAAAAGCATGCTGCTGAGCATGCAACGCTCATCGGGGTACTGGAGTGTGTAGTGACATTCAAAAGCAGTAGGTACTGCTGTATCTTTGCTTATGTTTGAAATGGACCTTCTAAAGGCTTAAAAGTATTTTGTGCAGCTCCTTAGTTGTTTACTCTGATGCATGTGCTTGTGGGACCCTCTGGTGGTACCCACATACAGCGAGCAGAGCTAACGTGCTGTTATTGAGACCCCTGGAAACAGGAAGTGTTTGGGGTTCAGAAAGAGACCTCCAGCTTGTGAAATTCTATCCAATTTCTTTGAAGTTTTAGGGGGAAGGTTCAGGATATTGAATCAACTTCAGTTCAGAAATCAGGGCGTTTAGATCCTTACGGAAGGACAGAATTAATGTTTTGATGTTACAGGGATCACTAAAAAATAACAAGATGGCCATTTTAATTCGTTTTAACAAAACGAGGAACTTCATAATGTTGTTGTTTGTGAGGATAATATTTTGGCATAGTCTGATCTCGTAATGCAAAGAATAACCATACAGGTTCTCTCTCTGAGTAATGATAAACCTTTTTGATATATTTTTTTCATTTCCCTGAAATTAAATAACAGCATGAGAGATTTTTTCAAATCATACAGTAGGATTGATAACTTTTTTAATTAACAGGAGTTGTGTTTTGCATACTTAAGCATCAATGTTACTTGGCAAAAATTACTTCTTACCACATTGTTTTTAAGGTACAAGTAGAAAGGCAAATCAATTTCTTATGGGAAAAGTGATATTGATGAAAGTATGCAGCAAATCAGGGTATTAATTTTAATAATGTGGTGTTAACCAAACTGAGTGACAAGGCCACATGAACCATGATGAACAATGACAAATTAGTTTATCCTGAAGACAAATTCATTATAAGTACAGACACTGTGAGAAATATGGCACTCAAAGCAGCCACAGTTTACCCAGCAGCTCTGCCTTCTGTGCATTTTCTATATGGACACACTATGATTCTACGATTGTGACTTATGTAAAGGTTAAATAGTTGTAGTAGAGAGAGGTGGTTGTTGAATCTGTGTTTTGTAGTGAGATCAGATTCTGCTATCTTTCCATAAAATGATACATGTTCTGAAAACAGTTCTGTCATCTTCACTGATGCTACTTGCAGAAAAAAAGTACTACTTGAGTATGGATTTCAAGTAGCAAATACATGGCATTCTTCTTACATTGACACAACAATGCAGCTGCAGAAAAACTAAGGCACTGTAAGAATCTCTAGCTGAGTTCTGATATAGGATGGAATTCTTTTAAGTAACAAAATACATAAATAACTCATTATGAAAGTTATATTCTGCTCTCTGATGTTCATGAGAGATTGAAGATCAGATTTGAAGAGACAGCCAAACCAAATCAGCATTTTGTTGCTGATGGGAGTAGTCCTTTTTCCTCCCTCGCTTTTTCTGATGTTCATCTGATCTCTTTGTAAGGTGATTGAGGTTACCAACTTGCAAAAGGCTCGTTCTGGATAGATGAGCTTTCTGATGGTGAATTGACTCACAGAAGGATTAGATGAATATCAGAGCTGATACAAGGAATGCATCAGAAACGTGTGGCTGGAAAGGGGAATGCTAAGAGGAGAAGGGAGTATGGCTTTAGCAGCAATTGATCTATTAGATCAGCACAGCCAAGTTCCTCTTATTGCACATTAGCATCTGACTCCTTTAAATTAGTCTTGTTTTCAAAATGGCAGTTTGTAAAACACTCAGTATATTCAGAGGGATGGGTCTACTGGAGAAAAGTAATGACTAGAAATAAGGCCTACCAACAATGAATTACTCTGCCAACTGGGAATAATGAACTTTCTGCTGGTACAGTGAATGAATTTGACTTTTCGAAAGAAGTTTTGTTTGTAAACAGGAGAAACCTATTACTTTCAAATCTTATATTTTTCATTTGCTAGTATTCTACCATTCTATAAAATCAATTCAGTTGTTTCAGACAGCAGTATTGTGGCTATCATGTTGCAGCACAAAACCAATGTATGTGCTGGGGTGCTGACCCTTGCAGAGTCATTCATGCTGCAGTGCTTCCTCGATGGGAATAAATAGCAAAGTTGTGCTGCACGTGCTGTAACTGCATCAAAGAAATATGCAATGCTGGTTTCCTTCGGTGATCTGGAATTCTGTCACCATCTACAGACACAGACCTTTTATGCTTAGAATCATTTAAATGTACTACTGGGTACACTGTGTTTATCTTAAAGCTCTTGGTCTTGAAGTAAAAGCTGCAGAGAGCCTCAGAGATTTACTGTTCTTCAGTGCATTTGAATAACTGGTGTTCTCAGTGCTATTGATTGCCCGTGCAGTATGCCAAGAGTACCTGAGCTCGTGCTTGCCAGGCTTAGTTTGTTTTTATTCCAAGGCAGCATAGAAAAGGATCAAGAGAGTCTGTCTTCCACTGACCTTCTAATTGTCTGTGGACAGGCAAGAAGTTGCATATTTCTCTTTGAAGGTTGTAAAAATGGCCTTGTTGACTATCTTAAGCTAGGATTTTTACATATTCCTCTGCCTTTATGGTTCAAGCACCATGCCTGGATTACACTGGATTGTAGCCTTGCCGCTGTGTCTTTTCATTACCACATTACTGATTTTCTTGTACGTCCAAGATAGAGGACTTCTGTACTCGCATTATGTGCTTTTCAGTAAGGATTTACACAAATGAGAAAGCATGATAAATAATCTTTTGGGGTGCATATTTAAACTTAACAGGTTCATGTATGTGATTATAAACATAAGCCTATGAAAATTAGCCTTTGTGTATTCCTTCTATCAAAAGCTTCCTTCAAAAAGCTTAAAAAAGCCCCAGGCTTATTAAAGTACAACAGAACAGGATCAAGAATGAGCAATGTAGTGTTAATTGTGCATGTCAGCAGTGCAATGGTACCTATTCCTGTGGTGGCTATCCTGTTGATATTCCGTTAGGGATGATCCTTCCCTGCTTTTTATTGGAGAAACTGTGGATTGTAGTTTGCTAAAATTTTCTATAAGACTGTTCATGTTTGCTGCCTACATATATCCTACAAACAAACACCCTATGAAGTCTCTCTCAGTTCGTCGAATCTTTGAGTAATCAAATTTAGGTTTCATCTCAGAACAACGAGTTTTGGGGGATTCCAGAGGTAATAGCGATATTTACAGTCAGTAGAGGTAGCCCTGTGGTAACAGTCCAAGAGTAGAAATCATGAGGTCTGAAATCTGTTCCTGCCTTTTTCTTAGACTTAGTTCTTAATATAGAAAAGTCACAGCATATCTCTGCTGTGAAATCAGGATTGTACTTTCCTACTTAACGACAGCATATGTTTGCTACCCTCTCTAAAGAAAGGAGGTTGTAAGAGAAGAGCAAAGTGCCATTTCATTTCTGTTTGCATTTCATTTGAACTCTGGATTTCCAGGGTGAAGGAAAATTATTATTTGTTTTATTGTCTCAGACCCCTTTGGATCCAAAGTACTGGAGCTGGAAGAAGACTTTTTTCTCAACCAAAGCTTACAGTTTTTTTTCTTTCTCACATGTTTTGAAAGTGTTCTCATGTTGCTGTGTCTGTCTCTCTCAGTTATGGCAATAAACTGTTTGAATGCTGGCACTTTTGAATTTTTTTGGTTTCTGATAGGCTTTAATTTCTTCACAGCTGAGCCTTGGCAGTAGAAACCATGGAGGCAACTACAGCCATGAACAATTTGAGTAATGGGAACTGACTTTTTGTTTATCCCTAATTAAAATATGAAAATGGGAGAGTGATCTGTATTAGTATCACTTTTCTCATTTTATTTCTGCTCAATGGTGACCTTTCATTCTGCAGAATGAAATGTTTTTTGTTGCTTTACATAATTTTTGGTGTAGGTATAGACATTTTGAAGCCAGCAATTATTTTTTCTTTTTATTGAAATATTCCTTTGTTTGGCTTTTATGAACTTTCCCACCCAACCCTTGTTTCATTCAGTGCTTCAGTGCTGTTTTGCTTTGCTCTTTGTTTCTGTCAGGAAGTGAAGACAAGTAAAATAGCGTTCAAAGTATAGAGCTGTTAAGATTGGAGAAAACCTTTAAGATCGAGTCCATCCCTTAACCTAGAACTGCCAACTCCACCACTAAACCATGTCCCTAAGCACCACATCTACATGTATTTTAAATACCTACAGGGATGGTGACTCAATGGCTTCCCTGGACAGCTGTTCCAGTGCTTGCAAACTTAACATCCAATCTAAACCTCCCCTGGTGCATCTTGAGACTTTTTCCTCTTGTGATATCTCTTGTTTCTTGGAGAAAAAAGATTGACATCCACCTCACTACAACCTCCTTTCAGATAGTTGTAAAGGATGATAAGATATCCCTTCAGCCTTCTCTTTTCCAGACCAAACAGCCCCAGTTCCCTCAGCCACTCCTCATAAGCCTTGTTCTCCAGCCCCTTCACTAGCTTTGTTGCCCTTCTCTAGATGCGCTCCAGCACCTCAATGTCTTTCTTGTGAGGGGCCCAAAGCTGAACACAGCATTAGAGGTGTGGCCTCACCAGTGCTGAGTAGGGAGCACAATCAATTCCCTAGTCCTGCTGGCCATGCTGTTTACAAGCCAGGATGCTATTGATCATCTTGGCCATCTGGGCACACTGCTGGCTCATGTTCAACTGGCTGCCAACCAACAGCCCCAGGTCCTTTTCTGCCAGGCAGCTTTCCAACCATGCTTCCTCAAGCCTGTAGTGCTGCATGGGGACCTGGCATTTGGCCTTGTTGAACCCCCTACAACTGACCTCAACCCACTGACCCAGCCTGTTTAGATCCCTCTGTAGAGCCTCCCTGCCCTCAATCAGATGAGCACTCCTGCTTAATTTGGTGTCATCTGCAAACTTCCTGAGGAAGCACTCTACCCAAAGTGGAAGTGTTGATTTTATGTTTGCCTGTTGGAACATGTACCACATTGTGCTGTTCCCAGGACATCTTTTATGACTCATTTGCACCTTTTTGGAAAAGCTCCTGCTAGGCTAAAGAGGGTGGAGCGGGATCCCTCTTTAGCCTTTTTGTGTTTTCATTTAGTTCTCTGTTTATAATGGCCTGACTTGAAGGCTAGCACCTTCCTGTGTGTGCCACTACGTATTTCTACCAAGCGTCCTTCCTTGAATTGAAGACTTAAAACATCATACTCTGAGATTAAGAAATAAAGCAATTCGCAAGGCTTCAAACAGTCTCTTGATGGAATAAATCTGTATGGGCAGCTTTACGCAGTGTTAGTAAATTGCTGGAAGTTTGCTTTTTATACTGTAATTTTTCTACTCTCTTTGGACTGTCTTAGTAAGGTACCTGTTTCTGGAGTAACAGGAAGATTAATGAATTATATAAATATGAAAAATATTGTATTGCTCCTTTTTGTAGCTTGAGGTGCCTGATACGAGTTTAAAATAAGAAACATCCATCAATGTTGTTTTCCTGGTTCAAATGGCAACTGAAACATCTGCTGTCTGGCAGTGCGTGTATAATGTACTTGATTATAAGTCATGTCTGGAGAGCTGTATCTGCGCCAGTGTGTTCTAATTTTTTTTACACCAAGCTATGCTGCTAATCCTTGCTCAAAAGTAGGTTTTTGGCTGATGTTCCTCAATCTCACAGCATGTAATTGGGATAAATGAGATGCTCTTCAGCATTTGTGAGGCATATAGGTATGTGAAGAGCAACAAACTCCGGCATAAGCAACATGTTGTATTAGTCATTTTTGAGCTAAGCTTATTGCTATTGATCTTACAAAGCGCTCCTGGATCTTGTCTATGGATGCTTTTAGAAATAGGAGTCAGCACAAGTTGAATACAGATTTTGATCTGGTTTCTAACAGCTTTGCTTGTGCTTATTTTTTATTGCAATCTCTGTTGGTATGTTAGTATAAATCTGTATAATTTGAAAGAAATGAAGCAATGCTGAGTAACAGCTGCTAAGGTTTGGGACCTTGTTTTTTTTTTTCTAGTGTGTTTGTTTTACACAACAAAAGAGCTCACTGTGAGAGAGAGAAGTAATATTTAAGCATCTCGTTTAACCATTAAAAGGAAAGGAGTAACAACATGCAGAAACAGACTTTTTTGTCTTACTGTGATAGCCACCTTCAACAGTAGATCCAGTGTTTAAAAGTTTGTAGCAAATGGTGAGCCGTACGCTGTTGGGATTCCAGTTTATGTAGTTGCACTATTTGAACTGTTATGGAGTGAAAAGTCTGCCTAATAAATTTTCACAAAACTTTTAGTTGTGAAGAGACAAATGTAAACATTTGTGGTTGTGAAGAACTTTTGTATGCATCAGTGAGGTAAAATGGAATAATACAGTCTTTCGTTTGCTTGTTTCAGAGTATTCATCATAGTTTAATTAATAAAAGGCAATATCTCTGTTTTCCACCTAAGTCCAGATCCTATAGTCTGAACGAGTTGAATTCGGAGGAGGAGAAGGATTCATAAGGAGGATGTTTTTGAGCTGCCTTTATGTTGCCTAGGCCTGAGCTTTTTTTTGTGTTTTTTTTTGTTTGGTTTTTTGGGGTTTTTTTGTTGTTTTTGTTTTGTTTTCTCGGTGTTTGTGATATTGCAGCAATCTTTGGCCTTTGCCCAAAAAGATCATTTTTCCACTTCACTGATGATACACTGCATCTCCCTTCAGCTTACCTTTGAGGATCAGAAGGCAGTAGCACCCTGATGGTGAAGTGTCTCACAGCCAGATTGCCACTACTTTTCTGTATAGCAGGATCTTTCTAGATGATGACTGCTTTGGTGGATTTGCTGGTTATAACTAACCCTTCCCATGGCCTGTACCTTCTGTTTCTTCTCAGCTACTTCTGTGTCTGAGAAGGAAGAATGAGGAGCTGAAATTAATTCTCTCTCTGTATATATGAACATTCAACCCTTGTCCTCATGTCGCTGGGGGCACTGGTATTAATTTCATTAGCATCATTAATTCTAAGGATGCTAAATACTGATAGATTAATGAGTAATCTGCAGGATTGTTAATGCATGTTCATTTTCATGGGGTGTCACCTCTCCATTTTGTCTACAAATATAACGATTACTTCAGGACCTGGAATATTTGCCCTTCAATTGGCCACTAAGCCCTTTTGCTGGTAGGATGGCGGACTGTAACCTTGAGAGGTCTGTGCCAGTGTTTGCTGTCAGCTGTCTGTAGAGAAATACTTCAGTTTACATTGAGATTAACAGGGCTAGTAAGCATGGCAACAACTTTTTTTCCACAAGATTCTCCCGCATAGCCCTGAGAATCCTTTTCCCTGGCTGTTAAGAGGCTCCAGTTTGTAGTGATTCTGCCCCTGGCGGAAACTGGAATGTGTTTGGGCTAACCAGGGGAGCTGGTGGAAAGATAAGTGCTCAGTCCACTGCAACTCTATCAAGTTATGCTTTACAAAGTTGCTGACAGAAGCAGTATATTGGACATTTCTTGCACTGCTTTGGTGTTTTGAATGTGTATCGATAATACTGTGTGTAACCCAGAAGTGTATATTTGTGAGATAATCTCATTTGTACTTGCTGTGGGTTAGGACATGTTCAATGACAGAGTATTTTGCCCAATGACAGCTGATTAATTTTGCTACATTGGGCCTCTTCTATCACCCTCAGTATTAGGTGATAGATCGTGTAGATAGTTGTGTTATTTACCAAAGCATTTTAGGCAGCACTATTTTCTTCTGATGTTCCGTGTGCAGTGTAAAGCTGCCAAGCTGTAACCCGTGCTAGCAGTGCTATGTGTCATCTATCTAGTTCTGTGCTCAGCATTATAGTTTTCCCTCCCAATAAGGCTGCTCCTCCTTACTCAGTTGCTTCCTGACAAGTCTACAGAAGGCCTCTGTGGTCAGACTGTCCAGTGGGAGGCTGGGAGGGTATTGGGATTGAAGCTTCTTGCAGAGCAGGTGCGTTGGCTCAGCTGTGCATTAGGATTGTTCATGATGCTGTCTTGGTTGAAAACAGAACTTGTAAAGCTGCAGTTCTGCTTTGATAAAGGTACTTGTCCATCAAGACACACATGATATGAGTCGGAGTCTTTGTGTACTCTTTTCAGGAGAAAAAGTACTTTTGAAGACTAATTGTACACTTCCTCCACTATTATGATAGATTGACCGTAGCTGGCAACTCTCTCACTCCCTCTGCAGAGGGATGGGGGAGGGAACTGGAAGGACAAAAAGCAAGGAAAAATATGTGGGTCAAGATAAAGACAATTAAGTGAAGAGGGGGGACACCACAACAAACATACCCACCTGCAAGAAATGGTGCAAGTGCGGTCATCACCAGCGCACACAACACAGATGTCCAGCCAGTATCTGAGCAATGGCTACTTTGGAAAACTCAGCCCCTGCCCTCCCCACCTGCCCCCCACCCTGTTTTATGGCTGAGCATGGTGTTAAGTGCTATGGAATAGCTCTTTGGTTGATACAGGTCAGCTGTCCCAGTTGTGTCCCTTCCCAACCTAACAAGGGTGGCACAACAAGAGACAAAGAAGATGCTGTGTAAGCAGTGCTCCTCAATGGCTGAAAAACTGGGGTGTAGCAATGGTATTTTGGTCACCAGTCTAAAACACAGCACCATATGGGCTGCTATGAAGAAAACAAACTCCATTCCGGCCAGACCCAGTACAACTGTGTGCTGTTATTGACTGTGAGGCGGCTTTATTTCAGAATTTCCCCTGTAACACGTGCATTGCTGGTCAATAAAGGTTCAGGCATTGCTCAGACATTGTAGTGTATTCAATCCAGTGGTTGAAACCAGATCAAATTCTTGGATTAAGCAGGGATTAACTTTTAGCATAGTCAATGTAGTAGCAAGGATCTGAAAACTAAGATTCTTAAATTCAGTGTTTTGCTTGTAGTTTGGTATTTTTTCAAACCTGACTGAAATATTTATCCTTTTAGTTTCAACATCCTCAACTATGATAACACTGACCTAAGTGTGTGGTATTAGAAAGGTAGTACTGCTGAGTTAGGAGTGTTTGCAAGGATACTTTGTTTCTTAGGAAAACAAATAATTAAAAAAACCCACTGTGTTGTTGTTATTCTTGGATTTTTTTTTCTTTTTCTGAATAGGAAAACATTCTTGGGAGATTTCCGTGAATGCTCAAGTTTGTCTTCATCTTGAGACATTTGACAGCAATGCTAAATAACACTGGAGCTATTGTTATAAGGGAACCTGATATTGTTATTGTTTCACTTAAATTGAGTTGTGTGAGGAAATTCTAGCTCCCCTATTGAGGGAACTCAATCAACTGGAAGAGTTTTCGGTTTCTTGCATCATTCTAGCTGCCAAAGGAATAAGAACTGATTTAATCCAAGTATGACAGCTTACTCAACAGGGATCTGAAGGACTGAAATGTAAATGAATTGTTCTTTGCAGGGGAGATTTCTGGAATGTAAATCATAAGTGGGAAGCATTGGTTTTGAACCGATAGATGTTGTATACATACATGAAAGCCTATATCTTTTAAAAGATGATTAAATTAATGTAGATTAAGGTAATACAAAATTTACTTAGAGTATTAAAAGAGAGGAAAAGCAGTTAATCTAGATCAACTACATTTCAAGAAATTCAAAACAAATTTTATTCTTTTTCAGGAACTCCTCGCTGTTCCTTTTACCAGCTCTTTTAGTCACACATATGCTAGGTAGGTAGTATATGGCTTAATTGGCTCAAAATCAGAAGAACTGGTAACTTCAAGTGCCTTCAGTGACAAAAATACCTTGATATTGAACCTTGATAATGAAAACTGGGAGGGGGAGTAAATACTTATATTTAGATAGTATCAGGTCACATAGACTGGTCTGTAGGTTCTGAAGATTCACTGCAGTCAGGGAACATTAGATACCTCCTTTTAAGTCATACATAGCACAATTTGTATATATATTACTGTTCCATTCTATGGCAGGTGTGAGATATTTACCGTTTAAATGTAAATAAAGAACCTGGGAGTATTTATGTGAAATCAGCAGTGTTTACAACCTTGGTACTTTTTACAGGTTTCAGCTTTACAGATTTCTTGTTCAGCTTAATTAGATGTAGTGTGAAACTCTATATCCTAAAGTACAGGGTAGAGCTTCTTGTAAACGAAGAACTTAGGGAGGCATTGGCATGAAAAATATTATGGATTTTAAAGGTAGTTTTCTTTGATTTAGACTGTTAAGAAGCAAGTGCTTGGCTGATGTTGAATACAGCTAAAATTAAGTTTTACTGCTTTTCATACATGCTAACTAGACATGGTGCAACAAAACAAATGTGCATTTTATAATCTAAATTGATTTTTCATTTTGTAACAGCATTCACTTGACTGTAGCAAATTTCCAGAGGATTAAGGACCAGATGGAGTTAATTGGCTCCTCCTAGTCAGTACTGATCTTCACAGAGTTGCTTTCAATGCTTATGCTTAACTTCATAGGATTCAGTAAATTTGTATTCTGCGTAGAGAGAGGAAGGATGAACACAGTCTTGGCAAAGTTTCAGGAACGTCAGTGATTGTCTCCAAATATGTGTGCTGCAATATCTGCAACTAATGAAACAAACTCTGCTGCGTACCTTTCTCCTATAGTAGACATGAATTGCATGTTATGGTATGGCTGTTTTTCTCTGCAGAAGCATTGTCTCTCACATAGAGAAGGTGATTCCTGTTTCTGGCTAATGTAATTTTTACAATTATTTTTATATGATAAAATTACTGTGTATGTCCAGAAATGTTAATTGCAGATTTCACTTTGTGCCCTTTTTTGCTGCCAGCACTACAGAACAGATTCCTCACCCAGTCTGTCTCAAATCAGAATGGGTTGGGAAAGGTTTCCAGACTACCTGATCCATCATATGCTCATTAGACAATCAGTTCATTAAAACTGAGGCAAGTATTCCATTAAAACTGAGACAAGTCCCAGAAGCGCAAGTCAATGACGTTTGCTAAGTGATTCCACACCATTTTTAGTTGGTATTTTTAAGGTCAAGAAGTGTAGAAGTTTGATATTTCTTGCCAGGTCTTATTTCAAGGGCAGCTTCTATTTCGGTGTGAATAGAAGTTTTGGTAGAACAGCTGTCTTTAGTAGTAGATGGTGGGAGCTCTGGGCCAGCTGTGTTCCTTTGATAAACTGGTTGGAAGGAGGGAATTTCACACAAGGGAAACTTAATTTTATGGTGTCTTCATAATCTTAACTGTGGTCATCTTTAAAACAGATAATTATAGAGTTGATTATACAGTAGTGTACCCAAAATGTCCTAAGTGTGTTGAAGTCCTTACTATGAAAAATAACTGAGAGGAAATATAAATATCTGTTCAGTATGGTGATGGTGGAAAAAAAAAAGAAAGCAACCACTCGATAAATAGGTAATGCATGAGGTGAAGTGGATTTTATGGTTTTCTTAGTCTGAGTTTTTGACTGTTTTATTTGTATAAGAGGATAGCCAGATTAGGAAGAAACTTCAGGCGTGCTGCTGAAAGAAAAAGAGTTTTAAATGAGGTTAGGTGTGGTAGAGAAAAAGGGAGTTTGAGGGAAGAGGATTGCATGAATGGCTGATTCTGTAAGGAGGACTGGCAGAGGAAACGTGCTTGGTTTATTTGTCATCACTTTACCTCTCTTTTCCTCTTTCTTTTCTAGTCAGCAGTGATTTCCCTTCAGTCTTGTTGATCACTCACAGTGCCTGGAAAGATGCTGGTAAATAGGCAGAAAGCTGTCTACTTTTTGCTTGGCAGTTGTCTTTAACACTGGGCTCCCAGTAAGGACCCTGTTGTTGTGCAAACAAGAAACAGGGCTTGGCATGCTCTATAGCTGTCATGGAAGATTCCTAGCAGGAGGGGAGAGTGAAGGGTGTGTGTGAATCTCTTCAAGATTTCTGGCCCTGGAAGCTTCTTGTTTATGGGAGTAATTCTTCTGAATCTTTTCCTCTTTCCTTTATGGGCAAGATTTGCAAGTGACTTGACATATTTAGTAGTATTACATTTTTCAGACAAAACAGGATCTGTTTTATCTCTAGATCATACCACTGTTGACATCAGAGACAAGCCTTGTGGCTGGTGTAAGCAGGTGCAACTATCTTGACTTGATAGAAATTGCACACACGTTTGCCAGAGGTGAACGTCTCCCGTTTCCACTCACATAACAGTTGGATAAACAATGAGGCACATGGTTCTCATAAGGGGATTGTAACAAAGCCACAATGGAGTTTGTTCAGTTTTGATAGAATCAAGTTGACTTCACTTTGTAGGCTCATAATGCAATTTACTACCATACCAAGGATTCAGGTCTGAACCAGATACAACTCGTTTCACTGGTGCATTCTGAGTTTGAGATAGGTGTTTTCTGTCAGCTTATTTAAGAGTTATTTAATGCAGGCATGTTTAGGATCAACCGTCCAAGGTCCTCTTGTGCCTAAAAGGGACTCAATTAAGAGCTTGTGATGCAGCAGTTTTTACTGGCATGGAATATATACAGGGGTGAAAATAAAATAATAAACTTTTCTACAAGCATGTCTTAAGTCATATTGGTGTGTTTATTTGGGATTCAGTATGAGGGGGCAGGCAGGGGGTCTTGTCTTTCCCAGGCTCTGTACACACTTCATTAGGATTGCTTTATTTATATTACAAGGTCAAATGGGATCTTGGTGCACAGGCCTGCGACTTAAACAGAAATTCCCTTGATTGTTAGTGAGATTTTTTTTCCTCCCAAGTCACTTTCTGACATCTGGCCTGATTGAAAACAGGCAGAAACTGGCATCCTTTGCTTATATTTCCTACCCACTCATTCTTTATTTTAATGTTATATGAGGTCTTCAACAGAGTGTGACATATTGTTATAATTACATCATTTGGAAATGTGTTTATCCCCAAGAGTCATAATTTGATTTAGGAGCTGTTTTACCTGCTTTCAGTCTGTTATTCATAGCATGGCATGACCATCAGGCTTCTGCAGCAGGACTCGACACACCACTTTAAATATTTGCAAATCAAAACACAAGAGTCCATTGATGCATGTGGGGAGGAAAGAAGGAAGTGGACTTGATTTAAGATTCGATAAAATTCTTGCAGGTTGAATAAACTCTAATAATATTTTGGTAGTTTCTGTGTAGAGTATTAATTCGTTCATATCTGCCATATAAACAAATGCACTTTTATGAGTGTTTTTATATGTTTCTGTAGGGTGCTTGTAAGGGAAGTGCATGTCTGGCCCGTGGCCTTGTGCAATGAGAAGTAATAGCTCTTGAGCGTGTTCGTTAAGAAAATTGCTGTGACTTTAGCCATGGTTTTTGATGCCTGCAGAAGAACATATTTAATTAGAACACAGAAGGTAAGGGAACTTCAGAGTAGTGTTCAAAAACATTTCAAGATCTGCGCTATGAATTGAACAGCTGTTTAAATGTGGGAAACTGCCGTTTTTATGGTCATAACAGAGCCCCTTGATGTTTATCAGACATGGAAGAGCTGCCACCACAGGTATGAAGACTCTTCAGAGGTGTGAAGTTCAGACTCAGCCCACCTTTTTGAGGCTTGCTGTTATGTGAAACCTGTGTATTGTAAGAATATATCCAAAGGCCCAGGAAAAAAGTATAAGGTGTGCCTTTAGGAAAAGTGAAGTAGAGCTGTTCCCACAGCATTATTTTGCTGTCTCCGGTGATTGTTAAGGATCATTAAACTGTTCGCTTTTAAAGTTCCTGCTTAATAAATAGTTGGTTTTTATGCTTACATATACAAAATGAGAGAGAGAACATCAAAACAAGTGAATGAATTAAGGTCCACTAATCTCATCTTTTGTAACTAGTTTGAGGTTACTTATGTGAAAGGAATGTTGTAGTGCTGTACCCAGGACTGCGTTTTGCTTTGGGTTGGATTATCAGAGCATTTTATATATATACATTTTACTTACGTTCTCCTTCAAGGAAGAAACATTTACTGCTTTTTGATCAAAACCTAGAGTTCATACATGTAAGAAGGGAGTATGGCTTGACTTTTCCTGCACTAGATTCTTATTTGTGCCTGCATTACACTTGTCTCAGTACTGACCCTGTACAGATCACAGGTGGCAACTCCTGGATTCCTGTTTTTCAGATACCTGGCCTGATGTAAAGAAAAGTTGTCTAGGGGTTCTGTAGAGTGTTATGGCTGCTCTGCTGGCCTGACTCTGCTTTCAGCCTGTGCAACTGTCACTGAGAGTCTGTCTCTGTTCACAAAAATACATTCCTTAGTCCAAGAGTAAGAGTTGTTGCTTTGTGTGAAAAGCAATGTTATGACCAGTTGCTACCTTTGTCCCATTATGCTCAGGGAGCTATAGTGTTTTTTGGGGTCTAAGGAAGGGATACCTCAGAGAGAAGTAAAACATTCATGCCTTAGATCTGTGTTCCCTCTTCTGAGTGCTAATTTTAGTTGTGGACTTGGGGTGTTGGTGGGAATGAGGCCAGTTTGATGTATTTGCACCATCCTTTCCAGCTCCCTGCTGCACCGGGTTCAGAACTGGGCAGTGAGGGAGACTAATTTCAGCAGTCCTTGCTGTTGCCATCTAAACTGCTGGATCTCATGAGCATAAAACATACACCTTGGAGAACTTTAGGTCAATAGCTTAGTTTCTTACATTTTCTAGTCTTTTAAGCTATTAACAAACTATATAAATGTATCTTTTTATACTCTGCTTAACAGGCATTGTTTGTTTCATCATCTGAATTGCTAGGTTGTTCGTCAACTCAGGCACATGCTAAAGCTTGACATGTTATAAGAGGAAGTTCTTTTAGTGAAGTATGGGTTTGCAGCTTGGAGTTGTTTTGTGTTTAAACACAAGAAACAAATCCAGGGACTCATCTTATTTGTTTTTCAGTGTTCTTTCGCTCATACTGCTTTGTAAGTGGATTTCAGAATTTGGCTGGAGATAGTTGCTTATGAGATTTCCAAGTTAAAAAGTTGTTCACTTGTCCCATATCTGCATGGAGAAACCCCAACCAGAATCCTGTTTTTCCTCTGTCAGGGCTTTGCAATCCATGTGCATGTTTATGAAGGGCTTTGCTTCTGTATTTTGTGGAAAATATACAAAAGGTGTAAGGTTAATAATTTTGGGGTTTTTTTATTGTATTGATAGCTTCTAGGCACTTCCTGCCTTTTGGAAAAAATCTTTTTGCCTTGTGTTCTTACATTTCTACTCTGGCCTTTGTCTGTTCTTCACTGTCATTTGACACTGGTGTTGTAAATGACGTCTGTCTTAAACTAGCATTTTGCTTTTTTATTTTTCACTTGGGAGATTGGTGTGAAAAAGGCAACTGCTTTTAGACTAAAGCTTGACATGCTTGTATTAAATCTTGACTGTATCTCTAAGCCAGGGAAAATTAGTTATTCACAGTCATTCTCACAGTAAGAACTTGAAGTGATTTTGTGAGTTGCATAACAGAGAAGTGCAGCCCAGCTGGGGGAAATGTGCTGGCTGGGGGCTGGCATTAATGATTTGGCTGTTGTGCTGGGTGGAAGCAAGCGCAATGCTTAATCAAGAAGTCTGTTTTGACACTGTGAAATAACATCAGTGGATATGAATTTTGAACATAAATTGTCAAAATTAAATGTAGGTATCTCTAAGTTGGTTTTTTTTTTACAATGGCAAATAATAAACTTGAAAATTAACATCAGAGTCATTGAAATTAACAGAATTCTACTATATCTGAGTTTCTTCTGTGAAAAATAAACCTTTTTGTAAACATCCTACTGCTTTCCTCAAACTCTTAAATAGGTTTTCTCTTCTGGCTTTATAACCCTACCTATTTTAAAAGGATGAATATTCAGGATTAGTGTAATGAACTTGCAAGCATTCTGATGTTTAACAAAGCGATTTCAGCATATTGGTTGTTTGATTAATGACTGACTTCCAAATGAAAATTGTAGTAGCTCAGATCTTTAAGCTCAAACTTTCCCTCAGAAGTTTTGTTTACAGGTTAAGGGACCAACAGAGAAACAGTTTCTTAGAGGCTCATTTTTGTATTGGGTAAAATGGGATCCTGTCATCCCTTTTAAAAAACTATGCTATTAAATAGCTATTAGCTACGTGTACTCTATAATGCAATAATGCATTTGCTATGAAGTCATCAAACTTCTCTTGCTCCTTTGCATATCAATATGAAGTTCATTCTGCACAAATCTTAAATCTGCCAAAAATGCCTTTCATCTAAAAATATTTTTTCTAAATTATTTTCTTCTATGAAGTGGTGGTTTATATGTAGAATTTGTCATTGTGACCTCACTTCTGCTGTACTTACTTGTGATAGTGCATTTAAAAATTACTTGCTGGGGATCTTTAATAGATTTCATGGTCAGAGTGGGTCAGTGAAGGCTGAGGGGGTTTTGGAGTAGTTTGTTTTTTCTTGTCTGATTTCTGGAGTTATTCATATTTATGAGTTGTAAAGTTGTAGTAAGTAATGCTAGATGAAATAAGATTACAGGAAAAGATTATGAGGAATGTGAAGAAATGTACAGGTCACAGAATGAGTTACAGATCTCACTTCTTCCTTTAGAGATAGACGCAGATACGCTTTTGCTATAGTCAGCTTGTATGTATTGACTAAGTTCATCTCATGTGAAACAGTTCACTAAAACAAGTCAGAGTTATGAGAAACTTAATTTGATCTCCTGAGCCTAGGTGATAAATGCATTTTTCTAAGCAGAAAGACTCCATAAAATTAAGAAAACTCTTTTCTTTAAAAAATTCTTTTTTAAAGAAAACCTTTATATTACTCCATCTCAACATATTTTGTGTATTTTGCATCAAGGCAGTGTATTTATTAGGTAATAAAAGGGGGGGAAGTTAGCTACTTTCTGTTCATAAGTTACTTGAAAGTAACTTATGTTTCTAAAGGTAAAACAACCAGCCACTGGACACTGAATTTCTTTGCCTTTCAAAATTAAGCGTAAGGCTCCCTTCAGCTTCAGATTATCACTTTTCCTGTACATGCCTACTTCACATTGAAGTGTTCTGGTTTTGCAAAAATTACTTTTTGAGGACTGTATTTCAAAAGCACTGAGGAAGAGCAAAGCATTAATGTTGTTCCTGAGATGTTTACCTCATGGAAGAATGCACTGAACTAACAAATGTTGAAGAGAAATATGTCCAAAACCCCAAGGTTTTCAGCCTTGTGTTTGTTGTCATCATCAGGCTCTTGGCTTATTTCTAATTGTGTGTAATGTCTCAAATCCAGGGCTCTAATTCAGAGGCAATTATCATATGATCAAGCTGTAGTTGTTATTTTAGTGCAGATTTGGGAAATAAAAGCTGACAGCTGTGTTCCAGCTGCATTTCAGCTGCGCTCCATTAAAAAAATAGACTGGAAGAGCAGCAGCAGCAGTTTTGCATTTTTTTTCCATCATTGCCGAGCTGGGCGAAGCTGCCTTATCTGGTTGCCCTATGAAATATTTGCTGTGTGTCTCTGTAACCTAAATAAATAAAACAGGAAGAGAAGGTTTGAGACAGATTGTAAGCAGTAAGCTGAACATGCAGTCTCATGTATGTGCATTTGGCTCTGCTGAATGCATAATTCCTGCTAGCCTTTTGAGTAGGGTGAATCAGAGGTTACTAGAGAGATCAGTTCCCTTAAACCAAGTTTCAGATACAGTCAGTGACTTCCCTGTGACGTCTTATTAAAAACTGTCATACATTTGATATACAGAACTTTTACTAGGCTGTGATGTTTCTAAAAGTTCTACATCAGTTAGGTCATTAATTATTAAAGTCACAAAGCCTATAGGTGTGGATGAAGTTCTTTAATGTTTGAGTATTAACATACCCTTAATACAGAGTCCTGAGATAAACAGATATATTTGTGTTTTAACTGAGGAAAAAAATGCCCTCTCAATCCACCTCTCAAATCTGAATTCATGCACATGGTAGAGTTGGAATTTGTTCCTTTGATAGCTGGATGAAGTTTGTGGTTTGGGTCTTTGCGGAAGAAGTATAAGATGTTTATTTTCAGAGTTACAAGTTGAAGTACTTCTGAGCTGATGCTATAGAACTGCTATTTTTCAGTTTTCTCTCCAATGCAAAGGAATCTGTTTTCTAGAGAAAATAAAGATGGCATTCCTTTGAGCTGCTCTTGTGTGAGAGTGAGCAAGTCAGAAGAAGAAGAAAGCATTGTGGCTCAGCTCTAGATTGAATGATTGTGCATCTCATCTTTTTTCTTTATGTAATTTATTGTCAAAATTGCAGAATATTGATAGTTGAATCAATCAAAGATACAAGTCTTTTAATCATCTTCTAGTGTCAACTTTAACTGATGTATCTCTGCGTTATTTGCGCACAGGACTTAAATGGTGCTTGTTGAAGTCCAGGAGTCATTGCATGACCAAGTTCTTTTGGGTTAGGCAACAGGCAAACCACATTGAAAAAAAGATATGGTTGACATTTGAGCAACTTTGAATTTTGAGTCAGGTCAATGAATAATAACCACTCGTAGCTTGTACGTTAATAGCATGACTGGGGTTCTTGGCAGCTGAATGGCTGGCTCTGCAGCTTTCTTTACTGGAGGTGGCAAGATGCCTCTGCTAGTAAGTGGGAAAAAAAAAAAGGTGATATAGCTTAAGTTGCCCCTTTCATTTCCTTCTTAGGCACTCCTATCTTATGCCTGTTAACACAGAAAAATGTGACAACTTTGAAACTTGCAGGGATTAATAACAAAATAATTTATTAAACCAAAGACACTTTTCACAGAATTTAAAATGACTGGTTCCACAGTACATGATGCTCCCTTTTTTGAGAGTGCTTGCATCATTTTTCCATAAATTGTTGTATTTTTTCCACAATTTGTATCTTGAATTGCTACAGTGACTCTTAAGGGACTCACAATTGACTTTTTATTTTATGTAAATCCTAGGGTTCTTCTCTAACATGTTTCATATTTAATAAATTGTAACTATATATTTCTAATGAACATCTCTGGTTTCAAGCAAGAGAAGCATTGAGGTGATCCCATCTTCTGAGTTAGAAAAATAGGTCAATCACAAATCTTCCTTATGCTTATTATTTCCTGCCTAAATGATGATTTAATTTACTATACTGGGTATTTTTTTTCCTTTATTTTTATATAATCTTTAGTAACAGTTGTTTTACTGCGAGAGAGTAGCACTAGTTTATGTCTGGGAGCAATGTTCTTCTCTATAAATTGTCTTTTGGGTGGAGGCAAAACATGTGCTTGGATGGGAGACTCCCTGCATGCTGTGGAAAAACACTGAAAAGGATAGCTGGAGATACCTGGATGCTCTCTTTTTTGACAGCATGGCGTAGGTATAATTTTCAAAAGTGGTTTAGGTCAGAAACCCCAAATGTTTTAAGTCAGTTAGATGTTGCAATTTAAATACCTCAACCGCTTTTAAGAGAATTGAATTTTTCAGCCATTTATGGCCTTGTGTTGCTGAGCAGAACAACATCTGTAACCTCAGGGAAGCCTGTGCTGAAAAGCCTGGCAACTTAGGCTAAGTCTATCAAGTATAGAATCCAGTCTTATGACAAACCAATGCCAGAGTTCTACAGCACTCAAACTCCAGACTGAAGTTCATAGTTGATGGATGCTGTGTTACTTTGAACCTTTCATCATCTACAGTGTTTTCTGCTGTTGAAGGCTTATGTGTATCATGGTAGGTTACCTGAAAAGCAGGAGCAGCCTGTCTGACCTGAAAGAACTTCTTGTGTTGGGATTTTAATGAGTATGTTGCAGGACATTCTCCATCTGTTGCACTTGAGAGGGAGACCATCAGGGCCTGTTAAGAAGACAGAATTATTTTCTAAGCCACTGACCATAGTGCCCTGATACCAAGCGGAACAGCCTATATGTGAAGCTTAATAGAAACAATTGCAATGTGGCAGATTTGCAACTGAAAGGTGAAAAATTCCTTAAATTTGTTTAGATCTGATATAACAGTTCTTGTGAAGTAGGAGGATACAGTTTTTTAGGCCTTCCTTGAAATTTGTCATGATTTCACAGCAGCTTTGGGGCAAGCATGTGATGATCAACTCAATCAGTACAAGTGTTGGCAATATTTTTGTCTGTTCATTGGGTACCACAACTCTTCTGTGGCTAGAACCCTTGATACACAATCTAAGGAATTAACCATATAGTCTTATCAGCATACTTCATCCTGCTTTTGTGTCTTGTTGTCTGTTATGATCATTTATTGTCTTTAATTTCTAATTAGACTGTAAACTCATTGTGGATGACTCCTTGTTTATATAGGTGTTTAGATAACAGCATAAGGCAATCTTGTTCTTTATAGAGTCGTCATGTGTAATGTAGATACTGCGTTCTGCTTTTTCACATCAATTAAGTTCCAGACAGTTTTCAATTTTGTCTGCACTTAGACTGAGGCCTCCAAAACTGTTTTTTGATAACAGCATGCATAACAGATGAAGTGTAAGGTTCTACCTTTAGAAGTCAAAAGGTCAGTCAGGAAGCTAGTTCTTAAAAGGTTGTTCCTTCTTATGACGTAACAAGATGCTGCTGCTGTTTGTTGTATGAAAGCACACAAAACCTGAAAATTAGGGTATTTTTATATTTGGAGTGAATGAGCACTCACCTCAAAAGAAAGTACGGTTTAAGTAGTCAAGATAGACAAGGTGAAAAAGAAGCCTAATATATTCTAACTGAAGCAGCCGCTTTTGCTCATAAAAGGCCTTGCCATATTGGAGGTTTTGTCAGGATATAGCTGATGTTGCTGCTATTGTTGAAGAGTTAAGAAGATGTCTAAGCTGTTTGTTTGCAGAGCTTAATCCTTTGGTTCAGTGCCAATTCAGTTTAAAAGGTAATTAAAATGTTTATATGTGGGTAAGCAGACATCATTAGCTAATGGAAATTATTTGATGTTGGCAATGTCAAGCAATTTTAAAAGTCAATACAGCCTAAACTCCAAAGTTGTCAAATAGGTTGGTTGTGGGCTGGAACAATTTCAACAGTGCTATGAGGACTGAGACTAGAACTAAGGAATATTTCAGCCTTCTGTGCAGAACTGGCATGTCAGACGCTGTTCTGTAGAAACAGAAGCACATCTGAGCACAGGACTTAATAGTATGAGATGATCCATGACCTGGTTTAAAAGTAGAGATGGGCCTAGCAAATGTTTGAAGCCAAATTGCAAAGGAGCAAGCTAGGTTAGAAATCAACAGTAGAGGATTTTTTTTCAGGACATTAATTTAGGAAAAGGGATTCTTGAGTCCAATTTGGCAGAGCTAGAAAGAAAAAAAGATTCAGAAGAGAGAAATACACACAGACACCTCTGTCTGCTATAGTCTTTTTCATACTTTATGTATTCCATTCATAGAATCGCTTCGTTGGAAAAGACCTTTGAGATCAAGTCCAACTGTACCTGTTTACCACTAAGCCAGATTCCTGAGCACCTTGTTTATCTGTCTTTTAAATAACTCCAGGGATGGTGACTCAACCACCTTCCTGGGCATCTTACATAGCCTGGTGACCCTTTCAGTGAAGATATTGTTTGTGATATCTTATCCGAACCTCCCCTGGCGCGACTTGAGGCCATTTCCTCTGGTCCCATCACCTGTCACTTGGGAGAAGTGACCAAAACGCACCTCACTACAGTCTCCTTTTAGGTAGTTGTAGACAGTGATAAGATCTCCACTCAGGCTCCTTTTCTCCAGGCTAAACAACCCTGGTTCCCTCAGCTGCCTCTGATAAGACTTGTTCACAAGCCCCTTCACCAGCTTTGTTTCCTCTCTCTGGACATGCTCCAACACCTCAGGGTCGGTCTTGTAGTGAGGGGCCCAAAACTGAACGCAGTACTCAAGGTGCGGCCTCACCAGTGCCGAGTACAAGGGCACAATCACCTCCCTGGTCCTGCTGGCCACACTGTTTCTGATACAGGCCAAGATGCCATTGGCCTTCTTGGCCATCTGGGCACACTGCTAGCTCATGTTCATCTGGCTGTCAATCAGCACTTCCAGGTCCTTCTCCTCCAGGCAGCTCTCCAGCCACTCTTCCCCAAGCCTGTAACGCTGCATGGGGTAGTTGTGTCCCAAGTGCAGGACTCTGCACTTGGTCTTGTTGAACCTCATCCCATTGGTCTCAGCCCACTGATCCAGCCCGTCCAAATCCTTCTGTAGACCCTCCCTGCCCTCAAGCAGATTGACATTTCCACCCAGCTTAGTGTCATCTGCAGATTTGCGAAGGGTACACTTGATCCCTTTGTCCAACTCATTGATAAAGCTACTATACAAAACTGGACCCAGAACTGAGCTCTGGGTAACATCACTTGTAACTAGTTCCCAACTGGTTTAAGATTTAACTCCTTGTACCACAACTTTTTAGGTTTGACCATCCAGCCAGTTTTTTACCCAACAGAGGGTGCGTCTGTCCAGGCCATTGCAAGCCAATTTCTCAAGCAGAATACAGTGAAAAACGGTACCAAATGTTTTACAAAAGTCCAGGTACACCACATCCACAGCCTTTCCCTTATCCATTAAGCAGGTAACGTTGTGATAGAATGAGATCAGATTAGTTTGGTGGGACCTGCCTTTCATGTTGACTGGGCCTGACCACCTGGTTGTCTTGTGTGTGCTGTGTGATAGCACTGAAGACGATCTGCTCCATGACTTTTCCTGGTACTGAGATCAGGCTGACAGGACTGTAGTTCCCTGGATCCTCCCTCTGCCCCTTCTTGTAAATGGGTGTAACATTTGCCTACCTCCAGTCAGCCAGGTCTGCTGGTAGACGGTGGAAAGATTTTAGTGAGCATTCTTCCATTGCTGTTTAAAAACATCAAAGATGCCCCTAAATATTTGTTTGTGGAGGGCTTTTTCCGTCCAACACTCACAAGCTAGATGTCATAGTGTGCTAGAGACAGCAGTGACTTTTCTTCAGATGCAAATGAATCCTAGTAGTTAAAAGGAAGGAATATTTTCAAAAAAACTGCTTTAAGCTGCAATAAGTCAAATAGCTAGTGGAGAATTAAGAAGATTTCAGTCAAGGTAATGTTTTCCATTTCACTGGCTTTCTTAATGTCTTTTTAAAATGTGAGAGTCTCCATTATCACAGGAGTTGAAATTAGAATTTGGAGTGGTTTGGGGAGCAGATGAGATAAAATAAGTTGCTTTGTAAATTTTCTATAAAGCTTTATTAAATCTTGAAAAATTATGAGAGCAGTGAACACGTGACTAATGAAGAGCAGCTTAAGCTTTCTGAGAGTGTTGCTTAGCTTAATTTGCAACAATACTGCACTTGTGGGAAAGAAACCCAATACTCACCCCTTACCCCCCAGGTGGGGAAGAAGGTGGTTTTATCACGTAGCATTCAAGTTTGCACACATTGCAAACATTGCACAATGTCAACACAACTTTTTGCCCTAGTGAAAAGTACTGAGGAGGGAAACTGAAGTGCTTGCAATAGAAATCTTAGGTCACCTTTTTCCTTTAAAAAGTCTCAGGACACTGTACAACAGTAGATAATAAAGTATGATAAACTGAATACCAAAAACACCTCATAGGAGCGGACTAGATTTGCGCACGATCAAGGCAGTGGTCCAGCAACACTCTATTGAGCTGGTTCAGAGTCCCCCTGGCTTCTGCTCTGTTACATGGTCAGTGAATAGCTCTCCACTGCCTGCTTTTATGAGACGTTGAGTTGGAAAGGACTCTAGCTCTCCTATCTTTATGCTTTTTGAAAGTATTGTCTCAAATATTTGTGTGTAAGCTGCTCTTGCCCAGATCTCATCCTGTGAAGCATTGTGGCTTTCCTCAGAAGCACTGTGGCTTTCCTCAGTCCCTGTGTTTCCTTTATCTTCTGTTTGTTTCTGCGAGATCCTGATAGCATGGGCTGACTGTTGCTGCATATCTGGCTGGAGCAGCACAAGACATTACCCCCAGTATTGTTTACTATCACCAAGTTGGTAAACAGATTGCATAAATACCCTTTGAACCGTTCATCGGAAAGTCATCTGTATTGGCTTATATGGCTAAAACATGTGAGTTTGCTCTGAAGCAGATGCAAAGCACTTACCTCAACTGATCTGTTAAATCAGCTGTAGATGTGTAATAGCCACTGATGGAGGTTAAACTGTTTTCCTTTTTCCAAAAGGGAGGATTTATCTTTGGACTAATCTAACACTGACCTCAACTTTCTGACTTGTGAACACAGTGTAGAATAACAAAGTAAAATCTAATTCTGTCACTCATTTTTCTGTATCCTGTTTGAGTACACTCATATAAGGGAAGATTTTTTCCCCCCAGTTGTTGGACAACTCTTATATGTTACAATAGCATAGAAATAATTTCCAGGGATGTGTTTATCCTGAGTATTGAAAACCATGTTATGTTTTTAGTTACAGAGAGTACTTTTGTAGGTCACTAGTATCTAAAAGGCACCATTTATTTGGTTTTAGGTTGTCTGGAAGAAGGATTATTGCTTATGCAGCTGAAGTTGAACTGTGATCTGCCCTGGGGAGAATTTAGGTACAAACCAAAGTTTTCATGGGATTTTCTGAGAAGAGACAGGGATGACCTCAGCCTGTGGCTCAGGACAAACGTTACTGGGCCGGGTAATATCAGGGATTGCTGTTCACAGAGCTGCTGTTGTCTTTGTTTGACGTATTCACCCACTGTCTTCCATACCATTTAACAGACTGATTTGCTAACCTGTAGAGAGACAAAAGCTTGGGTTTTATTTTTATTGTCACTTCCTTTGTTCTTTGATAAGTTGTATGGTGCAGTTTGTTTTCTCAAATTAGTGATGTGACTAAACGTCACTGTATAGTGTGGTAGCAAGCTTTTGTCCTTTGAGGAAAATTTGAGGAGTTTCGAGCACTCAGTCCTATCACAGAATCATCTGGTTGGAAAAGACCTCTGAGATCATTGAGTCCAACCGTACCTGTCCGCTTTCTAAAACATGTCCCTAAGAAACTCATCTACCCGCCTTTTAAACACCTCCAGGGATGGCGACTCAACCACCTTCCTGGGCAACCTGTTCCAATGCCTGACAACCCTTTCAGTGAAGAAATTTTTCCTTACGTCTAATCTGAACCTCCTCTGGCACGACTTGCAGTCATTTCCTGTCATTCTATCACTTGTCACTTGTGAGAAGGGACCAGCAGCCACTTCACTGCAACCTCTCTTCAGGTAGTTGTAGACAAACAGTGATGAGGTCTTTTCTCAGCCTCCTTTTCTCTAGGTTAAACAACCCCAGTTCCCTCAGCTGCCTCTCCAGCCCCTTCACCGTCCTCGTTGCCCTTCTCTGGATGCACTCCAGCACTTCAATGTCTTTCTTGTACTGAGGGGCCCAGAACTGAATACAGTACTCGAGGTGTGGCCTCACCAGTGCCAAGTACAGGGGCACAATCACCTGCCTGGTCCTGCTGGCCACACTGTTTCTGATATAGCCCAAGATGCCATTGGCCTTCTTGGCCACCTGGGCACACTGCTGGCTCATGTTCAGCCAGCTGTCAACCAACACCCCCAGGTCCTTCTCCTCCAGGCAGCTCTCCAGCCAGCTCTCCAGCCATTCTTCCCCAAGCCTGTAACGCTGCATGGGGTTGCTGCATCTGAAGTGCAGGATTCGGCACATGGTGTTGTTGAACCTCAATCTATGTTTTAGCTTACAAATATGCTTCCTTTGATATATTGAAAAGACACTTGGTTTGAACGTGACTGTTATGGGCAGCACAGACCATGTGCATGAGAACTGCTGCACAGCTCTTCCAAGAACTTTTCTCCATCCTTCCTCTTTAGTACTTGTTAAAAATGATCTCCTTTCATGTTTACATTGCTGTAATCTGTAGCAATGGGCTTGAAAGGTTCTCATTCTACGTTTTTTTTACTTCATCCTACTGGTGTTATATTTGGTTCTACCTTCTTGTATTATTTACTCATGTCTTTTAAGGCTCTGCCCTTTCGACTGCCCATTTTGTGATCCTGGGAGATCTTCACCTTTGAATTTAACTGCTGTCTCAAGACTGACAGCTTTTTTTTTTTATCTGTCATGTGCTATTTTATCTTGAATCTGAAACTGTTCCTGGACCTTGTACCACAACGCAGACTCAGTGCAGTGTTGAAATCCTTGAGAATCTTTACCTGGCTCCTTCCCAGCATTATAACTATGTCAGTGTGACATCTCCAGGAGACCTGAATGAATGAAAACAAATATTAATAGCTAGAAAATAGTTAAGCTTTGCTATTTTTGGTCAGGTGTCCAGGACTGCAGAGCTGCTCTAACTGGTGTGTCTGGAGAAGCTCCTGCTCTTGAATGTGATACCGCCCTTGGTTGCCTTTAGCCACTTCTTCCCGTATGAGATGCAACATATACTTCACTTCTACAGGTTTACATCCAACCATAGGCATATTTTTCTCAAAGGCATGCTAATATAAAGTGTAATTCAGACCCATACTTAAGATTATGTGTTGCTCCTGAAAAGGTCTGTGTTGTTGTTTGTTTTGACTGCAAAACTTTTGTTTCAGAAAGTCATTCGTAAGCATTTTTGCTGTCAGAGCACCTTCAAATATTGTTTTCTTTTTTTCTTTCCTTTCAGGAGTCAGGGAAAAATTGACATAATAAATAATTACCTGCTAGTCATGTCAAGGCTTCATGTACTCTTTCCCAGGAGCCTTCCCTTGGGAGTATTATATTGTAGTTTTGGCTTCTAGTTGGCAGAACGTTGTAAGTTTTTCCCTGTCAAAGTGACATGGTTGTTTATACTGTGGAATACATGTACATGACAGGTTTTTGTGGAATTTTTAGGCCTTTATTGCATCCTGAGCATGTGATCTTAGCTCTTGGTAATTTATACCTGGAATTCAGTTACTATTTTGTATGTTCCTCTCCTGCTTCCATGCATGTCCACTTTAGCACTTTCAAGTAGACATTTTACATGCATACATCAGTAATTTGTGTTTTGCTAGGACCATTCTGAATTCATTTTTTTCTCCCCTTATTTTGCTTAATTCTACTTTATTTTACTTTTATGTAACCTGTTTCTGCTTCACTTAGAAACGCTCTAAACCACTGCAAAGTTTGTTTTGCTCCAGCTCCAAGGTTTATGAATTCTGGCAGGATTTAAGAATTGGATTTTCTTAAGGTCTTGGTCAGGGAGTGCAGGTTTGTACAGGGAGGAACAGCCAAAGACTGAATCTTGAATTATCATAACTATAGGATGGAGTAACAATAAGTTGCACGCAACGATGTTCCTTTCACTGTTCACCCAAACTGTTGTGTGCTGTTATTGTGAGCTGCAGTAGAGCTTTCATATTCAACTCCAGAGGTACTTAGGTCTGTTTTCAGATCATTGGACATGAAAGGCATGATAGAAATAAAAGTTGCTGTTCTTACTTTTGCCCTCTGTATAATTAATTTCTCTCTCCAGAAGTAGAGCAAGATAAGAATATAGTTTGACCTCAACAGAATTGAGGCACAGGAACATATGTCCCACTGGTCAACATTAACCCAAACACAAAAATTTTAAGGTGGAAGGAGCGGAGCAATAGCAAATGAACTGTATACCATTCTGTTCTCCTCTTCTTGAGAGCAAGCCATGTGTTTATTATAGGAAATGGTTCTCCCAGACTAGTCCTGATGCTGTTCCAAGCCAATTGGCGATTACGTTTTCCATGGAGATTGAAATGAATGAGTTATATTTTAAAATAAGCTTTTTAACTGCTGCTGCTGTTCAGAATTTCTGTCTGTTGGTTGTTTGTTCAGCTGGACTTGACAGCTTCTTTCTTAACTGTGCAGAGAGGCACTAGCTCAGCTTTAGCTTTGCTTAGGTTCTCCTCCTCTTTTTCCTCTCACATTAGTCTGCTTATTTTCTTTCTGATCTTCAGAGCTATAATGTACAATGAAGGATGCCTGTAAGTACTAAACTTACATATAAAATGAATCAACGTTTGTTCTTCATGGCTGTAAAAGAAATAATGCACTGATTTATTGTGATCTGGGAAGTTCTGAATTTCTGACTATATAGCCCAATTGCCAAAAGAATTGCTGGGTTGGAGCCACCTGGGATGTAATCTGGAGAGGAGAGGGAGGGAGAAAAAGGAAGATGATCTACAAGGTTGAAATCACTGAAGTTGATTCTAGAATGTGATGAAAATCTGAATTTCCTCAAACTATGGGGGAAATGGTGATCTAAGATTCCCTTTCAAGTTAGCAGGCTTGGAGTTTTGAAGGAGAGTTGTAAAGTTCAAGTCTGAAATCAGAAATACCTTAATATAGGGAAACTAACTTCTGCGTTTTGGTTCATCTCTGTCTCTTATTGCATGATCAATTAGAGCAACAAGGTAGTGATAATCAATACATCCAGTCTGTGTTCTAGATTGTTTGAGCTGTGCTGAGGTGGGCTGTGAGTACAGCTAATTTTGTCAGAGCTACATGGAGGAAAAATTCTTATCCACAATGATGAGTAAACTGCTGTCATTTGTTTAATTGAAGTGATCTCAGTGTACCCAAAATTATTTTCTTTATTTTCCTGACTGGTTAATCATTGCTATTTGTAAAGGAATGGACAACCTTCATGGAAATTTCTAATTAGGTTATAGATCTTTTATTTTATCCTATGTTATCAATTCATTCTGCTGTTTCCTTTTTGAAGCTTAGACTAGATGTTGTTTTCATTTCCATAGTCTAGGCAACACAACAGACCTCTGGTTGGGTGCGTACAACAACGTTTAAAAGGTTATGCAGCATTTAGTTGCTTTTTAGCTAAGTATTTTTGGTTTGAGTGCTCTGGTAGCTGAGGCATCAAACCAGATAGTGAATAATGCTGTAGATAGGGCTTTAGGTGTTCAACCTGTATGTTTCTTCTCGCTTTTTGTCACTCTTGTCTGGTTTCTGACAAAGGATAGGATTCTTCAGTGACTGTATATGGTGGAAGGATGGAGCAGGTCTGAGGTACACACTAACTAGTTCTAGTTCCAGTTAGGGATACATTTGTAATTCTCTAAATACCTGGTAAATACAAAGGAAAGCAAATACAGTGTGAATCATTGCTTTCTGAACACAGAGCAGAGAAGACCACCAGGTGCTTATCAAAATTCTGATTAAAGAAATGTTACAATATAAGTGTCTTGTTATTGTATGGTCTGGGGTGCTGTGCTGAGATATGTTTCTGAAGAAGTAATGAGAATCTCATTGCTGCTAGACTCTCCGCAGCTGATCATGGGCATGTTAGATTTCCAGACCTAAAGATTTGTGCTTCTGATAAATGTACGTCTTTTACCAAACTAGATAAATTGATAGTATTAGGAACAATGGAAGGGTAGGAATTCCTTCATTTTATAATGTGTACATTATATTTCTTAGATGATGGTTTTCTTGGGTAGGATCGCATTTTGGGGGGTGAATCAGAGTTTTTGAATCTTATGTACTGAGGTGTGGAAAAAAAAGGTAAGGAAGTTGACTCCAGTTGCATTTTATGGATCATACAGTAGTTTCTTGTTTCCTTGTGTCCTGTGGTAGGGTCTAAGAGTCCTAAGCGTTAAGATCTGCATATTGGTAATTTGTTTTTCCCTGTTTAGTTAAAATCTTACACAACGTATCTTAGACCCAGTGTTGAAAAATATGGTAAAGTTCATAAATGACGATGAAAGTAATGATAATATTGTCTGTGCAAACTCAGCTTAGCTTCTTTAATACTTGTAATAAATATACACACATCTTCGTCAGCCATTTTTCTGCCAGTCTAAAGTTTCACATATCTGCCATATCAAATACTGACTGAATTAATGTCACAGTTCACTGTATGAGTGTACTTTGTGAATGTGTGGCTGACCATGGGATCAACACCCAGAATTTATTCCTAGTTTTGTTAAACTGCATCCTTTCCAGATCCTAGAATGAGTTCTTCAAAAAGCCTCAGATCTTCTCTGTATGTAGTCCATATCTGCTTAATTTTATGATTAACATGTTATTCTACACCCCTACTTTATGTATATAAACTGATTGTTCTCTACCACTTCTTGTGCATCAAGCCTGAGCACTTTGTGAGCAGGAAGAGGCTCACCGGGGAGTTGGCTGCCTTGGGTTTGCAGGATTTTTAGCTCATTAGTCTGCAGGTAAAGCACCTTGTGGTAAAGTACTAATATAATCAACAGTATGGCATATGCGTAGGTACATAGTATGGAAAATACTGACTCTTCTGCATGCTTATGTGGTGACAGTGACAGTGATTGTTTTTTAAAACAATTAAATAGTGCCTTGGGATGACACCTTTTATAAACAAATAAATAAAAATTCACTTACTTACAAGTAAGGTATTGCCAATTCCCTCACTTCAATTACATGCTTTACAGACAAATATTTATTCTGAATAGGAGAGGCTGAAAGCATAAATGCATAGTGACAAGAGTAGTTCAGTTTCCTATTGTTTTTCAGTGTTAGAGATTTATTCTTCAGTGTTCTAGTGAACTCATTTATAAAGACACTGGATGGCTGTGGAAACTGAATTGCATTTATGTTACAGTATGTCAAAAAAGAAAAAAATCCTAGCAACTCAACGGGACTTTAAATGGATTTACATTTTTTATTATTGAAGTGCAATTAAATCTAACAAAACACATTAAAAAGCACTAAAGGTATCAAATTTAATATTGACTTTGAACCTTAAGTCTAACATGAGTACTTTGATAGTAATTAGAATATGTAAATGTCTTATGCTTGCATTCTGTAATGAGTTACATAGATGTTCTGGACTTTATTCATGTTACTCAGGTTTATAGTTAGAAATGTGCATTATGCTGTAAAGGACTGGGATGTTCTCATCACAGCAAATGCAGCAGCACAGCCAATTCTGTTTGCTGCTGATATGCAGCCAGTTGCTGGAGGCAGTAAAGCTGCTATTTAAGAGAGCAGAGCAGCACTACAGAAGTCTGTGGGATGTCTAACATCAAATTTTCCCTGCACAGTTAAAGCTTCAGAAGAGTTTGAGATAAGCTGCAGTCAAATATCCCCGGAATTTAACGCAGAGCATGTGACAACACTTCTGTTTCTGCCATAAGTTCATGGAATTCTTTGTGCACAGTGATACACGTTTTTTATTTATCTCCTATACATTGACTTGCAAAAGGGTGTGTGTTTAATTGCCAGTGCTATTTCCTTCGGCATCTCAAACCTAAATTTGCTGGAAATTCATGGCCACAGAGTGCTTTTATCATCCCTGATGGCTGCAGTACAAAGTTGTGTGCATAGTGGTATGGGAATCCGGAGTGCACCTTTGTGGAGGGTTTGTGATCTTTAGTTCATGTAGCGGTACCTGCCCTGCAAGGTTCAGTTAAATTTGGTTTGAGCTGCACAAAGGACTGCAAATGTAGAAGTGGCCAGAAGGTAATGGATTGCTGACACCTCTAAGCCCTCCGTTTTATGTAGGTAAAGCTACTCTTATCCTTAATCATTAAAGTAATTAAGGTGCAGGAAAAAAACCACCTGGCTCCCTAAGATTTGTAACATATCTTTCTGAACTGTTAGAGTACACCTTGTTTTCTGTTACTGCAAAGTCTGGCAGATCTTTGCACATAATGCGAAATGTAGTTGTTCTTCAGTCTGATGTGCTAACTGGCAAAATTGGAACTATGTACATTTTCCACATTCACAGTATTTTGGTTGGAGTGAGCATGCTTCCTTTAGGAAATAAGAGCTACTTCACCTAAGGTTCTGAAGACACAACTGTAGGCAAGAATATAAAGTGAAGATAATAGCAAATTTTAGTAATAAAGACTGGACTTCTTTTAAAACAACAACAACAAAATCCCTACTTGATTTCATAATGTTCTCTTGAGATCGTATGGCATGCAGCTAAAACAGTACTCTTCAGTGTGTTTCAGTCTTCAAGAACTTTAAAAGCTTTTTTTAACAGCATGAGAGTATTGAAAACTCCAAAACGTTGAAGTCAGGTGACAGATGCACAACAATCGAAGGGTAATGATGGTAGTGCTTAGAAGATATGTATTCTAACATATGTGCTTCAATATTTAAGGATTAAGATCTTCCCCAAGTATTTGGACTATTTAACTGCAATTCACGTCAAGTATGTTGCTGGGAGAGAGGAATCTGTCAAGCCTGCTTCGAAGACATTGATTTGGCATTTTGCACATTTCTGGCATTTTCATTTTGTAAAAAATTGGCTGATGGGTGCATATCTTGTTTCTCCATCTTTGTGGTAGTCCTCCATATTATCATGCAGCAAGGCCTGTGGATTGGAAGCAGAGACTGTGGTTGGGATGTGTCAGTAAGTTTCTGCCTATTCCGTAGCACGAACTGGAGTCTGCGCTGTCTTGGCATCCCGCTCCCTTCCATTGCACAACTGGTTTGCATTCCTTCCAGTTCTGCTGGAGATATTTGCCGGTTCATGTCTGTGAGTAAGGATTTATTCCACACTTAGTACATTCCTCTAAACTGCTGAGAGATGCAGTTTACAGACTCATCTGAGTTCTTCCTTGCTGACAGTTATCTGGCTGTAATAGTATTGCTTGCTGAAGCTTAGTGGTGTTCAAAGGTTGTCACTATATTCTGTCCTTTCAGACAGGTGCTGTGAGAGTCCGTAATACAGATGTAGGACCTGTGGCTTACCTGCTGTTTTGGTTGAATTGGGCCTAACTAGTGCAGAGGTGTCTTACATAGGAGGTGAGGGACCATAACATTATTAAGGTAAAGATACTTGGAATTAAAAAGAAGATAGTCCAAAAGTAAAGAGGAAATTGCATCAAAAGGGAAGCTGGTGACTCTCCAGAACCCTGCAAACTGAAGGACATTGACAAAGACCCAGTGGACTTCTGGGAGTAGTGAGGAAATTAGTGATTTGTACACAAACATTTGCTACTTGTCCGTACAACAGTGTCTGTGTTCTCAGTACTGATGGCCAAGTACTCCCCTTTTTGCCTGCCTTCCAGGAATTGTAATATTGCAGATCTGCCATGCCCTGGTCACAGAGGAAGAGGTTGCATAAACTCATCTCTTTGATAACTTCTACAAATTATGTGCTTACTCTGTCCTTGACCCGTTTTAACAGTTAAGGAAACAAAGATGGACAAAACAGTCTTTGTTTATAGCGTATGCTGACTGAAAACCAAAATGAGAGAAACATAACAACAGGTGAATGTGTTGCCAGGCAGAGAATTCTTTGACTGGAGAATAATGATTTACATGAATAAGTACATAGTGGTTATTGGCACAATTCTTAAACCTAAGAGTGTCTGTTATAAATAATTTTGTCAATAAGGCTTTTTTTTCCCTGCAAATTAACCTTCTTTACAGAGAATGCAGCATAGGTCTTTGGGATTTTCTTTGTGCTGTGCATGTTACTAGCTGTAGTAGGCTTCTACCAGCAAAGAAGAGAACTCAGTAAAGGAAGCTGATTTACATTTTTGGCGTAGAAGTCCTCTCTGTATGTTTGTTCTTCTGTGTGTAAAACTGAGCTGGTTGATTTAAAATTATTTCCTCATTGATGACAGAAAAGTAATCTCTATTGAGGTATCATGTAAGAATGTTTTCTCCTCTGTGGTGCTTCTTAGTAAGAACTTGAAGAAACCCTATATGAAAGTAGTGCCAGGAACTGGTGTGCATTACAGTTGCAAACATTCTCACAGTTTTTATCTAATACTTGCTTTTTTCTTTGCGCTAGGAATTACCTGCCCTAGCAGCATGGTAACATGGTGTTAATGAAAATGTGTTCTCTAGCATTAATAAAGAGAAAAGGAAAGTTGTTTTATTTCTTCTGTGTACTGAGTCTGAACTCTTTTTATTTTTTTAGTTTTTGGTCTGTTATTTTTGTGTTGGTTTTCATTTTGGGTCTCAGGTGCAAATAAACACTCTTGGATACTGCTGTGTAACAGGGTTTCCTGGGTGTGTTGGGTTTATGTGGCTATGTTGTGGTAGCTGGGATGGGCTGCAGGGGCAACCTCTCTGAGTAGAGACCAAGGGATGCCCATTAATAAGATAATAGCATCCATTGAACTTGAGAGTCCAAAACACTTCTATGTTGCTGTCAGTAGATACTTTGCTAAATGGTTCCATGGATGCCATTTACATGCTTTAATGCTGTCTACATACAGGTTAACGCCTACCATGGCTATAGTGTTCTGTTTTTTCCTTAGTGTTCAGAGTGTAGCTCCATACTTGATTTCCTACAAACAGTGTGATGCCTGCTCTGAAGATTGTTCATGTCTTCAAGGGATTTTACTCAAGGCTGTAAGATCTGTATGTTTCACAGTTGGCTTTTCATGGTATCTCAATGGGAATGGGTTATTTTCATCAACATTTTAGAAAAAGAAACAGGTGAAAGATGTAAGACATACTAATTTTGGAAAGTTTGTGCACCCTGTTTTGAAATACCTTTGTTCTATTTGATTTGGTGTGGAGTGTACTGCACTTCTGACAGACCAAACTGTGGGGTCTCGAGTCATGCGGTTAGCTGAATGAGGTGCCACAGTTAGCAGATACTCAAAGTTTGGACCAAACAACTTTCAACAACAGGTTTGAGGAACTAAAATAGTAATTTCTCATTTACTGGGAACTAAGTCCGAAATTCCCGTTTAAATTCTTCTTGTTTTTTTTTCTTTTACTCAGCTGGTCTGCAGATGTAGAGGATTTTGGCCAAGGTTTCAGTACTTGGAAACTACAGTCATTACTAAAACTTCTGGGCACACATTTCTGTTGGAATGCAGCTGACGTCATGGAAAAACAGGACCTTTGTGGTAACCCCTAACAACCAGAACTATAGCAAATGGTAAATGTTACCTCCACTGAGATACTGGATTTTAAAGAGACCTGTTAGGGTGGTGCCTGTGTGCCAAGAAATATAAACTTTTACTCATTTAACTACAGTTTTCCTAAAAGCACCAGCCTGCTGCTGGGGTTTAGCTATGGTTTTGATATGCCTAATAAACACAGAAATAGTTCTGTTTAAATCTTCAAATACCCAGCACTTACTGTTCTTTCCACCGCTTAACAGCTTTATGGTCTTTCACATTAGAAATCAGTGGTGATATGTTAGTTACAAGGGAAATAGCACTGTAATTTTCATGATTTGCAAAATACAGTTTCTTTCCAGGGTATTTTTTCCCTCCAATTACATGAGTGAGCTGTGATTTTTCATTTTCTTGTAGAGTTGCGCAAAAATGTAGAACTGTACAATTCACTTTTTTGATTGCTTTTTTTGTTTTAAAAGTCCGTTCCCAGTTTCAAGCTGTGCATATTGTTTTGCTTTCTTAGGGTTACTTATGACTTTCAAGACAATTTAGAGGTGCATCATCCAAGGAGCATTCATTCCTTGTATATGATTTTTATGGTTTCACTTTTTCTCTCTTAATAGAAACGCAGATACCACACCTGCGAAAGCCCCACCACTTTGACCTTGCAATATAAAGCTTTACTTTCCTTTGTAAGCAGACAGAAATGTGGGGAGAAGGTTGAACAGCCTAATATACAGCAACCTGTGATTTCATTACTTAGAAGTTTCTTTCTGTAGTTCAGACACTTTTTGAGCAGCTTTTGGGACTTTCTGATTATTGTGTTCTTCCCACTTGTGGTTGCTTGCATACTTATAAAGGACTACATGTTCGTCTGTATGGTATTGAAGTTGGTTACCAATGGCTATAAAATTTACAAAAGCTCCTAAAACTTTTCACTTAGAAACATAGGAGTTGTACCATAGGCACTTTTCCTAACTATGAAATGTTTGAAAATGCCTACAAGTGAAGAGCACTTATAATGGTGCTAGTGAAAATAACTGCCTCAGCTCTCCTGAGCAGGTCTTGCTGAAGCCCTCTGTACAAATAAATCATTCCATTCAGTGAAATTCTTTCAGTAAAATTTGGAGTGTGGAAGGGCAATGCTGTGTGGATGTGCTGGGGTTATGTTTTGCCGGGTGCACTGTTTCCCTGAAGTCGCCTTTATGACCAGGGACTGACTCCTCTGTGGAATCTCTCCAGCCTGTGCTCCTACTGGAAGGAACACGTTTTAAAGGATACTGAAAAGAGATGCATATACAGATCTAGAACCATCATCAAGTCCAGTACAATTCCCTCATTACCTTCCCAAAAAAGAGTTGCTGTTAAAATATCTGGTTTCCCTGTTAAGAACCTGGAAACGCGCCCCCCCCCCCCCAAATCCAGATTAAATTTGTTTGTTGTGCAGAACTGAAGTATGACAGAGACTTTGTGAAAATATTTCACGTGTGTGTTTCTCATTTCCTCTTCATTGTACCAAATCTGTAAAATTTGCTTTTGTCCTTTCGTAAGGAGCAGAGGAATTGCTACTGACAAGGAATGAGGGTTTTTCTCAGATGTATAGTAGTCCAGGGGCAAAATAAACTGGAATGAGTCAGAAGTTTGAGTAGTTTATGCTTTCCTTTATTTTTGTCTTGCTCGGTAAAGTGTACTCCTTAAAGATAATAAATTGTTGTGGGGTTTGGAAAATGATCTGTCCTCAATAGTAAGAATAACTAGCAGTTATGTTAAAAATGAGATTAGTTGCTTCCTGTAGAGCTGATGTTTTCTCAGAATTGGGAGGTAGTTATCACTATGCTCAGAGCAGTATTCTGTGCTTTATGTGCTTATGTGTTTTAAAACAAACAAAGCCTATTCTTTAAACACTTGAGTAAATTCCTCTTATTTAAGCAATTTATGGATGTTCTGACAAGAAAATTCCCAATATAGGATATTTAAAAGCTCTGCTGAGTTGGTCCTTGGAAGGATGGTACTGTGATTGCCAGTTGCTTTTGCCAGTATTAGATAAGCTAAATGATGGTCTTAATGGTTGTGGACTAATGATTGGGGGGGGGGGGGGGTTGGCAATACATTTACCTTGGTCTTCTCTGTAAGTAATCTCTTAGGTTTTTGCTATACTTCTAAGTAGCACCAGATTGCGAGCCTTAAACATGCAGAAGCTGATGGAGCAGAAATCTTAAAGTAATCACTGCTTAAAAACAATTTTAAAAACTGTATTTTATTCTCAGGTTTTATATATTGCTACCTTTTTGTGGGTTTTTAGATATTCAGATTTTCCATCTTTTACTTGTGCAATTTGAGGTAAAAAAAATTACAGTCCTTGTGTCATTAGTGTTATGATTCTAACTGGATTCAAATACCAAGAAAAATGGCAAGCATCAAAGGTTCAAGATTAAATGAAAACAGGCAGGGTGATTTATAAGCTAAATGATTTCTTTCCTTAATGACACCATGTTCCATTTGCTTATAGATGTTTATATATCACCATACTTTGTTAATATTTTCTAATAAATGTTTAGCATTTCTGTTCTCTCTAGTTCCATCATAATTTCGCACCACTCCTTTCAGAAGTCTCTCACTCTTTTTTTTCCCCACTTAGTGTTTAACATACTCATTAAACAAAAAAATTGTGTTTAAATTCTGTTGGTTATTGGTTTTTGCTTTGTGGCTCTGCTGCCTAGACACTAGCCAGTTGTACTGGCCTTATCTTCTCCAGTCACACTTTTAAAAGAGGAATTAACAGATTTTTAAATCATGGGAGAATAGTAATTAAAACATACAATTCTCTAATTTGAGATTTTCAGTTACTTCCCAGAGAGCCAATGTTATTGGGAACTAGGACTGACAGTAATTACCCTGAATTTTCCTCCTACTGCTCTTTATGCAGAGGAATTGCTCTCTGCTTCCTAAATATTAACTGAAATAACATTCTTTTATAAAATGGTAGGGCCACAAAATACAGAAAATCAGGTCATACACATTTTTTATGGTGGATTTTGAATAAAATACAAGTATTTAGTCAAAATATTTTTTATTAACTCCCAGAGCAAAAAAAAAAGAACCCCAAACCTGCCCAAGGAATTGACAGCCTCGCAGAAAAAAAACCAGCATAGCTCTTAAAATTGCAGTTTAGCTAAGAGCTCTTATGGAGAAGAGGGAAGTAGAAGAGAAGACAGTTTATTGTCTCATGATTGTGTGTTCATTCTTGAGCTTGGACTTCTCACAGTGGACATGTAGCCAGTAGTTTTCCTGTTGCTGCCTGAACTGTTTCTTTTCTGATTCCAGTGTAGGTCATTTCCGGTTTTGCCCTATTCTTACTTGTAAGTGTTGTTGCCAAAATCTCAGTATTTCATCTCCATCTTCTGAAGTGTTAGTTGCTTACAACTGAAATGGTGGGAGAACCTTTTGAACTCTTGACCTTTCTAGACTTTTGTGTTTCTAGCCTCTTGTAGTTGTCCTTTTACCTCTTTATCCTTTTTCTTTTAGCATGTCACTTGGAGTGTTTTTCTCCTTACTCACGCTAACATTTTGTGAGAAGTCCTAATAGCTTGATCCTTGATTCCTTTCCTTTCTCTGGGTAATCTTTCTTCAATTTCTGTTTCTGTACAGACAATGTCAAGATCTTCCAGTTTTCCAAAGACCTATTGTCTTTGTCCAGAGGAAAGTCTCAACCTTTCTTGCTTGATATTTTGCAGGCTAATCTCTGGGTTTAAAAGTTCAAAAGACTCCATCTTCTTTCTCCAGCTTTAGTCATCCATCCACCTTCAGCTGCTATGGACAGAACCATTGTTCTTGTTGTTTGGGCCTAGCTGCATCTTTGTCAGACTTTTTCACAAATCCTAATTATTTTGCACATGTGAGTCTCACACAATGAATCATAAACACTGCCAAGGAAAAACCCTCTTGCCATGTTCATGCCATGCATAGTCAAGTCCAGCTGTAGACAGGTTATGTTTTCACCAAATCTCTGCTGCTTGCTATGTGGCCTCCTGCTTAGGAATTAAAGCAATGTGGGGGTGCTCTGGCTTTGCTGTGTATATTTGTAGCACTTAACACAGTGATATCCTGGGCCACGAACAGGAGTTCTTGTTATTGTGATAAAAATAATAAAGTGGAATAGCCATTAAAACTATGAGTAAATTCATGAACAGTAGATGGATAATGAATAAATTGTACCTAAGTGGAGGACACAACTGATATTAGCTCTTGCAGTGGTGATCCTGACTTTATCAGTAGTGAGTGATAGGAGCACCCTACTAACACCATGTCCTTTTAGCACAGAAGAAAACTGGACCACATGCCATCTCTTAATCAGTAAGTATAAAATGAGAGATAAGATCAAGTGATAATATTCTGAATAAGATCCAAATTTCAACCATCCTAGGAGTTAATGAGCGTATGATGCTGTTGTGTTAGGCTGAGTACACCTTTGGATGTATTTTTTACAATCCTGATTGCATCCTGAGGTCAGTGTGAAGATGACAGTAGTGGGTGGAGATGGATTTGCAGTAGTGTTTTTAAGAACAGGTTTAGGATACGGTAGGTAAATTCTCTGTAGATCTCTTAAGTACCTTCCAGGCAGTGTAATTTTGTTACTGGCAAACATTGACTGAAGGTCCCACATTCATTTGTCATGGGGTGCATCAAGCACGGCATTGCCAGCTGGTCAAGGGAAGTGGTTGTCCCATTCTGCTCTGCACTGGTGCAGTCTCACCTCGAGCACTGTGTGCAGTTTGGGGCACCACAGTATAAAAAGGGCATGAGGCTATGGAGAGTGCCCAGAGGAGGCCACAAAGCTGGTGAAGGGTCTAGAGGGGAAGTTGTATAAGGAGTGACTGAAGTCACTTGGTCTGTTCAGCCTGGAGAAGAGGACACTGAGAGGGGATCTCATAGCTGTTTACTGCCTTCTCACAAGGGAGGGAGGTGAAACAGGTGCTGATCTCTTCTGTCTTGTGACCTATGATAGGACTCAAGAATGTCAGGAAGATGTGCCAGGAGAGGTTGAGGTTGGATATTAGGAATAGGTTCTTCACCCAGCAGGTGGTGGAGCACTGCAACAACTCCCCAGGGAAGCAGTCATGGCACGGAGTCTTACAGCATTCAAGAAGCATTTGGACAATGCTGTCAGTGTCCTCTGTGGGGACAGGAGTTGGACTCGATGATCCTTTTGGATCCCTTTCAACTCTGGTAATTCTATGATTCTATGACACCAATAAATAAAATACAATGCTCCTTTAGATTTCCTTGCCCAGGGCAAGATACAATATTTCAGACACCTAATACACTTGTCTTAGGTACATCAGATTAATTAAACAGAACTGGTTGATAAACTTCATAAACACCGTGGTTAAGCGTTAGATTAATACTGCAAAAACTGGGTGAGTTACTTGTCATGTTAAACAATTTCTGTAAACTTTTTGTTTGTTGGTTTAGGATGCTTCTCAAGCTCTCCCAGCAGTTTAATTATTTGAAAAGTACTACCAGCATTTAGGGAGAGTGTGTGTGTACATGAGCTGACAGATTTTAATATGCAACAGAACATTTTCACCTTGCTCTTTGGCACTTCTTCTCTGGTTAGTGCTGTAGGGACCAACTCTGTGTGAAGCTGTGAGATTATCAGCTTTTTTCAAGATTGAGAATATGTACTCATCTTGCCTTGTAGGAAATAGCCTTTGTGTATCAGGTACATAACCTGTAGCAACTTCAGAAAAAGTCTGGTCAGACTGAAATTGTTTCTGGTCACAAAAATTCTATAGTGAATTTTGTGGAAATCATGTTATAACAGGAAATTTGCCTTGGCATACCAGCATCGTGAGGAAGATCAATCGGTGGTTTTCAGGGTAGATTGGAGCTAAACTGTACTTTCAAGTCTGCCTCAAGTCAAAAGCTGAAACTAGTTTTGTAAACATGAAGATGACAGTGATCAGTACAGAAGAGAAATAGTACTTTTCATTTCCACTGATGATAGTTCCAAACTTCTGAACAGCTGGTGACTTCTGCTAGAATGATCTGTTAATGTCTCTTTTAGGTAGTGAATCATCCAAGTTAATATCTGTAACTGAAGTAAGAATTTGCATGTTGCCCTATTAATGTTCTTATTCAGTCTCTCAGGCTCCTTGGGGAAGAATTTCATATGGAATAGAATATAAACATACGTAGAAAGCCTGCTTTGTAGCCAAAGGACTTTTTTTTTTTGTCTTTTAGGTTAAACAAGGCCTCTGGTACATCGTCTGTTTTACGTGATTCTCTGAATGCTATTTCTAACTGAGGATTTGAGGGATATTGCAACTCACAAGATTCTGTATGTAATTCTAAAATAAAGATTAAAAGCTCAGAGAAACTACAGGTTCAGAAGTTGTCCACACCATCCAATGTCTATGTTAAAAGTGCTACAAAGTGAAAAGTTTCTACTGCTTCCCAGAACATATCCAAAACATCTCACTTGCTCTTCAAATGAAACATTATATGTCATCTTCGAACAACAGTGCACTCTGCTAAATAGAAGTCAATAATTATTAAGCAGATCTCCTGTAATCCAAAGCATGCAGGAAGTTGATGCTCTAACTGGCTGTGCTGCACATATTCTGCCCCAGCATCCCTGAGAGCAAACGTGGCAGTGTGTTTTGTTAGGGGACTGTTGTGCAGCACACTGCAAATAAAGATAATACCCTACCCCATTCTATCTGAATTTTCCTGACTCACTGAGGTGCCTTCCACATACTCCTGTGAAGTATTTGATGTTTATCACTAGGATGTTTCTCTTAAATTTATGTTTGGTCAGACAGAGGTCACAGTGCTCTATCTGAAAACCTGGTTACACACCCCGGGCAGTTTAATACAAGTGTCACGTGACACTTTGCTCTTGCAGTGTTATGTGGCAGCTCAGGTAAGGCTGAAATGCATACTTGTTTTATCATTTGGATTAACTTCTGTACACGATAGTTCTGAGTAGATATGTTATTCTTCCCTAGTCCAAGTGCTATTTATATGGTTCTTTACTGGCAGTCAGGGTATTATTAATGACAGTAGTGAATGTGACTACAAGCAGGACCACTGCTTCAGTGCCAAGCAGCTGACAGGAGGTTGCTCTAGACTTCCAACACCTTAAGTTCTCAAAATAATATTTTCGCAGTTTAGAATGAATGTATGTGTGCTAGTATGTGGCTTAAATACCTGATGAGATTTCATGTTAAGAGTATTGGGTAGTTCTAGGAACACACATAGAAACATCACTAGATCTGTATCGTGGTGATTGAATGGAGTTAATACTTCAAATGTTAAATGGAGAGAAGTCCAGTGCTTAAGATGTGTACCAGTATCTTCTGGAAGGTTATTACCAAAATTGTATAAGATCTTGCAACTAAATAATTGATGGAGGCAATTGCTGCTCAGAATGCCTGGTTTACACTGCCTTCCTGTAGAAGAATGGTTTAAATGGGAATATTGCTTGTGTTCACTGGGGAAGGGAGCAGATAGCCTAGTTCTTCATTTGACTGCTATGGGCCTTGAAAAAAGAGTGAAGGTAGCTGTGTGACAACTGTCATCATCCAGCAGGTTGCAAAGTACTGAGCATAGCAATGCCAAACTCAATGTCTCTGCACACAACACTGCATAAGAGGCTGTAGTTTGCTGAGAATTTTCTGTCCTTTCTGAGAAGGTTCAGGTATTGGTCATCGCTAGAAGGAAGATCACAGATTAGGTGTTGTTGGCCTGGGTTATCTTGTTTCTGTAGCCATGAGAGTCATGAAGAAATATTAGTCAGTCAAGAAAGCCAGAAGTTGACACTGCTTTACAGGTCAAATTTGGGTATACTTCTGGTTTTGTTTGATTTCCTGAGCATCCACTCTGTCTTCAATATGCAGTTTGGAATGTGGAATTTATATGATATGAGGCAGCAAGTTTTAATTTCTTATGGTTTTTTCTTCAAGTTTAGATTCATTTTCTTGGTTGTTTGCTGCAGACTGGTTGGTTGTTGCAGACTGAATGGGACATTAACTACATATCAGCAGAGGATTTCACATTAAACAACGTTCATTTTCACACTCTTCACATAGAATTGTTTAGGCTGGCAAGTACTGCTCGAGATCATCTAGTCTAATCCCAAATTTACTGCATCATCCAGACATTAAGCTATAAATACAGTGATGTGGGCCAAGGCTGTTATCAGTCAGTGCTGCATGTTTTTTCAATACCCAGTCTTTACACCAGACTTTTCAACAGACACACAGTAAAAGAAGTTATAATTGTAATAATCATAAGAGTTTTTAGAAATCAATTTTTGAGATGCCACACCCACTTGAACAGTCTCTTATTTGCTATACTTTCCCAAATTTACTTAGGTTGATTTAACAAAAACAAAACAGGCAGTTTTTTATAGAGAATTTATGTTCACAAGGCCAGTTTTTCCTGCTAAATTGTGACAGCACGTCAGAGTTTACATGTGCAAAACTCCCTTGTATTTCAGTTCTGAGTTCTTTGTTCTGTCGGTGAGCCTCAGTCTATGTCTGCTTTGTTAAGTGTCTTCCTCGTACAATACGGGTCCAAAAGGTGCTTCAGTGTAGTAACTTGCATTGAAGTTTGATACTAATACTGAAGTTTCCAGCACCTATTTATCCATGCTGACTCCTTGGTTGTGGGTTTGAAATTCTCAGTAGCACTCCTGGGAAACTGTAGTCTGCTCAGTTGAATATATGCATCATGAATGTTTTTCTGCAGCATAGTAATGTATTAGATGCATCACTGTTTGCTTGTGTACCGTCTTTGGCCACCAGGTTAAGTAGAGATCTTACAGATCTTTGGTATTGAAGCCTTTTTACTGGATTGTTGTAAATCTCTTGGTAGCGTTGTTGCACAGCTACCTGACAGCTGGCACAAAGGAGGATCCCGTAATACAAACGGCAGGGGAAGGAAGGGACTGTTCCTTTTGGCCACGGTGTGGTCTAGTCAGTTTAGGCCTACTTAGAAACTACACCCAAACAAAAACATTTGCAGTCAAACAAAAAGCTGATTTTGCGGAAATGAAGGCAAATGCACGTGGATGTGACTTAAAGCACTAGAGTATTTTCTTCCCCTCCCTGACTGGAGAATTTGTCACTGGTGAAAGATACCGGGTTTTGATTTGAGCTGTAAACTTCTTTCTTCAGTACCTTTTGGTAGATGGGCAGAGTTTTTACAGTGTCCAGTGCTTTAACACTTGCATTTAGGCCAACTGGAACTATCTGCTGGAGATTCGCTGCTTTGTGGCAGGCAGATTGCAGACATGATTCGTGGGCATTTGGGAAAGAATAAACTGGAGAATATTTGGTTTACATGTGAGGAGTGATTGTTCACCAGCTGGGATGGTGACTCCAGCTGCAGTGTTGTTAGCAGTCAGTGTAGACAATATAATTGCAATAAAGCATGTAAAGGAAAGCACTGTGCCTTGTAGTCAGGCAGCTTTTAAGAAGGCGTTACAGCTGATGTTCAGAGATTATCAACAGACACTGTGTGCTGGCAGTTGATCACTTCCTGTGATAGTTTATGTTTAATATCAAAAGCAGTGGTTTCCACCACAAGAACACCGTGAACTGTCAGGCTTTCTTACAGACCATAGAAAAGAAACAGATGTGGCTTTTTCTCTTAATGGTGGTTCCTGGCACTGGTTGCCAAATGCTGCCAATTTCCAGACCATGGCTGTGGAATCAGCACAACAGAGTGACTGGAAAAATGTTAGAGAGATAGTGATCCCAAGTCTGTAATATGGGAAAAAGAAAACAAATACAGTCCTCAAGGCAATTGACCTAGAGAGGGATTCTGTGTCCTTAGAGATCATAGGTGTTATGAGATGGCCAGATTGCATCAGCCCAAAGCTACTCTGCTGACCTGGTTACTGCCCCTGTCTTGCGAAGCTGACAACCGTAAGACTATATAATAGGCAGCTGCCCTGTATGCAAGTGAACTGATCTATTTCTCCAAGCTCAAGGAGGGCTCTGAAATACCCATTGCATTTGTTCTTTTTTGGAGTGAAGTTGAATACTTTGGCAGACACACAGTGGATGTGTCAAAGATAGTGACCTCCTGCATTGCAGTTGGTGAATGCTCCTGTGTTCCTGGGGGCTTTTCTCCTGCAACTTGTGACTTCAGGGTCTGATATAAGAAGCCTTTTCCTTCCTCCTGCCCTGCCTGCTTCTCCCTCAGTCTCTTCTAGGAAATGCCTGGTGCTTTGCAGGATGGCTTGGCTTTGCACCTCAAACCTTGTTATTCCTAGTTACATGCTCTCAAAAAGGTGGGTGAGAAGGAGAGAGGGTGAGAAAAATTACACGTATGTTTGTATTTACCTTTTGTAGAGCTGGCCTCAGGCTAAGATGAAGGGCTTCGGAGGTTTGAGACTTTGTAGATGCCTCCTGGATTCCTTTCCTACTGTGTCATTTCCTTTCAGCAGCATGTGGTCCTTCAAGCTCACCTGGGTGTGTTCACAGGTAGCCAGACCTGTATTGTGAAAAAGAAATTAGACACCTAACCTTTGCAATAATTAACTCCTATAGCCTCGTTTTCTACCCCTGTCATGCACTTATTGTCCTCTGTTTGCTCACTTCTAAGGAAATTCTTTTTGGCGTTTAATCAGGTTTTTATGAATCTGAGCAAGTGAAGAACTAAACTGTGAGGCTGAGGTGCAGAGGAAGGGTTTCTTTCTTTTTTTTGCCTTGGCAGTTCACCTGTATAAACATGTATTGGGGATGGGTGGAGCTCAGAGGTATTGATAGCAGTGTGGAAACATAGTAAGCAGTTTCATGTAGTGTTTCTTGCTAAGAGCCTCCTTGAGAAAAGAAACCCCTAATCGTGTCTTCCAGACCGATAACCTTCTTGTCCTCAGCGAGGTGAGGAGGACTGAGTGAATTGCTCTGCCCTTTGTGCAATCTGTGCTCAGCCCCGCAAAAAGCTGGCTGGAATCTCCCCTTGCTGATACCGACATGTCGCGGCAAATAACCACAAAAATAGGAGCCTGGCTATTTAACTGTTGTACTCTCTGACAGAAAATCATGAAAGCAATCATCTTGAATGTGCAAATGCTCTCAATTATTTTAATCCTTATTAAAAAGAATGCCTTTTCCAAGGTGACTTTTTAGCTCTGGCCCCTTGCTTTGTATGTCTTTGCTGTGTACACACAGTGCTTTGCAGAACGTTGGTACCTGCTAGCAAAGCATTGCTTGCTCGCTAATAAAAAGGAGCAATTCACAGCTGTTGAGGGGTAATTACTGAAATATATGGGAGTGAGGCTTAATCTTTGTGATTTAAAAATAAAATATTTATTTTTAAACAGACTGTCCTACCTGTCTGGCTCTTTCGTGTGCACAAGAATACGGTTTTGTGTATTTTGTCTTGGGGACTATAGCAGAAGGCAGACTTGGGTCTGTGTTGAGGCACTCCAAATTGACTTTCCTATACAATTAGGTTTTCATTTTCTACTACTGCATGTTCATCAGTGAATTGCTTCTCTATAATTTCCCATACAAACATTTCAAGAGAACTCAGATGTACTTAGGCTGCAGTTTCAAGGAACAAAGTGAGTTGATGTGCTAGTGCTTTCACCCAGCGCTTTGCTCCTGTGACATTCCTTATGCTCGTTTCTGTGTTCACTGTACCCAGCAAATAACAAAAAATCCCTGGACAGTTTTCTCATCTTCTCTCTTTGCACTGGCTTCAGTGCTTGTCTGATCTTCTGCGAACCTCTATGTGCATTAAGGGGAAGAAAGTCCATGCAACAAAGCAAGTGGTTAACTTTCAGTAGGGTTAGCACGCTGAAATGGCTTGGTGCAGGGTTCAGTGAACAGAGGTATTAATAGGAGCAAGTGCAAACACTTGAGTAGGGATCATGGGATGATGTCCAGCATTTACAGTGTGCTGAAAGGTGAAAATGATTCTCAGTGTGCCTGTTGATGCTGCCATTGAAGATGCTATTTTGAGATTTCATTTTCCTGTGCAAAGTTAGTAGACTTACTGAAACTGTGGTCCAGCAGTCCTAACCTGCTTGGAAATGCCTGTTAGTGCAGATGGCAACTTAGTGATGCTTGGCATAATACTATTTTAATTTCAGTATTGATGACACTTTTCAGACACTGTCAGAGAATCTGGGTGACTTGTAGCAGTAACCTTCAAGATAAATAAATCCGCCTAACATATTCTACTGAAGAAAAGATAATATTGATAGGATTTTAACCCATCTAGTTATCTTTTTTTTGTCTCTGTATTTATCTTAGTATTACTTCATACTTGTGCTTCCTCTCATGCTAGTGTATACCATTTGTTTAGGTTTAGGTTTATGTTATGTTCCCTAACAAATGGGTAATTTTGCTTCTAAAATTCCTGAAATGAATTCTGAATGAAATTGAAGATTCACATTCTTGATGTAGATTTGAGATGGTGGCAGGTGATCTGACTGGAATATGTGTCAGTACAGCACATACAGTAGGAGTCTTACAATAATCATCAGTGGACTAATTGAATCATTCTATGTTTTCTGTGATGTTTTTTCCTTACTGACATTATCACAGGAAAAGTGCTTTTGGAGTTTTAAAATGTGTTTGTTATTATAGAAGACATTTTTTTTAAAATTTTGTTGTCTTCCCTTATTCTCATCCTGTACCTATAAAGAGGGAATGTTGCTCTTAACAAGAATATAAATTTGAGCGAACTGAGGAAGGGCTTGCCAGAAAGGCTTTCTGGTTTTGTACTAACTACACCAACTGGTCTAATGAAACCAGAATTGCTGCTTTCTACAAACTTTTCTTGTTTGAAGTATTGCTGAAAGCTGTATGTCTGCTTTTATTCATGTATTTGATTTAACAGGTGCTTGGAGGTGAATGTAGCTTTTGATTCAGGGTTTGGAAATAAATCAAAAAAGCCAACCACCTCAAAATGCAACTGAACTTTGAACTTGGAAGCAGATCTACTGACTTTAAAATATCTATTTAAGCTTCTTGCTGAACTGCAGTCACGAGATGTAGCTACAGGTAGTTCTAGTATTTATTCTGGAGCCAATTGAAAGGTGGAAGTGAGCTCCTTTCCCTGTGCTGCGCTTCACAGCCCCTTCAGTGCTAGCCTAAGGGTTTATGGTGTCATGCAGTGAAATAGTTTACTGAAATAATCCAGGCTAAAAATAACCTTCTGAAAAAATATGGCATGAGACAATGATTAGTAGCTGAAGGTAAGCAAGGCTGGCACTTTTTAAAGCCTGCTTTGCTGCTGAAACAGAAGTACCATGTAACTGCCCTCACAGTGATTGTTCCCGTCCGTAGGCAGTGCCAAAATGGCTGTGGCAGTTTTTGTGGCCTCTTCACCCAGTGCTTACTGGTGTCCTCTCAAAGGTCACTTCTGTCATGCACTTCTCCCCTTCTCTGTTCAGTTGGGTTGGTACAACTCAAGGGGAGGTTTAGGCTTGATGTTAGGAAAAAATTTTTCACTGGAAGGGTGATACGCCAATGGAATGCGCTGCCCAGGGAGGTGGAGGAGTCATCGTCCCTGGAAGTGTTTAAAAACAGATTGCATGAGGCGCTTAGTGCCATGCTTTAAATGACGAGTGGGTGCTAGTGTTGGGTCATAGGTTGGACTAGATGATCTCAGAGGTCTTTTCCAACCTTATGATACTGTGATACTGTGAACTGGCTCAAGAAACATAAAAGAATTTTAAAAAAATGTCTGAAAAGGCAAAATAACGGTGGTAGTTTAAATTTTGACCAGTTCCCTGGCTTGACGGGTAGTGCTGCAGAAATAGCGCTGATGTGAAGCTCAGATTGTCAGTGCTGCACAGATAAACACCCGTGGGAGCGGTGCCTGAGCTGGCAGAGGTGTTTGATAAATGAGAAGGTCTTAAATTGCTGAAAGCATATGTTAACTTTCAAGTATTAAAAGCATACCTGTGAAAAATGGCATATTTGCCTGTATTTTTGCCATTTACTGCACATAATACATAAAAGAAGATTTTCTGGGAGCCAAAATTCTGTATATCCAGTTTTACTTAAAGGCTGGGAGTCTAGCATAAGCTCTCTGTTGAAGAGTGTTTAAGCATGATGATGTGGACACATAGAGTAAATGCAGAGCATCCAACAAACCACCTCTTAATCTGTAACGTGCAGCTCAGGCTCTGTTTTACATCGCTGTTCAATATGGACATTCACTTGACTTCAGACTTTGTGTGTACTGCACACAGTAAAAATGAGCAGTGAACTTTACAGGTCAGAAATGAAAAGATGGCCAATATATGTAGTAAAGAAATTCAAGGATTTCAATTGTTAGGGTGGAAAAACAGATTTTCGCTTAAAACTCTTCTTTCACATATGAAAAGCAATGATTTCTCATTATTTTTTCAGTTAAAAATCCTGTTTCCTTAAGTGCTGTAATTGTGTCCAAATTCTGCACTCAGCAAAAGTAACATTTCCCACGTGAGTGGGTGTTAATTGTCTTCTATCCATGACTGGGTGTGCACTACCTGCTGCATTTTATTGAAGTTTCTTGTGTTTGTACCTTTCTTAATTTCTGCCTCGAACTGTGCTGCAGTGTTCGTAAATACGCAGTGCATCGGCTTCAGCTTTGTTTCATGACAGTTTCTGTGGATTTATGTTTGTTTAAAATAATAAAGATTGACTCAACGTATTACTCTGAATGTTATTAATGGTTTATCTGTAGGCTATTACATCATGAAGAAACCGAACCATGCTTTGAGAACATATACTTTTTTCTCTTGGGTTTGCTGACATACAAAATACAGCTGTTCAGCTCTGCACTTAATATTTGCCAGCAGTACCAGATAAAAACAGGCAGTACTGGAGAAATGCACTATCAAGAAAAACTTCAGTTTTCTTTTCAATAGAAAAAGAGTTATTTGCATCTCTGAGTAGAGATTTTAGTAAAAATCAGTAGTATCAGAATGGGATAACGTTATGTGTCAGAACTTCGTGAACTGCTCATGAACCATCAGCATTGCTGCTTTCTAGTATTTGCCATGTAATAAATATTAATATTTTGTGTTCTTCTGATTCTTGAGTCAGTTTATATCACCAAATACCTCTATTTAATACTTAATTTATATTTTCCAATGTGCAGTGCCTGGCTGATGCATGTAGGAGGCATAAAATGGAAATGTTGATTTGATAGTAATTACAAATACTGCCTTTTCCATTGCTTTCAACTTCTGCACCAGTTCCTTCTGCATCTAGGTTAGATAAGCACATAGTGGGATGGGGAATGTAGGAGCTTCTTTTGTGGTTAGTATCTTGCATGCCTCTTTGTAAGTAAACCTAGAAACCAAAATTGCTTTTATCCAGAGTAATTTTTAGAGAAATCTATGAATAAGTAAATGGAAAATTGCGTATTTTAATTGAAACAGTAATTAAAAATACCTTAAGCCACCAGAAGCTGAGCTTTTTTGAGAGGGCCTTCATTACTATTCCAGGTCCAGCTGAATCAGCTATGCTGTGTGTTTTCTCTGAGTAATTGTCTCTTGTAGAGGTAGGTTTACTAAGGTTAGAAATCAATTTCTTTCTACTACACCAAATGAATTGCTGCTTTTTGCTTGCCGGGGGCACTACTACAAAGCAAAACCAAACCACAGGGAGTTAAAGTATTTTTATCCTAAGTTGTCACTTCTGGCTGAGGAGTGACCTCAACCTTCTCCTGCTCTGAATCATTGTTGAGATGCCCACGTGCTCTAAATAGACTAAGGCAGGTTTCAGTGCCAGAAATTGTTTGTCTTTTCACTTGTCGTGGATGGCTGAATGAGTACAACCTTGACATTGTTAGAAAGGGCGCAGCTACACCCAGTTACTGTAGGTGTAGTAGCAGATTAACCACTCTGACTGCTTTCATGTGTATAATCTTTCTAATCTTGATCAGGTATCCATGTTGCTTTTCTCCTCAGGCACGTAGGCAGAGCTTGGCTGGGGTTATAATCCTGAAGTTGTTTTTACTGTAGTAAGTGCAGATTAAAAAAAAAAGATATTTCAAGGAGTTAAGTTGAGAAGGTTAGGCTGCACTTGTATGAAAGCTCTCAAAAAATATATTTGAGGTAAACAAAGTTATTAAAGTGGTCCTTTAAGAAATGTCTGAGAGCAGTGCTTTTCATACTTACCCAAATTCTGTGAAGTCATATTAATGAAAGCCATGAGGTAGTCAGTCTGACAAAAACAGCACGCAGTTTTGGCAGTAAACAAGTTAATACTTCAGAGGGAGAAGAGATACTGGAAGCGAAGAAGTTCTTTCCTGGGTGCTGTGTGCATTTACTGGGAAAACTATAAGTTGCATAATTACAAAACTTACTGGGGTAAAAGCTATTAAGGCCTTTCTTTACTGGTGCCGGTTAGGGTATGAATGAGAACTTGCTTTCTTTTAAAAGCAGAAAGGAGAGCTGGTCTCTGTAAATTACAGTAATTCTAGTTGGCTGTTCTGGCTTTGCATAGTCTGTATATTTGGAGTTTTACTAGTTTTGTCCCTGTTCTGGCAGCAAAGAACTACTTAAGAAATTAATTAGTACCTTGTTAGCAGCTTTCAGCTTTTTGTCATCTTCTAGAAGTTTGTGGTACTCTGGCCTTAAGTTTCACTATCACTGAAAGGGAAGAAAAGTTACTTGAACAGCTTTGCTTTCTTTAAGATAGCTTTCCTGAGCTTATGGTTTCTCGTAATGGGACTGTCCCCTACTCTCCCAGACTTAGTACTTTCACACACTTGATGACTTCAGTCCAAAACACATTCAGCACCTCTAAGATATAGTCTAGCCAGCAGTGCCAAGGTCTAGTGAAGGAGTGTGCTGTAGTATAACGTAAGTATATTAACTGAATATCTCTGCATGGTGTTAAGTATGGCAATAAAATTATAGTTCTACCGTGCTTGTAGTTCAGAAGAATAAAAAAGAAGACTTCAATTCAGGAAATAACACCAATGTCAAATAAAGTAGCTGTTGCCATTGTACCTGCATCCATAAGCTTCTGTCGTGTGGAACAGCTGCCTGATTATGATCTTCTACTTTATATAGGTCCTTGTACTTTTTTTATCCTTGTGATATCAGAGCATTAAATGATGTTAATGTCAGTAATCTATTAAATGATGTTACCTTATTCTCTTTCCTATGTCATGCACAAAATGTGTTTTCCGGTGTATTTTTTTTTCCAATAGACATCATCTATTTGGAAGTAATCTATTAACACTGTGTTAGTTGATGTCTAGGAGATACTCCTTATGCATATTTAAGTGTAAGACATTCCTTAGCCTGGAATTGTAGAATGGATTTCCACAAGAGCTTTAACCATACTGTGGCTCTTGCTTCTCATGTCCCTGCCACTTCTGCAATAAAATGGGGAGTAAGGAAAAATGAGAGAGAAATGGAAGCCCCTCAGGATAGAAGGTATCACTCTTTATGCATACTTTTTTGCTCAGCGGGGTCGGGGAGACCACAGGGCTGTCAAGCCAAATGGCTGTGGTGCAGTGCTGGTGCAGAAGCTCCTAACACCTTCTGACACAATCTGGTGGCATAATACATTTGCAGTGTGGAGTGAGCTTTTCTGGGAAGGAAATCTGCATTAAAGTGCAGTAATGTGGATTATAAGAAGTTTTCATTGAATCTTCCATAACCAAATCAAACACGACATTTGACATCAGAGATAGTAAATACAGAAGCTTTGTGCATAAATAAAAGATCTGACTTTGTTTTGTGTTATTTGGAAGGTAATCATTGTGATTAACATTTAAGAACACTGTGTTGTACATTTGTGTTAAAGAAGAGAGCGCTGAGAGTGGAGGGGCTGGAGCGCAGGCCAATAAGTGAAATTCTGTCTGTTTTGCTTCTCAAATAGCAGATCTGTTCAACGCAGTCCATGTGTTCTGCCTTGCTTTCCTTAAGGTGGTAGAATTTTTGTACTGGGGGAGGTGATCATTTGCAAAGAACAACTCTTGCAATTCAGTACTAAGATGTACATGTAGAATTAGCTAGAAAGGCCTCCTTGCCTGTAGAGAGGGAACTGAAACCTCTGTTGTTATGGGGCATTCCTATTTGGTTTGATTTCGGTGCTCTGATTCACTCAATGACACAAGCACTCTCTTTGTATAGACAATGCATCAATGGAAATGTGAATGGGACCAATGGAAGGTCAGGCTGTGTTCTCTTTCATGAATTAATATTTAAGTTTTCTAGTGAAAAAATGTTTCGATTCTGGTTACAGAGGAGAATGTTACAACAATATTTATAGCCTATTCATTTATTTTTGAAGCTGTTGCGTGAGGCAGAAGCTGAAGTAGAAAAAAATAAAGTCCAGGTTTATCTAAGGGATTGGTTTCAGCCCTGCTGCAAACCTGCACAGTTAAATAGATGTTCACAGGAGATGAATTATTTCTTCCTTGGCTATTATAAAAGAATTTAGCTTTTTTGGAGTCTGATTCTGCCACTTCCATAGTGTTTTATTCAAGTTTTAAAGCTAATTGTGGCTATTCTTTATAAGACAGTGTGTAATAGAACTATTCAGCATGCAAAATACTCATCAGGATTGTGAATTTGAGTCCCTCGGTATGGTGTAAAGAGGAATCATACAGATCACAGGCTCCTGCCTGTAAATGTTAGCAATGGATGAGCAAGGTTAGGCAGTAAATGGATTTGATGTTTTTGCTTGTCCTGTACTAACTGTTCTGTATGGAAGTATACAGGCTATGTGGCATTTTGATTTCTTCCTTGTTGTTTGTAATGCTCCTTCAGCTTGTTTAGTCAACGTACGGGACAGAGTAAACCTCTTCAGCTTGGAAGGATGCTGCTGCTGATGTGAAAAATAGATGGGTAAAATTGTAATTGATATGTGCGGGTACAACATGCATGTTAGAGCTTTGTTAGAAACATTTAATACTAGTCTTTCTCAACTAACAACATTAATTCCTCCCCTCGCTTCCCTTTTCCTGGAAGAGGTTGTGTTTGAAGTGTCGGTTTGGTCAGAAAATTGACTCAAATTTATATTATTTTATTTATTAAGTTGGAAACCAATGAGATATGCTCATTTTACTTACAGAAATAAGTTTCTTTTAGATTGGTTTAGGAAGATGTGTACAACTTTAAGAAAACAATAAAGTCAGACTGTGTTCTCTTTCATGAATTAATGTTTAAGTTTCAAGTGAAAAATGGTTTCAGTACTGGTGTGATGTCAGAGAAATGACTCAATGTAGAATTTACAGCCTGGTACTATTTAGAAAGGCCACCTGACCACATGCATTTGTAAACAGAGTAGGCAGTTATGTTAGGCAGGAATCACTAAGGAATAAAAGCCATTGAGCTTAGTCATGTCACTTACCCATTTGGTTTTCCAGTAGAAACAGCAGTTTTAAGATACAGCTAGGTTCAAGAGGGGAAAAGTTAGTCATCTTTCCCAAGAAGTAGCTTTTAAATTCTGAGAACCAGACCTACTTTACTTAAAGATGTGAAGAGACGATTTATTACAATTTTATATATTTAATATAACTGTCCAGTATAAAACTACTTTTAAGGGGTTGTTTGGAAAGCTGGTTAGCAGAGCAGCATGTAATTTTTTAAAATCCTGTTCCTATGTGCTCTGATTTCCATGACACTATTCTTTAGAGACAGTGAATTTGTTATAGGAGGCTGAATTGTTTCCTTTTGCAAAGCCTCACAGGCTCTGATTCTCCCACTGGCTGCTGTCCAGAAAGAAAGATTTGTGTGTTCTGCCCAGTGTCTGTAAATGTGTGATGATATTTATATCCATTGAGTTGTTTTTACTGTAGCTAGATTTGGTAAAACACTTGTGGCTTTACCACAAGTAAAACACTTCTGGTAAAGACTGAGAACTTTGAAATCAACCTCTGTGCTTGCAGACATGTTGTGAGTTCTATCGCATCCCTAGTTACTGGGTGGGAAGGAGGATCATCCTAGTTGTACATCTGCCCTCTCACAGGCAGGGAAGGTTGGCAACCATTTAAAGAAAGAAGTATAACTTCAGTTTGGAAAGCACAATACTATTTAAGTGTGCAGAAAAAGCAGAATATTGGCTCAACTAGAACTTTAGATGTGATTCACAATACATTTTTTTGGTATACTCCTTAAAACCCATTTCATTCTGACATTTGTGTTGACTGAAAAGTCTTGCACAGAAGGGACTTCTAAAAAAAAAAGCTGCCTTTTTCTTCTTATATTTTTCTGAACTGGTGACAACAAAGAGAAGGGCGGACATTTCACTTCTACACTTCCATGTGCACTTTCATTTCTTCTTTCTCTTTTCCTCTGTAAGAAGGAAAAAAGGCCAGTGACAAAACCTCCTAGTTCTGGGGAGCATTTCCAAGCATGAAAACAATGCTTTTGTAGAACAATTTTTGCTCAAATTAACGATTCACTTGATCTTCATCTGAAATGCCTTCAAACTATTTACCACTTTCTCCAGGTGTGGTTTAATAAAATAAGTAAAATGGTTCTCTCAGATTTTGCTATATGATGTTCTTTTTTTTTCTCCTTTATTTCTTGGGGAGGTGAGTGGGATGTTGTTTGCCGCCTTTGAGCTTGAAAATTCACAGTTTAGTCTGTAGATTAGGATACTCTGCAGGTTTGGCTCTATTCCTAACTTTGCTTTACATTTTCTGTATAGTCTTAAGTAATGACAGTGGTCACTCTACCTGCAGGCGCCCTAATTTCCGAAACAAGACACACAGCTACCTTAATATCTCCATATTTCCATTTTTATTTGAAGTCAGTAAAGACTTATCCTTAGAAAGACATTTGCACGTGGAAATAATTTTCTTTGAATGTTCTCTTCTAACTTATTGAAATGGCTTTATGGCATTAGATCTAGAAATAATTTGTATTGTATAATGCATACATAGCATACAACTTTTTGGCTTAATTCTGTACACGTGACTGTAACTGGCTGAAGATTCAAGTGACTGTAACTGGCTGAAGATTCAAGTGCCAGTGAAAGGAAGTGGTAAATTTTTCTTGGAGCTGGAAAAGGTTCCCATATTTGGGACATTTAAAACCATATTTGGTCAAAATTCCTAAGAGAAGCCAGTGCTTTACTGGTAGGAGAATAGGCTGGGTATTTCTATAGGCTGTGTCCAGCTGATGAAGTTGTAAATGATAGTTATTTCAATTTGCTAGCATTTTCCTGGTTTTGCTGGATGTGACCTACAGCATGACTGAAGCCGTCAGCCTCATGCCAGTGGAAATGGCCATCAACATTTCCTTGCTTAGTTGCCCTTGTTAAGTGCAGAGTGAAACTTCAAGTGTGTAGCTAAGAAAATATTGAGCGTTTGATTTGGGGTTTTTTTGGCCTCTAGATGAAAATTTGCAGGTATTTGCACAGTAGGGCGGAGTAGAAAAGTTATCTTGATTGTGCAATTTTAGTCTTTGGCTCTGTATCCCTGAGAACACTTAAGCAATAGATGACTGCCATTTGCCGTTGGCTAGATAATGTTGTTGTTTCTAGGCTGTGGATTGTAGGCTGACTTTCATACAAGTGAATGGTGTGGGGCTTTCCCACACTTGCAACATCACTGGTTTTCCAGCAGTATGTCATGTCCTGTGTACAGAAGTTAAATTTCAACTGAAATGCCTTCTGCTCAGGTCAGCCATCAGTTGGGCAAAGCTCTGCTCCTTGCCCAAGTTAGCAGCCTCTGTCAGCGTGAGCGTGCAGTGTACAACAGAATCGTTTTGAAATACTGCACTGTGGGGTTATGGCTCTTACTTTCTTTTAGCTGCAGATTTGTAACCTGTTCCTCTCCAGTTTGAGCTTCTGGAATGTCCTCCTGCAGCAGGTGTGGCTGAGGTGGTGTCTAGGAGCTAGAGGAACTGGAAGGCTGACCTAGGCTGCAGAAAGGTTTTCAGTGGACTTGGGTCAGATGCGTGCAAATTATCAGGCATATGGGTGCAGATGGACATAAATGTGCCTAAGTCAGGGTGATAGCTGGAATATAAGGATATTAGTGCTTTAAGACCCTTGGTATGAAAGTTTGCTGAGGGGCCTGCTCCAGGTCTGTGTGTACAGATGTGGTGCTTGCGGTGAGGGGTTTTAAGCCTGTGGTTTTCTTTGACTGATGCTAGAGGGGTTGTTCTTCATTTGCAGTCTCTCAGTCTTAGAGATGGCAAATACAGGTCTCGAGGCTTTGATGATGTAGAAATTGATTTAATCCAATTACATCTCCTAGGAAGCTTATCCTGTGGTTAAAGCTGCTTTGTTTTGCTTGATAGCATGAAATTAATTGTTTTGGAAGGAATGGAATTTAAGGTCTGATATGTTGACCATTGAAGTTTTCTGTTGTGGTGGAAACATTTCCAATACAATAGCTGAGATTTTAGGTCTCAGTCTAGTTTAGTATTTTTGAGGGGTTTATGTAAGAATAAATGTTTAAAGAAGTGTTTCTACTTCTGTCAATTCATGTAATACAGGATCAGTTCATATTACTAATATTTGTTTTGACCTGTGAGGAAGCAGACAAGTAAAATGAATGGTAGAATAGTTCACAACTATTTTCTTGACCATTTCTTGGAGGTATTTGGAGTTGTTGGGAGACTGTAAGTCTTGCTGCAGCCTATGCTGTAACAGAAACAAAGGTGAAGCTGATTGGACACCTTCATTATGATTTAAAGTAGCATGAATTAAGGTTGAGATAAGTAGAGTGAATTTATAATACAGGTGCCTGTGTAGGTATGTCTGCAAAGGGCTGGAAGTTAGAGGAAAATGTATTATGAGATGATGTTTTCAACACTGAGGCAGGGGCAGAGCTGTGCCCCCATAAAGCATGATCTGGATACTTCTCTTCTGCTGTTGTGGCAGTGCTGTCTTACTATACCCCAGCTCTCCAAACCTCACTGGATGTAAAGAGTGCCTTTTGGGTAGTGATCACATTATGTCAAGCTGTGTATGCCCATCCTGCCAAGAGATCAGAAAGTTCATTGGTATTTTTTTTACCTGTGGCTTTGGAAAGTATCCTGGTGTCACAGAAGGCAATAATGCTGCTCTTTGATGTTTATACTGGCTGCTTTTCCTTTGCAATAAGCGGAGCAGGACGAAATGTGTTGAATTAGCTGCACGACAGAAACAGAGGAATTAATTAAAGAAAATAAAATGAATTCTACTCAAATTTCAGGCAGTAATAATCTTCTAGTTGTTTTTAATTATTTCTTTTGTGGTACTTTCCTTGTCCATGAAACCAATATTTACTGTTAGTGTGGGTGAGTCTGAGAAAATGAGCAATGTCATTGAGGCTTCGAGCAGTATAGAGATTAACCAGTACCTTTCTGTTGTAATCTTCGAAGTGTTTGTCAAGCCCTAGGGAGAGAGTGGATGAATCAGGATGTTACATTTGGGACTGGGCGGTCTTCACCTGTACTTTGCTGTTTCAAATACAACCCAGCTTGGTAGTGACTGAAACATTTTACCAAGTGATGGCAGTTTTTTATGGTAGGTGATATAAACGTAAATGACTTCATGCAAGGCTTCAGAGAAACTCTATGAGTCTTAGAGCAACATTAAGCTGTGAGTCCCTTCTTTTATCTGATTAAAAGTTAGAGCTGGGGACAGAATCTGTGATCTTTGTCTACAGGCCATGGCATCACACGCAGGCGGTCTGTCTCATCTGTGGCTGATTTATCTGCCAGCTTGAGGTCTATGTGGCACATCCTTTTTATGTCAAAGTTTAAAAGCACTGCACAGTATATACATACACGTTAGCCCTGATGTCTCTGTTCTCTGCAAGAAGTAATGCTCCCTTACATCTATTTCCCCATAACTCTAAAGGAATCTTGAGAAGGGAAGGATCCCAAACCTATGCCATTCACTTAATTACTTAGGTGAGGTGAATCTGAACCTTACCCTCCCTGTATTTCGGTCCCTATGTACTATAGGGGGTAATAATGTTTTATGACTTACATTGGAATGAATGGTAAGTTACTTAAGCTGGGTGGCATTGATGTAGTTCTTTTTTAATGCCGCATGTGTGTGCCCAAGGCTAATGAATAATGGGCCTGGCTTGGAAACGCAGATGTGCAAAAATGTGAACATGTATCAGCAGGGCATAGCAAACATGCATTTGAGCCATGAATTCGTCAGGATGACTGATTGGACTACAGACCCCTTATAGTACAGTTTCCATAGTCTGGGTTACTGATGTGGAAGCAGTGCACTATGTATTAAAGCCTACATGTCTACACAGTGTTTTGGGGTTTTGTTTCTCCTCTGGAAATAATGACACTTTTTTTTTGTAGATCCACTTCTGATTTTTTTGAGTTAAGCAGATAGCAAAGCCACAGTACAGTAAGATACAGCAGATGAGCCTTAGGGCTGACTTGTCCCATGTCAGCTTTTTTGGTCTTGCTGTATTGATCCTGGCATCCAGGATGAATATAGCATTCATTCAGTCAGTCACTCAAGGAATGCCTTAAATCTGATGTTCATTAGCTCCTTTATCTTACTACAGATGAAGTTTCTGCATGCAAGTCTGTGTTCAACTACAGAATTGGACAATTGGGGTCTTACCCAGGAGTAGCCTGGACATCAGCAAATAGAGGATTCTACAAGTAGAGGAAGACTTGTGTTACTGATGGCTGAAGAGTATGTTTTTGTTAATTCCAGCAGCAACTGTCAAGGATATATTTTTCTTCCCATTATTGAAAATGAAAAAAGCCTAAGGAGAACACATCCAGAAATCAGGTGGTGCAACTTAGATGAGGCAAATTTCATTGACACATGCCGTAAACAGATTCTAAAGGGAATAGGTAGGGTATACCCTCTAATGTCCCTAATTTAATACCATAGTTGCTAAGAAAGTCAAGGTGAATAGCTTGGCCACTTCCTAAAGTACAATATGCTCTCCTGTTGCCACTATCAGGGACAGACTACTGGAATAGATAAACCATTAATCTGACCCAGCTGTGAAGAGAGACTACTTGAACATCCACTGCGTGCAGTAGATACAATTGCATTGGAGCTATCTGCATAATTGTTCACTGAAGGTCTTTCAGAGCAGGACAGGCAGGTTGAAAGAGCAGTCCTAGATCCTGATCAGAGTGGCATTCTGTGCAAATGGGTTGACTTAACCCTCTGTCCTTCCATAGCAGGTATTAGTTGTCTGGTGCTTTGAACATCTGCTTCCACTGTCTATTTTTCTTCAGTGCTTTTCTTCACCTTGATCTCCATTACTGTGAGTTGTTTCTTTTTTTTTTTTTAAGAACAGAGCCATGTGGTAAACTTCACTGGGGCAAAGAAGATGCATTTTGATTTTGGGCAGTTTTCTCTTAGGTAAATATCAATAATGAAATAAGTCTCCTCCAAAATGCAATTCATTATAGTAGAATATATATTTTCTCTGTTGATAATAGTGGGCTTTTTACATACTTAACTGTGTAATGTCCCTCCTCCTATGCTTTGAATTGTTATTTAAAGGAGCTATGCAGTTACTTTTTTACATCTTTCCTTAATCTCTTCAGTCATTAAAATTGACTTTGTTGCCTCTTTTGGAACTTTTTCCTAACTAGTTGTCACTGATGTTTTGACAACTGACTGGGACAGAATATGCTGTCTGTTTTAAAACAGCTTTCTTTGTGCTACAGTCAGTCTGAAGTGCTGGCATTGCTGGGTACCAAGTTATGTGTTTGCCAAATAGTCCAGGAGAGAGACAATGGGGCTGGAACTGTTTGGAAGAGAAGCCACCACAGAAATATTTGATATGTGGGACAGTAGATCTTGGAATACAGTTTTGGAGAATTCTGGATGGTTTGAAGGCAGGTTTTATGAAGAAGTATGAAACCAGGGACCAGACTAATTGCTATGATTAAAATATTTCTTTTAGTTTTTCAGACAAATTGTTACTGCTAAATTGATATTATGGTTAAGTTATTTAAATTTCCTTATTATATTGGTTTTGCAATAAAAATGATGGCTTTTGGCTTTTTGTGATGAACAGGTGGGTAACGTGTGCTGTTGAAAAGCAGTTTTTGTCTGACCCCAGGTGTTGCTACACTTCAGTGATGTTAGAGAACTTGAGTTTTTACATAGGAGTCATCCTGTAACATTCAGGTGTTAAAAATTATGTGTCTATTTATTTTGCACACTTTTTTGAGGTTGTAATTCCATAATGTCTTTAAGTGGACAGCTTTACTGGAAAAAACATGCCATCTTCTCTTTCCATGAGCTGCCTCTGTTCTCCCTGCCTCTCTCTGCCTTCAAGGGAGTAGTGCTCTTGATCTAATGCAGGTTGAAATGGGAGTCTTCCATTTGGCATCAGCATCACATTACACTCATGTGAAACATTCGTGGAAACCCAGCCTCCAGGAAGCTTATGGAACTAGGTCTGTATTGTTTCCTATTTTGGGGATGAAAGACCTGTAGAAATTTAGATACCAGTATAACAGCTCTTGTCGTGTTGTGTATTTTAATCCAAAGCTTTTTCCTTAACTGCTAGATGAGCAACTTTTGGTACTAAAAAAGTGCTTTCTTCCCAGCTGGTGACAATGATTACCCTGAACTTACCCTGTTTTTAACAACCACAGACAATATGTGTGGTTTGTTAAAATCAAGAAATACCCACATGTACCTTCTAGGAAGAACAAACCCTACAGAACAGGGTAGGCATCAGAGAACAGTTCAACGACCTTCCTTTACCCTTCTTCCACTGAGCACTGGCTGTATATATTGGCAAAAATTCAACAGCTTGGTCTTGTTAAGGTTTTGGTTTTAGTTTTTTGGGATTGGTGGGTTTTTTTGTTTTGATTTGTTTTTTTTTCTGTTCTTCAGAGCCTTATCAAGTCTTATGATGATTGTACTGTGCTCCTGTTTTGCCCACTGGTTAAAAATTTTATACCAGCTATGTTTGACTTCAGAAAAGCTGTGTGTGTCGTAACAAATTGAGTTTTGTAGTATTCCATTAAAAAAGTTATTTTAAAAATATTTAGATTTCTGGTTGACCAATCAGTCAGGAAATCTAATCTTGTCCAATGAGATTTGGAGAAAGTATTTTTGTAAGTAGGAAAAACATTCTGCAAATGTGAATGCTGTTTTTCCTTCTTGAATTCAAATAAATACATCATCTCACAGGACTTTAGCAATGCATTTTTCATCTCTCCTTTAGCATTAATAGCTTTGAATGAAAAAACTGCTGCTTTTGAAATATGTGACCCTAACAGATTGATTTCATGGTCAGTACATTTACGGTATGTCTACAACACTGCTGCAGGCAGAGTTGCAGCATGCGTAGACACACCTGAACCAGCAACCCATGTGTACCCAGTGTTCCCAGCAAGCCTGAGCAGTGCCCTCCAGCCTCTGCCGCTGGCACTTCTCTGCTGTTGGTGGAGTAGAGCTAGCACCAGCGTGCCTGTGTGTGCGGCACTCTGATTGCAGTCAAGATACAGCTTTAGGATTTGTTTAATGGTCTCTACTTGTTGTGTTATTCCTTGTTTTTGTTTGGGAAGTTCCATTCTAAAAAGGACTTGGGGGGAAGTGTAAGTAAGTTAGGGTCGTCTTGCTGCTGGTCAGGCCTAGACAGGTCTCGACCAGCTTTGCCAGGGCTTCTAGTTGTTTGCTATTGCTTAACTAAAATAGGTTAAGAATGTGTATTGTTAAAATATCAACATATTTTAAACACCTAGAAACATGATGTGTCTCTGAAGGGCTTTATCATTGATACATATTGTCAGATGGGTGAAAGAGGTTTCCTGTTGATTCAAGACTGTACACTGCTGTGCTGAAACAAAAGAAAGCGTAGCTAAGCAAACCACAGTAACTTTACCTTAATGCATCCTTGCCTTAGCTAATCCTTCATTAAAAGATTCTGCCAAATGTGTGTTTGTACATTATGTTGTTGTGCAGATTTAAGTGTTCTGCTGTGCTAATAATTTTTCTTTCTTATAACTTTTAGAATTCTTCAGTACACATTTACTGATGATTTTATATGATTTGTATACTGAAAAGCAATCACAAAAAATCTCCCATACACATGACCTTCTGCATTCAAATAAGTGTAGTCATCAAGTCTGAGAATAATCTTTTTTTCCTGCTGGTATTACAAGTTTCTCCCTGGGATTCAGAGGAGCCAGGTCTATCCCTGAAAACTGGGGAAGTGAACGAGGACCATAAACAAAATCCTGACTTTGGTCTGTAAATGTTTATTCCACAGTCATTGCAAACTATAGCCAAGATTAAAATGCTAAAGAGATTATTGAAAAATGTTTTTCTTTCTTTTATTAATCTTACAGATTTAGTCAGATTAGTATTTTTGTCTGGATACTTAGCGTTCCCATGTCAGTTTTGGTTTGTGAAAGGAAAGCTGTTGAGAACTCACAAGATTGTTTCAATCCTTTATTTCAAAATTAGAAGCTACTAAGCAAATCCTTAAAAAAAAAAAATATTACTTCAGTATTCATTCCCTCATGCTGAAACAGAGCACAATTGAGCTTGCCTTTTTGTAACTGCTTTGAAGCTATTTGAGCAAATGGGAGTTAGGGTTTGCTTTTGTTGTTCAGTCGTGGCTGAAGTATGATTTTGGAATTAAAAATATCTATAGTGCCATTTCACACTATCACCATGTGCTAAATGAGTGGTGTTCTTTGAAATAAAAGGAATGTTGTACATAGCCAGTCCTGAACCCTTTGTAACTTGGAAGTTCAAAATGAAAGCATTCCAGGTTGTTAAGGAAAGCAAGTCTGCCATTACCATATGGTTTCCTTTAAAGGTAATTGTGCTTGAAAAGTCTGCATTGTATTAAATTTGAACCAACATAAATGCTGTAGTATTTGGCTCTTTTTCAACAGGATGACCTTTGAAACATAATTCTGTAATGTAGAAAACCTGCTGTTAAGCATTGTTTTCATCTATGAATAAAGTTTTATAAAAAAGCTTTCACTTTCCACAACTGTTATTAAAAAAAAAATCAAACAAATTAATTTTTTTTTTCAGATAGTAACCTTATACAAAGTCAGATTAAGATTTTAAGACCCAGAGAAAGAGATCAGAGCTGTAAAAGTCATGTGCCTTTCATGGCTCTGAAGTTGATATTCGTAGAAGGGTAAGTTATCAGAGCAGGAAAGGTAAAATCACCAGTTGTCCTACGGGCTGAAATCTCTGTTTTCTTTATCCCAAACAGAATGACAGAGCCAAAGGCATTGCAAACTTCCCCTGTTTTATACAAGCTTGCTTTTATCTCCTTCTGAAATTGTGACCAGGTGTGTGGGAGGGAGAGGTTTAGTCTTCGGTTTTGTTTGGTCCTTCGCCTGACGAAAGCCGCTAACAAGAGCAGTGGTTGGTGCCAATTGCAATGTTTTGTTTTGGTTTTTCTCTGATCCCCAGAAATGTCTAGTACAAACCGGACCATGACCACCCACTCGTTTCACATGAGTTGTGGATCACTTGCCAGATGGCAAATGCTAAGGAACGTAAGATTTACTACAGCAGATCCATCTGTCTCCTGCATTCTGTTTAGCTCAGAATAAGGCACCACCTCCTCTCCTGCCTTACTCACCCTGTCCTTGCAGTGGAGTGGTGAGTGTGGAAATAATCCCATGGCAACTGTTTATATTCTGAGGTATGAAATTTCATTGTCCTTGTCTGAGTTTGCATAAATATGGTGTTGGTTTTGGTTACAGTTAATCAGCTCTTTCCTAAACTGCATTATAATTTTCTCCAAAGCTGAGCTCTAGCAAATAAAAACCCCAAGAGCCTCTCAAAAAAAAACTTCGCAGGCCTCAAGTGAGAAGAATTATTTCTGTTGCTGTATAAAAACTCTAATGCAAAAGGTAGTTTTAAATAATGCACCTTGACAGTTTTACCACACAAATATTATATTATTAGTGATAATGTATGAAGGTGAACTGACTACAGATGCATACAAATTCATCAAAATACAACTGTCCACTCTGCTTCTGTCCACGCTGAATGAAATGCCTAAAGTAAGGCTGAAATCTAAGTTAAAATGGAAGCTTTAATGTGCTGGATAAGATTTTTTCGGTAGACTATAATACTGATCCAGGAAGACACACTTTGAATTCAGTCAGCCCTAACATATGGTCAAAGACTATGCTTTAGGGCTTTTTAAAATCATACTCTCTGGCAAGCTGTTAGTATTTTTGCTTCTCATCTAGAAAACATAGAGAAGCAGAGTTAACGTGGAACTGGTACATTGTAGACTTTATACGTTTCAAACACCCTGATTTTTGCAGTTCACTTTTGTTAGGGAGAAGCTGAGTCTGGTTTTCTTATCTCCTTATACTTGCCAAAAATAGATGAAAAAGAAAATAAGGGAAATTTTGAAATTATTAAAAAGAAATTATCTTTTCTACTGTTTTGTCTTAACTATTGTAAATAAAGGATTTTAGTTTGTTGGAAGAATGAAAGGAGAGAGCAGTGTGTGTGTGATAAGCTCACACTGACCTGAAATTTGTGTCCAGAGGCCCTCTGCAAAGCATAGTGTGTCCTTTCTCCTTACCTGTATTGCTGCTTCATAATTCATAACACTCTGGGGATGCCTGTGTCTCAATGGTCATGTAGAGTATTGTGGACGTGAAAGCAAAGCTTTGAAAGGCTCCACAGAGGAGGAAGTGGAGTGTGTGGCACATTCATGCGGTGAACCTTGCTGACCTTAAAAACAGACCATTTGATAATTATAGTTGCTCTTTGAGTCTCCCCTTCATATCTAAATAGGAGGAACTTGACTGATGCCCCCTGGAGCTGTTTAAAATGCAGATAAAAATTGGAACATCTTTGCCTGATAGAAATAGTTACAGTAAAAATTGTCTTTAATCAGTTGAGAGTTCTGTTGCAGCTGATAAACTTGGAATTGGTGTTGAATCCGGCCAAGCTTGGAATTGATCCTCTGCACTGATTTGAGGGGAGGAACCTCCAGTAAAAAGCAAGTCAGCCTTTTGTCTAGCTGTTTCTTCATGCATGTGTTGCCTTTGTAAGATCATCTATCCTGATTTAAAGCTGGCTTTTGTTTGTGTCTGGGAGGATGGCACGGTACGAAACAGAAGATGCAAGGCACACAGGACACCTTGCAACTTCTCCCGTGGGGCTTGTGTATGTGTTCATAGAGAGTGTGTCTGGTAGGTGTCACAGGGAGTTCATATTTCCCTGCTCTCCCAAACACACGATAAAAATAACTTATGTATGCACTTGCATCCAAACACTAATGGGCAGAGGAGATGGGATTGTGCTTTGCTGAATATAAAGTTGTCTTGGAAGAAGAGAAATTTCCCACTGTGATTCTGTGTGAGCAGCTTGCAAGGGAAGTGGGAACCAATAAAGCAGGGCAGAATTCATCCTTCTAGGTCGTCTGCACTGATCAAAATCACTTTGTGATTTGAGGTGATGAAAACTGCCAGGAGCTCTTATGTGATAAATTCTGCCTTTCTTGAAGTCTCTAAGGAGATTCTTTCATCAAGGCCAGCTTATTAAAGAGAAGCATGTAGGCTCAGTTTAAGTAAAATTGTCACCACTGGTTTCTTACTATTTTTTTTTTCCCACTGGTAGATGGCTTCATAAAGTCATGAGCACTGAGTATCCCTTTCTTTAGGAGTGATCACATTGCCCTGTATTATGGATAATGGATTCTATACTCCAAAACACATATTGGTATTCCCAGTCTACTTTTGAGCCTAAGTTTCTTCATCTTTTATGACTTTTAAAGAGGGAGACTGCAAAGTCTGTAAAAGGTACTATTTTGAATCTGTTTAAGATGATTCCTTGCCATTTCAAATGTAATTGGAAAGAGATTTGCTGAGTAAAGAGAACTACTGTAACTCAATTTAACTAATATGAAGGATGCAAGGAGGAAGCAAAGAAAGAGGGCAAGGAAAACATTTCATTTTCCTAAGTTTAAATCAAGAGTCTAATCTTATGAGTGACTGTTCACTTCACTCAGCCAAAACATAACAATCTGTATTTCTCTGGATCACTGGTTATTACCAGGTGACAGGTGCCCAGAAATTACTGTCATCCAGTTGTTCTTTCCTATTCACGTGAAATGTGTTGGAGATCTCAGAACTTCCTTGCTTGGCAAAAGTTCCAAATGCCATAATGTATTCAGTACTTGAATATCTAATGTTTAGAGAAAAGGAACTCGGCCAGAAGTAGTTTAGCAGCATTGTGATAAGATAGCAAGGAAAAGATTATTTTGCCCAGTCACTGCTGTAATTAATCTCTGTGGTGAAGGTCTCATTGTCTAAGCCTGTACCAATGGCAGCATTTGGAAAACCTGCATTTCCTTAAAATTCCTTATATAAAGTATGTATGCATGTATGTTTTTAACATTAACGTCCATATTACAAAATAAATATGCAGCAGATAAAATGAGGGGAAATTTAAGTAAGAGCTCTCAACACTGCAAACATTATTGTAGCAAAGGAAATGCTTTTTATTTGAATGACAGCAAATACTTTTGAGTTGTCTTTACTTATGCCTAAGTGTGTTGCTTTGTTTCATCCGTGTTTTCACAGTAGAGTAGCTGAATGGCAGCCCTCAAAACTATTGACTTTGCCTCTTTCTCTTCCCTTTAAATAGTTCAATGCTCCATAGCACATTTGCAATTTAAGACACAGAAACCAGCTGTAAAGTCTAGCATCATTTCCGTGGCAGGCCTCTTGTAGAGCTTTAAAGCTTATAATACTGCCATGTTATTTGCATGGATAAGCACAGAATGACAACTAGCATACTTTTTTTTTTCTGATATGGGCTAAATCTGTACTTTAATTACGTTGAGTCTCCAGAAGGCGCGGGAATCAGATACCAGCACCTTCCCTAACTTGTATTTCTTCTCAGTCGGGTAGTGGAGGCTGGTGCAAGGTGTCTCTTTATTGTAACAAAACTAAATCTGTCTCATTTACTGCATTTACATGCCGTTTTCCTCTGTACCATGTCAGTATCAACAGTGCCTTACTGGTACTGGTAGATGTAAGTTTACTCTTTTATGCTTTGAACCCTGACAAGATGCACTGGTTGTTAGCTGGGTCTTGGCATTGCAGTAACATGTTTTCCATTCTGATTAGACAGGATTTTGCACAGCAAGATTGTGTTTGCCTTCAAAAGGTTGTATAGCTGTACCCTGTAGATCTCTCCGACTGAATGTAGCATCAGAGACAAACAGCAATTGTCTGTCTGCCGCTCTTATCACAATGTTGGGAGAGAAATAGCAAAGCATCCCAGTACTGTCAGCCTGCGGAAAGACCCAACTTTCTTAATGCTGCAATTTTTGCTTTACAGAGGCTTTACTTGAGCAGTTTTCTCGCAAGTTTTAAACCTTTTCATGTTGATTAATCATTTTCATGTCTTGACACATTCAGTCTTAAGGAAATAGCTTCAGGTCCTGGCCGCATTGCACTACAGATCAGGCAAGCTGGGTAATAAATAGGCTTGTTGTTGATGTGTAGAAGAGTGGAAGCACTGCCAGAAGTGTCTAAGTATGCTGGACTGAGACATTGGCAGGCTGTTGCCAGGGTCTGCTGTGGATCAGCCATGTATTCAAAACAGGATGTTAATTGAAAAGCCTTTTTATATGTACTATGAAATGTTTGTTTGTTTTCACATTTTTCAGGGCCTGTGAGATGTATTCATTAATAGGTTACTCCATTTTTCCTTTTTTTATTTAAAGGGGTATAATGTACAAGTTACATAGCTACACACCTCAGGCTGTGATTTTTGTCATATTTCAGAAATTAATTAAGTTTGAGTCTGGTCAGTAAGTGCATGGCAGCCCTGCAAAGGGTGGGTGTGCGGGTAACAAACCTGTGCTCCCAGAGCTGTTGTTGGCAGTTTAGTTAGATGTGGTGTTCTCTCTGAGTCAGGTCTGAGCCTGGGTCCTGGAATAAAAGATTACTGCCGGAAAGGGTGTGTGATCAGTGAGATGCAAACCCATAGTGCCAAAACCTTGTGCTTGCCAGAGCACTCTGTGATTTTTGCGTGGACCTCTAGTTGCTCCAGGTAAATTCCAAAAGAGCATTTCTGTTTTCTTCCCTAAAATAGTCTTCAGATTTGACTTGACTGAGAGATTTTTGCTTTTCCCTTCATATCTGTTGCACCGTCTTAAAGTGTAACAACTCATTCCGATTCACAGTGATGCATACAGTTCAGCAGTGGTATATACAATTTCTTGGTGGTGTACAGGAGTGGATAAAGCGTAATGCAGTTTGTCATTATGTAAGAAGTTATGCAATAATTTGGTAGGGTCTTTGGATGGTCCTGAATGCACTGGATGTTAGCATTTCTGCTACTCTATCTTCATTAAGATCTCTTAGTGTATGTTTAAAAATTCAGTTAACTAATGGGTAAGGTATTTTAAGAGAAGTGATTTTTTTTCGATCTTAGAAGCTGGTAGCTCAAGCACAGCCAAATCAAGGGGGAGCTGGGGGAATCATGATTTTCTGCCCAATGTGGCTGTGTTATGGATTATTTTACTGGACTCAGAAATGGACAATTGGATTGAATTTCCTTTTGTTTTGCTTCTGGTGATCTTTTGTCAACTCTCAGTTGAAGTGAGGATTGTGTCAAAAGTGCCTTTGCTCTTATCTTATAACAGTCTGTCTGTGTAACTTCTGTCACTATCAAATGCAAGATAATTAACATTTTAAATCTTTGGGGTGGGGATATCAAGCCACGATACAGCTCTGAGATGTCACCTGCCTGACCTCTCTTTTTATGCACTATCCAGGTGTTTCCTTTCAAAACTGAAGTCCCAAGTGTGATTAAAACCAGGTCAGAGAACAAATTAATCAAATCATAGGGTGTGGCCTTGGTACTACATCTTGTTTTATCAATAGATGATCTGGCTTCAGGGGAAAAGCATCTCATTATCTGCCTTGTTGAAAGAGGCTAGAATTACATGAACGGGGCATTGCAAGGAATAACATTCCTCAGGGAAATTCCTGTGGGAAATACCTTATGGGAGAAAAAAACCCAAATTCATTTTACTGTAATGCAAAAAGACAGGAAAGAAATGCTAGTTGGCTTCCATCTATTATACAGAGAAGGAAATTCACTTACTGTAAGAAATAAAGCATCTGCATAAATTTTTAATGTAACAACTGCATGTACTCATGCAGCAAAGGATAACAAAATACAGGAGCAGAAAAAATATTGAGTTTGTACACGATGACCTTCCATTTAGTACAGAAAACAGAACACTGAAGCCAGATCTAGAAAAAAAACCTTTTTAAAATATTTTTATGCATACAGGTGGTTTTTTGCAGGTTGATTTAGTATTGATTACAAAGGAAAGACAGGCCAACATCTGTATTAGGATCTGATCTATTACATATTTTCTTTGCTCTTGCTCTTCTGCTTCAAAATATAGAGCTGATAATTTGATACAGATTGAAGTCATCGTCAGTGAGTACCTATAAATGCCTCAAGATCGAGTTAAAATCTCCTTGCCATAGTATGCAAATTAGAAATAGAATTTTTTTTTGAAATGAAAAGCGGTAATTAAAGTTGCAGATCTGCTCACTGGGCTCAGCAATGAGACAAATCTACTAGAAATGAAGGAAGCAAGAGGCAAAAATACTGCTGAGCTCATCTAACTTGGCCAAGAAGGCCTTCCCCGCCTCCCACCTCGGCAGCCAGAGCCCAGCTCTGTGGTTTTCCCTGGAGCAGGTGAGATGCTCTGTTGTTTGGGGAGCTACTGAAGCGCTGCCCTGAGAAGCACTGGTGGTGGAGTGCAGTCGTGAGAACTAGAACAACTTGCACCTGACCAGAAAGATAAGAAAAATTGCTAGAAGGCCTCATTTGAAAGAGTGTGGAGCTGCTGCGAACGTGCAGCTTGGCAAAAAGGGGGTGTGTGCCTGTCTAATGCGTAACGGGCAATGGGATATCAAAGGGCTGAAGGGCCTGAAGGAATGACTGTTTATTCTAAATGGCAGTAGGCAGCTGCCAGACTTTGCGAGGTGGAACAAGCTTTTAGTAATGCTCTGAATGAAGAGTAGACTGAATATGTCTGCTTAATACGAAGAGTGGTTAACCATGCTGTCTTGTCTTGTGATCCCCCTCTGGTCTTGTGAGCCAAGCAAGTTTAATCCAACACTGGATGGGAGGCCACCTGGGGTTCTCTTGGCCCCTTAATATAAGGAAACATTTGTAAGGACAGGATAGGGGGTGGAGCAGACTGCAGGTTTGTTTTGTGGAGTCAGAATTTCCTTCTGGAAGAGCTTTTCGTGTCCTGTAACTTTTTTGTCATTAATCAATAATTGACATTTTTCTCATTAATTACATCAATTAAAAATCTGCAGGCATTTTTCCAATGAGTGTGTATAATCTTTCAGCAGGTCTCTCTCCTGCCCCCGATGTCCCTCTTAAGGTTTGTTGGGCATCCTGTTCTTTTCCAGTCTTTTCCATAAACTCTTTTGATTCCACTGCTACCTACCTGCCCATGCTGGAGACAAACACTGAAGAATGTGCAAAGCTAAGAGCAATGTAAGGACACCCCATGCTGTAACTACAGCAGCTGTGGTTCTGCGAGAAGGTGTTGTGCATGGCCTGAGCTGAGCAGATAGCACTTGTCATTTTTTGGTCTGAAAATAAATGGCGTGGACTGCAACAGCAAGGCTGGGTTTCCACCTTGTTGTCAGTGGTTTTTGTTAAAGGACTTGTCAGATTTGCTGAGTCTTCAGGTGTGTAACTACTAGAACAGAAGAAGATGTGAGAGGAGTTACCTTCTCAATACGGCTTGTTATATTTTATCTTTCCCCTACTCAGACAGTGAATGTAGACTGGGGAATTTTAATATTTCTTTTAACATGTTCTTTTCTTAATTTTTTTTTATACTGTAATCCAGCAGTGTTTGGGATCACATTTTTCATGCTAGAGGCTTTTAGACAGTTTTTCCTGTGTGAATTTTAGAAGATTCATTAAAATACTTTCTTTTATGAGGTTTTGTAAACCTCCAGTCTTTTCCCTTGCGTCAGCCTTCCCTTTTCACCCCTGGCCCCTTCCATCTTAGTGATAAGCATCTTTTGGGTCACACACTTGAGAAGTCAACATGAGAGAAAGACTGTAATATATTAGTGATTTCTAGTTAATAATCATATTTTTTTTCTTCCACTAAGGAAGTGGCCCCCTTTTATATTAGGATGTTTTTAATGAAAAGTTTTGCTTTAAAATATCTAGTATATCCATGAAAGCAACAGCAGGTGGCAGAATAACTTCACTGGAGGTTGGTTCCTTGGTATGCTCAACTTTTTTCAATGAGCTTAGATGCATTTTTTTTCTCTCTATGTGAGATGTGACCAGTTGCTACCCTAGATAGTTGTCTTAATGGAGGATCTTAACAGGCAGTTCTCACACAACTGCAACAAGATTTTCTTCAGGTTTTAATGTCATTGTTTGCTTTTTACTTCCATGAAATAGTTAAAAGCTCACTAAGAAGCCTTTCTGAATAGTTTGTACCTGATGCTGTTGCAGCACAGGCACATGAGTTAGTCACTAGCTGAAGTGTAGCTAATGGTGTTTTTAGAGGAAGTGGTTCTGTGTAAATATTGCAAGCTTATAGTCCTTTCCTTTTAGAAATCATTGTAAACATGTAAACATATTACTGTGAAATGCATTGTTTTGCAGAGCATTTTGCTGTTATCTTTGATGAAGAAATAGACATCCTGGGAAATTACTAGTAATTGTGACTGGTGTTCTTCAACAATCAAAGTCTTAAGACTTTGCGGGTTGGGGAATGGGGAGGGTGCAGCCGTAAGTTGCATTGGATATCTTATGGTCTGTTTAGCAACTCCTTGGCTTTATTCTCAGCATACCTCTGTGAGAAATTCTAGCATTCAAAATCATGAACATCTCCAAACAATATCATTTAAAATATACAGCAAAAATGGACAACCTAGGTAACAGCTTCCTTCACCTTTCTCAGAGTGTGATGGTTCGAGTTATTTATTGGGCTGTAGCCAGTTTTTCAATCATGACTGGCTGCTGAGAACTACTGAAACCAGAAACAAGGATGGTGTTTTCCCCTCGATGCAGCAATGGAAATGAGCCTAACATAAGGGTAACTAGAATTTTGGTTCTCCTTTAAAGGTCGAAGATCATAGTAGTGGGACATTTTATCCTTAGCTCACCAGACCTGAGCTGGCTTCTGCATTAGGGGATACTCTTCTGTTCTGTGGTTCTGTAGACATTGGACACAGGCACTGAGATGGCACAGCTGCTGAAAGGAGTCATCCTGTCCTTCCTCTGTCCAGACTGGGGAACTGTACCAGTTTGTTAGTCCAGCTTGGTTTATGACCACACCAACGTTTTCGTGTGTGGAATAGGCAGCAGTTTAGGGGTGAGAATGAGAGACAGGAGAGGGCAGGATGTTTTTTCTCATTACAGTGTTGTCTTATACCATTTCAAAAGTATGTGAAACTACAGTCTCGTGTTCTGTGTAGAAAATACACTAGAAATCATAAAGATTTGAATTGTGGTGTCTTTTTCCATGATGGGTACCTATAAAGATGTCCACAAGGAGACACAGGAACAGTAGTTTTGCCAGCAGTGTGTAACCTTATTTTTGAAATGCGTTCATATCATTTGACAGAAAAATTACTTCCTGTTCAAGATTGCATTTGGTACTATCTGCTGTGGCTGGAAATGGCCTGCATACACAAATGGCAATGCCTCAAAAGTTAATACAGCTATCTCAAGCTTGCACAAATGATCTTTATAATACAGTGTGTGTATTTAAATGTAAGATGTTAACATGTAATAAAGAAACAAATGGTTCTTTGGTTTTATCTCTCTTCCTTCTGATGTTTTGTTTTCCCCCAAATCGACCCTCTGAAGGAGAAGGATAATAGTGAACTCCCACATACCTGATACCTGGTAACGAGGCCTGAATGGCATCACATTGTGCATTTGGTGCATCAGAGGGTAAGTTTCTGGGCTTCTAGCAAGGCCTGAGAACAGGGGAGTTGCAGATGGGTGTTTTATGCCAATGCATATGAGGGAGATTTCTTGTGTGCTCTGAAGACCGTAATGGTACAGAGAGTAAGCGTACAGATGGGCCAAAATATGGTGCCTGTACAGAATGAGAAAAGGAACTTGGGTGTGTTTGTCTGTGTTGTGTTGCATCTGTTCTACAGTGTGAGATTTGCCTGAAGTCTTAGGTGTGTTCCAGGCAATCCAGTTGATGCATTTCACTTCAACTTGCCACTTCCGTATCTTTTTGATCCCCTTCCTGGCAATGCTTCATCTCTCTCATTTGCAAATAGCTGTGGGATCAGGATAGTATTTGTGTAAGTTTTTTTTCATTTAGAACTTATTTAACACAATCATGTTGTCTCTCTAAGTGTTTTTTATCCCCTTTCTCATTTTCCTTCCCATCGGATTCTTTGTTTTGCTTTAGATATGCTTCAGGAATTTAGATGTGCTTCAGGAATTTGTTTGGGTTTATGTCTGTTTATTTGCTTTTCCAATTCCTTCATAGCTCTCTAGATTTCACTCTTACATATTGACTGCTGTAGCTTCTTTTTCTGTCCATCAGCTGTATTAGTCTGAATGTTCATTTTCTAAGGTCTAGTTGTGTATCACAAATCATGTTTAAAGCTTTCACTCCACTTATTATTAAGGCTGTCTGTGTTTTCTGAGATGTAGGCCTTCTGTAAAAACTACAGACTCTTAAATTTACTTTTGAGCTGAAATGCTTTTAACTTCATCTCTCTTTTCTGAATTTAACATCTCTAGGCAAGCTTCTGAAGTTTTCAAACTGTGGGCACTAGTGTCAGATAGTTATGAACTTGTGATATTTCCTGGATATGCCAAGTGTCTCAAAAAGCTCAACGCTGACCCTTGATCACAGTTTGTAAATGAAGCAATTAAAATAATAATCTTAACAGACTTAATTACCTTTATTTCTTTGATCTACCCAAAACCTAGGTCTTCCTCTGTGGCCGGATACTGATTTTTTTTTTTGCATATTCTTTATATCCTCTAATTTGACACCATTTCAATTGAGCTCTTAATATTGGTATGGGATGTTTATATTTTGATATTGTACATATTTGACATATTTGCTTGCTAGAAACTTGCTTGAAAACACCTTGTTCCTGTGGTCCCAACCTGTCCGTATTTTATTTCAACTGTAATTTCTATTTGCCCTTGAAATAGTAATTTTTATGGCTGTGTGCAATTTGGTAGCCAGGCTGGTTGCAACTTACACTTACAAAAACATGCAGTCTCTGCCTTATGCAGTGTTTTGTTTTTTAATAACCCTTCTGGGTTGGAATATTAAGTAGAACGTTATGAATACTGCCAGAATTATTTCCATTAACATCTGTTTGAATTCTTCGGCCTTAACTCAGGAAAGCACTTAAACGTATTTTAATTAGTGTTTTAAGTATATACTTAAAATGGAGTACATGCTTAAGTGCTGCCGTGAGTGGGAATACTTTTTCAGATTGTTCCTTGGTATTGTCTCCCTTATGTTTTGTTTTCCCCAAATATGTGTGAATGCTGTACTACTAACCCTGGCCCTGACATTTTTAACCATCTCCAGTGAGCTGAGACTAAACTTTAGAGAGTTTATAATTAGATACTTTCTTTACAGTCCACTGCTACTTTTAGTGAACATTGTAACTTCCTCTTTCAAAATTGAAAAACTGTCTTGATGTTTCTGAAGAGTAGCCTTTGCCTGGTTACTGTTTACAGTGATACACAAATAGTTTAATGACTTACCATTTGGAATTAAACCTATGTTAAAAGAACGCTTCCAGTCCTGGTTGCATGTTAGGAAATGTTTTGTCTTTGTTTCACTACTGTTTCTGAAAGTAGTTGTAGTCAAAAGACTGATTGATGGACAAAGTTCATAGAGGCCCAAATGACAACAGCAGCAAGTACAGATACAAATATGTGGTGTTCAGCTGGGGAGAGGAGAAGGGAAGGACAACAAACACAGCCTTTTCAGAATATAACTCTTGGAGCATTTATTGTTATTCCCTGATCGATGGTTATCTTGTGTTTAACTTAGTTTGATCCAAAGATACACAAATAATTGTGAAAAATAGAATAACTTGTAGTTTTCAGTTTATTCTGCTGTCTTCAGTGTCCAGTCTGAGGCAGGTGAAGTGCAGCTGGGAGTGGAGATGTGCAAAATTTCTGCAGCGATCTGATTTATCGTTTGTTTTTTTTCCAAAACATGTTCTTTTTTTGTGATTTGAAACCACTTAACTCTGAGGGAAAGGCAGAAATTGGGGCATGCAGGATGTCTTAGCTGCCTAACTTCCAAATAATCAGGAACTGCCAGACTTCATAATGCATGACCAGTGCCCTAGACATGTCAGATTTGCTGTTTATATAATGTATATCACATGTTCATACTTTTACCTATTTTTGCCTATTAAGGATGATTTGTAGGTCCATTATATGGCTCTGGTGGTATTGCTTCCTCTCTGTTCAGCCTAGTATCCACTGTTCTCACTTGGGCAGCTGAAAGTGTTAAGATAGACCTCTGCTACCATAATTTCACAGTATCTGTAAGGCATTTCCATAGTATTAGTACCCTGTTTGTTACCCATTTGGGTTATATGAATTACCTCTCAGTGTTTCTTTAGTTGCAATGATAGCAAACAAAAAAGGTGAATCAGAACTACAGATCTTAGTGGAACACTGATGTAGACTGTAGCAGTATCTATAAAACCGCTTGTTTTTTTGTCAGCCTGCAGTTGCTTTTTTAAAGCTGTTTGACACTGAGCATTGTTACGGGGCCTGTAATAGAAAATATTTCAGAGAATACTCAGGTGCAAAAGTTCAATGTAAGCTACATTATCTTTAACTGATGGATATGCCAAATCACAAAAGTGCAGAAGTAATTTGTTAGTCAGAGTCATCATTTTTTCTTTCATTTTATTATGTGGAAACACTACTCAAAAGTATTTTTGAAGGTTTGAATAAGAGTATACTATGTTTTGCCTGGTCTTTTTGGTAAATGCATGTGTGTTCCAGAAGTATTTCTTTTCCTGCACAGCCACATGGTCCCACATTTGATGCTGTTGGACAACAGCTTGAAAGATTTAAGTCAGTCTGGCTCTGGACTCGTCCCTCTGAAAATTTTTGTTCTTTGAATTTTAAAGCCATCAGCTAAATTGGCTTCCTTCAGCATATTTTCCATCTTCTAGCAGCCTGCTGCGTAGTTTCCTATTTTCTTTATAGAAAAGAGAAAGTAATGGCAAACATGGGCTTCAGGTATTTTAGATCAGTAGGCACTTTTTAAAAACCTTTTCTTTCGATCTGTACTGCTTTGCATCCTCTAGATCTGATTTAAATTCTATGTTCAAATAAAATTAGAAAGCTTGGTGTAAAGCCTAGCTGCAGCTAAGAGGTTTTGCTTTGCGATATACTGAAACAAATATTTCAGTTTTGGAAAACCATAGTTTTATGCATGGTTCCTCCAAACTCTAACACTTTAGGCTTTCTCTGCTACAACTTCTTGGGGTGATATGCTTCTGTATTCCACCCTATATTCTGGGAGACAGATAAGAATCTGCTTCCATCTTGTGAGGTATTTTGAGGAAAGAAGGGTGTGTGGGCGGATGTTGGGAAACAATGTACTTGTAGCTTCTTCAGTTCCCTGCAAAATTCCCCGTCAGAATCAGACAGTGTATCCCTACAGCTGTTTTTCTCTTTAATCATACATTAGTTCTTCAGATTTGCTTCTTTTTCCTTGCCATTTATAGAGACCTGTCAGATATTCATGCCCTTTAATCCTGACAAGTTCTCAGAAACTTCTATCTCAGTTTTATGGACTGTAAAATGCATAGAATAATTCCTGTCTGTCTTCTTTGCGATTCAGGATCTGAGTGGAGTGTTTTGAGAGCATATTCTGAAAAATATAATACAAGGACACTTTTTCATTGTGTTTTCATTGTGTTAATTTCTTTTGTTTTGAGAAGCTGTTATATATTTGTCTGTATTTGTATTTGATGTGTCTTGTATAGATAGATGCATATGATGCATAGATGTATGATTTGAATGACTGCTTGCATGAGTATGTAGGTTATATTTAATCGTTACCATCCTGCGTTACTCAAGGGTATTACAATGTCAGTGTTACTGAGTTCTTACTCAGTCTGAAGGTATTTTCTGTTTCAGTTAATTCTTTCTCCGTTTTTTGCACAGGCTGTTTTAGATGCAGGCAAAGAAAGTAGTTGTCCAGAAGGAAGAATGGCAGCTTTAGCAAAAAACTTCCAGTAAGGGATGAACATAACTCTGCTGCATCCTTCTGCCCTGTGCCTCAATGTTATGCCCCTGGCTTGAGGACAAACATGGATGTAACAGTTGTGCTAGCATGAAGCTGAGTTCATTGCCCTTCTCCAGCCTAAGCTGTCACACTGAAAGGCATTTTTTTAAAGTTCTGGCTTGGCCTGGAACAGAGGAGGTAGGAAAGGAGTGATCTGAAGTAGCGTGCTTGGACAAGCCTGCTGACATGATCCAGGTCTGGAGCAAAGAGCACCGAGCCCGTATGTACTGCATGTACATGTGGTCATAAACTTCAAAATTGAACTGTGTTGTGGCTAGACTACTTGGTAAATTGGATTTTAGTGTAAACAGACCCATTATCACTAGTTAACTTTTTCCTGCTTTGTGTTACAAGTTCTCAAGATTTTATTATGAATTTCACAGTGGTGGCTCTTTTGGGGTTTTTCATATGTTCCTGCTGGTGGAGTTATTTCAGTGTTATAGTAGCTTAAGAAAAAAATTTATCACCAAGGTTGGAGAGAATCTGAATGCTTACAACACACATCAGAAAGCAAGTAAGAATATAGTCCTATCTAATGTCTTTTTAACTCTTTCTTTATATCCTCAAAGTTCTCTGAATTCTAGGGAGAATGAAGAATATATTTAGTTTGTCTTTGCTTATTCGCTTAAAACATCTTTCTGGTTTTCTGGTCCCCAAAACATAATGCTGCATACGAGCAAAGTGGAACTGACAACTATCTGTATATACATTATCTCTTAATCACAATCCTGAATCCAATGACATCCTCACAGAGCATTGGAAAAAGCCTGTAACTTAGCAATATGTGTGAAATTTGTGCTCCTGTGTACTCTTCAGTTAACTCTGTTGAGTAGACAGACTTGAATCATGAAGTTCATATCCAGTCTTTTCCCAGATTGAGGAGCGTTTACATCTCTGGGTTTGCAGTGAGTCTCTAGTTGTTCTTGAGGCTGGCTCTTGCTGTTTATAATCAGAATAAAACTGTGACAGAACAATGGTGGATCTTTCTGGTAGTGGTCATTGGACCACTTAACAGTTTGTACTGCCAAAAGACATGGCTTGCTGCGCAATGAGAACAACTCTTTCTATTTACAGCCTTGGTCCTTCAAGCATAATGAAACTTGAAGCACTTTCTTTGCCTCCAAAGTGCCAGTTTTCAAGGCTCTGTGCCCTGTCATGATCTAGACGTCAATTTTGTTGCTTCCATTTATATTTGCCGTTCGTATGCAAAGCATGTTGCATTCTTTCAGGAAGTTTCGTGTTCATTATTCATAAATCATACCTTCTTCTTGGTTATTTGTGCCTCTTCCCTTTCTGTTTGAAACTCCAGTGCAGGGTCAGCTCTTGGTGCAGCTGTTGCAGGTGACAGTTCCCTCAGTAACAGTTCCTTTGTTGCTCACAAGCCAAAAGAGAGATTGAGATGGAGTTTGGACTGAAATCTGGGCAGTCTCTGATGTTTGCTCCAGCCTTTTAGTAATGTCAGCTTTTTACACCTGAGATGGAGTTTCTTGTTTCAGCAGTCACCTGCTTTTTTCTCCCCACCCCTCCTCCTCTTCCTCCCTCCTCCCCCCCCCCAATGTGCCTGGCTCCTTATTGAGCTTCATATTTTAAAAGCAGTGTGATAGCTACATTTGTTAGTCTTGCAACGCCCTGAAGAATAGCTGTTATTTGCCTTTTACTGGCACAAGAAAGATCCGAGTTAACTAGTCCAGAAAATAGCTTAGTACAGGTCTGATTTGAAGCTATGCTGCCTTCCTGTTATTTTGTAGTCTTTGCTGCTCTGGACCTATTCAGTGCTCCCTGCTCTATAAAATAGTTCTTTAAAACACTCTTCCTAAGCTCCGTAGAGTCCAAAAGTTGTTCACCAGAACACAGTCCCAGCTAGCATTTAAATAATAAGCTGGCATCTGTTTGTTTCTTTCCTTCTGTTTTAAATATAGATAATACTTTAAATATATATAATACTTTACAGTATGTTGTACAACGTGCCAAAAGTTGAGCCAGAAGTAATTTTTCAAGTTTACTGGTCCCATTTGTGGTGCAAACCAGTGATACTTTGCATCCATTACCTGAAAAAGGCCAGTGGATTTTTGGGGGGGAGATTTGGGGGTTTTATTATAAGACCTCCAACCCCACAAACATAGAATGTACAGTGGTCAGCTATTGGTTCTAAATTACTGCTAGACATTGCCCAGCTGTACCACTGGAAGACTCTGAGATGAGAACACTTGGTGGTTTTAATCTTCATGCAGTGAGTTCAAAGCATTAGGAAAGCAAAATACTGAATCCCACAACCCTTACAGGGTTGGCATTACGCCTGCTTTGAAAACATGGTACAAATACTTTATTGTATCAGTAAGCAGTCACAGCTACTTAGCATCAGAACTGGGATTAGAAAACATGCGACTGGACTTCTGCTCCCTCCTGTTCTCTCTTGAGAAGGAACTGAAGAGTTAATGGTAAAATAAAAACTCTGAACCCTTTTCTTCTCTGCAAGTGTATTTAGGGACAAAAGAGGGCAGAAAGAGAAGAGTCCATGATCATGTTTTGCTTTGGTGTAACTCCTTTAGGGTCAATAAAACCAGACCTGCATTAAAATCTTACTGAGTCTAGATTAAAAACAGAGTAATATTAATGAAATTTATATGAGAACCTACCTTGTCAGGTTATTTTTTTCACTGAAGTGGATGTCTAATGTTCTGGAGGAGAAGGAGGAGACAAGTCTAGGAAGCAACTGGAGTACAAGCAATCCATTGCGTAATACTCAGTATGTTCTTTTCATACATGGAATTTTAAGGCTTGGTACAACAGATAAGGGTGATTTTAAAAAAAGTCACATTTTTGAGAAGCAATTTTTTGTACAACAAGTGATAATCAGTTATCCTTAGTTAGACCTAGAGCAGCCCATGGCAAAAGAATGCTATTGAATTAATATCGCTACTGCTGAAAACACATTTCTAGTTGATACATGTTTTGCTAATTGCAGGAAATCAGTCAACATACTAAAGGGCTTTTTGCCGTGACTGCTATTTTGTGTGCAGAAGCTGTGCATCTCCACAACACACAGGGCATTTTGCAAATTAGCGTCCATCTAAACATGGAAGTGTTTGTACTGAAATTTGGGTATAATCAAGCAATTATTGTGTCTTCACACACTCTGCTCTACTACTGAGCACTCCACTACCTTGCTCTGAAGTCCATGCATCTTGCTCTGAATTATTTTTATCTTTGTTTTAGGAACTCTACAAATACATCCTATTGTTTCCTAAGAAAGTCTTTGCCAGACCACTGTTCCACCTGCAGTGTGTCAATCCCACATGAGCATCCAATAGCAGCTACACTCCTGCCATGTGCATCTGAAGGTGCACTTCTAGCCTGACCTGAGTCAGCCTATTGCCTTTTCACTCCAGAAGACTTCAGCTGCTTTTCTCTGCTGCCTGTGTATGTAGTTTGCAGCAAATCTCAGAAGAATTGATCCAATTGTATTTACTAGGATTAGTTTGAATAAGGTGCAAAAATTATTTAGTTCTGTTAACTGTTAAAGAACAGATGCTTTCTAATTGTGAAGTATCTGTAATCTTGTACCGTTCTCAAGGTCTTCCTAAAGTTTAATATCACTGGCGGTGCCACAGCCTGTTTTTATTCACCATCAACTCTTTCACATTTCTATAGTACTAGTAACAGTTGTAAATATGATGGTCTGCCCAAACACTGTATGTAAATAACCATCTTTTTAAATGTCTCCAAATATTTACGTAAAAAATGAGGTACCAGCAACAAAGAAAGGTAATGCTCGTAGACCTGATGTCATTTCCAGTGAAACTATTCTCAGTGATCACCAGCTTCCAAAACAAACTAATACCAATTTTTTGAAAGAAAAGGAACACCTTTGGGTTTTAATTGTTTTGCTCTTGTGGGAGTTTCACTGTTATCAGTGTCTTAGTTTGGTTTGTCTTGGTATTGGGAAAGGGTTTGCCAAAACAGCCCTGTAGGACTCGTCCTCCCTGCAACGCAGAAGAGAGACAGTGCTTCTACAGTGCTGCCTTGTGTACTCGTTTAAGCAGTGACCTTGAAGACTGGATTCTTATCACAGGAGGTGAAAAGTTAGCTTGAGTATCGTTTCATGGGTCTGTGATTTTGTTTGGACCATCTCAAACACTACTTTTCTGTATTAGGCAAAGCCAAAGGGGGGTGTGTCATGCTACGGTCTGAGCACAAAAATGACTTCTTGCATTTTTCTGAATTCATTTTCCATCTTGAGTCTTAGCTTTCAAAGAGGTTTCTAATGATTCATATTTCCAAGGAAAGTGCACTCCAATTTAAGCAAGTTAGGTAGGTAAATAGAATTTTTTTTCATTTTAAAATATGGCATAAATATCACTTTTATTGGGGCAATCCTAGCTAACTATATTTCAAAGTGAAAGCATTTAGAAAAAATAGGATACAGAGGCCAAGGCAATGCTACTGAAATTCCAGAATACCTTGAGCCACAAGATTTATTTTTTTCCCCCTAACTATTGAAGAGAAGAAACTTGGCTGCTTTGTGTCCACTCCCCTCCTCTTTCCTCTGAGTGGTACCAGATCAGAAATGTTTGGAAAAAATCATACACACACTTTTCTCTTTTTTCCCTATTTTGTTATGGACTATTTTTATAGATTATATTTTTTTAGGAAAAATTGTTTTAGATTATCTTAGTTTATAAAGATGTATCGAAGATTATAAGTGGAAAGATGTTACAGTTTAAAGCTCTCACTGTCTAACTTTGTAAGTTTAGGAGATGGATGAAATACACCCATGCAATTTTCTTCTGCTTAAAAATATTGTAGTGTATTTGAGGTATGTTAATGTATTACAGATCTTAAAAGCTAGATGGTAAAACTTCCACTTCCAGTCTGCTCATACTAAAAAATGTTGACTGTTGTAGTAGTCGCTGGTATAGCAGAAAAATACTCAGCCGTCAGCCTGGTGTGCTTAGCTGTACCTGGTTTATTTTGTATGTTTGTTGCATTTTAAGGGAGACTGGCTCTACTGATGTTATTGGAATATCGTAAGTATTTCTGGTAGAAATAGATTACTTGCTAAATTGCAGGTAGAGCTGAAAATGGTACAGATGCAATTCAGTGTATGAAAATGTCTAAAATGTAATGTTAATATGTACGTGCAGCTTATAGTACTAATTTGCAGCTGTTCATTTTTACTTGTTCTTTCATACATTTCTGAGCCCTGGGTTACAGGGAAGTTCAACTGATAGTGACTTGAGATGCTGTTTGTTTCATCAGGCAGGTGTTTTGTTTTCTGGATAATTTATACTCTTTTTTTACAGCCATTTCAGCTATAGAGGGTGATAACTTTTGTTCACAAGAACACTTTGAAATCACTGGAGGCAGTCACCGAGGGCAAGATGTTCACTAAATGGGCCTTAGTTACATTAAGTAATGCTGTCAATGTGTTTGTTCCTGCTTTCTTAATAGCCTTTTCCTCATTTTATAAAAACTATTGGTATGTTGATTTGATTGTCAAGGCTTCTGTGAAATATTCATTACTACCCTGATACTCTACAGACCAGTTAAATTGTGTTGGGCCAGTTGAGGGATGGAGGTATTTATCCAAATTCCTTGCTACCCTGTACTCAAAAGTTACTGACCGTTCTATACACTGAAGTAAAGCTGCTTGCTTGTCTGAGGACAGCCATTATATGTAAGTATAAAAATCCCATTTGTGTCTGAAATGTGTTCAGAGAAAGGCAGCAGTTACCATAATACAGCAAGAAAAGAAAACTTCTGTAATAAGCATTGTGTAAAGCATGCTGTGATCTCTAACATCATTGTAGGCCAGAAAAGTTTTGCTCTGTTTTGTGATAGTGATAGAGCATGTTGAGTATAAAACCCTATAAGCTATGTGGTGCCGTCTGGTGGCAGTGTTAATAGCTACCTGCCTGTAGAGGTGAAATGAATAGACAAGGGGGAACACATAGTCTTGTAGTCCTCTCTCGCCTGCCTAAAAGGTAAACAGAAAGGCTCCAGTGCTGCAAGGAAGGCAAGGTTTGCAGGGGAACTGAACAGCAAAGCATTGATGGGATCTCTAGCAGATCCTAAAACTGCTTTCTGCTGCTTCCATGAGGCACTGAGGAGCAGTCTGAAGTAACGCAGTCCTCCCTCTAAAAATGTTGGCATAGGGTCACAATGTGGGATAAGAAGGAGCTAAGGAGAATGTTTTTAAAAATGTTCAGCAAAGCTGTAAATTACAGTACCCCATTGAGCTGTTCCAGTTTGCATCCAAGAGCCAGTGAGTCTCCTGTGACCCACTGCCTTGAAGGCTTGAAAGAATTAATTGGGAGGAATCTGAGGAATTAATGGAATTGATGACACTGAGATTGAGTTGTGCCTTATATGCGCTACCTCTCCAAACCTGCACGTGTGTATTACTATATGCAGTCTTTCTGATGGGCTTGTCAAAACATCAAAAACCAATAAAAATGCTGATGCACTAATTATCAGCTTGAAACAGGCCATGAACCCTAAAGAGACCTTTGTTAGGAGTATTTCGTTAGTTTAGTTCATATTCATATTTGTAATAGTTGTTAGGAAAAAAAACAAATCTAGACAGGTATAGAAAAACTAAATAAAATCAGCTCCAAATATAGAAAGAATTATAAATATATAATTTGCTGGATAGATTTGAGATTATCCTGAGGTATTCTAGAGTGCTTAGGAGAGTATGAACCCTTCCAACTCTTTTCTTAATGTCAACGTTTAGGAGTGGTAGTAAAGATTTGTGGCATCTTTAGTCAGTTTGCTGGGTGTCTGAGCGTCTTGTCTTTACAACAGAGGTAACAATACTTCTATTCCATCAGAAGGCAGTGAGATTTAATGTCACAGAATTCGTGTAGGTCTGGGTAAAGTTGAAGTGCTGGACAAAGCTGGGATAGGTGCATGGCAGAAGGTCTGAACTCAGCAAGTGAAAGGAAGGAGCCTTCAGTCTGCTTTCTGATCTGCTAATGAATGCTAACGAGTGCCAATAAACTAAACTAGGTCTCTCACTGAGGAAAAAAGTAAGCAAAAATTTTGACTTGCTTGCAGTCCTGTGAAAGAGTAGGAGGCGTACTTAGCTCTTCTCTCAGTCTGGAGCACGCTGGAGAACTGTTCTGTATTACTTTGTTGATGTTCCAGACAATCCAATTTCTTCCTTCAAAACAAACAAACCAACCAAAGGCTATGTTGCTGAGAAGAGCCCGCAGTCTAAGCACAAACTGTAAATTCAAAATTTTATTTTTTTTAGAAAACTCCCTTTTAAGCGCTAGTTTTCCTGCTTTCAGAGTGCAGCACGTTTTGGCTGTAAAAGTTGCCTGTGGATTACAGTGATTTCCAACTCGGCGTTGGTGCAGCCGCTGTCCGCCCAGGTTGTGGTACATCGCTATCTACACTTGGGAGTAAGCTCCGTTCAGAAGGCTGTCGTTGTGCAGAGGCTGGAGGGGAGTGTGAAGGAAAGAGGAGGTTAACTGAAAACTAACATGGAGCTCTGGGCGCCTGGCAGGGTCTGAGGGTCGGGGGCAACCCCTCTGTGGGGATGTCTTACACAGGTCTCTGCAAACAGGTCTGTGTAGGCTGCTGGATGTGAAGGCCTTCCAGGCACACAAACCTTTCTTGCCGAGCAGCACAGTGCAAGGGTGCTGCAGCATGGATTTTGAAGGTTACGTTTGTGTTGGCTGTGTTCCTTGTTCACAGAGGAGCAGAGGCTCAAGACCTCAGGCTATCGCTGGGCGGTAGCTATTTCAACTTGAAGATGTGTAGGTGCCTGAGAACAGCATGCTTTTGTTTTGTTTTGTTTCTTTTTTTCTCTGGTGGAAGTTTTATTAATTCATTGTGATTATTTCTAAGCAGTTGGGAGAGAGGTGAATAGATGCTTTACTTCTCCAGAAGGCTTAGGGGATGGAATTGCATAACTTTGTACTTTTCCTATGCAAAGCAGAGTAAATTGGATGTAAATACAGTGGCCAGTCTCTGAAAGATTCCTTCATTATTTCCAACTCCTATTTATACCCAGTGAAATCCAGTGCCTAAAAAATGACCTCTGCTGCTATGAATTGCCTCACTGAGGAAGAAGCTTGAGTAGAGATACCGTGGAACAGCAGGAGATGGAAGTCCTGTTCTAACAAGCTCTAATAAGGTTACAGCTAGCAGCAAGTGTCCTGAGCAACGGGTCTCTAGTCTTTTAAAAGATTCTTGTGAACCTTCCAGAGACTTATTACTTTCTTGTTTCTATGCTGTTAGATTATTTAATTGCCCCCTTTTTTCCTGGATGTGATGAAAATAGGTACAGCGGGAAACAAGTATAAATGAAATTCCTCTAAAGCAAGATCAGCACTTGTTACTAGGTTGCTCATAGGATTAGGAAGTGTTTCTTGATAGGTTTCCAGTGTTTTGTGTGTGTATGTATCTGTTATTCAGGGAATTATGCCAAATTTTGGTGATTTTCATTGAGAATGTGAGTTCTAACAGCGCTTGGCAAAGAGGCCTCTTCTTTGCCATTTCAGTTAGGGTGGCTGCTATGCCTTTTTTTCCGCTTCCCTCTTAAAATGAGCATCACTGTTACAGTCTGTGCCTCTGTCATGTGTAAACAAGATGACTGTAACAGGTACTTTTCCTTTCAACTGATTTGGATTAGCAACAGTTGTTAAATGTGGGTGCTTGTCTGTTTCTTGTGCCTGCTGTGAATGAGCTGTGTACTTTCTTTGTTAGCTACAACCACTTTAGTGCAACATGTAAAATTACTTTTGAGTATCTTTGTTAGTTAGACCTAGATTAAACACCAGAAGTGGTATTTGACTTTGAACATGGGAATTTAATTTATTGTAAGGCTTTTTGCTTGTAATGGCTGGGCTCTGTAGAGTACTTGACATTGTTTTCATTCCTCCTTGCAGAAACCTGATCTGCTGGGGCTGACAGCCACTCAGCTTGGGAGGATGGGACACCTACTGGGATGAGTACTGGGTGGACATGGTGATTTGCTTGGATCGGAAATGATAAATTGTTGGTTTTTTTCTTCTGTATTTGGTTTGAATTAGTCGAAGTAGTATAAATTTTCTAAGAATGAAGATATGTATATTTATTTAATCTCCTATGATAATGATAGTTGTGATATAAATGTTTGGTTTGGTACTGGAGCCCAGAACCGTCTCGAGTGTGCAGAGGTTTTTGCCAGAGAAGCTCACTGTCCTGCGAGGTGAGCCCTTGCGGAGCATTGCTGCAGTAGCGTGCTTTGAGTGCTCAGTAGCTGCAGGCACTTGAAATTCTCTCTTTAGAACTCTTATGTTTAGGAGCTTTCAGTATTGCAGTTCAGACTTTGCTGTTTTCTGCCTGTAACTTCCTGATTTCACTGAAAAGGCTCAATTTTAAGGAAGTTTTCTTCTTTGTTAGTATCGGGTACAAGTCCTGCTGAGGTCTTTGACAACTTTTAACAGCTTTTATGGCAAATGGCTACTGATGCTGCAGAAACTGTCCCTTCAACAAGAGTTGAAGAAAACCTAATTCAGTACATAGCTTAGATGAAGATCGCAAATATCTTGTTACTATGACAGACTGTGATAATTTAGAGTTCTTCCTTCAACTCCAGCCTTGAGGAGCTGTGCTGATTCCCAAGGAGAAGGCTGCAGTTCTGTCTGATGCATGCTGTTTGATGCATACTGCTTCTCCCCAGTTTTCTCACTGTTCCCTTTTTCTGTTTCCAGGATTTTTGCCTGCCCCATCTGGCTTTGTGGTGTTGCTTCCTGAGCTTTCCTTTTCCTAGGCCTTGACAACAGTTACCATTGTTTCAACCTGTTACTGGCTGCTTGAATGCTTCATTAAAAGCTCTGCACTTCAGGGAAAGGCAGAGATGCCTTCTCAGTGCCTGGCATGAAGAATGGCTGAGGATCAGTAAAATTACTTTTCCTTCTCCTCCAGCATGCTGAGTCAGCATCCCAGCCCCGCTGCGCTTGGACTTGGTGCTCTCCAGCGACATTGCCTGAGTACAATGAAAACCACAAAATACAGGGACTGCTAAGGATGGAGTAATTTGGGATTATTGCAAGTGTCCTTGTGCTTGCTCTCTCTGCTCAATAGGAAGCTTTTAATAAGAGTTTTCCTAAGTAGTGTTGCATGTGGAAATGGGGAATTCAGCTCTGTTCTTTTAACAAACAACCATTTCATGACAGCATGGGGGGTTTTTGCCTCTTGGTACATTCCAGAAGACTTTATACCTTTTCTGGTTACTGATTAATAGTTCTGTGCTGAGTGCCCTTTAATTTTGCAATAAACTAACAAGGAGGCTGAGACCACAAGTTTACAGAAAATGACTTATTTACTCAACTGGATTTACAAGGATGACAAAGTCAGATTTAGTAGTTTCAGTGCGGTCCTAGGAAGGGCAGGAGACTACTTTAAAAATTGTACTGCATAAATAACCAAATAAAAACTAGCTTGCTTTTTCTTCTGTGTAAAGCAGTCATGTTTCAGTTCTTAGGCCAACTCTCTCCCAGGGTCTGCAGGGGCTTTCCGCCTATGCAGGAGCTGTGCTGTTCCCACAAGTGAGTGTGCTTGGAATTCAGGCACCTTAAATAAGTATTTTTACTTTCCTTAAGTGCTACCAGAAAACTGGCATCTGCTGAAGTCATGTCAGTGAAAGGAAATATGATATTCATAAAAACATCTAAAGATATCAAGAGACTACAAAAAGTGGTGATGACATCTGAAATAATCTTAGAAGTAGAAATGACCTATCTAGAACACTAGATATTTTCCTTGAGTATTTCTTGTTTCCATTTTTTTTCTAGGTATCAACACGTATAAAAATTGAGAAAGTTATCAGAAGAGTAGGTTGTTTTTTTTAAGGAGCCTGAAATTAGGAACTTGAATAAGTGTTCCCACTGTCTCCTTGGTTTTACCTCCAGGTTTTCTAATTGTAAGGGAAAAGATTCTTCTTGCTGTCATAACACTTTTAATGGTTAGAATGGGCTATTTTATAATCTAAAGTTGCTATGCTGAAGTAAAAGTCCCCATAAGATTGGGAAATTGTGTGGTCAGGCCATTGTGTGGTATTTTAAGTAGCAGGCTTTTTCCCAGAAATGTTTTTGAAATTTGAATCTGAGTGAATTTCTACAGTGTTGGTAATTGTCGGAAGTGGAAAGCTGAGGACGGTAAATTTTCACTTGTTAAATAGCTCGCTTAACCAGTTGCAACTGAATAAGCTGAAAGTTTAAAGGCAATGGTTCATTGAACTCCCTAGGAGACTGTGTTAGGCAAGTTTCCAGTGTTACTGAGATGTCCAGCTGATTTTTTCATCTTTTTTTTCCCTCTTTGTTTAGCAATGGAGGGTGTTTTCCATTCATGCAGTCACTGGCTGAAGAAGCCTTACACTCTTCAGTCATCACAAGGTAGAAACAGAAAGCAATAGCACAACCTCCTTACCTGTTGTGCGTGTCAGGACACAGTTGTGTGTGGAGATGTGTAATGCTTTTTGTGACTCTTAGTGGTAATGAAAATACCTCTGGGAAGGAAAATACTTTGTTCCATTAGTTGATGGTGGAAATAAGAGTTGCTCTGAAAATAAATGCTGGGTATTGTATAAAATACAATATTGTAACATTAAAATGTCATGTAGCAGCATTCTCACTCTCCAGTGTTCTGCTGGAAGATCATAAACTCATGATTGGTAGTGCACCTCTTAAGTGGAAGCTTTGCTTGGCTGGTAATGGTGTCCAGTATCTGACAAAAGGAACCAAAACAGAAGCAACTTTTCCTTACCTACTTAGACTGAAGGCTTGGCAGGTACTAAACAGGGTGAATCTAATCTGTACTTTCATGGCAAATCTCCAGTGAAAAGCTGAGGAAGTGTAATTGCTAATTCAGTGCAAGGTACTCTTTCAAACAAGTCTACTTGGACTTGCGGCCCCAGCCTGATTCCAGGCACTGTTCAGCAGTGAGAGGTGGTTTCTTTCTGGTGTGGCACCTAGCAGACCAAAGCTTCTTCATAGTTTTGGGGATTTGTACCATATGGGATGATTAAGATCAGAACTAGCATTGTATTTTGTCTCAACGTGTATGAATCAATGTGTGAGACTTGGTTGATTCTTTCCATGCACCAATGTGATTACTCATCAGGGAGTCACACAGCTGTTTCACTCCATACCTCCTTTATCTACCTGTATGCTCTCTCCAAATCACACTGGAGCTTAGCTGTTCTCTCAGGCACCTCATTGCAACTCTCTGAATATGCTGAACCATTTCAAAGGACAGCATAATGGAGCATAAATCTGTCTTTCAGGTTGGTGAAGGAGACTTCGAGGAGAAGTTAATCTGTTCTTTAGAAATGACACTGGAATTGAGTGGTTTCACCATTTAGGGGCTTCAAGTTGAATGTATAGGAGTGGTGACTGCGAAAAATGTAGGGTCTTGTTTGAATGGTACTGTTCGCTGCCCAAGTATTTGTGACCAAAGTTGTACTCTGGGGAAAAAAAACCAAAGAAATCTTAGCCCTCTCCACTAAGGGCATGTGATTGAAGTTTTGAAGATAGATGTGTGTATTCAGAGGAGTTCTCTAAACCTGTCTCAGTAAAAGCCAACTTTTTCCCTTTTGTTAGCAACCTGTAGTTGTTTGAGCCAGTGAGAGCAAGGAGCACTTAGCATGCCTGCAGAGTGAGATTCAAGTGTATTATAGTAGGTGCACAAAGATTAATATAGGAGTACCTATACCCAATGGAAGAATTTTGCAGAAGTGAATTTGATGTCAAGTTTAGTGCTTAGCTAACAGCTTCTTGGCTTGTACTTATGAGAGAACCAAATCTCTGTGTTGGCTCTGCAAGTCTGCAGAAATGAATGAGAATTTTTAGTTAATTCCAAAATAAGCATTCTCTAGATGCATATGGCTTCGTCTCAGAGGAAATGCACTTATTCAAAATAGTGTTTAAACATGTAATTAAGCAAATGTTTAGCTATCAGTGAAGTCATGGAACTAAGAATACACCTAATTCCCATCCTCAGAGCAAGCGAGAGAGGAACATTTACTTGGGTAGGACCCTGTGTTTTCAGACGGACTTTTTAAACAGTATAACAAGGTGTCTAGGATATTGTTAGTATTGAATAGTTGTTAAAAAATGCATTAGAAATGGAAATCTAAGTTCAGAGGTGTAGCTTGAGTTAAATGTAAGCTGAGGAATTACAGTCCTACAGCACTCAGTCTGTGAAGTAGCTGGTTAAAAAGGAGGCCGAAAAAGCTGAAAGATTAAAAAATGCAGTTGCGTTATTCTTGATGTTAATTTTTCTCTTGATTTTTGAAGCTTTTAAAGTTAGTTTCCTTTGAAAGAGCAATATGAAATATGATGTGCTTAGGTCTTTTTCTTTTTTCTCATTTAAAGGAGCCCTTTAAGCATGGAAGCATTTCTTTAAAACATGGTGTATAAATAATAAAATGCATGGTGGCACAATATAAAGATTATCTTGGCACAGGTCTGGGATGACTGCATTGCTTACAGGGCTTTTGACGGTTGTGAATGTGATCATTGCAAAAATGTGCCAATGAAAATTTCATACCCCACCAGTATGTGTGTGTGGATAAGTTTGTTAGTGTGTTCTGCTTTGGCACGTTTTCTGGTACTGGATTGAGGAAGAGCTTCAGTGTTTTGCCATATTGTTGGTGTATCTTATGCCTAGTTGCCAGAAGAGCCTCAATGGATGAGTGAGGCTGTGGGTTTTGTGACGTGGTGACAACAAAGTGAAAACAGTGTTAAGAAGGAAAAGTCTCACATCCCATTCTTTATCCCTTTTGGCTCTTGGCTGCCCTCTCCTTTCATTTGCCTTGAGACAGTTTTGATGTTCACCCTATCACAAGAGTGAATTGTCTCACTAAAATGGAAGATAAGTGTCCTGGCAAGAAGGAAGGGGGAAGTGACTCTTTTCTTCTTTGTTATTAAATAGAATCTTACCTCGTAATCTTACAAACCGGACAGCCAGCAGTGGCTGCAAGGGGTTGTGTATGCCAGGTACTTTCCTGTCTGCTCTTGTGTGCTTATAGGAGTATGCAGGAGCTCTGTGAAGGCAGCAACAGAGAGGTGTAATATGTTTCTTGTGTGTTTGCTGCTGACAGTATTGCAGATTGTACCTTAAGAAACTAGCCTAAGTGTAAGACCGAACAAGTTTGTTATCTACCATGTCTGGGTTCTCTGCAGTGGTGTTAAATCTCTGGTCCCAAAAGGTTCAACCTATGGTTGGGCAGGGCAGTCAGTGGTAGCCAGCTGAAGTTTGTCCAGAGCTTGCAGTCAGTAGCAGAAGAATATGAGGTGATATCACTGTCAAGCTCCGAGGGTCTTGAACTCCTGTTGAATAGATGAAGATTTGGCTAACAAACTTTTCAATTTAATCCTGTTGATACAGTCTGTAAAGCTCTCAGGCACCACTGTTTACAAGCACAGAGGTGCGTAGGCTGACAAGAGAGGGAGGAAGAGTTGTGGTCTTGGTAAAGGTCGCAGACTCCATTACACTGTTGGTAGTTCACGTCATGCTGTCTGAAGAAGATGCAACATCCTGCAGCACCACCACTGCGGTTACAACTCTGTGATCTGATACAGCTTATGTGGGATCTTGAAGCAGAAAAAGAAAATGGAGAGTTTGTCATCTCATCCTGCTGAAGCTGTTAGAAAGCAGGAGGAGGCTGTGATCAAAGGGAGGAAGGAGCAGTGAAGGGAAGAGCAGAAAATATCCTCTGTCTTTTAGGAATGGCAAGCTGCTCATGCTCTGATGGCGTTTGCACTGTTTGCCCTAGCGCTTTCTGTTATTAGAAAAAAAAACGTGTTCAAAGGTGCAAGAAACTCTTTATCTTCTCCAAGCAAGCCCAGCTTATGTTGTCAGGGGTGAGCATTGTGTGGGTACCACAGTCTGTTGTTTATTGGAATCTTCTGGTCCTGAAAAATGCTGAAAAATTCTTTTGTGTAGGGATAGCCTTATGACATCTAGTGCTCTTCTGCTTCATATCAATGAGGATGTATCCTTACAGCACCTTTCTCCATCACCTCTGTTTCCACCAAAGTAAGGAAGTGCGTAAGCTGTGTGGAAGTAACTAGGAAAATAGATTTCCTATTTGCTTCTGAAGAAAATTAAGCTTTTTGTAAGGAGCATCAAGTCATTCATTGAAGAATTAAGCTCTTCAGAACAGTAGTTTCATTTTAGGCAGCTGAATGTATCAACATACTGTAGTTCAATATTGCGTCTTTTTAACAGTATCCTTCTACCTGCAATTATCTCTTCCATTTTCTGCAGGTAGTTCAAAATTGTCTGAGTGTTGAATTTGCTGAAGGCCAGAGTAGAGGGTTGCCTGGATGCTGTGCCTGAAGGATTCCAGTCCTTGTCTGGGCTGCTCTGTGCCTTCCAGTAGCTATAAAAATTCATTTCCCTTCCCCCTCTCCCTGTCTGTTTGCAGGTTATCTTGACTAATCAGATTACCACATCGTTGAGCAATCGCATTTTGAGCCAGGCAGACCTGGTGTCTCCAGCTGATGATTTGTCCCTGTCTGAAGGTAAGAGAGCCCTTCTTTCAAAACTGAAACTCTACACTGACACAAATCCACATTGTAACTTGCAGTCTTCTCTTGATGTAAGGGGTTTGTGAGAGGGGGGTTATCAAGCCTAACATAAAACAAGCAGGGAACAAAATGATTTTTCTTTTTTTTTGAAAATCATTAATAAAACAGTAGAAAGTGTATTAACTAAAAGGATTAGACATGTTCTAAGGTCTGGGAATGAATTTTGAAGCCGTGTTCAGTTCTATAACGTTGCTTGGCATTCGTATGCATTTAGAGCATTTTTTTCTCAGTGTTCTAAAGCTGCTCCTGGAGTTAATACACGGGCTAGGTGTACACATGTGACTTGTCTAAAGATTAGCAGTAATTCTGAAGAGAAGCAGCCAGTCACAAATGAAGGAGAGCAGATACTCAGTTCTGTCCATTACATTAATGCTTGTCTGGTTTTCAAGTACAGCGCTTCAAACTGAAGCTCTCAATATTGTGTGAATACAATATGAGGTTTTGTGTGATGTCATATGCTCTCTTACATCTTCATGTTTTTTTCTGCACAAAATTAGAGACAAGCGCACTCTGGGGTAATACTGTGCTAAGAAGAAAAGATAATTCTGAATAAAGGTTTGCAAAGTAATATAATAATTTCAGCTTTCCCCACTTGCAAAGAATATTCTGAGTACCCTCAGTCAGGGATAGATGCGGAGAAGTTTGCAATGGAGTGTTCAGTTCATGCATAGACCCAAATGTGTGATGATAAGCAATACTCATCTTTTCTGCAAGGACATGATAGTCGCATGTAGACTTCATACTTTGTATAATATGGGTATTGCTCCTCTTTACCTCCTTGTTGCTCTTCCTGGTGGCTCTGGTTAGCTTATCTTTGTTCTCGTTGATGACAAGCAGCCCTCTCAAACTTGTCTGATTTAGCACAAGAACAGCTTGCTGGCCAAACCAACAAAGCAGTGGTTAAACCTGACATTATTTCTGCAACTCATTTCAGTGAGGAAGAGGATGAAGAAATACTAGACGGTTTGTCAAAGAGTAGCAGATAACTTCAGTGTAATGCCTTAGCGCTGATTGATGTGTTTACTTCATAATTTTGTCAATAGGAGCTTGGGCAAAGCACAGCTCATTAAATCATTTTGGAATTGCACTTGTGACTTTTGTTGGCTTCATCCATTACCTAAGTATCTCTGAAGTTCATTGCTTGACTATCACTCCCTACCTCTGTTAGAAAGAATTGAAATTTTGTAGCTAGATTTGGAGGAGGAAGGCATAATTTTTTGTCTTTATAGTTTCCTTCTTGGCACAAAGTTGTTGCACATTGTCTCATTAAATGTTCTTGATTGCAGTACTTGTGCTTTTGAATGTCCTTTAGAAATGTTCTGTATGAGCTTCCTCTGAAAAGAAAGGGATTGCTGGTGCTGAGATGGAAGAAAGAACAAAATATACTCTCAGTAAAATGTACTTTGTTCTTATGGTTAAAATATTTGAAGCATCTTTGAAAAAACATGGAGTAGTTGTAATCTTTCTGAATTTTCCTGCAAATATGAAATGTTCTCAGGGCTGTGTATGAACCACAGTTCAATGGTATTCTGAAATCAGGACCACGTGAGAAATGGTATGATGATTTTTTTTGCAGCACTTACAGTTTATTTATGGAGCTATCATCTTGTGTCTAAACTGTCTGCCACCATTATTTTTCACTTTTTAACCCAAGAATGAGTTAAAATGTCTTGGTGCTCTCTGTGTGTGTTGTTTTCCTTTGTTTCTCTCATTCCTTGTTTTTAATTAAGGATCTGAAGTGGTAAAATGTGCCAGCATGACACTTGCTGAAAATGGCAACCTTTATTTAGCTTTGGAACAAGAATAGCATAGGCAATAGCAGTGCAAACACCTTCAGTAATTCAAGTTTTATCAAGGGATGCAGGGGTGATAAACTTTCTCTCTCTCCCTTCCTTCCCTCTTCTGTCAACCAGCATTGACAGATGTGGCATTTACGTCCTGTGTAATATAATGAGAGATCTCAGTGCATCTCCACACTACCTGGTTGTCCCCTGCCTTTCTGATCCATCGTATGTGTGCTGCTGAATTTCTAGTCTGCTTCAGTTTTAAACTGTGCTGTCTGCCTGTGAGCAAAAGTGAAATTTCAGGCTCATTCAGAATTTTATTTCCATGCTTATGTTGCTATCAAAAGATACAAGTGTGGCCAGTGTATTTCTTGTTTAACATTGAGGTGTTGACTTGTCCTGAGAAAGTCCCCCCCCATTGTATTGCATATGAGCTCTTGAACAACCTGAAAAGTACCCATAATTTACTCTTCTGAAATCTTGGATACTTAAGAATCTTTAATGAATTAGTCTTCCAGGATTTGTGTGGTACTTATGTTTATTCCTATTGTACAACTGTGGAATTTGCAGGACAGAGTACTTGGGTGAGTAGCCCAAGCAAGTAAAATGGTTATGTTGCAGGGACAGGAATAGAGGCCAGATTTGTGACTGGGTTTTGCCTCATTCTCCCTTTTCATTCATCACCAACTAAAGCTGAGTTTGAACCAATGACCTAGATGTGAAAAGACCCATAACACATTATTAGTCCTGTAAACAGCTCAGACCCCTTGGTTTGTATATATTTAATGTGGGGGTTTAATTTATCTGAGATCAGAGTCTCATCACTGTAAATGGTTTGCTGAAAGAATGATCTTTCTTTGAGGCAGAAATGAAAATTTCTAACTGAATGTGTTATTAGAAAGAACTAGAATGTTACAGTGGCTTTTAGGTTTGCTTCTGGTTGTGCTTTAAAAGGGAGTCACTTGGGTTATGTGTTAGATTCAATAAGAAACCAAGAAAGCTGTTTATCTGATGTGTGACAAAGTTAATCTGATGAACAAGCTAAAAGGGCATCATCAAGCTGTTTTGGGCTCAAAGCTTGTTGTCTTCGAAATTGTAATCTGGTGCATGAAAACTTGTGTCTTAAAATTTTAGATTTTTACGGAAACTTTAAAGGCTTTATGAAAACAGCCCTGACGGTAAAATTCCACCGCTTATGTACCAATGTAAGAACAGTTGAACTGTGTATGTTGGTAGTTCTTTTAGGAAATGGTTATGTCCGGCTAAATTCCCAGACCTTGCATGCTTCTGCTTCATGAGAGAAAGCAAAATGCTTAGTTTGCTACAAATTTGAGTACTGAATAAAATACAAAGATTTCTGTACCTGTATCTTAGTCCTTGCGTTCATTTGGCCTTTACATACTTTCCACATTATAATCTGAAGGAGTTCAATAAGACTACTAATGTTTTTCTGCAGCTCAAAGATTCTCAGGCACTTCCCTAGGAAGCAAGCTCCAGTTTTATTTGTAGCTATACCATTCTTATGTAGCTTTCTTGCAAACCCTGTCACTGCAGGAGGTAAGCTGGAGCATGCTGTGAATACATTTCGCTTTGGTGCTTGCTTTATGGAATAGCCTCTGTTTAACTGTTCCAGTCAAAGACAACTTTGAGAAGCCTTAAGGTTATTTTAGATTGCAGAGATGGTCAGACAAACCTGAGACCATCACTGGCTTCAAGATGTGGTCGTAAGAATTAATATTTTATTATTTAAATGTGTAAAAAGTACCTCTTACCCCAATTAAAATAAACTCCTTAATAATAAAAAAAATAATTTAAGCTGCATTGGGCTAAGTGAGCAGTAGAAATGGAGTTCAAATGTCCACAATAAAATATTTTATGTCACTGTTAATTGATATCTTTAAAAAAAGCTATCTGTGGCTGCAACTGTACTATTTTTGTTATTTTTGCAATATTCATGTGATAGGATTTTACCTAATATAGGGGACTGTTAAAAATTAATTCCAAGCCTGTGTGTGAGTGCTAGCTGGAAAGTGAAATTTGTGTGTTTCACAAGTGTTACTCTTGGAAAACTCAGGTTAAGTGAACTTGAGCAAATTGTACTGTGCTGCAAAGAGGTACGACAGTGTGACCTACTTGAGGTCCCTGCTAGCCTACCAGTACCTTTCCTATTACTGTATCTGCCAGCTGCAGTTGTAACTTTCTCTCTCAGACATCAAAGCCAAACTCCATCTTTCTTGGAAAAAGCTCAGGGGTATGTTGCTATGAACAAGAACAGCATCCATAAAGCATTGGGAAAAAATAGGAATGCTGTCTCAGGCTTCTTCAGTCTTAGCTAGCAATTTTAAATATTTGTTTGGAAAAGTCAGAATTACTTTGTGTTTAAAATTGTCTGTAAACTTGTGCTAGCTCTGGGGAGGCCAATGTTCCGTCTTCTGCCATTTGTGTTCATCAAGCAGTTTGTCATAGCATTGTATATTTTTACTGCGCACTGTGAGCAATTAGTTTAGTCTGACCTTTTCATCTTTGTGCTGTTATCTTGAATTCTTTTAAGCTGTTGAGCAGAAGTAGGCTTTCGTGTTGTGGAGACTGGAGAAAACCAAGCTACCATAAAATCTCCAACCACAGGATTTTCTTACTTTAGTTTACGGGCAGAAGATTTGAAGCTTGGAATCTTTGGCTTCTCTTCTTTGCTTTGCCCTTGATATGTGGTTAAATAATTTTATTCTTCAAGCCTCAGTTTTATTTTGCAACTTTTTTTCTTTCTTAATATTTCAAGATATTCCTATGGACAAAATAATGGGTTGACCTGCTGTTCACCCCAGACTAAGACCAGTTCTGCAGTTTACTACTTTGCTCCCTTCAAATTCCGCTTTTCAATCCTGTTGCCAAATGGAGAAAAAACACTGAGGAAATTACTACAAAAACTGAGGGGCACCAGATATCAGAGGCGGTTGGTTGGTTTTGATTTGTTTGTTCATTGATTTATGTATACGTATACACTTATGCTTAAGATTGGACCTGCAGGTCACAGTAAAAATAAAAAAGAATTCTGTGAGAACACAAAATAGCTGTTTCGTAGGAACTGTGAACTTACAGATGAAGTAGCTGTTCAACAAGTTTCTAAAATACTTCCTCCTTGTAGTTTTAAAGTTAATGCAGAATCATGCATGTCTTAATGAAGTGCTCCAGCAGTACTGTAACACTGGCATGTTTTAGGCCTTTAGTATTTTAGCTGAATGCTCTATAAACCTATTGCAGGCTGATTTACACAATTTTTTTTTGCTTGAAAGAGGAGATAGTCTGTCTTGAATTTTGATACAGTGATGTTGATTATTTATAACAGGTTTTAAATAAGACATTTCCTAAACTAATACTCCATCTTTTTAATATGAATCCACTGGGGCTTTCTGAGACCCAAATATTTAGGAATATTTACTAAAACATTTTCTTTCTTTTTATACCATTATGGAATAATCTGTATGGAGATTACTAGGCCCATTTATGAAAGTCAAGATCCATGTGGCATGGCACAAGAAAGGTCTTTTCACTGTGACCCATTATGTAGACCCTGTGAAGGTTACTGGGTTTTAGATGTTAAAAAAGGCAATGAGCCTTCTTTAGAAGGTGAATTCCAACAATTAGTCCATGTCTGCGCATGCTGAAGAGTACTTTTCCCAACTGAGACTGGTGTGAGGGTGTGAACTCTTCAGAGTAAGACATATCCCTGAAAAAGTAATGGAGTTCTCTTCCTGTTTTATGGCTTATCAAGACAGTGAAGTGCTGCAGTATACTTCTACCCTCTACAGTCATGATGATACAAGAAACCATAATAAGATTTGCCTCTGTTTTTACTTTTATATGAATTGCTGCTTCTCACTTAATGGTTTGGTCGCCGCTCAGTGGCTGAGGCCAATTACCCACCCATGATGGGACAGGAGAACTCAGCGAGTCCGTCAGTCACAGGACTTTGCCTCCAGGACTGAGACCTGGCTATCTCTCACTTTAGTGTAGGAGTTTAGATAGAGTCTCTCAACTCAGTGGTTCACATAAGCTGTAACGGAACAGCTGGAGTTGTTCCTTTCTGATTCTTTACTTTGCTGTTGGACTTCATGTCTCAGCTGTCTTTTACGAAACTACCCTAGCACAGACCCTGTAATCCCCTTGACCAGCCAACAGTCCTGTGGGAGGCGTTTTGTTCTTTCAGTCTGTTCTGTTTCAGACCCTTCGTGAAAAAGATTGTTAGACCTACATACACTGAAAAGTGAGAAAGGATCTCGTCTTCCTGAACCTGTGAGAAGTCAGGATAGCATGTAGTACATCTGCTTCAGGATTGGTAAGCAGGGGTCACTAAAAGCAGGAGTGACCTTGATAAAATTCAATAATACCTGTTGGAAGGAAAAATAAGCCTAAGCAAAACAGGATTTCGTTCTTGTGCTTGCAATGTGTTCGTGTGTTTGGTAATTCTGTGCTCCTAGCAGCAGTGGGGTCAGCGCCCTAATGCTTCAGTACAAGGGGGAAAGCCCTTCTGGCTGTTGAGAATGCCTGGAGGAAGTGGACCGTTGTTATAGGGCCTGCAACAAATGATATTAACCATTAGGGGAAATGATATTGCAATTGTTCCTGCATGATGCAGGGCTGCGGTGGTGTATGAAGCAGTTAGATTTCATGATAACAGTGGTCATGTCAGCCTGTACTAATTTTGATGCTATTTTTCAACCAGTGGGAAGTAGAGACATAATAACATCCAGCCAAATTTTAACGGCTCTGTAATCAAAAGATAAATCTCTCAGTAAAACAGTGTTACAGAGACTCTACATGTGTATGGAAGTTTCAAGCTGAATGACATAGGCATAATCACTTGATCTAGACTACGAAAGGGTTGAAAACTGTCAGCAGGAGCATTCGAAGGCCTCTATATATCAGTTTAAGAGATTCTCCATTCCTCATTTCCTAATTGCCGTGTTGATAGAATACAAAGATTTACTGCTTTGTTGTGGTTTCTTTCTGAAGACGTGATATGACTTACAATCATTAACCAACAATTTGTAGTCCAAAAACCCTTCAGGTATATTTGCTGGGAATCTCTTGTCTGTATAATCAGAGGCATGATAACAGAAGCCTTTACAGTCATAGCTGAGCGGTTAGGAGTTACCACCTCCCAGCTGCTAAGTAAATTACCTCAGCTGAGACAAAGTGTGACTGAGTGCATGTTGCACCTTCCAATGCAAAGTAAAATGGGTTTGCATTAATCCTGCTACCCACACCAGTTTATTCCTGTTTTCCTTTAACTGCAGTAAGCTGCGAGCATGCACGGGTTAGTCAATGAGTTTCAGTCGGTGGCATATGGCTGTAAAGCATTGTAACAAGATTCCTTACGCCCTGAAAATGTTTAAAATAAGATTAACTCATTTTTCAGTCTGGGTGAATATAGAAAATATGCTCTCTTATGCTTTGGAATTTAGGCATTTGTTTATACTATAGAAGTAACATTAAGAGACCTGGTTATCTAAAGGTAGTTATTCCTTCTCCTTTGCCCTTTCTTCCCATCCTGTGCAGAACAGAATATATTGACCAGCATTTTTACTCTGGTCCTGCAAATCACTGATTTAAATCAGAAACATAAGGTATGGTTTGGCTCTAAATTCCTTTTGCATCACTACATTGTACACTGGCACTGGAGGAACTGTTCCAAACTAACTTACCTTTCAAATAGCACGGTGAAAAATGAATTCAAGGGTAGGAAAGAGCTAAACATCATTTGTCCCCATGCACAATGACCATTGAAATTCTGTCTTAACTTACTGTAGGTTATCCTTAAATCTGTACAGACAGAGTCTGAGGAAAGAATATTAATTGAATCTTCATAATTCAGTAGCATTCAGTCCCATTTCTTGTGGAGTTTTCTAGTACCAGCAGTGGATCTCTCTTCTGGTGGGACTGGGAAGGATCAGAAGAATTTCTATACATGGGAAAACATCACTGTGGGAATTACATTTGGCTTGTGGCATTTCATGAAGCATATGGCTCACCAGCAGAACTTGAGCCAGTTAGGAATGATCCTAGGTGCAGGTGAAGAAGAGGGAACAGGGGATGATTTCAGAGTCTTATGCCTGTGTTCTAGTTACAGCTCCAGCTGGGTTTCCTCTGGATTTACTGCAGGATGTTTGAAAAAGTGGTTCCTTGTTAATATCAGGCAGCCTCTATGATTGATGATTCCCCTTAATCGTAAAAAGAGCACATTGGTGTTTCTGCTTAATTTGTGTGTATTTCCTGCTTTATTATTGTAATAATGATTTATTGTCTTAAATGATAGAAGTTTTATAAACCTATTAGCCTTTTTTTGGAGTTTGAAGCTGGATGCTCTGACATGTGAATAAACTTCTTCCCAGTGACGGTCTGCTCCTAAAACGTTACATTAAACCCAAACATAACACAATAATAAAAAGACAGTATATGGTTGGTGTTATCCCTTAATTTAATGAAAATAGGCAGCTTGAGTATGAGCAGATTTTGCATGCTCCACATGGGCAAAATTTGTCTAGTCTGGATTCTGCTTGTCATAATATAAGTTATACTAAAAACTAAAAATAAAGGAGCATTCAGAGAAGAGCAAGCCAGTGCTGTTCAGAAAGATGGGTGAAGAAATGGTAGAAAGAGGAAATACCTGGAGCTTAACTAGAGGAAGGCTTTGTTTAAACTAATTTCTACTCTCCTAAAATGTCCTGCTGTTGCTCCCATCTCCTAGGCAAGCTGCAGTCTACAGAAGATTCCTGACTAAGCTGTTGTCTAACTGAGTACATCTCTCTCCTCAAGGGTAGAAGAGTAGAAAAGATAGTGGCTCAAGTATGAATAGTTCCACTGTTAACAATGGAATATTTGTCAGGAAAAAACAAACCGCAAAGCAGATGCTACTACTGTGTAAGCAGCAATGGTTCTTTGGGATTAATTTGAGCCAGTTTGGTACCTCGAAGGGAGGGTGTTGTTTCAGGTTGGCACGTCAATATGTAAGGCAGTAGTTTGGGCACATTTTAGCTGAATATCAAGAAGTTGTTTCTAAGCATGAAATCTGTTAGAGCAGCTGTTCCCAAATGGTTTCTGTGTGTGCCTCTGTTTCTGGTGGTGAATTCACCCCAGCTGAGTTTGCAACGCTAAATACTAACATAAACAATTGCATCTCTGTCAGGTTTGTGACCCCACTCTGTGCGGCTGTGACCCCACTGGAGGTTATGACCCCTGGTTTGGGAATCGTTGGGATAGACTGTCAGATAGTCCTACTGGGGAGGCGCTGCTATGCCCCATCCAGGCCAGGAGCATCACAACAAATGCCTTCAGATCTCTCAGTAATTTGTAGGCCCCTGCCACCAGTTGGAGAGTGCAGCCTATTAGAGCTGACATGTCACTTTGGTACATCAGGAACATCTCGGAGATCAGAAGGTCATAGTCCTCCCACGCTGCCACAGTCTTTCTTTATGGACTCGCCTCTTCGTCTTACTTCCCCGTCAATTGGCTGGCAGCGAGCCCTGGCTTCCTCGAAGTGCGGCTGATTCAGCCACGGCTGCTGGATATCGACCAGCTGCAACTTCTGCCCCACCGCCTCTCCGTCTTGCTGCTTCTCCCAAGCCACCCTTTCCAAATCAGTTCTCCCTGCATACTCCTTGCCTTAATGTAGGATTGATGACTGGCTGTGTCTGCTGAAATAATTAAAAGTTATGTTCAAAGTAATTAAAAGCTGTAGAGGGCTGTGCTAGTGGAGGTGGGCCAAGTCTTCCCCTGTATTTTGTAAAACTAATTCTGTTACTCATATGCCTGTACATATGAGCAGAGTCTTACAGATGTGGGGTGCTGATGGAGAAATAAATAGAAAGCGGCCTCATGTGGTTGCTGTGGAGGTCTCAAAGCCTACGGTATTTGATAAGCCATGCAGACAGCCTTTTTAACATAAAAAGATAAGGTATAGAAGTCCTAATTAGAGATCTGATTTTTAAGCCTTGTTTTACTGCAATCTTAAATGGAGTTTATAAACAACAACAGTTGTTGAAAATTTGTTTTTTGAAAACACTCGTTACCATAATGTAAAACAGTAACGTTTTAATAGCTAAGTGACTTGGTAGTCCAAGGCCATTCACGTCATCATTTACTGTCAGAAGTTCAACTGTGGCATCACTGCATGAATCCAACAAGGGGCAGAACCTGCAACAGATAATTTATTTTTACTTATTTTTTTGACAGTAGATGCTAAAAATTGACAGTGATGATAGGAAGAAGATGATGGTGCAGAAAAATATGACAATTGCTTATCATTTGTATAAAAAACTGTATTGCATAGAATTAACCTGAATTCGCACTGAGCAGGTCTTGTTTAGAGATGTTACTGGACTGTTTTTCTGTCAGACAGGCAGATAGAGAGCATTCAGCTGAAAATGAGAACAACAAAGTCAAGTTGTGGAGCACATAATTCACATAAGGAAATAAAGTCAGAAAATCTTATGTTATAGGCTGGTTACGTTACACGCCACTCCCAAACAAAAAAAATTGTTCAAAACTTTCTATCTGTAACTTGGTCATCTCGTAAAAACTAATTACATGTCAGAAAATGGAGCATAAAGTCTACTCCATCTGTCCAGGTTGAATAGAGTACACAAAGGAACATATCCAGTTCATAGTAACTCTTAGGTAAACAGATTTATATCTCCTGAACTGAATTTATCCTTTTAATACTGAGTCTTTCATATGCTCTGTTTCACATATCACATTCTGTTGAAGCTCTGTGGCTTTTCAGTAATTTCCTTGAAATCTATATGTGGTATGTCTGCCCTCTTTTGAGCTGTTCTTGGGACACGCATCAATTAAATATGCTTCTGGCACTCTCTTAAGGGCATAGCTTCCCTTGAGTCAAAAGCTGCTCCAAAATCTGAGATCATTTGTTTAATTTAATAGAAGACGGTTATGGAACTACAATTTCAGGCTTGAACAGATGAACAGCAATGCCCCTGTAACTTTGACAGAAGGGAAAATATATCTTGAATCTTGCACATAAAATAAATAAATTCTTGAGTTCTTATAATATTGAATTTCATCCAGTTTTTTGCTTCCCTTGCTTATCTTTTAATTTGAATTCTTTTTCATATGGTAGTTTTTCAACTTCTTATCGAATTACATTGTTTGTTGGTTTTGCTTAGCAAACTAGTGGGCTGGATTTTGTTATCTAGATCTAAGGAAGAACTGTAAATGATATATCACAGTATCACAGTATCACAGTATGACAAGGTTGGAAAGGACCTCTGAGATCATGAAGTCCAACCTATAACCCAACACTAACACCAACCATCATCTAGACCATGGCACTCAGTGCCACATCCAATCTCCCCTTAAACACCTCCAGGGTCGGCGACTCCACCACCTCCCTGGGCAACGCATTCCAATGGCCAATCACCCTTTCAGTAAAGAACTTCTTCCTCACATCAAGCCTAAACTTTCCCTGATGAAGCTTGAGTCCATGCCCTCTAGTTCTGTCACTGGTCACCTGAGAGAAGAGACCAACCCCTGCCCGACTACAACCTCCTTTCAGGTAGCTGTAGAGAGCAATGAGGTCTCCCCTGAGCCTCCTCTTCTTTAGACTAAACAGCCCCAACTCCCTCAGTCACTCCTCATAGGGCTTATGCTCCAGCCCTTTTACCATCTTCGTTGCCCTCCTCTGAACACATTCCAGTATCCTGACATCTTTCCCAAACTGGGGGGCCCAGAACTGTACACAGTATTCCAGATGAGGTCTGACTAGTGCCGAGTACAGGGGGACGATAACTTCTCTGGTTCTGCTCACCACACTATTCCTGATGCAGGCCAGAATGCCATTGGCCTTCTTGGCCACCTGGGCACACTGCTGGCTCATGTTGAGCTTCCTGTCAACCAGCACTCCCAGGTCCTTTTCTGCCTGACTACTCTCCAGCCACTCTGTCCCCAATCTGTAGCTCTGCATGGGATTGTTGTGTCCAAAATGAAGTACCCGACATTTGGACTTATTAAACATCATCCCATTGGAATCGGCCCATCTCTCCAATCTGTCCAGGTCCCTCTGCAGGGCCATCCTACCTTCTAACAGATCAACCCTTCTTCCCAGTTTGGTATCATCTGCAAACTTGCTGATGATGGACTCAATCCCCTCATCCAGATCATCTATAAAGATATTAAACAGGACCGGACCCAACACCGATCCCTGGGGGACACCACTGGTGACCGGCCGCCAACTGGATGAGACACCATTCACCACCACTCTCTGGGCTCGGCCATCCAGCCAATTCCTAACCCAGCACAGAGTGCTCCCATCTAAGCCACAGGCTGACAGCTTCTTTAGGAGTCTACAGTGGGGGACAGTGTCAAAGGCCTTGCTAAAGTCCAGGTATACCACATCCACAGCCTTCCTCTCATCCACCAGGCGAGTCACATGGTCCTAAAAGGAGATCAGGTTGGTCAGGCAGGACCTGCCCCTCCTAAACCCATGCTGGCTGGGCCTGATCTCTTGACTGTTCTGCAGGTGCCGCATGATTTCACCCAGGATTATCTGCTCCATGATTTTACCTGGGACCGAGGTCAGGCTGACAGGTCTGTAATTACCTGGATCATCCTTACGGCCCTTCTTGTGGATGGAATGGTTCTTAATTAAAATTGCTGATAACTGATCTGAATCTAGAATTGTATTTTAAGTGGTTGAAGCTTTTGGCTCTAGAACATTCTGGAAATTCATACTGTAAAGGAGTTGTGTTTGCTCATTGTGTGGAGTGGGTTTAATGTGCACCAACTAGAGAACTTTTGTGGGAAATTAAACCAGAAGTTCCTCTCCATGCTAGGCAGGTGCGCTCAAAACCATTGTGGAGGCAGAGGGATCTGAGACAATGGCAGGTCCTTAAGCCACAGGCAAAGCAGAGATGTTCTCACCAGGGAATCAGGGCAGGTGAGTCTGAACCAGAACAGTGATGCACATCCAGCGTAACCATAGGAGGATCAACACGTGAGTGCCACATGCCCTGAGTACTAAACTCCTGGATCCAGTTATCCTCAGTCCCAACAAACTCCCTTTTCCCTTGCTGTTCCCTTTGTTTCTAACTTTAAACTGATGATGTTGAGGTTCTGTTTTAAGAGTTGAAACAGTGGCTGTCGTGTTTGAGAATTAGTTAATATTGTTACATTTCTACCTACTGAAAATTACTACCCACTGAAAGACAGGCAACTAGGAAGATAGGCTTGCATTTCTTTAAGCTTTAGAAGTCTATAAACCTTTTCCTGTCACTGTTCAGTAGAAGTGAAATTTAGGATAACCTTCAGTGCCTTCAAGCTAATATTGTGCCTGTTGGTGACCAAATCTGAATCTTAAGAGGAAGAGTTCATAGTGGATTCAGATTAAATGCCAAAAACCACATCATCCTTGGAGCCTCAGGTTTGTTCTGTTGACTGTTCAACCAGAATAGCACAAACTAGCAAAGACTGATCAACATTATTTTCCTGCAGGTTAGCATGAAGTAACTCCTAACAGCATGGGATCAACATGTCAAGTGCTTTATATCCCTAGAGTTCACTGTTTTGGCTTATGGTCAACAGCTGCCCAGTTCTCCTTTTCCTGAGGGTGCATCTGCTTCTTAGTCACTGCTGTGACAATCATGTGAGCTAGCATGAAATGAGTTGTTGGGATCCAGAGGATTCCAGCAGCAGATGAATCACAGACGCAGAGAGGTCATCAGAGGCTAATCTTTCTAGTATTTACTGTGAACGGTGTAGATATATCCTGAGATGAACCTGCCTTCTGTTACAATGAAACGTCTCTCATCTGGATGGGAAGATCCTATAGGTGAGGAGGTTGTATCACCTTCATGCCGTTCCAACTATGTAAAGGACTTGGAAAACTAGTTTTACTGAGCTGTGAGTTTCCCTTACGTAGGGATACCTCACTTTTATCACTTGTTAAAACAAGGTATTTGTGTCCAGCAGACTGAATAGTAATTGTGAGCAAGTCAATCGGCACATAATAGGGCAGCTCAGCCCATGTGATTTAGAGCAATTTTGAATTTATTACAGCTTTAGCCCAGGATCTGGTTGTTGGTCATTTGCATCAGTATTGAATGTGCTAGCACAGTTTTGAATCTTATGCATTTCAAATAGATAGATAAATAAATACAACTTACTGTGCCTGTAAACCAGTGAATTTTCAGTGGACTTAAACATGATAAAGTACTACTTAATTTGTTCTGAAATTTTTTTAAAACAAGTGTGGTTTCAATGAAAAAGTGTTTTGTCAGAAGTGACGTGTTCTGTGGAGATGTATTCGTGCTGATCAAATAAAAATCTTGAAGATGAGAGGAGGCAAGGGTGAGTTTCTTGATCAGAACTAGAGACATGCTACGCAAAATATCTGGGTTATTGTCTGTGTGTTTCCTTTTTTTTCTCTCACCATTCTTGCACACACCCACCCAAAAATGTTGTTTTGCAAGGTCTTGCTTTTGCTAAATCAGTGAAGAATAAAACAAAAATAAAACTGTTTACCAATCGACCCCCTTCTTAGCTCCATATGAAATTACGTGGTGTTTGTCTTCCATTTTGCACAGGTACCTGTGGTAATGGTGTACCATATTCTAGTTGCTCCGATAAACAATTGCCTGCCAGTGGTCACGTTGCACGTAGTGGTGAGCAATCCTTATACTCAATGGTGCCATTGAAAACGTTTGAGAGCTTGCTGCCCAGTTCCAACAGTTTAATTACTAATGATGTGTTATTGCTTCAGAATTTAATAGCTGTTTCTGGTTACAATAAAGTTGGTTTAGACCTGCAAGCTTTTTAAAACTGAATTTGTCACTTCCTCTTTGCAGTGTGATTTCCTCCTTTGGTACCTTCAAAACATTGTGGTCTGGGGTGTTGGGTGAGGTGACATGTCCTATTTACACTCAATTGGAAAAGACTGCGTCACAGGCACGCGAAGTTCTGTGGGGTTTCCTTAGTTCAGACGCTCAGATGTGGCTTCCTGTCATCACCTGCTTACTTTGAAAGCTGAAATGATCTCGCTGACTTTGATATTGTCTTAAACTTAATAAGACGACAAGCATAGATTTTAATGTTATGTCTGTGTTCTGCCTGTTATGGAGTGAGGAGAGTGATGATCAACATATTACGTGGTATACTCCCTCATAGTTAACCTCAGAGGAAATCCTCTTATTTGTCTCTATGGCTGCTTCTGCTGCCTTTCCTTTTCCTTTTCCTTCATCTCTTGGGCCACAATTCCATATTGACTTTCAAACATTAAATAAGGCCTAGCTGATACCAAGTCATGTCATTAAGAAGAGGCAGGAGAGCCCAAAAGGAAAAATCTTTTGTACCGCTTAGTTTTGTAGAATCATGCGATGCCCCGACTGGTGGTGGTCAGTATAAACTCTTCAGGCCAGGGACCTGTGCTTTCACTGTCTCAGCTTTTATAGCTCTGAGTGTCCCATTACTATTAGCTATAGTATGAAATGAAATGTTGATATTCTTCTTCATTCATTCATTTTTGTTGTCTTTTTTCTCGTTTGGCCATGTAGTAGCAACAGAGTGGATATTAATACAATATCCTTCCTCTACCTTGTCTCTGGTGGGGTTAGAGATGTCCTGTGCTCACAGGCTTTGTCATCGGAATGGTCATAAAAGTTTATCCAAATCTCTTAATCCACTAGCCACGAAAAATGCCCCTGCCATGCTTTCCTGCCATCTCCCAAGTCCTTGCAAAGGAAAGCATTAAAGCAGCCATATGGTAGAAGTGTTTATTTGGAGGGCTCTCAGTCAGCTTATCTCATAACTCTGCAGAGTTCAGCATACAAAATAGTATCATTCACTGTTTATCCTCCAAATTTTAACAGAAATGTGTCAAACACTGCTCAATAGGCTCAGTTGCAGCCTGAGAGTAGCCGGTCATTTTGCTTACCTCAGGTTCTGGAGTCTATGTGGAGATGGCTTAAAGACCATAAAGGTTTTCTGTAATTTTTCTGGGTTTGGGTTGTTTTTTTATTTTACAGAACCAAGCTTTTAAGAATCCGACCCTTCACATTAGGCATCTGGATAAACTGAAGTACTAAAAAATAAAAATGTTTTCCTGTACTTTTTTCCTTCTTTTTAAAAGAACTTTACTTTCTTCCCTTTTCTCTTTCTGAGAGTGTCATTAATATCATTTCCAGATTCTTTTATATTTCCTTCTACATTTTTCTGTCTACCTGTTTGTTTCTTTTCCTCTATACTGGGAACACTACAGTCTGCCCAGATCCCTTGTGCTGTCTATATCATCAGCGGTTTTGAAAAGCTGGCTAGATAAAGACCTGCATAACCTGGTCTGACATTGCAGTTCTCCCAGCTTTGGGTAGGAGGTAGGATTAGAGACCGCCTTAGGTCTCTTCCTGCTTGAAATATCCTGTGATGCTACATTTGTTGTCTGTTTTGTACTTTTTCTCGCTTGCTATAATTTTCTATGTATACTCTTCTTTGTTGTGCTATGTGTTGTGCCATTTATTAGTCTATACACATTTTATGAATCTCTAATATACACTTAATCTGTTAACTGGAGGCTCTTTGAGAAGACAGGAATCTTGTTCTCTTACTAGCTAATTCCTTAATTGTGAATCTAATTCCTTTGTTGCCGTTAAATGTGCAGATGTTTTTGAAGAGTATCCTTTCTGCTAGCTCAGGTTAACAATTACTTATTTTGAAATGATCTAGTCCTTCCTGAAGGCAGGGGAGAAAAATATTTTCTTTTCTGGAACCTTCTGGTTGATATTAAATTGTTTTAACCTGAATGTGGAGAAACTCTGCCTTTTCCCAAAATCTGTAGTCTGCAGATAGGATAATTCTGTTCCTCTTGAAATGAGCAATGAATTTTTTAATGGAAAAACTACTTTTGTTGGGATGCCTCGGTTAGTGATTAATAGCATACATACAGACGTAGGACATCCCAAATTTTGGCCTAATAAGAACGTTGGCCTGCCAAATCTCTTGCAGTACACATCTCCTCATAACTCACAGCCCAATTCTCTCATATTAATCCCAGGATAACATTAAACTATCAGTAAGTCATAGTCCTCAAATGTTGACATTCCTTGAAAAAGTAACTGGGTGTAACATCAGTGATGAACTTACTGTAATTAAACAGATGTAACCAAGCTGTGTTTAAAGTGTTTTAAATCCCATCTCATGGTCAACATTAATGTTTTTCCTAACACCTAATATAGGGTAGATTAAAAGAATTTTGATGCTTTCAGGGTATTGACACAGACAACTATGCCTTCTGCTTCCATCTGTAGTTAGGAAAATATTTGCTAAAACCAGACTGTACCTTTTAATAGATTTTAGTGTTACTGTAAGGCACCAAGCTGAGAGCTCTGTAAACCATCGTCTCTTTCCTCTTGTCCTTGCCTGTCAAACACAAGTGGTAGTGACGCAAGCTGTTCTTCTGGCTTATCATTGTATTTTAGCTTTGATCTGGAGACTCCACATCTGATCAGTCAGCATGGAAGCTGAATTTCTAAAGCTGTTGTGAAGGTCATCAGTGATGTAGATACCAGTATGTAGTGAAACTGGTAAGTTGGCAAATTCATTTTGCATTAGATTGTAAGCAAATATCTGATGATGGTGACATTCAGCTGCCAGTTTGGTCTGGATCCAAACTAGTGACCTAAAGGTGAAATACAATTTCTTCTAGAGCTAGTCAGTTTCTTGAACTGAGCCAAACTAGTGACCCAGCAATGAAAACTATTTTACAGCATGGCCAAAGACTGAGTCAGACATCCCGAGTAACTACGGTCAATAGACCTCAGGTTTTTTGAGCTTTAATGTGCTTAGGCAGAAAATGCTTGAAGGAGTTGCAGTAAAAAACTAGCAGTTAGGCCTAATTTTCTGACCATCTCTTGCTAACAATTCTCACCTGCATATTTTTATTCTCTGTGGTTCTAGACTTAAGGCCCTGTGTATGATACATCTTTATATGTGTGTGGATGTGTTTATACCAAGCCTTTTTGTTACTTAGAGTTTGAGTTATTTCCTCGTTAATGAAGAAGGAATGTGTATGTAAACAAAGGGTTTTGCTCTCTGTCCAGACTGCTCTCCCAGCAGCCTTGCTGATAGGGTAATCCAGTCTGTGAAGTTAGTCAGTGGTGATGCCGGGGAACCCACTCCTGGCCTCCAATAAATCTTGGAGGAGCCAGGTCACTGATTAGGAAGGATCATACTGGTTGTACTTTCATGCTTGTGCAGTGTGAAACAAATAAAAGATGTAGTTTTGAATTATATTTGGCCTTTGGCCTTTGTGGATAAGTATCTGATGGACCATAGGTGGACAGTGTAATCCATGTGTTACACTCCTCCTGACTGTGTTTTCATTTCTGAGATTCGATCTATTCCCCTAAAATGGAAGTTCCAATCCATACTGAAGATGACTGTAAACACCTGTGACTAAAACTAATAAAATGGGTGTGTGTTTTCCCCAAAATGTCTGAATTGGTTAAACTATTAGTGCATACAAGAATGCTGGGATACTGCCGTGAAGGGACACTTTCCTTATAAATACCATCAACAACCACTTTTTTGAAGATTAATTTTCACTTGTGAATTTAATGTTCTGGACTGATGCCAGATCCATTCCTTCGATGTGATTGTTTCCCAGGAAATTCCCAAGATAGGCAAGGTGGAAGGTTTTCCCCATTTTGACTAAACAGCTTATTGGTACACAGCTTTTATGGGGCACCTTCATGGCTTAATGAGTTATCCTATTTATCTCCTTGTCTGGTTTTTAGCTCCTTTTCAAAGATTAACCATACTTCTGTGAAGTTCTGCTGCAGCCAAATAAAGGCAATGTAAATGAGAGGAAAGTATGCAAGTTTCTGCATACAGCCTAAGAAACAGACTTAAACAGGGATCCAGAGATTATCCTGGGGTGGGAAAGTAGTTGAAACTTTCTCAGCAGAGGCTGTCTTGCTAATCAGCTCTGGCAAAGAGCCTCTTGGTGTGATCCTGTTATGCTTTAGCAGGATTGCCAAGTAGAAAGTAGGAATGCTGTTTGTTACTGTACCCAGGACTGGTAAACTTCTGCTGGAATTTGTGTCCAGTTCTAATTCTCTAATTTGGGGAGGATATGGAATTACTGGGGGAGAGTTCAGAAAAAGACCACAAAAAACAACCTATGCTGCAGAAAGAGTTTTCAGTGCAATGGTTCAGGAGTCTGTGAGACCACAGAGCTCTGTAGGCTTGGAATTGCCATTTGGCAGTTCAGTCTTCTCAGTTGTGTGGGCAAACCTGTAAGAATGTGCAGTGGCTGGAAGATGAAGTGGTAAGCTTCAACCTTATAAGATTTGGCTTTCCAGCATTATGGGTGACAACTTTAGGGTATCTTATCTGTGAAACAGGTATTGAGATATTTAAGACCACATGAAACATCTGTTTAGAAACAATCCTTCTAAAGAAACACACCACGGTAGATGCTCACAGGAGACTCTTCTGGCTGTGTGTACTGCCGTGATTTTACTGTAAGGGAAAATGAGACTGGAAAATGAATGACCAGCTAAATGCAGTATGTTTTATAGATGAAGGCTTAAAACTTTTTTTGCACTGTAATCATTTGATGTCTGAACAGCCTTGTCAGAACCTGGCAGTAGTGTGCATCTGTGGAAGAAATTAAGATCTGAAGTCATCCTAAGGCATGAGAGAAAGTGCATACTTAGAGCTCTGCACTTCTCTAACAATGTTTATATAAGTTTTTCTCAATTTTTTCTCAGAAAACTCTTCTTTCATTTTTCTAGGCATTATGCCTAGGGAATAACTTATTTGTGCTCACTCATAGTACGTGTGTATACTGTTAGTTTCTGCATGCAGTGACATGTAAGCTTGGTGAGGTGCACAAACCAGCTTCATGTATCTGTGCTTTCTTTTGAAATGTGCCCTCAAGGAACTTCTGGGGTTTTGAGAACAGGGATATATGAATGCAAATTGCAGTTTCCAGATATATAAAGCAGATTTATCATAGAAGTAGTTTTTTTACTGTGTTGTGGAAGAGCTTACCTTCATTTTTTAGTGACTCTACAAGCAGAAGTTTTCATAGCATCTTGCTGAATGCAGCTTTTACTGGCCACATGCTGCTCAGTCCTTTCTGTTCGTAGCAGAGATCAAAAGAACACAAAAGCTCCTTTGAGCTGTGGCCAGTAATATTTGCCGAAAAAAAGCAATCATTCACTGAGATGCTGGATGGCTCGGGGAGCTCGCACGCTTGCCAGTGTGCTGGATGCGCTCAGATAAAGAATGCAGGTCAGATTTGAAAGATGTGGTGTAAGGTGTGCGTGCTGCCCTCTGCTTATGGTGAATATTCAGATCGCTGATTGCTGTTCACTTGTCATCTGTAGGCATCAAAAATACGTCCAAGATAGTACCTGCCACCAACCAAGTGAGATTTCTAAATTGTACTGAGGCCATCAATGACTTCCACAGCAATGAGTAAATGTGTTAACTATTGCTTTCTAGCTCTGTATTGTTTAACAGACAGATCATTGGTGTGAAAAGCACTGATCCAGTAAAAAACAAACGCCCGATGAGATTATCCACAGACATAAACAGGGATCTTATTCATTTCTGGTTATGTGGCTGTCAATAACCAGTCACCTTTTTTGAGGGCCAAGTTCATTTATCTTTTAGCAGAGACATATTTGAGATGGAATACTTTTTTGAAATGTGAAAGTTGGATGGCACCGTCTTCAAAATCATACTGACACTGTAAATTGGTTATATGTGACTGCCTTGCTACAGCCTGGTGAGGAGAGAATGTGGGGAAGAGAAATCATCATAATATTGTAACAGATATAAATTATTGATCCTGGTGAAGTGCTGAGATGCAAGCAAAGCTTCTTAAGTCTCATGCATTATGGTTTTATTTTCAAACTTGGAAGTTTTGATATTGAAAGTATTTCTCCCAGGGTAACTACACTGTAAACTAGCAGCATGAAGAAGTGACAGCAGCTGAGGCAGCATGTGTGCAAAAGGCAGTAGGTTCCCAGCTTATTAAGGTTATGAGCTTTGGGACTGTAATGAAGACCACCTAGTTGAAGAACATGGTCCAAATGCACAAGCATTTTTTTGAACAGGTAAACTCTGTTTTATAGCTATAGATGAACAGGTTGGATGTGATTCACAAATTGGCATATTCCTTGAAGTCTCCATTTAGGTGCTGGCTCTGCTTATTTGGAAGTAGAACTTTAGGCTGGTTTCTGTCATGTTAGGACAAGGGATGTTTTTGCTGTGGAACTTGCATTGAAAGCAACAAAAATGAGCCTTGAATCCTGCTTGCCATCTGAAGAAATACTCAGGATCTCACTTGGAGGTCTGTGGCTTGTATAAAGAGTTTTGGTAAGAATATTTACAGAAGTGGAACCTTTACAAATGAAGCATTGAAATCATTCAATCAAAAAATGGCAAGCATAAACCACAGCAGAGACCCTGTAGTTTTGTCTTACCTTTGGGTAACCAAACTTCATGTGTTTTGGATTAGTGAGATGAAGCCTAAGGGAAAGTACTAAAAGAGAGAGGAAATTTCTGAAGTTGTTTCATCCAGTTCACTTCAAGAAAGCATGGCATGGTCCTTATGCTCTCTGCACCAGTGCTTATAAATTCTGATTTGCATAAGAACAGCTTTCTGCTTGAGTATTTTTTTACTTTCAGAAACAAAATTAAATACCAGCCAAAATGTTGTTAATCTGTTCTCTGAATGAAGATTTTTTTACTCTGTGTGTGTATGTGTGAAAGATTCTTATTCACCAAGCATTATTGTAATATGGCCTTTTTTCATAATAGAAGGCAGAGCAAATTTATTCAGCAGGAGGAAGCGAAGGATCACAAATGAGAAAAGATGAAGGGATTCTGCTCTGTCCACACAAGAGGAACTGGGTACTCCTTTCACAACATCTCTTTCCCAAAGTGCCCAAGCCATTCTGCCCTGCTATATTTGGAAATGGTGTTCAGATTAAAAGTGACTTTCCCTGTGATTTTTGTGCTTTCAGAAGGAAGAAGTTATGTCTTGCGAATGGCATGTTCTTGATACATCTGGCAAGAATGCGAGAGACACAGCAAACAGTGGATGTCACTGTGTCTTACTGTGAATTAGCATCTCATTTTTGAATTTGGTTTCCTGTTATCTGTCAAAACTCTCTTGTGTAACTTCAGTTCCTCCATAAATAACTGCCTCTATTGAGTATATCACAGTGAAGTGGTGGTTTCAACTTCCTTTTGACTGAGTTCCATCTTAAAGGATAATGGATCTTTCAGTTTTCTATGGTTGCTGCTCTCCCTTCTCAGCTTCATGATATTTTAGTACTGAAATTGCAGAGAGTAAATTTGTTTCCCAGTGCATGCAATGGTCTCCTCCGTCTCAGGGAGGATAAGTTTCAAATGTTCAGTTGCTGCCTGTATTACAGACTACGTTCAGCGCAAGTACTGTCCAGTTCTATGATTATTTCATCATTTTTTATACCTCATAGTGCTATGAAAAATTCCATATAGAAGCACATTGTCATCCTTGTCTTGAGGGATCTTGTCAGGAAGTCAAGCAGGTGAAGTTGCAGAGAACAAAGCCGTGCACCAGGTGGAATGCTATATGTAGGTACTGTCAGATAATATACTTATTATACGCAGTTTCTGCAACTATGATTTTTTTGTGTGTGTTCTGGAATGTTGAAGAATTAGAAGAAATCAAGGAAGTTATTTAGTAAAATTAAAGCAAACGGGAAGCTTACATTTGTAAAGCCGTTTTACTCAGCTGCTGCAGCTGATCTAAACACATTTTAAATCCCATTTCTCTACTTGTTTAAGTTAGGTTTCTTCAAAAGACAGGAGTATCAAATTCTAATGCAGAGTTTCCTTTCAGAAAACATATTCTCTGGGATAAGAATGTCTGAAACAGCTGTTAACTTTCACATTCTACCTATCTCTCCTAGATAAACACAAAGATAATTCAGTATACAATAAAAGAGATATTTATCTACGTGCCTTTGCATATGTGTATATGTGTAGATGGATTTATTGATAACCACATACTCAAAGACTTTTATAACTGATCTGTCAGGGCAACTCGGATGCGTGGTCCTTCCTTTTATGTTTTTGTATGGAGTTGTTATGATTATCAGATCTTTTTACATCTAATAGTGACATACTTGGCTTTCAGAAATTGCAGAGTAGTCTTCGGTCAACCGTTCATTAAAGAATTGATTAAAACCAAGCAAACTGATCTTTAAAGCCAAGAGGTGGTGACTCTAATTGTGGTTCTGGGAGAATATGGGTACAAAACTTCGGATGCATAAGTGTTGACAACGTGGAAATCTCCAGCATTATCGATTGTTCGCATGTTCTTTAGCTGAACACGTCAGCCAGTTGGCTCTTGAGATATTTACAGTCCTAGCATTAAATCATAAAGCTTTTTAATGAGGTAGTAAAAAAACTCACTAGGCCTGTGAGTCATGTGTCATGGTGTCTCAAAAAGCATGATGACTTTTAAATTTCTTTTTATGGATTAAACATCAGAAACTGCATCCTTCTAAAACACAACACAGTAACAGTTCAGGGTTGGGGTTGGTGGTAAATTATATGTGGGAAATGTTACTGAATATGAGAGAGACGAATTATTTCCCTTACTGCTTGAGGCAAGGAGGAGAATATTTAAGAGAGAAATAACCTTCCTAAAGAAACTTTCAAATGTGATTAGATCTGTTTTTACTAACCTGTATAGTATCAGGACTAGTGACAAAGCTAGTATAACATTAGTGTGCAACATCTAGAGTATGAGGTACAAACCTGCATCACCTGCATCACAAACATTTTCACTGTAGCAGAATTAATCCTTTGCACATGCAGGCTATTATTTTGCTTTGTTAGGTTATAAATGTTGGTACTGCTAGCCCTTCTGCCACTTCACAGTGCACAATATTTGAAGAAAAATGTTAACTTATATAAGCATCCCTCTTTTCAACCTGGATTTGCCATTTTAATCTTTTATTTCTGCCTGCATTTTGTTTAATTTTGTCTCCTTAGATTTGTTACAGAGAGTATTTAAATACAAATTGTTTGTATTTAAACATAATCACAGTATCACAAGGTTGGAAAGGATCTCTGAGATCATCAAGTCCAACCTATAACCCAACACTAACACCAACCCATCATGTAAACCATGGCTCTCAGTGCCTCATCCAGTCTCCCCTTAAACACCTCCAGGGTCGGCGACTCCACCAGCTCCCTGGGCAGCGCATTCCAATGGCCAAATGGCCATAATGATCTGAAACCATAGACTTCAGATAATCGAGAATGTTTTTGTTCTCTACTAGGAAACAGACTCAATGTGTCTCGTCACAAAAAACCCATATTATTTTCAAGAAGATAATTCATGTATTCTTTCAGGGTGCTGATTCAGCATTGAATGTTAGCAATGTTTAAAAACAGTGTCTCTGATGAAAAGACAAGCCAACAAAAGTGGCTAACCTTCAGGGATCTAAACTTCAATTTTTAAATAAGTTAATGTCATATTGTGCAAAATGGCTGGAAGTTTTCTGTTGAACTTAGATCTGGTCTTGTGTTTTTATGAGAGCTGATGTGGTTAAGCTTCCAAATAATAATGGTTGCCATATAGTGTCTTCATAAATATATTTGTCAGAGTACTAAAAACACAGAAGGTAAAAGTATTTGAGTTTATAAACACAGGTTTTGCTCACACTAGCGTTGGATTTGTCTCTGTAAAACACTTTTCTCTCTGACTGCTTGGCATCTCATGAAATACAAAATGGGGCTTGATATTATACTAATCCTGAGAGAGGAAAAAAACCCAAAGAATTCTCCATACTGGAGTTATTACACATTATCTTTTTCCTTTTTCCTCACAATCTGATAATTTCAAATTAGCTAATATGTTAGACAAAATTCTGGAGTCCATCTTCTGAAAACATAAAGGATAATTTAAAATGCTGACAGTCAGATGCTGTTAATGACTCTGGCGCTGCTTGCAATTAACCCATCATGACGACTGTAGATTCTGCATCCCAGCCAGAGTTGTTGTGTGAGGAAAAATGAGACAAAACCCATTAAGGTCTCAAAGTTTATAAGTGACTTCTTTAATATACATGGTCTTCTAAGCACAAAGGGCAGAAAAGTCAGCAGAAAAGAATATATGTATTGTGAACTGGAAAGAAATCGGTGCCTTTGAAATTGTATCCCTTGCTTTGCTTTAAATCTGACTGCAGCTTTTAGCTTCCACCACGTGTTTACCTTGGAAATCTCTCTTTGTGCATATAGAGCTTGTTCTCTTATGAAATTACATCTCAGGGGAAGGATAATTTAAAGCCATTTCCATTTGTTATGTCTGCACTGAACTAGGCTATTAGGGGCCGTTAATGCTGGATTAACTCAAAACCTGCAACTGCCTTCATCTGTGGATTATAGAATCTGTCCAACAAATTGCATGCTGATATTGCCAGAATAAGGAATCACGAGCAGTTTTGTGTCATAGCTAGCACTGGGATCATTTTATAGTGCAGCCAACATCGAGGTTGTGCTGATGATCACAGATGTGCATCTGACTTCATTTAGGAAGGCTGAATTTTTAAAGGTTAAGTCTGATAATAGCCAGTGTAATTTTAGGTTTCTAGGATACAAGCTCTTGCTCAACAGCCTTTGAGAAAATGTAGATTGTGGAGTCTGTAGTTCTAGATCTAGCATCATCTAATTCTGCATAATTATGAGTTCAAGCACAGCCATAAGCAGGGGACAAGTTGTAAGCTGTGCTGCAAGAGTAGTCACAGTTAGCACTAGAAGTTGGAGGCGCATTGCTAGGCTGAAGTTCTTCTTTCTTCTTCTATGCTTTGGCAAGAGAATGATATAAGACTGTAATATTAGCTTATTTTAGCAATGAATTACCATTCGCTCCCTGACCAACTGCTTCTGTTGTAGTGGCAAGCCTGATTGACCATGTTTATGCTGGGATCCGAGACGCAGAGGCCATTGTTATCTTGCTTGAAAGGCACTGGATCCTGTCTGTGAGTGTGTAATCCTAGCCAATTGTACCATTATTCTTACCAAGACTGGTAGGTTTAGGTACCAATTATCTGCTGTTTATAGTTACAAGATACATTCAGAAAATTTATAGATTTTTTTTGCAGATGAATGCTTTTGTAAATTGAAGCTTGTGTTAATCTCTTATCTAAGATATTAGGCTGCAAACACCATAAGTACTGGTTTTCTGGAGAAAGCCTTCAGCACTTCTTTTCATTTTCTTTGACTGAGGTGGAAAAACAAACCACTCCTTTGCTATGTCCCAGATGATTCCAGTTGCACAGATGCATAAAAGTGAGGAGGAATAGAACAAAGTTATAATTCACAGGCAGTATGAAATCTGGATTGCTTAAAATTTCCCCACTACACTCATACCCTGATTTTCGTAAAGCAATGGGTTTGCATCTGCTGTATTTCTGACTGTCCTAAGATGCCTTGGAAGTTTTAACTTATTGCAAATAACCAGGACTAAAAGAAATGAAATAGCTTTTGCAGCGGTTATTTATGCAAGTTTTAGAAGCTTACATTTTTTTTTAAGGTGTTCTGATTTTAGCTTATCCAGACAAAGGTCAGAATTTGCTTGACTCATTCACAGAGGTTACCCATGAGTGAAGCATGTAAAATCAGGTCTTTGTTTTTGTTATTCCAGAAACATCCTGTATGTGAAGTACAGTAGGGTGGAAGAAGGAAGAAGGCAGTACTGGTTTCGTATGTGTAACAATTGTTTTGTCAGAGTGGTGGGGAAAAATACATCTACAAATTTCCAGTCAGTACTAAGCCAGAGATCACTACTGTTATTTGTCAGCCAGATACAGCTGTTGATTCATTCCTAAGTGCTATTTGTGATGAGTGCTGGCTATGTAGTTTGCTGCGGGGTGCTCTTTCACCTCAGACAGCTCTGTCCTAACCTTTGCCTGACTGTCCACAAGTGACATGGGGAGCTGCTCAGAAAGTCGGCATGGCTTTAGTGGGGCAGCTGCAGGGTTTCACAGGGAGCAAGGGTATGAAGAGGATGAGGAAGCATAAATTCAGGTAATTCTCTAGCTGCAGAAAATTTGATGAAAGTCACCTGTCTCCATCAGAACAAGGATAAAACTAATTGGGAGTTGTGATCATGAGTCTCAGTTTCTTCAGCTGCTCAATGGGAAAAACTGCTATGCCCTATGCATATTTTATCTAGGCCTTCATGTCACAAGCTGGATACTTTTAGTTAAAATATCTGTAAATTCTCCCAAGTCCTGTACTTCATGTTCATTCTGTGCTTTAATCCCTCCAGTTTTGAGCATGTCCTTTGAATAATGCTCAGAGGAGGGCTGATTCGTCGGTTAGTTCAGCTATGCTACGTTTGTATTTCTTGTTTGTAGTTGTTAGTTCAACAATATTTTGTGCAAAATTCTTGAAGAATTTGCATCTTAGTCAATGTGAAAGGATAACTAGCAGTCAAATAGGAAACTATTTTCTTTTGTGTTGTTCTTTTAAAATCAGATTTCTGCTGGTTACTTTCCTTTACTTTTATAATCACAGCATGGTTAAATTTACCTCATATTGTTTGAATTTCTGACTTTTTAGAAAGTAAAGGCAATTTTGACAGGGAAATTCAGTGTTGCCTCCACTGGGGCCCAGTCAATAACAATTGCAACATTCACTTCAACAGAAATGAGGTTCTATAATTATTTGGAAATTATAGATTAAACCTTTTTGAGTTGGATTATATGAAATATAGAAGCCAGTATCAACTGTGATGTTTTCCAATAGAAGAAATTTGGAAAACAGAGCAAAGGTAGGAATTTAAAATTAAATAGAAGTTGTACAAAGGCTCAGCTGCAAAGGAATATTTAGTCCAATTGCTTTACTCATTACTGGGCATTTGTAAGTTTTAAGAACAATTACGTATTTAACTCTTGAAAGTGTGTCTTTTTAGGAACTAAGGTTACAAATATATAAAGAACGCTCTGCTCTTAGATCCTCTTTTTTTAGAGTAATTGTTTTCATTTGCTGGTTTTTTAATCAATCCAATACAAATGGTGTGGTATGTCTGTATAAACTTACACAGTTAAATTTTTACATTCCTCCGTGTAATAAACTGCGTTTGCTGAGGAAGGATAATGTAGGTTATGAAACCCAGGACTGCTTTGTTTATAAGGATGCTGTGCAGAATTTTGAACTTGTGTTCAAGGTAAAACACTCAAGAATTTAAAGAAGAGGGAATTAATCTTCCCTCATACTCACTGGATAGAGATCACAGACTTTAGGTTTTGAGGAGACTGAATAAAAAAGATCTTCACTGCCAATGGCCATAAGGCTGAAATGCTTTTATTCTCTAGAGAAGAAAAACTCATCTGCAGTTTCCCCTCATTTAAACTCAAGACACTGCAGTTTCCTGTTTAGTTTGTATCTAAGTGGATTTTCTTTTAGATTGTAGATAGTTGTTTGTGTATTCTTTGCTAAGGGTTATTATTTTTTCCTTTAGCTGCTGGCTTGGGAATTGCCTGAGCAGTGTTGCTTTATTGAAAAGGATTATGTGCTACCTTGGCTAGGGAACCCCAGAGGAAACAGATACCATATCAAATCAAAACACAGTGTCTCCATGTTGCTTCTCACTGAGTCTTTTAGCAGTGATCTACTTGAAGTAACCTTGTGGAAAAACGCATTTTCAGTTGTTCTTGATGTCTGCAGCACCACTCCTGATGTCAGGACATGGAGAATCTGTGTTCCTTTTGTTGGGGCAATGGTAGTGAGTCTCCATCCAGCTGGATGATTTTTCTCTTCTAGAAAAGGAACACTGCTTGGAAGAGCTAATACACTAGAAAAATCCACTAGCAGTGACACAGCAGCAGGCACAGGAGGCTTTAACTTGACTTGAAAGGAGCATAGTATCTTTTCTTGCAGGCAGGTAACATAAGCCAGTTTAGTTAATGGCATCTTCCTGACTCCAGCAGGAATTCCAGGGTAAATATGAAGACCTACATCTTCGAAAAAGTGTTAGGTAGCCTCAAAGATGCTTCACGGAAGTAAGAAAAAGCTAATGAAGGCCACAAAGGGAATGTAGACACTCACTTGAGTTGGTCTGCAGATTGATGGAGGACATGAATCCAACCAACAAAAAATATAAAACAGTATCATCCTGGTAGAATTCTGTGTTCAGAGCTCACATAGCTATTTCTTATGGAAGCTTTGTGGGCAAGAATGGCAAAGATTGCAAAGTGTATTGTAAATGTTTCTTTCCAAAAAGAAAAGAAGCCAAAGGAATGACTTAGAAGTCCACGTTTCAAAATACAACAGGTAAATATACTTCCATTACTAGGCTATGATCAGGAGGAGGAGGAACTAGACAGTTGCTTCTCACTGAGATATTTTTTTTTTGCCTTTTCAAGTTTGGAGCTGTAGTGTTTAAACTCATCTGCTCCTCCTTTGCTGGCTAATCCACATACCAGTGCAAGAACACAGAAATCTTGACCAGTATACATTTCAGTTGGACTCCTTATGAGGCACACCATTGATATTTCAGCGTTTAATTCACTTCTAGAGAAATGAGCAACTGGTCTTTTTCTTTTGACAAACTAACCTTTGCATGTATTATTATATCTTTCATACCTTGTAATTGCAAGCAACAGCTCCAAGCAGGCTGGCAGCAGGGAAGGGCCTCTACAAAGCTACAGTGAAGTATGGGGAGAAGCTCAAGCAATCTATTTAACCTATTACACGAGTTTTCATGCTGGCAAATGCCCCTCTATTCATAAGTAAGATACTTTATTACTAGGAAAAAAATGTCATCCTCTCTTAGATGGCCTAACTTTGTTTTATAGTTGATCTGAACTAACATTTTATTGTGTTTCTGGATATGCATTGGGAAAAAAAAGAAAGAGGACGTAGGCACATGAGGCAAAAAAGAACAGGAGAAGAAGAAAGAAAACTGATCTGGGGCCCTTTCAAGCGTTGGAAGTTTGCTACTAAGCCCAGTATATTGACCCAGGATGGAGAGAGAAACAGACTAGAAACCTGGTTTCTCGAAAAGCATGGTTCTCTAATCTCCCGCATCTACTGAGAGCCTCTTAGTATCGTTATCTGTTTTCTAGAGTGATTTGATTCCCATAGCCATGGGCAAAGGCACCCAAGCAGCTCTTGTTTGATTAAAAAGCTGAATTGTTTGCTGGTGGCTGTAAACACAAACAGCTGCTTTCTGAAACCGCACAAAAATGAGAGCCAGTTTGGTACTAATGCTGCAGGACAGAATGTTAAACAACTCACTAGCTATTCGGAAGTATTTTCTTTGGGAAAATTATTGAGATGGGTGTTAAAAAATGCAGAATAAATGTGTGTATTTAGCTTACCTTCACTCATTATTTTTGGGCAGGCTGATCCTTCAGTCTTAGAGCAGAACAAAAATAACTTAGATTGCTTCAGGGAGTGATATTTACAGGGGCTTGAAAATATAAGCAAAAAGAAGAACCTTACAGGATCAGTCACTGCTGCCTATTTTCTGTTAGGCAGTGACCTTGTTTGCATTTATCTAGGGAATTAGAGAAGGAGTGTTGTTGGGGACCTTGTACTGTCTTTACTGCATGGAAATGGTTCACCTTATACTGGTTGTTTTGATTTTTATAGACTTTATATACTTTCCTACTGTCAGAGTTCACAAGCAGTGTATAACTGTGCTCCTGGGTTTCGTTGTTTATATTTAATCTGTTGTATTGTTCTTTGCAATTGGGTATTCTGCAAGTTATGGACTGCCTTTCCCTGCCGCTGCCTAGGTACAATCCTTACCAAATATTGTTTCATAGATTATGAAATAATTTTAACTTTGTCGTGTGTTGATGCTTATTGAAAGGACCGTCAGCAAGACAAACAGAAAACGTTAGAGAATTCCTTGTCTGACACTACTAAAATCAAAAGATGGTCAACAATCCTTTTAACTTGTTTAGTACTTTCTGTTCAAGTAGTTTGTTTTCATTTCACTCTGGATGGAGAGTGGAAACCAGCTGTGTAATTATTGTTTGCCAAGAACAGAGAACATGAAAAGCAGTACATAAAGCCAAGCTTTACTATAGAAGTTTAACTTCCCGTTCCTCAGTTGCTAACCCAGACCTCTTTCCCATAACTGGATTCCCAAGCTTTCAGATACAGTCCATATTTGCAGTGACACACATTTATTATACAAAGATATTGCTTACATGTGCGCAGAAGTCCTTTTCAGAAAGATTCTGAAGTTACAAGACTAGGCATCTTCAGACCTGGCTTCTGTACATGGCTTTACTATCGACTTCCTGGAGGACGTCAGTGAAGTCGGAAAGTTTTTTACATGACTGCGTTGGACAATATTCTGGGGAATAACAAATGTTGGTACAAATCTGTGCTGCGTTGTGCATTCTGCTCTCCCCAAAGGATTGTGAGAGTTAGGGCTATAGAGGTCTCTTGCAGCTTTTTACCTTCCTTATTACTTGACTCTGTGTCCTGGGAAGCATTTTACTACTTTTATTCCAAGTTTTGTTGACTTGAATGAGTTTAGCTTCTTTCCCCATCTCCATTTTTCACTTTGCAGTGTAACCTGTGGGTTAGAATGCCCCTAAGCTGTCTTTCTGCTGATTCCCCTTTTATGTGCACTGGGGATAACGCAGCTTTTTTAGAGAGACCACAAGACTTGATTCATTGATGTTGTAAGAACTGTCAAAATCTTGTGACAGAAGCGGAAAATTTTGTTGACGTTGGAAAGAGAGGTGGCTGGAGCTGTAGTCTGGGTTCCAGCTGTTCCAGGAGTATTTCTATTAACTAAAAAGGAATTCAAAGCCTTATACTGAGCTGGTTTTATGAACTTAAATAATTGAGAACAGTTTTTGTTTTGCTCTAGGTATTTCCTGAATGCTTTTGCAAGTCAGACAGTGTAGTGCTGGGTTTAAAAGCCTGGCTCCAGATTAAGATGTATTAAACAAAATAACCAAAGAGAATTTATCATGGAAAGATATATTAACTTTTAAAAATATTCATGTTGCAATTAGTGCTGCTGTTATTAACACAGCTATTTACTTTTTAATTAAAAATATTGCACATTTTAGTTGTCTAAGGAAATAAACCTTACTGTGCATGTGCAGTTATCTCCATGCACTACCAAAGTGTATGAGCATCTCTTAAATATTTCAATACTGAAATAAGGATAGTAATAGTACTGTCTTCTTTTTCAGCCAGTAAAGGATAGTAAGTTCAAAGTTTGTTTACTGCATGAACTTTCTGGTGTCATAGTTATAGAGGTTTTGAAAAAATTTAGGGTAAGCCAAGTTTTGAACACAGTTGTATTTACACTATTCTCTTCCAGTTCAGCAGAAATTTCCATTCCTGGTGCAGCCAGGAGCATGCTCTTTATTACCTCTGGCAGTCTGGTCAGTAGGCATTGAAGAGAGGTTATTACTCACATAGTGTTGACTGATATCCAGGTATCAAGGCAGAATTATTGAAACAGATGCTGAGTGGAAAACACAGTTTTGTGTTAATGAGTTGAGAAATTTATATTCGTGAACCAATGGACTTCACAAAAATGCTAGATTGCACTTCTTGGTAGAATAGGTAATTTAGCCTGGTGGTCATAAACACCAGTCTTGCTCTCTAGAGGAGTTTTGAATATAATATAGGACAGTCTACTATTTGAGTGAAAAAGACTAAAGATTGATCAAATGACTGGAAGGAAGGTTATGAGGAGCAAGGAAAAAGGAAGATAAGACCAGAAAGGATAAATGAGGGTGTTCTGTAGTTGAAGTAGCTCAGAAGCTTCTTTGGGAGTATGTGTGTGTGGATACTGTTTAACTCACTTTTGCTCCTACCAGCATCTCTCTTAACCAGAAACTCAGTAATGGACATGAGACAAATATCAGCTATAGGTACTCTTTCCTTTGTGTCCTACACTCATCCTTCTTTCTGTTTTCCTCAGTGTTGCCTTTACTTCTTGTTGGTTTCTCTGTTGTTTAAACCCTGTCTACTCTTCTTCCAAGTGAAGCTGGGCTTTTTGTCCCTTATTAATGATATGCAAAAGTACAAATCAAAAGCAAGAGATCTGGAGCGCACCTTTTACCATTAAGCTGGAGTAACCAACAGGGCAGCCCCTTGTGCTGGTGGGGAAAGGTGTCTTGCTCTTTCCATGGAGATTCTGGTTTTGTTGCAGATGGCTGCGGCAGGAGCTGGAGGCATGAGAAACACCTCGGTGCTGTGTGGAGGGATGGCACAGTGGGGATGTCGCTGGATGACAGGACAAGGGGGGACGCTGACCCTCTCACAAAACCGCTTCCCCTTCCCCCTTCCTTTTCTTTTGCGGTTGCACACAGCGCTGTGGCTCCAAGGTCATTTGTTTCCCACAGCTTCACAGAACACTGTAGCAGAAAGGGAGACAATGGTCCCTTACAAGGGGCGATATGAGGCCTTCTTTCATCTCTAATAAGCCCCTTCACTTGCACTGTGAAGCCTGTTGTGTGTGTGCGTGCACAGTTCCAATGTGAACCACTCTGCAGCTTCCATTGAAGTAAAGCATCCAGGTTTTTTGTTTTGCTTTTCAAATGGGCAACTCCTGGTGTGTTCCAGCCTGAGGGTGGGTTTTCTGTTAAATGCGAGCACATCAGGAGACATCCCTTTTCCTTTTCATATAGCTGTTAAAATCTAGGGCCCATCTGGTCAACATCACTTGGCAGAAAGACTGAACTCAGAAAGAAAGGAGAGGAGGGGGGCAGCTATTATTAGGTCCCCTCTGCCAAGCACAGGGTCTGTCTGTTGCTCTGCTTGGGCATGTTTGCTCACTGAGCATGTCAGGATAGCTCTGTGAGAACAGTCACCCTGGCAAAGCAACCGACTCTCCTGTCACAGAATTTGCAAGCAGAGGTGCAATTCAAAACTTTTTTCTTCTCCATTGGTATGCTATAATGAGCAGGAAAGGCAAGAGAATAAACAGTATGATGAGTTTTTAGGGTGCAGGAGTTCGGAGCACCTTCCTACATGAAATAAGAAATTTTTAGCTGTTTTCTGTGCAGTAGTGATTTTACGCTCCAAGATAGGAAACTGGATCTCTCCTTTCTTGGTAGGATCAGATTGAAACTGTAGGTTCATGCTGGTCATGAAGATTTTTTTACTCTCTGCCCCCTTTCAAAGCCCATGTTTAGCCTGGGTTGCCTCTTGCTACAGTTGATTTGAACGTCTCTCTGTGAGGCCCCTTTCAAGCTCAGTGCAGGCTTATCTTACAAAATGGCTTTGGCAGTCCAGGTCCACTATGGCTTTGTGCCTTTATCCCTCAGTACTGTATCCAGTTCCTTTCATATGCAGTTATTACCTCACCAAGGGAAAGAATATCCATTTTTTCACTTATTTAGCCAGCTGTTGCTATTCTTGGCTGCTTAGCATCATGTTCCCTCTAGCATACCTGGAGGTTGTAGTGGTTCTAGAATGAACTTTCTGCTTAACCGTAGTCAGAGATATCTTGGCATTTGTAAGTTCTCTTGATAAGTGCCCAGTGTACAAACCCACTTTCTAGCACTATCCAGATGGGAATGAACCACTTTTTTTGAAGGTTCCATATATGTGAGGTTGAGCTAGCAAGAGTTAAATTGTCCTCACAACAATGTTTAGTTCACTTTATGAACCTGTGCATTACTTCGGCAACTGGGAATTAAAGGGAAAAATACAGCTTAAACTTCACTGAATAGGAAGAAAGGGACAATCTTTGGGAAAAAGGTGTCTTCTTGCCATCTCATAAAAATGAGTGTCCATCATTAGTTATTTTCAGACAGGTACAGAACACCAATTGATGGATACATAAAGTTAGGATGTGTAAGTATAAATATGTTTGCTCATCTTCTGTTTCGGTGGATGTGGAATGAGAGATGATGTGCAACAGCTGAAGGTGTTTGAGCTGGAGGAGGGGTGCTATCTCTGAGACAAATGACATTTTTTTGCTCTCCAAATATATTTTCAGCTGCTCTGGACTTGCAAGTAAGAGGCCACAGTAACTGGTTTGTAACTTCTTGTCTAATTTCACCGTGATATCTGTAAATATCTCCCTTTCTTCTGCCCAGGTGCTGTTCCATAACACCTTGAAGCAAGTATTGTCTTATGGAACATAGCACTCAACTGTTTTGCCTGCCTGAGCAGCAGTACATCAAACGCACTTTATTTCAGATGATGGAAATACTGTAGCTTCATTAAGTAATGCTGCTATTGCAGTTATTTCACAACTAAACTATAAAGTTGAAGCACATACCTCTTTTACAGATGAGAAGCCAAAGAGAAAAAGGATGACCTGCCCCCCAGCCTTTCAAATCTATGGATAGCTGGGGTTGCAGAGCTCACCTAATAGTGATTTGGAACTGCTATGGTTATAATCTTTCTTCCAATGTAAAAGACCCAGCAAGTCTCGTGCAGGCTGAGCATGGTGGTCTTCTCCAGCACTCATTGGCATGTCAGTCTGACCTTGTCTGTATGTTTGCAAAACACAAAGAGTAGTTAACTAGATGTAATATGGCCTCTAAAATGTGAACTAATACTTATAAAAACCCTAGTAAGATTAGTTAAATCAGGGGGTAAACTTACTTCAGGCAGCCTCCAGCTGTAACATGTTACCCACAGAAGCATTGGGACAAAACCCCCAGGTTTCTTTTGAGTGGTGGAGGGCTCTTTTTGGCATGTATGGAGAACTGTATGTTGGATTTGTTGGCCTTCTCTGGTGTCCAGACTGAGTCCCTGCGTGTACAAAGTAAGGGTGTGAGGTACTTCTGTGAACTAGCAGGCCAGAACATCCAGAAGTGGGACAAGATTAGTTGTATTTTGTTTTCAAATTCTGATAGGTGGGCTAGGCCTCTGGAATGCTTTTTTTATTATTTAGCAGAAAAACAAGCGTTCCATCTGAGAAGATAGATAATTTTTTGCTTTTTAGCTGAAGTGAGGAATTAGACTTGAAACTGGAGGTTCTCATGTGAGAGCATTTGTCTTTATGGAGAAGTATTTAGTGATGATGCGCTAGGGCTTCCAGTTGATCTCCATAGCCTGTTAAAATGCAAAAAGATCTTTCTCCAGCATTCAGACCTGATAAAGGAGGACTACGAAAACCTCCACAGAGGATTTTACAGAACATGATCAACACAATTAAATAAAACATTATCAGACAGTTATAAAAACGTAATGTAGTTTTATGGAGTGCAGGTGCAGTAAATATACATGGAACTACTCTTTGCTATGTGAAATTTCAAGGGGTCTTTACCTGTTGTGCTTTTTAGCTGGCACACTAGCATCTTTTCCCCAGTTTTAAGAGTTGCTTAGAGCTGTCTGTAAACCATGCAGTCTCACCTGTGAGACTTTGAGACTTTTCTTTGAGCAGATGAGAGGTAAAAAGAGAGGTGATTCCTTGTGGATCAGTACTCACTCCATTTTTGCAGTATTATTATTCTATTCCAGTCCAATTTTCAAATATTTAAAATATGCTGTTTCAGTGGTGCTATGAAGTCTATCCCGTGGTTTCCTCACACGGTCCAGCGTGCAGTGTGCGCAGTGCTTTATGCTGCCCTGTCTCCTCATGAGCTTCACCAGCTCTAGCCAGTTTGCCACCCCCTGCTGTCTCAGAGCTCAGCTCTTCCCACTCCACTCTGCTTCCTGCCATTGACCCCATTTCAGTCTTGGCTCCCCTCTCCAATTTTTCTCTCTCCTCCCCTCCCTAGCCATTGGCAAATCTTCTTCCTTAAGTCAGCCAAAAATAAAGTAAGTGCATGTTTGTGCAAAACACGCCTTCCTAGGTGGTATCTGGCTGTTAGCTATACCATGGAGAGCAATGAGATGTTCAGAGTGCAAAGGTAGATGGTAATCTGAATACTTTGAAAACTGGATTACAAGGGGGGAAACCAAATCAGTTTTTTAGTGAGAGGACTTGAGATACACTTGGGGCAACAACTTAATGACAGAGCAGCAACTTAATTCCTTTTTTCTCTTTATGCATTGAGCTGGCATTCTACAGACGAAGTCCTCCCATTAGGGTGTTTTCCATCTAACCCATCCAACAGTTCCCTTCAGTGAGGATGTGTTTATTTTGAACAGGGTGCATGATTCATCACCCTTGGGAGATTTGGTGCTGATCTCAGACAATTAATCTCTCTCTTGCTCCCCCCTCCTCCCCATAATGCATGAAGCAGTTTTGTACTAGGCAATTACATCACTGATACAATCTTTAAAGGGGAACATCCACTATGTTATGGCTTGGACAGTAATAGCGGATTTTTGCTGTTGGGTGACCTTGAAGTCAATTTATTAAAAGCTATTTTGTACAAGGAAGCAGACACAACGGGCACTGTGAAGCATTACTTCAGTGTGGAACCTCAGTCACACTAATAAAAAGTAGTCTTGTCCTGGGTGGGAGTGGGAATGCTGGAGAAGGAAATAAAGATACTACCACAAGCATCCGTAAATTCAGTCACACTTCAGATCCCTTGAGACTTCAATTTCCTTACCTCTGGAAACTAGCTATGAAAGAAGATTCTAGATCTTAATTTCTGAAAGAAATTTAGCTCTTTACCTTGCATAGAGAGAGAGTGGGATGTAATTTTCTGGGAATTTTAACACAGATTTCCCTGCTGTACTGGAGCAGGTGGGACGTATAAGTCCCACACACATATATTTGATGTGAAATTAATCAATTAAATGGGGCATATAAAAAGAATTAATAGTCAAGTCATTAATATTCCCGTGTGTTCTCCAGCACTGTCCAATATGAAGGGGAAATAGTTATAACTGAGCTGATAAATATTTATTTCAGTGATATTTATTTGAGCGGTTTGCTCAAATGGAGAACATTTGCGTCCCAAGCAACACATTCTTCTGAGCCAGAGTCGAAATGGAGCATGTCCTCCACAGTGAGCCACTGCTGCTCGGTGTGCCAGCTTTAACATGGAAAGCACAACTGCGATACAAGAACCTTTAAAGTCATTTAAGAACTCAAGCTAGCAAAAGAAGAGCAGCATGTTACTTCCATTAGTGTGGCAAAACTCCCAAATGGGCAATAACCAAAGACTGTGCAATGTGTTTGCTGGAAAACCCAAACGGTACACAGAATTTGTGTGTTAAAATTCATTGCAAACTCAGTTAAATAGAGGGCTCATTACAGGTTTCTGATTTTATGAATTTATTTTGTTGTGATTCTATTTGGATGAAATGCCATATTTTTCAAAAGATCTTTGGTTCAGATTTTCCTGGATGTTTTTGCATCAGGTGCTTGGAAAGATAAATCCAGAAACAGCAGCAACATAGCACAAATGCCTGCCTTATAGTTATACACTTAAAACCAAAAAATAACCCCAAAACCACAGCCCCAAAACCCCACATCAAACCTAGCCCACCCCCCAAGCCTTCCAAGCTTCTGACTGTTACAACAGATGGCTAATCATCACTCTATATTGTTGTATATACATCTTGCTATAACCAAGTTTCTGCGGAGTTTTAGGATAGGTATTTGGTGTAAAAAGTCACCCTTGGGACAGAGTTCACTAGGTTATTCTACATACTCTGTTATTTGTGCTGGGTAGGTAAGAGTCATTAAGTATAGTTTGATTCACTTCTTACCCTGCACTGGTAAACGGTACAGCTGTAGAGCTGCTGAGCAGGTATTGCTTTGTGGCCTAAGGTGCAGCCATCAAAGAAAGCGCATTGTGTGCTATAGAGAGTGTATAAAGGAACTTCATGCATGAGTAATTAGATATAGTCAGGTTTGCTTTGTATTCATCATTCTTTTTTCAAATAAACTTTGAGTCAGGATACATAAAATCTGAAATATTTGTCTGCTTACAGATGAGATTAAAGATGGAGCTGTGAAAGAAATTGGTTTGAAAAAAACCATAAGATTTGAAGTGGTAAAGCATTAACAGTTACAGAGAATCATAGTTAATAGCTGGTTGTTTTTAGAGAATAATTACTAAGATTCAACACTGTTATGAATAGCAGTGCTGTGTTGCGGGAAGAAACAAGATTGAATGTTTTCCATGATGTATCTCATTTACATTATGGAATAGAACAGACTATTTCAGTCAGAAGGGACCTACAATGATTATCTAGTCCAACTGCCTGACCTCCTCATGTCTGACCAAGTTAAAGCATGCTCTTAAGGGCATTGTCCAAATGCCTTTTGAACACTGATAGGCTTGGGGCATCAACCACCTGTCTAGGAACCCTGTCCAGTGTTTGACTACTCTCCCAGTAAAGAAATGCTTCTTAATGCCCAGTCTAAACCACCCTGGCACAGCTTTGAACCATTCCCATGCATCCTGTCACTGGATAGCTCGGAGAAGAGCTCAGCACCTCCACTTCCCCTCCTCAGGAAGCTGTAGAGAGCAATGAGGTCACCCCTCAGCTTCCTTTTCTTCAAGCTAGACAAGCCCAAAGTCCTTAGCTGCTTCTAACAAGGCATTTTTTTCAACCCTTCCACCTCCTTTGTTCCCCTGGATGCATTCAAGGGCCTTCACATCCTTCTTAAATTGCAGGGCCCAGAACTGCACACAGCGTTCAAGGTGAGGCCACACCAGCACTGAATACAACGGGACATTCACCTCCCGAGGCTGGCTGTTTGTGCTGTGTTTGCGTCCCAGGACGCAGTTTGCCCTCTTGGCTGCCAGGGCTCACAGCTGGCTCGTGTTGAGCCGGTTGCCAACCAGCACGCCCAGATCCCTTTCTGCAGGGCTGCTCTCCACTCTTCTCCCAGCTTATACTAGTGCCCAGCCTTACTCCATCCCAAGTGCAGGATCTGGCACTTGGCCTTGTTACTTTTCATCCTGTTAATCATTGCTCAGGGCTCCATTCTATCTAGATCTCTCCGTAAGGCCTCCTAATGTTCAAGAGAGTTAAGAGCACCTCCCTGTACGATATCATCAGTGAACTTGCTAGTGGTGCATTCAACTACTGCATGCAGATTGCTGATGAATATATTGAGCACCAGTGGCCCTAGAATTAAATCCCAAGGAACACCGCTGATGACCAGTCACCAGCCAGATATAGCCCCATTCACCACAACCCTTTGAGCCCTGTTCTTCAGCCAGTTCTTCACCCAGTACACCTTAAACTGGCTTATCCAAAAGCTGGACAACTTGTCCAGAAGGATGCTGTGAGGGACAGTATCAAAAGCCCTAATAAATCTAGAAAAATTGCATCCAGCATCTTCCCTTCGTCCACTAGGTGAGTGTCCTTATCATAGAAGGGCATCAAATTAATTAAACAGGACTTCCTTCTTGTGAAACCTTGTGGACTGTGTCTGTTAGTGTATGTGGTGTTGAAGTGGACACCAAATGTAGGGTGGAAAGGAACTGGATTATTCCAGTCTGAAGACATTATCCACATCGATATAAGTATTATCACTAGCGATTTTATGTGTTTTGAGTTTTTTGTGTTGCTGCCTTTGGCCCACAAAGCACTCATTTCTACAAGAGGATGCGAAGTTTCTGTATATATCTCACTGCAGAATTCTATGCAGTAAATTAACTCCTTTTTTCTTCTTGCTTGTTCCTGACAGTGGTGAGCTTGCAATTGTGGAAAATAAAACAGCCTGAGGGCACTAGGGTTCTGCTAGAAACATCCTGGCTGTTTGTTTTCTTTCTTTTTTCCGGGTATTTTTTTTCTCTGAGGAATAAAAATCAGACAATATAATGGCTAGAATATGAACAACTTGACTCTCTGGCAAGCCATACATGCCTCAGTCTCTAACATTATATTCCAAAGTGATTCATACAGCGCTTGTATTTTGCTTTGGGTATGACAACACATTCGTGGTCTGACAAAGTTCTTTACAGTGCCTTATTTGCTCTTCCCTCTGTGTTTGAACTGAGAAACTACCATGCCACTGTGTTAACCAAACTCAGCTCTGTTGTGTGTTGTCAAGGGGAAGTGTATGTCACACTAATGACAATGTCCTGATACAAGGCTGCATCAGCTGCCTGCTTTTACACAGGGTTGTATGAGATGCAGATCAGCATTGACCACAGCTTTCATACGAGTCTCCATTCTGTAAACAACAGTCTACAGTGACTGTGCACTTATAAACTCAAAGCAAAACATGTTGTATTATTGTGGATTTCACCACACAGTAATGCATTTGGATACCATCTTAATACATCCTGTTCTGCCTAGAGAAGAGGAGACTGAGGGAGGACCTCATAGCTGTCTACTGTTTCCTCACAAGGGAAGAAAGAGCAGCAGGTGCTGATCTCTTCTCACTAGTGACCAACGATGGGACCTGAGGGAATGGCAGGAAGATATCTCAGGGGAGGGTTAGGTTGGATATTAGGAGAAGGTTCTTCACCCAGCCAGTGGTGGAGCACTGGAACAGCTCCCCAGGAAAGCAGTCAAGTTCAAGAAGCATTTGGACAATGCCCTCAGACACACGGTGTGAATGTTGGGGTTGTCCTGTGCAGGGACAGGAGTTGGACTCGATGATCCTCATGGGTCCCTTCCATCTCAAGTGATTTTGTGATTCTACAATTAAATTTATTACTGTTATTTGAAACCATTTCTGTAACTTCTGTAATTGCATCAAAGTTGCAGTGGTTATTGCTTAAGTAAGTCACTGCATCTGAAGAGAAAATCTACAGAAGCCAATGGAGAAAGACCAGTTTCAATTTTTCATGAGTGTGTTCTTGCTGTAGTTAGCTGTGAGTGTTAACTGACAAACAACTTTGGTGCATCTGGCTATAATCTTGCCCTGTCTTGTAAATAAAGTAGGATTTGGCTGAAACTAGCATGATAAACTCTTGTTGGGCGCATACTAGCATTGGTTGTTCAGTAAGCATCTTACTTCCTGCTAGGTTAGCATTGAGACAGCTGCTGGGAGTGACATAAAGAGGCACTGTTTTTGTTTAAATGCTGTCTTTCACACAGAGCAAGAGTCTGTTATTTTCCCCGTTTGAACTCACTGAAATTCCTGTGGCACTTCTCACAAGAGATAGGATGTAACACGTCTTGGCTAAATTCAAGAACCTGATTATACAGGCTCAGCCTTTATTTTTGTGTAGGTCAAATAATCTATTTTATTTAGGCAGTGCTTGCCTTTAAAATAAGCACTGTATTAACCTTGCCTGGCAAAATCCCAAGAAAAGTTCTAGATGTGGTAGAGTTTGTTGGTATCCCTATAAGATTTGGGCAGCTCTTCCTAGGCATTTTGTTGTCTTTGTCACCATAACCTTTGAATGGACACTAATGTGTTTGAACCGTAACTGTCCCTATATTGCATGTACAAAACATGTTCACATTTAGGCTCAAGTGCCATGGGAATATTTGTAGGTACCAGTTCTTTCCAAGGTACTCTAGAGGTACATTGTGTCTGTGCGTAAACAAAGATGAGGGGTGAAAGGTAAGGGCATTATAGGCCATTGTGCACTGTTCCAGCCAACAATGATTTTAGAGTAGGGAGACTGGTTGGATGACCTGGAAGACAGTTCTGTTGTAGTTTCCCAAACCAAAAGTTACAGCATGGCTCCAGGTGAGAATGAAAATTTTGTAGGGATGAGTAGGGAGGAAAAAGGGAAACGCAGCTGAGAGGCGGTTGATTGACTTTCCAGAAAAAGATTAATTCTGCGGTTCTTTGTGACAGGAGTGGCTGGTAAATTACATTTCTGTTGTGCAGTAATTCCAGAGTTTTCAGAAAATCTTTCTAATTGGAATAGAAAGACAAAAATTTAAGTGTCTGCTCAGAGTTGCAACATATTGTTAGGAAAAATGTGGACGTGGATGTCCTCCCCATTCTTAAGTTTCCTAAGCTGTTCCCTTGGAAGTGCTGGGTCCTTGGTCCAAAGCTGTTCTTTCAGCAGGTTGCCAAAGGGTGTGCTGGAAAGCAGCAGAGTTCTCCAAGGAATCTGGTTGGCAGGTATCAGCATGGCCTCTGGCTGTCAGAAGATTTACTGGCATGCATGTATTTTCACAAAACACAGTCTTTAGAACATTATTTATTTTAAAAATCAGGTTATTTTTTTCTTTTTTTTTCTTTTTTTACCAGCTTTGGTTGGGAAATATTATCAGCATAGACAGTGTTGGAATGTGGATTAAACAAGTTCTTCATTGATTTAGTGGGTATGGCTGTAGGTAAGCCATGGCTGTGAGCTCTTGATGTGCTTCTGTTCACCAGAAACAGCTGGAAAGTAGAGATATAAAACTGTTTGAGTGACTAGACCCAAAACTGCCACCAAAGGTGTCCCCACAGGTGGAAATTAGAAAGCTGTAATACAAGTGTGCAGTTAGCAGCAGAGCTTTGAATCCAATTATCCCACTTTCGTAAAGCGAGTCAGTACAAGATAGTGCTTTCACTTTCTGGCTTTTGGTGCATGAGCTGTTGCTTTAACAACAAATTGTGTTTAATTGTGTTAGAATGGTCTATTTCTTGAGCTCCTAACAAATTCTGTTGTGTGTTTCCATAGAAGCTTGATATTTTTGACTTTGTGACTTGGCAAGCTCATGGTGAAATAGTTATATGGCCTCAATTTTGAGCTCACCACATATTAGGAGCCTTATTTTACCTATGTTGATGCTACTAGCGAGGTCAAAATTTAAACCTGCATATGTATTGTTCCAAAGTAAATTACAGAAATCCTATTACTCATTTGCAGAACTAGTTATTTAATTTCATATAATTAATTTTCATTTAATGTTTCTTACAAGTTGTGTTGAAGATTAGTCTTCCTCTTTAAAAAAATATTATAAAAGTCCATTCTAGTTATCTAGTTGGAGCTATTACAAATTTCTTCTAGTAATTTCTTTGACTGGAGGAGTTGAAGCACATCTGTTAGAACGAACATATAAGACTTTGAAGAATCGTTGATCTGCAGTAGGTACCAGATATCTGGATGTTCCTCATTTCTGACTGAAGGCTTTGATGGTCTGATTAGATGCTAGTATGCAAAAATATTCCCATCATTTTCACCTGCATTGACAGTGATGGAGATCATAGAATGTTGCAATGATCAATATCCAGGGGGCACCTTACTAACTATTACTTTGTAAACTGTTTTCTTTTTATTTGTTTCAGGCATGATTATTAAATGACAGATGTTGTTTCATTTAGAATTATAGAAGATATATATGTCTATAGCATATTTATTTATGTAGAGCACAATCACTTTATATCTTAATAAATCAAACCAGCCTCCTTAAAATATCACTAATCTAAGATCCAACCTCTATAAAATGTTCACAGGCTTTGCCTTTAGGAAAAATGCTCGTTTTCTTCAGTGTTTTTATTTCAGACACTCCATGCAATGTCCCTGTGCTAGACTCTGTGCTTTCTGGTTGTCCTGTAGCTTGGTGGCAGGTTAGTTGTCTGTCTTCATGCGGCCTTCTCAAAGAACAATTTTATGTGTGCTTTTGCTTTTTCTTTTCCTGGGTTAAAAGCGTGCAGATAATAAAAATATCTTTCTACTTCCCCATACACTGTTTTACAGGGGAAATTAGTCTTTCCACATTATTTGAGCCTTCAGCTTTTTGTTGACACTTGACTTCATGCATGAGATTGGATGTAGGCATCTGTGAGATGGCTGTGTGCTGTTGTGGTTTAGCTCTGAATCTCAGACTCAGTTCACCTGGGCCGCGTGTCAGCCTCTAAGTTACAGAAACTTTATACCAGTGTAGAGCTTTTCTGAAAGTTTATGTAAGGGCAAAATTCCAAGCTGGTTTCACAGGGAAGAAAACCAAGTTCTTTAACCACATTCATTAAGATACTACTTAGTCCACGTTTAGTCTTTTCTTATCTATGTCAAGTTGATACTAGCTTTATTCATACTGTTATTTGGTAACAAAGATAATATTATTGTTCTACATTTTAATCAGTGTTCTTGTTCATTTGTTTTTTAAAGTCAAGGGCTCAGAACAATGGTACAAGCTCCGCTTGAGAAGCATAAACGGAATTGTACTCTGTCATAGCACTCCAGTTATGTTTTACATACTCCTAACCTGAGAGTGAGGAAAATTGAGTTGTTTTGAAGCATAATGTAATCAAATTTTACAGTTTATGCCTAAAGTAGGATAAGTAGCTCCAGAAGAGTTTGGGAAAGATGTTAGGATACTGGAATGTGTTCAGAGGAGGGCAACGAAGATGGTGAAGGGGCTGGAGCACAAGCCCTATGAGGAGCGACTGAGGGAGTTGGGGCTGTTTAGTCTAAAGAAGAGGAGGCTCAGGGGAGACCTCATTGCTCTCTACAACTACCTAAAAGGAGGTTGTAGTCGGGCAGGGGTTGGTCTCTTCTCTCAGGTGACCAGTGACAGAACTAGAGGGCATGGACTCAAGCTTCGTCAGGGAAAGTTTAGGCTTGATGTGAGGAAGAAGTTCTTCACTGAAAGGGTGATCGGCCATTGGAATGTGTTGCCCAGGGAGGTGGTGGAGTCGCCGACCCTGGAGGTGTTTAAGGGAAGATTGGATGTGGCACTGAGTGCCATGGTTTAGATGATGGTTGGTGTTAGTGTTGGGTTATAGGTTGGACTTAATCTCAGAGGTCCTTTCCAACCTTGTGACACTGTGATACTGTGTGAAAAGCAGCAGTTAACTTAATTTTGGTATGTGAGATAGATGATCTTCCCATTAAATTTCTCTTTTTTCACATTGGGCAGAATGAACTTGGCCATGGTGTTGCTTTCCAGAAGCAGAAGTCAGTTGACTTCATTGAGGCCAAAGAGACACAGCAAAGACATAGCCCTGTTTTTTGGAGGGGATGAGTTAAATGTGTATCTGAAGTAGGAATGCCTGGAATTACATCATTGATCTATGACTAAACTTGCTTTACTTTCTGACAACTACGTTATGCTGTAAAACTACCATGTGCTTCACACCACTGGGTGTGCAGCTTAGCAAGTCACCTCTATTTCTGTTATTGAATCTTTAGAAATTCCAGTGCAGCATTATAATGTACAGAAGGGATAGAGAAACATCCTGACCTAGGGAACAGTCCTTGCAGCGTACAGCGGCATAGTCGTCTGCCAAGTAGCCATTGCCCTACTGAAAATCAGAGAATGAAGCAGTATGTTATTTTTTCATATGTCACGTGGTACTATTTTAATGTGTTTGATAGTACTATTTATTACCGAGTTAGGATGGTATAACGTACTTTTGGCAAAACTTTTTCAACCTCTTTCATTTACATGAACACAGCTACTTTTCAGCCCAAGTTGCAACTTTTTGAGATTTTATGTGACACTTAGCATTATAGGACCAGGCAAACTTCTAGCTGTCTGTTAGGTAGTCGTTTTTGCAACTTTTTCCACTTATGAACAACTCTCTGTACAACGTGACGTCTACTTATGGTGAGGTTTTGATCTAAATGTACATTTAAAAGTATTTCTGTCCAAAGCCATGTTCTTCCTATCTACAGTTAAAAATATTTCTATCCAAAGCAATGTTCTTTGCATTTGTCCTAGTAGGCGGTGAAGCAGTAAAGTCCAGGAGTAAATTTTGCAATCTCACAGTTAAGAAGGATGAAGTTGCACAGATTAACTTTAGTGTAGGGGGCTATAGTTTACCTCTGGAGTGGAGCTGTTAACCAGTGTCTTTGTTTTGGACTTCAGAAGGTGTTTCAGACACACTGGATCATGGATAGTGATTGAGTCACCATCCCTGGAGGTGGATCAGTGCGGTGGATGAGTTTCTCAGGGACATGATTTAGTAAGTGGACAGGTATGGTTGGACTCGATCTCAGAGGTCTTTTCCAACCAGATGATTCTATGATTCTACAATATAAGGACAAAGAAGATAAATGTTCAGTGGGAAGTCAGTGCAGCGAGCGGGGAAGCTGTCAGTAGGCTGCGCCGCCTGGAGAAGTGCGGCAGAACTATGTGTGTCCAGTGAACTGACACCCAGCTGTACTGAATTTCTGCCAGCTGAGCAGAAAGTGGTAAAGACAAGTATTGCAGCCTCTTAGGGAACTGAGCTCAGCAGAAGCTGTGAAAGTAATATTTGTGGAGGCTGCTCTTGGAGACTAAGCTTCGGTGAAATCTAAATGATTCCTTGCCTGTGGATAGCACAAAGGAAAGCACAAATTCTGCTTGGTAGAGTTAGGATAGAAATGCTGTAGACAAAAGAGCCAACAATGCCTCCAGCTCAGAATTGCGTCTTCATTTGAACTTCTGTTATATAATTAATTTAGCAAAGCTTTCTCAGTCTGCAGAGAAGTGGAGGGGCAAACAGCCATGTTTCAACTCCAGTGTTCACTTCAGCGGAGCACTGGCAATAAGATCCATATTGGGGAACATGCTCTATTAGCGGCAGGACTTGCTGATTTCTGTCCCTTCCTCTCTGGAGTCAATTGTGTCTCTCGAAGGTCCCTGCTGCTGCCCTGTAGGTGCTGTCACTAGAGGCAGGTCATGAGAATGCCATTGAAACTCCAGGAGACATTATGTAAGTCCTTAAAATAACATTTTAGACTGAGAGCACTGTGTTATTCTGAGTGATGGTGTGAAGACTTAATCCTTTCTACACACTGCCTACATTGTCCAATTTTAATGTGGGGTTGGAAAATTCAAAATAATTACCATACCTTTGGGCTTCTGTGACTCTTCTCTCCATGCTCTTTTTCAAAAGGAAAGGCCTCTAGTGAAGCATAGGAGATTCAAACCACGGCAGACCATATTATTAGGTATAAGCTGAAAGTCTAAATCCTCGCTAAAACATCATATGCAGTTTGTCACATCATTTGCTGCACGTGCTAGTGCCAGGAACTGACCTAAGCATGGAAACTCAATCCCATCACAGCTCCTGAGTGTCTTCAGAGGCTATAAAATCCTTGGCAGAATAAGCACAGAAAATCTTCATCAGAGCTGTCTGCTTAACATCTGGACCTATGTGTAAAAAGTACTTAGTGTCTCAATGCAGAGCCAATTTTCTAGCACATGAGAGTGCAGAAATTCACACACCTGATCATCACTCTCAATCATGCTATGCTTCCCAATTATTTTTTTTTAAAGTACGCTATTCACAGAGAAAGGGATAAATAGGGTGATACAGTTAGTTCCCACGGCCAATCCGTGAATACATCAAGAGGACTGCTGAAGCGGAATAAGCATGTGGTTTTCTCTGTGATTGTATGGACAGTCAGTTGAATCTACTAATCTTTATCTACCTAGTCATCATAAACACCCTCATGATATTCTCAGTTTTGGAATGAGCTTATTCATCACAAGCTGTTGACTTTTCTTCTTGTTGCTTTTTTAAAAAAATGCTATGTCTATGGCTTGCTGTTTTACTTGCAAGTGTTGCCAGTTTGTGCTTGAAAGGTAGGGGATTGACATGGTTTAGTTAAGCATCTATCAAACCTATCAGGATTTTAAACAGATGTTTAACTAGAGTATAGGTGCGTGTTTTTATTTCATTTTGTGATAAGACACCAAAACCACGGAATTCTTTTGAAATTAGTACTAGGAGAGGTAATCTCACCTAATACTTTCAGGCACATGAAGGTAAGAAGGTTATTGGAAACAGCCAGCCTGGATTTACCAAAGGCGAATTGCACCTCACCAGTCTGATTGTCTGGCTTGGTGGATGTGGGCAAAGCAGCCAATGTGATTTAATCTTCCATTTAGCAAGTCTTTTTGACGTGGTCTGCCATAGTGACCTTGTAGTGGAATTAGAAGGAAGTAGACGAGAAGGTTGAACTACAAGGCAGTGGGAAATCAGCAGGGCCTCTGAGCTCAAAGAGTAGCCGTCAGTCATTCAAATTCTACCTGGCAGCTGAAGGTATTCCTTGGTGGTCACTGCTGGGGCCAGTGCTGTTTAACATTTTCCTTAAGGGCCTGGGTAAAGGGACCAGGAGTCACACTGAGTTGTTTGAAGATGCTGTAAACCCTAGACCAAAGTATCTTATTTGAATAATAATCTGCTTGTATATTTAAAATTTGAAGAAATAATCCTTAACATTTGTAGATGCTGTTTGTCTTTCCATTGACAGCGTCAGGAAAGAACTTGGTAAAGTTGCCATACAAGATTTTGTCTGCCTTCAGTTTTGAGAAACCATACAGAAATGAAAAATTTTAAGAGATTAAAATTTCTAAGAGATTTTTAACAGCTCGTTTTAGAGTTGCAGGAAATTGGAGTATTGTTGCCTTGACTCTTTTACAGCTGCTTATTGTCTTACTTCTACAATAAAAGGATACATTTTTGAAGTCCTGTAAATTTCTAGCATGGGAAATAAGATACAAGCATGGCGTGCTTTGCCTGGAGATATCTGCAGCCTTAACTGGTCTCAGCTGAAACATACAGAAAACACAGGGTTTACAGGAGTTCATTGCAGATATAGAGAATTTGTGTATCTGTTGTGCTGCAGCTAGATGGATTCAAAGTGCCTAGTAACCTCATAGGACTCCTTATAGTCAAATGATAAGTCTTGTCATATATTTTACATTGAAATAAAAAAAAACAAGTTTGACAAATCTAGCACCTCAGATTGCTATAACAACGTCAGTGTTGCCAAACTAGAATATTAGCATTGGCCTTCCACGTTAGGCTCAGAAAATTGAGTTTTAGAAGTTATATATTTGGGAGATCTTTTTATTTACCCTTGGACTCCTAAACTTTGGGTGTGCAATCACGACTGTTTTCAAGCCACTCTCAAACTTCTTATGGCAGCAGAATGGGTATATGCTGGGTGCAGGAGCAGGGAGAAGGCTGCATAGGAAACCATGAGGTTTTTCCATAATCACTTGACTGAAATATTGGAAGGTGTGGTTGAGTAATGACGGTGTGTGATGTTTTGAAGTAGATTTGTATAACTTGGATATTGTCTTGTGTAGTTTCTTTGGCAAATTTTGGAGATTGCCAGGACTGCAGAGCAAATCTGAGAGGCCCGATTCCTTCTCCATCTCCACCACTCTTCAGATTCCAGTTTAACACTCTTGATGTTGCTATGGGGTCATCATTGACTTAAAAATACATTCTTTTACCTCTTGTGAAGTAACATCACCATGGCAGCATCAGGCAACGAAACAGGATCAAACCTAGTTTTCTGAGGAAATGCTGTCCCTTGGTTAGTAACCGCTGTGGCTCTCTGCACCACTAGACTTTTCAGCAGTTTGCCAACAAAATGAAAACATAACTGGTCAAATAAGGAAGAGCTGGTGAAACCCTAGCCAGAAGGTGATACCATCCAAAACCTCATGAGGGAACACATCTCTCAGGTATCGGAAATGACTTCTTGGTGCCAGGCGAATTCCCCTTGTTCTGAAGCCAGCTTGGGCTTACCTGTGAACCACTGTGCTGTTCAGTAGAAATATCCTGGGTTTACAGTAATAATGTAATTGCGTACAAGTGCTTTCTGCCCATGTGTTTGAGGCACTTACAGTCCAGAGAAATCCTCAAAGTTAGGTTTTCGTATGGACTGCAGAGGGAATTGGGCAGTTTGAGGAGTCAGCATATGCTTCTGAAGCTTTTCTGTTTGTGTAAAGTCATCCTCTGAAATATATACCAGGCCTTTCCAGATCCTGGAGAGCACAAGGTCCAAAATGATATTTTCTCTCCTATAATACCAGTGAAAATATATTAAGCTTTACTTGACTATTTTTCTGTTTTGAAGTATTCAGTATAGTTTAAAAATTTAGTTAGAAAGTGTATTCACAAGTACAAGGTCTTGTTAGCAAGCATTTCATTGAAATCCATTGTATGAGTTGTTTGGACATGGTGAGTTTTCTTCTGAAATTATCATCCTGGCTGTTGAAATGCTTTCCACAACAGAAAAAGAAAAAAAATCTTTGTACATAACTGCAGGTAATTTTTATTCTAACTTCTCAGTGGTCTTTCAGTCTTTGGCAGCCTCTTGCTTTGCAGAGTTAAGCATACTAACAGCTGTGCTTCAGAATTGTTTTTAGAAATGCAGGATTTGCAGTGATGAAACTCTCACAATTCTCATCTCTCAGGCTCCCTCTGTGGCACACAATGACGCACCGCAGTGTGGCTGTCCCTATTTCCCTCTCTTGTTTTTCCACTTCTAGCCGTGGTACCAGGGTGCTGGAGTCCTCTTGGAGTTTATGGTTAGAGGTATTGAGTTTTTTAAAAAGAAAGCTAAAATCCTCCTCTCCCATGGGCCAGTTCTGTTTACTGTAAATACAACTGTATTTTCAGTGAAGATGTCGAAATCCCCATTCATACCCAGCATCATGTTGCCATTATACACTACGGGCTACTGTGCATAGCAGTCAGGGTTAGGTAAGGGAAGGGCTGAACACAGGTAGCTGTCTTCCAAAATCAATTGAGGCAAGTTTACTTAAATGCCTAAGTTTGAGCCCTGGCCCCACGGGAAGTACCAGGGCATTTGCTATGTCTTCCAGTAGTGCTTTGTTTGAATGCGGTCACATAGAGGCATAATTTTCCCTGAGGTATGGTCTTGGGTCTGCTGGATAGAGATCCCCTATAACATTTCTCTGTAGCTCAGAATAGAAGGATGCTCTTTCATTTTAAAAACAAACCAACCAACAAAAAAGAACAGAGTGCATTTGTTTATCTTGTGTAGCTGTGGAGATGCCATGTGTCTTGCTCGTATCTCACATGATGAGCTGTCAGCTCTCCTAGCTGAAGTGTGTAGTCACGCTGGCGGAGTACTTGCAGGAATGCCATTATGATGCTGGAAATGACATTGGTCATGCAGGTGGGGTCAGCCTCCTGTCACAGGCCCTCACCAACCAGTACCCAGTGGATCTGCACTGCTGGTAAAGAGAGACATGCCAGCTTCTGCACTGACGTGCAGACCAGATTCCCAACTGCTGGCAGTTGCTGCCTTCTCACAACACTTTCATTGAGAGCAGAAATGCTAACACTTGCTACCTATCCCAATCACAGCCTGGGTCGTTGTTTTCTGCCTCCTAATAGTAGCTTAGTAGCTGTGATGCAATCAGTGCTTTTAATTTCTTGATCTCAGATATTGACCAGTGGCTCTGCTACATCACTGAGAATTACCTGCAGTCATGGGTGTTTAAAGGACATCTGATCAGGTTTATTCTTGTTGTGAAAAAAAAGATAATAAAAAGCATTGAGTGTTTCCCTACCTGCTGTCGGCCAACACTGAGTGAGCACTTCTGTAAACCCCACTCAGATTGTTTATACATACATGGGAGATGTTTTGATTTTTTTTTAAGCAGATAGAGTGGTTTGAATGGTGAGAAAATGTGTAAATCGCCTTCATTCTATAATTTTTAAAATTTCCCATACATCAGCAGACATGGAAAAACAAAAGTGCATCCATACTCAGGTTTATCATCCAGGCTATTACAGCTGTCATAAGTGAATTCTCAAGTTATCTTCTCTGTGAGAGTTTTTAATAGCTATATAGTATAACAAATGAAGGTTGAGCTCTTTTTTGAAATTTATCGTCTCATTGAAGTGACGGAGAGCTTGTGTGGCGTAAAAAGGTCAGTTACTACGTTAAATATAACGTTTTGTTTTCATCTCCTACTGTTCTTGCAGGGAACTAAAATGTTTCAGACAACAGATGTGGAACACTTAAAATATTTGGAATATGTGGGAATATGCTGAGGGACCACCTGTCCTGCAATGCGAAAGACAGTATTGGTTTATTACGCTGGCAGTGAGCAGGGGGAGTTGTGCACTAAAAGTAAAGCAGAATGAAAACCACGGAGTAACTATACTAGGTTGACTTTACTCAAGAAAACAGCAAAGAAAGATGAATCAACAAGTTAATGATCATTAATACTTAGCTAATAATCCACATTTGAGGTTCCCTTAATAAGTGTAGCCTGGAGCACCTATACAGTCTCAGGAAGCTCATGATTGAGAGGAAAATAAACGGATTTTATCTGATTTAGTCTAAACAAGATATTTTATTTATTGTTCAACTATTTCCACTAGTCAGATCCTATCTATTTAGTTACAAATTAACAATTACAACTAGTAATGAATACATTGGTTCTCCTTTGTGAAAACAACAAAAAAACACCCAAACCATTTACATATTATAGAAGACCAAGGGTTTGGTAATAATTTGGATTCCTTTAGAGCCTGAGGATCTGAAGGTGATTTGTTGCTGTTGTCTGTTTTTTTACACGTTTACTATTTATTGACTAAAGTTAACAAATGCTGTTTCACAGATCAGGGAACAAAGGCTCAGATAGGATCAGTATGTAGCATTTGCATTTCTTCATTTGGAGTTCTGGCATTTGAACACCCACAATTTTTTATTATCTTCTTCCTTCAATGATTTTTTAAAAAGGAGGATATTAAAATTGGGATGATAGCTACTTCCCTGCCTCGGGGAAGGATTGTGAAGATAGTTAATGTTTACAGCAGTTCCCCCCTCTTTTCCTCCCTTCAACTATTGCATGAAACTACTATTATGCTACTATTGCGATAGGCAAGCTTAGGCTGGGAAACAGTACTCCAGGCTCTGCTCTAATAAGTGGAAGTAGTGCATAAATCAGAAAGAAATACATGAACTCGGATTCATCCCTTGCTCTATGGACTTTGGAAACAGTGAAGTCTGGTTACACTTAATGGCTTTAGTCTCTAAATTTTGGGTATGGATGTGAAGCTCCCTTTCAAAACTGAAATCTCTATCTGGCAGTACATGCCTAGCGTTGGTGAATGAAACAGCTGTTTGTGCACTCTCTTGGTTAGGAATGATAGAAAAAGTCAGAACCACATTAGCAGTGTTTCCCACAGTGGGTAGAATTCTCCCTGCCCTTGGATATAATGGCTTGGTGCTGTATATGGTGCAAACAAATTACACGTACTGTGGGAGCCACAACTTTCAATATCTCAACCTTTTTGCATGCAAAAATCCAGCATTAATTATGCTTTTTTACATTTAGAGTTCCTCTTCTTTGCTGGAGGGAGGTCTTTGTGATTAAAAGAAGCAGGTTTCATTGAGCCAGAGGAGTGCTGCTCTTGTCCTCTTTTTCACCTCCCCTCAGGGCAAAGACCAACAGCTTGAGGGTGACCCCTTCAAGAAGTTTCACTGAAAAGGAAGATGAGAAAGGCTGGACAGGCTCTTTCTAATGCTCTGTGCTGGAGCCAGGAAAAGGCAGCTGTTTCTAGCCTTTCTGGGTGTCCCCCCTCCTTTTACTGGTGGCTGAGAGCTGGGCTTGCTGCCATATCTGTTTGTCTGTCTGTCTCATGTTGTTTTTCTCAGAGAGCTTCAGAGGCCAGTTGCCTGTAGTCAGTTGCTGGGAACAGAGGTTGTTCCTTGTATCGTCTTAACTCTCCATGCCAGAGTGTTCATGCTTGAATAGGAAACAGCAAGATCTGTCAAAATAGCTCTTTTCTTTGGGGCTTTGAGGCTGCATTCTCCACGGCCATCTGTTCCCTTTCACCCTTTTGGACATTGTTGCTATTTGAAACCAACCACTCTTTGCTCTCTCCCTTTCCCTTGCCCCCCGCTACCCCCCCAAATCTGGGAAAAAGGGGGAAAAAAGTTGTTTCTGGCCCCGGCTGGCCTCTAGTGAGTTCAACTATTTTGTAGTCCAAGGATTAAAAATGATATTTTGCAATTTTTTATTTTTCACTGGCTTTAAAAATGTAATATGTCTCAGGAGGGAAGAGTAACTGCAGTCCAAAGATCATTTTGGATTTATGCATGGCTCTCCACAGAGCACTCGGGTGTCCTGTCACTGGCTGATGCAGACTATAGGGAAAACTTGGCACATCTTGGAATACTTTGCTTTATAGCAGGAACAGAAGGAACCTCCTATAGTTGAGGCTGTATAACTGTTTCCCTTCTAACCCACTGTCTTCAGTCAGAAAAGATTATCAGGATGAAATTTTCCAGTCTTGGTTGTTGCCCAAAAATTGAAATTATTTACTTAGTTTGAGATAAAGTAAGTCATTCCTTTTTAAGAATGAAATGAAGAAAAAAGTGTATGCCCCCTCCACTCTGGGATGGGGGACTGCACTCTGAAAAGGGGGACTGACTTGCTGAGAACCCCCTGGAAAATCTGTGTCAGTCAGGGAGTGAAGCCAGACCCCTGTAATCCCAGTCATTTAAATATCCTCCATGTTATATACCACTGCTAGTAGACAATCAGGACTTGAGCCTATTCCACTTAGTAAGGGGGTGGAAACAACAGCCCAGCTGAAGTGCATTTACACTAATGAACACAGCATGGGCCACAAACAAGAGGAGCTGGAAGCCATTGCTAGGCTAGAAAACTATGATGTAATTGCCATCATGGAAATGTGGTGGGACGACTCACACACCTGGAGTGCTGCCATGGGTGGCTGTGAACTCTTCAGGCGGGACAGGCTAGGAAAGAGAAGTGGAGTTGCCCATTCTGTTGGAGATAGTTTTGATTGTGTAGAGCTAAAATATGCTAACGATAGGGTTGAGTGCTTGTGGGTTAAAATCAGTGGAACCCACAGTAAGTCAGACATAGTGGTGGGAGTCTGTTGTCAACTGCCCAGCCAGGACAAGGAAACCAATGAGCTCTTCTACAAGCAACTGGGAGAAGTCTCATGATCGCTGGCCCTCGTTCTTGTGGGAGACTTCAACCTTCCTGATACCTGCTGGAAGTATAACACAACAGAAGGGAAATGGTCTAAGAGGTTCATCGAGCGTATGGAAGATAACTTCCTTACACAACTGGTGAGTGAACCGACCAGAGAAGGTGCCCTGCTGGATCTGCTGTTTGTGAACAGAGAGGGCCTTGTGGGAGAGGTGACTGTTGGAGGACGCCTGGGGCTCAGTGTTCATGAGATGATAGAATTCTCAGTTCTTGGAGGAGTAAGGAGGGGGGTCAGCAGAACTGCCACCTTGGACTTCCGGAGGGCAGACTTTGAACTGTTTAGAAGGCTGCTTGGTAAAGTCCAGTGGGAGACAGTTCTAAATGACAAAAGAGCCCAAGAGAGGTGGATGCTCCTCAAAAAGGAAGTTCTGGCGGCGCAAGAGCAGGCCATCCCCGTGTGCCGTAAAATGAATCGGCGGGGAGGAAAACCAGCTTGGCTTAACAGAGAGCTCTGCATTGGTCTCAGGAAAAAGATGAAAATATATGAGCTTTGGAAGAGGGGACAGGCATCTCAGGAGGACTACAAGGAGCAGGTGAGATCATGTAGGCAAAAAATTAGAAGGAATAAAGCCCAACTGGAACTTCAACTGGCCAGATTTATGAAAGATAATAAGAAATGTTTCTTCAAGTATATTAACAGCAACACGAGGACCAAGGAGAATCTCCCTCCTCTACTGGATGCAAGGGGAATGGTAGTAACAAAGGATGAGGACAAGACAGAGGTACTTAATGCCCCTTCTTTGCCTCGGTCTTTAATAGTAAGGTAAGATGTTCTCTGGACTCCAAGCCTCCTGAGCCAGAAGACTGGGAAGACGATCCCTCAATATTCCAAGAAGACTTGGTTAGAGACCTGCTCGGTCAATTAGATGTCCACAAGTCTATGGGGCCGGATGGGATACACCCAAGAATATTAAGAGAGCTGGCAGTGGTCCTTGCCAAAACCCTTTCCCTCATCTACCAGCAGTCTTGGCTGACTGGGAAAGTGTCACTAGACTGGAGACTGGCAAATGTAACTCCCATTTACAAGAAGGGTTGGAGGGAGGATCTGGGGAATTATAGGCCTGTCAGCTTGACCTCGGTACCGGGGACCGTCATGGAGCAGATCATACTGAGTGCTATCACACAGCACATGCAGGACAGCCAGTCAACACGGGTTTATGAAAGGCAGGTCCTACCAGACCAACCTGATCTCCTTCTATGACAAGGTTACCCGGTTAAGAGATGAGGGGAAGTCTGTGAATGTGGTGCACCTGGACTTTTGTAAAGCATTTGACACCGTTTCTCACTGTATTCTGCTTGAAACTGGCTGCCATTGGCCTGGACGGGCACACCCTCTGCTGGATGAAAAACTGGCTGCGTGGTCAAACCCAAAGTCTGTGGTAAGTGGAGTTAAATCCAGTTGGAAACCAGTCACAAGTGGTGTTCCCCAGGGCTCAGTACTAGGTCCAGTCCTGTTAAAGAATTTCTTTACCAAAGGGGTGGTCAGGCACTGGAACAGCTGCCCAGGGAGGTGGTTGAGTCGCCATCCCTAGAGGTGTTTAAAAAATGGGTAGGTGACTTTTTGAAGGACATTGTTTAGCAGAAGATGGGTACGGTTGGACTCTGATCTCTGAGGTCTTTTCCAACCAGAAGATTCTGTGATTCTGTGGTTCAATGATTCTATATCCTACCTCTGTGCATATGTGTCTAAGTACATAAAGACCTATGTTCTGAACCACTGAGCCACTGTGGACTCAGCATGTGCTAAAATGTTTTGTCATTCTTCTTATAATGAGAGGGAAGATGTCTTATAAACATGGGCATATTGGGTGTGCAATTAAAAAAGAGTGAAAGTGGCCAGTTAACATGTGTCATGAAGGTGCTCGAGGCGCTCAGATGCTCTGCGGAGTGTGTGTGGAGGGTTCGCCAGGCCAGCCCAACAGGCATTTCTTCAGAGAGTAGAAGTGGATGGGCCACCATCACAACCTTCAGCTTGTGTCACGGGCCTCTCTGTGCTGGGAAATAGATGCAGCCATTGAGGCCTGTACTGGCAAATGCAGGCTTGTGGTTAAATACTAGTTAAGAAGTGCCACAATCAACCCTGACGATATTCATTGTGAGATAATCGAGTCCCTTGTTCTGCATTTGATCGACAGAGTTAAAGTCGCACATAGCAATTTTTACATTTAGTGTTGCCTAAATTTTGTGTTCCTAATCATACAACCAAAACATTCTTTCAGTGTTGTTCTAGAGATGGATAATATTAAGAGGTTGGCCAAATCTGAACTCCAGATGTGAACAGCTGTAATTTGCAAACAGTCAGCTCTAGCCCCCAAATGTTTGGCTAACCTCTGTGTCATGTTGCGGGCTGAAAGAGAATTGTTTCATTTATTTACACCTAGAGGGAATTGTAACTCTTAACTATGGGACCAGTTAAGAACATTGAAAGGTAATTTTCAAAGAAATTATGATGGTCATCATGCAAAGTAAAGCAATTTGCTCAGTTTGCATACTGAAAAAAAGTCTCAACTTGAAGTACAATTTAACATTGGTTATTAAACATAGTCCTGGTGGTTAACAACCCCACCCTGGACTCTTAATTATTGCATGTTTCAACCCTCTATATCAAGAAATCGTCACTCACTGAGTTTCAAAATGATCTGGAAAGAGGACCACTGCTCAGGAGTGAAAAGGACAGATAACTTAATTTGCTAGTTCAAATCCCTGGAACTAGGCTATGATCAGAAATTTTTATTTGCTAAAGGTTTTTATGCTGGGTATGTTGAAAAACGTCCACCGTAGTGCAGGCAGAATGTCAGTGCTGGTGTTGATTGAGCCAACTCAGGTGCTGGCAGTGAACTGGCTGTAACAGCACAAAGCTCTCTGTGGCTTCTTAGCAGAATGTATTTACCAAGGCAGACCTTAGCTTGCAGACACCTACTGTCCTTTTGCATCTGCCATGTATGCATACCATCAGCCTACTCGCTGGGAAATGGACAGCCATGTCAGAAACACCCCCAGTATGTGAGCACTAATCGGTGCTTTTATTGGCCACTGCGATGGAGAACTCAATGTGCAACAGAAACTCGCCTCTCTCCCTCCTACCCCCTTCACCCTTCTGCACCCTGACTCTCGAATGTAATTTAAGGTTCGTTTGCAGACTGGCTCCTACCTTGCTTGCATTACTGCTGCTTTTGCCTACACTGTGTCCCCTTTGTGGGTATGAGAGCTAATCTGCCAGGACACCCTTTCTTTGCCAGAACATATTTTATGGGGAAAAAAATGTACACTATGAGAATACAGTCTGTGCAACGGACCACAGCATCCTAATGTGACCATGCTGCTGTGAGCTGTATTCTGAAACTCACTGTGGTTTCAGAGCTACATCTCCTGCTCCTCCCCTGAGATGTATTAGTTTTTGTTCTGCCTTTGGGATTTAGCCATTTAGGCATCCAAACTTTGGACTGTTGGTTTTTTTTTTGTCCCTGTCAGGGAGGAGTGGGACAGCTGGCTCATTTGATTCTAGCCTGGAAAGTTCGGAATTGGCAAATCCAGATGATGGATAAGCACTAGCAGAGACTGATGAAGTTCAGCAGCTGAGATTAACCACCCTGGGAAAATCAGATACAATAATACCATGGCTGTGTAGGTCAGAGGGCCGAGGCTTGCAGCATGCAAGGCTTCAGTTGCTCTGACAGTGGGATTCAAAATCTCAGTTCTTTATTCAAACCTTAAGGGTCCTACACACGTGTAATTCTAGCATTCTGCCCCCTCCCTCCTACATGCTTTCTGATTAATAGCATGATCTGTTTAATTCCCTAAGGGAACTTAACCAAAAAAATACAGCAATAACTTCTAGCATGATTGGTGAGGTGATAATTAAAAGCATTTTCTGGTTCAGACAGCCCTAGCATTGCCAGATGCCATTACTGGGCAAGCTTTGTTTTGCAACCTATGCATCCTTTATATGTGCAGGCAGGCAAAATTCCAGATCTAGGTTGTTTGTTTTTTTTTTTCTTTCCACCCCCACCCCCCCCCCTCCCCCTTTTGATCAATGGTTTGGGATTTTATTTTCTGGTCTTGGAGAGATAGGAATAAGTGACTGCACAGGAGAGGTTAGATGGAGGAAGCTGCTTTGAGCTTTAGTGGTGAGCAATGTGGGAAAGAACTTTGGGTCCTAGGAGACTGCTGTAAATTAGTACAATTCTGGTTTTAGGAAACGAGGGAATTTCTCAAGAAACACCATTAGAAAGGGAAGGAGGAGGTAAAGAATTTTTCCTTGGTTACTGAAAGGAATTGACTTAACCACTGTCTTCTACTTGGTCTTCACCATCCCTCCCATCAAGCACTACTCATTTGATCGTTCACACTAGCAATGCGGCAATGGCAGAGTGCCGGAATCTCCTCACTTTGTGGTGTGTTGTCAGGCCACAGAGGCAGAAAGTTTACACCCATAAAAAGAATCTCTCTGTTCCCAAGCATCTCAACTACACAATTCCCTGATTTGGGCCGAGTTGCAGGTGCTGTAAACTACCAGCTGTCTTCCCACCTCCACACATCTCCTGAGACCTGACCATTTTGGTCATGGCTGGCAGATTGTCTGGCAAGAAATCAGACCAGCTGGATTTTCTCATTTCTTAATATCAATGCCTTTTTTAGGTCAGCAGATAGAAGTATCAGTACTGGCATGTGTGTGCTTCTCTCCCTGCCTGTCTCTCTTTCTCAACTCAAAACAGAATCAGTGTGAGCTCAACCAGGGAATGAGATCCACTGGTGCAAAACACACTGGTAACAGTGGGCATGCTGATGTGGGATTAAAAACAAATCAGCATCTGTCCAGTTCTTGGAAGACCCCTGTAGATTATTTTTTGGGGGTAGAGTAATGGTTAATATTACTTATTTGAAAAAGCTTCTAATGTTTCATGGAGAATATTGAAAGTCTTTATGTATAGTTTTGCTGACCTGTCAAATATTTTGGTTTGTTTTCCTTCATTCCTTAGGAAAGATTCCTTCTAAGTGGGGAATAAGCAGCAGCAGCTAAGAGACTCTTAAACTGCAGTTCTCTTGAAAAGAAGGTCTTTAGGTCAGGAACTATCTTTTTGCTGTCTGTTTGTATAGTGGTTTGCATATTGTACATGAGAGCTCTAGGAGTTGTCATATAGAAATAATGAGCGGCTGAGAAGAAGAAAGTAGAAGACAGAAAGACCTTGTTCTTGATCTAATATCAGATTAACACTGTAAAAATCACTCAGAATGTGTACACAGATACACATAAATGATAAACAAGAAGTGTGAAAACTCACCTGTTTAGGGCATATGAGATAAATAAGCCGTATTGTCCAAAATAAAAAGTGAACTCATTCCCTCTCTGTCACGTTCACAGTTGTCTCCATCAGAATTTTGCAATTGGAGTCTAGAAGTGGCAATGTTTGGTATCTTGATGATGATGACTGAATCAGAACAGTCTTTTCAGTGTGATCTCTGGTAGGCATTTCAGTGCAGCAGTAGTAGCACAGCTACAAACTAGGGGTGGTCAAAAAAATTTCCATTGAAACTGGTTTTTTTTAACTGGGGATTAGTAAGGGTTTGCACTTAATTGCGCTGTTTGCTAAGTATATTTTTTTGGCTATACTACTGAAAAAAAGGAAAACTAGATTACACATAATTGATTACTAAACAATTTCAGCTTCCAACTAAAATATTTTTCCTTATTTTTAATTAAAAAGTGAAGTAAGCTAGAATAATTGGGGGGAGGGGGTGGTGTGCACAGATTTAGAGCTAAGTGGTTTTGAGGACTAAAATTGCCAGATTCTTTTTCTTTTAAAAGGAGGAGAATAAGCATTTTAAAAGTTAGAATTTTTCTGTGACTGATTTTGTGGCCAAGCTTGATTTCTCAGAGCAGCAACTGGTTTTCCTGCCATATGTCCTAAATAATACGAGGCTGTATGAATGCTCTAGGAAGTAATTTTGATTTTTCTCCTAGGATGAATGGGACTCTGCTATTGATATGCTTGCATAACCCATTAACTGAAACAGATCTGTGCAGTTGGAACAAGGAGCAACGTTTCTATTTGTACAAATCAGTAATTTGTGTTTGGTAATTACCTAGGTGTACGCATAGATTTTGGTCCGTGCTTTGTTTCAAGCAGGAGATATCAAATGGAGTCTAACTAGCTGTCTGCTGCTAGGGCCATGGCTTTAGTGTAAAGGATCCGTTTTTTTTTTTTCATCCTTGCCCATTTTCTGTTAGTTTTGTGAAGGTACAGGACAGGAAGAGGTTGGGATGTACCTTGGCTGACCAGTGAAGAGAGAGAGAGAGAGAGAGAGAGAGAGAGAGATGTTCACCTTTGTAGGGTAAGAGAATCAGCAACAACGTTTGCCTAAAGAAGCAGCTGTGAAAAAGGGCTGAAAATGGCAGAAGTCAGCATGTGGGAGTTTGAAGGGCACTGTGGTTACTTACTGCACAGATGAGTTTGTCCTGTGGGTTGTTTTGTACTGTGAGATGGGTTTTTCCACCATAGGATATTTTTATACTTGCACTTTCTGAGTAGGTGAAGATAGAAAATTAGATTGGAGGTTGAGGGGGTTTTTTTCTTTTTTTTCTCTCTTTTTTTTTTCCCTCTCCATGCTGGTGTCATTGTTAGAGATCTGCACCAAAAATACAGACTAAATGCAATGCAGGTGAAAAGCAATGATCTTTATGAGTTCTGCCAGTGAACCGGAAAGCTGCACAGCCTGAGCAGGAGGGAAAGTACTTTCATTCTTACTGCGTGGTGTCTTGTTTGTCTTGTGCTCAGTAGTTTAATGCTTTATAAATATTTTCTGTGTACTTTTGGAGAGTTTTTTCCTCCTTTTTGATACATCAGACTTTTATCAAGATGATTTGATGCTAAGATTTGAGAACTGGTTTCTTCTCTATTTTGTTATTTAACTCTCATATTGTGCATTGAACCCTCTTTTGCGTTTGATGAGGAAAGATTTTTCAATTACCAAACTGATAGAGCCTGCAAAGGGGCCCAGTGGTTGGGATGAACCTGCCAGGCAATGACTTTCATCTGGAAAGACATGAATCTATCTGAAAATGTGGAAAGGGTGGAATTCATTGTTCTGTGCAGTTACACCAACAAGGAACAGATTTTTTTTTTTTAATCAAAAGTATAATCAAATTCTGCCTGCAAGGACTTCCTGCATTTAAAAATGTTGTTTTAAGAAGTCTGTTTTATTTGATTCAAGACACTGATCTAGTTATCGTAATTTTCATAGGATAAGACACTAATGAAACTGAAGTTCCTTCATGATTAAGTCCCCTTCAACATTATTTGCAACAATTGGGACTTGGCTACATAAAGATTTAGTCTTCAAGATGGTACCTCCTTATATGTAAAGAATGAGAAGGTCTTTGAGACCATGTCTGTGTTTGTAATTCTCTGGTTGGACACAATAGAATAACCCCAGAATCAGTATTGAGCTGAATAGCCTAATCCTTCTGTTTCCTCCAGTGAAAAATGCAAGGTGAAATCAACTCACTTTGCCCATCCTACCTATCTGTGGCATTCATCTCAGTGATAAGGAAGGTACTCACAGAAGATTTGTTTTAATTGCACTGATAGAGGGAAACAAAATTAATCTAGCCCTTGTGTGTAAGTAGGGCCAAGTGTTGTTGCCCAATTCTGCCAAGAACTTCTTCGAGGGCAGTGAAGCCCAGTGTGAACCACTTCATCTGTCTGGAAGCAGCACTGCAGGCCTCAGTTGAAGAATCACCCTTTCTTCTTTGATTTGTTCTCCCCAGTTGTGGAGATGCTTTTACTTTGCATTTGACTCAGACCACAGGAAGCTTTATTTTCACTTGTGACAGCTTGTTCACTTGTTCAGTGAGAGTGAAGCAGCCAGTTCCTTCCTTATGCTTGTGATCCAGAACAGATACTGTCTCTACCGGTGTCTCTGCCTGTGCCCTGAAGAGCTCAATTTTACAGGAGATGGCAGAACAGGCACCTCGTGCAGTCCTCGGCCTCTCTGCTGACGTGCCCTTGAAGGCTGATTTAATGCTAGTGGTTTGTGGGAGGAAGGAAGGAGTGTTTACAGAAATTGAAATCACCACTTTATTTCACCTGAATTGGATCTGAATACACAGAGCGGGGAACTGTTTAGAGGTTGTTTCCAACCATTCTACCATTTTCCCACCTTCACCTTCCAATGGTAGGATCCCATCTCTGTGCTTCTGGACACCGACTCCTTTTTCCATATACCGCATCCATAAACTGAGATCTGCCACCTTTCTCTCATCTGTCTGCCAGCCCTGTTTTCTCATATGCTCCCTGTGTTATCCATGTCCTGAGCAGAAACCATCACGCCAGCTGTAGTCTAAACTGTAGAGATGGGAACTGCTGCATTGCAGCTGATTGCACATCACTGACTCTGTGGAAGCATCCACCCCACAGCATGAAGAAGCATCTTCATGTCACAGCTCAGAGGTGTTGTTCCATACCACTCTGAAGTGGTTCACAGTGGTTAGACAGTTTGGGGAGTTCTGAGCAGAGACCAAAGTCCCTTATGAGCCTGTTTTCTTCTTGGGCCAAAATTGGTCTGATGTGCCTATCTCTAAGCAAGAAAATACCAGGGTTTGGAAGAAAATATCACTGAAAATATTGCTGAAAAATATCACTGTCTCTTTAAACAGTATTATTTGTCCACTTCCTTTGTCCACTTTTTTAATGACTAAGTAGTGGTTGAAATAACAGAAAAGATAAGCCTGAGTGTTTTTAAGGCCATGCTTGAATAAAAATCTGTTTTCTTGACACATCCTCTTTCCTTCCTCAGAGATACTTACTATCTTTTTTAATTTAGAGCAAGGAGAAAGAACGAAGCATGTGCTGTCACTGCCCTTGAACTTTTCTGCAAAGCTGGCACTGTTTCCTTCTGGGTTTGCTGCACTTCTTGTTTGTTGGCTTCTCTGTCTGCCTAATGCATCAGCTTGCAGAAGGATCCCTTATAAAATGGAAACCTTTCCTGTGAGGCATTCCTTTCCACCCTGTAAAAACTCTTCACTGTAAATTTGCTCCAGGCTTACTGACCACTTTGCACCAGAGTCATAAATTTGAATAACTTCACAGAAGGGGATTTGCCTGAAAATGGATCACAAGCAGCTGTCTTCAGAGAGGGGCTGACACGGTATGGTACAGCTGGCTTTCTCATGTATAATAAAATAAAATAAATGACAGTAATTAGCTGCTTGTTCTGCCACAAGCCTTACATCTCTAGCACTTCGGTTCACTTTGGGACAGGTTTTATGCCTGGAAGGAATGTATAATATGGAATTTCTATGGAGTGATATCTCTGTAATATCAGCTGGCTCCAGTCGTTTCACTGCTTAAATGCCTGGCTCAGGATTGAAACATCAAGATGTTACTCCTTCTGTTAGCTAATAGCAGAGACACATAATTTCAGGGAAGTTTGGATGTGAGCTTTGTAACTGTTCTTTGCCAAGAGTAGCTACTTGTATAAAGTCTGGTCTTTTTGTCTGTAGTTGGGGATCTGCAAGCAGCAGTAGGTGAATTTCTTTCCAGTGGTGTGGAGCAGTGGCTTCCAGCTACATACAGGGGTGCAGTTACACCAGTTGTGAGGAGAATGCCTCTACAACCACCAAAACGCATAATCAGCTGCCTCATTTGAATTTTATCATTCCTACTCATTTCTAGTAGGTGGGAAAGAAGGACAAGGTTGACTACAGGAGGAACTTGCAACTTATTTCATATGACAAAGAGAGGATTGCAAAACTTTAATGGTGCTTCACTGTCTGTTTTTCTCCTTTAGCCTGTTTGTCCAGTCATGGCATTTTACTTTTAGTGTATTAATACAAAACCAAGAGTTTTTAGAACCTAATGCACTTAATTAAGTAACTTGCTTTAAGTAATTTTAATGGAATGGAATACAGACCTTCAAGCACCCTGCACACTTAAGCCTGTTCTTTTCTCCAGTTGGCAAATTAAACCCAAAATGTAGATGGAGAGAAATGATTATCAGCAAATCCACCTTCATAACAGGGATGGATTATACTAATTAACAGAATAGCATTCCCAATACTGAAACTTCAGTTAGGTGCTTCTGTGGTGAGTTATTCAGGTGGATGTTTGATACTTGTCGAGGTACTAAAACCTTTGTTCTGTGGAAAGAAAAACAGCCATCCTTCGTGGATGGCAGAGCTGTAGCCTCTTCTCAGACTAGAACAGATGTTGTTCTTGAGAAGCAAGTATTGTGCATGTTGCAGTGAGTTCCCATGGTGTGGGAAGTAATTCAGACAAGTACAGAGTCCAGACTCCTGTCAAACTATTGGCTTGAACCAGGTACTTTACTCATTTCTTTTGTAGTTCTTAAACATTTAAAGACCTAATCCAAATCCAGTTGTTGTTAATTGTACCTTGTATTACTTGAAGGGGGAGGTTTGAGGTCCTCAAGTGAGTCCTGTAGCACACTGCAATCATTCCAGGCCTTCTCTTCAGCCTGCTGCTCTCCTCTGCCTAATGCAGTGTGGTACAGTGTCCTCATTGCTTGCAAGCTAGCTGCAGCGATACAAAGAATGATTATTACTGCATGCCTACACTTTTGTTCTTACCCGTTGCTGCATATTTTTCCAAAATAAAAGCTTTAATGAATGAAGAAAATATGTTTCTGCTCTGAATGGGGGGGGGGGGGGGGGAAGATGTAACAAACCCCACAAACTTGTAAATGTAAAAGCAATGAAAGGTTTTAAACCTGAATCTTCCAGAAGCTGCACTGAGCCATGAATTGACTTTGTCATCTCAGTGGAGTACTGCTTCCAAATCCTAGTACTTAGAATTTAATTTTCAACATTAGGTGTTGCATTATTGATCATTTTGACAGAAACATAAGGCTGCCCTAAAGTTTGTATTGCAGAGTAGTAAGTGTCTGCTCTAGCTTTGACTTAAATAATGTCATGATACTCCTAGAGAAGCAATTTTGTTTGTTCCCTTGTAGATGAGAGGAATATCCCTGATGTTAAATCTGACTTTCTCTCATTCAGCTTCAGGCCAGCACTCACAGCTTTTTAACAGTATGGGCTGTCTGTCTCAAACAGTTCAATTTTCACCTTGCACGTGATCATTTATACCCACATAACAACTGGGATTTTGTTCTGAGTTTCTTTGGTGTGTCTGGCTTGCTCTCTTCTTGAAGTGTCACTTGAAGTACAAACAAGTCATGCATCGATCTATTAATCTTACACAGAACTTGTGGTAAGCAAAGGTGAAGGTCTCAGGCACCGACCTGCCTGCATATGTGTATATATATGGGTCTCTGGTTTCAGTACGAGAAAGCTCAGGTGGAATGGCAGTTCAACAAGCTGGATCATGTGACATTACTGGAAACACTTCTTTGTGTTGATTTTGCTGATTGCAGCAAAGTGCATTTTCCTTCAGGGTTGTATAAAGTTCATATGATTTCAGAGACACCAAAATGGTATTTACAGCTAAGGGGTCCCTTCTTTGCAAATCTTCAAAAAGGAATGAGATGCCTGATGCCATGAAGCAGCATTCAGATTTTTAGATCAGGATATTGTGGTACCACATTCTGGTCCTTTAGTTTACCTTTTTGTTACGTCATTGTACAGTGTCGCTCTGCTGGCCTGCTTCCCTCTCCTCTGTGCCCACAGAAAGCTTTGCTTGCTTAAAGAGGAAAAGGCACTGTGCATGGTGTACCTCCAGATATTTAGAAATTGTACCCAGGCTCTCCAAGAGGGTAGGGAGTGCTTTGCAATGTATCCTTAATTCTTGGCACTTTGTCTGGATATCAGAGGAGAACTCATGCTGCAGTTGTATAAATAAATCAGAAAGGTAGGAAACTGATGTTCTAGGGCCATCTATTTAGTACCAATTTTGATTACCTATCCTAGGGAAGAATCTGAGATGACTGATTAGAGTTTCCATATTGAAACATTCTCTGTGGTGCAATCCTGATGCAGTTTCTTTCATATTTGTCTTCAGGAGCTTCTGGAAGTGGGAAAGCTGGTTGTGTGACAGCAGCCCTTGGCAACACATGGAGTCACAGTGTCAACACCAGGCTCATACTACAATATCATGACTTTCCAACAAGACAGGTGAGAATTAACAATGAAGAAAATTTAAATAAATCTACACCAGCAGTGCTCAGTCAGCCTTGCCAGCTGAATCCTTCAGCCCCTGTGGTTATGCCATGTGTGTTGTGAACCTGGCACTCTACAGCCAATTGCTTATTTGGGATGAGAGGCAGTCAGTGTCCTTTGCTTTTCAGAGATGACCAGTCCTCCAGTGCCTCCCTGTGTTAGAATGGGCTTGTTTGAGTCACAGGACCTGGCACTGGCCTGTCAGCACAGACGTGCAGGTTCCTTTAGCTTTTAGTGCATTTCGTGTTATGGACACAAAGAGTACTCTTTAAAGAGCTTTCCCACGCAGGGATTTTGGGGTAGGTGTAGAAGGCTAGTCCTCTGCTATGATTGTTTTGCTGTCATCCTTTCCACTCTTTGTGCCAAATTTCAGCTGTGACTGTTAGGAGAGGGAGCACTCTATCTTCTGCAGTTACTGTTTGCTTGCCTGCACCAGCAAGCTTAACTTTGAGCAGTAAGTATGGTACCAATTTACCAGAAGTATGTCTGCAAAAAGAGGAATACTTACCCTTTTCACTAAGAGACTTCGTGGTTTTGAGTGAAATATAGGAGCATTTTTGAGTGCAATCTTCACCTCTTCATTTAACAAAAATGTGAAAAAATAGGAGGTGAGGCATTTGAGGTTTGATTGAGGGAATAACTTTTTTGTTTGTTTTTAAAAACATCATAACCCATTGTTTCATCTGTCCCTTGGGATGTCTGTGCTTATAATCTCTTTTGGCTTTGTCTATTTTGATTTTGCATTGATGTAACTCTTTCCAAAGGCTATGACCGTCAGTCTTAATGGTTTTCTGCTCGTTAGAGAGCTGTCAAAAAAATTGGTAACACAACATTTGTACCATCTTACTCATGTATCGTTACTACCCATATGCATTTAAATTGGTACTTCTGGTTTTACTGCCAGAACACAAGGTTTCTGTCTTATAGATTGTAGCCTTCAGAGCCATAGGAGAGTATTTTATTCTACTCATTAGCAGTAAAATTGTAGTGATGGCACTTCTGTTCCTGTAAGTAATGGGCACTGTGAAGGAGCTGTAGTCCTCTGGACTCTCACATAGTAGGTTGTATGTCAAATGTGCTTAGAAAAGGCATTTTCTGGACTCATTTCGAAAGACCGTGCACAGTTGTATAGAAACATACCCTTACTGCTGCTGCTTTTCTATGTTCTGCTTCTTAATATGGTCTGTAATGACTTCTCCTTTTCTACCTGTGTGTGCAGAACAAAGCTGTTCACAAATTTCCTGGACCACTTTGGAGGTGCATGAGAGGTAGAGTTGGCAAAAGCAGAAGGGCAGAAGCTGGGCTCTATGCTACTTCATGGTGCACAAAGTCAACTAAAAAGGATTAAGAACATTCCTCTGGTGGTGGAGAGAGGGAGCAGTTTTCCTAAAGAACGTTAGGTTATTAAATGTAGTTTTTCCTGATTTTGCTTGAGAAGTAATAATCACAAGTGTACGAAATGTTGTTTTCAAGCCTTTAAAATCCCATAATAGAAAAATATATTTTGATCCACATAAAAAAGTGGATCACAAGGGGATTTTAGAAAGTAGAATTCATTCTTTCTTCAGCCACTTGGCCTCCCGAAGATGCTCCCTGGCTCTGCTTTCTTGCTTTCTCTCCTCCTTTCCCCAGAGGAGCTGGGACAGTCTGTGGGATCTTCCCTTACATCTGAATTCCATAGTAACAGAGCCAGCATACTAATTCTCACTGGAAAATGCTACCCATCAAGAGAAAACGCACTTCCTGAGATGCACTGGGCCATGAGGCCCAAGGGTAGTATTATTCAGAATGTAAAGTGATAAGGCAGTTGTTAAGGAGGATTGAAGCAAGCAGTTTTCCAGAACCATACTACGTTCTGGCCAGGCCAGGCCACAGGACTGCTAGATGCTGGTTCTTAGTCAGGCAGTATTCATTTCTGGGAAAGCTCGGGGTTATAGTCCTGAAACTTTGGGGATTACCAGGGCAGTAGGTGGCAGAACGAGTGTGCAATAAACCTCAGGAAATTAAGCATAGAATTCTTACACCGGATTTTTTTTTATATATCAAGTGAAAGATTCCTTCATTTTGTTTGTCCAGCAGCCTTTTTCAGCCAACTGTCCCTTTTTCCACTCCACCCTCTGTATTTCTGGTGAACATTAATAAGACAGCAGCCAATTCAGCAAAGTAATGAAATTTCTGGGACATCTTGCATGCCTTAAAATCAATTAAGTTTGCTTTATTGCTTGGATAGGAAACAAACAGATGAACTTTCCTCTTTTGTCCCCTTCTAGAAGCCAATGGTCTTGGTTTTGGTTTTCTCCAGGACAGAAGTAACTCCACTGAGGAAGGGCAGAAGGAGGTTTTCAGTCTGCATTTAATTTCATTGTGCCACTGAAACCCAGTAGCATGGACTACGGTGTAGGATTCTTTTAATTGCTGAGGTGGGACTGAGCTGCCTGAATTCCACAGTGGTACAGGGGTGTAAGAGCTTGTGAGAACATGGGAAAAGTTAATTGTTAATTAGTTCATGAAGGAGATTTGCTGTTACTTTATGGATACTGATGCTTGGTTTTCCCTAAGCATGCTTGTAAGTAGTTGACCGTGACACCTGTTTTCCTGCAAGCCAAACATAAACATGCTGTCCTTTGAGTTTGGGCCAAAACCAATGGGGCTGTGCTAGAAACTGTCAGACACAGTTTACCCTTATGTGTATAGTTATCCTTCTTTTCTGAACTGGAGTTAGCAGGCTCCAAGGTTACTGTTTGCATTTGTGCTCAGCTGTCTTTGGGGGACAGCGTGGTAGGATTTAATACATTGGCATGCTATATTTAATGTTTTATTCTTACCTGTTGGAGATGGGCTGCTGGGTTAAGCGAGACACTGGCCAGGTCTGATAACAGCAACTTCTATGGCCCTGGCTTATTTTATAGTTTTCAAGGGATTTGTGAGACTCATAGTTTTGTGTTAATGTCTGTAATGTGTTTTGAAATGCTCAGATGAGAAGAGTACATAGAAGTGTTATTTTATAACAAATATGTGTTTACTTCTGGTATTTTCAACAAAGAGCATTTAGGATTGAGATATGGGCTGGAGCTTTCATGCTGTGCCAGGTAGGTGGTTGTGCAGAAATTTTCCTGCTTCAGGTAAAGTGCTTCAAATGCATAAGTATATGGTGACTCATTCTTAACAAAAAATCAAAGCAACCCCCCCTTCTCTCATTCAGTCTAATGCCAGACGTAACTTTTGTTGTGTCCTTGGTTACAGACCAGCTGTTTTGTTTTGCTCTGCTTAGTGTCATGTGAATAAGCCCTGAATAAGCATTCCAAAATTGTGATGCTGAAGTAACCATGGTACTTACTGGCATGGGGAAGGACAGGGAGAGAGCTGAGGAGAGTGGAAATGAAGTTTTACATTTATGTGACTTGCTGGGACCGACCACAGTGATTCTTTATTTTGCTATAATTTTGGTGAAGTTCTTTCAAATTGTACAGACGTTTGGCTGTAACTCTACCAATCATTGAGAAAATATATTAAAAATAGAAATTATATAACTTGTTGCAGTCATGATGGTTTCAGAGCATAAGTGAGACCAAATTTATCTCTCCCTGTAAAACATTCTAGGTAGTTGTTATGCGAACTCTGTAGCTGTTGGATAACTGTCCAGTTTTAAAGATAACATCTGGTGAGGTTTTCATCAGCTAAAAAGGAAAAAAAAAAACACAGAAGATAAAACAATTACAGGCAAAGTGAAAGAAACATACACAAACTACCAGTGGGTTAATACTTTCAAAATTTTGCCAGTGGTCTGGAGAACAGCAAAGATAGTAATGAGGTTTGGAAATGGCATCCAACTTTTATGTGTTGAAACATAATGGAAGATTGTAGCCTCACACTAGAAAGGGTTCTGATTACTTTGGTGACATGGGAATATTTTCTGGGGGGAAAGAAGAGGCAATGAAATGTAATCAGATAGAATATGTACTGTAATCACTCTGAGGTGGAGGGAATATTGGGAATAATACAAATAAAATACAGACAACATTGGTGTGTTTTCTTCATTGCTCTTTACATTGTCGTCTGCTGCCTCGGGTTTGGAGAGACTCAGAAGAGGAAGTCCCTGTACCCTAAACAAGAACAGAGGAAAGCTCTGTGTGGGGGGAGTTTAGCAGAATTATTAAGAAAAATGAAGTGCTATTCAGCAGCTGCAGTCTGTGTCAGGGAAACCTGTTCGTTCATATGCTACATTCATGTGATTCATTCATATGCTACATGAATCATGTGCATAGTAGAGTAATGCAGATCATGTACATAGTAAAATACTTTTATTCAAGTGTTTAGATGTATGAAAATCTGCAGATGGCAGTGGATAATGAGCTCCAGTAAGCAGTGATAGAAAAGCGTTGTGGGTATTGGTTTGTTTTAAAATGGAAGTGGTATAAAGTGTGTATCTGTTCTAATCCATCTTATTATATAATGTGCTTATCACATGGAAAATCAGCTCATGAAACACGAAGAGAGTTTAGTGGTTTGTTTTGGGTTTTTTAAAATAAGAATGATGGTATGGAGTCATACAAGGGATAAGAAATTTTGCAGGAAAGTAGATATTTTTTTCAGGTGAGGTTAATTTTTTATGGTTCTCCGTTATGAAATATGTTGCTTTTGAAGAAATAGCTGTGGAAAGACTGCAGGAGTTTGGATTCTGCAAACGCTTCCGTTTAAAGAAACAGTGGTTTTCCCTAGGATACACAGTTTCATTCTGAGACTTCTGCCTCACCTCTGCTATTGTTTGAATATTTTGAATAAAGAAACAATGAAAAGTTTTTATGACCTCAAGTTTCCCCACGTATGTATGCATCACATGCTTTAAAATACATAAATAAGATGCTTATGGGGTTTTTCGGGTTAAAAAAAGCTCTACACTGATAATCCTTATGACAGAGATCTTTTGCTTATCTGTAGCTCATATACAAGCATAAGCAGCTGTATGAACTTGAGTTGCATGTGAACAGGATGAAACTGGACACAATACAGAACTGTAGCATAAACAGATGATTATCAACACAGTATGATACTGAATTAATCTAGTAAAGTGCCAAATGAAAGGATGCCATAAAAATAGAGAAGAATCGTTAACAAGTTTGGAGCTCAGTCATCACTAGGTCATTTTCTTTCCTGACTTGTATGTTTGTTCATGTCTCTGCAGTAAGCTTTCTTCTTAATGGACTTGGAGGGGGATGGTCATGCAATATAAACATCACTGCAGCCCTCTCTACATTAAATGGGACTGGATTTATGGCCCTTTCCTCTTAACAGGACACTTTTATATAGAGAAAAATGTTTCCATGGTTCTTGAATGAGAATTCATTTACTCAGGTGCTAATATAACACTATTGAATTTGTTATCTAAGAATCTAAATAGAAATGAAAGGACTCTAGATGAAATGGAAAAGAATAGAAGAAAACCTTTAAATAGTTCATCTTTTTCTCTATCCCTTTTTTTTGATAAGCATTGCAGATTTTCTTGATGAAGATTATTCTAATGTCAGATTGACAAAATAGAGCAGCAGCTGTGCAAACTGCACACTTGTAGATCTGTAGTTCAAAGCACCCTAAACAGAGAAGTAGGAACATCTCTGAGGCAGAGAGGCAAATGGGTCATTAAGTTACAGTGGATCTTCTTGCCGAGGCTGGTGGCAGAGGTGGGTACTTTCTGTCAGATATCTTTGGCTGATAGGCCAGTCACCTCTCAGAGGAGGCTCCTCTTTGGTTGCTGCTAACCTACATATTTTCAAATTACTGTGCGAGCATTTGCTGACCAATCTCTGCAACGCCTATGCCTGGTGCTCATAACTGAGGAAACTGAGTCATAAATAAGTAACTGGCCAGAGCAAATCCTTCGTGGCTGGGAGCAGAGCTGGAATCTTTTCACTGCTTCTTATGTGCCACTAAGATTTATCTTGCTCAGCCTTTACTGCCTCTGTTTCAGACATTTAGGCAGCCTTTGTACCCCCTTATGCAAAGTTCCTCAGCTGTGAAGGTACTCTTTCTGCTTCCCTCTCCCACGTTCTCTGTAGATAACTCACTCAGTGAACTGTTTTTAACTGTGGTTACTCACTTGTCTCCTGATTATCGCTCCTTAGCATGCCATAAACTTTTCTTCATCCATGGTCACCATTAATAAAAGGTGAATGAAACTGAGACTTGTGGCTTGAGCTTCATGGCAATACTCTCTCTCCTTACTTGTTTCCAGTTTTTGTTAATATCATAGCTGATTTTTCTAAGCCTCAGCTCTAGAAGTCACCTTGAATGCCTATGTCTGTCTTTGCAGACATCAACTGTTACAAGCTGCAAGTTCCCAGCAAAGCGAGTAGCTAGTACTTCAAATTTTAGATGATTAAAACAGTTCTCTTGACTCTTATCTTCCATATTGGTTAATGCAACATGTTCATTTCTAGCATTATTAACCCCATTTCTTTTTTGCTTTTCTGAACATATCACAGAAAATAAAAGCATTACCTTGGTGAGACCTATTGAGTTACAGTGACAGTGCTCTTTTAATTTTCATGTGTTTTCTCAGTTCCTTAACGGGGAAAATGGCCTTTTGCCTTGCTGTCATTGATAACTGTGTGCCTTCATGTTAATCAGATAGCATATTCTCAGAAATCAGGGCTATGTCTTCTGTTCTTTATTGGGAGCCACTTAAAGGTCAGGATAGAAGCAGAAAGTTACTATAACAAAATCTGTTCTGAATATAAAGAGAGAACTTCATTCTGTGACACGCCCTTCACAAACACTGTATTTACAGTTCACTAAAACAACATAAAAATGAGAGGGAGAAAGAACCAGATATGACTTTCAGACTCTGGTCTGAGTTGTCTGAAGAATGTGCTATTTGTAAGCTTAAGCCCCTCTGCAAAGAGGGAATGAACACAAATCCCCATCGTGTTTACAAGAATCAGTTCTCTGACTTTGATCTGACTTCATTGTGAGTTTTCCCCTTAAAACAGTGGAATTAAACTAGGGCAGATTCTCTCATCAATATCTGAAGTGTATTAGGGCTTCTAACATGGCGATGACCAAAGTTGTTTATCCTTGGAATGCCTTGGTATTCCCTTGCCTCCTTTCTTCTACGAGATCCTCTCTTTCTTTTTCTTTTTTCTTGTTTCTTTTTTTTTTGTAATTGAAAACAGGCAAACTAAAATGTCTAACTTAAATTTAAGTGTTTATTAGTCGGAAAAGTTCTGCTAAGTCTGTCTTGGTATGTAGTGTACTTAAAGCTTGGAGGTATTCTTCATGGGGAAAAAGATCAGAATATCATTATAAAGGAATATGAGATTGATAATAGAAATAAACTGTAAAATAATATTCGGCATTGCGAATGAGTTTCTACTTTACATAATGAACATGCAAGCTGAAAGTGAAGCTAACACTGGAATGGTTAAGTTTATCAACAAAAAAATAATTCAGCAGTGTAATGCAGTCACACAAAGGCTCTGTGTAAGACTAGATCAGGCAAGGTATTTTCAAAGGAAAGAGAACAGTGTTTGTACCATTGTGGAAAGGCACCAGGGACATCTCTGGAATACTCCTGGACGTTTGTGTTCCAGTTGCTTTCTTCTTGCTTCTCTTTCTACTTACTTTCTTCCCAGGTAAGGTCTGTGCTAGACAGAATATGTTTATTGACATAGCAACAAGTTTGAGCTGTCACTGGTGAAAAAACAAACCTCAGATGAAGTTTTAAAACAGATAAACTTTGACATACTGTCTTCAGTGGGCAAAATGCATCGCATCTTCTGTGAAAAAGGAGAAATCAGACATGATCCCCATGTTCAGGGATTCCGACTTCTATGATACTTTAGACATATTAAGGGAGAATTATGCTGGAGTTTGTATATCCAGGATTTGTACTTCGAACTTGAATTTCTGCTTGTTCTATGAATCTAATGTAATTGAAATTTTCTAGATTGACAACACAGAATAATAACAGCCAGTGAGAGGCGTTCAAAATCTGCTGTACAGAAAACTGTACATTTTCTTAGCTCAGCCTTATCAGTATGTCTGCACTGGGTAGGATCAATTCATCTGGAAGGGTTTACTCCACATAGACTTTTTGGTCTTTGATCTTCATGATTCATCTATGGTGTCAGTACCTTTAGCTGTGATCTAAAAACAGGCTGAAAAGAAGAAATCCTCTTAGCCGCTTAGAAACTGAATACAGACTACTGACACACTTTAAGGAATAAAAACAATTTTGACATACCACTACCCGAGATGGACTACACCTTAAAACAGAGGGGATTTTGATGTTCTCCTATGTTGGTGACCTGTTGGAACCTGCCTGGCCAACTTTTATCCCATCTAACCATCATACTGCATCAAGAAGACAATAAAAATACATTATTTTCACAATATTACCTTCCCTTGGACCAATTGTTTTAACTGTTGGAAAAACACAATGGGAACAGAAAGGATGTGTCTGGGAGATGGTAGTCTGTCTCCACATTGCGGAGACATTGGAAGATGCCTGTGACTAAAAGGTAAAAGGCAGTGTAAATAGCTATCTGAGCCATCCTGCCTCCAGCTCTCACATGTGGTACTTGTGCTGTACTTTGAATAGGGAGAGGTGTGTCTTCTGGATACATATTAACAGAAAACAGTAAATTCCTCGATCCATATTAGAGTTCAGTATTTCTGACAGGTTTGTGATTGATGGACCAGTTCCACTTTTGAGGTACTGGTAGGGAGTAGTGTAAAGTGCAGCTGGTTAATGATTGTCTTCTTCCTTAAGTATTCATATTGGAGCCACACTAAGTTGCAGATAACTAAGCAGATTACTTGTCAATAAGTGCCACTGTCTTATCAAAAAAAGTGACAGATTAGGTTGGATTGTTAGTGCGCGAGGCACTGCTGAGGTTGTTCTCCACTGGAAAGAGCTCATTTGATTTATCTTGAATTTGCAGGGCTCTTTCACGTTTGCGTCAGAGTGATGGTTCATGGTCTCGTTTATTCGTCATTTCCTACAAGTGAGCCCTGAGTCTCTGGCAGAAGTCCTTGCACTAGTCCTGAGTTAACAATCAGCCTTGGCTTTTTCTGCCTTTTGACTTAATTTGACTATGCAGATGTCTCTGCAGTTCAGGTGTTTACATGCTCCATAGCACTGAACTGGAAGCTATGGAGTTTAAGTTTGCAAAGACACCTGGGTTGGCCTTGTACAGAGCTGACAGTGGTCCAGGAGGTTTGGCCTGGAGTCTGAGCCAATAAAGCCTTATCAGACCTGAGCCAACACTGCCATTTTACTCAACGAATTGGTATTTCTCATCCAGATGGTGTGTTTGTTCTTCATGGTATGTTAGTGATGTTATTTCTCTTATTGTCACTTTTATTCATCTGTCTAATAATAGTAAAAAACTCTGTACTCACATTCATCTGAAGATAGAAAGTCACCTTATCCACTCTTAACTTGTCTTGATGTTTCCAGCTAGATATGATACACTTCTCTCAAAAACAAGAGGAAACTGCTTTTTTCCTCCTTTTTTCGTACATTTTGTCGTACTTCTCACTTATGATCTTATAACAGCCATCTCAGTCTTTACTTGAAATAAATCATACTGATAGAATCATAGAATGCTTTGGGTTAGAAGGGACCTTTACAGGTCATCTAGTCTAACCCCTTGCAGGAGAAGGGGCATCAAATATGTTTAGAGCAGTTGCAAAGAATGAGGGAGGAAATGGTTCACCACGTCCATTATAGCTAGAGAAAAAGTAAGCAAGGAAGAATTAGGTCAGAAAAGCTCAGGTAAAGGAGAAGGTTGTGCCTGGGAACAGGCTGCTTGGAAAGCATGAGATCTCATCTCTTACAATCGATTTAGAGTTGCAAAGTGCTTTGCCTGGGCACTGTTTTGTCTGGGCGCTGGTGTGGCTGGGTGTTGTTTTATCTGGGCAATGATTTATCTAGGCACTGGTTTATCTGCACATTGATGAGCCTGGGCACTGATTGGCTGGGCACTGGTTTATCTAGGCCGTGCCGTGCTCAGTCCAGCAGGCTGAAAAGAGAAAATAAAAAGTGTAAATTAGCATGAAAAATATCAAGGAATTTCTTACTCATCTACATTAATTAGTATTATAAATATAGGAAAAAAAGCCAGGCAACTTCCTGTAGGAAACGTAATAAAGGTTGCCATTTGGGTGCCATTGCAGAAAGGGAAAGTTTGAGTAATATTTTTCATTAATTTCTTTTCCTACATTTGTGCATTTTCTTTGTCCTGGCTACGTTTTGTCCTTGAAACATAACAAAATAAGTTTTCAAAAGTTCACACCTAATTAAGACTCCTTATGCATGTGCACCAATTTTAATTTCTTAAGCATGATTCCCATGCAAGGGAATATGTAAAAGCCATAAATTCTACTTGCAGTAATTTTGTGAAAAGAATGACCATTATAGAATCATAGATTCATGGAATTTTTGGGTCTGGAAGCGTCCTTAAAGATCATCCAGTTCCAATGCCCCTGCTATGGGCAGGACACCTACCACTAGGTCAGGCTGCTCAAAGCGCCATCCAGCCTGGCCTTGAACACCTTCAGGGAAGTGTCTGATCCTTGCTTCTGTTTCTTCTCCAACATAAAAAGGTTTATAAACATGCTGATTGTTGTTTTGGGCATGTTGTCTTCAAAAATTTCAGATCTGATGGGTTATAAAGCAATGTTTCATGTCCTAAAGGGCTGCCCAGCCTTAGTGCATCTATGCCATGCACTGGAATGAGCCTGTTTGTCTTTGCCTGGTGTGGATTAGTGGGTATCCATTACCCTCTAGAAATGTAAATGAAGTCTCCTGAAACTTTTCATGTTTGTTAGGGAAATGATTTTCTAGGACTGTTATTCAAGGGTTGTGCATTCAGCATTACAGACAATGCTTATGAGACATTAAGCTTTCTTTGAACACATTGTTTTCTGTTTCTGTGGTAAAATCTCTCCCAGTAACGTGCTTCCTAAAGAAAATCTGAGTCTTGTTGAAAGACTGAAATTACATTTTAAATTAAATCTATAACCTTTTCTCAAAACCTGTAAAGCATGACAGTACTCAAAAAACACACACACTGCATCTGTATGTATTAGCTCACCAATTTCTTAGCATTTTTTCCCTTGTTCTTGTTATGTGGTGCCAGTGGATTCTAAAATATACTCTACTGAGGCTTTACGTAAGATAATATTGTTGTCTCTCGCATGTGAATTTAGCAGTGTTGTGTTAGCCTTTCTCCAGGGACTTTACTTTTAGGAACAAAACGAAGTGAATGCACAAAAAGAGCTGGAAAGGGTTTTTGTTTGTTTCATGTCAAAAGCATTTTGCAACCACTAGTGGTGGAGGGGAAATACTTATCCTGTTGTCTAGGACTTGGTTGGATCCCATTCTTTTCAGGCCAGGGCTGGGAATTTAGGGCTATGCCTTTACATCACAGAAGTATGTAGGGCACTGTTGTTTTTACTGATGTCCAAAACCAATGAATGCAGGATGGGGAGACCACACGTTGTGGTGCACTTTTACAATGGATTCATTTTCTTGCAATTTGTGGAGAATAACATTGAGCTTTTCCATCATTTAGAAAGCCAAAAGAAAGTGAAAGAATTAATGAGTATTGTCTAGGTAAAGATTTGGGACACATCAGAAACAGGCATCAGGGTTGAATTTGCAGTGGATACTTTTTTAACTGTAGAAGATTAATATGATGCTCAAACTATCATAATGAAGGTTCATAAAGATCTGAACAATAATAAAAGTAGTAAATCAGGGTGGCAATGCATATGCTAATTACTTACTTAAGAATGTATGTTCCTTATGTTTTGCTGGTGAATTACACTGAGCTGGTCCGCTCCATACAGCAATGAGGGCTGGGTGCTGTTTGGATCCCTACCTCGGCCGCCACACAGGCAGAGGAGCCAGCAGCATCTCTGTCTGAGCATGTGGTCCTGTGGAGGAGAAAGTGCGCAGCCGCTGGGTTTCTGTGCTGTCCTCCCTGAGGGTCCCGTCTCTTCCAGCAAGGCTGGCAGGCTGGGTAGAAGCAGCCATGTATTCTGAGAAGAACTGCTCTGGTCCTATTGTACTGTTACTTCCCTAGGAGTCCTTCCCAATCCAGGACACGTGATTCCAGGGGTAAGCCAATGTTCCAATATGTGTTGTAAATAAGAATTGTATCCTTCGGCCTTTTCTTATTTCCAGAACCGAAGTCAAACAGAACAATATGGAAAGCTCTGAAAAGCTACATAAACTTTATTTTCTGTTCTTCTCCCTACCAGTCTGATGAATGATCACAAGCTGCCACATAGGAGAGTTCCCCTAACATGCTGGGTTTATTGCTACCACAGCTCCAGCACTATCCTCAGATCCCTTTTCCCAGTACTGTTTCATTGTGGTAACTAGGACATGCTGGCTGACTGCCACTTTCCTGCTTAGTAAAAGCCACAAGCATTTTCTCCTGAATTACCCTTCACATTGAATAATTACCAAGGCTTTGGGCCTCAAAAGTATCGTAGCATAGGAAATCGTCATGGCCAAGCTCTTGTGAAGTTTCCTGGCCTCCGGGAGAGACTCGGAAACAGAAAACACGACAACATTCATTTTACAAAGCAGGGAAATTGACACATGGCAAGGAGACAGAAAATGCTTCTGGAAATAGGTGTTTCACAGGGTCTGGTGTTTCATGAGCAGAAGGGAGGGAACTGGCCCTGCATACCCTGTATTTCATACTGGGGAACTGGCACCAGTCTGGCTTAAGTGAAAGTATACCTCAGGCAGCCTGGTTTTGTGCAGTTCCCTGGCCAGGTTGCTGCAGTTCAAACACAATTTGGATGAATGTCTGGGATTGCATTTTCTTTTTCAATTAAAACTGGAAGTTACCCAGTCTTTGCCTGGGCAGTGCATCTCCCTGCCACTGAAGTTACTGGTAAGATACGTACATCAGGCAGGAAAGGGCACTCTGGGTTCGAGGGCTCAGGGTTTGCTCACAGTCTGGGGGAGGACAGCTTCAGCAAAAGCAATATTTTGTTAGATTTGGCCTATTGCATTCAGGACAGTCATTGCTCTGCAGCACATCGAGGGAGTTCACCTTGGAAACTTGTGGTCATCTGTGATTGTCTGTGGTAATTCACTTGAGGTTTGGATGGCTTCCTTCCTCTGAAGTTTTGTTTACTCAGTCCAGAGATATGCAGAGTTCCTCCACACAGGAACTGAATGTAAAACTGTGTCTGAATGACAGTCCATGTTACATGCTGAGCTCTCTTGCTTGATCCACTGTTTGGCACACCACAAGGACTGCAACAACTTGCAGACTGCTCATCTGTTGCTAGCAACTGCATGGATAGGCACAGCTAGAACACGTGCCTTTGTTCTGCTTTTATGAGAGGGCAAGGAATTGACCCCACTGAATGTCTGAGAAAACAGATAGCAGAGCTGTTACTTATTGATCTTTCTGACATACTCTCTTAAGTAGGGTAAAGCAGGGTATCTCTGCAGCTGTGCCTATGTGGCAGAAAATTGATACAGTGAAGCTGCTACAGGTGTCTATATTTGTATACTCCCTCTCTTGCACTGGTATTGGACACCAGTGGGAAGTTCACCTATGGGAGGTTGTGCTTGGGTGGAGGAACAATTCCACTTGGTGACAGAACTCAGGGAGGAGGTGAGCAGGCTCAGGACCATGAGGGAGTGTGAGAAGTAGCTTGACAACACCTTATGCTCCCTGTCTCAGACCCAAAAGGACTGCATGCCTCATGCAGCTTGCCATCCTCTCCCTACTCAGCTGAACAGAGAAATTCAGGAGAGGAAAGTGAATGGCAGCAGGTTCCTGCCCAGCGCAGCAGATGTATCTCCTCTGTGTTAATCTCAGCCTCCCAGGTTCCCTTCCACAATAGATACAAAGCTCTGCAAGTGGAACCAAACCTTAATGTTGATGATACGTTTAACAGCCTAGAAACATTCCCTAAATTAACACACGCTAAGCAATCTGTCAAAATGTCTTCTGTAAAGAAGAAAAGAAAGATTATTGTCACTGGGGACTCCCTTCTGATGGGAACAGAAGGCTCGATATGCAGTCCAGACCAATTATATAGGGAAGTCTGTTGTCTACCTGGGGCCTCAGTTAGAGATATGGAAAGAAAACTTTCAACTCTAGTTAGGTCCATGGTTTGTTATCTACTATTGATTTTCCAAGTAGGCAGTACTGAAAACGCAACAAGAAGACTGAGAGCAATTAAAAGGGACTTCAGGACCTTAGGAAAATGATGAAGGGATTGTGTGCTGTCTTTGCTATTGCAAGGAATGATGAGGGAAGGAGTAGTAAGAGCCAAGAAATAAATACCTGGCTCTGAACCTGGTGTGAGGAGCTGAACTTTGGGGTTTTTTGACCATGGATTGGCCTGCACAACACCAGGCTTACTGACATAGAATGGGGTACACCTGTCCCAAGGGGCAATGGATGCTTACCAAGAAGTTATCAGAACTTATCAACAGAGCTTTAAACTAGCTACGAAGGGGGACAAAACCGGGATTGGTAGGAAAAAGCCTGGGAATGGCAATCCAGTATCTAAGGGTGTGCTAGTGAGGCCCTTTGGTCTGCCACCTCAGAGGAAGAGGGGGATAGCACTCCAAGTGGCAACAAAGATGCAAAGGTTATTGATGGTTTAGAAACTGCAGCTAGAAGTCACTTAGGAATTAAGACTATTCAGGAACGGGACAGGATTAACAGCCCAACTGAAGTGCATCTACAGTAATGCACACAGCCTGGGCAACAAACCAGGGGAGCTGGAAGCTATTGTACAGCAAGAAAAGTATTATATAATTGCCATCATGGAAACATGGTGGGACGATTCACATAACTGGAATGCTGCCATGGTTGGCTCTAAACTCTTCAGGAGGGATAGGCAAGGAAGGAGAGACAGTGGGGTAGCCTTCTAGGTTAGAGAGTGTTTTGATTGCCTTGAGCTCAACTTCTTGGAAAAGTAAGGAGGATCAGCAGAACTGCCACCTTGGACTTCGGAGGGCAAACTTCGAACTGCTTAGGAGGCTGGTTGATAAAGTTCCTTGGGAGGCAGTTCTAAAGGGCAAAGGAGCCCAAGAAGGCTGGATGCTCCTCAAGAAGGAAATCCTGGCAGCTCAAGAGCAGGCCATCCCTGTGTGCCCTAAAATGAGCCGTCGGGGAAGAAAACTGACTTGGCTGAGTGAAGAGCTTTGAGTGGATCTCAGAAAAAAAGATGAAAGTCAATGAGCTTTGGAAAAAGGGGGAGGCATCTCAGGAGGACTACAAGGGTGAAGTGAGATCATGCAGAGAGAAAATCAGAAGGGCTAAAGCCCAACTAGAACTTAAATTGGCGAATTCTGTGCAAGATAATAAAAAATGTTTCTACAAATATATTAACAACAACAGGAGGGCCAGGAAGAATCTCCATCTTTCACTGTATGCTGGGGGAACAACAACGACAAAGGATGAGGTTAAGGCTGAGGTACTTAATGCCTTCTTGTCTTAGTCTTTAATAGTAAGGTAAGATGTTCTCTGAGTACTCAGCCCCCTGAGCCAGAAGACCAGGGATGGGGAGCAGAACAAAACTCTAATGATCCACGAAGAAATGGTTAGAGACCTGCTTGGCCAATTAGACATTCACAAGTCTATGGGGTCGGATGGGATCCACCCAAGGGTATTAAGAGAGCTGGCAAAGGTCCTCTCCAAACCCCTTTCCCTCATCTACCAGCAGTCCTGGCTGACTGGAGAAGTTCCGTTTGACTGAAGGTTGGCAAATGTTATGCCATTTACAAGAAGAGTCGGAGGGAGGATCCAGGGAACTACAGGCCTGTCAGGATGGGGAAGAACGGCTGGAGAGCTGCCTGGCAGAGGAGGACATGGGGGTGTTGGTTGACAACCGGCTGAATATGAGCCAGCAGGGTGCCCAAGTGGCCAAGAAGGCCAATGGCATCTTGGCCTGTATCAGAAACAGTGTGACCAGCAGGACCGGGGAGGTAATTGTGCCACTGTACTTGGCACTGGTGAGGCCACACCTTGAGTACTGTGTGCAGTTCTGGGCCCCTCACTACAAGAAGGACACTGAGGTACTGGAGCGCGTCCAGAGAAGAGCAATGAGGCTGGTGAAGCGTCTGGAGAACAAGTCTTATGAGAGGCAGCTGAGCGAACTGGGGTTGTTTAACCTAGAGAAAAGGAGATCTTATCACTGTCTTCAACTACCTAAAAGGAGGTTTTAGTGAGGTGAGTATTGGTCACATCTCCCAAGCAATAGGTGATAGGTCAAGGGGAAATGGCTTCAGGTTGTGCCAGTGGAGATTCAGATTAGATGTCAGGAAAAATTTCTTCACCGAAAGTGTTATCAGGTACTGGAACGGCTGCCCAGAGATGTGGTTGAGTGACCATCCCTGGAGGTGTTTAAAAGACAGCTAGGTGAAGTGCTCATGGAGATGATTTAGTAAGGACACAGGTACGGTTGGACTCAGTGATCTCAAAGGTCTTTTCCAACCAAGTGATTCTATGATTCTATGTGCCTGATTTTGGACTGAAGCAAAGGAATGCTACGTGTTTTTCATATAATTAATAAAACAATGACAAAGTTAGGAATAAAACTCATAAATCGTGATTCCTAGATCCTGGCATTATGCACGATGAAAAAGTCCTTTAATATATGTATTGCCCTTCAGAAGCAAAAAACCAGCCAGGTATAGCAGGACTTGAGATTTGGAAGGTTCTTTCCTGGACTGTCTACTCCCTTGTTTCTCCTCTGTTCTTAAAAGATTTTTGGTTTTCATTTCTATCTCCTCCTTTTGTTTGCTTTCCTTCCATTTCTTTCCTTTGCAAGTATTGAATGTCTCTTCTGGGAGTAAGCCTAGCCGCATGTGCATGCAGTGATGGTTTATTTTTATTGGAGGGCATTGCCTGTGACTGTTATTCATTACTATACGAGAAACTGCAATAAAACAGTGCTCTGAGAGCTGTTTTTTCCTTCTATTGTAAAAAGTCCTGTTTTGTCCATAGCCATTAGGAGTATTTACAGCCATCATTAAGGCATTCAGAGTTTGGAGCTCGTACACTGGTTCTGCCTCCTGAATGTCCTGTTGTGTCTGGTGTTGCAAAGCAGAATCTCAACTTCTTTGCATGTTGTCTCTTTAGGTCAGCTTTTCAACCATCTGTGCACCTTTCTGCTGTGTAAGTAACTTAGTTGGCCTCTGGAAGAATTTGTAGTTACACAAAGCTAGTACAGTCACTGACTACTGTTGTGGCCTCTCATTATAGCGAAACCAGCCACAACACCACCAAACAAGGCCTTCCTGGAACGAAAAGGCTGATTCAGAAGAGGCAAGTCAAAAGTAGAATAAAATGCTTTTATCTCACTTGCACTTCTAGTTTTTACACTGGATAAGAAATCAGCAGCCCTATTTCCTTACTTTTCAGAAGTTATCACATATTTCTGTGTCACTCTGGGCAAGACCACCATCTTCCATCTTTAAGATAGCATAAGGAAGAATTCCTGGTACTTCTTTAAGATGAATCTGTAGCATGATAGTACTATTTGTAGTTAAGTTAAGAGCATATGCTTAGCATAAATGTAAGTCCGAGCTTGGAGATGCAAGCAGCCTAAATAATTTCACATAAGAAATTTAGCAATGTAAAATCAATGAATATTAATTAAGTGCTTTGGAGGTCAGAGTGGAGCACAGGGAGGAAAAGTCAGTGACCTGCTCAGGCTTACTGAAAAGAGCACAGTACCTTACCCTAGAACTAGGATACAACAAGCAAGCAAGAAGTGATTTATCTGAAATTTGGGTAGTATCACATAGGTTCATGATTTCTAGAGATTTGGTTTAAATATGTCAAAATCTCTGCTTCCCACTGGCACTGACTCCTAAAACCAAAGGTAATCTGTCAGAATTTGGCTGAGAATGTTTGATCTCTTTGATGCTAGTTTGGATTTGTTAATATAAGTGTCATGGTAATATTTCAGGATTGAGATTTCTCTCACTTCTTTATCCCATGCTGAATACATCTCATGTTTTCCTAGGGCTTTTAAAGGCTTTCCCTTCATTAATTTCTTTACTGAAATCAGTGTCCACTCTTGCTCTTTCCCCTGCAAAACTGTCCTAAATGCATCTGCATTTATCCCTCCCTCCCTTTTTCTTCAGATGAGAGACAGGGACTTCTTGGCTTTGCAGTCTTCGCAATGTTTTTTTAATATATGGAATTTGTTTGCATTACACTAAAAGAAAATAAACAGATGTGCTGCAGTTTCTTGGGGGGTGAGACAACAGTAGGTCACCTGCCTTTTGAGTCTGTTCATTTGGCTGTGTTTCCAGATGTGTGCTAATGGACATTTTTAGGATGTGCACACAAACTCTGCTTGCCTACTTTTCTGCACTAATTCGTTTGGATTTATGGAATGCTTCTCATAAAGTGTCTCTAGGTGCTATTGTTGCTTTTCTATAAAGCAGTGGAAAGGAAACTCATTCCTAAACAGTTTCCTCTGGACAGGATTTTCTTGTGGGAGGAGAGAAACCATCCATTTAAATTGTTCTATAAAGAGTTTTATTGAGTTGTGGCCCATTAACCTGGCCTTGATGAAAACCTTTTCAAACAACTGGACTTCAGGGAACCACATCTGTCAGGTGCTGTGCATGGCACAAATGAAATGATAGTTTCCTAAGAAATAATGTTAATCCAAATTGTGATTATTTTTTTTCACATGTTCAAAAGCTGTGAAGCTACACTTGCTACCATTACTGGAGCGTGTTTGTAGCCTCGTCTCTCATTGTTTACTCTCTAGTGCTCAATACATCTTAAGCTTTCCCTGTGTCAATCCATCAAGTTTGTTTTTACCAGGAGAATATATGTGTGGGGTCTAGATGATTAGGAATGCTGAAGGATGACTGCGTAGATCTCTTTTCTGTCAACCTGTCCACTTTTCCTCTTTATTCCCAATCATTGCTCAGCCTGTAGCCTTTTCTATTTACAACAAGCATAGAGGTGCTGACAGTACTGCTGGGGTGGCTGAGATTTCTTCTGCTTGAAAGGGGAAAATCTATGCATAGAGAGATTTTCCTTGGAATGGGATTTGGAGGAAGGTACAAAGCAGGGGATAATAATTTCCATAAGAAAACACAAGTCCCTGATGAAGTCAAACAACCTCAACAGTGATTTGCTTGTGTAAAGGCAATGTAATTCAATAACATCTTATTTGGATTTGGATATTGATATCAGCTATACAATCTTTAGGAATGTATTTAATTTATGAACTCTAATTTACCCAAATGCATAATGGGGATATTTTTTGCCATTCCTGTAAAGCCTTTGTAAAACCTACAATTTAAGTACTGTGTACGAGCAAAACGTTATCCCAAGAATCATTTGTAGTGGGAGATCAGTAAATTGTTTATGGGAATATCCTGTGAGCTAAGTAAATGACTGCAGGATACCTATACATAAACTACTCTTTTTTTTCACTAGAACACTGGAAATTGTAGTAAGGTCACCTTTTGTTTCTGCAACAAGGAGCATTTTCCTCCCAAGGTAAATCAAAACCCGTTGCGTGATTGAAGCCTCAAAGATCTCCAAGGTCTAACAACCACTAGTATTTGGTGAGGCCTGGCAGAAAACACAAGCATTTTTTCTCTTACATTGTAAAAAGCCACCCATTGCACTGAAGGACACTTCTACATGAAAAGGGAGCAGGAGACAACTGGTATAATGCTGTGTGAAGCCTTGATGTCACTGTAACGTTAGTGCCTGTTAGGTTCCATCCTCAGGCATCTGTCTGGTGGGCTGGAGGCAGCGTGACCCATGGGACTGGGAAAGAGAGCTGACCCTGGGAACTGGGTCACAGCTCCTGAATAAGGACTGCTGCTTTCATTTCTAGAATGTATCAAGTTCCTGCACATAGGGCCCAAGAAGAACCAGAAGGAAGGGCAGAAAGAGCAGTTACGAGGTCTGCTGGGATATCTGATGCAAAATCAACTTTGCTGTTTTCATTACTGGGTTTTTCCTGGGCTCTTTTGCAGCTGAATAAACAACCCTTCTAATCTACAATAAGGAGGGAGATTCTGGCATGAAGATTGTCCACCCAGACATTTGGCACAATTAGGGGAAAGATTTGTTTAGCTTAGCACTGATTTTATTAGTACCTGAGTCTAGCTGAACCTTGAGAAATAGTCGCGCCCCTGTTGAATGATGCTGTCGATGGTGTAGGTTTCCTTCTAAGTTCTCAGCTATGCTGTTCCAAGCTAACCTGGTGTAACTGAAGAGTTCTCCTGAAATGCATCAACTATCAGCAGTGATTGTTTACTGCAATAAGACAATGATATAAATTAGGAAAAACTCCCAGCAAGCCAGTGTTGTTTCAGTAAGGACAGTGAGCATAGTCAGAGCCAGACTTCTTTCACAGTTCTCACTTATTGGTAATTTGTCAGTAGGTCTGAATTCCAAAGTATGTATTAGCTCCAAATGTGGGGATTTTGTTCATTTGGTCTGTAGTGCACACATACCTATTTTGTCAGTGCAAAAGATGAGATAAGGTAAATCTAGTAGAAAAGGAAATCTAAGGAAAAAATCAACACAAAACAAAATGAAAAGAGAATATGTTCACCGATAAAAAGAAACTGACACACTTTAAAAGAAACTTAAATTGTTTTTACTCATGTTCCTTGGTCATAGCTAAGAACAAATTTCTTGTAATAGTTTCAGTAAATAAATGGAAAAGAAACTGGATATCTTTCCAGTCTAAATGTAAATGATGTATTAAATGTTAATACAGCTGATTTTCTTGAATATTTCATTGAAATATCATAGTCCATTACTTTTGTTAAAATCATTAGTTTTCCATTATGAAATCATATTTTTTTCACCATGTGAGAGCTCATAGCTCAGTCAAAATCATGTTATTATTTCACTGTTTGGTAGTTTATCATCCTGGCATTTTGATAACTAATTTGGTGTAAGACTCTGTCCCCCTCATCTTCTTATTTTTGGCAATACACTGGCTTGATTTCTGGTTATCAGACTACTTCTGAAAGTCCATCCAATACATTTTCTAATTCATCACTTTCCTTGCTATTGACAGGAGATTTTGTCCCAATAATTAATATTTTCTGCTGGGCTTTTGCAATCAATTTCTGTGACTCATCTCTTCCATAAACCTTATAAACAATGAACTACATTAATAAAAATACTTTCCCTAATTAAAAAACAAACTTTAATGTGCAATTTTTCTGCTGTCATCATCAATTCTCTCTCAGCCTTTTGTTTTTCAACTGCTCTGCCTGTCTCCCACTATATCTAATCTAGTGGCATCCATCCAATTTCTATTCACTTTTTATCAAGGTGATATATTTCCTCTTCATAGTACCTTTGTGTTCTTAACATGCCTCATGGCAGAAATAATTTTTCAGTTGTTTGGTGTTTATTCTACGTTGTTGTCAAATAATAAATAATTATTACAAGCTTCCTGACAGGGAAATGTGATGTTAGGGAGGGAAAAAGGAAGACTAAGATTTGGCTATTTTGTGAAGTTAGGACTTTGCAAAACTTAAAATAGCTTTGATTTTTACTTCTCTCATCCATCTCTATCATTCACACTTTAGCAGGACAGCAACGTAAGAATAACTGCATGGATTCAATATTCTATTCCAGTAGCTCATGGATAGTATTGCAGAAGTATCATGGATTGGATGGATTAGAAAGACTCAGTAGAATTTCATCATTTTTCTATATCTACTTTCTATTCATTTCACCATTTAAAAAATCTTTTTTGTAATCTGGATGCCATTTAACTTCTTCAGACTATTATTTATTATTATCACTTACCTCAAAATGTACTCCTTACAGTGCAGTTTTTTTATGCAGTGAAGTGTCAGTAGGAAAAATATTCTGGTAAGGCCAGGATTTCACCTTTGATTCTTTGATTAAATTGCTCTTATCATAAAAGGTGTGTCTTTTGCTTATCTTGGTAGGAAGCAAAACAATAAATTCCTTCACATACATCAGGAACATTAATGAAGTTGTATATTTCCTTCTTTCCTTGAAGTGATGGACTGAAAATTTAGGTTCTTAAGTTTGGGAAAGGAAGTTTGTGGAAAGCGGTTTCTGTTTCAACTTGTTACACAGATAGCCTCCTTCTAAAAATTTCTGATTCAGATCTAGGTTCAGATAACAAACCTTTCTGTGCTCTCTCCGGATTTTGGACAGGACTGATTTGAAATTAGAACAAGACATGTAGTTAAGTAATGTGAGTCTTAGAAATGCCTGTTCTACCTGAGCTGTCTTCTTCTGAGTTATCCTGGAAGACCCTTTCTGTTCTCCACATCCTCATATGGTTGCTTGGAATCTTAAGGAGATGAGCAGATGCTCACCAAAAGTTGGAGATGGGAAGAATTTGAATTATAATTTCAGTATTTGAAAATGGGCAACTTTTTCTTTTTTTATTGACCTCAAAGATCCTTAATTGTATATGGACCATAAAGGGACATTGCTGGTATGTATTGTTCCAACCCTGTCAGTTCTATCAGCCTAAAAGACAAGTTGGCAGGGCTTCGGTGCTTCTCAGGGTGTGCACAGGACTTGAATAGACTTCATAGGTCATGGAGTGTGTGGCAGGCACTGCTTCTTATCCCCTTGATAAATGTTTTAATCTGAATCATAACAACAAGTATTTTTCTTTTTTTTTAGTTGTACCTCTTTAAGTTGAAAGCTCTTCCAGAATCTCACTTTACTTATGGTTATAAACTTTAAAATTACCAGCCAAAATGTCTTTGTGGCTGCACCTTTGTTCTGTTGCCAGTGTTGTCTGTCAGTGTGAGAAACTCTTCTCTTTCTTCCTGCTATATTGTTTTCCCTCTCCCCATTCACATACACACGTAGACCACAGTCAGCCTTCATTTTTCCTAGTTTATTTTTGCTAGGTTCATTGAGCTGCTTTTTCTAGTGGCCTCTCAGATGGGCGCCCCATTCTCCTTACTAGCATACAGCCCATCTCTTGCAATTTGAGCTCATGAGCAACCTGTACAGTACGTGTTATTCCAGATTAAAGCTTGCTAGTGGCAAGTTAACACCAATGTATCTCTGGGTTTACCAGGTGCACGTGTTGGTGTGCTGTACAATTGAATCTATCATTGTCCTGATTATGTCACCTTGTGGGCCGGTAATCTTGTGAGGTACTAATATATCCGGGAAGCTTTTTCTTTTCAATAACTGTTTGCCCTTTTGTTTTACAGCTTCTGTGCTTATACTTGTTTTCTTTGTTATGAGTTCCCTTTTACCAGTGTTAAAAGTTTTACAGATATCCAAGTAGGTGAGATCCAATTTATTTCAGATTTCTAAAAACTTCAGAGGAGGATGTCAGGTATGTCTCGCATGACGTCCGTGTTTCATTTTATCCCATTTTCCAAGTCTTCAGTTATTCTTTCCTTCAAAACTTCTTCTAAAGTCCTGCATGATACTGAAATCAGATTCCAGGCCTCAACTCACCAGTTTATGTTTATTTTCTCTTCCCTTTGAGCACTGTGCTTGCTGCTCCCAGTTGTGTTGTATCATCTTCAATTTCACATACGTATGATGAATACTAGCTATACCTAAATTTGCATGCTGATTCTTGCAGTGTTTTTTCAATAGCGTTTATCTCTTTTCTACTGAATGTGCTAAGCTCCTGGAGTTTTCTTTCCACTCAGTTGTTATTTCTATAGCTATATGATCTATATAGATAATTCCCATTATCTGCATTTTCTGCTTTTCCAGCATTGTCCTGCTTATTGACAACTGATAATTTATTCACTCACATCTAGAATATGTTTAATCAGTGTCCCAATGTAATTTCATTATCACTCCAATTTTTATTTTCTACTTGGTATTGTTAATATATTTTCCAGGACCAACATTACCTTGATTTTTGGTAATCCTTGATTTATACTTCTTTTTCTTGCCCTCCAAAGCATCATTTTCTTTTTTTTGATATGCATTTCTTTCTGTGTTTTTATAATTTCCTTGTGTATACGTAAGGAACTACTCTGTTGTTGGCTGTTGCAAGCAGGGGATGGTTTGCAGTGATGTTTTACAGTTTTTTCTTTTTGATTGAAACTCAAATCCAAATATGTATTTACTTTCTTTTAGAAGTTATGTTAATGCAGAGTTTGGCGTTATAGAAAAGAATTCTATGTACTCTGCCTGGTTGTGAAATACGTAATCATACTTTAAGGGTTATCTTTCTCAGTAAACAAACATTCAAAATAAAGCAATACCTTTGAATATTCTGTGCTGTCCCCGTTTCACTAAGAAGGAAGCCAGTTGTGAGCCTCAGATGTAACTGTGCAGCAGCAGCCTTTCAGAGGGGCCCTATGATGTGCTACTGAAAGGATGCAAGATATTTTTTCGTTGCTATACTTAGTTATACACATATTGTAACTGCATAAAAATGCAGTAACCAAATGTACATAGGGTAATTTGAATGTCTATCCATTTGCACATACAGCTGTGCCTAGTGCACACGCATATATAGGTTAGTATTTATGTACTTAATACTGCACAGAATGCCAAAAATTTGGCCTTAGACATCAGATTTGTAACTGCTTCACTTCAGGCCTTTGCCATTAAGCATCCAGCTGTTGTGGGAGACTGTAGCTGAGTGCATGTTTCTTCCACCCCATCGTCTCCCTTGTGTTCAGAACTGAAGGAGTGTGTGAAGCACCAAGAGGGACTCTACTTTGCTCCTGGAAGAGTCCCCCTCTTGCCGTGTCAGTGAGAAGTGTTGGCCCTGGGGATATCGACAGGCAAGGGAATTTGGGTTTTCTCAAGGTGTGCCATTGGTCTGGGGTGTGACATGTCTCTCCTTTCTCAAGAATTTCATTCCAGAGAGAACAGCAATTAACATAGAAGAGGGGAAAGTGCTAGCACAGCAGTTTTCCTATTGCAATAGCTCACAAAGGTTGTATCACATCCTGAGGTGGTTTTGCCAGCTTCATATGACTGAAAAGAAAAGACTAACATTTGGACTGTTCTGATGTTCTTTTGCTGTATTTGTGGACTTTATGTGCTTGCCTTTTTTTCTTTTTTTTAAGTGTCTGAAGAAGAAGGGAGACCATGTTTGATTTAAATTCTGTAAACTATAAAAATGTTAGCTAGCTCTGGGTAATAATGGTTATGTTTAAAGAACCAGATATGAGAATTTTGTTTCTTCAGTCTGTATCAGAATCAGATGAGAAAGAGTTGCAAGACATCCAAGCACAGTCCTGTCTGCCAACTACATACAAAAACATATGAAACCTACCTAGTATAGAGACACCCTGAGCAATTCAATTAAAGTACTATAGGGAAGTCACACAGCTCTGATTTATAAGGACACTTCAGAGCTCAAACTTCTTGTGCTCAATATTGCTCATCTAACACTTAGGAATAAATGTCCCAGTCCTGTATATCTATGAAGTGATTCAATACTGTCTGACTTTTCAGTGAAATGTGAGCAGTTTGGGTGATGTCGTTTTTCTGTAGTCTCTCTTGGCTTTTATAAACTTGCTCCCTGTTTCCCTGCTGGTCGTTAGGCACCACAGACTGAAATTCATATGCAGTGACCCTTACAAGCGCTTAAAAGTTTGGCAGAGTTAGCGCATGACCTTTGGAAATTATGTGGCTTTTTTTACTCCATCTGAAATCAGCAGGATCTGTTGGTGCCCCGCACCTCTAAAAATGACATAGTTAGTCTGTAGTTCTAAGAAATGTATATTTGGACATATCTGACAGGGCTGCCTATCTTGGACTGAGAGGATGTAGTATCTGACAGGGCTTTGCAAATTTAGGCCCCGAGGTGCATGCTGGTTGCGCAGCACACTGCTAGGCAGGCCTCGCCCACAGGTTCGGTGGAATCAGTGCAGTGAAGGAAAGAAGCCCACAGGCCGGCTCTGTGTCCGGAGCAGCCATGGCTCGGGCTCTGCGGTATTTCTCTGCATGGAGCAGATCCCTGTGGAGCATCAGCACTGGCTGAGGGGGAGCTGTGGGGCCAGACTGTGCCAGGAAGGTTGGAAGACCCTTCCAGGGTGCATGACCACTTCCAGGAGGGCTGGTTTCCAGTTCCCAGCCTTTTCTAGCTGTTTAAGAGGTGAGCAAAGAAATGTGCTTCGTCTTTGTTCCGCAGCTCCATGCAGGAGGCAGAGCAGCAGCACATTCTCCACCTCAGTCACTGCTGTCAGTGTCTTCTGCAGGGTCCGCACGGGGATCATTAGATTGGTGTTTGTGCCCATTGCAGTCTGAGCAGAGCTTTTTAAATTTATCATTAAAATGTCATTTTCATGTGGGTGACAGAACGGGGATTATTTTCAGGCAAGCTGTGAGGGAGCCAGCCTCAGCAATCACCAAAACTCAAGTAGACAAACAATAAATCCTGGCACGTTTGTGTGAGTTTGGTGCTATGGGTGCCACATCCTCTGCCCTGCCAACAAGCCCCTTTCTTTGTCTCCAGCACCCTGCTGCAGCTCATCTTCCACAGAACACTGTTTCTCCATAGAGGAACCAGAAAGCTTGGAATATTTCTGGCCTGACCATGGAGGACCAGTACACCAAAATACCGAGCTAAATTCAGTTGCGCTGTATACCCTGAGGGAACTCCAGTTCCTATTTTGAAACTCCAAGGACAGGATCCTTGAATAAAACTTAACTCAGTCATTACCCCTTTTGCAAAAGAGAACGTCCAGATAATTGCAGTAGCATTGTCGTCCTGGTGTGGTGACCCACCAGTGGACCATGCATTCCCAGGGGCAGGAGGAAAATGAGGGGTGGAGTTCTTGGAGAAGCTGAGAGGGTGCATCAGTGGAACGGCTAATGGCGATTAAAATTGCTTTATACAGTGGCAGTTGCAGTTTTGCTCAAAATCATCTCCTATCTGAGTGCAACTGCCTGAAGCAGCGGAAGTGATTAGACTTAATGGAATGCCAGTGAGATGAGCAAAACTTGCTGCTTTCATGACAGTGTTTTTTTAGGACCTATGGATCTTTTTAAAATTGCAGTGTGATCTATACATGGTATAAGAAGATCTCAACTACTTAGAAGTGACAGAGCTAGATCAATAACTAGTTTGTTATTTCTACAGTATGCTTTACTACTTCTGGAAGTTAAATCCAGTGAAATTATTCTATGGATTTGAGCTCTGATCATTATGTTATAAATATGTGTACTTACATATTACTTGTTTGTTTTGCAGCTCCTGGTTGCTAAATCCCCTGTTGCTCCATTCTCCACTTTCTTCTACACCATTGAGAAATCAGGCTTGGTTCTTCAAGGTAAGACCAAGACATTGATTGTTCTGCTTTTACAATTAGTATTTTAAGCAGGCTGAACATAGATAACAGTGACTACTATTGCAATTGGTGCTATTTACACCTAATTGAAGCACCACACATTTAAACGATCTGGTTGACAAGGGTAGCCTTCTGCCACATTCACTGTTTTGTCTTTGATTGTACTGAATTAGTTGTTACATATTGCCATAGATCTAAGAATGAGCCCTAAAACTATTGATCAAGGCTCCCTGTTTTCCTTCAAGGTAAAGTAGAATGGTTCTGGCAATATTGCTCCTATGGGATAGATTTCTCCAGGAGAAATATACCCATCTATCATTAATAACATGCTCTAATAAATAGTTCTTTAGCAAATGGCTTGACATCAATAGAAATACAGGAAATTAATAACTATTTTTGTGACCATTTTAATGCTAATGCCCTATGGTCTTAAATAATCCTCAAATTCTCTAGAATAGAGGTAGGGTACTGAAAAGCTGGATATTATTACCATCATAGTAAGGAACTAGGGTTCCTTGGGACTGTGTCCTAAATCACATACTTTCAGACCACAGCAAAAAGGAAAGTTCGGTTCTTCCCTCCTTCTCCCCATTTATTCCAATAAATCTTCCTGTAATCTCCTTGCTTTTTGACAAACATTCATAGATCACTTCTGTTGGGTTGCTGTCTGTCGGTGTGCAGCCTGGCTTCTCATTGCAGCTAAATAACACTAGTCAGTGCCTGTCAGTTTTTGTTCAGAGGATACACTCTGATATGCAGCCATGGTGAAGGGAGTATTGCTGTTTCTCAGGTTCCAGTGATTGCAAATCCCTGATCCCATAAAGCACTACAGACGTTTTAAGGTATGTGAACAGCTCTTTTCCTTCTGGTTGCCCATTTCTCATCTTCAAAGAGGCAGTACCAGACCAGCAATGTTTTTACATTTACTAATTGACTAAATACACTTACATCTCTGGATACATATAACGTACAAAACCAAAAGGAGCAAAAAACTGAGGTCTGGTGCATTTTTACTTCCATTTGATACATCTACATAACAATAATGTGGGGGTCCATCCAGTGTTTCCTAAGCCTTTGGATGCTATATCCGGTGTATTCTTCGATTCTGGGAATTTATCTGTTTTATTTGGTACCAATAATTTTTAAAAGGCTGCAGGAACTAGAAACAGTTTCTATTAGTTTAAACTAAGATGCCTTGCAAAAGTTCGTCTAGACATGTTTTGATTCGGTATAGGGCAGAAGACAAACGGCTTTTCTGATGATGTTTCTGATTATTATAAAAAAAGTCCTCAGGCACAAATGTAGTGAAACTTTGGGAAAGAAAGATTTCCGATTTCAGAAGTGGAAGCATTTGTTCAGGGAGGATCTTTACTTGTTTCAGTTCTTTTCTGTGAGCCAATTATATAGGTCTCCAGGGTCTGAACCTGACCTTTGAAGAGCAAATGGGCCTGGTAATACATAATGATGATGGAGCAGGACTGTGATAGGCAAGCACTGTATTAGGGATATGTCAATTGCTCTTTTCCCTGTATCTATATGTTTCTGGGTTGCACATTTAAAACATTTACCATTTTTCTAAAAAAACAGGTAAGACACCAGTCTGGATTTCTCGAAGTAAATGCTCTCTTGGTATCAGGTGTTCTTTGTACATTTTAAAAAGCAGCTTTAAGCTCTCTTTTCTTACTTTCTGACTACACCATTATGTTTTGATTTTAGATATTTTTCTCCAAGACAGGTAGTAAGCAAGGGCATGATTCCCTCAATAATGTGCCCAAGACTATTTTACAGAGATTTGTAAGCACTTACATGCAAGCCATCTCGCTGAGTAGTACAAAGTAAATATTGCATGTTCTCATCACACATTTCAATGAACATTATTTATGTGGAAAAAAAAGAAGTGAGCATATCACCTGGAAATGGCTGTTTCGGGTAAGACGCAGAAAGTGGCACCAGGCTGCCTCAAGCAAGAGAAACTAGGGTTTTTATGAGCTGGCGCTTCTCTCTGAAGAAAAGCTAGACACGAGGTAAGATGTCAGTAAAGCAACTGAGCGTGGGTCATCTGGTGAGGCAGTGTCCCTGCGTTGCTACCTGAGGGACATTGCACAGTGCTAACAAGTGGAATCTGTCCCACAGCCTGATTGCAAAGGCAGCTTTCCCATTCAGGCTTTGTTGTTTAATTCAGTTGGTGTCAGGAGGTGAGCTCATTCAGGGCTGCTGATGGGAACAAGTGGATGGGTGTGGGAATTGGAGAAGCAGCAGCTGGCTGAAATGCCCAGGATTCTTTCTTCTTATGCAGGGGGTCCCATCCCGGGACCATTAACCAATAGGCCATAAACAAATTGATATCGGAAAATGTGGCTGGAAACTCCTTGATTAGTGAGGGTGAATGGGGAATGAAAGACAAAGTGAAAGTGTGATTTAACAGTTCCACGAGCAATTTCCATTGCCACCTCTGAGGGATTAGGTTGTGTGGAATAGCCTAAAAATAAGAAGGAGCTCCCCCTCCTTTTGTTCTGTGGGCCTAAGGATAATAAAACGGCAGGAGAGGCAGTGCGGCTAGTTAGGGATTTCACAGGTTGCTATTTGGTGCAGTTTAAGGAGCCCTTCTGCTATTGTTGCAGTTAAAATGGGAAGCGGAACTGTTCTACATTCGCAAAAATCTCCAGCGTCCTCAGGAAAAAGGCTGAGAGCAAAAGGCTATTAAGATGGTAATGATGCCCCATTTGGAGGAGTGTATCAAAATCCTCTTTGTTAATGTAAATCGCTGCTCTGTTTCCCTGGTATCTTTGCATCTCATGGCCTCAGTGCAAGCACAGAAGCTTTCAGAGCGCCCTAGTGAAGGCAGAACTGCTTCTCCTATATCGTCAGGGGAGAGCTCCAGGCTGCTCAAAGGTGCCATGCAGAAAACTTCTTTGCTTGTATGAACTTGAAGTGTTCAGGGGAAGAATCCAGTTATTTGCTCATTCCTTTTCTTTCCACTTGCAAACTAGAGAAATGAAATTTGATGATTGGAAATCAAGATTGGCCAGATAGAGATTTAGCAGGGAAAGTCAGCCTTCAATCTCCTCCTTTCATTGCTTCAGTATGCTTTGTGCTGCGGAGGGAATGGAGTGCAAACCCCTAAAAAAGCCTCAGCTGCCTTTACGTTGCAATACAGGGTCATGTAATGTTCTGCCATGCTGTACACGGTGACTCTGGTGAACTTGAGTTGTGATTGTAAAATCCAGTCTGACAGCAGTTCTCTGTTTTGCGGAGATCTTAAACAGAGAGGCAGAAGCCTGGATCTAAGCACCGCAAAGTATTGGAAGTTTTACTGTCCACTTGTATGTTCTGTTTAAGGACTTGCTGTTACTTCCTTAATTCAATATACTGGTTAACATGAATGAAGTGATACTGTTAAAAAGAAGAATAACAGTCAGAAAGCTCCAGATCTGCTTGATTAAGGATGAAAGTCACAAGACGATTTTTGTTATTGGTAGAGATATAATTTTTTATTTGGTTTGGAAATTATTAGCCGGTAATTTTGTTCCTGGTCAGAATGTATTCTGGGCTATTCTTGCCCAGTTGTAGTTTCACGAAAGCTGAATGTAGCACATGCTGGGTTAGGTCAGCTGAACTAGAAGATGCCACTTAACTGTGCACATACACATGAAAAAAGAAGATAAGCTGAATAAGCTGACATCAGTTTTAAACTGTGTTCTGTGAGTAGTTGTCCAAGTCTAGCTCTAGAAGCAGCAACATTGTGGGGCATAAATACAAGCTAGCAACAGAGCCTAGGTATTAGCAACTGGTGGCTCAGCTGTTTGTGGAAGTAAATCTCATTCCATCTCACCTAAGTAAATACCCTCTGTTACCATGGACATGGTGCTTCAAAAGGAGACATGGAACATGGTGGCTGGTTGGCAACTGGAGAGTCTATTGGGACTCTATGCTTTAACCAAGTGATTAACATTGCTCTTCACTGAAAGAACGCAGAAGCACTGAGAACATAAGGCAATTAATGCTAGTGAGCTAGGACTTGCTTCTGAGTAATGATTTATTTTCAGTTTAAAGATGGGTGGAGTCAGCATCCAGATTGGCGTCTAATCTATCACACGTTTCCTTCAGATGCCTCGTAACTTCTGTTGCACTGAATCATGTCTTCTAGGAAGGCATTCACTTTTACTTGAAGACATCAAGAAATTTGAGTTACTGGTTTGCCATGACAGTGTTTTCAAGTTTTAGCTACCATGCTGCTAAATACTTGTTCTATATTTCAGATTACAATTTGTCTGCCTTTAGCTTTTGGCCTCAGTTCTTGTTATGACCTTCAGAGCTAAATAAAGCACTGTTGCCATTAAACAGTTAACATTTTGCATGAGTGCACTTGACATTAAAATTTATCCTGCTATGTTTTATTCTTCCTTTTGAAAGAGAGTTATAAGTATGTGCAAGTTTAACCTCAAAACTTTTGTGTCTCGTGCTGACTGGCTCCTCTCACTACCCGAAGAAAAGACAGAATACCTTGTATTGCTAAAGGGAGGAATTTAGGGTTTGTGCCAGCAGGACTGAATGATTAGTTAGTTGATTTATCCACTTTTTCTCCTGCCCCCTTTTCCACTGCTCATGTGTCTGTGTGCACACACATGCTCACCTTGCCTGTAATGTCTTATTGAGGCAGGTAACTTCAGATAAGTAGAAACAAAAGATATGTGGCACTCCAAAGAGAGTGTCTTAGGTTTTAAGTTTCGCGGTACTAAGAGGGAAAAGATATAGGAACAACTAAATCTAGAAAAACGTTGGTACATTATGTTTCATTTCTCACTAATGTAATTAAAGAAGCTCATTTTGATCTCAAAATAGCATAGGGTCTGGGTTTGTAGTGCAGCATGGCAAACTGTCTCCAAAGTGCTATAACTAAGTTATATGGCTGAAGTAAGTGAAAAGTGCCTCATTTTATTTTGTAAAGAAATGCTTTGGTAATGAGTAGTGAAGTAGAAAGAGAGTTCCAAAAGAAAGGGCAGCATTATTTGTATTGTATTTTGTGAGTTTGAACAGAGAGAGACAATGATTTAAAAGCTGCATCAAAAGCTTTTATTCAATTGAAGAACTGTAACTATAAAGTGATCTTTGTCTGGAACAACATGGATATAATCTGTAAAATAAAACAGGGTTTTACTTGATGTGTGAATAGATGGAAGACAGATTAATGGGAATAAAGTTGTGCATTGCTATTGAGATGGTAGCAGATTTGCAGTGCCACTGGTGATTTCCGGCCCTATTGGAGGGATAAAGATGACATGATCATTGTTAGGATCTCTGTGGGGTGGAACTGTTTTTGCTGTATTCTCCACAGGACTCTGAAAACCTCATGCTATTTCTAACAGCTTTGTAATAATGAAAGCAAAACAGCACAATCGTTTTTTAGGCTAAGTCTATCCTGGTGTAAGGAACGTGAAAAAGATTAAGGCTGTTATCATCCCAGTGCCACCAAAGACACCTGTAGAGATGTAGCTAACATTAATGAAAATGTCCTTTTATTCAGCCAGTTCATGGTATTTTGGGGAATGGGTTACTAAACCTGGCCCACTTCGGTGAATGGCATTCACTTTGGTGAGGGCATCCCCACTGGGTGGGTTTTTGGGAATCACTCTACTGTTCTGCAGCAGTGTTGGCAAGCTTGCTGGCAGAGCTGAATTCCGTGGCTGTCAAACAAAGGAGTCCAGAAGAACAAAGCACAGATGCAAAATCAACTGAAAATTTTAACGAGGAGAGGTAGAAGGAAAATATTTTAATTGTGAAGGTAGATTAGAGGCTTCTTTGGTTTAGATCCAGTAGAAACATAATCAAGTGTGTCATCTCAGTAAAATTAAGTGTTTATGAATGTGATCTTTCTAGTGGAATAGCAGATAGACAACAGATTGGTAAAGTTTCTGGCCATACTTTTTGCTATGATCTTAATTTGTGGGAGGGTATTATGCTGGATAAATCCAGATTAACGCAAAGTATTGAATTACCTGCTGATTTCTGAATACCTATGTTAAGGCACTGAAGATACAGTGTTACTTTCTTGCACTGAAAGCCAAACACGTCTCTGAATGCTTTGCTAAATTGCAACTGAAGTGCCACCATCTGATTTTTCTTAAGTTTTACTAGGTGTAAGACAAAAAAAACTTAATGCAAGCAGTGTGCCAAATCTGTTCTCATTTACAGAAGTGTGACTCCCAACTAGTTTTATTTTTAATCCAGTGTTGTTGAAACAATGAGCTGAAAAGTAGAAGTCTGTATTTGCAAAGACCTTCCCCTCTTTTCAAGGCTGTTATAGGCTTCCTGGAACAGAATGGTCTAACTTCAGAGGAACCTTTTCTTTACCAGTCTATCTGTAATGAATTCCTGATCAAAGGGGGCTGCTCCCCTGTGTTTTCAGCACAGTGCTAAAGCAAATGGCCTTTTTCTTTCCCAAAGGCTTTTAACATAAGGAGTGAAGTTGTCTGTTGATTGGAGGTAGTATCTGTGATTTGTGACACTGTATTGTTCTGGGAACTGAATGTTGTCATAGAAGACCAAGACTACTGGTAATTGCCTGGATTTAATGTAGAAGATGTTGCATCTTTCAAGCTACAGAATAAGGTCAAATGTACCTAAAATGGACTTAATGTTTGTAAGTGAACACATTCATGAGTAGGAAGCCAAAAAATATCTGTCCAAAATCATGTTTTTCGGTCAAAGTCTCATGCTTTTGTGTGCAGCTTATGAAAATAAAAGGCAGTTAAATCTCACTGTAATATATCCCTTCCTCATATAAGCACAACAAGATTTCTTTTGCTGTCCTCAAGAGTTATGTCTGTTCTGGCTTCACCACTAGTATGTTTCGTGAAGCCATCGCTACTGTTATTTTCTGTTGTAAAACGATAGTTAGCAGTAGGGAACTGTGACCCAAATGACTTAATGACTTAGCTTGTACAACTTTTCTTTAGCTGAAGGAATTAATGTATTCTCTGTGTTAAAATCTTGTGAAATCACTGAGTGTACAGCCTGGCTGCCAAAGGGAAGTGCTGTTTGTTTTATTGTTGCCTTTGCTGGGGAGGGGAGGGTGGTGCGGATATCTAGCCATTATCTATGTTGTAAACCTGGAAGTCTCCAGAATGCAATCCTGTGTAGACAGGCACATTTAAGTAGCACTTCGTCTAAAGTAGAAAACTTTGCCTGAGGGGGAGTGGGGGTCGGGGCCTTATTAGCACAGGGATAGAGTTTCCATTGCTTTGGCCTCAGTGCTGTTTTTCTTTGAAACTTTCTCGATGTTTCCAGAATTAGCACACCTAGAACAAACTCAGATATCTCTGCATCTCATGTGTAAGGCTTGACCTGTCTTTAAAACTGGACTAACCACAAATTTGGATGATATTATATAAGCTTAAATCTGTCTTGATAAGGTGGAACAGGAATATATAGCACTTTCAAAGAAACAGACAAACATGTGATAAACCCTCTGAACAAACAGGTTTTTACTTCAAACGTTTTTTCTCATAACAGTCATTCCCTAAAATGAATAACATTGGTCTGTTACTGTAAAGTATTTTTAATAAGATTCATTTGAACTTTTAACATGGGGTTAATGATTGTTGTAGTGCTTGTCCTGATTGTTTATGTTGTAACGAAATCTGGCCCTTTGTCATTCAGTTATGTAAAGACCCCTGAAAAATTTACAAGATAAAATTTCAGAACCGGATTTAGTTAACCAAAGGTTACAGAGTTGAGAGAGGCAACAGATTTAGTCAGCAGGTTGTTAAAGTGTGGTGCATCAGCCCCAGCTGAATAAGGCTAGAGAGTCTCCATTAGGGCTCATCTGAGGCAAGGCAGTGCACACATGACTGCATGGGTGAAGAACAAGCACGGGCAGATCATGCTACAGTTAGCATTTCAACAAGAGATGTTCTTGCCAAAAAGATTTTACTTTATTGTGCACTGAATCTGATTTTCATTTTAACATCCTAGCTTTTCCATTACAGAAATAGTCTCCCATATAGTCCCAGTGCCCTATGGTGTACTTCCCAGAAGCAGCAGCAAAGATGTGAAGGGTGGTGTTTCTAGAAAATGTTGTGGGACTATTAGAGTGCTATTAAGCAGTCTGCAATAGGGTGATTTCTCAGAGTGCTGTGTGCTGTCATGGAGATGTCAGCTGGAATGTGCCTTACTACTGAGTAGGTAAGGTTAGAATAAGCAGGCTGATGTCCTGAGTCATGGGCACAAAGCACTGCACTCCTGAAGATATTCTGAGCAAGTTTAGGGATGAAACTCCTTTGCTTAATAGCATATAGAAAACATCGCTTTTCTCCTTTGAGCTGCATGGTTTTGATTAAGGACTTCAGTCTTGAAGCATGTCAGGTGCACACTACAACTTTTACTTTTTTTGTGCCATATTTGAGCAGCAAGTGAATGATCCCGAACAAGGTATTGGGCAGCCAGGCACATAGTTTTCAGCCGTGTGTTTGTATGCTGTATCCTGTCTGCCATGGCTGTTTGCTGAAGTTCACAGAGGAGCAGAACATCCTGTTTGCTTAGTTTTCTTTTGTCTGCCCTTTACCAGCACAGGGAGAATATTCCTATATGTCTTTTCTATTCTGCTCTGAAATTGGATCACAGTACTCATGATTGTGTTCAATAGCTGGAAATGCTGAGGATATCCGATTGCTGAGGTCTCTTATTTTAAACTCCACATGCCAGGAAAAGTATGTGGGATCCCACCAGCTTAGCACTGGAGGGTGCAGGATGCATCAACAGGAAACCCAAACAAAACATGAAGTGAAATTCATTTGAAAAGGGACGGGACTCATACCACCCATCAGCAGTGTTTAAATGCTTGGTATCCACACAATAGGCCTTTTATTTTCCTTCAGTTCTTCTCAATATGCAAACTATCTTAAATTGATTTTTAGAGCTGCAGCTGTCACTAAAGTCAGTGGGAGCTGTAGGTGCTTGTTACCTTTGAAAATCAAGCCAAAGTATACTAATGTGGTAGCAAAAGCCAAAACCTCCAAATTAGGGTGGTTAAAGCATAACTCTGATAGTTCTGTAATGTGATCTCAGCCACCTTCATATGTGATACTGAGGCAGGACCTCATGCTGTGCCCACCAGAGCTCAAAGGTTTGTTGTTTCTTCTTTACCATTCAGACCCCCTTCCCCTACAACTTTGTAGCCGTGCTTTATCACTACAGGCCTTCCAGACAAGCAATACTGAATATGTCTTTACTGGAGTTTAACAGATCTAACTTTTATCCATCCAGAATACTTCCTCATCCAGTAAGGATGAGCAGCCACCCAAGGCACTGTTTGGTTTTCATTTGGAAGATTTGGAGAGCTGCCTGGCAGAGAAGGACCTGGGGGTGTTGATTGACAACCAGTCGAATATGAGCCAGCAGTGTGCCCAAGTGGCCAAGAGGGCCAATGGCATCTTGGCCTGTATCAAAAACAGTGTGGCCATCAGGACCAGAGAGGTGATTGTGCCCCTGTACTCAACACTGATGAGGCCACACCTTGAGTACTGTGTGCAGTTCTGGGCCCCTCACTACAAGAAGGACATTGAGGTGCTGGAGCGTGTCCAGAGAAGGGCAACGAAGCTGGTGAAGGGGCTGGAGAAGAAGTCCTGTGAGGAATGGCTGAGCGAACTGGGGTTGTTTATCTTGTAGAAGAGGAGGCTGAGGGGAGACCTCATCTCTATCTACGGCTGCCTGAAAGTAGGCTGTGGCAGTGTGTTGATCTCTTCTCTCAAGTAACAGGTGATAGGACAAGAGCAAATGGCCACAAGTTGTGCCAGGGGAGGTTCAGACTGGATATTAGGAAGAATTTCTTTACCAAAAGGGTGGTCAGGCATTGGAACAGCTGTCCAGGGAGGTGGCTGAGTCACCATCCCTGGAGGTGTTTAAAAAATGGGTAGATGAGTTTTTGAAGGTGATGGATGCAGTTGGACTCAATGATCTCAAAGGTCTTTTCCAACAGGAAGATTCTATGAGTCTATGATTTGTTGTGCCCTAGGAAACATTCCTAAGCAGTGGCTAAAAGTCAGAGTAAGTCCAGGTTTGTCCAATGTAGAATGAACAAAATTCCACTCTTAAGTCTGAACACAAGAGAAGAAAGGCGTTCCTCCAGCTGGTCCCAGCTGCTTAGACTCAAGAAGGACACCACTTACTCGTGTATCACTCAAGGCTGCAGGAAACTTCAGCACACAAACTGAATCTGCAAACTTGAGTCCTTTTCTGGCAGAGGGGATAAATGAGTTGGCCTGCCTAAGTGCTGCAGCTGACAGCGTGGTGTTCATTGAGGCTGGCTTGCCTCACACTCAAGTCGAGTGTCTTTTATGGATAGATCTTTGTACAAAGAAGAGCCTTGGCTAAGGATGAAGCTGTCTGCCTCCCTTTGCTCCATTTCCCAGTCACCACTGAACAACTGCATCCACCAACACTTCTTTTCAGTGTAGCTTCCTTGACTGTGCCTTGGTTCCTGGTTCAGAGAGGACTTCACAATTGTCATTAAATTTGTTCACCTGTCCTTCCCATAGTGTGAAAAGTGAGTGATAATTTAGTAACTTGTCCAAACAATTACTTGTCCAAGAAGAGTAAAGTCTGCAGGAATACACAAGTGCTAAATCTGTGGTAAATCAGGTTTATGGATCAGAGGATAAGGATTCTGTTGAATGAATAATGGCCTTTTTTCCATAAAGAGGAAGATGAGACAGGGAGGGGTCTGCTGCTGATTTTGATTTCAGGAAGTATGATCAGATGCTTGGATGTTTACAAATAAAGTATATTCCAAGCATAAACTGTGTTCCTTGTGTACACTTCCTTTAATAGTTGCAAAGTATGAAGTTGTTGTGGCTTTCTTTGTTTTTGTTTTTTTCCCAGTGCTCAGAATCAATAGCTTAGCTGGTTCAGAGAAAGCTATTTTAAGTGACCTTCTGCTATCGCTTGCCTCTTTGGCGATTTTCTCAGTTCATTGGTTCTGTGTCTTTTTTTTCGTAGTGCCACTTATTGTTGGTAAAATAAGGAGACTTGAAAATAGAGGAAGTAGAGGTAATGTTGATCTTGAAACGCCAGCAATTGAAAGGACCATTCACAGTTTCCTTCAAAACAAAGCCAAGTGGTAAGATAATGCTAACCAGGGCTGAGTGCCCAGGAGAGCATTATAATGAAGCACTCACTGTTATTGTTCAGCTCATGTTTGTTCTTCACGTGAACAAAAGGAAGGAAGAACTCTGCTATCAGGCTAGAGAGGAAGGAGTCTTTGTTGCTCTTGGCTACTCTAACTTTAAATGTGAGGAAGCACAGAGCGCTGCAGCATAATCTTTCTGCAGTACTAGATGGGAAAAATTGATAGTTCAGGGGGTTAAGGGCGGACGCTCTGTTTATCTAAAGACTAGGCTTCCCTTACATGACAACCCCAAATCAGGTATGTCAGTGCTAGTATTTATTTAGATCATGTGAAATTTTAAATCCCTCTGCATTTGATTCTTCCTCTACATTGTTGCTCACCATCAGGAACAGTAAGAGATGCCATTTCCTTATTGAGTGTGACACGCACCCAGTGTCCTCGGTGTAAAGTTCAGTCATGTTGTTGAAGCATCAGGAATGTATCTGCTGGAGACTGAGTCAGGCTTACTGTACTTTTCTGCGCCTGCTCCACCCATGGAGTTGTTGGCTGAAGTGGCACAATCCCTGCCATCCCTCTCCCCCTCCTTGAAGTCTCGAGGCTGACGCATTGACAGATTAATGACAAAGTTTACCATGCTCAGAGACATTGTTTCAGATTTTCAGATGACTCAGGCAATGATTGTGTCATCAGCTAAACTCAGGTTATGATTTAAAGATATTCCTTGCAATCATGAAAGTTTGCTTAGCCTGCCAGTGTGGTTTAGTGTGGTTTCACCTAGTCCATGTATAATCTCCATGTATCAAGACACACTGGAGAAACAGATTTACACCCCGTTAGAGCCAATGCTGTGATGCTGGAGTGTTTGAAAAAAGTGGGTGTGTATTTTGATTCTATAAATCGTGTATGATGCCCTGAAATTTCTGGACACAAATTGAAAGCAGCCCAATAATATTATACTTACTGGCTTTGTCTTCACATTCAAGGTAAACACCTGCATTGATTTCTCGTAAGTTCACAGGTTACCCTGGTGTATGATGTACAAAATGACACTTCCACACATTTATGAGCGTCTGTTTCCATAATTCTAGAATCTAATTGTACTCACGACTCTATTCTACTGGCAAGGGATTTGCTTTTTCTAGCCTGTAATATGGAAGCGTCAGAAGGCTGCTTGCAAACTTTTTATAATCCAGTGGCTTCATAGATTATGCCTTTTGTGAAGGCTCTACCAACTTCACTGTAGACAGAGCAAGAACTTTAATTTGAGAAAATAGCCTTTTTTTTAATGTAGGATTTCTGAGGATGTGTTGATTTGGCAGAGTGAAAGCATTTGATAAGAATAAAGAGAATGGGGAGAATCCCATGAAACTATGGAGAGGGTCAGGTGTAAGGAATATTCTTCAAGGGGTCATAGTACGTCAGCTATATACAAAACTGATTAAGGCAGGAGAATTAGAGTCAAGCTCAAATTAGATATTCTTCTTGTATGGACAGTGTGGTTCTGGAGATGATCAGCTTGTGTGTAAAACCATGCTGGACACAGAAGGAAATGAAACAAATACCTTGTATTACCTTATTGGTATTGTGACTCTGTGAAATCACTAAGTTCAACACAGAAAATGGAACAAAAACTCTGAACGTCCTGGAAAATAAGAAATAGAATGAACTCAGATCATCCACTAAAGTATCCTTATGGAAATAAATTGATCTTTACTTCACATAGTAGGTGTGAAAGCACAGTAAAATGCTGAAAACCCAGATGGAGCAGTGGGGGAATGACTCTGCCCATGTTTAGATTTTTTATGTTTCTAGCATCTTCAAGTGTGATGATTCTTTGAAGAAAAAAAATCCAAGATTATGTTTAGCCCATCTTAGTCAAGCCACAGCAAGTATACTCTTTTTACAAATACAAATGTTTTGGTATTGTTTTGTTTTCTGAATTGCTAACCCTAAAAATGATTTGTTTCCTAAAAGCTAAAAAGAGTTCTTTCCTTCTCATGTATCATTGTGAGCGGTTTTAATGGAATAAACTGAGTGCCTTGAGCAGCCTGGTCTGGTGGGAGGTGACCCTGCCAATGACAGGGGAATTGGAACTGAATAATCTTTAAGGTCCCTTCCAACCCAAACCAGTCTATGATTCTATGAAACTGTGCTTTCTGCACCAGCTAAAATTGTGTGAGTCATGGAGGTTTATGTATGCAGTTACAGTTTTTTAACTTGGGTGTTAAAATAAAAATGAAAAGGCACAGAAGAAATAGAATTTACTTAGGTTTTTGGTGGCCCATTTGATGAACAGAACTAGCAAGGCTATCATTCACTAGTGCAATTGAAGACAATAGATGAGCTTCTGGGTACTGTTAGGGACAGTGTTCCATTATCTTGAGTAAAGGTAGATGCTGGTTTGTTGCATCTGTAATTAGAGCTGCCTAGTGCTGTGGAAGGAGTTTCCTTTCCCTCCCAGGGCTACAGGGCTTGGCAAAACCTCCTTTAGGATGAAACTTAAGAGCACTTCTGTGAACTGCTTTATGAGGAAATGGCAATCCTGTGACTTTCTATAAAGAAACTGTTTTTATGACCATCTCTGTCTGTGTGTCTGTCTATCTATCTGTCTATCTATCTATCTATCATTATTTCAACTTACAGAGGACATAAAAGACCATCTAGCAGATCGCAGAGGACTGGAAGTCTGGTATTAAAGCTATGCCTAATGGAATTGCTTCTTATTGGTGAAGTGTCTGTGATAGACTTGAGCAGAAGTTTTAATTGAGAATGAGGGTCATACTAATAATAGGTATGAGGAGTGGGGGTGGAAATGGCCATGGCCCAACTGGAAGAAGAGAGGGACGATCATGGGGAGCACAGCTGTGTGTTGTGCTGTGGTAGCACACGTCTTGTGGCCATTAGTGGGTGGGAGTAGGCTAAGCTCTTGCAGCATTCTTCTTCCCACTGCCTCATCTTTCCACTTGCTTGGAAAGGTAAAGCTATATTGGCCTTTACAAGGATCTACCCTGGATGTAGGGAGAGAGAGAGGCAGTCTTCACATGGTTCCTCTAGTGGGGTTTCTAATCAAGGGACTGGACTTGGTAAAAGAAATGTTTACTATGGGAACTGGCTGTGAAACCTGCCTGCAGACAGATAGAAGCCTTTTGTAAAAGAATCCTAGAAGAAGAGACTAAACCTGTTACCAGGAGGAAATTTTTTTGAGTGAACTGAAACAAGAAAGAAACTACGAAAGAAACAAGAATAAATGAGGCAGTGTTTCTTAAAGAAGCAAAATGGCTTTGTTTCCATAAGCTAGCGAGAGGGATTTTGACTGCTACAGCAGGAGTCCAATGGCATCAGATTCACCAGCCTGGTCATTTACTTGTTCAGTAAATGTATCCCTATCCTTACATTTCAAGCACTCCAGAAAGAAAGGAGAGACAAGACCTTACTATGTTTTATTAACATTCTCTTTCCAACACAAATCACACTGAAGAAGACAACAGATAAATCCCAATTCCACTTTATTATTACATGTTGAGATATGTGTTTATTACAAGAAATGGGAAACAGATTACACCAGCAAACACATCTGGCCTCAGACTGGCCTTCAAGTCACCCAAAAAGAAGCACGAAATATGGCGTTGTTTTCAGCCAGGCACTTACAATCCCACACAGCTGCAGGGGTGAGAGGCAGCAGAAAAAACTCTCAAGACAAGCTGACAACAGCTCCACTGCTGGGGTGCCCCTTTTGCAGACGAGACAACAACAGATGAAGAAATCTTGAGAATGACCCAGAGCAGTGCTCATTAGTGAATGAAGCGCAGGCAGGAAATGGGACAAGATTCCTTTTGTCATAGTTTTTCATACAGCTGTCTGCCCAGTCCCACAGCCATCCACATGCAAAATATAGTCGTAGTCCAACACCAGAAAAGTTATACAAATAAAACCTCCAGTGATTGCATACAGACCCCTTCCAAGTTACATTTGCCCCATTAGCAAGGAATGGAAAAATTGCTGGGATTAATCCAGGCGCGTTTTTCATTGCAACTGAGGCTTATTACAAGGGGCTGTATTCAGGTAAAGCGAATAGGATTGTATAATTCCTCTTACTCATGTCTTGTCTGTCTGTTTCTCTGTATATCTACTGTTTATTATTAATTACTTGCACTTTTACTATGTCTATTGTATTTCCTTCTTATGGAAAAGCTGTGCAATTTACATAGCTATATACTCTGTGTAAAATGGATGTAAAACTGACAGCATTAGCAAGCAGAGAAAAAATTCTGGAATTGCGAAGTAGATTCTCTGAGGAATCAAGCGCTATTTTAAGACTTTTAAGTTATCACAATGACATCAAGGCTCCAGCTTCTTGGGGTCTTTTGTTTGCATGTACGGCTCACTCAAAATTTTACTCATAGGTTATTAAACCCCTTTTTTTTCGTGTGGCTTGAAAGCAGCTTTTTACCTATGTTTTTCAGCTAGAGTCTGTTACAGATAACGCTATGAAGAACTCTCCTTCCAAATGGCTGTCATCCTGCTGCTGTCTCTGTGAGGGCAGGGTGCTGAGTCGTTATGCTCTACTCGCTTGCTGTTCATAATCCTTTCATTGGCTTTGCTGCTCAGTGGCAGTGGCTATTTTTAAATACAGCAGTTCTGTATGAGCTGTTCGTGAGATTCCTCTAAAGGAAAACTTTTAATGCATCAGTGCTGAGGTTGGGCATCAAGAAAAATGAGTGTCACATTTGTAACTTACTGAAATTGTTTGAAAAATCATGGTTTCAAGTGTCCTCTGACTGTGTGTAGAGTTCCAGAGTGACATAAAGCAATGAGAGAATTCAAGCTGGCATAAAAGGAACAAAAAGCCCAGCTCCTTCCCATCCAAAATTAAAATAATTTAAGATTGCCATTCGCAATTTTTAGATCCTTAGTAGTATCATATGACGGCATTGCATTCTGTAAGTGTTTAAGCGTGTTGTTTTAAAAAATCAGCACAAAAGGAAATCAATAAAGAAAACTGATGCTTTGGAGATCTGAGACTGAGACCTCATAATATTAGTTTAGGGTGAAGTACGCCAAAAACTCACTGCACTAAGAGGTTAACAGGAGTAAGTTTAGGAAGTTCAGAAAACTGATTAAGAGACTGTCCTTTCTCAGATGGAGAATTACAGCATTCAACTCTCCTTCCTTCTGTGTGATAGGAGGAGAAGAAACCATATATGACCATAATCATATTAGTACTGGCATACAGCAGTACTGACAACCTTGTTGACAGTCATCTACAACTGCTGTCATGAGAAACAGCACTGCACGGCAATGATTTTCTTCTGTCGTCCTTTAATGTGGTGAGAAGACTGAGCCAATTAATTAAACCAAAATTAATTCTCCCATTTACCTTTTATGGCAGGCTGGTTTACCTTTTCTTTTTCGTACTTGTTAGAGCTAAACTAGAGTAGGTTTTCTGGAGAAAAGTAGAAATCATTTTGCATTACATTGGCATGGGCTTTGTTTCTTCTTTCTCTTGCCTGAGAAACCCAAAATTGTTTGTTTAGGGAGCAACATCCCCATACACCTTCTTTATCTCCTGTTCTCCCACAGTATTATATCTCAGCACTCATCTGAAGCAACTCTATGTTGAGCACCCCTTTTCATAGGTCTCACTTGAATCCGTCCACGCAGGTATCATGGCAGTTTTTTATACTCATACTCTGTCTACAAAGAGCCAGTCTAAGATCAGCTTAGCTACCAGGGAGATACGAGGTACAAAGAGGTCATAGTTGCTAGTCGAAGTGATTTTAACTGGGAAGGAGTGCTGCAAACTACCAGAACAGTCTTGTGGCATCTGGCTTGTCACTTTTGGAGTCTCAATAATATCTCTTCTGAGTTGTTACAATGGTAGTGGTAGCTATCAGACACTACTGCATTTCCTCTTTCCAGTGTGTCTGGGAGCAGTATCACTAGACCTTTTAGTTGTGCGTTTTTCCCCCCACAACTCTCATTTCTCGTCTTTATTTGAATCACGGGCTTGTTCAGCAGGTCAGCTAATAGAGAGCAGATTTTTTTACTCATTCTGGTTCTTTTTTTCCTTTTTCCATCTATTTATATAACACACAATTTGTAATCATTTTAAGACTAAAGAAGGGAGAAGTCTTGAGTTCATCTAGATTAAAATCAGCTGCAGCTTATTAATGGACTTAGCCCATGACCGAGACTTTAGGAAACAAAAACACTGGACTAAATTAGACTGAACTGGCCTCTGTGTCCTAGTGAGGGGATTCATATAGCAAAACGAAAGGGGAAAAGCTGGATAAAGGGAGAGGATCTCCATGTGATTTTAATTCATTTTGATTCTCTTCCTGAAGCTAATTTACCCAACACAAAGGCTCTGTAGTGGGCAGCCAGCTTTTTAGAAGTTTGTCATTCACTGATAAACAGCTCAATTCCTGTTCTGAAGGTCTGAGATGGCTCAGACCTGTATGTAATCAGCTGAGGTTTAATGTGAGTATTTCAGTACAGGGTATTTCAATTACATATTAGAGTCCTTTCATCATCTGTCAGAGTGTATCCTGAAGACTCTTGGATAATTGATCTAACTCCTCCATTCATTCTCTCCCCAGAAACAGACAGTGAATAGTCTCATTGAAGAATCAGGTCAGCAGACACAAGGGTATGTCGAGCCAAAAGTACTTCTAATGGCGTGGCACTCTCAGAAGGCAGTTCTTAGCTTCTTCTGAGCATAGAAGCCTTTGCCACCAAGGCAGCAACGTACTGTTTTCTGCTGAAGAGAAAATACTTGAATGTTCTATTCATCCCCTTCATCGTTAAATCTTTTTTATTGCATTCTCAGTCCCATTGGTGTGTGTAGTCCTCTAGCAACATGCAAGAAATCATGTCTTTGCCCTAAAAAAGCCAGACAGTGGGTGGGGTAGTGAAGCAAATAGTAAATCATTAGCTGGAAATTATTTCAGTGATTATGCTAGGCACAGGCTGTCTTTGGTTACAGTTTTCATGTACTTAGTGATGATAACTTGTAATTTAAGCAAAACCAAAAGGCAAATGGGGGGATTAATGGAGAAACTGAGAAGGAGGAGGGAGTGGAACCAGGCCTTGAAAGCAAAGGTTGACTGAGACAGTATCTGTGGGTGTACGGTTTCCTAGTGCTTCCATCCCATGCGCAAATATTTTGTTACAGTAAATGAGTATATGCAGGCACATATCTGTCGCTGACTGGCTAATGAGACACAACAACCAGCATCAGTTGTTCACTGCTCTTTTAAAAGTGCCCTAGGAATGAGTAATATCAAAGGAAATACAGTTTTAAGATTGAGAACTGAAGAAAACGTGGCTTCAGCTGCTGATTCTTGCCATTTTTTATGCAACAGTGGACAAAAGAATTTCTCTGTGTCCTGTTTTCCATCTTCTTTTCTAATATACAGACATACTGAAATGTTCAGCATTATATGTAGGATGCTGCGTTTCTACAGTGTTAAATGCATACACACACAGATAATTCAGGTATGGCACAGTTGTCCAGAAAGCATTGTATATCCTTATCTGAGCATAGTTTTCCAAAGTGAATTTTGCATTTTCATAGCTTTCTCACTTTGTGTGTCAATTTAAGCAAAGGTTTAAATGCACACGTAATCCTTTGTACTTTCTTTGACTTAAATAATTTCTCACATATATAACAGGTAATCTGTAGACATAGGTTGAGCTCGGCATGTTTTTTCATGGGATTTGCATATTGTCCTTTCTTCTCCTGAACGCATGCTGTACCTTGCCCTCAGCACCCAGTCAACTCCCTGTGTGCCACAGTGCCCTGGAAACAGGACAGAGATGCTGCAGAGCTTTTGGGAATTAGACTGTATTTTTAGCGATAAATCAAGTTTGATTTGATATACTGTGCTCTGAGAAGGACTATTTGAATATGAAGGTGAAGAACTGGAAATCTTGACATTTCCTGCCTATATTTCTTCTTGTCAAAACTTAGGACATGCTACAACTGAAATTAAGTGACCCAAAGGCTTTTGGGTATTGTTAGATGTCCCACTTTCTTCTAGACTTTCCTCAAATGATACTACAAGCAAATTGGTCTACTGTCCTTTTCAGTTACTTTGGTTTGTTGTGTTGCTTTTACTCTGTCAGTAAGTCTATTTAACTGTCTAATGCTCAGACAGATCACTTCCATCCCTCTCCCCTTCATGTGTTGATAAAACTTTGTGCAGAAATAACTGGAACTAATTAACCTTGTAGGACTTGACCAAGGATAAGGTGTGGTTAAAGGATGAAACTGAAGCCCTTTTCACCTGCTTAATGGGTTTCCAAGATTTATTTTAAGGCTCAAAGTAACCTGTAGGTATTCTGAGAGAGTAAGCTCATTTTGGGTGGCTTTGGAAGGGTTTCTATAAGAAGAAACCTGTTCTTGATGTTCTTTACCCCCTCTAAAAATAGGCAGTTTTATGCTTTTACTATTCCATATGCTGTGAGTGACAGCTAGCAAAATACCAAAGAAATAATTACAGTAGTTTGATGTAGCAAAAATTATGTCCTTACATTGGCTTACAGCAAGCCTCATATGTTAGGATCTGTTTCTTGTGTCAACAAAGGTACCATAGTCATCCCCAACACTTTTAGGAGCAGAGCTGCATTGCTCATTGCTGTGGTCTTCACATTTGGGAAATGCGTTCTCATGATTCCCTTTGCCTTGTGAGGCCCAGGCTCTTAACAGCCTGTGTTTTTTGCTGTCTTCTGTTTTTAGCAGTTACTAAACAAAGAGGTATTTAACTGTAGCCTTATTTAGCTTGAAAGGAAATGTAGTACTAGATCTACCAGGTTCAATGCGTTTTAACCCAAGACATAACAAAAAGTTGCAGTCTTTTTCTTCCATTGATTCAAATCTGAAGAAACCAGATACGTTCAAATCAAAAACTCTGGGGAGAAGGCTGGGGTTTAGACAGTCATTTCAAGGCATCAAGTCATGACATGGAAGTTATTTTTGAGAAACTTGTTTCAGTGTGTTTGCAAACTCAGGCAACTTACAACATTGCTTACTCTCAATTAACAGTGTGAAATTTGTCTTCACAACCATAAAACTAGAAGTGTGCTTTTGAAAAGGAGAGATAAGTTTTACCATGAAAAAAGTTTAATCTTGATATTCTACGTGGACCTGTCCACTTTGATCCTTCCCTGTTGTACATAATGGTGTAGTAGTAATGTCTTGATCCTGAAGGTTCCTAAGGATGTGACACAGCAGAGGTGCTGTGTTACCTCTGAGTACCAGGCTGGCTGCTAAGGGCCTGCAACACTTGCTCACATTTTACCTGTAGAGAGGAAAAAACTCACAATTTTTACGTTTCCCACTACAGAGAGGAAGAAAATGGAGAGAGACCTCCTGCTCTCATGTTCTTCTCATGGTCCTTTAGCTGGCCACACAAGAGCGAGTGCAGCCACATGTGCCTAGGCACCCAGAGCTTAGTGCTCTTGAGCACACATGCATTTACGTGACTCGGAGTAAGTTCCACTCCTCTGGTCTGGTGGCTGTTAAGAGAGCAGGAAGCAGGGCCTGTTGGGAGGATTTATTTTAAGAAGCAGTTGTACAATTTTGGTTCTTTTCAACTGCAGTGTTTGTTGTCAGCATACAGCTACTCTTTTGGGGATGCGTGGAGTGAGCTGCAAGTCTCATTGTTTCTCCCTTGCTTTGCTGTCCTTCAGACTTAGTGTGGTCTCTGGGTGCTCTGCTGATCTGTCAGATCAAATTCCTTGGAAGCTGCTTCTTAGGTGGTAACCAGCAGTAGTTCACCGTGGCTGTTCTGAAACCTGTTCAACTTTCTTTAAAACTATTCTTGCAATTGTAACAGTCTACAGGGAGCTTCTGCATGTACAATGCTCTAAGGGAACTATGGGTAGAAGCTACTATACAAAGTGTATGTTTGCTACAGTCTGAAACTAGGCTTAAAAATAAAAGGCAGAATAATATAGAAGAGCATCCTGTAATATATTTCGTAAATACCATTAGGAGGATATTTATAGTTATTGCAATACCTGACTTGTGATGCTTCTTAATACTTTCTGAAATGAGATGGCTTTATTATTTAGAAGGCTCCGAGCAGTAAGATTGTCCTTAGCCTGAGAGTTTTGCTGCTGGTCATTCTAGGAGGCTGGGGAACAGGATATGAGTTCTTCCTTATCACCGCTGCCTGACGGGTGAACAATACATTTGGAGTTATTTTGGTTTGCTTTTAGCCTATTGGTGAATATTGACATAGATTCTGAAGCAAAATAGTGGAGGAAGAATGAAATTTTTGGCTTCAGTCATCAGCAATTTTCAAGGAAACTAAGATGGCTCAGCCTGGTGCATTTTCCAGGAGTTGGACATGGTGCATTGCTCTCAAGATTTTCATGCTGGACAGAACTGACTGTGGAAATTTTGTTTTTCTGATCTTGGAACAGGATTCCAAGCAGTATAAAACAGGACTAGGGAAGTGATCCTTCCCCTGTACTCGGCGCTTGTGAGTCCACACTTTGAATACTGTGTTCAGTTTTGGGCCCCTCACTACAAGATGCTGGAACACGTCCAGAGAGGGGCAAAGAAGCTGGTGAAGGGTTTAGAGCACAAGCCTTAGAAAGAGTGGCTGAGGGAGCTGAGGTTGTTTAGCCTGGAGAAAGGAGACTGAGGGGAGATCTTATCGCACTCTACAGCCACATGAAAGGAGGTTTTAGCAGGTGGGGTTTGATCTCTTATCCCCATAGCTAGTGACAGAACAAGGGGAAATGGCCTCAAGATGTGCCAGGGGAGATTTAGGTTAGATATTAGGAGGAATTTATTTATTGAAATGGTTGTCAAGCATTGGAACGGTTGCCCAGGGAGATGGTTGAGTCAACATCCCTGGAGGTGTTTAAAAGATGGGTAGGTGTTGTACTTGGGGACATAATCTAGTGGCAGACTTACCAAGGCTGGATCGATGGTTGGACTCAATGACCTTAAAGATCTTTTCCAGCCAAAACTGTTTTATGATTCTATAAGCTTCCCAGTGTTGGTCAAATTCACTTACACTCTCTGTCTTCTTGCTTGCAGCATTTTTCACAGGAATCTCTTAGTAGTATCAGATTATTTCTTTCTCTTCCTTAATTACTAGTTATAAAAAAAACCCTGTCTCTTACTGTTCAGAGAGAAACAGGCTAGTCAATAAAGGCAGAAATTGAAGAACAATTGGCTGGATTAGTAGAGCTCTGAAAATCCAGTCATGCTGGTTTTCTGAGTGTACTTAGCATTTCTCTTTGATCCTATGAGTCCTGTACAGTGAACGGTGAATACAATAGTAGAATGTTGGTACTAGTCCAAAACTTCTGATGTTTAGCATTTGTTATCTGAATTTTACATACCCGCGAAGCTGGGCTTGAGGTTCCACAAGAGAATTATCTCTTGAGCTTTTTTCTTTGATTTGGGTTGGTTCTATTCAGAAAATGGTTTGTAGTATAATATTTGAATTTTTGCAGGTTTTTTCTCCATCAATTCCTGAAGTTCTAAGCCAGCCAAAGAAGGTGAAATAAGATAGAAGAGGCTCATTTAGGTGATTTCATGCATGTTCTGAGGTTTAGTCTTCAGATTTTTCCAGTTTTTGTATAAAAGTTTCATCTGGCTCTGATATCGTTCAAAATGATTTATCTGCTTCTCACTGTCTCCCAAGTGGGTGAATCACACTGTATTTTAAGATGCACTATCAACATACACAGGCAGAGATACACTAGGAAACATACAGCTCTGAGGTAAAACCCTTTCCATGTAGGTGACAGCTAGTAGATATATTGAAATGTCCTTTCCTGGTTTTTTAGATAGCCCACTTTGGATTCCCTCTGTCTAGAAAAAGAAGAGGCTGAGAAGAAGACAAATTTGCCTGTCAGAAGAATAAGTTTATCTCCTGCTATCGAGGACCATAGCTGTAAAGATTATATTCTCCTTCCTCCCTGGCACTTCTGCTTTTTCCTCAAATATTTCTTGGCAGTATCCACCGGAAGAGATGGTCCTATTTAAGACAAAAAGACAAAACCTTATTTATTTCTCCCTACTCCCACTTTCTTTTTTTTTTTCTTTTTGTACTAGACAAGAAAACTGCATCATTTGAGTAATAAAATTCAAGTTTCTATTTCTACATCTGCTTTTTTCTGCAACCTTTTTTCTGTTGATTTCACTGATTTGTAGCTCTTCCTTCCCCCCTTGCTGTTAACTAATGGACTTTGGTATTAAAACAGCCTTTCAGTGCACACACCACCATGCCAGCGAGAGTGTGTGCAGCTATTCTGTCTGCTTTGGACGGCTACAGATGCAGCCAGAGCTACAACAATTCCTGTATTGATCCTGCACTTGTCAGTTAATCCGTCATAAGGCATGGGAATCCTAGCCCCTCCACATCTGCCTGCATCACTGCAGGGGGAAAACCAGTTCTCTGAAGCTCTCATCAGGGAACAAGAAAGCAAAGAGAAATGGGAGCTTGCTGGGAGAGAGGGCTGTAAGCTGCTGGGCTAGAGGGCTGTGATATTGCCTACCTGCTCCACCCTTTCTCCCCCCCACCCCGGCTCTTTTTCATCCTTCTGCAGGTCAGCAGGATCGGGTTTATGTTAGCGAACCATGAAGCTTATCAAATAAATGCTGCAACAGCAGGTGTTTGGCTGTCTCCACAGGCCAAGTCTAACAAGGTTGACATTGTGTCTGTGACCAAAGTAATGCAGTAATTACTTTTCTGGGTTTGGAACCCCTGAGAGGTTTCTAGGAACCAGTTAAAAAAACAAATCTTGCTAAGAGCAGGGGATTTTTAAAAAGGAACAGTGCTGCTCTCTGTGCCAGAAGAAGTGGGCACACATTTTGAGTGCAGCATCCGGCATGGTGTCCCGTCCCCCTGTAGATTGCTCTCATTACAGGGGCCCAGAACAGAGGCCAAGTGCTTGAATCTGGTCACACGTTGGGACAGGCAGCTTATTTTGGCCTACAGTAGCATAGGGAAAGGCAGCTGCTTTCTTTAAAGGCCTTAATGTGGTACTGCAAGAAGAGTGAACCCTGGATTAGGGGGACCCTTGAGTGTTTGCAATTCCATGTATATAGTTCAGTTTGACTTGCCAAGCAGGAGCTGCATAGCGTAGCATTCCCACTGCTGTCTCTTTCTTGCTTTTGAGCATTTTGTCTTGTAAGTTGTGATTGCAGAAACTGAGTTACAGACCATGATGCAGCCGATTTACAACAAAAGAAGAAATGAGATCTCAGAGCCCAGCTCCACTGTGCTGTGCCCCTTTATCTCAGATGCTCCATTCCGGGCTATGGAGGGGAAAGTTGAAACAGGTCTGGCAGTGATGGCATTTTGAGGAAGTAATCTTCATCGTACATTTTGAAAATATATTGATTACTTAGGCCAAAGCTTTTACCTGTAGCTCATTATTGCACATGTTAATGCCTGTGATCGCAAAATCATTTAAACCAGATTTAGTAATTGCAAAAATGTCCTGAGCTACTGGAAATTTCTTCTGCTTCTATGTGGTTGTCCAGGAGACCAGAATTTGAAAGTGAGAAGAGGAAGAAAGCAAAACTGATTAGACATTCATAGGACTGCACATTAGATTTGAGTGTGGTATATTTAAAAAAATACTTTTTTAAATAAAGAACCTATAAAATTCTTGCTATCTATAAGGAATTCTTTAGTCATCCTTCTCTGCTGTTGAAACAAGCTACAAAGCAATGGCTTTGTAGTGATTGAATGAGTTTTCCCAAGCTAGGAATGTCAACATTTCTTTAAAGTCCAGCAGCACTTTCCCATTCCTACTTTTTATGTTAAGCTCTGATTTTGCATATTACCTTGTACAGACAATTGGTGACAGTCCAAAGAGACCATGCCATTTGCTCTGTGTTCTTAAGTGTTTCTTGCTAAAGTGTTTTGTTCTCAGTGTGTTGTTGTGCTGAACAAACTGTAATTGAACGTGCTGTAAAGCTCTGCTGTGAATGTCATGGCACGTGAGTCTCCAGTGTTTAATTTTGTCCTAGGAGTACTGTGCACTTGGAATTGAGTGCTATAGGTAGATCAGACATTTGCTTCTTCAAGGTACTCAGTGACTTTCCATAAACACTGCCTGGATGTAGAGTAATGTAGAGCTGCTGTACTAGGACTGCTGGAAGGGAAGGAACTGTGATTTGCCCCAGCAGTATTGCTTAAAAGTCTAGCCTTAATCTGCTCTTGGAAAATGGTGCTAGGGTTGCTGCCTCAGCAATTTCTCCATGCTGTAAATGCAATATGGATCAGGCAAAATTCAGGCAGGGTATGTACCTCCTAAGATAGCCAAGACAGTTCTTTTAGAACTCACTACTTTCATTTGGGACACAGTCGCAAAATATAGACAGTTTTGTTTAACGTGGTACTTTAATTTGATTTTTTTAATATGTATTGCTGAGCCACTTGTGCAGCATTTAGAAGAACACACAAAACAGCTTAACTAGAATAGATTTTTTTATCATGTATTTTGCAAATATTCAGGAATGACAGATGCAAGTTACTTGGAGGAAGTGTTGCCACAGAATTTGGCATACATGCCTATCTTTACTGAGGTCTCAGATTTTTGGGGGAGGTGAAGGCACATGTATTTATTTTTCTGTAAAAAGCAACTACCAACTATAGCCAACCATAATAACTCATATATGTTATTAATACTGGAGCGGAGTGGATCAGTAAGAAGCCATTCAGGACTGAGCTGTATGACAATGTTACAAAGAGGCTGAGGCACGTTAGGATTGGTGGTACGTGGCAGAGCTATGTATGAGAACCTCACACATGACTTATCAGTGTTCACCTGAGTGTAACCAGAATATATTTGCTATTAATATTGCAGCTGGGGGTTTTGGTGTGTTTGTTTGGGGTTTTTTTTGTGATTAGAAGAATGTTCCTGCTTGTGTGCGGCTGCGTGTTCTGGCAGTGAAAGGTTGAAAGTGCTTACAGTTTCCAAATGAAAGCAAGAGCATGCCTTCTCTAGGCCCAAACCACTTATAAAAATACTTCATGAAGCTCGAGAAATAAAAGGCAAAGAGGAAAACAAGTGGCAGTGGATTAGACAAAGCTATTTTATGTACTGTGATGTTTTGTGTAATCATCTGGAAAGAAACAGAAGAGACCTTTTGAAAATCATTGATTGGAAACAATCTTTATCACTGATTAAGTTTACCTTTGTTAAAAGGATGATTATTTAAATATTAGGCATCTTTTACTCCCATGACATGAAACTGATTCAAAGACTTGACCTGATAGATCAACTGTTAAATGGCTCATTGGGTTACATAAGGGAACTGAAATGTATTTGATGTTAATTTTCCATCCCTACATACTGTATGATATCTCTCCTCATCTATCATCTAGTGAAATATATTATGCAAGTATAAGATGTCATCTGCGTGTTGTGCAGAGTCCTCCGAAGGCTGGGAACTGACTTGGGGAATACTTATGCTTTTACTGCTTTTTATTTCCCCCCAGTTGAAAAAATCGTTGTTATTGGCTATTAAAAAAAAAGAAAACATGTTGAGGTTTTCAGGAATTGGTAATGAATAACAGAGTTCTCACCTAATAATTTATATTTAAATCTGAGCTATATCAGAAAGAAGGAAAAGAGACACTGCTAAAAGCCTGAAGAGAGTGGATTTTATTCCATTCTTTAATGGAGCAGATTATTCCTGGCCTTCTAATGTAGAAATTGCCAACATGAATGGAGTTAAATGGACTCCTGCAAAGACTATCCTCTAAAATAGAATTCATAATATTGTCATTTCTCATTGGATTCCAAAAACAAGGTGATGGTGTGATCTACTTGACAGATGCTAAAAGCACATTTATCACTTAATTTAAGTCACTCTTTTTTTCTTGATTATGAAGTTATTTATTTCCACGGTCCAGATTAATCAACCTTAACTTTTCTGTAGACTATTTCCATTCATGTCTTATACCAGGAGTTTAAATCTTCAGAATTAATCTTAAGCCCTTAAGACACCATGTGATTTCTGACCCAGCAAGGACTTAGATCTCACAGTAACAAATATGGCAAGAAGGTCATTTCGGCCTTCCAGTTTCTTGACTGAACCTGCCAAGAGCCACTGCAGAAACACATTAGAGTGATAGTGATGCAGTTGGTGATGATGCCATCAGCGTTTCCAATGGGACTCCTAAAAAAATGATGCAAACCAAAACCGTTTTCTTGAACTGTTGATAAACTGGCTATAAGAGTTAACATATTGTAGATGTGATTTAGGTTTTCGTGGTATTTTCTAAGCCTGTGATAAGTAACAATAGCCATTGGTCAGTTACTAGCATGTTGTATGCACATATTTTGTATTTAGGAGCCAAACCTGATGTATGCATAGCTGTTGTCTAAGCACAGTTTCTCTTCTCCTGGGCAGGATTACGTATTGAGCTTTTAAGCATCATTTAAACACTCAGTGTTGCTTGAATGACTTGCTGTATTCCTCTCAAATGCTTTTGCATTCTCAACATGGACAATTTTTTTTTAGTGACCTGCTTTCAATTAAAAAGTGATAAAATGAGCCTTTGACAAATTTATCATGAACTAAGTTCAAGTGCTCACATATTCCAAAAAAGTGAGTCTGAGGCAGTAGTTGGAGGTGCTTACTAAATATGCAGAAGCGAACTGTTAGGAAAATTCACTGGGGAGTCTCTTTTGAGCAACTGCTTGTGCAGAACTGCTTCTTGTCATCCCCAAGACAACTAGTTACCACTATGATTTAAAATCTCTGGAGACGGTGAGGCAATTTTTAGGAAACATATTCAGCAGAAAATAAATAGTACTTAGGCTTTAACGTAAGTTAGGCTGATTAGCGAAGGCGCACAAAATATATGGTGCTTACTGTGAACAGTGTGTGGTTCAGTCCGACTTTGAATTTAAAAAATTGAAATAAAATTTCAGAATATTCTAGCTGGAATGGTGAAAATTTCCCTGTTGACTTTTTGGAGTGTGAGCCATCTTATAATGGTTCATGCTGTTATTGCTAAATAAGTAGGACTTTCGAGGTTCATTGCAAGGGAAACATATGACGTCCATAGTATCAGAAGCAAGTCCAGGATGTCTGGAAATCGTAAGCTCCAATTTTCCTTGTTAAGCTATTGAATTTGTCTGTTTTCCTCTCTTTCAGGAGCTGTCTTGCTCAAAAGTCCCACTTTAGTCCTTTTTTCCTTATATGTAACTTTCTGTGCTAGTTTTTGAGGAAGTGGTGATACTATTATAATATATGTATCAATCTGTATATATGTGTGTCTCTGTATGAGTAAGACACATGTCAGTAAAAAATCCCTTCCATTTTTTGGAATAGTAGCCTTAGCTCACTGTTAAGGTTCCTGTTTCACAATCATTTAATACACTGGAAGTTTAGTCAAGGGGTATCAAAGGATATAACTTTGGCCAAGGGAGAGCAACCTGGCAAAGAAAAGGTAGGAATGGTAGAGATAGGAGGTCTGTTAATATGTTACCATAGGACAGGACAGAAAGAAAGCACGTGCACAAGAAGACCAAAGGAACGAAAAGAAAAAAAATGAAGGACAATACCAAACTGAAAAGCCATCAGGTAGAGAGACTCATCTGAGAAACTTGAAATGGTGAGGCATGGAAAACTGGAGTTAGGATGGGACCTTAAAAAAAGTCGAACCTAAAGCTTTGTCCATGCTGCGAGCAAATCTGTTTTGCTCAATTTTGGCTAAGCAAGATAAACATTTTTTCTGGCATGCACAGGTGGTGGCCCAAATTTTTTTTTACAAGTAGGTTGGGAAAAAACCTTCGAAAAATGCTTTTGCCTAATCTAGCGAATTGTGCTAAATCATATTTTTACTTTGAGTCAGGCAAATTTGGCCCCACAGAGGCTGGCCAAACACCGAGGCACATCAGACACAGTTGGATTTCATAGTTGTTTTTAAATTCTGTGGTTTTAGCTGTGTGGATATGGCTTAACTGCAACATCCTGCCAGAGCTCCCAGGGAAGGAGCACCCTAAAGTAGCATTCTCCAGCTCTGCCAAACATCAGGAACAGCTCAAGCAAGGGAGATTCAGCAATTAATAGTCTTGGTGTCTGTAGTATAAAGTCACGGCAAAAATGACTAAAGCAAAGAAAACGAGGACGCCGACAGTTAGTGTGAGTGTGCATGTTGTAGCACAACACGTCTTCTGTTTGGCTCCGTTTTTTACAACTGCATTATGGCTGGGGCCTGAGGTAGATCAGACACCTACTTGGGGCAGGGAGGGAAGTGGCTGAATATTGCCTTTTTTTGATTTAACAAGGGTTTGTTACTCCTTGGAGTTGGTTTAAATGGCACTGCCTGGTGTGTCTTCCCAAGGAGCCATGCTGGGGGAAGGATCACCTTATGCAGATATTTGACTGTGGCCATGTTAAGACCATCGCTAGGTTTCAGGTTGTAGTAGTGCTGATCCCTCAATTCATTGTCACCAGCAGGTGGCCAAACAAAGGTCAACTTCTGCATCAGTTCTGGTGCTCATCAAACCTTGCAGTGAATTGTCTAAGGGAGATCAGAAATCTGTTCGCTTTGTACTTCTGGGTTGGCCTTTTGGCACTTCTGCTCCCTGAACTGAATTCTTGCAGAAAAGGATAAGCACTAGCAAACAGCAGCAAGGCTGGATGAAAGAGAGATGGAAGACGGCATTGAGCCATGTCTTTTCCTAGCCATTCACAGTTACAGCAATTTGGCCCCCGTATCAAATCATGTGAGACATTGTTTCAGAATAGCATATCCTCAGCCGCAGGTGTTGCCGTAGTGGAGGAGACCGGTAGCACAACCCAAATGAAAGCTCTTATGTTCCCACTTTTTCCTAGAAGACAGTTTTTTTGGGAAGCTCTGATGAACCTGTGAGCATAGTAAACTAATAGAGTGTGGCTTGGTGCAGATCTAGGTCTTGTGGTTGTGGACTATCTACAAGTTTTTCCTGCAGCTGGCATACTTAGAAGTCCTCTTTGTGGGTTTCATGGAATCTGATAGTGGGTAGCTTAGTAAGCCAACCATGGACATTTACAAGAGCTCTTCCCTCTACTCAGTCATGTGTTTTCACTGAGTTTCTGTAACTTCACATATATTTGAGAACCCCTGTGCTTTGTCAGACTTGATTGAAAGCAATCAGCAGTTGAAAAGGTTGTACATTGGAACACAAAATGTGATTGCAAAAGAAATTTCTCTGCATGGAAAACCAGACTGAAAAAGAACCCGATAAACTGTATTAGGAGGAAAATGACACAACTGTATTGTTTTACTTTAGTAACTGCAAGCAAGATTTCAGCATTTCTTCCTTCAAGCTATGTCTAATGTCCTACTGCTTCTATTCAACAGAATGTTGCAACTTAAACCTGTTTGTTTTAGATGAGCTGAGGAGAGTCTGGACTCATAAATGCTAACCTAACTCTTTTAATGTGAGTTCCAGTGCATGCAGAAGAGCTAATAAGGACCTGTTGTATTGATTCTGGCCGTTACAAACATGGTTTATATTCCTGATTGTTAGACAGCTTTTGAGGCTTACAGTGCTCGCGGGATGTAGGGCTTTAGTTTTGGGCAGCTAGCTAAAGGCATCTTCATCTTATTCAGCACCATTTTCTCTGGCGTGCCTCCATTGAGTGATAATTGGAGGAACAATGGTGAGTTGAGTCACTCAGCCTGATTTTTCTGACAGTCTGAGTACCTAGAGAGCCTTGTGCTTGCTGTTACTGGTTGTTTTGCGATAGCATCTGTGACCCCTGTTAGTATACAGAGCTCCACAATGCAAGGCACTCTGTACACACAAAGAATAAAAAGATGGCCCTTGCCCTTGCTGACTTCAAGTATGGTTTATGGTTCATCCAGCAACTCAGTATGTCAAACTGAGCACCAAAACTCATGGCCAAGAAAATCGTAAACAAACTTAGCTTAAAAAGACTGCATGTATCACCATGTAAATGTTATCCTCTTGCACACTGGAAACATTTCTGACATCTGATTGGCATGTTGATGAATTACTGCAACCAATATCATGTGACAAAAGGGCTAACCCAACGTCCAGCGTTTCCTAAGTGGTCATAAATGGGATCACACTTCTTTACAAGCTCTCAGAAAAGGAAAATATATTTTTAAATTGCTGTATTGGCAAATAGGAAGGGCAGATGGGGAAAACCAAGAACAACATATTTAATTGCAGTAAGTGCCCAAAACCATAGAATGAATACCAGTGCTTTATAAAATGCTGCAAACAATCTGAGTAGTCCATTTTTCTTGCAGAATTATCTAACCATAAGCCATTCCCAGCAAATGAACAGTGCCCGCTAGTCTTTGCCAGCCAAAGAGAAAAGGAGAAAAAAACTTTGCACTGAAGTTGCTGTGATCCTTTATGGACTTGCAGTGATTTTGCAAAGCAGTGTTCACAGTCATTCATTCTGTTTTCAGCAGTGTCCTTGACCGTACCCCCTGCCAGTAACAGGACCTTTAAGAATCGACTTTTTTTTTTTTTTAACCAACTAGCAGAGGCTGTACTGAGCCAAAATAAAAATAGCAAGGTCGGGTCAGGGCAAGGCCCTGCATTTCATTAGCCAAGCCTGGCTAGGAGTGATATCCAGGGAAGAGAGATGACGTTGTGGAATACAGCAAAATCATTCTTTGGTGCTGTCAAGTGACTAAATACAGGATGGTACTTAATTAGAGAGATAAAATGACTTTATATTAATTATTTTAGTTTTGTAGAAGAGAGGGGTTTTTTAAATTTTCTGTTGAATGTTTTGTAAGATGAAGAAGAGGATGGTCTAGACAAAAAGCGTGAGCCTGGTTTAACAGAGTCCAGATAGCCTTGAGGAACATGTTGACCTAGCCTGCAGTTCTCGTTGAGTATAACTTGGTGAAGGCTAGCAAAAAGGACAAAATTATATTGACAATGGAATCAAGGCCCTGTTAAATTTTGGAGGCTCTCTGGTTAGAAACTGATGACCTTCTAAGCACATTGCACTGTCTGTTTCATTAGAGATATTAGAGAGAGAATTTGAAAAGAATGGAGCTTTGAAGCCAAATAAAGTACTTTGTCAAGTGGTGCTTTGGCTGCCCAGCTTGAATTTGCTATGGGGGCTGCCTGACTTAACTGACATTTTATGGCTGTATTGTAATTCTTGTACAGCAATTGCATCATTGCATAGGCACCCGCGGTTTGTAGTCCTTTTCCATAGAAACCACCAGTCTGGCTTGTTGAAAGTAGAAGACATTTACATGTGTCCAGAGCACCAACAATAATGTCTGCAAAATTTCTAGGGGCTGTTTTCTTAAACCAGCCCATAGCAATCTGGTTCTCAACTTTATACCTGTTCTGAAAGATGATTGCAGCAGCGGCATAGGGCTCCCTAGTGTCACATTGGAAATTCAATTCAGAATCACACTCATTTTTGCATGTATCTTAACTTAAAATATTGTGAAAGCCTAGGTGGCCTTAAGGTAGTGCAATCTCTGTGTCTAAACACTAGTGTATTTACACTAGTAAAAAGATACTTGTATCATACTGGTTCTTGTTACCTAAATACTGTATTTTTCCATTTAGTCCAGTATGTCTCGACTACTTAAGAAATGTTTTCTTGGGCAGTATCATATCTTCTTTACTCTGTTACAGTAAATATAAAGCTTACAAAAAATCTTTTGCTCTTCTGAAAGTCATTTGACAGTGGAACTGACATTGATGGTCAGTTCTCTGGCAGAGGAATATGGTTTGATTTATATGTTTTCTTGCTAAGATGCCAGATTGACAGCCCTGGGAACAGAAATACTCAGCTAATTGCTCAAACATGCAGCACACTGCAAACCTGCCAGCCTTTCACAATGATAGTATCTTGATCCTTGAGCGTGAGAGCATATATAAACCTTCAGAGGGCATTCAGTGCTGAACCCGGTAGGGCCTAAGAAGTACTTTTTATTAGATCTCTTCATGATTCACTAAGGAAAACAACGTGAGCAGCAACAGCTCCAAGTCAGAATTAACAAGAGCTAGAATTAACCAAGAGCTGCGATAACTTTATCCTGAAAGTTTACAGATCCTACTGCCCATCCCATGAGTGAGCACTTGCCTCTAGTCAATGTATCTCTTCCTGCTGTCCATTCCTCAAGATTTCTAAACTAGCACCAGTGTAAATTTAGTCTCTGAGGCTTGGTCAGAAGCAGTATTTGTCAGTAGGTGGTTGCTGAATCAACAGTGTCCTAACTGCTGACTGATCGTGAAATTTCTCATTCTTTCCCTGACCCTTCCTGCATCTGCTCTTCTCCTCCTTTTGCAGCTTTTCCCCCACTCATTTCTCCCATCCATGCTCTTCCACATTTTCTTTCATGTTTTTTCCGGCCACTCCTTTTCCATTTTTTTATCTGTTTTTTTTTCAATTTCTGTCTTCCTGCCTGTCCCCATTCCTGCTGCTCTCCCATTCTCACGTTACATTTTTTTCCTTCATCTGTCCCCATTTTTTTTTCATTTATTCATTTTCCTACTGCTTCCTGTTGCCCTCTCCTCATTGTCAAATGGAATAAGCAGCAGTGTTATGAAGAGGGGGATGCTGTTAGCAGTATTCTATTAGTATAATCTGCATCATTCCTTTGTCTTATCCTCATACTTCCTTGTTACCAGTTGGCTCAAGGGTTATGCAGTTAATATATCAAATTTTTTCTTTTCCTTCCGTTACATTATAAATCTAGGAGGAGGGAAGGCGCAAGGGATGTGCTTATTTGTCCTTTTCTCCTCCCATGAAGACAGAACGGTTTGACTGTGGACTTTTTCTGTGCATAAGAAGGGGTAGAGGCTCTGCTTTGAAAAACTTGGCTTTTTCTTCCCCTGAGGTTTTCTTTCAGTCCCTTTTTTGAATGAATGGAGAGGACTGATTTTCTTGTGTTGCCAGGGTTCTTTTCTTTCCCTCCTCCCCTCCACAGTCACATCCCTAATTAATTGGATTCCCTACTAGACCTTTTGTGAGTCATTTCAATTGCCCATTAGTGAAGCAGCCTGGGATTTCTGCTGTGTTTTCACTCATCTTCCTGGAATTTCTCTTCTCCTCCCTCCCCCCTTTCCCCTTTTAGTCACTCTGGTCTGTGAAAAGCATTAGATGGACTTCAGCGCCGAGTGCCTATATTGTTTGCAGGCCCACCTGCATACTTCCACACTCTGCCTTGTGCGTCACAGCTATTCATCTTGTTTTGTACTTGGCTCTGCTGCAGATGCCGTAAATATGGTAATTTTAGATTCCCTGATTGGAAAGGGTTTCAGGGCGGGTCTAAGTGGTAAGAGAACTGTTTGATTTACACTAGTTCATTCTAGTTTCACGGAGTTTAGGTTTTAAATATACAACTGAAATTAAATATGATTTTAAGGGCAGTTTCTTTTTTTTAGGGTTAGGAGAGGGGTAAATGTGAGGTTAGCTTTGTGTACTGACATGCAAAAATGCTGCCCCAGAAACTCTAGGGGGACTGAAAAGAAATAAAACATCAGCGGGAGGTGTCTCCTCAGATTATTACGTAGGATGCCTTCTCACACAGATATCTGCAAAATGTGGATGGGTCTGAAAACTGCAAAAATAGAAAATGTCCAAGATAGAGAACGGCAAATCTGGAATTGGACAGAAGTGCCATCAGTACTGTAGTGCTATAGACTTGTGGCAATCCCTGAAGAAAAAAACAATCAATGAGCAGCTTATTTCTAGAAAATTTGGAAATACTAGGTAAGAGTGTAACAGGTAACAGGCATTATATTTCTGAGGAGAATATGGCAGTGATAAAGTCAGTTTGCTAAAATTATGATGGATGCAGTGACTGCCAGATATCCGATGTCTGGACTATCACATTTCTGTTCTGAAATTGAACAGCACATGAATCTTTCAGGCTTGGGGTAATTCTCAGTTGATACAGAGATGCAAACGGAATCACTGGGAACCTACCTGCTAGAAATGTGCCCCACATGTCCCAAGTTACAAAAATAATTTACAGTGCTCATGCTATTATGATACTTTCATATCATTGTGATACTTGTCCCTGCGAGGTTAGAGTATTCCAAGAGAGAACTGAGTTTTTGTATTTCAGGCTGTTGTGAGATGGCTCTCTTTCACAGCTTCCCGGGGTGGGGCTCATTTGTTGGACTGACAGGAAGTGAATTTATGAGGGTTCCCTGCAAATCAGTGTTCATAGGTTTTTTTTTTTCCTCCTAGCTCTTTATCCAGTCAAAGGAGAGAGAGGAAGGGAACGGCATGAAAATAGTGCTTGGTACAGACACATTAAGATGTTTGTAAGAGACCTCTTGGAAATTATTTTACCTCTTATGTCTTGAAATCTCAGCCTCTTGGTAAGCAGCAGTGAATTTCAAAGATTCATTAGATGATTCTGGAGTTCTGCATGTTACTCAAGTTAATACCAAGGCACTGTAAAAGAGACGAAAGGAGCAGGTGAAGAATTGCATGTGAGTCCCCTTTTCCTTCATGGGGCTTGCAGCAGCAGGGCCTGTATTGTTTTATCTGAAGTTATCAGGTCCCAACAATGGCATTTTTCAGCTGTCTCTGGTGTTGCTCTGTTTTCTTGCACACATACCATTGCTAGTATCATGTTACAAGGTTTTATGATTTGGCAGGTTTTACACCTTTTTATGTCCTCCATATCCTCTTTGGTTAGGGCTTTCACTGCAGAGTTGTCTTGGTGAGGTGTACTCCCCAGCTTCTGGCCTGAGTGGCAGCAGTGTCTGACATGGAGACTTGGTTCTGCTCTCACTTCACCCGATAAGCTGTCCAGCGCATGCCAGATGATGACAACTGATTGAATTGCCCAAGCTCTGGGCGGCTTTCTCTGCCTTTCCATAGTAACTCTTTCCTTTTCCTAGGAGTTCTCAGCAGGACAGAGGACTTCTAGGCTGAGAAAAGAAGCCATTTGTCACAGCACAGAGCTGACTTCTGTAGCACCACTTATACTGTAGGTGAAAAGCCTGAAGCCCTTCCATACCAAAATGTATCTGAAGTTCATTTATCTTACATGGGACCTAAATTCTCCTTCTGTAATGTTGTTAGATTTCTTTATATGATTTTTGCCACTGCTTGACTCTGCTTGGCTCCTACAAAGTACTGCAGTGTTTTATTCCAGACCTATTTGCATCTTAGCAGATAAAAACCCAGCACCAACTTAAATACTGTAATTAGTTCATGTGGTTAGTAAAGGAGCTACAGAAATTTAAGTTTATTGTATTCCTAACCTCCCTTAGAGTTTTCACAAGTAGGTCTGTGTGTATAAATAAATCCACGGCTTCTGGAAAATATGGTCCATTGTGGAGCTATTTTGGAATTCCAGGGTTCTGGGCTGCAAAATGCCCTAGATCTTGACAGGTTCCCAATTGTAGGCTATTTTCATTACTGTATCTTTTCTGAGAGAGCAGCAAGAAAAATGTTGATTTCTTGAACAACTGATTAGCGACAGACTTTTCTGGTTTTGCTTCTGTTTTGATACTCAAAAACTAGATTTAGAATATGTCTGCTAAATCTCTCTACACTGCAAAAAGTGAATGGTAAATATTATTTTCATTCCCTTGTCTCAGGACTATCCAAGGCACTGGTTCAATCTCTGTACACATAAGATAAGCTAGTGTTTGCTCTAGTAAATGCCCATTTATAGCAGTTCTCTAATAGCACCTTCTCCCACAACTGTCTTTCACTGCTTGTGCTCCAGATGAGGTGCATTGTTGGGAACGGAAGTATATCATGTGCCATGAGAATCACAGTGTACCAACATAGTTTTCAAGGAGCTTTAGTGGCTATCAAAGTTATGGCTATCCAATATTTTGGTTATGGAAGCGTACCCGTAAGATGTAAATAGATTATTAAATATCATCTGTCCAATCTTTTCCATTGCATGCAGGCAAATTACTTGCTGATTTTGAGGGAGAAATGGTCCTTTGGATGGGACTTACCAGGAGAAAGGGAAGGGTACCCGAGTGTGCAGCCATAAGGTTTGTAATTTATCTGTGCTCTGTGCAAGTGGTCAGTTACTCCTCAGAGCTGTAGAACTGAGGACAGGGTAGCTCCATGGTAAGTGAGTAATTACGGAGGGTAAAGATGTATAGGGTTAGCGAAGGAGTAAAACGGGGGTATTCCAGGAGAGAAAACATGATGTAATGATGGGGAAAGTAAGCCCTTTGTAGCTGTATTATTTTTGGACGAGGGATAAAGGATAAGATTAGGATAATCAGAGAGATCAGGTTGGAAGAGATGGTTCGTAAATACCAAACATTTAAGCCTCAGTCTTCAGCTGATCTCTTGTTGGATATATTATCAATTTAAGTGAGCACATGCATGTAAAACACATGTTCAAAAATACTTTGCAGAGCTGTACTCAATACTGTGTAGAGCAGAGAGTTCTCAACTTTTTCTGACCTCCCTAGCACCTTTCAGAAGCTGCTCAATACTTCATTTGTTCCCAAATTCATTTTGCATGAGCACGAACCCTCAGCTTCACTGGCAACTCTTCCCAGCTCCAAGTTGCTTTGTACACATGACAGCTTTCAGGGGTTCCTTCCCCTACCTGTTGCTGCATTGCCTGTAGTGGTATGAGAATATGGCATGAGAATAACGTTGAAAAGTGTATCTTACCCAGCATCCTTAACTTGGTTAGTATTTGAGTGTGGGTTAGTATTTGAACCAGTTTAATCCAGAATTTCCTAGGTCCCAATTCTGTATCTAATTCTTGTGCAAAACAGATGCCTAATCTAGTCCAGTCCGTCTGTTGGGTTGCAAATGGCAGGTTAAATCACATACATGAAAGAAAGTGCATTTAACAGGGCATGCAGTTTACAAGGAGAAGATGGGGAAAAATCTCCTTTGAACTGATTCCCTTCCTCACAAATAACTTACAAACAAATTATTTCTTTAAAAAATAAAGTATTAATCATGCCACCTTTTTTTGATTTAAGGAGCTTGATGGCAAAAGTATGGCCTAGTCGTCGAGTTCTCCCTGGGGTTTGTATTTGATTTTGTGAACAGTCGGTGCTTAGAGAGGGTCAGTTTGCATTCCACTCTCTCTCCATTATGTTGTGTGCTTAGAGGGTTTTGTGTGGGCTATCACACTTGGCTCCCACGAGATCCCACATCTGGTAAAGGATAGAGTGTATGACCCCACTCCCAGCCTCTTCCTTACCTCCAGCCTCCCCCCCATCATCTGAGAAGGTTAAACTAAAAGCAACAGCTATGATGGCAAATGTCCAAATTTGAAATGTGTCCGTTGTATGTCTTCAGTTCAAAAACAACATATCAAGGCGAGTGCAGTCCTTACAAGTAGCACCCCTGGGCCTTCTTTTATTCCAAAGCAAAGATATTTACCCAAGGAAGAGAGGGAAGTGACGAGGTAACAGAGTACACATGTTGTGAAAATATGCAGGCAGAGACTGAAGAAAAAATAACAGTCTGCCACAAGTAGCTGCCTTGTTCCTTAACTTTTTTTTTCCTTCAGATTAGAACCAGCCTTTTCTTGTCCTCTTTCAGGCACTTTCTGTGGTTTCCTGACAGCTGGCTGGAAAGGATTGAAATCTGGATTGAAAAATGGGCCATGGGTCATGTTATTTTAAAGAGAGAAGTAAAAATTCCCATAACAGTCAAAATTCACATGTTTGGGTTTTGGTGGGTTGGGTTTTTTTAAGAAAATCATTGGTGGATATTTTAATATATAACTTCAGTTTAAAATTATTAATAAAGAACAGCTACAGGATCAGTTCGGCACTTTTCTTCCCTCTGATTGATTTATAATGGCAAGCAGTATTTCATGTAGAGTTCCAGCCTGTCCTTTTACTCTGGAGTGTGAGAGGGAAATCTTCACCTTCATAAAAGAGTATGCTGGGGTTTTCTGGAAGTATTTTGTTGGGGTTTTTACTGATGTGATAACACTTTTTTTGCAGAAACTGTTTCAGTAACAGAAAGATAAGTCTGAGCAAAAGCCTGCAGGCTGCTATTCTTGCTTCTGGCTCTTCTGAGTCATATCAGTCATAATACTGATACATTCCCAGCCTTATGTTAAGCAGATGATTTCTGTTAGGAGTTAGAAAGCTTTCTGGTCTTTTATTCTTTGGTGAATCAGTTCCATTTTTAAAATATTTTAAAAAGAGAGTACTTAGTCTACAGAAGTTCTAACTTATTTGACCTGCATTTTAGGGCATGAGGTTTCCTCTTGGGAACAGGGTTCACTACCTCTGCAGCCAAAGGGTGCAGCCCAGAAAGGTAATGCTGTCAAGTGTATAATGAAAGAAAAAATGTAATGAAAGAAAAGAAAGAAAGCAGGGGCAGGGTGGGAGGTTCAAGAGAAAAATGCTGACAGGAGGCAACAAGTAGAGGAATTCAACTATCACGCCCTGCTATATGAAGAGAGCCAAGAAGTCCAGCAAAAGTCCTACTGATTGTGGAGCATGAGGAAGGTGAAAGTTAATTGACTCTTGACTTTTGAACAGATGGATGGACAACTTCAGACAGTGGCAGAGCAGTTTGGGGCAGGTGCACTGGGAGCAGTGGGACTGCATGAGTGGAGAACTGGGACCACATCACCTGACCAGGGCATACTCTGTGTCCTCCAAGATGTCTCCCAGAGCATGTTTCTTATCTTTGCTTTAACAATGTGTTACAGTCCATTCTGTAGAAGAACTAGAATGGGGTCAAAGGAGAGTATTGTCAGTATGATCCAGTCCACCCATAATGCTTCTAGAGGCTCATTTAATAGCAATTTTACTAAAACTGGTTTTTTTTCTTTTGCAGTATGAAGACATTCTCTAAGAACTGGAATGGAAGGCTATTCCATACAGTTCACTGAACAGAGGGAGTTTTAATGGGTAATGCAGATAAAAATAGTCATCAGTTCTTAATCACAGGTAACTCCTTTAGAATGAGAATGAGAAGCAGCACAGTCTTATGGGTAAAAGATGTTGGTGAAAACAAGGACCTCCTTAGTTCTAACATTTGCTCAGCTCTGGACTTTTTTAGTGACAATGGATAACATGGGTGAACACTTTCAGCTAGTAGTTAATAATATTTAACTACATTGTGAAAATGTGTGGGATGTTTAGTTAGCATCTGCAAAGCATTTGGAAGATACCAATTTCCATATTTCTGCCAAGTATTTGTGCATCATACTGTGTGGTGTAAAAGAAATCTGTTAAAATAACTAAACAAATGAATGTGTCTCTGGATCCACTCATGTCCATGCTACAAGTGATGAAAGCCCACTGATAAAAAATTAAACTGATCGAATCAAATTTTCTCATTACATCAGTAGGTTGCAACAGTTTATAAGAAGCTATGCCCTTCATTGATGTTTTGGCTTACTGTGTACAATGTATTTATAAACAAAATCTATAAATACCAAATCTATCACGTGAGAGGGTCTGCTGCCATAACTTGTGTCTATTTTCATTAGGGATTTCTGCCCCAGAGGTACAGTGATCATTGTGAAAGGGTACGTTTTATAGTCTTCAGCTGTAGAATGAGCTCTTTGAGTGGTACGAACTCTCCCACATTCGAATCAGAAAACTGACTTGGCTTCTGGTAGTACTGTTGAATGCCAACAGAGATTACTCCTACTGTGTAACCAGTTTTCACCTGGTTTTGTGTATGAAGGCGTGAATGAAAGAATACTTCTTGGAATAGTTTAATGGTTAGAGGAAGGTAGTGCAATTCAAGGGTTTGCTAGGCGGTAGCTTAAGTACACTCAGGGATTGTTTGCAAACCACAGCAAACCACTTTAACTATCTGTAAAGCCCTTCCCTGTCAGAAAAATGGGTGTAAGAGTATTACCACTTTGCAGGCTTTGTTACTCATAAGCTGTTTGCAGAGACTTAATGCTCTGAATTGGTAAATATTCTTATTGTTGTATGATTTTTTTTTTTCTGGTTTTGGTGGGATTGACTATCATAGCAATAGCCCTGTTTTTCATATGACATGCTGGACTCACTATTGTTTGAAATTGCCACTAGAACACTTAACAATAACATTTTCTTTCTGAGCTGGTTTGTATTTTTTCCAGCACTGATTTTATTTCTTTTCCTTTCCTGTTTATCTAAAGTAGCTGAAGGAAAAGGACACATTGCGTCAAAGCTGATAGGACAAGAATTAGACCAACTGTATGTGCTGGCTGTATTCAGGCTTATGAGCACTTCCTTTCTCCTCCCCCATACCCAAAGCTAGCTCCACTCCATTCTTTGAGGCAGGCAGGATATTGAGATTTACAAGACCTCTGCCCTTTGAAATACTGGGAGACCGCCATTCTTTCACATTTCTTTACAAAACCTGGGCCTGAGCAAAATAACTACAGGGATCATGAGGATGGAAAGCTTCATATTTCCCACATTTCAGGTAGCATGTTTGCCTGGGAGTAATACTAATACTATACCAATACAAGATTTGCTGTGATTTGGTGCTTGGGATCAGTTACAATTGAAAACTTGGTATGGGCTTAGTGCAGATTCAAATTCTGAAGTGATTTCGTCCTACTGCATACGTTTACTCCTCCGTGGGTAGAGACATAATGGAAGAATTTGCCCTTGTGTAGTTGCAAAGGATTTGTTAACAGATGGAAATCCCTCCAGTCTAATTTAAATCAGTTGAACCGGTTTACTGAAACTTGTGCCACACCCATGTTCCTCAGCTGTTTAAGTTACATTTCAGTAAGTGCTTACACAAGGGTCTGCAGTAGTTTAAGTAAACTGGGTCTAAACTGTACATTTACTTAAAGCAGTATAATTTTCCTACATAAACAAGAACAAAGTAAAAACCTACAGAAAACCCCCTTCCTCTGGACGCAGCTGGAAAGCGTCACTGAGCCCAGTTACTTACCATGGTCCTCTGTTGGCCACCTCCAACTGCTCGGTCATGGATGGAGTTTGTGTGTACACTTCTCAGCATGTTTTGGGGTGGAGTGTAAAGGTGCATTAGCTCAAACCACTTGCTCAAACTGATGTGACAAATCCTGCCTGAAGTGCATTAGGGAGCGTTCACACAGGTGGCTCTGCTGAGAGACCGCAGCCCTGAGCAGGGTGACATTTTGAGGCAGTTGGAGGGCAGCAATATCTCAGACTAGGACAGCTCTTTGCAGAATGATCATCTGCCCATCGCCTAACTCGCACACAAGCTAGGTTCCCTTCAACCAGCTTATTCACATTTTATCCCTTAGTAAAGAATTCAAAGTTGATTGATTTTACGAGTCAAGGAGCGTCAGCTTCTATCCACTACTGTGCCAATATTCAAACTGTCACGTGTTGGGAGATTTATCTACTGTAAATAATTTCCATTTATCTACTGTAAATAATTTCCATTTCCCAGCTAATCAAAAGAGCAGGTTTCAGTTCAAAATTCAAAGGGACTCTGCTTGCCGTTTCTCTTCAGGGTAGTTTACTGTCTGTAATTCTAACTCTGGAGTACCTGTGCACAGCTAATTTTCAGTTTCAGTCTTTGTTTGATTTTGCTTTGTTTGGCATTGCTGACCAAAAGCAGCCTGTTTTCTTTCTGCTGCCCTTCAGTGGAAGTCAGTGGAGCAGGGTCCAGTTGCCTCTACCATAACCAGGAAAGACCTTTTATAAATATCTGAAAACGTGCTCTAGCATTAAGGAGTGAACATGCAGAAGCTCATGGGCTACATTCAGTAACAACTGAAAAGTGGATCAAATAGTTTATTTCTGCATTTCCCCAGAGTTCAGCTCCATAGCAGTTTAAACTGCTTACTCTGCTGTGCACCTACTCATTCAGCTCCCAGCTATGTGTTCCACTCTCCTTCTTTTGCAGTGGCACCAGCACTTCCCTGACCTGAATAGCTGCATGAACTGGCATAAACTGGCTGAAAAATAATCCTGGGGGATTTTTTTAGGCCACTCAGCTGAGATTGGTTGAAAGTGCCGTGGAACTGCATCTTTAGATAATTGGTCATCCGTTCCTCTAAGCTTTCCGATTACACAAGGGAGTGCTGGCTGGTGCTGTTTCCAGGACAGGTTCTGAATTTGGTGGCCTGTGTTTCATAGGTGACTTACAAATGCAATTCTCAATGCAGTTAGGAACTTCCATAGAGATGAAGCTGTATACATTCTTAAATCACTTTAAAAAGTGTCCTAAGTTATTGTTGTATAGGCTGTTGAACATCATGAAGGGTTCAATGTCAGTGGGATAGTACAAGTCTGCAGACTTACATTAGGCATTTTACTCTGTAAAATCTGGCTTACTTTGTGCCTCACGGTTACTAACAGTAAACTAACAGTTTGAAGGCATTTGCCCTTCAGAAATCTGTAGCAGAAGCAGGGGTTAGAGCTTTGTTTACTGTAGCCCATTTCTTTCCCCTCCCAGCAGAGAAATGTTGATTGCCTTAATTTCTTCTCCATCAGGGATCCTCAATCTGTGTTTCCAAACAGGACTGCAGAGCAGCATACATATCCACGATGGGACCTAGAACTTTACTCTTGTTTCTCATCGTTGGTCATTCTATTAAGAGTCAGTGGTCCTCCTTGCAGTTAACTAGGGAGAAACCACAGTCAGGCCTGGAAACTTCGTTGTTGGTGTCAGCAGAGAAGTCCTAGACTGAATAGTCAGAGCCCATACACCACTCCCGGCCTTAGACTTCCTCTTCCTGATCCAGTGGCCATGCACTGGCAGACAGTGGGAAAGCTTGCGCTGCTGCTCATCTGTCATATGTGTTTTGTACTTGGAGACGTCCAGATCCCAGCATTCTTTGGACTTTTTATTTTTTAGCACCACTAAACCATTTTGCAGGCAGAACGGAATGAGAAAGTTTTCATCGTGCAATCCGGTTTTGGTTTTGCTATGTTTTCTCCATCTACTGAGTAATCCCTGTCAAAAGGAAAGTGATAAGGAGTTAGTGGATGACTGTGTTCATAAGCATAGAAGCACATATCACTGCACCTGCAATACCAGAAAGTGTTTACAACAAAGGCATTGTAGACACATGAAAGCCCAGGCAGTGACCTCCAAAGGAAGCCCACAGGTTAAGACCAGTGTGGATGCAGACATGGAATTGCCCCTGTTATCCAGGGAGCATCTGGGTATACTGATGTGTCTTAAGTGATCTATTAAGGAGTTTAAGGTTCTTGTGGACATGTTTGGTCATTCGGGCATTTGAAATTGCTGTCACCTTATTGTTGTTGGACAGGCAGAGCTAGTCACACCATGATGGCTGCAGTTGTCTCATGTCTGATGATAATTTACCATAGCCTTTGAGCCAAAAATGCTTATGTAAGGACTTGTTTCTGGATGGTTTTGATGGAAAGTTTCTTCAAAAAAGTCTTTCTTGAGTTAGGCGAAAGTGGTTGTCTTACAAGAGATTGAAAGCAACTCCTTTTTTAAGAAACTCTGTTGTGTCCATTTTTGAGTACAGGTTGCACTTTATTGGTTCATGAATGGGATGTTAGGAGAAAAAAAGGGAAAGGATTTTTATTTTCATATGAAAAATTATACAGATAGTGATAATCTAAGCATGCTTCAGCACAAACTTGAGTCCATTTCTTTTGAAATTCCTTTTTCTAGCTTTTAGAAACTGATAGATCACTGGAAGGCAGTACTAGGGAATGGGAAGTGAAGCTGTATTCCCCGCTTAACAGTTCTCTTCTGGCACCTTGAAGGAACAGGAATGGGAAGCAGCGCAGAGTAGAACCACAACAGTGATGGGCCCGGAAACTGTTGAAGCAGAGAAGTGTGGGAGTGACAGCCTCAATGAGATTTAAGATTGGGGTGGGATAAGAGGAGATCCACATAGAGAGATATAGCTTAAAGGGACTAACCTCCAGACCTTAAATGTACACTGAGGTTTTTGAATCTCTATATTTTACTGTCATGTGGCAATTGGATGACAAGATATTTGCTTCCTTCCCCCCTTGCTTTTAGAAAGAACAGTGGAGTTGCTATTTATGCAAGCAGTTAGAAGTATGCATCTTAGATCTAAAGCTATCCAAACCCTAAAACTACCAACATTTTTCTGTGATGGAATGTTCAGAGATAATGCAATTTGAGATTTTAAAGTAGTGTTTGACAACACTAAACCAAAACCTGGTATTTTGGCTCTAGAATTTTCCATCTAATACAACTGCCATGTACGGCAACAAGTCCAAATCCTGATATCTTTTCACTGATGGGCCTAATCTGTGGAAACATTAAGGGTAGCTCATTTATGAATCTTCTGAAATAAGCAGTTCATTAGTTCAGTCCCAAGCACTGGGGACAATTGATGACCTGTAAGACAAGAATTCTGTCTAAATAACTATTAAAATTTTAAAAATCCTTTTGGTAAAATAGTATCTACTTCTTCTGTACAAATAAGTTAATGGTAAGGGCATATTCTTACTTTGGTAGTAACTTCATTTGCTTCTTTCCCTAAGTTTCTTTAAACTTTTGGAATACTCATGTATGTAATTTGAGTTTGACCTATTTCTAGCAGTCACAGGACTTGCTTCAAATGCTGGCTATTCTGAAATGCTCTGTTTTGATATTGGCAGCATTTAAACCCTTCTCATCTTTCCCCTAAAACTGGAAACTGTCTTTTGATTTGTGAGGGATAAGGAGTGGCCTGAAATGATAAAATCGTCTTAGGAGACTATAAAATTTATCATGAGACAGAGATCTATTAGCATGTAGAATTTTCTTTGGCTTGATTGCATCTCAAACTTTACCAGAACATACACAAATAGTTTCTAGTTCTAAGAAGTGTAACAGACCTCAGTTTTGCATATGTCTGCCTCTCCAAACCACAACTCACTGAAGAATGTCAGTATGATGTTTGGCTGGTTAAAGAAGAGCAGCATTCCTAAAGCAGGCTTGTGGTTTTATCCCTGCAGTAAGAAGACTCAAATGCTAAAGATCTTATTTTTTTCACTTGTATTATAATTAATTTTTTTTCCACAGTCTGCAGTAGCAGCACCTGTGTAATCTTATTTAACTGCCTTCACACATTTTCTTTCCCTCAACTAATATTCTGCCAATGTGACAAACTTTCCTCTCTTTGAACTGCAGAACACCATGAAAGCTGGTATTTCTCAGCCTTGCCCAGTAATGTGAATATCTTCTATGTGCTGTTCATTGCGAGCTGTCATTGTACTAATACTATAAGAACATGAATACTAGCAAAAAAGAACAAATCTTCCAGGGAAGCTGTTACAACTTGCTAAAAAAAAAGAAGTCGGTGCATATAAGGATCTATTGTTTGCTGTGCCCTGAGCCTTTCCCAAGCATGGATCATTACAGATAATTTGCTGCCACTCTGTAAGTAAGAATTTTTTCTCCAGTAGAGGCTGTGATGTACGTATATCCGTAGACTTAAACAAGAGGAACTTGTAATTATGTTTCTTTACCTTTATGCTGACAAAAGTTAAAAATAGTATTTCTTAGAAAACATTAAGCCCTTTTCCACCCTTCTGTGGCTTCACAGTTCATTCTGCTAATGAGAATGCCGGTTAGGCTGGGGTATTTGAAACCTACATATAAGTTCACCAGGGACTACAGAGCCATTTAATTTCTGTTCACTGAGACACTACAGAAAAATAATGATAATCACAGTTTGCACCCCAAACAGGAATGTTGTCTACATTCCAGTTTATTTTCCACTCACAAGAATATAGCCATTTCTATTTCTACTGTGATAGTAGTTCACAGTAAATGATCTGCCTTGTGGGTAAGTGGCATTCTGTTCCTCACTTGCTGCTCTCTGCCATCTGGCAGTATTGCTTTGATATCTGTTACTTCTTATCCAGCCTGACAGAACTAACTGTCCCTGGAATGACTTAGAATTGATTTCAAAGAAATGCAAGCCTGTGAAAAGAAAGCTGGAAGTTCCTAGCAAGAGGAGGTCGTTCATAGCTGAATTCCGTCTTCTTTTGAGTTCAACATACCTGCCTTCCCGTGACCAGAAAGTCTTATTTTTACTGTGAAGGGCCCTTTTGTAAAAGCTCTTAGTAATATAGGGAAGGGAATTTGTTAAAATACTGATTTTATTTCCACACTGTCACTTTAAACATGAGCCAACTCTCTGTTTTCCTGAGAACCAATGAGGCTTGGGATTTTTTTTTTTTTAATTAAAAACCAGAAAAGGTGGGGTTTGTATTTCCTTTCCCGTGGAATGCATTTGAAGCACCTCTGTCTCCAGCTGGCTATGGGAGCAGAGCCAGCCCATAATGGTTTCAAGCCCAGTGTGTGCATAGGGAAAAGGGGTTTCACCTGATTGATGGTTCTGAAAGCATTTGCGGCGCAGAGTACTGAAGCTGGTAGCACTGAAGTTGTTTAGAAGAGGAGAGACAGGAGGTGGATATGTTTTTCAAAACCTGGCAATTCTTCCCTGTCAAGTGCAGTAAATGGTGCATGAAGGGTCTCATTTCATCTGTTTGTGGGCACTCTGCTCCATGAAACCTTTTGAAGTGTTTGCCAGAGGATGTAGCTGAGATGGGTTGAACTTCCTCGGAGTCCTTTTCCCTGGCTCTACAGCCATTCTTTCAGCTGTACTGTCAAAAGTTTTGTTATTGGGACTGTCCATTAGAAGTTTGTAGGAGTAGGTGTGAAAATTAATTGTGCACCCTGGTATTGCTTAAGAATGCAAAGCAGTGTGACATTGAAATATCTTCCACAATCTCAGTATCCTTTCCAACTTTACATAACATTTACTGCTTCCTGGCATCATATTGCTCCTGTTTCGATCTGGATTTTTTAGGAAATTCGTAGTATCTCTACCTGATCTGCTGCACAATGGCCCCATTGTCATTTCCTTAGGTATGATAACAACATTATTGTCCAGAGTGACTTAATCATTGCTGTAGGGCCTTGTGATCTTGCAGTCATCTTTATAGCACCTCATTAATGGGAATGCTTCCAGCAATATGCTGGAGAGGGGAAAAGGAGTGAGGAGGTGTATTATGTTCAAGGTTCACAGGTTCAAGGAGCAGGAAATAGGATAAGGTGTTAGGCAGAATGTGAAACAGCCCCCAGGACTGCATTTTGGAAGAGCTGAGTGAGGCGGAGAAGACTTCCTGAGGAGCACTTAGAAGTATGAAAAAGGTAGAATAAATACCAAGACTAGAAAGAGGGGGAGGAGACTGAGGAGAGAGCAAAGGGAAAGCTAGTGCAGATCTTGCTCATTGTGATGTGTATCTGTAAAAAAAGGGCTGGATATCTGAAAATGTATTTTTCTGCAGGTTTTCAGGTTCCTGCTCCTCACCAGATCAGAAGGTGTATGCATGGCCTGTTTCGTGATTAATTAATGTTTCTGTGAGGAACTATAAAGTGCAAATGTGCTTGAAGAAGGGCAGGTGGCAAGAGAAATTATCTGAGCTTTATCAAAAGCCAAAAATTCAGGGAGACAGACGTTTGGTTTCAGTTCTGGGCAGATGCTCAGGTCAAGTCTTATTTTGTCCAAACCACTTCCCTTACCCTTAGGCGTGATACTTTGAAAGTCAAAGGATGGGCAAAGCCGAGAGAGATTCCAGAGCACGGCTTGTTTTGCAGCTGGCTGGGCATGGAATTCATCAGCGTCAGAGCAAGACTCACTTTTCTCCTGCAGATTAGCAAGAGCTTGGTCTTGTGCATGCACACAGAAGCGTGCACATGCATGCACGCACACACACCTGAATAAACCCGTTCTCTCCTGTCTGCTGAGGAGGCTTCAGTTACAGTATCTGAAGCCAGAGATTTCATTTAAGCCATTTGGACTCTGAGCACTGTAGCCCTGCCTGCCTCCTTCCTCTCTCAGCACCCAGCCAGAAAAATCCTCTCTCTCACCTCCCTCCCTTTCCAGCACGCAGAACGCAAAAAGCAGAAACCAACCCAAGCTTGCCTTTGCAGCTGGGACTTATCAGCCAGAACACACACATGTAGGTCATCTATGGGAACCTGGCAAAATGTTGGATCAGCGAGAGCACTGGTGAGGGCGCAGGGCAGCAGGAGGAGCAGGGCCGGATTCTTTTTTTATCATAATCATTATTATTATTATTGTCTGCTCTTTTAGAAAGGAAAAGGAAGAAAGATTACAGCAGCTTTTCTATTAAATGAAAAGATTAGCATGCCATGGATGCTTTGCTGGGGCGTGATGAGATTTGCAGCAGATGAGTTGGTTGCTAGGCAATGCTAATGAAAAACAGGCTTTCAAAACTTCTGTGCTGTGTGGGCCCAAAAGTTATCTAGCCTCCCTCCTGCAGCCTCCCCCGCCCCACCCCATGCAACTTCCAAATATTTATAAAATCCTCACCAGGAACAAGAAAGCCAGACACTGGGCTGGGCTTTTGACAGCTCGCTTTTCCTGAGCTGCCTGGGAGAAATACGCGCACAGTCATGCACATACGCGTGTGCACACACACACACAATTTTGCACATTTTCTTTTTCTCCTTTTAAAGGAGGTGGTAAATGAAAACAAAATAATTTAAAAAAAAATTAAAAAAGGAGAAGAAGAAAAGTGAGCGGTGGCTCCCAAAACAGCTGGGTCTCCAATTTTGGAGTTCAGTCACAGTTTAGGGTTTGCATGTGTGTGCTGCATGTGCATGTTGGGGGTAGGTATGTGTTTGTTTTCAATTTCTCTCCATGCGTTTTCAAGCTAGCCTCTATCTCTTCCCCTCCTCCCATGCTGCTGCAAGCCTCCTTTCCCTTTCAAGGCCTTCTGATACAATGAGCTATTTTCCCATGCTCCCTGTGAGAGCTGGGGTAAGTGTGTGAAAGCTGCAGCGTGGGAGGACCCTTTCAAATGCAAAACTTGAATGTTGCTAAAGTTTCTACTATTTTTACAAATGTCCTATGTCTTGCTTCCCTTCTCAGAAATATCAGTGTTCTTAGATAACTTACCATCTGTCTCTCTTAATTGTTTCTTTTTCAGTGAATTTAATGTTAGTGTGACAGTCTTGAAGACTGATGTGCGCTGCTTACTCCATATTCTCCTTATTGCTCTGGCTAGTGTGCCTCAAACTTAAAACAGAGTCCTATCATATCAGGAAAAAAGGATATTTTTGTGGTCATTTCTTGGCTAAAACTGCCAAAGAGGCAGCATTTAACAAGGTCTAATTCGAAATAATCCAATCCAGTCATATTGCCCTGTCATGAGTAAGAAACACTTTGAAGTCACAGACCTACCTTGGGCCTCTGGGTTGGGCATGGGAAGCTGCAGAAGCAGTGGCTCGCTGTACTGCCCACTTTGAGTTTCACCCATCCCCTTGCCCCAGTATATCATGTTGGATGTGAAGGGCTATAGTCTCTCTTTACTGCCAGCATGTATTTTTCATTAATATCTTTGGGTGGTAGGAGGTTTGCATGGATTGGAAACAGAATTTAAAATTACTATGAAGAGGGAATACGGCTCTCATATGGTGGTCCCATAAAGGTAGTCCAAGTTCAACCATTAACAGCCTTGGCTGAGGTCTGCAGAAGCCACTGGCACTTGGCTTAACGAAAACAAGAGCCTGTGGGAGCTTTTGTGGAATTTTTGTTTTGTTTTGTTTTGTTTTAAAACATGCTGGAGCAGCTCTGTTTTTCCTGGACTCGTTCTCACTGATGGCAGTATGAATTGTTAATCAATAAGAAATTCCTTGTGCAGCCAGACTTTGTGGGCCTGCTGCAGTGACCTCTTTAAACCACAATTCAGATGACAGACGCCTGTATATTTGGGGGTTTTTTTCCTTTTCTTCTTTTTCTACAATCATCACTGTTTTAGTCAGTACTATGTGGATAGAAGAGATAGTAAACCAAGGTCCTGATCATGTGTGGTCATTAAGAATCTCAAGGCATTCCCTCCAGAAGTTAATCTTTCAATTATCAGTTAGGGGAATTCAATTCTGCTTTCATAAATTCTCCTGCTGTTTCAATTAAATAGGGATGGCCAATTTCTAAATGCTTGGGAATACAGCCAGCTGCTGTGCACAGACTGTGGGATGACTGTTCAGGTAACAGCTCCATTATTTGAAGCAAGAATTTGGGTCCTGCAGGACACGTTAGAGGACATGTTAGGGAGAACAGTAAGGGCAAAGCAACCACATGCCCTCCCTCTTGTCCTTTGTCAGGCCAAACAAAATGTCTGGAAGGCTCTGCATTTCTGAAGCCTGGCTCCAGGCATTCCAAGGCTGCACAGACATGCCTGCAAGGTATTGTTGGCCATTATAAAGGGAAACTTATTTTTCACCTTTTGCCAAGCTGCTGTGTAGTACTGTCTGGGGTGGCCAACTGGTTCCCTTAGCTCCATTTGTCGTGGATATAGGCATTTCTTTGTGTAGCTTGGTCTTCTTTACTTCGATATTTTCTACAGTAAAAAATGATGGACAAATGCAAAATACATGCATCTCTGGAAATGAACATTATCTGCAGTTCTACATTCTGAAATCAAAACCCAGCATGTGCCTTACCTACGTTGCTTTGCTCCCACCAGAGTGGTGTCCCAAAAGCACTAGGTTTGCTCCTTGTGCTCTATGCCTTTACAAGCAACCAAAGTGCTTCAAAAATACATGGCCAGTTTTCATTCACAGGCCACTGCATTTTTCACTTTTACATTAGCAGCTACTGAATTCTGAGCAGTCAAGTTTTACCAACATGATGGTTCATAGGAAACCCATTTGACCGTCACCTCTGTGACCTTGTGCATGCTGTATCTTATATTCACATATACAAGAATTCATAATGGCAGTGCTAACCCCTCCAGGGAAAAAGGAGCCAGACCAATGTGATTTATCTATATTTACTTGTGGGAGATAAAGTTGGGATAAATTTGGTGAAATATATTATACTGTAGGTTTCAAGGTGTTTGATTTGTTTAAAAAGTAGCTGACGCATTTCAAGTGTGCACCTGAAAGCATTTCTGATAGCAAACTTTCTTTAATATAAGGCTTGCCTGCCTGCCCACTGGAGTCAGTGAACTTACTTACAAGGGAGTAAGATGGGGTACATAACAGATTTTGGAGGTAGATGCTAGCAGATCTTCACAAGCGGAGTGGAATTTGCTGATGAAGAGATTGTGAAATGTTTTATTTTTCCCTACAAGAAATGCTGTGTAACTGAAATCTGTTCTGCTGGATTTCTGGTTCCATAGCTGCCACTACCATCCCTACTGATTGTTTGGAGAAGGGTCTCTGCAGATTCACACACACTCAATTGATCATGAATGAAACTAAGAGCAGTTATTAATCTTACTGCCTGGTTGCACTCTAAACCCCCTTCTAATCCTGCCTCTGTTCTCATAGACAATGAATGCAGCGAGATGAAGGCAGGATCAATGCCAGCATGGAGCTGCACTTTTTAGTAGTTGTTGTGGCAGGGTTTTATACATCAGCAACAGCGAGAGGTTCTCAGTGTATTGGGGAAGAAGGGAGTGAAGATGTATTAAAAGGGTCAGACATCGTGCTCCTGAAGGGATAGCAGAATCCCATCCTGACTCTTGGTCTCTGTGAATTTTTGGGTTTCCCGTATTTAATGACAGACCTAAGGAGACATTACAGCCTCACTGCCCCTTGGAGATGCATGAAGATCTCAACACAAGCTAAGAAAGGGTGCATTGTGTCTTTGATCCACTGGGAAGTATTTCACAGGCTGGCAGATTTAATAAAATCTCAGCTCATTTTTTAAGAGGCTTAACACTGAGTTAAAAGTTTCCTTTACTCCTGCATTGTTGGAGACCGTTCCCTTGTGTGTTGCCAGAGGACCTGCAGGGAAATGGGGCTTCAGGAGCCCAGATTGGATGTAGGCAGCTGGTTGAGACTGGTTAGAAATCTGCAGGAGGACTAGCAGGACGCAAGAAACTTCCTAAGCCTTTTTGTGTTTCTCAGTCTTTGAAGTCACCCGATGCCTCACGTGCAGTGTGAAAACTTTGCTCCACACCTGAAAGGAAAACCAAACTACTGATAAGGCCTTTTGGTCAGTCATTTTGAGCTGCATGACATGGAAAAAGCTATGTCTAGTACCACTGCTTCTAAGTATGGTTGTTTGCACCACCAGCGTTAAGTAAGGATAACTGACACCACAGCTATTAATAAAAACATGAACAAGTTCAATAGCGAGAAGTCCTCCCCTGATACAGAAAGCAAGTATGAAGGTGGAGAAGCTCTTAGAAAAGTTGATAAATGGTTCCTTGGAGCTTCAGATGGTGCCATGGTTTCTTGTTCAAAGCTGCTAATCTAATAAAGAAAGCAAAAGGGAAGGAAAAGCATAGAACCAGGTGAACTGGAAGAGAGCCACTCAAGCAGCAAGCTTGCTTTGATGTTCAACACTGAGGACCAGGCCAGGAAGCGAAACACCACGTGCCATTTTGGAGTGCAGACCTAGAGCATGTCAAAATCTGAAAAATGATGAATACTGAAAACTTCAGAGTTTGTTTTTGAACATCTGATCACTTTAACCACTGTTCTGCTCAATTCTGTTATTGTTATGGAGAGGCTGGTTGTGGACTGCATGGATAATTTCACAGCAAGTGTTCCAATCTAAGCCATATGTTGACCCTTCAGTCTAACCTTATATAGAAAAACTATTGCTAGGAAAAGGTTAGTGATTAGTTTAAAGGAGGGCAAGGATTTTGCTTAGATTTTCAAAAGCGCAGGGTAAATACGTTGAAATCCCAAGCACTCAAATATTAGCCTTTTTTGAGAAATGGTATTTCAGTCACCACTAAGTCTAAAATAGAATCCTCTCTAGACTCAGAAATTCACTGCTAGGTTGCTGCACATTACCATGGAAAATGCAGACTGCTGGAGTTTTGGATTTGAAACAAAAACGGAATCTTCTCCCAAGGACTAGTAGTTAAAATTTTCATTGTCACTAATTGAAGTTTGGCTTTCTTGGTAGATAGAGGTTGATATGCTTTAAGAAGCTTTAACATGAGTAATTAGTCAAAATTGGCTTCTGAAAAGATTGGCAATGGGGAAGGGAAGACTCTAAGCCCTGCTTTGTAAGAACTTTTTCAAATTTGTATTTCTCTTGTACTATAGCAGCTGAGGTCCCCCTTTCATTGATCATTGTAAAATCCAGCAGAACTGTGCTTCCTTCCTGCTGGCAGATGCAGATCTTGCAGAGATGAACAAAATACAACCTCCACTGATATTTTTAAGATAGCTTCTTTCTTGACAGAGGACAACAAAGGGGAGGAACAAATGTTTTCAGGAAGAAGAAATTTTTGTTTGGCTCTGATATGTTTAGGGGCACTGTTGAATATCGAGAAAAACAAAGAAAATTAAATGAATTGTCCTGAAGGAAGAGGCAGTCATGTAAAAGGCAGAGATTATTTGTGAGATTTTGCAGTTGCCTCCTGAGGGGAGCAAGGCCTTTTGCTTGAGACATTTAAAATTAGACTGGACAAGGCAATGGAAATTCAGCGTAGAGCCCCCCTTGGGACAGAGTGGATAAACCACCGGGTCTCCCTTTGCATGTTCCCTTACTGTTTTGTAACTCTTCCTGAATACCTCTATTCCGAGTAATCATTTGTCTTCCCTGGACACCCATCCTGGCTCTCTGTTCCTCCCCTTTTCCCCTTTAAGTAAAGAGCCATGTTTGATTCATGGTGTCAGTTATCTTCCAAGCTCCCCTGTGATCCCAGGAGTAGGAGCTCATGGGGTTGATGAGGGTTGGAGTGATCAACTGCAGGCTTTCCTGTTGCTGAGCTTGCTGCAGGCCTGACCGTTTTTAAGACTTCAACAGATGTTTCTGCTTAGAAACTATTGGCATCTTTATGGACTGTTTTTTCCATTCTTCCCTCCTGGCCCATGTCTCAGCAGCAATGAATTATGTAAGACTACATTCTAGCCTTTTCTTTATTAATATTTCTGTAGATGCGTCTCTAAGAAGTGCATCTGCAGTTCTCTCTGATAGTTTTAGCTGTGTTCGCTTTCTCTTTGACCAAAATATCCACCTACCCTTAAAAACACATATATTTTTTCATACTCTTACAGATACAGATGCCAAAAATACAAATGCTAGAATCCCAGCTTCTAGCTTCAGATTCAAGACATCTCTCACTGTTCATACTGTGGTCTTAATCGATATACCTTGTGCTTAAAGGTTAACTTGTTGCTATGGAGCTGCCCTTATTTGTCTCTTACTGCTGGTGCTTAACAAAAAATAATTAATAATAAGTAATGGAAGGAGATTTAGAAATTGCTGCTAGAGCTCAAAATGGCCCTAACAAGCATCCTTCCTACCTCGCCTACTGGTGTAGCTGACAATCATTAGAAGTGAACAAGTTTCAGACAATCTTAAGTGGAACAAATGCACTGAGATGGTTTATTTGCACTCTTGATAAGCACTTGTAATCCTATAACATATGCAGTGTAATGCATGCAGGACACCTGATGCAGTCTGACTACACTTAACGCTTTTACATTGTACAGCAAAACTTCAAAGGTCAAAACTGCTTGGATTAAGTTTCTTTAAAAGATGATGTAAGTTATATGTGCAAGACCACAGGCAGATTACTTTAGCTCAGTAGACAGAGAAACTTTCTCCATTGGAAAATTTGGCATGGCACCACCAGACTACTGCTTGCTTTCAGGCTTACTGTAGTAGCAGCAATAAGATGTTTCCTTCTTTGGGAACACACTACTAGAAGGAGAGAGAATAGTCTTAGCCAGTGTGCCACAGCCAAATGTGCAAATTTACATGCAGGCCTATGTCTAGTTATTACAGCAAAGGGTTGCTGTAAATCCTCTTGATGCACTTAGCAACCGAATTCTCACTGGAAGAAAAGCACATCTTTGCCAATATAATGCTGTCATTGTTCACCACCTCAAACTCTTTTGTGACTGTGCTGCTCTGACAAGGCACAATGTCATTTCAGGTGGTCCTCTTGGCATTCTGCCCTTTCATTATTTTAATGTTGATATAGAGTTGCTGACTAGATTACTTCCTTTTATTTAGAATATATGTATAGTTCTCCATTAACAGGCAAGCAAGTTCACATTGTCCTACCCCGGTTCTTCTGCCCCAGATTTTGAAGGATTGTGAGGGCTGGAGAAAAATTCAGTCCTTTCTTGGCACCTTGTCTGAGGCCGCCCAGCAAGAGAGGCAGTAGTACTAGTGGATGTGATGTAGCTCTGGATCACTGATGAGACCAGCTGGACTGGTGATTTGGTCACTGGAATTTCCCTCCAAAGAGAGCAGAATTTTGTACCGTATTGCCAGTGCAGGCATTAGATGCAGCTCAGCTGGGCTGGGTGGCCTGAACTCTCAAGAGAATTCAGCCCCCACCGAAGTCCCCTGCATTTTCCCTCCTGAAATTAGTGGTGAATCTCTTCTGTTGAGGGTTGAAACATATATATGGTAGGAGAATGAGAGTTAAACTGTAATTGTCGCAGCCTTTTTCTGTCTTTCAACAGAAAATCGTACTGTAAGGACTGCCGGGTCAGCCAGTCTAGCATCTTTTGTCAGTAACTGCATGTGTGAGAGAACTGCATACAGTAGGCACTATGGTAGACAGGGATTTTTTAAGGTTTTTTAGGTTTTTATTACTGGGAGATAAGGCATTGCTGATGTGAGCACGTATTTGCCCTGTTTCAAACAGGGAGCACCATTGCAGGTGTCAACATTTTGTTAACTGATGTAGAGAGGAGACAACCTTTGTGCCCTAATGTCTTCAGAGAGCTTGACATTGCAAAATCATCTTTGATGTACATCCTCAGTGCTGCCTGCTGCCTACTGTTCCTGCTGGTTTTAAGACTAGTGCTCTGCTGGTGAAGGGAGTTGTGTAGCAAAATGGAGAGACAAGATCTGAACTCAAGAAACCCCATGCTTTCTGCTTTAGACCATACCATACTCTCCTAGGGGAGTTTAACTCACTTCAGGATTCAGGAGAGCTATGAGCCAAGCTATGAGCCATTATGCACAAACAAAAATCTGCACTAATAGCAAATGAAGCATGTAAGCTGCCTTGCCAAGGAACCCAGTGCTCTCTTTTCTCAGAGGTCTCTGTGCTGAAGGTCTCCCCAGATCTCTCCCTGTTAAAATCTCATAGCTCCCCAAGGCCCATGACTGACCCCCTGGCTAATGGCTTTTTGCCAGTCCTGGTTTGTATGGTTATGTTGTTGGCTGACACTGTATTTTTATACTTCAGTTTTGCTTCTCATAGTCTTAGAAGTGAGCATTTCATTGTCAATAAATACATCTCTTTTCCCAGTACACAGTATTCTCCTGGCAGGTTGGTGCTTACAGACTATAGGGAGCCCTAAACAACACTGTTTATACTTTCTGCTGGTACCAGAACATTAGCATATAAATAGGGAAGAGATTTAAACAGTCTAAAACAACCCCAGCCTGGCCTATTGGGAAAGTCCGAAAAGCTGCTTTTCACTCTCCTTGCCAGAGATGTGAACTTTTCTGTGGGACTATTGCAAGAATGAAGGGCTTAAAGAGATTGGAAGCTTTTATCTGACAAAAGAAAGGTCGATGAGCCTTAGAAATGCAGAAATTGGACTGAATAACAGTCTGCCTATTGGGATTTCCTTGTGAGCCCCGTTTTTGTTAGTGTGGGGATGTGGAGGGAAGGAAAATAATTAAAAATTGTCACTGAGCTGTAGGGTAAGAGTTTTCTTTAAAGGGTGACTTACAGTCAAGTGTTAAAAATATGATAACTGCACCTGGAGTGAGCATACTGCTTTAGAAAAAGTTATTTCATTTTCTTAAAGAAACATATCATGTGACCTTTAGCTTTTTTTTTAGCTGCACAGTATTTTAGAAACTTGGTACAGCCAAATACTGAATCAAATAACCTCTCCCACCTTATCTCTCTATTGAATTACTAAAATTCTTCTCACCTTTGGCACCAGTGAGTGATAGGCACTAATGCTGCAGTTACCGTCTAATGACTTGACTCCTTTTTTATGTAGTTGAAGTTTTATTTTAGTAACAGAATATGTAAAGCAGGGTTAACAGAAGTGTGGAGGCAAGGGAGAAAAGAGGTTCTCAGTTAACAGTCCTTTGGAAACCAGAGAACAAGACAAGGAGAAAGAAAAGCCAGAGATGATATTTCCAGTTGAGAAAGAGGTGCTGTGGGATTTAAAGAAAGCTGTCTCGTGAAGAGTGGGGGTGAAACTGTGAAACAGAATTTATCTGTGCTTGGGATTTCTTGTGTGCTTAGCAGATGTGCCTCAGCCTTCCCATAGACCTTTGGAGGTCTTACCTGACCTTTTCAGGTTTGGAAAGCTTTGGATGCAGCAACCACTTGCCCCATTCTCCTTCCCTCTCTTGGGAGGGGGAATGGCTGCAGTGTTGGTTTTCCTCTTCAGAAGCAATGAGATTTTGTGCCAGAACAAGAAATTTCTGCGATTGTTTTGAACTATCTCCTATCTGCTGTGGAAAAGACTGATTCCAAAGTCACGTCCCCAAAACTGGCAAAGGCACTACGATTTGCACAGTGTTTACTACACAAAGGTTTCTACAAAAGTCTCTTACATAGCCCCCATAAGTATGGCAGTAAGAGGGGCATATAAAAATATGAGGAGGTGGAAACTGAACAGGCTTTTACTCTAGGCCTCATCCTAGAGCTCTTCATTTGCCACACTGGTGTTCGGTCCTCCCAATGCCCTTGACTCAGGGGCCAAACCAAAGCTCAAGTCCCGGAATAACTGGCAGTGGTGGTAAAACACAAGTCAAAAGGCTCTTTCCAAAACAAGCCACAGTGCGTGTGCAATCTTGTACTTCTGTGGTCAGGAGCGAGTGCAAGCAGGAGGCAAACTTGTACTTTGCTTTGGGCTGCAGGTTGCCAGCAGATTTTTGTAGGGGTAGGAATGTCCGATTGCACACTACTGGGATGGCTCAGTGAGAAAATGAGACATTCCTGCACTGAGTGGCTGTGGATGGCCCAGAAGGGGAGAGGCATTAGGGGTTGAGGCCTGCAGAAGGTTTCTGTATTTCAGAGAAGACCCTGATCACAGAGCCATCGTGTTCCCCACACACACACACATAGTGCTGCAGGACTTCCTCCTAGTACTTCTGTCTTTTCATCTGTCTGGCAGATTAGACCAGAGTTTTTCACTGTGTTCTCTTTCAAGCTTTTTTCCTCCAGTGTAAACTGGCTAGTTTTAGCATGGGATCAGTTGCATTGATCACAGTTCAGTATCTCATTTTTGTCAGGCAAATGTGAGATAAAAGTGACAAGTAGTTACAGTTCATGTGGTAACCTTAACACCACTGGAATAAAACTGTGCTTTGTCTTTGAGTTGGAATTCCAGGCTTTTCCCAGTCTTTAACAAGCCTGGCCATGGCAAAATGCTCTCCAACTTGTGGAATTCTTTGACCTCTGTTGGGAAAGAGATGGCTAAAGCACCGCTGTCCTCGTGGCTTGAGATAAAGATTAATTAAGTACTAAGGGGCCTGTGTTCAAGGCAGGATGGTAAACCAAAGACTGAGCAGGAGGGAGGAGCTAGAAAGTGCTTAAACAGGTCTCAAACTTAGTTTAGTTAAAGGATAGGTGTGCCCAAAAGACAGAGGAAGGATTCTGTTCAAACCTGGCAAATGTGGAAACCAACTTGAGATGCGCTTTGTTAGCGTGGATCTCTAGCGCTGGAACAAGAGTGAAAATGAACCCAGGTTGTGGGTTCAGAAGACAGCTGCTTTGCTGTGCTGTCGCCATGCTGGGTTTAGACATTCTGTGTATCACAGTGGACTTTCTTTCTTGTTGTGCCTGAAGGTCAAGAAGTAGAGGTAAACCAAAGCAACAATGTAGGCATTAAAAGGCCAGGATGGAGAGGTGGTATCTGGAGTTGAGCTATGTTAAATGCTCTCTCCTGCTTCATGCACTCAGTGTATGTTACATGCAACAAGATTACCTGGAAGTTTGCTCTTCCTCAGTTTTGTTGCCACTTGTAACCTAGGCAGATCCCATTTGGTCTCCCTCAAAAAAATTTTGTTGTACGTACTCCTTTCACCAGAGGGCAATGAAGTCAAGTTTCTTAGTATAGGACCATCCAATATCCAATAAGCAATGCACTCTGTGTGCTGAAACCCAAAGAACATCACCTGACTTGGCAACAATGTTTGAATAGAAAAGTGGCACTGGGTCAAGGTGACTCCAGCACAGCAGGTGGCACACAGATAAGAAGGCTGCCCCAATTGTCTGCCACACAGCATGGGATACCAGTGGGAGGACTTGGCAGTATTCACTGCAGAAGGAACTGACATTCACACCTACTTTGTGACAGGTAAACTTATCTCCATCTCAGTAAATCTGCTTCCAAAGTGGCTTTAATAGCCTGCACTAATAAGCCAGGTGCATTCCAAAAACAATGGGGTTTGGAGGCAAGACACATTAATTCAAAGCAATTGAAGTCAACCTGCAGCACAGCTCAAGTAGCGAAAATCTGTGATGGACAGAAGGCCTGCTGGAAGCAAAACGGGAAGAGAGTTAAGCATGAGCTGCTGCCGGTCCTTGGAGAACTTTGAAGAGGGCTGATGCCAACTGATTAAATCAAAAGTGAATGGGAAAAGCTAACTGATGCAAAGAACTGCATTTGTAATGTCTTCATTTTTCCGTTACCTTTCCTTATTCTCTCTAGAGCGCTGCATTGCATCTCCCAGCAATAAGCAGCTCAACCGAGGAGGACTGTCATTTGGTATTCCAATCTGACCCAGTGTTTTGCAGGATGCCAAACAGCCACAGTGTACATGCCTCAACCCTCCCCCCGACACACAGAGAAGCATCTATGCTAAGCCTTACAAAGCTTTTCAATAGCTTGCAAGAGGGACAAAGTTAGGAGGAAATGAGATCTCTTCTCAGATTTCAAGAGTCCATTTAAAAATTACACTGTGTGGGTGAACTGGGGTTCTCAGCAGCAGGCTTTGGGAAACACAACTTTCGCTCCTGTGTACTAGCTTGACTTTGATCCAGGAGGCCCGTCACAGCTACCATTTAACATTTGACTCTGCGACTGTTGGAAGAGAGTGTGTTTGGAGATTGTGTCAAGGGACAGTGACCTTCTGTGAAGCCCCAAGGCCAGGTTGCAGCCAAATCCCAGTTTGTTCAAATAGGTGGTCCCATTTCTTATCAGAGAGGCGGGAGGGCAGGATAGGCTATAGAGGATAATCTCCCACTCCCTTCTGAGTGGCATGCCACCTCACCACCCTTGCTTGCTCGTACCTGTGCCATGTAAAGGATTGCAGATTCTGGAGCTATGGGTCCATTGCTGTGCATCAACAAGGCGGCTGGTCTGGGAAAATGGCAGCAAGGCCTCGCTGAGCTAGGGTGCACCCACTGCGCCTTGCCTCCTCATCACTTGATAAATACCCTGTCCTTCCCCCGCTCTCCTCCCCATTTTCCACAGCAGAGAGTAGGTACAAGGGGACCCTTTCATCCTGGCACATCCCCTTGCTGATTAATGTGATGCAATGTTCCCACAACAGCAATGCTATGCGGACCATGTAATTAGGCGGGAGATAATGAATGCTTCAGAGACTATTCAGGCAGCAGTGCCGCCTCTCCTCCAAACAAACTCCTTTCTCAGCAGTGAAGCCAAGTGGAAGGAGAGGCAGCAGAAATGCCATTGGTGCCGCACTTAATTGTGCAGGAATCGGGGGCTCTCCAATAGAAAAGAGAGTAAGGGCCGGTGTGGGAGAGTTGAGCAAGTGCGTCCACTCTGTTATCTTGGGGCCAAACTTTTTGTTGTGTCTTTTCATGTGTTTGACCTTGTGGCAGGAGAAGTCTTAAATGTGCACATCTCTGGCTTTGTATGTGCTTGCCTTTTTTGTTTCAAATCATTAGTGAAAGCCATCGTTTAATAACCATAAGAGTCTGTCTTCTCAGTAACCCAGAGGCAAAGATGCTGGTGCTACATAGTAGTGGGCTTTGAAATGTGGGAAACACACTGGGGACACAAAAGGCTTATTCTCTTTTAGGGGGCTTTACAGTTAAGCTGCTGTTGCCTGGCTAACATTAGCAAGAAAGGTATTCCCCTTTCTCCCCGACCCCTATGTAGACTCTGAGAAAACAACTACTTGGTTTAAAATGCACTATCCAAATGCCTTCAGATCGCGGGAGAATAAAGACAGCAAGGAGCTGAAAGTCTGTCTGATCAGCTGGAAGCCAATGAATCTACTGTCAAAGGTCTTAGCAGATTTTCAGTGCTCTGCTCAAATTGCTTTCTGGAGTTTTGTATCTTTTGTTTGTTGATACAAAATCTTTTTAAACTTCATACCTGACCATACCGCGTACTAAATGTAGGCAGTGCAGCCTGGTGTAAGCAACTGATAAAACTCATCATAAACTGACTTCAGTAGTTATAAAAATAAAAATAAAAAGGTAACTGAAGTTTTGTGTTAGGTGCAAATAGGCAGAGAACAGCTGTTGGTGATAGAGGTGAAGCAGGGAAGCAAAAGGTCTTTGCAGAGTGTAGTATATCAGAAAGAGCAACTTAAAAGTTATAATATAGAACAATTCATATGCACACTCATATTTTAAACCTGCTTCATTCTAACAAGCTCTAAAGCCGTAATGTGCCCTTCTGTAAATAAGTACTTTCCCAGGCAGACCCACTGATCACCCTACTGAATTAAGTGACAGACTCTTTTGTTCATCCCTTCTTGAATGGCAAATGGATGCAAGTTATATTATTCTATTGTTTAAACCCATTTTCTAATCAGTTTAGTATATAATGTGCACTGCATATCACTGTTGCACATTTTACTCTGCAGCAGGTGGTACACAGAAAATTCCTAAGCTCTCTTAGTATCTACAGTGTAAAAAAAAACAGATTTCACTGAGAATCTTTTTGTATTGCAAAGTAATAGTAAAGTCGTTACAAAAAAAAATCTGGCAGATTTCTTTTTTTATAAAAGAAAATCAGTTCCACGGACATTTTCACAGAGCTCCTTGGTGGTATGTGTGGTCATGTGGCTCTGTGTCATACAAACACACAGCATTCGTTTGTGCCATACCATTGCATCCCAAAGCGGATCACATAGTATCACTGTAGCCCTCAGATCATATATCATCTATTTCCCCTCCCTCTGTCACATGCACAAACACAGCCTACAGGCTCTATGTGTGGAACAGAGAAGGGAAATACATGACACATGATGTGAGGGTAATAGGGCTTCTAAAACTGATGGTCAGCATTTTATTGGTGTTAGGGACTCAAAGATTAAGAGGCAAAATAATTATTGTTGGAACTAAGGAGCCCAGTTGTTACTGCCCAAAATCGAGAAAGAACTCTGTATTGAAAGGAGATTCAAATGTTTACCTTCTGTCTACGCTGTTTGCTGGCAAGGAATGCTCTAGCACAAACTTAGGTTAGTGCTTCTCTCGGTAGCATGATGTCCTTCAGAGGAATGTAAAGTCAGGGTCAGCACTGATTCTGATTTGTAAGCTGTACCTGTATTGATGAGTGTCATTCCTATAGACCAACCACACTGAGGTAAAGGTATTTGATTACCTTACTGACAGCTTGAGGCAGCATCCTGTAGCAGCAAACATGTTCAACAGGTTTCAGGAGGAATGAGCACAAGCATAACTCATGCAGGATCTATGAGACCAGCTTGCTCTCGTCAAGAAGAATATCTCATGGTCTCGTTTTCCCCTCTGCCTAATCTGACAGCAAAGCAAATTGCATCAAACTCCACTGTGCACTGTATATCTGAGAGTGGATTTTCCAGTACAAAAGCTATTCAGTCACCAAAAGTTCAGTGACATGACCTTTCTCAGGGCAACATGCAAAGAGATTGGCACAAATAGAATTAGGAGATGTTGACAACATCTGGAGTTCAGTTATTTCCGATAAAAAAAATCAGATGTTTTGCTTCTGCTGGTCATAAACTTCTCCCCATGTTCACTTTTCTAATTTCTGCTTAAAGTTGGATTCAGCCAAGAAATCAACATAAAAATGCTTGAAAACTGTCCCAAAGAATCTGCCATCTGAACTTCAGAATGTTTGACTGGTTTACTTGCTCTTCGCAGGCTCTCAAACCCATCCAGATCTCTAGCTGGGATGGAGTTTCTTTTGCATCTTTTCTATTGGCCCAAGTGATGTGAGGACCATTCCAGTGAAACCCTGATACTGTAGTGTGGTGGAACAAGGTAAGGGAAGAGGCTGTCTCTGTGTCAAGAGACTACTTGCTACTGTAATAAGAAAAGAGCAATAGTCACCTACGTGCCCAAATTGTGCTAAACCTGGACCATATTTTCATGTCTTGTGGGTGTTGCAGAATAAACCAAAGGAAGATTGAGGTAAGAATAATGATGCTAAGTAGCACTAAGATCACGGAGCCTTTGACTTGCGTTTTTTCATAACTTGTGCTACAACTTGTGTAGACTGATAGGGTCCTGCAGGCACAATGCAGAGTGTTGAGAAGTCAGTAGGGTAGCATTTCATATTCATTTTTTATTTGCTCTGCAAGCCCTTTGCTCCTAGCTATTCTGGCAGAGCAAAAGGGGTCAACCAACCGTTTCCGGATGGTTTCAGGGTTGAGGAATCCCAAGACTGGCACAAGAAATTGAGAACTGGAGAAGGAGACACAGCCAAAGTAATTCTGTTCTCCAGCAAGCCTCAGCAGCTAAGACAGTCTTTCAGCACAGCTCAGAGCAGGCGTGGGAATATGTGCTGTTTGTGCCGGGCACACAGTCCCAGAGCACCCTATCTGTAGGATGACAAGTTTGCTGGAAAATGGGAGAGAGAGTAGAGAGCAGCAAGAGACCTGGTATGGTGCTGAGCTCAGTCCTGACTCTGCACACCAGCTCTGGCATTGTTACAGTCCTGGCTCTGTGCTTTCTGCCCTCTGATGCCCAGCCACATGTGAAACTTCTGCTGACTCTCACCCATGGCTTGGAATGGTGTTGGCTTTGCCTGTGTTTAGTTCTCCATGAAGCACAACGTGGTTATATTCTTGTACAAAATCCTCTCTGCTACATGATGCTGTCTAATGTTTTCCTAGCTTTGCATGCATGTCCCATTCCCCAGCTGAGAAAAGTTTCTGGCCCACCTGCAACTAACTTCTTTCCAGTACAAAACTTCCCAGTATAAAACTTCCCCAACTCTAAAAACGGGTTGGAACACCTTGGACCTGTGAGAAAAGAACACAATGGCTTTAAATAAGTAACCTGTAGCAACCAGCACTATGAGAGGGTACAAAAGGCGGGCAAAATCAAGGCTATAACAGGCTTCTGTGCTCGCCAGCCACGACAGGCAGCTGGTTTGCCAGTGCTGAGAGCTCAGAGATAAGGGAACACCAAAGAGTTAAAACTTTTTCAAGGAAGGCAGCTGGTGAAAGAAGGGGCAAAAGAGGAGGAGCAATCCTCTTGTGCACAGACTTTCCAGAGCCTCCAGAGATCAGTAAGCCCCAGGGAACTACAGGCCTATGCACGGGATGCATTTTTTTTTTTTTTACATCTGTTTTAATTTAGATGTTTGGGATCTAAATAGATAATGATTTACCCTAAAATTGACGTATGGTGACAGGATATAACTTGACATAGCAAACAGAACTGCAAGGAATGACTGAAATTCAACCCTTAGATTCAGCCTAAAATTCAGCCTGCTAGCAAGAGTGTCTCACAGTCATATTCGCAGACAAGTATGTGTTTGCTATGAGTCGTTAAAATATTTGAGATTGAAGAAGGTACCAAAATAGCTCAGACATGCACCTTTATGTGTTACACTTACCCACATGTTACTGGTCCCTGGTAGCCAGCCTTTCTCCAGTTTAATTTCATCTCATTACCTAAAGATACACCCATGGTGCATTTATTTTGTTAATGAAATGCTGGCTCTATTGGAATATCAGCTCTGTAGGAGTTGCAAGGACAAGTAAAAAAGAACAGCCGTAAACTATTTTCATTAATATTGCAGTGTAATGCCAGGTCTAGTACCGCTTCCAGAAAGCAGGAGAGAGAGAACAGAACTTAACATGTCCCTGACCTGTCCAGAGGGAGAAAACAGAGAGCTTTTATTTTATTTGTTTCTACAGTGACTCAGTCTGTAGTAACTGGGTTAAAGTCCTCTTAGAAACGAATAGAACAAAAGGCCTCCTGTTAGTGCTGGACATTTTCCCTCTTCAGATATCACCAGAAGGATTTAAAAAAAAAAAAAAAAAGAAAAAGAAAAAGGAAAAGAAAAAAGCTCTCCAGCAGAATGCAGGAAACCACAAGCTTATGGGAATGTAGCAGCACTTTGGAAAGCAAAACACTGCCTCAGACTTTCATCTGCAGGGCTTGCTTCTCCCCTCTCCCCCACCCCCCCTCCTCATTTTTTCCTTGCCTTCTTTTCATCTCCTTACAGCTAGAAGCATTTGCCAGGTCAACACAGAGCTTGGGGAAAAGGCTGTTTGGGGAGAACAGTTAGGTTGCAGGAGGTCAATGCCAGATCCCAGACAGAGAAAAAAACGGGCATGTGCAGATCACTCTAGTCTGCAAGGGGGCTCCAGCACAGAGGGAGCAAACTTTGGTGCAGCCGGAGCTTGCAGCTTCCAGTCCTATAGTTGCTTGCTAGATCGAGAGTCTTACCAGGGTCAGAACCCTGGCAGTACTGCAGGGGGAAAAGAAGAGCATTTTCACAATTTTTACTTGATATAACTGGTCTTATTTTTTAAAATTTATCTTAATGACATCTAAGTAACAAATTACATAATGTTCTCTAATATTATCCAAAATGCTTTCTGCCTTCCATTCTAAGTATTGTCATGGCATGCCTGTCTTTTCATTATAGAACAAACATATTCCAGTAAGCATTCACTGAATTTCATTAATTTTCATTTCAACTTTTTCCTAAGGAATGTGAACTGACAGTAATGGAAAAAGTATGTTGACATTATGTTTTGCATGTTAGAATGAGCACTCATTGACTTTTCCAAAAACTCCCCTTTCCCTTCCCCTTCCCCTTCCCAAAAGAAAAAAAAAAGCAACCCTAAACCTGAGGAAAATTGCAGCTATCTAAAATGAAATGGAAAAGCAGAATTAAATGTTACTTTTTAGCTGTAGCTGTTATTGTGGTCCCGGTTTGTACAAAAGGGTATGTTACTTTTTGTGAAGTGAGATTTTGTTGACCTAGATCAGGGAGAGAGCTTGGTGAATTGTGTAATGAGCAATGTGTTGAGTGTAAGGGAGGAATGGGAATGCATAGCCGGAGCTGGACCGCATAAGCCAACTGTTAGTTTAATTTAGACTGTTGCAGAACCATAATCTCAAGTGGTAATCTTTTGAGTGACTTGACCGAGACCGCATAGCACATAAACAGTTACTTTATTTAGTTAAATGACTGATTCCATACTGAGTTATAGATGTTTGTCTTCTGTGCATTCAAAATAAACAAGTAAACAGTGGACTTTGCCATGCCTATTTCACTGAGAAATGATGACACCATGCAGAAAAGTCAATCTTTAAAACAAATTTCCATCCTTAATGCTAGGTGAATCAGTTGCTTGTAGTAGTTGGTACCATGATATAGTGTCTCCTCTCTAGGCCACTGGGGCCAGTTTCCATTTCAGATAGTGATGAGAATCAAAAATCAAATAGCTGGTTTTCACTCATGCTAACAGAGTTATTCAAGATCTTAGTGGAGAAATTATCTTCTGTAAAACCTCTAAATTTGGCTTCTCTATCAGCATTTTCATTAAAGTAATCAAGTTCAAATGTTCTGTCTTCTTATACAAAGTCTACTGCCCTAGCCTTATCTATGCTGAAGAATTTAAGTTCTCCCAGCTTTTCTTCACGTGTCACCTGCTCGAGCCTATCACCACTTTAGGGTCCTTCCAGTGGACTTCACTTCAGCCTGCCAATGTATTCCTTGCATTGTATGCCTTAAGACTGGACACAATATTCCAGTATTTGTTAACTAAAACATGGCTAAAGGCTATTTTGTCCTCAGTGTGATCACAGCTAGCTACAGTTGAAAGCATGTTTAAAACCCTGTCCAGAGCTAGAAAACTATGCTTGACTAGCCAGAATGTTTTAAAATCCAGTTGGGGCTACTTACACTGAAAAATTTCAACATCTTACCACCTGTGTTAACTAACACACCATTTGGCACTCAGAGTATGTAATAAAGGTGACTGTTCCTACCTGGATAGTTTTCAAGTCAGGATCTTAGGAGTTAGCTGTGTTGAGACATAATTTCAAATGTAACAGTTAAATTTAACATCATCCCAATAAACAGATATCCTTACACCAAACCATCTCATAGTGTAAATGTGCTGGCTTGGAGCATGTTTGGTAGGTAGAGCAGTTTATTACGTGATCCTCTTTGATCTCATCCTTATGCATCAACTGTCCAGATGGAAATGGAAGCATGCTGCTGGTTCATAAGGGAGAAGGCTTGCACAGATCTGGCTAATGGGGTGTAACTGGAGCATGTCAGTTTCCACTGTGTCACTGGAAAGACATTGCATCGCCACATATAGAAAAGCACGTTCACTGCTTTTTAAGGTCCAAACCATCCTTGATAAGCAGCACTGCCATTACCAGTGTTCACAGGGAACAGAGAATGGAGAACATTCCCTGAAATTTGTTTCAGGTTCAGAGCTTCTAACTCCACCTTCCTGAGCCTCGAGAGTTTTTCCTCCACTCCATCTGGTACAAAGCTCTGGAAAACTTCAGCTTGGCCCACGCCCTCCTCAGCCCCTGAACTTTGTAATTTTTCAGCTGCCAGAATCACTAACTGCCCAGTTTTATGTAACTCCAAATATCTGCAATGGAGCTGGAGAATACACACATGGAGGAAGTTTTGTGGCTTTTAAGCTATGTGCAGAAGTTTGCCTTTTTTTTTTTTGTGGGAGGGGAAAGAAGAGAAATGCAGTGGGGGATATGCAGGACTTTTCAAAATAGAACAGAAATTCTTTCTGCTGCAAGCATAGGAGTAGGTTTACTTTTTAAATCCCCCTCTTTTTAGAAGGGGCCCGAAAGGGATTGGGGGTGCTATTACATTTGATAAGTGTAAATGCATCAATAATAATATTGAGAGGTTTTCAGTTCTTCATGTTTGCTGTCTGTTGTTTTGGGAGGCCAAATCTAACTTGTAACAGCTATTGCTAACGTCTGTACAGCCAAAAGGGATCAGTGGTTTTCCCCAGCCGCAACTAACAGCTTCCCAGATGAATGTGCTGTGCCTGGGCTTCTGCAGCCAAGCAAAGCAAACAGCCCTGCAGCTTTTGCAGCACTTGAGGCTTTATACTCCAGTACCACAGAAAAAATGGCAAACACTCATAGAAGTCAGGCAGGGCAGGAAGGCTTGCACTTCCAGGGCCTGTAACGCCCTTTTCCCTCATTCCCTTTCAAATTGTTTGCAAAGCCCAAGTCAATTTTTGTGTTGCTGTTTCAAAGTAAATACGTTGTGATGGTTTGTGTGTGTATGTGAAAGAGAGAAAACTGGAAGAATGAGGCTTAAGCGCTGTAATAAAACAGCAAACAGCCTATCAAGTCAGGGAGAGCCCTGCAATAAACTAGTGTATCCAGACCTGTAATCACAAGTGACCTAGCAATAACAAATCAGTGCACGCCTGTGGGTGTGGGAGAGAGATGAGCAGAAGTGAAAGAGATACTTTCCCAGAAGAGTAGAGAGAGAGAACAGAAAAACTGAGGTGTGGAGAAGATAAACAGGAGGAGCATGCACTTTGACTGTGTTGTTTGTTCTTGCATATCCTAAGTAGTTGAAGTTAAAAATTTCCTGTTTCCTACAACATGCAGAATTTCGTGCTTCTGCCAAATGCTGAAACAGGAGCAAAAATCAGCCTTAGTTCTTCTTGAAACAAAACTGAAACTGCATGAAAACAACAAACTGTTAAAACAGCAGTCAGACTTGTTATCTGCAGGCCAGTTGTACTAGTGGTCTGTAGCCAGGAGAGCCACAGGTAGGAGCCACCGCAGTCATAGGGGGATGAAACTAAAGGAAGAACAAAATGGAAGCTTTCAGAAGTAAGCTGTCAGTAAGGTTAGTTTTAAAGGGATGTGGTTAAAGATAAATATCGAAGTGTGCCTAGAAGAGTTATGTTAATGAACTGCAGATTGTAGATGTGGAGGTATGATGCTCTTGCCATATAATGGAAAGGTGTCAGTCTTCTCCTGGGTTGCAAGACTACCTTCTGGGATGTGAATAAAATGGAGCTTTTGGTTAGGACAGCTGTGTCTCTCCCAGGGATGGGGAGTGACTGAAACAGCAAGAGAAGAGTGGACATACTTACAAATGCAATCATCTGTGACCGTGAGTATTCTCTGTCCATGAGAGAGACAAATACGTCAGTTCAAACAGAATTACTGCTTCACTGTCCTTAGTGACTTTTTTTTTCTGCAGCTCCTTTGGGACTGGGTTGATGCACAGCCTGTGTGCTGCAGGCTGAATTGGTTCCTGAGTGCACTTAGTATTTAAAGACGTTAATAATTTAGATCTGTCTGCCACAGCTTTATTTGGTGTGATTGGAGCTTATGACCTTTCCAGGCTCTAATTCCCAACAAGGAAGGGTCTGGGGCACAGACACAGAGAGCACCCAGCTGTGGAACACCCTACACATCAGGATATGACCATGGACTCCAGGGAGAGCCTTCCAAAGGGACAGAGATTAATGGTTGGCAAGGACTGGGTTATTTTACCAAAGTCCCACTTTTTTATGTCAGTTATCTTCATCATGTTGATATTATGGAGTCAGAGAGGTTAAGAGCTTGAACAAATGATGTTGTTACAGCAGCAGTCCTGCTTGCTTCCCGTATCTTCTCCTACCTTTAAGGAGCTTGATGAGTTGTTTGGTCTCTGGCATGTAACCAGAGCCCCTCACTCAATGCTGTTTGGTGCATCCTTAGTCAGTGCCATGCTCAAAGGGCAATAGACCAGGCTGAGGAGGCTCTAATGGAAGTAACAACAATGCTGCAGTTTACAGCCAAGGTCAGGGACAAGAGAGCAGCCCAACTTTGGGGGAGGCCATAAATGGTTGTCAAGTTCGGACCGGGAAAAAGCAGCAGATGTATATGTCTTAGTTTTTTGTGTGGTCTTCCAGGGCTGACTTGGGAGGCTGAGCAGCTGAAGTATGACCATACACTGAACCTTGCACATTTCAGCCAGGGCACTGATCAAAGCTGGCCAGAGGCACTGGTTGTGTGGAAATGCGAGGTGGTGTCCAGTGTGTGTTGTCACGTTAAAGGCTTTTTTTGTCTCGAATCAAATTCAAGCAGTGCATTGGCATAGGTCTTCTTCCCTCTCCACCCTGCTCAGGCCAGCTGGCTCAAGGCTCTGGAGCTTGGCAGATGTGTTTTGGGCTGGGTACATATCAGCACTGTCCTCTCTCTCTTGAAATTTGTAGTTTTGCTTGAACTGCTTGAACAAGAGGAGTTATTTGTGCAGACAATGAGAAGAACTGGGAAAAAAAAAGGTCAAGAAGTGCGTCTTTGAGCACATATCCAGAGTTACTCCACAGTGGGTGGCTGGAATGACAGAAATGACAAGGGTGGTGGGTTTCTCTCATGATGCTGCCAAGGAGTAGAGGGCCGGAGCCCTTGCCTCTCCCTGAAATTGCACAGGAGAGAAGAACCCAGCATCCCTCTCACCCTCCCTCCAGTGTAAGATGTGTGTGTGAGGATGGAGAGGTGGGTCCCAGTGAAGCATATAATTACCCTATACTTTTGAGGCCGAAGTTGTCCCATGTGCCCTCTGGCCAGGGAGAGGTGTCTGCAGTGATTCCTCCTGGCACAGCGGAGGGCACTCCGTGTACCCTCACAGCCCGCACCCAAAGGCTGCCAGCTTTCACTAACTGCCAAGTGAATGGAGTGAAAATCGACCTTGCTTTTTGGTTCCAGGCCCCAGCTCAAAGGATGTGCATATATTTTTCTAAGCTACACAAATTGACACAGCAAATAATCCCAGCATGGGAGGAAAAGGTAAAACACTGTGACCTCATTTCAACAAAAACCTCATCCATCACACGGAGATGTAATTAAAAAGCATGGTGATTAAATACATGCCAGCAAGTGTCTTGAAATTCTAAGTCACTCATAAGCAGTGCCTGTGCGCATTTGGAGGAAAAGGTAGTGCTTCATGTTTTCCTCTTTCAGCCTGTGCAGCCTCTGAGTGCTGTGCAGCCAACTTGCTTCTTTGCACTTCCTCGTGAGAGGTAAAGTTTTAATTTCAGGAAAAAAAAAGAGAAATTCTCTCTCTCTGGATAATAAAAATGATAAGGAAAAATCACAGTGTGCTTGGCTATATTGGGAACGAAGTTGTGTCCCAGCTTCGCATCCTTGAAATTGGCACTTTCATAACCAGGACCTGTAGTATCTTGAGTTTAGAGGTGATATTCCAAAACTGCAGGTAGCACATTCTTGTGAGACTCAGCAGCTGGCTTCAGAAAGGTGTTCTGTAAATTTCCTTTTTTATCCTCTTCTCCTTATTTTTATTGGATTTCTGTCTCTCTTTCTGCTGAAGATGAAACAATAGATCCAGACCCCTAACTTTTGGTAGAGATGTATTCAGATTTTTAATTGAATTAATGTAGCATAATAATGAGTTAATTAAAACACACACAAACCAAAACATCGCTGTGTTCTAAGAAAGTTTAGTTCCAGATTCAAACATCATACCTAAATTAAATTATTGTTTCCCTGCTACTAGCCAGAAACAATGGTGAGATAAGTGAGATCAGATGAGGGGGTAAAGGAGGCTCAAATTTATGGCAGAAAAGTTCTCAATGTAACAGCATATCTTTGACTGCCTTGTCGAGGAAGGAAAGAGAGAAATATTTCTTCTACTTCCACTTTCTGTTTTTTGCTTCCTCTGAATAAGTTGACTTTTGCTGGAAGCAGAGTACTGGCCTGATCTGGTACAAAAAGCCTATGTTCCCATCTGCCTGGCCTCTCGTACTGGGCACATCAAACATGGCTTTCGGATAAAATGCTGCCTACCTTCTCTGTCTTGGGCTCAGTTACTAGCAATGATGGCTTGTGTAGGAGATGTTAGGAAGGCCTTGAGTCTCTCGCAGCTGTGGAAAGCAGACGGTATGACAGGGTATACAACAAGGCCAAAGAACGGGCCTGGTGGAAGGCATAAAAATGGCAGGGGAGATGGAGAATGAATCTACTATACACTTGGCCTGTGCAAGCTCATGTTATCACAACCAGGAAAGTTCCATTTTAGAGTTATTTGTGTTGTGAAAAGAAAAGGAAAGAGAAAATCCAGTGGCCGAGGGGGAAAGCACCATGTGTCAGACTGGACTTAAAAGGAATACGTAGGTGATTCCTGTCTTAGACTGTGGTATGTGTATGAGATGTTATCGTAGAATCATAGAATTAGAATCATAGAATTGTCTGGGTTGGAAGAGACCTCCAAGATCATCAAGTCCAACCCTTAATCCAACACTATCATGATTACTAGATCATGGCCCTAAGTACCACATCCAGTCTTATTTTAAAAACATCCAGGGATGGTGAATGAATTGCTCTGCCCTGACCCAGTTCTCCCAGTGCCTTCTCAGGGTCACAGCAAGCCTGTAGTAGTGCAGGAGTGCACCTTCGGCCCAAGCGGACATACGTGGTGGTCTTTATCCCCATTACAGGAATGGCAAGACTGAGGCCTAGAGTCACACAGTAAGTCTAGTTGTCTCTTGTGACTTAATACAGCAGTGCAACTCTAACTGCTCTAACTTGTGACTATGTGTGAAAGAGGAAATAAGCTGAGTAAGTCCAGAGCAGAGCACACAACTGAGGACTTGTGATAGCCAGGCGCAAACTTTGTGTTGTGGCTTTGCATTGTTTCTTTTAATTCTTTGTATTGGAAAAGGTGCACACATGCAATGCAGCGAGCAACAGCTCAGCAGTGTTTTAACTTCTCTTGCACTGCTTCAGCTGGCATCTCCTCTCCTTTTGTCTGAGCACAGCTTCTCCTTGCACAAGAAACCATCAGCACATGGAGGCTGTGCGGTGGCATCAGTGGGTACAAAGAGTAGAGCCCTCTCCTCCCCCCGCTCCTGGGACAGACGCTGTCAGCTGTCTGTTACTCCAGGTTACCATGAGCCTAGTCCCTGGGTCTCCCAAAGTGCATCTTGAATTTCTGGCAGGAGGGCTTGGGGGACCCAGAAACAGACCTTCTGCCTGCTCTGGCAGCTCCACGTTGTGCATGCCTAGCACTGACCTACCCTGCCCTTCGGCCTCTGCCCTTCCCTTTCGACCCTGTGGGATTATTCCTGCTGTGCCTTCGCCAGGCAAAGGCCTCTTGGCTGCTGCTTTAGTGTAGAGAGTGACCGTGAGAGGAAAGAAGAAAATCTCCTCCGATGACTTGCTTTTATGGAGGGCTGTAATCAATACTGGGCAGCCAGCTGAAGCGTGAGGGGAAAGCATGTTAGAGCACGTTAACCCTCCATGCGCTGACCGCCCCCAGGCTGCACACTCAGCAAGGAGGGCCCTGCTTGGTCCTTAAGATACCAAATCATGCCTGTCCTGCCCTATTTTCTAGTTTGAGCCTGAGGAACAAGATCGAAGGTAGGATTTATGCTGGAGATTATCTCTGCCCTATCCTCATCTACTTGAAAGGTTGGCTGCAAGTAATGGGGAGAGCCCCTGCCTTGGTTACTGCACTACAGCCCAGGGGCACTGGAAGGGAGAAGCAGGGGGAGAATTTTTTGTCTGTTTGTTTGCTTTTCCCTGAACCGTGAAGCTCTGGGCAGTGCTGAAGACAGGCTACCAGACATGAAGGAGGGGATCTGGTTCTGCACATTTTTCCTCCCCTTTCCTGGAGGAGTGGGGCTTGTGGCCCCAGCAGCCTTTTCAGCTCCTGCCAGTGGGGGAGTGAGAAACTAGGTCTACGGATTACATCGAGGCTCATTTTCTGATCATGCTGGTTGGTTATAATGAGAAAATACTCCGAATTCCTAGTGAAAAATCCTTTCTTCTTTTCATTATTACTAGGCCAGACAAGCTAAGCTAGCACTGGAGCACTGAATGGTGGCTGGCTGGCCATGCACACAGCCGTGCCAGGGTGGGAGGAAGCACTCCTGAATCTCCTCACCCCAGCTTTGCTCTGAGACATTTCATATAAAACTCAGAAATTCACTTAACTTGCTGTACATTCTGTCTCAGTGAGTGTATCTGGCCATAGAACAGGATGAGTGATACAATTACAAATGTTATTTAATGGCTTAGTTAGCTAATGTGAGAAAAATGATCTTTCAGTGAAAGGTACTGAAATACAAAGTGATGGGACTGTCTAAGACTTGATCTCTGAGCAAAGCTGCTTTCAGATGTAGCAGCAGGTACCTAAAAATGTATTTGATTTTTTTTTGGATTCCCGTTCCTCATCTTCTGCAGGAATTTATCATATGTTCTAGACAGTATGTTGGATGCAAAACTGAAGAAGACTTCCAGTTCAGAGTGCCTTGCCTCGTCACTGAGGCATTAGCAGCAAGGTACAACTAGAGGTAGTCAGCAATGCAAGTTGTTGTGGAGAATGTATCAGTTAAATCTAAGAATTAACATTTATAAAAGATTATTTTTCGGCTGCAAACCCCGGTATATGTTGACTGGTTAACAGACTAGTGATTGAAGCATGAAGACACCCTGTGAAGTCCTCACAGTCTCTGAGATAGGAGGGTTTTTCTTGGATTATGTCTGAGTTGACTTCTCTTTCTTCTTTCTCAGGGCTTTTTTTTTCCTTCGTTTTTTGTGAACTGGATCATTGTATTAACTCTGGAGAATTCTGAGATGCATCTCTTTTCCTGAGAGATGGATGCTAAATTTCTTATAGAATTGATTTGATCAATATTAAATCAACAGGAAAACTAAAGCCCTCATTCTCAGTATAAGTGCAGTCTGTTTGTGGGGGGTTTACTGAAGAGTAGAATGAGGAATAGACGTTTGGGGATCTAAGATTTGTGTATATCTTATATTGTCAGTCTCTGTCTTGTTCTGTGGAGATCACCTTCAGTCCCTTCCCTGTGTATTTCCCATTTATTTTCATTTGTGTTTCAAATCACAGTTTTCCCATGCTTTTCAGTAGCTTGCTTCAAAGAGTTAAAAAATATTCTTTAACGTCATCGTAGTCCTTCTAGATAAGTAAATGTCATTTAATGATAAAATCTGTTACAGGTAGGAAGACTGAGGTACAGAATACTACATAGTATAATTACTTAATGAATAAACAAATATTTCAAAACTGTTAGTAACTTATCTTGTCAGCCTGTATTTTGCGCTTTAATATCGGAAAAACTTATTCGAGCATTGTAATGAAAAACCTTAACTATGTGATGGTGAGCAAGGAGTATATAGGGAACATCATCATTTTAGATTAAATCCTTGGGAATTCCAAGTACCCATTGTATCTCCATATGGCCTGAAGGCCATGTTGTATATTGCAGCATTTCCATTGGTTTTTGAAATAGTTTTGAGATGTTTCCAGATGTCTTGATTCAAGAAAGCACAGCTAAAGGTTGAAGCCCTGATGACCACTATAAAGGTATAAGAATCAGAAAAAAACTCCTACTTGTCTTTCTTTTGGTGCTTATGTAGCCTCTATCGGGATAGTATCTGAGCATCTCGTATGTATTTAAAAATAGAAATAACAATAACAAACCCTCTGTCTCTTCCTTCCTTCCCAGCCTGTAAGTGAAATAGCTTGATTTGTTCAAAGGTCTTTTTCCTTGTGGATTCTAAGTATTTAACTGTGGTTTTGCACAATTTATCTACTGTTCCTTTCCTCCACTGAGAGGGGAAAAAAAGATGCCATTTCCATTATTTCTTAGAACTCAAACCACAGTGTTATGCATTCCCTCTATTGCTTCCCATGTAGAGCTTAACCAACACCATTCTCAGATCTGTGCATTCATTACTTTATTGATGCACAACCAGGGATGTTTTGGCAGGATTTGGTGTTGTGTAAGCCATGTGTGATGTTAAAGGAAAGCTGCTATAAATGTTAATTGCAGCCATTCACAGGATGAGTGTAGAGATTTAATATTTGCTTGTAGAAAATGGTTGAGAAATCATTATGTTCCCTTATTAGGACTAAGACCTTGTGAACTTTAATAAAGTAACAATATGTTAAACAAAGATCATTTTTCTCTGTTTTGTCTAACTTTCTGGCCTCAATATAAAGCACACTTTTAATAACTGGCTTCATTTCTTATTCAAATTTATGATTTCTCCTTTGAGATAACAGTGTGTACAGTTCCATGTTTTCCATGTTAATTATTGTTTAAAAAGCACTGTACAGGATTGCAAAGGAGTTTCCTGAAGACACTGAAATTTATGGCCGCTATTAACCCTTTTCCTAAGGGAGTTCTGAAGATTCATCCCTGTCACTTGTCAAATTTCTTATATTTATCTCCTGGAAAAGATCTGAAAGCCTGACCCAGGTAATCTGTACAGTCACTTGTGCTGGGGAAAATGGCTTCTTATTTAGTCAGCAAGACGTTGCATGGAAAGTGAACTCAAACCTCTTTATATCATCCCAAATGCAGTGATTACCAAAAGTAAAGCTTGAGGTCACAAAGATGCAGATGACACGGTGGTCCCAGTCCTCAGAGCTGGACACTCACATTTCCATGGCCTAAGACATCAGAACAGGGCCGTGTACTTTAAGAGTCACTGTCTAGATCAGCACTTTTTTTGTCTGTCACAGTTGTTTGCTTATCCTGCATCAGGGACGAATGCGGGCAGACCTTGACACTCTCTGCCACTGTGACAACAGTCTGTTCTTTTGATACAGCATGATATTTGCTAGCATGTCCAAAATTTTGCCTCTTCTGCCAGCATCACCTCTATTTTTTTGTGTTTGACTAAGCAGCAGGGTTTTTCTTTGGCTTTTATTTGAGCTGAGGAATTCAGATGGCTGGGAAACAGTGCTATATCAGTTTGTGAGGTGAAGGCAGTATATAGTTAGACATCATAAAGGCTCTCTTGGTATCCAAAGGTCCTGTGGATCACACATTTCTTCATCTAGTGGTATGGGGAAGATAACTGAGCCATGTGGGCTTCTGTAGTTGCAGGCTCTTTGGGAGGAGAAGGAATGTGAGATGAGTCTTGGTCTTCTATGTTCACATGCAGCAGAGTGTTAAACTGAAGCAGCAGCATTTTATGATCATTAACGAAAGACTGCTGTAAAATGCTATCATCTGAGTACTTCCTGGCCCTTTCCTCAAGGTACAAAATGAATTTCTATAATAGAAAATATTTCTCTTTCAGAAGGGTCATGTTATTTCCACGTTACATGAGCTAATGGTAGGAAAAAGTAATTAAGAATACGGGATGCAGATACTTGTCATCTGCAGTACACTTTATGAAACATCTGTGATGCTTCCAGTTCCTTTACACCATTATAAATGCAACAGTTTCTTCTGTCATCCAAAGAACGATCTCACAGCTAATAATAGTTTTAAAAAGTTATAAGTGAGTGGAAATTTCAAAAAGTGCTTTCTTTTTGTAAGTTAGTTCTGCCAATATGTCAAATATTCTGTCATTCTTTACTGACGCTATTAGTTTGGAAACAGGATATCCGACCCAGCCAGCACGGCTTTGTGAGGGGCAGGTCCTGTCTGACCAACCTGATTTCCTTTTATGATCAGGTAACCCGCCTGGTGGATGAAGGGAGGCCTGTGGATGTAGTCTATCTGGACTTGAGCAAAGCATACTCCTGGATAAACTGGTAACCATGGCTTGGACAGGTGCACTCTCAGCTGGGTTAAGAACTGGATGGATGGCTGGGCCCAGAGAGTGCTGGTGAATGGGGCTGCGTCCAGCTGGTGGCCGGTCACCAGTGGTGTCCCTCAGGGATCAGTGTTGGGTCCAGTTCTGTTTAACATCTTCATCGATGATTTAGATGAGGGGATCGAGTCCATCATAAGTAAACTTGCGGATGACACCAAGTTGGGAGGGAGTGTCGACCTGCCGGGAGGCAGGAGGGCTCTGCAGAGGGACCTTGATAGGCTGGAGAGATGGGCTGAGTCCAATGGAATGAAGTTCAACAAGGCCAAGTGCCGGGTCCTGCACTTTGGCCACAACAACCTCATGCAGTGCTACAGGCTGGGGACAGTGGCTGGAGAGCAGTCAGGTGGAAAGGGACCTGGGGGTACTGATTGACAGGAGGCTAAACATGAGCCAGCAGTGTGCCCAGGTGGCCAAGAAGGCCAGTGGCATCCTGGCCTGTATCAAGAATAGTGTGGCCAGCAGGACAAGGGAAGTGATCCTTCCCCTGTACTCCGCGTTGGTGAGGCCACACCTTGAGTACTGTGTTCAGTTCTAGGCCCCTCAGTTCAAGAAAGATATTGAAGTGCTGGAGAGGGTCCAGAAAAGAGCAACAAAACTGGTGAAGGGACTTGAGCACAAGTCCTATGAAGAGAGGCTGAGGGAGCTGGGGTTGTTTAGCCTGGAGAAGAGGAGGCTCAGGGGTAACCTCATCGCTCTCTACAACTATCTGAAAGGAGATTGTAGACAGGTGGGGGTCAGACTCTTCTCTCAGGCAACCAGCAGCAGAACCAGAGGGCATGAGCTTAGACTCTGCCAGGGAAGGTTTAGGCTGAATATCAGTAAAAAGTTCTTCACAGAACAAGTAATCGGGTATTGGAATGCCCTGCCCAGAGAGGTGGTGGATTCACCATCCCTGGCAGTTTTTAAAATAAGACTGGATGTGGCACTTAGGGCCATGGTCTAGTAATCATGATAGTGTTGGATTAAGGGTTGGACTTGATGATCTTGGAGGTCTCTTCCAACCCAGATAATTCTATGATTCTATGATTCTGTGATCTGTTTATTGTCTTTTGGTTAACTTGCTTGTGGTATCTAATAAAGTGCTGGGTTTGGGAAATGATTCTTCTTTGCAAACTGAAGCATGTACCAATGTTCCAGCAAGACTCTGCCTCCTCACGTGTACTTACAGAAACACAGAACTACTCCCATTGCTGTTCTCCTAAGCCCTTTACGTACATCCATCCATTTTGGGACCTATTTTGAAATTACTTTTACTATGGTAAGGACCGCTGAGCATCTTATGGAGGCTTAGGTCAGTGGCTTGGTTTGTCTTTGTTCTGACCCACTTCTCACTCATCTTGCATCAGCCTTCTTTACTCATGTGTACTCTTTACCACCATTGCAATAACCTTCCTCGTGCTTCACCTTCATTTCTCTCTGGCCATCTGATTCCAGACACCAGCCCCAAACACTTCCTCTCTACCTACAAGGCAAACCCTTCCTTTGTTATGTACTTGGAGAATGGAGATAGGAACCTCATGAATTCTAATGCTAAATATAACACCCAAATGTTGGGCAAGATGCTTTAACTTTCATGTCTTGATTGTTTCCCTGGGTGGCTAAGCAGGAAAATAATTCCTAGTTAAATGCTTTGCAGAGGTTCTCTGGGCTTAATTAAATGTTGGTCTGTCTGCTGCCAACATTAAAAATACAGGCAACAGTATGAGTGCTGAGGATTTTAGCCATAAACATCTATTTCAGAGTCTGTCATTCTTTCAACTTACTTAACAGAAGTTAATCGTTTAACTTTATAATTTAATTGTTTACAGCTTAGAGTTTATGAAAGGCACCCAAGCAGATCTTCTGAAAATGTAATTATGACTAAGAAATTTACTTTGTGCATTAGCAGAACAGGAAAGTAGGAATACTTTGCCCTTCTCAACTACTTGGCTCTAAGGCATCAAAGCCCTTGCAGTCTGGGCCTTGGTCCTGCACTCCATCTGTGTGCCTCCAACCATGAATGAGGGGTCCTTTTGTCTGAATGCATAAAGCATTGCCTGGTTCTAGACAACACATTTTAGCTATAGATCCCAAAGAGCTTATCCTCAGTTCAGAGTAGAAACTGCATAATACAGTACAAGGTAGAAGGTGGTATTAGCCAACAGGGGGTCCTGGCTGCCTCCTCCTTGGTCTAACAAGCAGGGGCTGTAACAGCTGTCTCTGCATCCTTCATTATACAATATGAAGAGAGAATGATAGTGGTCCATTAAAAAAGTCTCTAAATCAAAAGAGGTACATAAAACTATAGCATGAGTAAAGAGTGAATTGATTTTCTAATTCTTTTATGCTTAATTACTTCTGCTGTCTCTAGCAACATAGATAAGAGTAGTTCTAACTTATACATCCATACCCAGTTGCCCACAGCACATGCTCAGCCTTTTGTGAATGACATTGCTTACACGTACAAGATGGCAGGAATGAAACCATTGTGAGTCTCTCTAAGATTTATAAGTAGTGGAGGACTGAAAGGGTTAAGAAAAACCCTCTACATATACCTGGTGTATAAAACTGTCATGTAATCAAATGAGAGGAATGCACTCCACTGTGTACGTTAGCAAACACTCCATGCAAGCTGGCTGGCGGAGGCTCAGGGTTTTCAGTGTTGCCTTGCACTACAAAGCCCTTCTTTGTTCTCTCAGCTCTGTTTTAAATATCTGATGACTGTTCCACACCATGTCAGTGCCAAATCCCCCAGCTTCACTGCAAACTCTTTACAGCAGCACATTGTGGACAGATCGGATGGGGATGGGCTCGTAGAGTGTGGGTATCTCCCCTTTCACTGCTTCTCAGGCAGGTCCTCTCATCAACTCTGCCATCTCCCTGTAATTTCTGTAGCCCCTTTTGTAGCCACCTGGGTAATTTTCAAAGCCAGGAGTAACTTGGGAGTGCAGAAATTGAACTTGGATTCTGACATGGCAATGGCTCTCTGCAAGTGTGCATCAGGTTGGGTGTAGTCAAGGTTCAGCCAAGGAAGGACAAATGAATCAAAGAGTGTTCTTGCAACAAATATTTTTGTTGAAACTTGTTTTGCCTATACTGTTGTTGGCTGGATCTTGCCTGAGCTTGCTAGCCAAGTGGGACTGAGCTTTGAAAAAATTTAGATGAAAGATTTCCTATGAACATGCACACAGAAAGGCAGGAAGTGATGCTGATGACTCAGGAGATGGTGATGTTCCTTCTTGATTTGGAATTAAAGTACTTCCCTGGAAGGATATTAACACAGCAAGCATGTATCTAAGCCTTTGTCACGTGAGATGTTAAACTGGGGTCTCATCTCCTCCCGCACAATAAGGTTGTTTTTTCATATGATTTCTAGCTAGATTTTAGTTTAAAAAGTGATATTCTAGCTTTCTGTACAAGGCATTTACATGGTATTGCCTTAACTACTATATTGATGCTCATTCTGCACAAGAAATGGGTTTTTTTTCAGTCCAGGAAAAAAACATTGCGTGAGTACAAGAAGATGTACAATAATAACACGACATCTTCTTTTTGGTCTTAAAACTACTAATTCTGTTTGTGAAGAATACTCCTGTTTTTCTGGATAAAGATAAAGTTAATGTTATTTCCTACAGTGTTTGCGGACTTCTGTGCATAGACACTGGGGTGGGAAATAAACAGTAAGCTTTCTGAATTAAGAGAAGATTTTACACAACATTATTTCAGTGGTGCTGCCCACTTTTGGTGATTAATGTGAAAAGAAGCTAAGCTGCTCAGTTCCCTGTTCTGTTTCGTTTCCCTTCCTGAAGCTCCTTGGCATTCAGAACTGGTGTGCTGGAAACTCAGCCCTTCAGTGGGTGGCTGCAGTGCCTTCTAAAATAAACAAACCTGTTTTCATTCAAATTTCTTAATTTCACATGCAAATATTTCTTGGTGGATTCAGTTAAAAAAACCCTTTAAAAAGTAAAACCTGTTTATTAAGTGCCACTTGAAGGTGCTTTGTAACACTTTCGCTTAATCATTTAAAATCCATGAAAACTAAAATCCTTGAAAGCAAGGTTTACAGCACTGCAGAATCTTGTGCAAGCCTATATTGGCCACTGACGCTCTTTAGCTTAAATAATCCCATTCAGTGCACACTGTATAATTGATTGTATATCAGAATCCTTCAGGGGACTTGCAATGGCTGTTTAGACCATGCAAGTGCAGGCACTCTTGTCTTTACCATATTTGCTTCCCTAGTACAGGACTGAGTACAAACAGGAATCAAGTTCTCTATGGTAAAGCATTAATATGTGGGGAGGAGGTGTTATTGTCATTTTTCTCAGAAGGGGTATAGGGAAAGAGTTGAAGGGACTCTCTTAGTGGTACATAGAAGTCTGTACCAGAGTTGGATTGAATCCATATGTTGTATGAACCAATCCGATGCCTTATTTGTTAAACTATTTGCTCTCATTTTGTTTAGCACCTCCCATCACATACAGAGTCCCAGGAGAGTTCACGAACAACACCATGTCCTGTTAGGCAGAGAATGACCAGTCAGTAAGTGTCTCTCTTTTGAACACCATAAGAAGAGCTATGAAGAGTGTACAGATCCCTTTTGATTAAGAAGAAAATACCATGGGGCATTTTTAATGTTCTCCCAAAGTGTGGTGGGAACCAGTTTGATGACTAGAATTTTCCCAAAGAATCAGTTAGCCTTTTTGTGATACTTTCAAGAGATTCCTGCTTCCTTTCCTTGTCCCTGCCTCTTCGCTGTCATCCCACAGGGACCGTCCTTGAGCAATGTCCCATTCAGTTGGTCTTGGTCGGTTCATCATAGATGAATGAGCAAGAGCTCCAAAAGGGATTGACACTAGAGAAACATTTTCCTTTGTGCACCAGATTCTTTTTTCAGGATTTTCCTGACCTTTTCGTCCCTCTTTCCCCATCTTTACATGTCGCTAACTGCTTCCTCTCAGCCTTCTGCTTCAAAGCCCTTGCATATATGTAGTGCCCTAGCTGTTTGCATTGCCATGCTCTAGCAGAGGGGGACGCACGTCTGGCAGGGAGGTAAGAACTCTCTCATTTACTGTTGATTGGATTTTTGAGTCCATTATCAGTGTATTTACATACTAATTTTGACTATCTTAGCACAGTAAGGTATTTGTCTTGCTCTTCCATGTTTATCATTCACTGGAAAAGATTACAGAATGTCAGGTTTTTGAGGGACAAAGCTAAGACCAGTACCTTGCTTTGCAGATGGATGCCTGTATCATTTCTTGCAGGCTACTAGGAAAAAAGGTGAAGTCAGAACTGGAAAGACTTGGGAAAATCCTCCAGCTGTAAAATGCTCCAAATATAAAATTATTTGTTTCTCGTAAGAAGCAAGTTGCTCTCTGGGGGAGGACTGCAGCTGGCATGAACCAAAGGAATCTACAAAGATCTGCAGCAGAAAAGAAGCAGTTAGACTAATTAAAAAGAAGGCTGTGTGTTAAAAAGCTATTTATGTTTTGGTAGAAATGACTGAAGTAAACTTTGTTCCTGGCAGTCGTTGTTTGGTGGAGCTGAAAGAATGAGCCAGGTATTATGCCATTACTTTGAGATGGGACATTTGGGAGAAATTAAATAGGTTTCCTCATTCCCAAAATACGCCTGGGCCTTAACTCAAGAGTAGGGAGTTCAGCAGTGAATGCAGAGCCAGAGCAACCAGTAAGATCAAGAGGGATTTGTGATTCAAGATGATTCAAGCTGAGCCAGGGGTCATCACTTCATGCGGAAGTTCTCTTTTTACTGCTAGTGAGGACTGGGTGCTCCTGTGTCCCACGGCAAGTGTGCAGGACCCATTTTCAGTCAGGCAGGTTGATTGTCATGTGGCTTTTGCTTCCCTCTCTGATTTGCTTGTGTCTGCAAACAGCTTCTTGTTGCCATTCAGAGGAAGATGGAATCCTGATGAAAACCAGCTGTATCTGTCCTGCTGCCATCATGATCATGTAGTATCATCTGCTTTCTTCCAAACCAGAACCTCTCTCTTTGCTTTCAGATGTCACCTGTTACAGTGGCTCTTATGGCTACATATCTCAGCTTCAAAACTTTCTGGCACCTAACTTCTTTGCTTTCCTGTGAGCTACCGAATCTTTGGGTCAAATCCTTCAGTCCCATGAGTTCACACATAAGTCAGTCATTGCATAGCGTGGACACAGCCAGGCTTACTCTTGCCTTTTCTCCAAATACCATGTCAGCACAGATCTTTTATAAACTGGTAGAAGTTGAACTGTGGATTGGAAGAAGAGCAAACTGATAAAAAATTCCCAGTATGTACACATAATGGAAAGGCACCTCAGTGCAATCACAACAAAAAGCCCCAGCTGATGCCTTACCCCCTCCGAAAAAAACCAAGATCACTGTGCTATTTGAAGTGGCAAGATCCCTCCCTACTTTTCAGTGTGAAATGTGTGCTTGCTAATATGTGGATAGTGTTGGGGAGATGTACTCTGTGAAGATTTGTTTTCTTTGAGAGTAGACCATGCCACCCTGAGGAGCAAAAAGATTTCAAGTGGCCTTTCTCCACTTTGTTGGCAAGTCAGCCACTGTATCTCCCAAGATAACAGGAGTGCCTGATACATTGAGCAGATGAGCCTTGAAGGATGTGAGGAAAGCTGGGATCAATAGCATGCTTTTTCCTTCTGTAGCATGTAAACATTTGGCCTGATAGATAGAACTTCTTCATCTGCTCCTTCCTTTTTACTTGTCTTTAAAGAACATCTAAATTCCCCTATCTATACATGCTGATGGAGAAGTCCATCTGTGTATGTTTGCTTTGGAAGTCCCATCTATGTTTGCTTGGGAAATCGCAAAGTAATTTAGTTGTAAGAGTGTTGGTGGAAGTTTTCAATTGCTTCCATTTAACTGAAATACATTGAGTTAGATTACCTACTGCAGTCAGAAGAAACAGAGATTTACCCATACCAGTGACGTGTGAGTTATAGTGTGCTCCAGGCTGCATTGAAGGGACCTCTGTTCATTAGTCAAATGTTTTTAATGTGTTTTTACTGGTTTGAGGGGCTTTTACAGAGTAACCTTCCAACAACAATCTCTGTTTAAATGCTTTGCTTTCTGAGGTGCGCATATTCAAAAAAGAGTGAGTGCAGGAATGTCTTCAATTGTTTCTTATTTTAAACAGGAATGATTTTCATTTTATTAAAATTGGAAGAAAGCATCGCTTGACAAGTAATCTATAAGGCTGCTGTTTTTCAGTTTTGTTCCTGAGTATGCGCTTCTTGTGCAGAGCTTAGTCAAACAGCAGCCATCTGTAGGAGGGGCAGAGCTGAAGGTCAAGGAAAAGACTCTGCAGGTGTCTTCCCCCAGGGAACTTTTCATACCTGCTGTTTGCTGCAACCTAACCTATTACATAAGTGAGAGATTTGCTCTTCTGACAAATGTTAATGATCCTGAAGAATCCGATCATGTTGGCAGGAATGATTGAGAAGGATTCAGAGTGAATGTGAGAGGCAAAAGGCAGCCTTCATCTGCTGCCATATGTTGGATGGTGCTGTTTGACTACAATGGTGTCTGATCCTTCTGTAAAACATCAGTGATACAACTGCTCTCCAGTATTAATAGATAAATCAGCAAGGAGTTTATATTTTCTTTTCCCTTTTGTGCCTATTTTTAAATATATTCAAACCTGATTAAAAGTACTGGAATGACAGCCCTGGTGATTTCACTCTTCTGTTCTGCAATGAAAATGAGTAGAAACTATGGGAATGCAGACTGCAGTGACATGGGTGGGAAGGATGTGCCTTTTCAGGTGGCGGCTACCCACTGAGACATGGACCGGAGCAGACCTGGCTTCTGATTTGCTCTTCTGTCACTGGGAACAGGAGGAGGGAGGGAAAGACTGTGCTGTTGTACTTGGCAGCAAGATCGCACACCTGCCTTTGAAGAACAGACTGCAGTTACAAAAAAGAGCTGCGTAAGATGGTTGTATGGTATCTTTTTTCATCTTCTCTCAGTAATGCTAAAGAATCAAAACACACAGTAAGTAAAGTTTGATATTAGCTTGGAACGACTGGGACCCATCGGGGCTCCTGGTATTGAAAGAGTAACTGCACTCTGTTGTAGGGACAAATTCATTGTTAGGGAGCTACCTGAAATCCATGGAGTTTCAGCCAGAACTAATTTGCCTTTGAGCCAGCTTGTATAGTGACCCAGTTTATTATATATTAGAAAACTTTTTGGTCTACCAGGGTTCCCTCAGAATCTGTCAGTGAGTATTTCTAATGTCTGAGTATTTCTACCTGTTCCTGCTTGGAACAAAGCACTATACTGCTGGCAGCTCAGTACATCCCATACGCTGTATTATTTTCAGCCTTTTTTTGTCTGTTGCTGAAATAGCATCATACAGAACCCAGCTTTCTCGAGTGGAGAGGTAGCCCTGACCTTCTGACCCAGAAACCCACCCCAGTCTTACAATACAGTTTACAGAGAGGTGCTGTAGAGAGCCCCAGAGTGCACACAAGGCATTAATTCACTGGAGCGGTTGTGCTGACATCCTGAACCGTGAGAGCACAGCTGGGGCAGTTTAAGAGCAGCAGTCAGGTTCCAAGGGGGAAGCCAGGGTTTTATTATTCACACTACAGTCACCTATTGTTTTCCTTCTTGTTTTTCTCAAGATATTTAGAAATGTCTACTGGACAGGAAGGTGAAAGACTGGGAGTGCCAGCTCTAGGCAGCCACAGCACTCCCAGGTACTCCGCAGGCTTCCTCCTCACAGCTCTGTTCCTGCCATTTCACACCAAAGCTGTAGCTCCTGCCTGCACATTTTGTCCTGAATCTCACAACCAAAGCGCCTCCAGCCTGGCCTGCACATGTTCAGCTAATTTCAGTGTGTAATCCCACACAACACTGCCAAATCTTCTCAAGTTTAGTCAAGAGCAGCCAGGCTAGGATGTGTTTTAAAATTAAACTGCAAATAGGACTTAATTATACAATGTTTTGTAATGATTTTATGATAACAGATGAAGGCTGGCGTGATCCTTTTGACTTTGATTTCAGCTGGAATCTTGGACAGAAGTGAATACATAAATGGAGTCACACTCATTAAATTACTCTTCATAGCTTCAAAAGGATACTTATTAATTAAACCAGAATACTTTACATTGTTAGCTGAATAAACCCCAACAATTCTGATTCTCTGGTTTCTTAAGCCATGTGAAAGTATAAAATGGCCTCAGAGCAGTCAGCTACCCAGTAGAGAATTCCTGCTGCTTAGAGTTTCATTCATGAGAACAACCAGCTGCTCGTTCCCTCTCTTGTAGATGTGTATAAAAAACCAATTTGAAATAAATCTGGGTGTATTTTGTCTTCTGCTGGATTAATTCTTTGGAGCAGTCCTGTTACGAATCAGAGTGCGGCACCTCAAGGCCAAATACCTGCAACTAGCTTCTCTCCCTCTGCCCAAACTTCTCTTCCAAACTACTGTCAGAGAGAGTGGAGAAACAATTTTTACTGTGTTGCAAGCATTTGAATAATTTCCGTTACCACAGAACTCGTGACAGTTCCACCAAGATCCAGAAGCTGATGTTATGCTCTCAGAAGTCTCGGGACCTCCTTCTTTGCCGGTGTAATCCAGGGGGAAGTATTTGGGCTGTAGCACAGATTATGTTTTAGAGAATCTGATCACTATCTGGAGTCACATGCCAAAAGATTCCCTTTATAGCACTCAGGGTGACTCCTTTCTTCTAGGTTCTAGACTGCCCAGAACAGATTGTTTCCATAGCATCAAACCTGTGCACTCAGTTTCCCATGCTAAATAAAAGTGATCTAATGGTAAATAATAATTTCTCCACCTGCCTGACGATGGAGGTGGAGAATATCTGGTGTTTACATAGGGGACAGAGATAGAGGAAGAAAGTTTTGTTTTGCTTCAGCTTTCTGAATATAACCTGCAGTCAGAGACTCCTCCACTGCCGTTCGAAGTCCAGGCCCCTACTTGTGCCTTTCTTCTTCCTTTGCAAAATCACTGTGTGAGATTTTTATTTGTGAATTTACTGAGAAGCTGGAGTGATTCATGAAAACTACTTGGTGCAACAACATGTGTAAATGTGTTTCTTCTTTCTGCTGTTAGTTGTGACCTTCCCCTCCTTGAATAGGACTCTCAGGCTGGTATGACCAGTGGAGTCACAGTACAGAAAAAAATTGTCTTATCCATGCAAGGATAAAAATACCACCCTTTTTAACCATCTACAACTTCTCCATATTAGGAAAATTGCTGGCTGCTTCTGGTGGAGTGTAGCAATAGGTGTAGATGAGCCAGTGGTGAAAATGGTTTCCACTCAAGAGCATCCTGGGACAAGCAGTGTTTGGCCCTGCTCAGAAAGCAGATGCAGAAATCTGTAAGACTGCACCAAAATCATGTCTGGTGCCAAATCGTGCTATTGGCATCCCATAACAATAGCAGGAATGCTTCCTAGCATGCAGAAGGTCTCCGCTATAGCAAACCAAGGATTTTCTAGTCCTGCTTTTCTGCCAGTCACTATCAGTACTATAAATAGATGCTTTGGGTGTTTGTTTGTAGGAATATTCTGCAGTTAGAAGGTGCCACATTAAAAAAAACAGGGATTAAAGTCTGTATCCACAAACTAGGGCCAAGATTTTGGGGTACATTTTCATCAGTGGAAAGCTACTGCTGTCCTACCTCCTCCTCTGTCTAAGCTGTGACTATACATTTGTGTGATCATGATGTGAATTACATCAGGGAACATTAGGGTTTTGGATGGATTTTTTTCTAATCAAACTATCCCTAAATCGGTTTGTTTCTTTTATTCAGCTCATGCAAGAGCTGTGTAGGTAGTTGTGCTGCACCAAGGGTGGGGAGGTATACTATACACAACTGTGTTGGTTTTGGTTTAAAAAAAAAACATATAAAAGAATGAATGTAAAAAATCTTGACTCCCTGAGTTACTCATGATTCATTCCCTCTATCATGAGTGCTAGCTGCAAAGGTAGATTTCTGGTTCGAACAATTAATAACATGCCAGTGCTAATGGACTGGAGATTCATGGACAATGTGTTGAATTCCCAGGGCTGCTAGTGCTGGCTTTTAGCAAAATCAGTGGGAGTTTTTAGGTATAGGAAGACTATCTAATATTATAGCAATACTTATAAGCAATTGCAATTATTATTCCATTTTTGGAGAATCATGGACAAGGAAGGAACCAAATGCACTTTACCAAAGATAACTACTTTAAAATGAATGAGGGTTCACTTTGTACTCACTTCTTTCTATCATTTTCACGTCATTGTTGGTTTACAAACGTACTGCTTGTGGATGAGGGATGCTTTTAACTTCCCATGTACCAATATCTCTGTCATGATTTTAGGTGACATGTTGATGGAATGCATTACATTTTTATTCCAGCTAAATAATACCAAGTATAAAAATCTAATCTGTTGGTATTACCTCGCTAATAAAGAGCCTGATGGAGATAGATGAGTTGGACTGGAAATGTTTTACCTCCATTTTTCTTTAAGTTCAGGTTGTTGTAGTGTTTGGACCAGTTCAGTCTTACAGGCCCAAAGCAACAGGTCTTTTTGCCTTTTCCTCTGCAAAGAGTTTATGCTTGTTGAGCCCTTGCTGCACATGCTGTCTGTGGGAAGTGTCTGCTCACACCTGGGGGAAATACACAAAACAAAGTGCCTTTAATTGCTCCTAGAACAGTATAGAGAATTGTTTAGACTAAATTTACTTTTCTGATTTGTGCTTAGAGACAGAGCTGACCTCTGCCAGAACTACAAAGAGCACCCAGCTGAAGCTGTTAACATCTCTTAGGAAACAGTTCAGGAACCAGCCTAGCTCACTGCCTAGTGCTGTGGTGATTACAGTAAATCCTCATATTCTGCTGACTTCAGCAGGGTATTTGTAGACAGCAGTTCTGAGTCAAGTGGGACCTCAGAGCCCAAAGAATGTAAAATATGTATCAAAATCCACTTGATCATAATACTAGTTTTCTTTAGCAGTTTTCATTCATAATACCTCAAACTGATATGTTTTACGTTGAAAACACAACATGTGTGGGTGCTCTGCTTGAGGGGAGTGTAAAGGAAAAAAAAGCTCCATGTCACCTTTAATGAGAGCAGCAGCATTTTCTTGTCTTTTTTCCTATACACTGTATTCTTGCCTATTGGGACAAGTCAGATCCCACCGCAGAGCTCTGCCCCAGTCTCTGTACTTCAGTAGTTAAGTGTCCTTATTTCCTCATTCTTTTCATCAACTTAAGGACCGATACGATTTCCACACCTGTTTCTAACATTGCCCTTGCACACTGCATCATAGGCCTCACTGCAGTTTCTGTCATTGTTCGTTAAGTCTATGTAGCTGTTAACTCAATCTCTGCCTTGTTTTATTTGGCATCCTTGTCTCCTGGTTCTGTGAATCCTCTGTATTGCCCTGTTTCCCCTCTGCTCCCAAGGTAGCAAAGGTACCTACTTCCCATTCTTTCTGTTGCTGGAGAGGTACGGCTCTAAAAAGACAATGCTTCTGTGACTCCTTGTTCTGCATGGAAAAAATGGTCATTGTTTTAAATTACACGTTTTTTGTATTACTGGTGCGAAGCATGTGAACACTCTGCAAAATAGGTACCTCAGTTACAGCTCTGCAGCTTCTGTGGGTAGGTTTGGTCTTGCTCCAGTTCCTATACATGTATTTCACAGATGCTGTTATGTTATTTGGCAGAGTCTAGCCTAGAAACTACATATTTAATGCAACAAGGAACAAGATCTGTCCTTTCACCCTTAGGAACAGCCTTGTAGGACATCTGAGTAATACAGCTGTCTAATACATAGAAAGCCAGTGAGAGTGCATCTCAAAAGCAGCCTTTACCTGTACATGAGACACATGAGAGCTCTAATTTATAGAGTGCCATAACTTGAAGTTTACAAACAAGAGAATATACAGGTCCCTACAGATGTTAGCTATCTTGAAACCAGATAGAAAATGGCTGCTGGTTTTTACTTCTTCCCAAACTGCCTGTTTCAGAAAGACCTCTTTTTTTTTGTCTGTTACTTGCACATGTAAGCAAACACTGGCTGCTAACGCAGCCAAAGCTTACAAGCACTCTCTGCTTCTCAAAATGGCTGTTCTGCTCTGTGCTTCCAAGGCGACAGGCTGCTCTTCGCCTGGCGCTGCAGGCAGGACCCAGCTTCTCCTCTCGGCTCAAAGGGCCCAGATCTCTGCTGTCTTTCACTAAGTTTAGGGACTCAGTGCCTGTGCAGGGGTAAGACTTTCTGCTCACTTTTTAAAATCTCTTGGCAGCATGCTGCTCCTAGAAGCTGAGAGCTAGTTTAAATTGAACACCAGAAAATTCTTTGGTGTTTATCGATATGACTGTCTTTCTACTGTTTTGTCAGTAATACTGTTTATTTTCATCTTGGTTATCCTATAAACAGCATCAGTGTGCTTGAGATGAGTGCCTCGGCTTTAAGGAAAATAGTCTTTATTTTTTGTTTGAGATGTCCTTCAACTTGCTGAAGGAGGCACTGGGATCCTCATATCTCGGGTCTGAGAAACTGCCTGGAAACAAGAGTGACACTGAAGAACTGAAAAGGGCAGAACAAAAACTGTAAGCAATGGAAGAGGAACTGGACTGTTCAGTGCTTTGTTTTTATAATGGCAGTAAGGAATTTAGAAAGCGTTACATCATTTTCATTTTGAACGTACCACATCTATAAAAGATAGCCTTTTACTTAGTGGTTGTTCTGTTTACAAGTAGATGTAGGAGAACGCATGGTGACCTTCACATGCTTTGCAAAAACACATTCATAACACATTCACAACAGAGGACACTATGGAGTACCTTTGCAGATGCAGTGGAAAAAGTTTCCTATGCCTAACTAAGGAACATATTTAGGCCATTTCAACCACATAAAGCTAATGAATGTACAGCAGAGGTCAATGCCCTAACTGTTCTGTGCCAGAAATTCTTTGAGGTGGTATTTATACTGAAGTATGCATTATCTGTATCGTATTTATAAATATGTCTTCTAACTCTATGCAGCATTTCTGCTTGTAGAAGCTTTTATAATAACTTATACCTCAGGGTTTCATTTATCCTTCTTGCAGCCTGATTGTTCTTTTTTCTTTATAATTCTTTTAATTGCTTAACACTGGCAATTTACGTTTTTTCTTTTTACTTGCTCTTTTTTGTTCCTTTCTTTTCCCCTCCTCACAAATTATTGCAAGTCATTGTGCACTAAATATAGTTCTGCTTTCTGCTTTCCAGATGCTGAGAGCTTGGCTTGCATCCTTACAACATTCCAACCTAACTCTTTCTCTCGCTCTGTCACACATAAACAACTATTCAAAGCAAATTTATTGAGTTCACTGCATCAAGAAAACCTTAATAGTTCTTTTTGTAGAACAGAGACTAAGTTTCAGTAAAACATACTCCTGAAATTTTTGCCAGCTTTATACTCAATTACCATACCCCATATTAATTGTTGTGATGGCCCAATATATGATTCTTGCTGACATACAAATTTCATAAAAGTTTTCATCTCTGCACACATCTTACTGTGCATTTTAATTATTTAGGTCTCGAGTTATACAATCTAATCTAGTCAGGCAAATTTCACTTGTGATGCAAATTGAGTACACTGGAATATCAGGGCCAGCTTCAGGGATGTTTAAGCTCAAAATGTGGAAGGTTCACAGCAAAAGTCAGTCGAGTGGAAAAGTATATACACATTTGAGCCACAGCTGCAGAGTCAGGTTGGACATGATTAGAAACTTATTAAGCTATCCAAAGCAAGACTAATTTTCAGGAAAGTTAACTTCCTGCTCATTTATTTTGTGAGCTGATACTGGTATCCACATAAGAGCTGCCCACCAGGCTATTGACTGTTTTGGTAATCAAGTAGTTCCTGTATAGGGTATGTAATATTCCTATCTTATAAAGCAATTTGGATTAGCAAAAGGCACAGAACAAATCTGTAGTTTTGATTTCATCAACAATTAGTACTGCCTTGCACCAGTGCAGTATTTTTTGACTGGAAGAATCCCAATGCTGAAATTTACTAGAACTGATGTATTTGGATCTTTTATCCACTATTGAAATGCAGCTGTGGTACAACATGGCAGCAGTTTAGGGCAGGAAGCAAGGAAAATATTGCGTCTAATCAAAATTGCAGTGGGAATTGATTGGCAGAACATATTTACCCTGAAGATGGGGCTGTACCGCCAAACACATTGAGTAATCCTGATTGGGGCTTTGGCACGCTGCTTTAATACAAATGCAAAGAATGATTAGTTTTGAGACTTGGTTAATGCAGCAGAACTAAGTTTCTCTGCAATCTTTTGTAAACTGCCTCAAGCCTGTGTTGGCCGTGGCCTCTTCTCCCTCCAGACAGTTCCCCCTCAGAATACTGCCTGGGAGAAGACTGAGCCCTGTCCCACCACGAACCCCCTTCCTGCAGCATCGGCTCCCGAGAATTGCAACAGCCTAGCTAGCTGTGACATGAGCTGGGAAAAATGGAGGACCACGGCTCTGTGCCATTGCCTAATTTCCATAATATTTAATGTCATAAATTTGCCAAACATCAACAAAGACATGAGGCCAGGTAAAATCTGGTTCCTGGGACTGATCTGTGCAATGCACGGACTGCTCTGTGGGGCTGATGAGAAGCAGCGTCCTGGGAGGTTTCCAGCCCTTGGGATTCCAGAGGAACTATGGTCCCAGGTGTTGCTGCTGGGGCTGCCCATAGCAACTTGCACTTGAATATCAGTATCAACCCATGGCTTGCTGTGCATCCACTTCCAAACAGGCTGCAGCAGCCCCCACACAAAGGCTCTCAGAACACAAGAAGCGTGTCATTCAAAACAGAAAATAGCTGCAGTTCAGCACAGGGTTAGCAAGAAAGGATCGCGGAGGGCAGGTTACAGAAGCCCTCCTGGCATCCCACTCTCCTGAAAGCAGGCTGGGGAAGAAAGGGGGAGGCTGAAGGCGATGGCCGTTCTCAGAACCTAACAAGGGGCCGCATTGTTCCTGGGCCTATCAGTTGGTTTCTGATTCACCCTCAGCCAGCACGCCGTGATCAGATCACAGCTGGCCCAAGGATACGCTTTCCAGTGCATTTAGTGCTTGGAACAGCCCCAGGTTTCAGGAACACATGGTGAGGAGGAGGGGACAGCTGTGAGACAGAGAGGGGAGCTCATTTTTGCCTTCCCTCAAGATGAGCTTTTCTTTCGTAGTTTGATTGTGTTAGCAGCATTCCAGATTGTAAAATTAATTTGGAGCCTATCTAGATCTTGGTAAAGGGCTGACGGGCAGACAGGAGAGTGGAACAGGCAGTGGGTGCTTGCACGGCTGCATGCCCCTTGCCGGCAGTGCCCTCTCTCGCTGTGTCACTGCTCCTGACAGCATAGATGGATCCCAAGTACCCAGCCCATGTCTTCTTTCAGCTCAGAGCTTTAAGACAACTTTGTTTGCCTTGAACCTGGGGGTCATGTAGCAGCTACATCCCAGTGGGGTGTATCTGGCAGTAGCTCAGTTTCCTCATATATGAGCAGTGACTTAGCTCCATGGCAAGAGAGGGGATTGTCCTGAGTGACTGGAGACTGAGCTGGACTTCAGTCCAAGCTAACCTTTTCTTTTATCTTTGCAGCACAGTGCTTCTGAGTGATTCCTGACTTTTTTTGTTCCAATTTCCTGTTAAACAATAACAGGCCATTCCTCACGTCCTATCCTAAGCTTTCCTGTGTTTTATAAACAGATTTGCTGTTTCACCTAGGAGTGGCTGCAATTCAGGAAGGAATGAAGTGGTGCCTACCTGTTTGCAGGTCCTTAAAGCAAATATGGATTCTTCTTGTCATCCCCCATCACTTCCCAGCAGGAATTTTTGTCTCTCCTTCTTCTTCCAGAGCTGAACTGAGAAAGGCAGCTGTGAGTGGCATGTGCTGCCATCAACTTCTCTGCTCCACTGCAGAATGTCAGTAATAAACTACAGCTTACACTACAGGGAAATCTGCAATTCCTTACCTACAGCCAATACTTTGTAGGCCTATAAAGTACTTAATGCCTGAGAAAGCTGGTCTCTTGTTTTTCTCTTTCCCCTTACAGGGCCCCAATTCTATAAGGAGTCATAGAAGTTAAACATTGAAAATGACCTGCAGTGTAATTGAGTCCATCTCCTAGAAGCGTGGGGTTGTTCTCTATTACAAATTTTTAGTGTTATGTCAGCATGGTTTTGAACGATCTCTGCAGCATGATTATGCATTCTCTTGAAATGTTATGCTCAGCCTGACACATCCCAACATCTTGAAGGTTTTTCTGATACAATTATCAAAACGATTCCTCTAAAAATTTGTTTAGCTTCTCTCAGTTAAACCTTTCCTCTTCTGCAACATGGTTTATTCCCTTTCCCTTTAAAGGGGCTAGTGGGAGAGCCAGTCTGCTATTTGGCCTGGCTGTAGTCGGATCTCATTTCTCAACCCCACCCTTCCCCTTCTCTGAGGAGGAGGGGCAGTCTTCATATTTTCTCTTTAAGCTGAGCTATGAAAAATAACTGTTTGCCAAAATCTTTCACCTTGGCCGTGTACCCGCACAGATGTTTTCTACAGGATAAACAAAGCAGTAAAGAATGTCGAGGCACGGGGGAGGCATGATAGCTGGGACAGGGGAGAGATTGGGCTGGAGAGTTACAGCTCCAGCCACTCGGCTGTAGTCTGTCTTTCAGAAATGCACAAGAGCTGTTCCTGCTGCTCAAGGAGCAGAACCAGCTGTAAAATCATCCACAGCTTGATATAACATTAGCATTCAGCCGTGCACTCTAGGCATATGTGATCCAAACGTCACTATAGCATGTGTGCAAATTAAGAATAGTGACAAATCTGACTGGTAAGACCAAGCCCTCAGCTGTTCTTCAGCCACCTCTCTGCTCAAAGAGAGCTGGTGCTAAACTTTGCCATTGGGAGAATAGGAGGAATTGTGAGAAGAATTGTGTTGTACGTTATGCCTTCCCAATGGCAAAACCTGGCTTCTCTCCCCAGGGGTATACTGTTGGTAGTGTCCGAAATGTAAGAGTTTTATCATGAGCTTTGCCAGCTCTAAGTGTCTGTTGACTATAGTTTTGCCAAAGAATCGGGGCATTGGTCTTGAGTACCACAACCTCATGGCACAAGAGAATGTGCTGGAGCAAGTGTAATAACCTGGATTTTGTTGGGGCACAGTGACACTTTGTGCATTCTACTAAGTTTTGGACCAAATAAAATGTCCAGTGAAGTAGGTTCCAGGTGCTGATTTTGAAAGGAAATGATCGGGGGAAAGGAAGGAAGGAACCACTGGGACTGATACCTTATGTGAAAAGGAGATGCTCTTCATAAAACAAGTATTTCTAACTGTCCTGCTGATTGAATGCAAAGCATAGCCATGAGTCCAGTAGGGTCCTGATGAGATTTTGGTGGCTGGAGATGATGTCAATGATGTGGTTGTTCACCTACCCTCTGTATTATCTCAGAGTACTACTTTGGGCCAGTCAAAAAGTTTTTAATGTAAACAAACTCAGTTCTTGCTTAGGAGCCTGGAAAGGAAATTTGTAATGACCAGTGTAAACTGCCTGGTGAAGATGAAAGGAGACAGGAATCTGGGCAGTACTTAAGCAATTTGAGGCTTGGGAGGGAACCTCAAAATCTCTCCTGTGGTCCCATATGAATCATAAAGAACATATTAGTGGAGTTTGAGTATATCCCAGAATATCTGTTTGTGAGCCTTCCTGCATATGCTGATAAGTTAAGAGGCACTGAAACAAAGGGGACTGTGGTTGGAAAGATTTGCATATTAAGGAAAAGGAAGTGGGGTGTATATATTATGTGTAGTAAGAGTGTGGAACTAATGGCTTATGACAGGGATACAACTATGGTATTAATGTGGTTTGGCAGCTGGACATGAATATGGAATGGACAATTTTGGAGGAAGCAGAACAGGAGAACGTTAAGACTGCAGTTGAAGCTAGTCCCTTGCATAGGAGCTGCATCAAAACAAGATTTCTTACACACGTATATCCAAGTCTGGACAGAGTTTATCCTTATGTCATTATTAGGAAGTAGATAAAGATCTTTATTTGTATTTGCAGGGTGTGAGAAGCTTTCGCTCTTTGTGGAGTTGACATGAAGAATCCTTTCGAGCATACATCCTGCTGGTTTGTGTGGTTATGATTTAACTGCCATCATAGTTTCATTGTTTCGTTGTTTAGGGATCTATTAAATATATTTAGGCTTCTCTGTGGAGAAAATGGACATGTATATATTTGTACTTATGGCTATAAAATATATGTGGTGTTGGAGATAAAAGTAACACCTGTATATAGCAAAGGAAAAGATCTACTGCCCTAAATACCCTCAAACATGATGAAGTTGGATCATGCTTCATGAGGGTCCCAGGAAGCATTGCTAGTCCTGATTCCAGGGTCAAGTCAGCAAAAAGTTCCTGAGGAACAGCTCCCATTAAAAACATCGCAGCATTTTCCAAAATTATCTCATTCTTTAAATATTTTTCCGTGCCTATGTAAAGTCTCGTGTTAAGACTCAGCCTCTCACTAAAGCATTCTCAGCTGCTCAGTATTTATTCAAGCTAATAAACAAGAGAAAATAATCTCTGAAATGTTATTTGTAGTCATTTGGAAGTCCATATCAGTACATGTCACACTGATGTACACTCTGGTTAGTGCTCTGTTCAAGGAAAAGATTTTCTGTAGCACATTGGTACCTTCAAGTGGTATGCCATGGTCATTAGAGTGAGCTCCACTTGTTCACTGTGAGTTGAGCCATGCTTATGAAAGGTTTTAGAGAACGTGATTTGTTCATAGACACGTTCATGTCTCATCTTGCATTTGCTAATGGAGGAGCTCTTACCTGGGGCCAGTGCTCTCCTGGCTTTCCCTGTATCCAACTAGTATGTGCACTTTTCAGGTCCTGTCATCTCTACTTGACATCTCTGTGCTGAAAGAGGAGAGTGTTTTAGGGTTATTTTAGGCAGAGGATGTTTGTGTGGAAAGGATTTTGTCTTTTCTGTGCATATTTCTGCTACATCTGTCAGGCTGAATAGAAGTGTCCCCACTGAACTATCAGCTTTTGCATGAACTATCAGCATGTTTCTGCAGCCAGTCCAGCCCGGTCTGGGGTCTGTCCCTCTGTATGGTGGCAAAATGCAGTCTCTTCTGGTCCCTTTAATATGGGAAGCAGCTAGATAGAAGTGTCTTAAAAACAAGAAACAAAAAGTTAAGGCATATGCCAGTCTGTAACTCAGCTGTAGGCCTGACTTCTTTCAGCATCACCTCAGCAAGCCGGTATCAACGCTAGCGCTGTTGCTTTCTTTCACCGCTGCTACAAAAGAGCGTCACAAGGGCACTGCAGGAGGCTAACATGTTTTCTTTGCTGAAGCCTTGGTTGCATAAGGGAATTGAGCAGCATCACTGCTCTGTAAGTACGGCTACCTCATAAGCAGGGTCTCACAGTAACTCTGCCATTCGGGCTCTGTTCAAGAGGAGGTGTTAGCATGTAGGTGTGGGAGGCCTCCACTCAGGCACTTGGTTTGCTCCACAAGAAACATTCCAACTGTTCCAAGCTTGGTAGGTGTTACTTGCCATGGCCTCTCACCCTACAGAGTCCTTCCAAAACACAGTTTGTCAGCTCAACTTTGGGATCCAAGAGATACATAGCATCATAGAAATGTTGGTTAGAAGGGACCTCTGGAGGTCTCTAGTCAAACATCTTGCTCAAAACAGAACTATTGCCAGCACCTAAGAGGTCAACTGTGATTTTGTCTAGCCAAGTCATGAAAACATCCAAGGATGGAGATTGCACAGCCTTTCTGGGTAACTCGTTCTAGTACTGTACTACTCTTCCACTGAAAAGTTTTTTCTGATGTTCAATGCAACCCTTAACAGGAGATCCTACAAGCTTATACTGATATAGCATAAGGACCTAGAGGTGAAATGGGACGTCTGATCCTCTGAAGTTCGCATTCACCTCTCACCATCACAACTGCCATATTGCTTCTGTTGTTGCTTCCACCAGTCATTACAGCTACGGGTCACATAGCAAACAGAGCTGAGTTAAAGGCAACTAAAAGCTGGAGCTGAAAACTGATGAACACTATCCAGACAGTAGCTTATTCACTTGGTCTTTTTTTGCATCTACTGATTGTAGAGTAACATTATCCAAAAGACCCACAACGGTATCAAGGATGAGGTCTGTGTGTAGCACAGACTGCAGGCTCTTTTCTGGTTATTCTGCCTTAGGGAGAATGCTTTATACTTTACCAAGGGAATTCCCACAAAGCTGTGATTTGAAGATGTCAAGAAATGGAGAATATGAAAGTACTTTCCCATTGCATTACTTTAACTTGGCAGCAGTCTGTCTGGGGAGCCAGATGCAGTGTTGGGATGGGAGAGAACAGAGATTGCTTGTGGCTGCTGTGAACCTTAGTTTGTAATTTTATGGCTTGGGGGAAGGGTGTTAAATTTCAATCACTCCTCACAGCACAGAATGGCACAAAGAAGCACTGCGTAGCCCTGGTGTATGCTACTAAAAGTTTGTAGTATCCAGTAGGAAACCTAGCAATGAGTCTTTTTCATTCCTCTGATTGCTTGTGCAGACATTGGTTAAAATCACTCCTGTGCTGTCTTTTGGTGTGCAGGAAGCTGTGCTGAGATTTCAAAATTATTTCCCTTGCAGCTCTAATTTCTTACTATAAAGAAATGTTGCCTTGAGAGCTGATAATAGCAACTGGAAGGGTTTTTTACCTTCTTCTCACTTGTCCCACTCCACTGCTGGACACTATAAACTGTTGTCATAAAATTTATCATGAATGAATAAGTTGCCTCTCTACTTTCTAAATAAAGCATCCTTTCAACTTGCTTTTTTCTACCAGCAAGTTTCCCTTTTCTATACTTTTAGAAATAAGGTTGTTTTCCTTTCACATCCAAAACTTATTTCTGAAGAAGCAACATAAGAAATATTTTCAAGATGATCCCTGGTTGAATCATCAGCACCGCTTCCTGATTCACCCTCCACCCTCCCTGGAGTTCTCTCAGTCGCATACCTGACCTGACTCTAATTAGTTTCTGAGAGCTAGAAACTTTGCTGCCCGTGGTGTGCCAGTGGGCCAGGCAGGCAGAGTTCTCTGTGCCTGGTACTATAATTGTTGTGAAATCTTGCTTGATAGACAAGAGGTTATTCTGTTGTTTGGGACCTTTTTTTCAACAAATGTCCTGGAAATGTGCAGGAGCACATTTTGGAGCTCAGAGAGGTGACTTCCTGGAGGCCACAGAACCAGAAAGATCCCCATGTCCTCTCTTGGCTGAGAGCCAAAGATGATCAAGAGCACTTCCATTTCGAAAAAAATATTTTTGAAAACCTTAAACACATTTTGTCCTGCTTTTACAAAAGACATTATTTTTTAAGGTCTTTTTTTAACTCTTGTCACACAGCAGAGCATTGTTAGGTCCTGAGGAGTAGTGTCCATGTTGCTAGAACAATAGGACTTGTTTCTATGTTTCTCTCCTCCAGAATAAGAGGCTGGTTTTGCAGCATGATCTCTTACAAGCAGTTCTACTGAACAGTCCTGTTGACTTCTTCAAGGCTGCTTATGTCCATAAAGATTATGGCATTGAGTTCTGCTCCTTTTACAGCCCTAAGAATCAAGTGTGGTGGGGAAGAGTCATCCTGTCATCATAGGAGATACAGAATAGGCCACCAGTCTTTCCCATGCCGTTGCATCTTTTTTGTCAGCAAGGAAACAAAGCACAGTCTGGTAGTGTAGGTCACTTCATTTGTGTCTTGCTTAACTGTATTTTTACTGCCCTCTACTAACGGCCCTTTAAATTTTCCAAACAACATACTACTCAACAGTAAATATGTCCACTTGCTTGCATGGATATCCCGGTGGTGTAATCCTCTCTTCCACTCGAACCTTCAGTTTCAGTATCATTCTACTTCTTTGCTGGGGCAATGCAGCACTCTGAGAGCAAGGGCCTAGTGGGGATGTAAGAGCCAGGCATTGTATGGACAGGCTCTGTGCTGCATCCATGGTGTAAATCCAGTTCATCTCAGACCTAGCTAATCTTGCTCTTACAATCTGGGATTCTCGACTGTTATTCCTTGCGCTCTATCAAGCTGGTACTCAGTCCACACTGTCTCCTGAACCTACTGGTGCCTAGAGCTTGTTTCTAGTCCTAAAAATCTGCCAGAATCTACATGCAATTTACTCTGCTAGACTCAAATCTTTCATCAGTCAGTGCCTTACCTGAGGCTGTGAAAACATCCTGTGAATTTCTCAATGAATTGTACTTACTGCTGGTCTGGAAGTACTGCTGTTCTGGATGTTTAAAGAACTGAAGCTGAAAGCAGCTTTTCGTAAGTCATCCCCACGTATTTTTAACAAACATTACCCATAGGTATCTGTAGTTAGAGTACAATTCCACATCCATTCCAGCCAGCCTACCTCAGGGCTGCTATTGCCCAACCATGCTCCTGTGTTTCCTCAACACACTCAACAGTGTGTAGCTGACCCTGGCATAGCATAGTTCATGGAGGTAAACTGGCTGAAAATTAACACTACAAAAAATGTAGTTTTCACTACCATGGACAAATTTATTGCAAGGCCAGATGAGCACCAGTGCAGGTACAAGGAATGAGATGGGGGATGTGATCAGGGACTGTAGGAAGCATAGCTGATGCAGCCACAGTTTAGGTCAAATTATACTGTTGTGGAATCACAGCCTTTCTCACTGTTTTTTACCTATGTCTGTTCCTAATGTAAGAAGCACTAAAAGCACATCAAGATTCGGTTGCAAATCAGATAATCAAATTATTTGATTTTCATATAAGGAAAATTAAACACAACCAGAAATGATACTTATGAGGTGTATGTATGCCATGATTGACTTTTCAAGATTAAGAGTTCAACACTGAGGCGAGTGTTTTATCCAGCCTACTAGTAAAATTAAAATCCAGAAGAAATTATTATAATTTCTGGGGAGCCAGTGGCAGTTATTTCCACTACTGAGCTAATGTAATCCTAAGGGTTTTCTGGGCTTTAGGAAAGCTAACATAATTTTAGCCATACTTAGTTAAATCCAAGTTCTGTTTTCAGCATAAGAGAGTGTGAATTACTAACATTAACTCCACTGTAACAGTAATTTTCATCTCATTGTCCATGGATCCATCAGGGGCCATTGACTTCTAAGGAGTCTGCAAAAGATAAGTGAAAACAGCACAAACACTGTCAGGAAACTTCAGTTCAGGACATCGTGGTCACACACTCCTTTGGAAAATGGCCCCTGTTCCAGGTAATTTCAGCAAATGAGTAAAGACCTGAACAACAAGGAGGAAATGATCAGGTGCAGATCACTATCATGTGTCCAACCTCAGGCTGTTAGGAACATATGGAAATCATTCCCATCTGATAGCAATTTGGGCACCATTATAAATGAGTTGTTTCTGTCAAGGTCCTTGAGAATGGATGGCTGCATCACAAAAAAACAGCTTTACATTTTGGATTAAATGGATTGATGATGGTAATCCCAACAGAGAAAGAATAAGAGGAGAGCTGTAATGGGAGCTCACAAGCCTCTCAGCCCTGGAATTGATCCATTAGTTGTGAGAACGGTGAAAAAGGTTTGAACCGTTTTTGAGCTTCCTATATGAAGAGTATTCAACTTAACTTTTTATCAACATTTAATTTTATTAAAAAATGAAGGCTGCAAAAGTTAATTTTGTTAAAAGGTCTTAATTTCTAGAAATGTGCTCTTACCTTTTCTCTTATCTTTGGAAATTCTTGTTTATCTAGCATAAAAAATTCTTAGACAAATTCTGCCTTCAAGATCTATAAACCTGATCAGTCCTTTAAAACCCTTGGAAGCAACAGCTTTGTTTATCTCCAGAAGTCCAAGAATAAGCTGATTTTGCTATTTTTAATGCATCCGGAAATATGCAAAGAAGAGAACTTAATTGCAAACAGACCAAGCCTTATATAGGAAATGGGTATGTCCCTCAGGGGCACCTAAAAAGTGAACGTCTGAAATTAAATTCATATATTCTTCTCCCTTGCTCCCTGAAGCACGTAGTCTTAGAATGAAAGGGAAGGCTGTGGGCTAGCATCATATCCCAGTAGTTTCTTTCCATTATAACACTCTGGATATCTTAATATTCAATTAACAGATGTTTCCCAGCGTGTATGAGCTCAAGGTGACTAGTTGTATGTGTTCGTAATGAAACCATTAAAGAGAAGAGAGAAAAATTTAAAAATTAATGGCTCCATTGCTAGAATCTTCATTTGGTTACTAGAGAAAAATGAAGCTGGAGTATTGTGATTCCAAAATTTCACCCACGCTTTTCTCGAGAGAGTGCTACCACGCCTAGCCAACAAAAAATGGTGAAGCCTCGCATCATAAAAGGAGTTCCTATCACCTGCCCAGTGACTCTGAAATCAGGATTGTCTTTTTCTCATCTTCCAGATATTACACTCTGTAATGGGTAACCTATAAGGTTCTAAGGTGGACCACATGCACTTAGCTTAACTAAAAATCTCCCCACCCATGGAAAAAAAGGAAAGGCATTGTTTTTGTGTAGGCACAGCAGCAGTCTCTGACTGCCAGTGCCATTTGAGTCTTAGCTCTTCCACTAGTCATTGCGTGACCATTGAGCACATCACACTTTATGCTCTCTGTATGTGCTCTATGCTGCATCGTGGAGCTTGGATAGAGCACTGGCCCAAAACTGTGTGTTCAAGCAAGTTTGAAGGCAAGCCCATCACAAAGCTCCTCAGGTATCTTCACTGATATACATCTATCGGTCGAGCATATTTTGCTGTTCTCCCACAAACAGCAATGGCACAGCTGGGCTCTCTTGATTATCCCACAGTTTTGCAACCGCAAGCCCTTGCCCCGCATCACCAGGCAATGCTGCACACCAGGAGCAAATTGCTGCTGACATCTATGCTAACTCTCTGGCTGCTTGAAGAATGTACCAGACTGCTCCTGTGTGGTGCCTACTTGCCTTCAGTGTAGAAAACTTTCCTATTAGTAGCCTCTGCTGTGCTCCCTGAGACACAGTTTCTTGAATCCTGGCCTCCATGTTCTGTGGTCTAATAGCCAAAACAGTCTGGGTAACATCCTAAATGCCGAGTGACCTGCCAGCAGGAGTGCACACAGGGGACCCAAGATCTGTAGATTTATTGCTTGTAAATCAAAAAGTATATTATAAAAAGAAGAGATAAAAATAGATGGGGAGCTTAGGGACTGGAAAGGCAGCCAGTGGAGATTAGATGCACTGCTGGGTGACTCATCCAGCTTGTTTTATTGTAACACAGTTCCAATAACTGCTGTATTATTTCAGCTTTTGTGCAGTGAGCAGACATTTGTTTTGCATCGAAGCTTTTTTCACATAAATGTGCTCCATTTTTCATTTCTTTTTGCATTTCCCAACATTTCTACTGGCAATTACAAATGAGAGAGGTGGTTGCTCCAAAAGAATATTAAGCCAGCTTCTCAGCTGGTATAAATCAGCAGCACCCCCTGGTATTTAATAGAGCTATGCAGCTTTATACCAGTTGAATCTCCACCAACTGTTCTTTTAAAACATGTCCCACCTTATAAAGAGCCATGTTTCCTTCAGTAGTGGATTCTGAAATTAATGAGAAGTATTGGACCGACCCCTTTAGAGAGCATGTGCAGTGCACATCTTGGCAGGATCAGCTTCCCAGCATGTGGCTCTGTTCAGTCTGAGGGACTGCTTTGTGGGGGTCACCAAAGAACAACAGTTCTGTCTGCTGGACCTGGGCTGTGATCTGCCACCCTGCAGAAGGCCTGCCCTCAGCCTCTGCCTCACTGCAATTCATTAAAGCCCTTCTGTGCCTACATGTAAGTAGCTATGAGGAACAGTTATAGTGAAGATATGTGGAATGTGTGTCATGCTTTGGTAGCTGTTTGCTGTTGGAAAGTGCTGCCCTGCCAACTTGGGTTTCATTCAGAGGCAGAGGAGTTTGGTAGAAACAGGTTTGGAAATAACCACATGGAAGGCAGAGTATGTACTTTGAATGAGGTGAGATCAGGTGGATCTACATGTGCAGTGGAGGCTGTGCATTTATTACAGGATGGGGGTGATTTACAGCTCCTAGAGTGCACGTGGACTGAGGAACGCTTTGGGTTCTGTGCAGCTTTTTGGAAAAGACCATTTAAAGGAGATTTCAAGAGGCAGAATCTGATGACCACATGGGTCACTTCCCTGCCATGTTCCTATGCCTCTTATTATCAGCCTTTTAGCAAGCCAGCCTCTGCTGTGCTGACAAGTGAGGACTAGATAGCTGTATGTTTTTACTGGGATTTTGCTATGGTTTTAGTTGAAGTGTTTATTTGCACGTTGCCTTCATTGGTTTCTCTAAACAAATTACCCAGAGTAAGTGTAGCTGTGCTAACCAGAAAAAAATAGCCTTTGTCTCTTCCATTTTTTTCTTAGCAGTATGGAAGTAGGAGAGGGAATTTGCCAAAAATGTGATTTTGTTTCGTCAGAATCTGCTCCTTTGTAGAGGAAGCTGTGTGTAAACGGGCTTTTTCATGGCCAGCTTATGAGTAGTGTGTGTAGCTTGCAGCCCACTCCTACCGTGGACATACACAGATCCTTTTAAAAATGTAATTGAGACCCCATTTTGAAACTGTGGCAGCTGTATAAACAAAAAGAAGGTCCAAGTTGATCCACAATCAATTTCTATAAGCACATATGAATAAAGTTACTTTATATGTGCCTATCATCAACTATTTTCTGCAACACAAAAAATAGCTCCTTTATTTCATAAACTTTTCAAGCTCATGAATTTCTGATGACAGTCACTTACAGGAATAAAAGGTGAGGTAACAGCAGCTTTGTGTAGGACTGAGTTAAATTTGAGTCCAAAATAAATGAAGACCTCCATAAGAGGTAGAATTAGGAAATAAGTGTGTGGGAAAACTGGAGTGAGTGAGAAGGCAGCAGGGAAAAGGAAGCCACAGTACAAATTAAAGATTGCAAGTAACAGGGCTGGGTGCCAAGAACCTCAGAAAAGAAAAGGAAAAAAAAAATCTTGATTAGCTAAACTGTTTGCTTTACTATATAAAAACTGACCTTCTTGAGGAGCCCTGAGCCCTGGCCTCCTGGGAGTCTGAGTACGTGCAAGTGAGCTGCTGCCCTACTGATGGCAACAGAAAAGCTCCAGCACCAATCTTCTGCCCTGTGGATTTCCAGGTGCAAATGCTTCATCTGGCAAGAGCTCTGACCACATCTAGCCGATAGTGCCTTAATCTTTTATCCGGCCTGGCAATATATATTTTCCTTCTTTTCCAAAAAGCTGCAGTAATTCCAGTTCCACTAGCTACATGTGAACACGTGTTGAAGAGAATCACTGTCTCTTTGAGAAGCTGTAATGTATAGGCCAAGTGTGACTTACAAGGGGACAAATGAAGGACGGAGTTGGTGTGAAAAGACCATTCCTCCAGCCAAGCTCAGACCCCAGTTCTGGCTGGAGCAGCCAGTGGGGCTCCCCAGCTGCCCACAGCCCTCCTGAATACAGAGCGCTGTCTTATGTACATTGCCCTCATCCTGAGTCCCCACTCTCCAAGGAAAATTCCCGTCCTCCTGCCTCAATGTCTCTGCCCTGTGCAGAGTTCCTTATAGAAAACCACTGACCAGACCTGACACATGCCATCTTAAAGGAAATACTCATTAATGCTCAACATTTGCATTACCTGCTGGTATTGATATTGATATTGAAGTTGATATTATTGTCTTTCCATTCACAATGCCATCACTAAGCTGAATCTGTTGCTGCATAGGAGGAAACTCAAGAGCTACAGGGAATGTGCCTGAGCACCTAACCTTTGTGTGGGTTTACTTTTCACACCCGCTGATACTATTTGAATGTGAGTTGTTCTGTCCTAGCTACAACGTGAAGGAGGAGCTATCACAGACAGAGCTGCTCCCAGAGCATGAACAGGGAGAGTTATATATGGAAACCTTTTGTCAGAAATTCCCTCACTTTTACTCACAAAATTGTTACTTGCAATCTAAATGCCCATCTTCCTCCACTCCGTAACTGTGAAAACCCATAAGGCAGGTTAGTTCATGAAACAACCTTGTACAATGTAATTAATATAAAGACTGCAAGAAAAGAGCTCTTTTTAAGAGCAGAGGATGGAAGAATTGCAGGATTTCTTTGTAAAGGAACAAGACTGAAACAACCAATGTTCAACATTAATCAAAACTTCTAGAAATGAACTTTTCTAAGACCCTCTGTCATAGGAAGATATTATAATCCCAGAAGGCACATGTACAGAGACCTCAGTTCCTGCAGTGGATATCTGTATCCAGGCTTGGGACTATACTTCGCTATCAAGAGCTCCGAAGTTCTGCTTTTTCTGGTAAAACTGCAGTCACATGCGCATCTAGTAAAAAGTTTTTTCTATTGATATAAACCAAAGCTTCTCATCTACACAAAATAATTTGCTGTGGTAGAGAATGCTCTGCTTGGCCTTCAAAAATTGACTGCAGGGTGTGCAAAATATGCATGTATTGAAGTGTTCTTGCCTTCCTTGTTTGAGAATACTAAGAAAGATGAGAAAGATCAGATGGAAGCGGTTTGCTGGGGCCTTTAGTGCAAAGTTTCTGGACTTGCAAAAATTTGTTGTGCTTAAAGGTATATGCCAGCATCCTCTCTGAGGAAGGAAACAAATATTTTTAAGCCCAAATGGAATCAAATCCCTCTAGCAGGCTTAACTCAGGAATGTGAGAGCACAATTCCAACAGCAGAGGGATGTCATTAAAAAAAGGAAGAGACAATTTCAGTTAGTTTCTGTTCATACTGCGCTGTTCATCCAAGGATCTCCAAAGTCTTTACAAATGCCAGTGAACTCTCAATACACACTGTTGGATGGCTGAGTGCTTCTGTCTGCATGTTATAGATGAAGAAACAAAGGCACAGGACGCTGTGCAGCCGTCGTGTAACAGAGTGGTATTAGACTGGGTGAAGCTACCTCAAGCAGTCAGCAGATGCCTAGTTTAGACCTCATCTGACATCTACTTTCAGAAATATTGTTCAGGCCAAAGGCAGTCCAGGGATTCTGATCTCATTCTGTAACTACCAGGTAACACACTCCTTGTAGTCCTTTTCACAGGGTTCAGCAAAAGGGGAGAGCAAATCACTAAATTGTCCCAGAATCTGAAACTATTGATATATAGGTTGGTTGTTTCTGCTGATGAGATGAGACGTTCTAGAATCAGGAGAACATCAGAGTAGAAAGTGAAGGCAGTCAGGAGCCCGAATGCAAGGCGACCATCATGCAACAGAACACAGTGCCTAGGACGTGTTATTAGTGGGTAAAATACACCCAGAATTCAAAACCATATTAATGCCATCAGATAACCGGTAGCCACTTGTTAACCAGACATAGAGAAATGGAACATGAACAGTTTCTGAGCACGAACAGGCTGCATGCATGTGAACAATTTCCATCACAAGTTTTTCTGTTCTGTTGGCTTTTATGAACATAGTGGCCTGCTCTTGCCGCACAGAGTGAAGACATTTGCAGTCACAATGTGATTGGAAAACAATAACATGAAATGGGAGTTTGTCACGTGAGTGAATTAAACTGATTCTGTGTAGTGTTTTCATCCCAAAATGCTCAAGAAGCTTGGTTACAAATGGATTACTTCCCTATGGCTCAACTGCAGCCACCTTTGGGCTGAAATGAAGTTATCTTCATTGCACATCCGCTGCTTAGGCCGCTTGTGAAAGATTTGCTTTATTATGCATCTGGCTTCATCCAGCTGTTCATAATGAACTGAAAACTCTGCAGCACCTTGTTTATATTCCCAGACTGGAAAGGGTGGTTGTTCATGCCAGAGGTCCTAAAGTCACTGAATTTTCAGGCAGAATTCAGAGAAGTTGTGCTAATATGCAATTGCAAATAGTGACAACCAACATCACATGAAATGTGCTCAATGAATCCTGACAACCGGGCAGTGTTGCTTATGTCTCTGGAACTGGAACAACACAGCCACCATTGTAAGGGTGTTGTTCTGAGTTTCTTGTGTCTTGACTCTGTTTGTTCTTCAATACCCCCTGTCTCTGATGGCATCCTTGAAGATGGTAGGAAATTGAAAGACCTCAAGAATGAAAATAGTTTAATTTTATTTTTTGTCAAGCAAAATGTCAGTAATTGTCTTACTTCCTTCATGGCTTCTGCCTTCATATAATAGACCTATAACCAGGCCACAGCCTAGTTCCACACTTTTTCCAAGTAGTTACCAATTTGTTTTGGCACTATTTACTATCAACTCGTTGAGTAGGAAGAATGGAACTAGAATGGTAGAGCTAAATCTATATTTTACTGCAGACATCTTACAGTTATTCCTGCTACATTGTCAGACCTTGTTTACCTTAGCAAGTATAGGATGTGTAGTAATTATAAGCGTGATACACCCTGCCACCTGTTTAGCTGTAGTACCTTATAGTAAGCTCACCTCAGGGAAGTAGAAATAACAATCAAGAGAGGTTTTATCATTTTTCGTAGCCAGGATACATATTCATACTTATCTGAAGTCAGCAACAAGGCTGAGGATACTCTCAGTGATAGGCTCATATACTTTCTACTAGGTCTTATCTCTGTCATGAGCAAGATTTTTAAGCAAATAATCACATACAAAATCTAGCTCTGGACTTTGCATCATTGCTTTTTCATCAAATACTGTAGGGATTAAGCTTGAACCTACCAAATCCTTCCCAATCTGCAAATCATAAATTCATAATTGAAAAAAAAAATCCTTGTATGCATGAGGAGAAGGAGCTTTGCCAGGCTGTTTTGGCAATCACAGTTAAGTGGGTTATGATAATTTTTTTTAACACAAACTTCTCATATTAAAAAAATATAGGAAACCTTTTACATTCATGGACAATTGCCAAATCCTTCTCTGTCTGAGCGCACTGACACTCAGCTTTTGTTAGCATTCATTGCACAGGAATTACTGACCTCCAGTTCTGACCAGATAGCCACCAAAGGATTAGGCCAGTTCTCTTCAGAGGACAGTTTCATGTGTAGTGTTGAGATGCCTCAGGGCTGCATCCTATTTAACAACCTCCTTTGTTAAGCTTTGTAGTCAAAGTCTACTACCTGTCTTTTTATAGCAGTGCCCTGGGGTTGACAGATCACGCAGTTAGGTTACACAACACAGAGCTCCCACTCCAATGAGTCCTTGTGCTCACCACTTCGGCCCTCAGTCCAGATCCGCTGTAATCTTGCTGTATACCTTGCCATGATAATGTCTCTCCCCAGCGTTTTATAGCTGCTGTGAAAAATGAACATTTTTGTCTGTTTAGTCCATCTTAGTTTTGAGTTTTTATCGGGACAGCTCTGAAGCCTTTTACTGTTGATTTGTTTGGGTGGGTTATGTTGGTTTTTTTTTTCTGCTGATCTTAACATCATCTGATCTGTGTAAATGCTGAAAACTTGGTACATCATCAAAAATCTGCTGTATTTTTGGAGAAACATCTCAAGTTTGGTGAAGCAATCCAAATCACCAGAAATTGTGATTCTCAGTTTGCAAAAAATGTGTGCTCTGTTTTTTAAGGGCTTCTGCCAGACCCTGCTGACACATGAAGCGTAAGAAAATATTTGGCACCAGCCACTTCCCTTAGATTTTTCCTCTTGTAGGTAGTGGAAAATGATCCCTCTGTACACATGTATTCAATTCTTTTAGGTCTATTCATAAGCAAAGGTTTCATCTCTTTTTTTAGCATACCCATTCTGATGGTTCCTCTGTGCAGTTTATGGTAATGAATATATTCACCTCCTTTTTTAGCCTCTGCTAAAGGGCACAGGGAACCATGCCAGCATTGTAGATTGTGGAGCAGCCTTCAAACTCTTTTTAAATTATTTGATCCCCCAGTTTTCCAAAGAAAGAGGCCTCTTGAAAAAGTTAAAGACTGGCTCCCACTTCTCTTAGATTATGATTTTTGAGGCTATTGTTTACTTATATGGCTAAGTTTCTAACCCTCTTGCAAGAATAAACCCACCACTGTTAGTCTGGAGTTCTACCTGTTTCCTCTGTGGCACGGCTGGTGCTGGCACTGCTGCTGCAGCACACGAGCTCCTGTGCCAGTGTCCACCTTCAGGCCAGTACACGTCATGTTTGCTTTATCTAGCACGTAGTCTTGGGAGCCTTTCACAGCTCTGACACCTCAGTTGACCCACTGTGCCCAATACCACTGCTCTTCAGGGTATGCATCTTGTGTTGACAGCTTCCAAAGGATGACAAGACCTTGCTTGTTTAGATACTTTATCCAACCATATTGCCCAGTACCTCCCATTACTGAAGGAGAGCTCGGGGTTTCATTGCACTGAGTTACATGGATAAGGACCTGCCATGAAGCTTGGATGCATGGTTCTTCCCTTCCAAGGGAGGTTCAGGTCCTGGCCTATCTGCCGTTACCTAGGAAGCTCAACAAAGGAGACTTACAAACGCAAACATCATTTAAAGCTCCATGCCCCCTTTCTAATGGGACTATGCTGTGTCAAATCTCAATAGCTCACACTTAACAGCCGTGTCATTATGGAGCACAGGCACACAACTGCTGTTAAAAAATAGTCGAGGAAAAATAATAAAATAGACAAAATGCAATGGGCTTAGCAGGCCCCTGTTTTCCCTAATGGAATTAGTCCTTCCTTTATGAATTCCAGGGTTAGATGCTATAAATGTGATTCCCATACTCCTTCTCCTCACCAAAGCAGAAAGATCTGCTAGACAAATGTGCAGAGTGGAGCGCGGGAAGATATGACGTGACTCAAGAGCCTGGAAGGCTAAAAGGCATAGATGGAGGAGAGCTCTGCAGCCCTTGATCTTTGTAAGATTTACTGCCTTTGCCTCTTGCAAAGGTCTTTTTTTTTGTTCCTGGAAAATTGCTAGCTTCTAGCAATTTAAAAAAAAAAATTGGCTGGAACAGTAAACAAGATCTTTGAAGAGGGAAGGAAGCCAAGAGAAAGTCAGGCCCATTAGTCACGCAGCTGCATTTCCTGTCACAAAGGACCCCAGTTGAGTAATCACTCAAAATATGCTTGTTATTTTTTCCTATTTTATTTCAACTTTCAGCCTGCCAATATCTACTGTAAGAAACAAATTAAACCTCAGAGGGAAAAACAATGTAGAATCAGGCATTGATTAACATTATTTTTCCTTTTCTTTAATTTTCATAGTCTAAAAACACTTCAGTCATATGAGAGGAATGTTGGTAGTGCAGAGTGAGTCTGAGGTAGCCCTGATATTTTGAGGCATACAATTTCAGCAGGAGTGAGGGTGTCAAAGGTCCTACACAACACTTCCAGCTGCTACCATTAATTTACTGTACAGCCTTGACTGAGTCATATATTAATTTATCTGTAATTTATTATGAAAAGTAAAGAGGATAATGGCTTCTGCATAATTGTTTTGTCAGGCTTCATTAATAGTGCTTATAAGTAATATGGGGTCTTCTGATGAAAGCTTTGTAGAAGTATTTGTCTAAAGGAAAATACAGTCAAGACTGAAAACTTGTAGCTTAAAGCAGAACATTCTTATGGATAGATTTTAAATAACATATAAAAAGAAGTGAAAATAGGAGTAAGGCCATGAAACAGAAGAAGGAATATCTTGCTGACACTCTCTTGAGACACTCAAAGGCAGAAAAATACAGCAAACCTGTCACAGAGAACAACCCCCTTCATAGTGTTGGAAGGGACCGTATGACTGATAGGCTATGCCACCTCCCTGCTTCTAAACCTTGGTTTAGAAGATGGTGGCTCTGATTGATCTGGTACCAACTTGAAAAAGAAGCCGCAGATACATGACTAAAGTAAAGCTGAAAACCCTCTGTTTTTCGTGATTGCTGCAAAGAGAATACTTCTTTTATCAACAAACACAACTCCAAAGTACAAAACCACACTTTTGTTTACTTAGAAGTAGTGAGTATGGTGACCAGGCCACCTATAAAGAATGGCCGTAAGCATGCTTCAGGGCACATAACAGTTTGTAACATACGTTCCTCGTTGGGGTAACTGACTATATGGCTGTATGAAAATGATTGCAAAGAGATTGCAAATCCCTGCTTGGATTGCTATCTAAGTAGAGAGTAGATGATTGTGGTTCACACTTACATAATAACAAGACTTCAAATACTGCTCAAAAAATGAAGTTTACATTTGCTTGTAAGTGACTAGTAATGTCATATAATTCTCTAATTTGCACACATTTGATACCACAGATGTGCAATGTTTTCAAACCACAGCTTATGAGCAGATGTGATTTACACAGCAATATAAATCACAGCTTCCCAAAGATTGTTAAAGGGTGTAAACTCAAACAAATGTGAGCTTTACCCCAGTTTGAAAAGCTGTTTACATGTATTTTTAAAGCAATTCAGAATGATTGTTTCTGCCTCTTTACACTGAATGGAAAAGTAAGAATCTTGTGAGTCATGACTGAGATATGAAAAATTCCACTCCAGATTATCTTTATAAATTAGATTCTTCCTTTCTCTTTCCAAATGGCAGGTGAGTCAAGCTGTGCTCCTCAATGGAAGCTTAAGTGTACACTCCCTGGTTTGTGGTCAGAGCCAGCATGAGGTCCTAGGGGCTGTCTGCTACTCTCACACCAGATGACTTTCACTGCTACATGTCCAAGTCTACTGGATCCCCACATCATATGACGTTCTATACAACAGCGATAGTTTGATGTCCCTAAAACTGCCTCTGTCGTGATGTGGGTTTATAAAGGCCATTTTCAATGATTATTGATATCTACACAGTTTTGAAATCATATACTGCTATGTATGAATGAATGAAAATTATTTGTTTACAAAAAAACTAAACTTTGTGCATTTCTTTTTATGAGTACCACTATATATATCTTGTACTAGCGTTGTAGAAATGTATTAGTGTAGATCACCCCGATATCTAATACACCAGACTGTATAATAAATAATAGCCACCTACAGAATGAATTATACCTGGCCACTATTTGGGTAGCAACTAATATTTCTCTATTTACCTGCCTGGTTATCTTAGGATTTTATATTGTTCTGTAGCCACGGTATCTAAGTATCTCCAAACATCTGCAGCTTTGACGTACCTGTTCTCTCCACACAGATGTGATGCATACTAGTACAATTATCCCCGTATAGGTGTGACACTGAAGTCCTAAAATGAATGACTAACCCCGATTAAGCTCAGAAGCGTATGACCTCTTGATTCACCTGCTGGCTGTGAAGAATTACTCTCCTTTGCATAGGTGGGAAGCTGAATTACAAAGAACAGAAGTTATGTGCCCATAGGCACATAGATAACAACAGAGATGCAATTAGAACTCATTGTGTACAGATCCTTAGTCCTCGGCTGGGTGCATTAAGTTACTGTCTCTCTTATCTTCACCACAGTGATGATATTTGGTAAAACAGCTAGAAGTTGTTGCTCTCTGCAGTGCAGTGATTCTGTAATGCATGTGAAGGGAACTTAGCAAATAATTGCTTATCAAGAAGCTAAATTAAGAGGGGAACAGGGCAGTTTCTTAGTACATTGACAGCTGAACTTATTAGCCCTTCTACTAAACTGCTGCATGTATTTGGGCAATTACTTCACATCCACATGCTGTCATTTTTCTATTTTAATATAGGGATCATAACAGAGTTGGAGGTCCAGACACAAAAATTATCATATAGCACTGCCCCACTCCTTATTCAAAACAGTGGAATGAGAGAGAAGCGGGAAGAAACAGGGAGAATAATAAATTTTCACATTTAGTTGGATGAATTTTTTATGATACAGCTCAAAATTCTCACTCTTGAAACAAGAGTAAGAACTAGTAAGAACATTTAGTTTTCAGTTTTCTCTTGTCAGCAGACGTGTTGATGCGGGGTTGTTGTGCTAGGGAGGTTGTAGGCTTTGCAGCTGTGGTTTAGGGGTGCTGCACCCCTCACCAGTCAGTACTGGACGGAACCCTCTGGGTCTGTCTCAGACCTGGGTTTCCTTTCCTCCAAATACAGTGTAGGACTGTGGAACTGGGCTATATATAGCAGACATAACTTCACTTTCAGAGCAAAAGTGACTATGAAAGGGTTAATCCAACTAATGGCAACACTTCAGTAAAATTGAGGGAAGTGGAACTTTAATCCCAAGTCTTAATAAAATGCAGGTGTTTTATTGTTAGGTTAAAAACTCCTCCTGTTAAGATTCTGGCAAGCATTTAAAAACAAGGAAAAATGTGCTATTGAATAAAAAATTTAAAAATGGAACAACAGGCCATGCGAGGCATTTACAGAGAATGCAGCACTCACTGGCAGAGGCCTACATTAAAGTTCACAGAGAGAAAACAAAAATAAGTATTAGATGAGGGACACCTCTCACAACATGCATCTGGCCTCTGAGGTATTACAACTGGGATTAACTTTTGACATTCTCCTTTCCATCATTGTGACTTTGCTGTCTTACCAGCTCTCTGCAGAGGATTTATACTCTCATTTTTCTGCCTTCCTGTCCTCTTATTTCTTATCTGTTTGGGGACTCGACAGGGTGACAGGCAGCATGAACACTGCAGTTGCAATGCACGGATAGCTCCACCATGCTTGCAGCTGCTTTTCTGTCAGGGATCCTACAGGAAAATCCTGCTTCAGAACTAGATAGTAAAAAGAAGTTGTAAAGAAATCATTAATCACTGTTTTTACCACTTTCATTTCCCCTTTTTACTCCAAGGAAGCAGAACATTTTGGAGAGCATTTTTCAGTTAATTGTACTGAGTTAAGAGATTGCTCTCAACTTTGGGCTTTAGCTTGAAGTTCCTCATATGTTTGGAGAGTAAAAATAGTTATGATTTACTAAAGGGGAGTGGAACATGAAGAATCGGAGAAATCTGGATGTACTTATGGTGGCCCAAGGCCTAAGATTAATGCATCTTCATCCCCGTAGGCCTTAATTAGTGTTGCAGACATGGGCTGTGCATCTTTGGTACCTGTATAGTGAAAATAGTTAACTAACTGCTGTCCATAAAAAATTATCCCTCTGGGAGAAAGTCAAGCATCACTTTTTCTGTCTTTAGCCTTATAAGCTGTCAGTACTAGAGGAGCACAGAAATAATCCATGGAGTACCTGATAAAATGAGAAGCAAAAGAGGAACTGTTGGATTTTGATACAAAAGTTTCACAACTGCAAGGAGACAGTGGTGTGAGAGTGCAGATGGTCATTTGGAAGACTAACAGATGAGATAGATACAAACAGTATTGATCAAAAAAACTATAAATGACCTACAGAAGAGTCTAAGGCAATGAATAAAAATTAAACCGATGGAGCTGTTGAGCTTATAAACATGAATACACACCACCCCTTGTTCACATGGAGCAGACAGATCAGGGCAGTTCGAGTAAATAATCCAGAGAACCAAAGAACAAAAATCAAAACACTCTGTAATCATAGCAGAAAACCCAAACAAGCCCAATCTGCATGCCCTTTATGCACCATTGCACTGCATCCTTGTTACAGTTGCCCTACTGGATCATCTGAACTGATGGGCTGGAATACAGGCATCAGGCAGACATGACAGAGCTGAGGGAGGAGGGTGAGGTGTAGATCAGCCGTCTTGACACACCTCTGAGAATAACCACTCTTAAATCCCCGCCATCATCAAAACCAGATGTATTTTTAAGAAGCATCTTATGGAGATGCCATGGAAATGCAGACTACAGTTGGAGAGGCAAGGAGTAGAAATCTTCATTAAGAGTATCTCAAAAATCCTTGCAGGAATCTTTATGTTGGCTCTTGAGGAATGATAAATCTCTTGAGGAAAATCAAACAGGAGAAATCTCTGTCAGCAATTGCTGTCTGCTCTCCATTTAATCTTCCCTGGCCTTCTGCTTTCCTCCTTCTCTTTGTGAGACTATTTTCATCCCACTCCTACTCTCCTTTGCAGCTGCCAGTTCCTGTTTCTAGTGTCAGCAGTTCTCAGTCTTCTTAGACAACCCTGCTCTCATTTGTGCTTTGCTACGTGAGGGAAACAACCCATGTTTTCTGTTCCCTCCTGAAAAGTCACTGCGGCTCAGGCTCCAGCAAAGCTAGGACAACCCCTGCTTAGTGCAACTCCTGCCCAAATCCAGTGTGTGAAATTGCAAAAACTGGCAGTGCCTCTGGTCTCTGTGCAGGGAAATAGCCAAGATCAAAGCATGGTTTCTTTATTCTCTCATCAAACTGGCCTTTATTTTTTCTTTCCAGTCTTAGAGTTATTCTTATCTTGTCTGATGTATGTTATCTCTTAGAGTCACTGAGAAGTAGTGGATGGATTTGCAATAAAATATGTACAGCCAGGCCAAAGTGTTTTCAAATCAGCTTGTGGCAACTTTGAAATAAAAGTGATGTCAGTTATTGAAAATCTCAAGACAAGTACTTCATACTAGCACTAAGTATTTAGCAATAATCGCTAGTGTTACGCCTCAAGATTATCCTTGCAGATACTGTTAAGTCTTCCATGTCATACAAGAGTATGTATTATCCTTCTAAACAAACTCATTACTTTCTGTGCTGTAAAATTGTCTTGTATTTCATTTCAAGAACTGACTGATAACTTCTGCATCCTGTTTCTTATTCCTCCATCTTTGCATGATGAAAGTTCCCCTTCCAAATTTCATTTCCCTCATCTATTTTTACTTCAAATACCTGAAATGGAAAAAAACCCTTTCTTCTGTACACATAAAATGATGTAGTTAATTGCATGTAAAAGAAGCAAAGATCCTCATTTAAAAGAATAATAAATAGGTAACTAATTGCAGAGTAGCACCAAGACCGAGATTGTGCCAATGGCACTGAGAACAGAAAAAATTAATTTCAGAATACTGAAGGAGATCAAAACCTTTGCTTTTATGCTACTCTGTCTATAGTATCTTAATGTATTTTAAGAAATAGTTACGTATATTTTTAACCTTATTCTCCAATTTTTGTAAGCAGAGTAAAGAATTTCTACCCTAATTTATTTTATATTTCTTCTAGTTTAACCTAAAAGGTTTCAGTATTTTACCTTTCACAGGTGACCTGAACTTTTTAAATGGAAGTGAAATGCCTGAAGTGCTTATATGCAGAGCAGCAGGACCCAATGGCCTTCATTTCACAATAGGTTTGAAATGGATTTAAAGGGCAGTGGTTCAGATGCCTCTACCCAAGCCAGCGCTCAGAAGGGATAGGTACAAGTGAGTACAGAACTGTTTGCTTTCCCTTTCCCTTGCATTACTGTGGGATACTTGCAAACATTTAATTAAAGCTATTGTATGCGTGCTTAACTTGGAGATATCTGTGGTTTCTTGAATCCATTACACAGGAGCACCAAAGAAAATACAAGGGAGTCACTGAAGGAAAATACAAATGAATTAGAAAAGCATAGCAACCAGAGAATAAATGTCCCATAATACAACAGACAAAGGTCATGAGATCACAGATGCTCAGTTGCTCATGCATATCTTCTATTCTCTCCACTTGCATGCTTGCTCCGGAGAGGGCAAAGATTTAATGAGGATGGGGCTAGCTTTAGCAGTTCTCAGCCTTCCTCACATCCTACATCTGAAAGAGCATTGAAAGCCTCTTTGAAGTTGGAATAGACACACATTGAACTGTCCCAGTGCACACATACAATCTGGGGTTTTCTCATCAGGTACAAAAATACAAGGTGACTGTTCTCTTCCGGCTGCTCTGGATGTGAAACAAAGCTGTTGAATCAAAGACATTGAATTTAGGATTGGAAAGAAGTTTCTCCGTTTCATCTGTCTTTTCAACCTGCAGTAGCAGCCCTTCTCAGAGTTTCACGGTTTCTACTAGTCAGTTCATTTTTCCTAGCTTCTTAACAAGAAATCCTGTTCAGACAAAACAGCACACTATTTACAGGAAGCTTAGCAGGGTCAAAAAGTGACTGTAAAACCGATTTCCTATTAAAACACGTGCAGTATCTACTCTGATGTAGATACTATGAGAACTCAGCAATCTCTGATTTGCTGTCAGGGCCTTGAAGGTGATTTCAGAGTCAGATTTGTTAGACTTGGTGACATCGTAACTGTTATCACTTGTCATTAGCAGAACTAACTTAGTTGCTCCAAGTCCCACTTAATCTATGCAGCTCACTACCCACAGCTTCTGACCTACTTAGTCACTTCCTGTCTTTGATTTTAGCCTTAAAGCTTCTGTTCTGTGTTGGCCTGTGACTGCCATTTAATCTTAATCAAACTTCCTTGGATTTCCATTACAGTCAAGTGAACTCTTCTCACCATAATACCCACCCTTCTGAGTGCAAGAAAACTGATTTACAGCTAACAGTCTGCCTCTTCTCTTATGCTCTAAGTTCATCTTTGCTTTGTTTTTCTTCCTGTATGAGTCACTCCTTCCCCCTCTCTGGGACATCATGCTACGCTTTCTGTTCCCCTTGGTCTGTCAGTGGCTGAGAAGTGCTGTGCATGCCTTTACTGCAGAGATCTGGTGAGTATTATCGCGTGTGCCCAGCTACCATGTGCAGATTCGGAAAAAGCTGAATAGGAAGAAATTAAGTTGGCCACAGGCTGCTACAGAATCAGCTCATTTGATATGTTTTGCCTCTGACCAGAAATTATGACCTACTCTGTTCCCTTATATCTTTCTTAAGAGCTACTTACACAAAACACAGCTGTTCTGTCTACGCCTCCCAAACCTAGCATCTCCCCTGCTACTTGAGATGCTATAAGGTGGGTACAAGCTTAAGGACTTTCCCAGTTCTCACTGGTTCTCTCATGCTACAGTAGTAACATGCCTTTGAAATTGACTTCTTCGGCCAGTTTCCTTCTGTGACTAGAATCCAGTTTAAAGATGTTAATCCTATGCCATGGTGACTTCTGCCTGCAGAGGGGCACTGATGAGCTGGTGAGGTCTGTTGTTTATTGATCTTCTTTCACCAGCACAGAGAAGTTCAAAGATGTGGCCCTGTGCTTTCTGAATGTCAGATACAAAGCATATGATGGCAACGGCAGCTGCATGTGTAACATAGGAGAGATTTGTTCAGTCTCCCCTTACACTTATGCTCTCTCCCAGCTCTTTTTTCAATATACCCAGTTCTGCTTTTCCCTCTTCCTCCTACTGCTGTGCTCATCAGCATTCATATTCTTTTGGAGTTTGTTGTTGTTGTTAACATATGGAGGTTATATGATCCATCATTGAGTGCAGCTTTGTCCTCGTAATAGGCAGAAAATACCATACATTTTAGAAGGAGGACTTAGCTACAGGGTGTTCTCATTAAGCCTCTCCTTCAACTTATCTCAGCTTAAATTGTATTTTTGAACTGCAGTCACGATGCAGCATTGTAAGTTCAAAACAACCACTTGAGCCCTTTCCAGCGAGGCTTTGAGTGGCCCTGATACTATGCATGCAAGAGAGATAAGAAGCGCATTGAAGTTGTAGTATCGCTGTAGCTGAGGGCAAGGAGTGAATGGAAACATGCCCTCCCTCTGGCACTGCCTGGTTCTGGATGACGGGAGAGGAACGGGCCAAGCAGCTCGGTTTCACACGCGCAGCAGGAGCCAACGGCCTCTCAGCTGATGACAGATTAGACTCAGGGCCTGGTTAGTGGGAAGACTGTGATTAGACCTCAGCAGCATCTGTCTCTAGCACTAAAGGAATTACCGCTGCAGGCTGTGATTTTCTCAGCAAACTGTAATTATAACAGGAACCTCATTCCTGCCGCTCTTCTCAACAACTTAAGTGCAGAAGAAATGTGTGTGAGGGTGCAGGGAAGCAGAAACTGTGAAAGAAGCAGGAAAGAGACACCTGTTTGTTTTTGTTTAGCTCATTCCAATTATTTTCTCTTGGTTTCTTAGATCTGTATGATTCACAGGCTATTTTTTCCCAAAGGGCAGTACCAAGGTTTAACTCCCTGAAACTATCCTGCAGTCCACCTGAAGCTGACAGGACACATCCTTTCTGTGCATTTATGCCCCATGGCATCTTAGATGAGTGTGGTGGTGCTTGCAGAAGGTGCCATACCAGCCCCTCCCCTGGCAGTGCCCTCTCTCTCCTCCTGTGGGAGCAGCCCTGCAGGGTGCTGGACTTTGATCGTGACATTTCTCAGGACACCCTTGGGAAACTATGGCCTGGGCAGAAGTGTAGGATATTGGACAATGGGCAGCATGAGTTTGAACCCTACTCCCAAAGGCCTTGTCCAATCTAGGATTTAAGAGTTTGAACTTAAAAAGAGTTAGACTGTATATAGTAACTCTCTGTTTTAAAAGATGTAGAAAATGCAGCATTTGAACTCTGAGTAACACTTGGAATTTTGTGCAAATAACTATGTCAAAAAAAAGGGCAAGATTTCTTTGCAAAATTTCTCTACTAGAAAATAACTTTTTGTTGGTGCAGATGTAACTCCATAGAAACTTCTTTGTCATTAGTGTTTTCTTTGCTTGGAATGTAAGAAGAAACAGATTTTTTTTATTCAATTTAAATCTAGAGGCTCGTTCAGAGGAGGAGAAATATCTAAGAGTAAAGTTTGCCAACATAGCTTTACCATCTCATACTTAAAATGTAGACAAGGTCAAAATGATTCAAACTAACCTATGTGCTACTTTCTTAACTTTTCTCAGGACTTTAATGTGACTTTTTAGTGTTACTCTGAAGGCAAGAGTGTCTTGTCTATGTTAAACAATTTTACATCAACACTATACTCATCTGGAAGAAACCAGAATTGTTCCTTATCAGCATGTCTGCCCTCCATACCACAGCATGTCTGGAAGCATAGCCAGGGATGAGAGTGTGGCAGCAGGAACTCGACCCTTGAGGCTGAAAGCACCAGGAGGCAGTAAGTTGGCAAGCAGATCCCCTTGTCTCCAGAGCCAAGTCTCTGCAGATACTGGTGGGAAAGACACACATCTGGAGTTGTCTGGATTTGGCACAAATTACTGTGGACAAAGAGGAGAGAAAGGAAGGGTTAGAAGGAAAATGGAAAGAATGCTTCTTACACATTTTGCTTTCTTTTCCATCTGCTTGTGTGATGTTGTTGTGAGCTATTAAACAGCTGCAGTGCTCTGGCCCAGAAGGGACTGTGTTTCAGGAAAGATGGAGAATGACTCCTACAGCTAAGTGCTTTGGGAGCCCCCTAGAATGAAAGAGGTGATAGGAATAATGGTGGACTATTATGCTAAATACGCTTGGGACCACAGTACCTGGGGCAGTAGGCAGAGATGCTGTTCTGGCTACTCACAACTGAAGCCCCTGGCATACATTGTGTACTGCTGGGTACTTCCAACTCATCCTTTTCACAGTAAATGAGTCCCTCTTGTCTTTTGCCTTCCAGTCAGAAACTCCCAACTCTCACGTGCTGTTCTGAAATTAAAGGAGAGCAGATCATTCAAGCAAAATGTGTTTGCAGACTGGGAGACTTTGTAGCCTGGTGGGGATAAGGGTAGCGTAGGAGGATCAGGAGAAGTAGGAGCAGAGGTATTGCAACTGCCAAGGACTGAGCAGAAGAGCATTTTTCTTTGCATCCATTCAGACGCTGGACAGTCAACATGCTCCACCTGCTTTTATTTAACCATTTCCTGTTTACAGCTTCCATGAACAGGTGAAATGAGTGATTTGTCACTAGATCCATCTTTACAGTCCCTTTGGGCAGGCTTCACTATTTTTTTTCTCTCTCCTCAGTACACAGACCTTTCAGATGGAGGAGCTGCGTGCTGCATGTGCATGTCTGCATCCATGTGTGTGTGTGTGTTTGCAGTCAGTAGGTATGTCAGGGAAGTACACACTCGCTCAGCAGTTCTTTCTGCCTCCGCATGCCCCTTTTTTTCTTCTTCTAGTGCTTGCTGCTTTTTTCCAGCTTGAGCAAAGAAATAAGCAGTAGCACCGAAGGCAGGTTCCCCTTTCTGTAAAATAGAGAACTCCAGATATTTAGTGGAGAGACTCTCCCACAAAACAAGAGGTTTGTTCCCTGGATAGCTTGCCCAAGCTTCAGATTGTTTTCCAGTTTTGAAAACAGTGAGGCAGTTTCTCCTAGTCTCCTGTTCAGTTTCTCAGATGTGAAAGGCAAGGTGTGAGGAGCAGAAAGGATCGACCAAAGAAAAATAAATCTTTCTTACAGTGTAGATGGCTCCCACGAGTCCCCATCTCACACTTAGTCACACGTCTTGTAGAATTCACTAGAAAAGCATGCACACTTCAAGTCCACTGTCCTTAGCCATACTATAGGTAACACTGCACCTACTACTAAATTCAAATTTATATCACTGCTTTTGCTGTTTATTTACTTTTTGTATTTCTCTTCTGGAGCAGTGAAAATAGTTTCTTCAGTTTTCTCGCTGATTCTCATGCTCTTGCACAGCGCTGCAATGTTTGGGTTGTGGTGAGCACTGAAGGAGAATGTTCCCTTCTTAAAATAAATCATGGAAACATTTCTGTTGGAATCAGGGCTTGTGGAAGTTTATTTTTTTAATAAGAAGAATGTCGGGCCAACTTCAGCCTGACACCATATCCTTTTAAAGGTATCAGGCTTACGAGGTATGGCAGTGTATATGTACTGAGATGTGTGCATGTATATGTGTGTGTTCGTACATGTATATATATGCACACTCACCAGTATTGTGCCAGATACACTTGTATAACTGAGCACTGAAATCATCTTCCAAGAATGCTGGATATGTTTGCCCTGTATCCATCAGACTGAGCTCCAAATTCGTTAAGTAGCCCTACTGCAAGTTAGTGTTAGCCAGGGTGCTTAGTGTGCTGACTTAGATACAGAAGGCACACGTCCATAAACACACTGTTGCTGAGCTGTTTCACACTTCCGTAATTATGTTGATGGGCTCACACACATTGCTGAATATTTCAAGAGTGCTCGCCCTCCTGTTTTAACTGTAACAGAAATTTGGTAGCACTTCTGTATGGGCTAGGAGGTATGGTCTGGGCGTCGCTGATGTCCAGGCAGCTGTCTGCTATAGGTGTAGCACAACCCTGCTTAGATCAGAGTTTGCTGAGCTATCCTTCAAGCTGTCTGTGAGCAGCTTTTGAGCTTTCTCTTTAATGAGGAAAAGGAAGCAGTTTTTTCTACACATAAGTGTCTTTCAGATTGACACAAGTATTTAAAATTATTACATTGGTTTTCATCCAGTCCAATTCATTCAATAGTTTCTGTCAGGGTACTTGTCATCAGTGGCAGTTGCCCAGAATGAATCACACGCATCCAGGCAATGATCTGAAAGAGCCTTCAAAACTTTCTCATCTTCATTTTATAGGGTACAGCCCTGGCAAATTCATGACTGTATTGTACCACACAGCTCTTCCTGAAGCAGCTCCTTTTCTTCTAACCAACTTTCAGTCCAATAGGCAGCTACTTCCAAAAGAGTCTCTGGTTCAGTGCCCGTCTTTGTTTTCCAGATGTTTCTTTCAGAATGCTGCTTTCCCGTTACACTGCAAATTTGGATGCACTTAAGATATTTTTGCCTCCCTCCTCCGCCCCAAAAATGGAGGGAAGCTGAACTATATGAAAACGTAGCAAGAATGAAACCCTCAGGGAAAATGGCCAGTAGGTGGAGAGGACCACTAAGATCTCTTTCCAGGAAATGGGTAGAAGGTTCATCACATGAGTCACTGAAACCTTAGATGACTAAATTCTTGAAGAATAAACTGTCAGGAACATGATACTGGACAGGATAGTTGTGGAGGGGGAGGAGAAAACTTCTTAAATAGCTCGTTTGGTTTTTCATTTGTGATTCATTCCTGAGGAAATTGCTGTGTCTCTGGCCAGGGATCGGGCGGAGTGCAGGCAGTGCCAGTCCTCCTGCACAGAGGCAGCAGGCAAGGCGTGCTGGGGTGCCGCAGCCCCACCACTCGAGCCTCCAGTGTTTCTGACAGAAGGGCTGAAAGGGATTGAGAGCACTCCACGGCCATCACTTCAACTCCCTTCCATTATCCCTGCCCACCCTGAGTAAACAAATGTCAATAATTGACATGTTTGGCCCATTTTGTTGCTGATCACTATGAAGATGACAGTATTGAAGGCAGGCAACCTGTGAGAAAAGACTGTACAGAGCCCAGCTGAATAAAGAAAGACATGACCACTAGTGCAGGTGCTATCTGGACCAATGTGCCTCTTTTTTCTTATACCAGCAGATATGAAACCAAAAGGAAATGAAGGTATTAAAACTCTTAATTCTAAGTTCCTTTTTAAAAAAATCTTCCTCTACCTGCTCTATCCAGTAAACCAAGTTATATCAATAAAATCGACCCAAAGCTCTGAATTTGGATTTCAGAGAAGGTCTTAGGATTTTAAGTGCCGTAACAACAGAAGCAGTCAGACTCCCTCCACAGCAACCTCCAGAGGAGCTGAACCAGCACTGGGAAATGTTTGTATTAGAATGGGGAGAAACCCCGATGTTCCAGCACACTACTGCCAGTTCCCATTTTGGTGAGTTTCACCCAGGGCATTTAACGTTTCGACATTAGTTCTGTGTCTCATAATGTTGTTTACATAATAATCACTCATTCGGTTTCTATTAAAATCATGGTATTTCTTCTGCAAACCACTTCTTGTAAAAATGAAGCCACGCAGTTTTTCATTAGATTGTAATGTAGGAAATTATCTGTAGGATGTGCACTGTAATTCTCAAACAGAAAGTTGGGGACTTCTTTTTCCCTCTTGGACATGTAGAGTGCGGATCTCAGAAGCAGGAACATGAAAGATCTGTTAAGGGTTGCTCCTGCAAAAACACGGTGTAGTTACTCCCTGGTAGATGTTCTTCAGATGCTACATTCATACAAAGAGATTCCTTAGCTCCTTGTAGTCAGAGTGGCAAGAATCCTCTCAAGACTGTAGAAATGGTCAATGTAGTTCTTGTAGGCCATCCTAGAGCTGCTACCTTTCGAGACAGCGCAAAACAATTCCTTGTATTACATACACCAGCACTTTGAAGAATTCATTTTCAAATGTCTCAAACAATGGAGGGGTTCACTGCTTTCTGTGGGAGCCTGTCCTTCAGCCTAACTTGTTTCACAACTTGGAGCCTTTTCCATGGTGTCTGCACAATTTTAACTTTATTTTAATTGTGCTCCCACTGTCTCTTCTTCAAGGTGGCTCACCAAAAGTGTCTGTTGTGTGAAATTCACATTATGTGGTGCGTTTCATTTTTTATGTGGATCAAGAAAACCCTGAAAGATTGATGTCTTCTTCCCTTTGCTCTTTCCTTCTCAGAAACAATAATAAGTAAGTAATAACATATTACTGCTTTCCTAGCTGTTCATCTCAGTGATTTACAGGGAAGGTCAACATTGTTGTACTCTTTTTATGGACGGTAAAAACTGAAGCACAGGACAGGAAACAACTTGTCCGTGATCATTCAATGAGCCCATGGCAAGACTGGGGTATTTAACCAGTTCTCCACAGTAGTGCCCTACTTTTTTTACTCTTTTGTGTTTAAACTCTCCCCACCCACCCCCCAGTCCAGTTCCCTGAGTCTTTGTTGGAATATCTAGGGAAGGACAAGTTTTCCATGAACTTTTTTCAGAATTGTCATATTGTAACTGAAAGGTCAGCTTGTTGAGTATTTAACTGTTACCATCTTTCCAATGTGTTGGTTAAGCATCGTAATTAAGCAGTGATTAAAAAAAAACCAACAAAGCATTTTAACAGACTGGTTCAGTCCCTAGGGCCTCTTGAGCTGAATTTCCTTCAGCTAGCCTGTGTTTTCCCAGTTGTAGATTGTCCAGATTGAACACAGTATATATCAAGCACACTCTTATCAGTGCACTGCAGGGAGATTTCCTTCCTCCTCAGTGCCACTGTGCTTACTTCACCTTAAGGGTAGATTTTGGTAAGCGTGTTTCTCAGAATCTGGAGAGTTGCTGAACTATAAATCTTCCAATTTGGAACATTAACACTGCAATGTGTACAGCGTGGTGCACTGGGGAGTGATACCCAGCCTAGCACTGAATAAGCTCGCCCAGGTATCTGGCCTTAGCAGCACAGAGCTCTTCATGGGCTGCTAGCAGGCAGAGTGCTTCTCCCGCCTGCGTTAAAGCTACTGCCTGTCCGGCCTGTCAGTTCAGCGAATATCTTTACTGGGTCTAGATCTGCCTGAGTACATGGTAAAACAAGTTTTGCTCCTCACCTTTCCATGGGAATGGCTGGGGAAGGCAGCCACGGCTGTGTTGTTGTAGTCCGATTTGCAGGGGGTCTTGTAACTGCCCCACACTGATCAGGCACTGAGCTGACAGCTCCAGTTGTGTGCGAAGTGCAGCACTCTCTATCAGTCGAGAAATGTGAAACCAGAGCTCTGGGTACACCACAAGTTGTATCTGAGGGACAGCACATTGATACTTCTGGCTGCTGAACACTTTCAAAGTATACCAGTAAGTGAAACCCTTACCATCTCAGTTATTTCCCCCACTGCTCCTTCAGGTCTCCTTTATTCCAGGTATCATTGAGCCATAATCTGAAGATTTACCAAAAGCTGCAAGACTGCTGTAGGTCACTGAGCACATTATCTTTGCTTTTAGATTGAGTTTGAGAGATTAGCAATGGTGTCATGCTTATGCCTCCTGATCACTTGAATAGAGGAAGCTAGGAAACATAGATTACATAAAGGAAGGAAATCCCCCTCGAACTTCTCCCAGACTATCTCAAACTGAAGCTGATTTTGCATACGTACACTACAAATAGCTTTGCAGTGGCTTCTAGTCCCATGAAAATGTTACATGTGCTTGCCTATAATCATTTGTCCAGTTCCACCAGCTGAATCACTTGGAGAAAATAAAAAAGGCTGATTCAGAGGCTGTATAGAAATCTAAGCAGTTTTATGTATCCTTAACCAACTTCTGGTAAGGGTACAACTGGGTAATGCTATTCCACAAAAAATCAATGGGAAATGTTCAGTACCTATTAGTAACTAGCAGTTATTCTAGAAAAACAATGCTAAAAATCTATGTTAACTTTATAATTGGTGATTATGGATGGGTGGTATCATTCTTCAGCTAAACTTGGATCTAAGCTTCCTATACAAACCCTGTATAGGAAAACAGGCCTTACTGAAAATCAGATAAAAGCTGTAGTATCCTGTAGCTGAAACCCATGGCCAGCTGCTTTACAAAATCTGAGACTTATTAGGCCTGGAATTCCTGAGCGATGCTGTTTAAAAATCAGTGGTGTTAAACACACTTCTAGAATTCCTGTGATTTTGTTTAAACATCATGGTGTAACAGAAACATACAAGTGAGCAGAAAAGATACAGCATATTGAAAATGCATATTCACTGGATTATCTCAGGCTCAAAATTGTAGTTGACATATGATATTGCAAAAATCTTTTACATTGTCTTTAATGCACTTAGAATGTCAATGTTCATAAGCCTAGTACATCATGACTATGGAATGCCTGAACTCTTCTTGAAGACAGACAATATTTTCTGTTCCCTTGCTGAGATAGTGGGCTTTTGGGGGGCTTGTTTGTTTGCTTGCTTGTTTTAATAGGATAAGAACATAAAGTTCCCAAAAGCTCACTATGAGCTGTTTCTTTGGAAAGAATTTCCTCAACTACTCTCTTTCCTAGCTTTCTACTGAAACAAGTTCTGGTACGTTTCCTGCCAGCTTTCTCTCAAGCGAGACAGATTACAGGCATCTGCACTCATTCTTTAGACTCTAGCAGTAAATTCACAGAAGGATTTTCTGTACATTTTCTGGGTTGTCAAGCCAGCTCTATACTAAAATTAAGTGTAGTTGAGTAGGGATATAATTTTAAACAATGCTGTAGGTACCTTGCAGTATATACCAAAACTGTTTTAAACAGTCGTAGATGTGCTTTAGTCAGTATTCCATATTGCCTTGAGGAATTCATCAAAGGTGTATTGGCAAAAGTGGGGTTTGTTCTACCTGCATGAGAGTTATGATCCTTGTCAGTACAGTTATACTAGGACAGCTATAAGAGCAACTCTTCTAGTGTGGTTGCTTTTCATATACTTAACAAAAAGGGCTAGAGAGGAGGACAGCCTGTGTAAGCTTTCTATTTCTTCTCCAGTATCACCTCTGTTAATATTAATAATGTCATGGCCTGTTGCAGTGGAATACCTTGCCTTTCACCCTCTTCCTTTCAGCTTTATTGGCTTTCTTCAGAGTTCTGATACAGAACAATAGGAATTGGTCCAGGTATGAACTGGCTGTTCTGCAGAGTCCTTCAGGCAGCTGAGGTCTCCCTGTGCTGAGATGAAGCTTGTCTCAATGAGTCAGCGGTAGAAATTGGAGGAGTGGTGCATATTGAATAGGCCTGGGACACCATGTAATGCAGTTAGTAGCAGCAAACACTGACTGATGGTTCATTAGCACCTTGGATCTTTTGGTCCTGGTAACTGTGTGGTTTTCTTCAGTTTGTGTTCCTTCCATCAGTTTGCAGGTTGATCAGGAAGGCTTTATTTTTTTTTTATATCTCTCCTCTCACAAACAACAGTCCATTTTCTACATAAGGTGTCTAATCACAGAAATATAATACCCTGTATTTACATAGTAAACTTCATCCCAAAGTACTTCACAGCCTGGCACTTACATGGGATTAAGATTAGAAGAGGACCAGCTCATACTGGTTAGGAAGCAGTCTCTGCTTTCAGCCTAGGTATAAGGAAAACACATAGGGTGGAGCCATAATATTTTCTCTGAATCTAAGCCAACTTGCCAATAGTTGTGATATATTGGTATAAGCTGTGCTCTGTTTAAGTCTAGGAAATGTGTTTGAACTGTAGAAAATAAGATGTAGCAGAGAATGTCAGTCCTTTTGCATATCCCATTCTCTGTGCATAGGCACTGTCTACGAAAAAACAGTTTTACTGGAGAATTATTGTAATGTAAATGTCCTCAGCAAGTGTATGCTGGCCGTTGGAGAGCACTGCCAAACGGTGGTAGAGGGGGCTGGACTACTCTAAAGTTTGGCTCCAGAGCACAAAAGTAGCATCAGAAACTTTGCCAGCCAGAATGAGAATGAAATCTGGACATCGATAACTAGAAGGACAGCCAGCCAGGCAGCAAAAAGAGGATCATTACATATAAGTAATTTTCAGCAAGTCTGTGAAATTAGTTTGCACTGAACTAATTACCTTGATTTGTTTTGTGGATTCAACAGGTTTCCAAGTGGCTTGCTGGAGGAAATGGTAACTTCGTGATCTCACTCTGACACAGTGGCATTGAGGTGTCTGTCTTTACTGTGTGTTTCAGATGGAAAGGATCAAACAAATTTAACCTTGGAAGGAACCAATCCTGCCCTGCAGAACATACAAGTGAGGAACACTGCCTTGAAAGACACTTTACTTGATGCTGCTTTACCCAGCACTATTGGTGAGACTCTGAGGAATACATCCAACATATAGAAAGGACAAATGAAACCTCCATTAAGAAAAGAATGAATGAATAACAACTGTGTTTTTCAAAAATCCAGTGAAGCAGATAGTGGGCACTCTTCTTCTTTTGTCTCTCTAAAGACTAACTTTAAAACCACGTGCTGTTCTTTGTATGTGTGGGATCATACTTAATTCTGAACTTAAGAAGATCCTTTGAGTGACATAATAATAAAAGCCTCTGAACAACACATGCTACTGAAGAAGCACAGGCCACACACACATGCCTTTCTAATTCACCCTGTCACCTCACCAGGCTGGAGGAAACACACTTGCTATTTCAGAGAAATTATACACCCACTCATTGGCTTGATTAAGAAGCAATAGTTCAGTGAGCTCTTACTCCTGTAACTCACTAGTAAATCATCAGAGATTATATAACAGAGTTGCTAATAGCTGGGCTCTGAGAGTTCAGAATAGAAGAACAGGTAGCAATACAAAAGGTGGGAAGATCGGTGAGTATTACAGCTGCTTGGCTTCCTTTGTCTTCAAAGCACTTTTAAAGTATGCACAATATAACTGCAAACCACAGAACTATTTACTCACCTTACCAACTTAAAGAATGTATGACTTGCTCAAGGCCGCTGAAAACATTGCTGGCTCGGCCATGATCAGTATCAGGTTGCTCCCAGCTCTCAAGCCTCACATCCCTATGGGAAAGCCATGGATTCAGATAGTGCTGACTGCCAATGCACAGTTGCTGTTGGCTCAAGGGGCTGGTTTGTTAATCTGCACTCACAGGGAAAGTCTCTCTGAGCAACCCCTTGAGAAGGAGAGTGACCTGTACAGAAGAAAATCAGCTGTAGTGGGTCCATCTGTGGCAGTGAGGCAAGTAGGTTGCCATCTGCTGTTTGCTAGACAGTTTTTGAGTGATGAGAGAGTTCCTAGGAAGCATGTGGACCCTGTTAAAAAGTACTGCACATCCTTACTGTGGCAGTGCAAGAGACTGAGGAGCTGATGGGATGTGGAAGCTGATGCTGTGTCACTCCCAGCCACCAAACAGGATGGCATGGAGAAGGCTACTCTGCAGCTATCCGCATGCACGCCTGCTCAGGCAGCTCTGGGCTCTCAAATTTAACCAGGAAGTTTCCATTACAACAGGGAAGCTACTCCATTTGAATAAGCTACTTCTAAAAGCTAATAGGTTTCACCTTGAAGAAGAACAGTTCTCCAGCTTCAGTGTTACCAGTTTTGTGCTTTGAAGAGACCTTTGTAAAATTTAACTTTAATTTTGTTTTAACTAAAGTTTAGGTTTTCTTTGTGACAGTGCTGCATTACTGGCTGTTCAAACCCTGATCAACTTGCTTGTAGCCATTTTATCAGGTTATCTTGTAAATATTTGGTAAAACACTCAGACACAGAAGTGTTTTTTGCTCTTACGGTCACATGTCTGGTTCCAGGACCTTTCAGAAGCACAAAAGGCTGAAGGCAGGGAAAATTCCACTGAGATTTATTCAAGTCTCTAGGGAGTAACTGCATTCTGTTTAGACTAAAATTTCTCGTTGCTACTTCTTTTTTTAGAAAACATGGAAGGATAGAGAGGGGAAGCTGGAGGGTAGGTTATTTTATTATTATAAACACTGAAATGCAAGCACTGTTTCACTCATTTCTCTCTTATTACCAGATCTTTTGAAGTTGGAGAGGGAGATAAGCTTTTTAATGCTCTCTGAGCTACCTGAGAAATTTCCATCCAAGTTCTAAAACGTTTTACAAACATTAACAAATTAAATCTTAATCTCCTTCTTCTCAGCCCTCTGAAGCAGGTACTAAATACAGTTTAAAGACAGGGCTAATGAGACTAAAAAAGTTGTGCCTTGCAAAGTCATATGGACAGTGTGGCAATAGGACTCGGGTCTTTGAATGCCAGCTTTCCACCTTACACCACAGACAACACACATTCCCTCCTTTTCCAAGGCTTACTGCACTTCCCCTTCTCAGATAAAGTGAAAACATGCTGGCATCATACCTTGAGATAACCTTGGGTTTTGCCCTTGTAATAGAGAGACTACTCACAGCTGCTGTCCCATGGCATTAACATGGAAAAGTTTGGGGGGAGGAGAGGGGGTGCGGGGAGGGGTCAGAGCAAGTCACTGCTCTGTACACCTTTGGCACGGTCTGCCTTTACTGTTGCCAGCGGAGTTGGTGTACTATCACCAGCAGCCTCAAACTTTTTTATATTTGCTTCCATGTAGTATTCAGGCAGGACAGTGAAAAAAAATTCTATAATCATAGAGAGAACTTGGCTGACAAGAAAATTGGACAGATGAGCCAATGAGTTACTCCTGTATTGAATATATGTGATTTCATTATCCTTCTCAATGTGACCTGCATTTCTTACTGCTTCTTATTATCAGAATCCTTTAACTACTGCTGCAGCCATCTCTCCCCTCTTCAGAAGAGAGGGATAATCCATCAGCCAGTTCCTCTCCAATGCTGTGAGTCAGGTTTTTTTTTTAATCCAGGGGGATTAATGGGCGATTGAAGAGCATTGTTCCCAACAGGGCTGAGCAAAAACAACGTGCACAAATCAAGATGTCAAGGAGAGGAAACAGATTTATAGATTTAAAGCTTTTAAATTACTTCTTTTCCCTTAGCTTCCTTTGTCCACACTGATCGATAATCAGACATGCAAAAGGTGGAAATGTGTTGGCAGTGTCTGGCGTAAGCAGGACTGAGACCTTTTCCGCTGGGCAGACAGAATTTAACTCAGTGAGTTCCCAAAAACAGATCAGTGTGTACCAGCTAATCCAGCCCTGGTAGCTGAGAGACACTGGGATAAAAATCAGGTCACAGTGCAGTACCCTCCTCCTGTCTCTCCTGTGTCCCTGCACTGGTGCCTTTGGCCTCTGCATGCTGTTGCCTTCTGTGACACGGCCCCAGGGCTGGTCCTTGTGTACACTTCTTCTGTAGCACCTTTCCCTGTAGAAGATCCAGACTCACTGCAAATGCTGTGCACAGCGTTCATTTCATTCACCATTGAAAGGCAGCCAGGCCTGAGGTGGAACATTGGGATCTTTCATAATTCAAATGTTTAGGATCTCCTGTTTCCATCTTACCTGGAAGATGTCAGAAGATTCTTCCCTATTTAACGTTCCCGGACAGCTCTCAAACATCTGACACAAAGGAAAAAGTGTCTAATGGTGCTGCGCCTGCAGTGCTTCTCTGCCAGCAACTGCCTACTGCAAACAGCAGTGGAAAGGATCACATCCTGACAGCGCTGCAGCTCCATTGTGGGAAGACATACCACAGCTGCCCCCATGCCCTGGGGTTCGCTTCACTCTTAACTCGCATTACTCAGTTTTCATGCCCCAAATCCCTATCAAACTGAAAGAAAAGATGATACAATTAGTGCAGCCCCTCACAAGAGAGGGGATATTAACATTAGTTGCTGCTTCAACCTTATTCTCTACCACTTGAAGTAGTACCAAATTGGTATCAGACAATAGAGAATTAGATGAAGTGCTTCTCCCCAGTGTAGATGAGTGAGCTTTTCCAACTAGCCTTGCCAGTAATACACAGAGCATTAAGAGCGCATGCCTCCTCCTTCCTTCCAGCAGAGAAATCATGTTTAAAGCAGCAAAACATTTTTTTCTCTTCATGATCTCACTTTCCATATAAGCAATCTTTGTGTTTACTACGACAATGTTGAATGTCCACAAAAGGTCAAGGAAGTCATTCATGAACGTCGCATGTGGAAAGTCTGCCCAATGTTTCTACCACGACGTGGCCCACAATCTGAAATATAAATAGTTGCAAACCTTTAAATCCTCATCCGTCAGACCTGCAGACTGTGTACAGTTCAAAGAGCTGACTTCCTCCCTGTGGTGCATGCAAGCAAAACAAGATGAGTTCCTGACATCCAAGAAAGCACAATCCCTGCATCAGCAGATCATAAAAAAAGGACCCCTCATCAAAAAGGGACACCTCCTATGCCTGTGAGGGCTCCCCGTATAAGCTTTTGTTTTCTTTGGGGTTTTTGTATGCTCAGGGTGCCATGCAAGTCCCCCCCTGTCTGATGTTGCTTAATACAACCACTGACAAAACTTGCTGAAGGTACCTCAGTGAGTGCGATAACAAACCTACAGACTGACTCAAATGGCAAGCTGGAAAGGATAAAGTACAGGCAGCTGCAGGCAACAGGAAAACCAGCACTAATAAATAAAATGTTCTTACAGCCAGAAAGAGGAAATAAACAGTAGCAGCACAAACTGAGAGGACACAAGAGAGGAACACAGCATAACTGTGGTGCAGGAATCACTGCAGTACAGTGAGCTTATTTTTACAGAACGTCGTCCTGGTTAGTCATGTGTTCAGACTGCAAAAAAAAGTGGGGGAGTGGGAGAACTGCTCAAAGAGAGGGTCTCTATCAGAAGTTGTCAACAACCACTGTAATTAAGGAAGCAGCCAGAGCACACATAACCTGAGTTGCTGCCAAAGTGAAATGAAAGCATTTTTGTTTGTAGCCGTAGACTGAAAGGATAATAAAAGATAGTTCTACTGTGCCAAGTGAGGATCTGCAGAAACACTGTTTCTAGATGGCGAAAGCCCTGCTCCCATATTCCCAAAATTATGCACTCTGGGGAGGCAGCAAGTTATTCCTCCTATGTGCACTTTCAAAGCACGTGTCCACACACCCTGTCTTACCCACCAGGCAGGTGAGAACCCAGCCAACATGGTAATGATGGAGGTGGCACTGCCTGAGCTCTGATCCCCCAGCTGATGGGCTGCTCTGTCGCTACTTGGTCCAGATTGCAGAATCAGCAACCCTTAGTATTTCCCCCTCGCAGGCGTGGGTGCGCCGCAGCCCCACAGCATTACCACCACCAGTGGGAGCTGCCGCTTTCAGAAGAGCTGCACCCCGCTCTCCTCGTAGGGGCATCTGCCTTCAGGGCTTTGGAGAGGACCTTGAGGCACAGTGTGCTGAAACAGTGACCTGTCCGCCAGAATGGCTGCGTGGCCTGTGCTCACACAGTGGTGGGTGCTGGGGCTGGGTGGGCTGGTAGAGCCAAGGGGTTTGGCACAGGCCTGCTCAGCCGTGGGGCGGTATCATAAGGCTTTCACCGGTGGCTGTAGAAACACAGTGAAGGGAAAAAAGTCATTCACAAATTGCATGCATATTTCTGAATTCATTCATTGAGTGCTGTTTGCCTTTCATCCTCCCCCCGAGCCCTGCGTGCATTGCTGCCATTCTCTCCCAATCCCATATAATAATTCCCAGGTCTCCACAAGCCACTGCCTGCCAATGGAACCCACGGTCACTGGACCGCCAGCCCGGTCACATGAAAAGTTCTGTGCAAAGGTTTAACACTTTCTCCTGACCCCAGTCCCTGTTCCCTGAATCCCCTGCAGTGTTTTCCTAATGAGGTGCCAGAGAATCTTTGCCCTGGGCAGGGTGCTAAGAAGGTAGCTATTTAGCTCCAGCGTTTCCAGAGTCTTTGAGCTCTCTTCTAGGCCATATATATAACACAAGCTGTGGAGCCAGGTGAATGTCTGACAAGGCTGTCATCTAGACCTGAAGGAAAAAAGAACAGCTACTTTCCAACCAAATGCATATTGCTGTTGCCCTACTTTCTGTAGCCCAACCACAGTACTAGTGGTTAATTGCTTCAGCAGGGTATGGAAATCACTTCTGAAAGCCTGTAGACAGGGTACAGACCTATGTTGCAGTATAATCTTAACCTTCACTAGATGTTGCCAATATGTTTGATCCTTAAGGAATCAAAAAAAATGCAGTCCTTTCCCTAAAGCCTTCCATTACCAAATTATAAATGGTAGTGCAGCTATTTAATATATCACACAACCTCAGATGGCAGCAAAATATTTTCTTTCACATCCCTCCTTACCTGTGAGACATCAGAGAGAACACATGCTTTTGGAGAGTCTTTATATTAGGAATAGGTGAAAAGCAGAAATGTTCAAAAGCTGTTTCTGATATACAAGCAGTGAGAGTTGTTTCCTTGCTCTTACTGTAACATTAAAGAGTGCAGGTATTTCCTGCTGAAAGAGTTCTCGTTCTCCACCTGATGCTTCCATGTAGGATTTCATGCACATGACAGTGTATGATTTATGAATTGCAGCTCAGCTTTAGAAAGCATGGGAATTGTGTCTGGCTGTTAGGGCCTGGTGTTCATCTGGGTTTCACATGACCCACAGAAAGACGTGCCAGCTGCACCTTTGAGCCAAACAATTGGATAATCAAACTGAGATTTGGTTCCAGTTTTGGCTCTTTTTTGGAGGGGAAGGGACAGGTCGGTAACAAACTCCAACGTATACCTGCATTTTTCTGGGTTTAAGTGAAAAGCCCATGGCAAAGTTTTACATTGCAGTCTATTTATATTGTTCTGGTTTAAGCTCCATCGTTACCACCATAACTCTCAAAAGCAAACAAATGAGAAAAAAAATTAAAATTACATTATTTTTCAAATTCTCTGCTTTTCTTATGCATTCAAAAGAATAAGCCTGTTCTGCTTGACAAGCTGGCTGTTTGATTGTTGCTTTGTATTTTATTACATTGTTTAATTCTTGCTTGTCAGCCTCCAAAATCACAAAATCTGAGTTCTGGTCTCAGTTTTCTACACTCAAATATAACTACTGAAAAGTGACTTGTCTAACTCTTTAGTATATGTGGCATTTAACATACTTTGCATAAATTGGGTATTTCTAACTCAATCCAAACAGAAGACTTGAGAAATCCTGCTTCTCCCAGATGAGAGCATGTCTGAATAATATGGGAATGACTTTTCTCACTGAAAAGCATTAATAAGGTACATGCATAAATTCTGGGGTTTAATCAGCCAGTGCTGCATGTTTATTTAAAGGAAAAACTTATTTAACCCTTCAGGACGGATTCAAACTACCAGTAAGAATGGAGATAGGTCTGAGCACTCAAATGGTAACATGTTTGTAGAAGAAAACACAAGTTGGTGACATCTGTGCCTGTGATACGCTGGCATTGCCCACCCTGCCACAACGATGGCCAGGAGACCAGTGAGGAAGATTCTACATTTCTGGAAAGTGCAGTGAAGTGGGGAAGCCTGGTGATCACCAAATTGTCTTTCGTTCTATGAAGTATTGTCTTCAAGATACTGCTTTATATTAATTCGGTGAAATATTTTGATGATTTGAACAAACAAATAGAAAACAAAAAGGAAGAAAATTTTTATGGAGAGGGTGGTGAAACACTGGAACGGGTTGCCCAAGGAGGTGGCAGATGCTCCATCCAAGGAAACATTCAAGGTCAGGCTGGACCAGTCTCTGAGCAACGTGATCTGGTGGAAGGTGTCCCTCCTCACTGCAGAGTGGTGGTATTAGAAGATCTTTAAGGGTACTTTCCAACCCAAACCATTCTGTGATTGGTTCTACACCTGCGTCGAGGCAATCACAAGCACAGTTACAGGCTGGGCAGAGAATGGATTGAGAGTAGCCCTGCAGAAAAGGGCTTGGGGGTGCAGTGGATGAGAAGTTCAACATGAGCCTGAAATGTGCGTTCACAGCCCAGAAAGCCAACCGTACCCAGTGCTGCATCAAAAGAAGTGTGGCCAGCAGGGCGAGGGAGGTGATTCTGCCCCTCTACTCTGCTCTCATGAGACCTCACCTGGAGTCCTGCATCCAGCTCTGGAGTCCTCAGCACGGGAAGGATATGGATCTGTTAGAGCAAGTCCATAGGAGGGTCACAAAGATGGTCAAGAGGGCTGAAGCACCTCCCCTGTGAGGAACCGCTGAGAGAGATGGGGTTGTTTAGTCTGGAGAAGAGAAGGCTCTGGGGAGACCTGGTAGCAGCCTTCCTGTACTAAAGGGGGCCGACAGAAAAGCTGTGGAGGGGCTCTTTATCAGAGAGTGCAGTGATAAGACAAGGGGTAACGGTTTAAGCTGAAAGAGGGGAGATTTAGATTAGATAATAGAAAGAGATTTTTTTTTTACTGTGAGGGTGGTGAGACACTGGAACAGGTTGCCCAGAAAAGTTGTGGATGCCTCATGCCTGGAAGTGTTCAAGACCAGGCTGGATGAGGCTTTGAGAAACCTGATCTATTCCCTGCCCAAGGCAGGGGTTTGGAACTGGTTGATCTTTGAAGTCCCTTCCAACCCAACTATTCTATGATTCTATGGTATTTATTGAGATGAATTCTGGGATTCTATGAAAATAGTTTTGAGTTTTGGTCCCCATGGGACATCTATGAAGAAGAGTAAGTAGCGCAGCATGTGCCATATCTCTTAAAAACCCTTCCTTGACAGAAACATCTGTGGCACATTTCCCAGACTGTGGAAATGTTATAGTTTCCAGTCCACCAAGTCACCCTTCCCTCTCCACACCCCTCACCATTCCCAGTCCTGCATGGGGTGAAGTGATGGCAAACATCACTCTGACTGTACTGATACCTCTCTGCAGGGACACGGTGTATGTGCACACAAAGTGTTATTTTGTGCATGTTTCTGGCAAGTATTGTATTTGCTACTACTCTGAGGTGGCACAAAAGAGAAGCAGCAAGGCGAGGCAGTGCACATGCAGGCACTTTCTGCCATGCTCTGCAGAGCCATTTACCTTTGTGCTAGTGTGCTAACCCAAAGCACATTCAGAGGAGCCTTGGGCCAGGGCACCACACGGCTTGAGGAGATGCCAGAGGAGCTTTTGTCTGTACTTTCACTGCAGATTTGAGAGAGCAATTAGCATTTGGATCAGAGCACATGGACCAGCCCTGGCTGGGGTGGGAGAAGTCACACTGCGAGGCCACACTTGAACATGGCCACTTTACTATACTGCCCCGGGTACAAAGCCTACTTGTGTGGGGCACATCCCATCGTGCGTCATGCTTTGGTTGTCAGCAACAGTCACGAGTTCCTGGAGGGTGACACAATAACCTCTTTATGCTTAAGAGAAAAGCGGAGGAATTGCGGGAGGCCATTAGAAACGTAGCAGTGAAGAAGTGGTTTGGCTTTTGTCTGTCCCTCAAGTTAACGCGCCCACACAGCTGCTGAGCTGTCTCTGATGTGCTGGGAGGCGCCTGTGCATAAAGCAGCATCAAAGGTAAACACAGGACTTTGGGTATCTGGATGGGAGAGGAGTTAGTGGAAACACCTGAGTAAGAAGACACCATGTCCTCTATTGTAACAATATGATAAAACAGCTTATTTAGGGTACAGTTTTACAGCAGCTCACTCTGAAGTCTGGGTTGCCATAGTCTTGTCTCCCTCACTGCCTTCAACACCATTGCAGCTACAGCAGGAATCAGCTCAAAGAGCTGATCTGGCTAGAAATTAAACCACTATTTTTTTTTATAAAGAAGGCTTGCTTTACTACAATTTCTCAAAAGTTTCATTCAAAGATAACTGGACCAGTTAAAACATTAGGAATTTATGTAGGCCAAGACAGAACTTTGGAGAAAACACCAATAAAGACTATTTTAAAATAAAAGTTAATTAAGTCTTTCTTACTGTATTCATCACTGTCTCCTTTGCCAGCCCCTTAGCCATCCCCTCCACAAAGCTGTAAGCCTAAAGGATTCAAATATGCAAAGGAAAGCTAATATGAATATGGCTTCTAGGCTAATAAGTCAGAGCCTTATCCAGTTCCCATGAAAAGCATCAGGAAAGTGTCCTCTAACACTAATAGACATAAGATTGGACTGCAGAGCAACCACATAACTTTTGACCAAAAAGTGAAGGTTTTCTATAGCACTGATAAAAAAATTCATGCAGGAGAGCATGGAAACTCTGACTGGAGCAGTCGCGTTGCTTAATATTTTTTCAAGTGAGCATGATCATTTTTTGAGCCACACTCATTCTCACTAGTGATGTGTGATCTAAGGGGAAAACACAACCCAAACTTTGTCTTGAAGGAAAAAAAGGATTTATAATTTCTTTATTATGGATGTGCAAAGAAAGATTCCCCCTCTGCTGCTGGGAAAACCAATTTCTGCTCTGTAAGCATTAAAGTACATCCTAATTTTTAGAAAGCATTTGCTAGGCAAAACAGGTTATTTCTTATGATGCTTTCTTTTTTTTGCAATCGCCGTCTTTCTGTTGATGCCAGCTGCTTTAGTTGTACGTATCTTCTGGGAGGTGGTGTCCCACATGGGTGTCCTCTTAGCTATCTCTCATAACCGCCCTTCTATAAATCACAGCATATTAAATAAAAAGGGGATAACACTGACATGTGAACTAATCCCCACATCAAAGAGAACAACTCTCCCTCCTCTAAACACCCACCTCCTCTTTTGCTGGGAAAAGTCTAATGCCTAGAAGGGGATTTACACAAAACTTCATCCCAGTAGTTAGGAAACTTGCAGTGCCGCTTACTCGCCAGCTGCAGGAGAAACCTGGGAATCAGGGTAACCACAATAGCTAGCCTGCAGCTTCCAGCATTTGGCAATTCAGGAGAGAGAAAAAAACGATTGGCTTGTTACAGCAAACTTGTGTGTATGTTGATGTCATGGCAGGATAGGCAGGTATATAGACAGATGGAAACGTGACTAGTAACGTGAGTCTGTATGAGCACACAGATCTGCAGGTGTCTACAAGTACTTGTATATGCACAGGAGTACCTGTCGTAACACATGCACGAACACACACAGATGCACACGCAAATACCTCTCTATATATCCGCTAGGAGCAAGGAGGGACAACAGGAAATATATATCAAATACATAAGCCTATATGGGCATGCAGCTGTGCATGAGGTGTCCTAGACATGGAGAGGGCTATCTGTCTGTAGTTTATGCTGTCTCAAAATATCCATTCCCACCATAAGCCTGTTTCTGAGCTAATGGTTCAAATGCTAGGAATAAGTGGATAAGGGGAATACTTCTATAGAAGAACAGGAATAAAACTCACTCCTGCCCTTGCCTTTGCAAATGTTCCCGGTGCACTAAACACACAAGATACTTCTTAATAATTCACTGTCTCTGGAATGCAGCTGAAGGGAGGAAAAATACCTCTGTCTGGCTAGATAACTCTTCTTCCAAATCAGCACTGTCTGTGCCTGTGCCAGACGCTCCTTCAGATGTACCAACAAAGCGTAAGTAGCATGGAGAAAAACTATACTGGTAGTTCTGTATTTGTAATCAATGAGAAAAAATACCTACCCTATGTCAAATTTGCTGTATCAAAGTACATTTCTATGAATATATAAATGCATGTAAACTAGATACTGCCACCAGCATCACTGCTTCTGGCTGATAATTCAGCTCTGCTTGAGGCTCTCCTCTCCTGCCGCCCACAGAGGGAGGCAAGGATGCCCTGAGGCCAGCATGTCTCCACACACACCTCCAGGTCATCCTTTGTCCCAGGCGAGAGGGCTAGGAACGCTGTGTCCACATAAGCCAGTGTCATTGCCAAAAGAAGCACGTGAAGATCACTCCCAGTGCAAGAGGGTGAGCTGGAGTAGGGAACAGAGCTGGGTTGAAAAAAAAAACTTCCTATTTGTAGCGGTTGTTAGATTGTAGTGCAGCTGCGTTCACTAGTGCGTTTTGGTGTGATTGCACAACAGCTGAGGGGTGGAAGCAAATATGACGGGGTGGAGCAATGAGACGCCAAGGCAGCACCCTTTGCTGGCAAGTACTGGCACATTCATGGAAGCACAGCCTGGGGCGAGAGCGCTTGCATGCCAGGAGTCCCCACGTCTCCCACTCCACCAACACGGAGGGCACAGCAGGCATGTGGGGCAAAGGCAGAAACTAAAGCTTGTGTTGTCCCAGTTGCACACTCCCTCTATGGACATGTGCAGCTCTGCGTGTGTCTGTGCCTGTGCCCTGCCCTGTGACAAGTGGAAAGGATATGAAAGAAACCCAGCGTGGTTGCACCTTCACCTCCAGTACATGGAAAAACAAACACAGCCATTCTCTTGTTTGTTGATTTAGTGCAGGGTGCTCCTTCCATTACAAAACCATTTCCCTGCAGGCAACAGGCTAAAACCTATTTGCTTATTATTCTGCAAAAGAAGATGAGAGTTACAGGTTGGGCACAATCTTCCAGCATCTCTTCTTTTGATAGACAGAGACTGAAAGGAGAGAGCCCTCCAAGCTGCCTCTCAGACAACGTGGTTTTTCCTTATCGTGTACAGCTTTTCATGTTTTCTAGCTCAGAAACACATGCCACATGCATCTTTTTTCTCTTTTTGAACTACACATCTTAGTATGGGAGAACTTTGTGCTTAGAAAGTTAAGTACATGCTTCATGACAGATATTTACATAGAGATGGCTCTGACCACTGAAAGCTCTGTTCAGAGCTGCAATTAGCAGACACCACCACCACCCCCCCCGCCCCCACATCTTTAATTTTTAGAGACAAAACTCCAGACATGAACACTTCTGATGAAATAGGAGGTTTCCTCCTGCTGCTCCAGTTGATGGTTGCCCCAGCTCTCATTTAGGACAGTGTGAACACCAAGCTGACATTTTTGAACTGGCGCAGCAAAGTTGGACTCCGGATGTGAGATACATCCTTGTTCAAAGCAAACACATAGTCTCTCCTTGCCTGTTTTTATTTACAAGATGCACCCCGTGGCAGTTCATGGTGCTGACTGGGACAAGTCTGGATGAAAACTGCAAGAAGAGCAGCAAAGTTTATCTAGAGCTGGCAGCATTTCTGGTACTTGGCTGAATTAACTTTTTCTACAGAGACCAGAACTCTTTGTTTGTGCCAACACCATCACCACCCCAAAATAATCAAACTACTCTCAACACCTTTTTTTTGTCAGTTAAAATGACCTCTCCTCCAGCTGGCCTTTTAGGTGGCTGCTACTGTACCCTCCTAATAAAATCCAAACCAACTGCATTGAAAAGGAATGGATTTACATTTCCGGGGGGGGCTGGGGGTGGGGGGGTAGGGGAGGGGTGGGCTACCCCAGACAGTGTCAAAGGAAAAGCAGATCAAAGAGAGCTGCTAGTCGTGGATACATGGGCTATTCTCTCAGCTGCTTTGGGCAATGTCCTTTCAACACAAGAAAAGCTCAAAAGAATTCAATTAATCTGTTGTTAAACAGAGAGTCTGTGATGGGAGCCAGGTCTGTCATCGGCCGAGCAGGGAACTGCTGCAAACCCCTTCGCCCTTTCCCAGCATTGCATAAGCACAGCAGCAGTGTGTTCATGGATTTGCACCTTGCTGGCCTGACACTGACCGTCTGTCAGCCCTATTGATGTTCAGGACTCCTTCCCACTGGCTGCTTTCTGGAGGGGTGGCAGCACATGGCACAGGTGCTGCTGTAGCACAGCATACATAACCGCTGCTGCAGCCAGAAAACTCTCTCTGTAACTCTCTTGTGTGAGGTACTTCAGACAAGCATGGAGGTGCCTCACAGGACACTGGCAGTGGCCAACTTGCTGCTGCTGGTGATTTTGAAGAGTTAGGAGGTCATCTGGAGTCCTGAAGCAAGAGCTTTGGTGTGACTTCCAGTTATAAGTCTGAATGTAGATATATAAGAGCAGGCTGATGCACACTAAGGTGTGGAGTCCCCATGACTTCCCACAGACATGCTTTCCACACCCTCACTGCTCAGTGTGACAGCACAACTCTCAATATCATACAGAAATCGTGAGTAGCCCATAGGCCTGCTAACCAAGACACCACATCAGAAATATCTATGACAGGATGAAAGGTTAGCACTCAAAATCCACCTATAGATTGTGAGAAATGTAGGAGTGGCTTAAATTGGCAAAATGGAGTTATACAAGCTGGAACAAAGCCAAAATACAAGGAGTAACACTCTGCACTGGGCAGCCTGCAAGGTCATGAATTGTGAGGTCCTCAGACAGACACAACATGAAACTTCCTGTCAGAGCCATTCCTCCCTTCTCCGAATCAGCTGTAGGCATTAGCACTAGCAGGGAGGGATTACAGCCACCAGAGCACCTTAGCGTGCTCAGGGGGTTGGGTTGTTTAGTCTCCCACTTAATCCTGCTTTCTACATTATGTTCTACTTTGAACGTAATGTCCTGTTCAGAATTGTGTGCCATTTGTTTTGATTGCAACTACTTACTGTTTCTTTCTGTGGCCTTAGAAGGTGTGCATACGTGTATATGTACGTATGTGTGAATATGTGTGTATATGTATGTGTATATTCCTAATTTTAAAAACAGACATCTTCACCCAATGGAGATTTCCAATTATGCAAATTTGCCTTCCTTCTCCACTACTTTTCAGCTTAACACATTTGTTGTGTGCTCTAAGTAATGGGTTAATTCCCCTCTCTGTGACTCATTTCTAAGGTCTCCCAGGCAGGATTCATTATGCTGGTGTCAGCACTGCAAGAGCTGTTTAAATGTCTCTGCACGTACCAGGGAGTGAAGTGCTGATTCCGGGCAGTGGCGCTAGGAACATCAGGGTTTGTTTAACATTCACTGGGGATCTTCCTAAAAAGTCAATGTGCCTCCCTATGTTTTGTGGACTGGCTGAGCATTACCATGCAGTTGGTTAAGCTTTTATTTTAGTGCATGAAGAGCATTGTGCTATGAAAGGGAACCTTCTGTTTTTGGTCTAATGGCAGACTGTGTCACTGTCATTTGATTTTTAAATTATCTGCTGTCGAGCCTTTCACAAGTGAATCCAACACACATGCATTTTCTCCATAACAAATTTGACTGTCTGAAGAAACAAACGTTGATAATTAAGCTCACAGCAGTGTATCAGGACGGGGCCTAGGCCTGGCCTAAAACCTCAACAAGTTAGTGCCTTAATTTCAGGATATTTATCAAAACCAAGCCTTCAGCTTGGTGCAGCATGCCCATTCTGGATAATCTGGCTCTTTGATTTCCTGGTAAGCTGCTGGGCTATACTGCAGGAAGTTGGCACCTTCACACACGAGGGAGGAATGCCGAACAAGCAGACACCACTCTGGGGTAACCAGCCACGCCAAGTCAAATGCATAATTCAGCATATATCTGGGAGAGATATTTCTCTCCAGCCAATGCAGGAGATCCCAGCAGCTTTTGTGCTTTGAAATACCATTCATTAATATTTACCAGATGTAAAAGGCAACACTAGCTACTTTGTGTAGTATGCCTGTAAGCATTGTATTACCACTCCTTTTTAAGCACACGCTACAGCCAGGCAAACTATGGCAGGTGATTGCAAGTGTCACCATCAGCAAACACCCCTCAGATGGAGGCAAACTTTTAAAATCCAAGCTTTAAACTGACCTGTCTGCAGTGCAAGGCGAGGCCTGTTAGCAGGAGGCCAGGGACAGCCACCTCACCCATGGCTGCTTACACAATCATATGATTTAAGAAACAAAAATAATCACATAGTGATTTTTTTCGGGTGGCATCTTTCCTCCTATCTCCCACCAGAGTTTGGCAAGCCCCTGCGTTCATCTCTCTCCACTATGACTGGGTCTAAGACAACTTGCCGTGGCCAACTCTCCATGGCCAGATCTCTGCAGGACAACTCTACACAGCCAAATCTGTGCAGGGGCAACTCTATGCGGGGATCCCAAAACGCTAACCCTAATTTAACCCTAACTTTCCCCGCATAGAGCTGTCCCTGCAGAGAGTTGTCTGCTGTGGAGAGTTGGCCATAGAGAGCCGGCCACATAGAAGACCCTTTCACCATGACCTGCTTGCTTGCAAGTACTCAGCTGCCCATGAGGAGGTGTGCCAGGATAGATGAGCTGTGCAGAGCCCATGGAGCATGGGCACCCTTACTCCTCACTGCTGGGGTGTGCGTGGGCCACTCCACACTGACCCCCCAACTGCACTCGCTCTGTCACTGACAGGCAGATCAGTTTGATCCTCCTACTAGGGCGCAGTGGGAGGTAAGTCCAACACGTTTGACAGCACAGGTGCCTTGAGACCACCACAGTGAGGGCTTCCCAGTGGTTTGGCTCCAGCCTCTGCATAACTTCCATCCCAGATGAATGTCACGTTTCCTTCCAGCAAAAGCAAAATATTTATACTAAGCCAGGGTCACACAGTGGCCATTCTGCTATCGCAAGCTGGAAGCGGCTGCGATGCTGTAAACCAAGGGGCGTGAGGATGCACAGGATTAGAACAAGCCTCCAAAATAAACCATGCAGCTGGCAGCCACTGCTGGGAGTGGTGGGCACTGAGGAGGTGGGTGCTGGGCGGATGCTCTCATGGCGGGACAAGGACAGGCTGGCAGCCGAGGAGCTCAGGGACAGCAGGCTGGGAAAGCAATGGCAGAGAAGAGCCAGCACCAGGGGTGAGGGAAAGCAGATTTCCTGAGCCCAGATCCACCAGCCACCCTTCCCACCAGTCCATTTGCCCACAGTGGTGACCCACAGCTGGGTTTTATGAGCAACCATGGCATGTGGACACTGGAAAGGCTCCCTCAGGATGTAAGCAAAATGGTGCTCATTTTGTATGCCTTGAACCCACTGTGAGGGGCATGAGGACATCGAGTCTGCCAGCACTTGGGCTGCTTCACAATGCCTTTACTCACCTGCTGAGACAGACATGAATGTCAGATGTAAGCTACAGTGGAGGTGGAGATGGTTCCATGTCTAGCCCCTCTGATCAAACATGCCCATAAGGAGCAGCAGATGGGTTTGAATGATCCCACAAACTCTTCTGCTTTTGTTATGCTGCTGTCACTCTCACAAGGTTCATAACAAAGCATGTGGAGTAACCAAAATATTAACAGGTCATTCCAGTTATTCTTGGCTGTCTAAAGGAGAGGTGACTGCACTTTTTGCATCTAGTCATTTGCTGCTGGCTCTTCTCATAACGATTATCACAGTGTCAATATCCAAGGTGTCAATATGGGGCCAAGCTGAAGAGGATGCCACTTGGGATATATGGTTTTCCCTAGCCTTGCAGAGAAGTTGCTTTATGCTGATTACTAATCTATTAGGTATGCAAGGCATAACTATAGCAGAAGGGGATTTCTGTGTGGGAGGAACAGTATGATTCATATTGTCTCATCAGCCTTGCGAAACGAAATGTCCAGTCAACAGAACATGCTTTTGTGATGTAGCCACTCATTTCTCCACCTTTACTTTGCACACTTGGTCATAACTGCCATATACTGGGGCCTGGGAATCAGCCTAGCAAGCCATAGGAGGATCAGCCAAGCAATGGGGAGTTTAACGAAGCACTGACATTATCTAATTCTCTAATAGCGTTTTCCTCACTGGGAGAGAGGTCCAGAGCATGGTAAAAGGAGGGAGAGAGCAAAAGCTCTCCTGGGCACCTGATTACTACCTCTTGTAACGTGTCCTTGAGACAGCTGGTGTGGGAAAGTGGTAACAGGAATGCTATCCCAGCTTTGGAGACTTTCCTGCTTCACAACCAACCCAGCATCTGGAGCAGAGACGTGGCTGTGTATTGCTCTCGTAAGCACCTACTGCATTGCACTGGTTGTTTAAAGAGGTTCATTAATGCTGCTGATGTAAGAAGTTGGCCATTGCTGGATGATTATTGTAGAGCAGCCTTCAGAAATGTATCACTCCACATTTTCTGGGGTTGCAGAGGAGGATGATGCAGGTAGAGGAAAAGCACTGATTTCAAGAAACTTATGCATTAAAAATGCACTTACGCATTAAAAATAAAATAATGTCAGGACCCTTTTCCTCCCTAGAAAACTCAAATTTAAGGTAAACCAGAAGAATTGCAGCTGTTTTAAGGTATGGAAGTTCATAGTGTAGGTCCAGCCTGCCCTTCCCAATGATGCTCTGAGAAAAATCTAGCCATCCATAACAGACAGTTCCGCCTTACCAGGGACCACAAAAAGCAGAATGCCTTAATCTCACTCACATGGGGACTGGGCCAACTCCAGCCGTCGCTACAAGTAGACAGTGATTCGTTTTTAGTGCGTTCCTGACAAGACAAATAGCACACAGGGGGCAAATGTTCTTCAGCTGCCTTTGTAAAGGCTGGCTCGGAACGCCAGAAGCTTGCACACTACAGCGAGGTGTGCCAGCCTCATATCTCAGTATCATTAGACACAGACTGGTATGAGTCTTTACACACTTTCCTAGGCTTCACACATTCTTTTCATGTGTTACTAACATCAAAATTACACTACTGTAGATATGTTTTTGTCAAGCCAGCTAAAAGGCAGTGTGCACATGTCCTATTTTCAGTAATTTAGCCATCCTCAAGGAAGGAGGGGGAAGAAGGCAGGCTGCAGCTTGCTTCCTTAATAGCATGCAAAACCTCTAAAGCTCAGGTTACAGTAAGTATTTTGGCTCTATGCTCCAGCTATGAAGAAAATATCCCAAAGACTCTCCCTAGAACTGTACTGGTGAACTCTGATAAGTGCAATGATGTGCAATGATGAGAGCCATCTGCACCAGAAAAACCTACTGGTTAAGAGATACCAAAAATAATGCTTTTTAATAGTGAATTTTAAAATCTCCTATGTCAAAAGCAATGTCACCAACAGGCATCACTTCACCTGCTTCTAGAGGAGCCTTGGGGCTGAGACTTACCCCGTTCCCTCTGTTTCAGCCTACGGGTGCTACCTGATCACACCTTTCGTGTGGTCCTCTCATGCACACTGGCTCAGTGTGCCACACCGGCTCTAGTATGAGCTGGGCCTTTGGCAAGACTTCTACCAGCCCTGCAGCCCAAGGGAGTGCTTTGTGGAAGACCAGACTGACCAGTTCTGGGGCCTAACCCAGTACAGTATGAGAAAGCTTTTATAATGTCTTAGCAAAGGGACTGAACTCTTGCAAAAGGCCATGAGAAATTTAACTCCCAAGGAAACAAGAACATACGATACACGATAAACCCCCAAAACCAAGTCTGCAGGTGTCAAGGGTTTTTCTATCAGGTTTCATAAGGGAGTGCAATTTGGCCTTACATAGCCTGCCCATGGCCATGCTGCAAGTGGTTTAATGGAGCAATATCCAGTAAACAGAGAAATTAAATTATGCCAGCATGAAGGGAAAGTCCTCTTCAGAGCCCCTAAACTCTCCTCCAAATTGTAGCACTTCCTTTTTCTAGATCTAGATGCAACATCATGGTCCAGGGCCTTCCTAGAAATGAAAAGACCCATTCTTCCTCACCTTCCTCTTTCAGTGAAAACATGATGAGAAGCCACACGCACACACACGAGGGTTGGCGCAAGCCCCAGTGTGGGCACAGATGGTGTGTCTGAATGAATGGACACACAGAGGTCTCTGTGTAGGTAAGAATGTTTACCACGTGTGGTGCTGGGAAGTGCATGCATGCTTCCAGTTAAAATCCACGAGACTGACTGTAAGATAGTGTAATGTTAAGATCCCTTCTCATATGTCAGAGCCTTGAAGTTTTCGGCCATTTGGATGTGTCAGCTGGAGTTCAAAGGTGAGACAGGCTGCAGATAGGAAACAACTTCTAAATCAATTTGTGCAGAGGATTTCTGCAAATATGATTAAGATGCCCACAGCAAACAAGGCCATCAGCTCTGAATCCTTTTCTATCTATTTATCTATTTTCTAATTAATGCCTGTTTTAGAGAGTGGTAGGCAAGTCATCAGCTTGCCCTAGTTGGGTATGAATACCATGTTCATTCTTTTCACTTATTCATGATGGCCTCTTTAAAAGCTCCCATTCTATGTTTGCATTAGATGATTGCTATCATTGTAATTTCTAGCTCAAGTGAAATCAACTTCCTCTCTTTTCTTTCCCTCTGGTCTTTAAGGTATTCTGGAAAGCCCAGGTGCACTGGTGGCCAGCCTCTTCCTCTGCCTCCCAAAAGGCTTTTTCATTTATTTGTTGTTAGCTCTGTCCAAGGATTTGTGCCCACACTCCTCTGTGGACTGGTGAATAATTCTTGGTGCTTCCCAATTGTTTTGTCCCCTCTGCTCCTGTGATTTACAAAGTTGGAAGGCTGCAGGTGCAGATGACGTCCTCCTCAACTTTCCCTTTGGCACATTTTTCTGACTTTGAGGATGCCACCGGTCTTTGATGTGGGCGTGGGTGCTCGGAGTAAGGCTGAGAGGGATGTTTTCCAAACTTGACCTGGACAGAAGAATACAATTCCCTTGGAGAGGTTTGTTTTTACAAGACTGTAGGCCCAGATTTCGTCCGTGTTACTTGCAGCTGGATGGTTCATGCACCATTATAAATTATTGGTTATATACAAACCCCTACTTTTTCTGACCGTATTTCATGCCGTATTTGCTGCTTGACTTCCATCCTGAACTCCTTAGTTGAAAAAAAAAAAACCAACAACAACCCACAAATCCATGCCAGTTTTGGCACCTTTGCCCTTATGATTGACACCTTCCCTGGTGATTAAGACCACTGCAAGTGGGAATTCCTTCTCCTGAATTAATTAACTCTGTATTGTTATTGCCTTTGATCTACTGCCATAGGAACAGGAACAAACACTGGAAAATCTCCATTTCTGTGCATTTCTTACATGAATAGCTCTGCACAGAATATTAAACGGATCATTTAGAAGATGGTGGGCAGAAATAGTGCTCTCCCCAAAGCTGCCCTTCAGACTCCTACTTTCTGCAGAAACTGCATGGGAACAGTCACAGACCTCTAGTGGCTCTGTTTATATAGCTTGTCTAGTTCCCTAATTGTTCACCAGCACAGTATTTTGGAAAGCCATATAGAGACTTCCTATAAGGATTACAACATGGTGTCATTTCATCTTCTCTGCATTTCCCTTCCCACTGTCCGTTTGTTTTATTTTCCTCACCGTAACATCTGTCCCACATTGCTGAGAGATTTCACAATTGCAAACCTGCTATAAATTATGACACTGAGTTAAATTACTGTTTGCTCTCTGCTTTTTTTTTAAGGGACATTAGGTTACCCACCTCTTTAAATGAGCTGCCTTTTTTTTTCCTATTTATATACTGATGTTTGTAAAAGCTGTCTTTAGAAACTGAAAAAAAAAAAAGTATTTCTGTCCTTCCTTTTTCCACTTATCTTCCTTTGAATTCCTAGGGAAACACGAAGTTCTGGAAGTACTTGCAGAAAATAATCTTTAGCAAGTTCTGTCCCCTGTGGCCTGCAGGGACTCCAGATAAAAAAATGATTGCTCACAGTTTTATTGCCCAGTGTCTGACAGAGACTGCGGCAGCTTCAGCACTGCTAGTGCCAGCCTGCGTCACCAGTGCCAGGACTGTGGGCTGAACTGGCCTCTAGTTCCCACCAAAATGGAAGCAAGCAATCCTGAATTATCTAGAGTAGGACACCTAGTTCTGCTTGGCACTATAGGAGGCTGTGATTAATGTGTAATCTTACGAACAGCCAGAGCGACAGATCTGTAGCACAACAGACCGTTTAATACAGATCAACGCTTTCAAGACTGGTGTCACATGTCATTACCATGTAAGGACCAGAGACATTTAAATGTGAAATAAATCAGGCAAGACAATATTCTCATAATCCAAGGATGTCTTAGTCTTTGGTGACTTTACCTGCCACTGAAACTGTTTCCCTCCAAACCAGAAAGCAGCATATACATCTCTTGCAGGAATGTTCTTCCTGGCTCTCATGCAAAAATAAGACCATTACAAATCACAAACATGGAGCACTTGCAATGCTCCACAACATCACCCTTGCCTTCTCCAGCACCCAGGAGAGAATCAGAGATCTATATGGCTGAAAGGCATCTCAGAAGATCACTTAGTCCTGACCCACAACCTCCTCAGATACTTCTGTGTGTCGTTATCCTTATGGCTTGCCCTCTTCTAACATCAAACCTCAGTCCCCTTTTCTGTAATTTAAGCTCACTACTTGTCCTGTCATGCATACAGAGAACAATTTGTTCCCCTTTTCTTTATAGCCACCTTTCACAGTGGTAACCCTATCTCCCTCAGTCTTCTCTAGGCTAAAGAAAGTAAGTTTGTTCATTCTCCTCTCCTGGCTCTTGTTTTCAGGACCTCTGATTATTCCCCAGCTTTCCTCTGGACCTTTCTTGAGCACAATGCCTACGGCTGGACATCACACCAATTGCTGCCTCACAGAGAACCAAGCAAAAGGATTATTTGTAGGGTACACACACATCCTGGTAGGGCATTTGCCCTTTTTACATGAGAAATTAACTCATATTTGGATTGTGACCTGGAATATCTCTCGGATCTTTTTATGCAGAGTTGCTACTTGGGAAAAAATTCACCACTCTATTTACATAGACTTAATTATTCCTGAAGATGCCCATGTATAGACAGTGAGAATCACCCTTACTGAAACAAATCCTAGTTTTAAGGTGATTTGTTTAAATACTTTTTAATTGTAGCTCTATATTTTGGTATACCCATAGTCCACTTCCAGCTTTGTAGTAGCCAAAAATATGATGTTCTCTATTACAGTGTGCAAACTGTTCATAATCCTCTTAAATCAGACTGATCCAGAATAGACTTCCAAGCAACCCTTCTTGACCCACCTTTCCCTTTTTTAAGTATAATTAGTAACTACTCTCTCTGTGTGTTTTTTCCAATCAATATTGCATCATCCTAGACCAGTTCCATCTACCACCAATTCTCTCCATTTGCTTAGGAGGATCATGATACTCTGTGACAGAAGTCTCACCACTATCAAAATAGAGGACTACTATTGCTTCTCGCTTATCAACGAGGTTTTTTCATTCTGTTATGAAAGGAAATTTGACCCATTTTACACAATTCGGTTTTAGCAAATCTATGCTGACCATTATTCATTCCTCTGTTTTGTTTTAGCTACTTACAAAAGTTTGATTTTTTGTTCCAGTATTTTTCCAGGAATTGAAGTTAAACTGAACAATCTGTAGTCCCTGGCTCCTCCTTTTTTTCCTTTTTAAAGACAGGAACTACGTCTGCACTTTTCCAGGCTTCCACATACACTCTCCAGACTCCATAACATCCAAGAAGCTATGCGAGTTTATGCTTAGAGCTTTTGAAGTTCAGTAGCTGGCTGGAGCAGTTGCCCTAGGATGAAGTCCATCTGGCCTAACTGACCTGAACACTATCTGAAGGATCTTCTGATGTAGTCTTTGTTCTAGTTTTGCGGTCTTGTCCTCCTCTGTCATTGACATTGATTGCAATATTTGTCTGAAGTGATAACAAATGCAAAAATGTACGATACACCCTGGGTCTCTGGCCATGAACTGTCCATAGCCTTTCTTTCCCTTTTCTCTTGCTAATTGGATCACATTTTGCTGCTTGATCTTTGTGATTTTGTCCTTACGTATCTAACCCAGCTTCTGCACACTTTTTCCCCTGAGGCTGAAAGAAGAACTGCTGATTTCTCCGGGTTGATCTGCTGTTACACCTACTATGAACTCTGGGTTTTGGATAGCTGATACTTGGTGCTGTTCTCTCCAAGGTGCTTTCTGCATCATTAAAACGTCTCACTTCCTCAGGATACGAAATGAGATGATTTTAATTATTGAATAAGTGGCTTTAATGGAAACACCACTGGTTTATCTTGGTTTAACAAAGAAGCCTGACCTTTGTTACTACCTCTTCCACCTTAGGCTCCACCTGGCAACATTCAGTCTCTGCTGGTCAGTTTTTGTTTAGCCTCCTGTCCTTAACGTAAGTGATGTGTGCAAATCACAAAATCTTCTAACCCAGATCTGAATTTTACGTAGTCCCAAATGCTAGAAATGCTAGAAATGTTTACAGCCAGAAGTATTTTTCAATTTCATCTCAACTGCTCATTAGAAAAACATCTTTTCTCATTTGGGTACTTTGTTTGGTGGCTTCCCTCTCAGCTGACCTTCTGAGTTTGAAGGCAGACAGACTGGGCTGAGTGAATGGGGAACACATTTTTGTCTTTGTATGTATGGAAAGCTCAAAACTTACTAGTAATGAAATCATGCTAAACTCCTGCTTGCACGGAAGCTCTAGCTGACCTTCCATCATCACATATTCTTCTCATCAGTAAAGATATTCAAAAGCTTACTGCTTGAGGAAGCCATAGCAGTAAAAGCAACGCTGTAAATACGGCAGTGTTACACCACTGTAATGGTGCTCTTTAAAAAGAGCAGCATAAGCAGCCAAAAGAGGAAGGAGTTCAGACAGTCCTTCTGTTTCCCAAGAGGAAGTGAGTTTCAGATAGCGCTTCGGTTCCCTTTAGTTATGATTCACCATAAATGAACAGCTACAGCATCAGTTGATAGCAAGGCCATGCAAGCAGGGACTTCCACAAGTGGAGACTCAAAGGAAAACACAGAAAAAGCTGGCCCCTTGCCTAGCTGTGAGTCGCCTTCCTTCCCATTCTGCAGCTTTTGTTTTTAGGGTTCCTGTGTATTTTGCAGTGTCAGCCAGTTATCAGAGAGGAGAGGACAGCTCTGCATGGGTTTTAGTTAAGGCTGAGACCCCAAGCACCTCCTGCACCCTAGACCAGGTTCACTGCTGCTAACTGCTGTTAAACCAAAGCAGTGATCTAGATCATAAAGCGAGTAACAGAACACTTGCTGAGAAGTGTGGTATATGGAAACATACACAGTGTTTATGGATTGTTAGAGGTTAACGCTAGAAAGAGTAAACCACAGTGGCTGTGTTGGTCTCCTCTAACAGAGTTGTTATGCATCATTAGCATGACAATTATTCGTAACACAAAAAATCAAGTGTCTTCTCACCCTGGGCAAATTGTGCCAACAGTAAAGAATTTCCTGTTCAGCCACTCTGATGTGATTTCTGGTCTGAATTCGTTGTGCTTTCAGCCATTGGATCTTGTTTTGTCTTGTCTTACTTCTTCCCCACGTCAATATGCATAAATATCGAGCGACCCATGTGTAGAGACTGATGCACAAAGGCACATTAAGTATCGCATCTAAAAAGCAAGACAGAGGCATTTCCAGGTTTTATAAGGACTCATCAGAGACTGCTTGTCAAGAAACAAGCTAAAAACCACATGCTTTGAAAAAAGGGAGAGATGTGTATTGTCAAGCTGGCAAAGAGATGGAAGTGGACATTAAACTCCCACAACAACAGATAAGGTTTGCATGCACACACACACATAAATATATGAGGATCCTGTGACAAGTGGTGTCCCTCAGGGATCCATACTGGGACCAGTGTTGTTTAATATTTTCATTGATGATATAGATAGCACAATCAAGTGCACGAGAAGGACAGGATGACATCCAGAGGGACCTGGACAAGTTGGAGAAGTGGGCCTGTGTGAATCTCATGAGGTTCAACAAGGCCAAGTGCATAGTCCTACACCTGGGTCAGGGCAACTTCCAGTATCAATACAGAATGGGGGGTGATGTGAGTGAGAGTAGCCCTGCAGAGAAGGACTTGCGGGTGCTGATTGATGAGAAGCTCAACACGAGCCGGCAATGTGCTCTCGCAGCCCAGAAGACCAACCATGTCCTGGGCTGCATCAAAAGAAGTGTGGCCAGCAGGGTGAGGGAGGGGATTCTGCTCTCGTGAGACCCCACCTGGAGTATTGTGTCCAGCTCTGGAATTCTGGACATAAGAAGGATATAGAACTGTTGGAATGGGTCCAGAGGAGACTACAAAGATGATCAAAGGGCTGGAGCACCTCTGCTATGAAGACAGGTTGAGAGAGTTGGGGTTGTTCAGCCTGGAGAAAAGAAGGAGACCTCATAGCAGCCTTCCAGTATCTGAAAGGGGCTACAGGAAAGCTGAGGAGGGACTTTTTACAAGGGCAAGTAGTGACAGGACAAGGGGGAATGGCTTTAAACTGAAAGGGGGAAGAGTTAGATTGAACATTAAGAAGAAATTCTTCACAATGAGGGTGGTGAGGCCCTGACACAGGTTGCCCAGAGACGCTGTGGATACCCCCTCCTTGGGAGCGTTCAAGGCCAGGTTGGATGGAGTCTGGTGCAGCCTAGTGTGGTGGGAGGTGTCCCTGCCCATGGCAATGGTGTTGGAACTGGATGATTTTTAAGGTTCCTTCCAACCCAAACCATTCTGTGATTCTATGATTCATGGAAGGTCCCTAGCAAATAACGTTTCTCCCCATCAGTACATCTCGCTACCTAAAGCTTTGTTTCTGTAAGGAAGGTATTTGCTGATTCAGATTATATTAGCAAAACCAGCCTGTTTGTCAGCATGGATCTTCCAGGCAAAGTGAGAGACAACTCTAACATCCCCCCGACCCCACTATGTCTCATCATACTTTTGGCTACAGTCCTGCTGGCAAAAGCTGTGATAGAAAGCCTGGAGGACAGAGAAATGGGAGTGGGGGATGTGCTAGATGCTCTTCAGAGGGAATCCCCTGGCAAAAAAAAAAAAGAATTGTCTTACAACAGCCTGCAGAAGATGGGCTGCTACCTGAAAGAGATTAAAACAGTAAAGCTGTACTCAAACTGAGCTGCCATGTGGAGAATCCAGTGCTCTCCATGCAGCAAGAGCCCCTGTGTGCTCCTATAGCTGGAGAGCAGGGGAAACTACTAGAAGCAAGAAAAGAGATTAATAAAAAAGTGTTTGCTTTTTTAAAGAATGCGCTTTTCCTTGGAAATAGCTGACTTCATCCCTTGCAACAGAAGTAAGCAGTGCAGTCCATGCGCCTCAACTGCAGTGCAAGAGGGGAATTCTTGGCCAGAAGTACTGAGGTACTGAGGTGGGGAGAAGGACCTCCAGGCGAGGGAGGTTTACATAATTTTTCAGAGGTATACATAATTATTCAGAGTAATGGATTGCTTTTTAATAAGAACTATGAGGTGGCTTTCCAAAAAAACAGCCTCCTTTGGGGCCCATGGAGGAAAGGATCAAGTGAAACCAGCAAGAACCTGTGGCGATTTTCTAAGTCTGACAGAGCTTGGCAGAGAAAACTTGCTGTTTGCCACCACTGCCCTCTTCCCATGGCCCAGAGCTGCATTGGCCAGTAGGATAACAGTCATGCTACCCCTTCTGTCTCTGCAAGAAGAGAAGCATCACATCAGGATGCTCATCTCATGACTTTTATGAGCAGGAGGATGCATGGGACAGGTGCCTGGTCCTGGTTTGTGATCCATTGTTCATGGGGACTCTAAAAATACGGCTCTGATAAGCAATCATCTAGCTAATTTTCAGATTAAAGGAAAGAATACATCATCAATTACCACACTCTGTCACTATCCTTTTTGACAGCAGGGCATAAAGCCCTATCTTGGTTTCTTCTGCTGAACACAGACCTTCTAAGAAGCTTTCCTATCACAGTGCAGCCTCTCGCATTCTCTGCCTCTTCTGCGCTGACTGAGACGTGCTGTGGTGGGATTCCTCTTCTCCTGAGGCAGCAAACACTGGCCACAGTCAAAGGAACAGTACCTGCCAGACATCCCAAGGAAAGAACTATGTGAGGTTTTGCTAAGCAGCACTTTGTTTCAATGCATGAATAATTTTAAATCATATGCTCGCTTGTTCTGTAAAGCCCAGTGCAGATCAAATAAAGTAAAGACATACTGCTTCCAAGTTTGCATTAACTTTTGACCTCTACCATCCGTGAAGTCCACATGTCCTACTTAACTTTTTATTCTCTGTTTCTCAGGAGGCTGGACGAGCCATGAAGAGGGTACAGTAATGGGCTATGGGACCTTTCTCACCAGCAGCCTACACTTCTGTCAAGCAGCACCCTTTGCTGAGGCTCCAGCTTGCTTTACAAATGTTTAAAGGCTTGATTTACTAAAACTCTTAGGAAAGCAATTATACATTTATTCCTATCAAACTTTTAGCTAGGAATTGACTGTGCTCCTCCCTTGATAAAAGAGTTCTCCATCACGGCGGTGGCAGGAGAAAGGGAGTAAAATAAGATAACTCTGCTCAGCTTGCCTCAATTTAATGAGCTCCTTCAGGCCTTATCATTCACTCTGTGCTTTCCCCCATTGTGAACTTCCCAACCTCCCCAGAAAGAGCTCTTTTTCTTTTTCTTTTTCTTTTTCTTTTTCTTTTTCTTTTTCTTTTTCTTTTTCTTTTTCTTTTTCTTTTTCTTTTTCTTTTTCTTTTTCTTTTTCTTTTTCTTTTTCTTTTTCTTTTTCTTTTTCTTTTTCTTTCTTTTTCTTTTTCTTTTTCTTTTTCTTTTTCTTTTTCTTTTTCTTTTTCTTTTTCTTTTTCTTTTTCTTTTTCTTTTTCTTTTTCTTTTTCTTTTTCTTTTTCTTTTTCTTTTTCTTTTTCTTTTTCTTTTTCTTTTTTTTTAAATCAGACTCTGTTTGATCAGCCCTTTCCCCTTTCTTTCCACAATCCCCCACATCACGCTGGAACTGGTACCAGTGGAGCATGTCGGCATGCCCTAGCAACAGGGAGATTAAGGGAATCACCAGCTCCCAAGGACGGGCTGGCTTGGACTTACTAATTAACTGCAGTGAAAGAAGTGAATGAGAATGGCCCTTTCTTTGGGGCAGGGAAGGCACTAGAGGTGGATGAAGGAGTTCAGCTAAAAGATTTCCCTCCCCCAAAACACGTGTCAACATTCAGACCAATCCTTTCTTAATAAGACTTTGTGTGTGTATAGGGTTTGTATGGATGGGAAAGGGCTGACAGCAGTCAAGCTTGATACAGAAAAACACTGGTGGGACTGAGGTCAAACCACGGCTGCTGCCGCCTTGTGTCTGGCTCTCTCACATGGTTGGGACCTGGACATCAGCTGCTGGTTGCTCCAGAGAGGCAGGTCCACAGACAGCCTCGCAGGATGCACGTACCCCAGGCATGTGTTACAGCTGTCCTGGAAACAACTGGGCTCATGGGAGGGTGGCAGAAGTGGGCTCAAAGCTGTGACCCTCAGGAGAGCGCGAGGCAGGGCTGCGAGAAATGAGAGCTCAGCAAGCGAGGTTGGGCAGGTCTGCAAATTTGTCACAGAGGCAGGGTACGAGGACAAGGGCTGAACTGATCTTCCAGGGGTTGTAATGAAACCTGAGCATTCTCCTGTCTCCTTAAAACCATAAAACCACAGCATCTTCCTAGAGCCCACCTGTACTGACCGTGCCCAGGAACGACAGACTACAAGATTCCTTTCACACCAAATCCCGGTCAGAGCCTGTCCATTTTCAGTCAGCCTTAGCCTCTGCTAGTAAATCTTTTCTGAATTATGAAATCCTTGTGACATGCCTTTTTTTTTTACTTTTTTTTTTTCAAACCATTACTTTTTGTTCTGGCTGCTTACGGGCGTTTTGCCCTGGCCTGGGTGTGGAAGTGAAACTGCTGAAATTCCCGGGAGCAGGGCAGGGCAATTGGTGTTTCTGGCCCCGGCAGGAAGCATCAGATAGGATGACGGTCAGTAACTTCTGGTAATTCTCCAGCCCCTCTCACTAATTCATATAGGCTTAGCCAGACCAATTAAGTTTTTAAAAATCTTCGCAAAAATCTTGGTGGTTTATCTGAATTGAACAGACATCTCCTTCCATGCGCTGGGATGGGATAGGATGGGATGGGACCCTGCTCATGCCTTGCACAAGTGGGAAAGGGGAAGCCTGACTCCCGGGATGCCCAGCAGTAGCATGGTTGCTGAGGCAGCCTCCAACGCTGGTCTGTTTCCCATTTCACTCAGCAAATCCTATGTACCTTTCTGCAGAGGGTACCTTCCCAGAAATTAGCTAAACCTCCCCTGAGCAGGCAGACCGGGAGCCCAGGAGCTTTGTTTCCCAGCCAAACACAAGAAACGCAGACCACTGCTTGGGATCCCCATCCCACACTGACAGAGGACCAGGCAGGCAGGTGGATTTGTGGTCCCTGCTGCTCCCTGGGACATGATGCGTCCCATGTTGAGCACCAGGAGAGACAACACAGGGTGCAGCATGTTACTGGCCTGGGGAAAGGTTAGATGGCTGATGAGCTGTTTTCCACCTCTACTGTTAGCGATACAGGAGCCCCTCAGAACACTTCTTCCGAAATAAAATGCCACTGAAAAGGGAACTATAAAATCCTGTGCCTCACTCTGAAAGTGTGGGTTTTTTTCTCTGAGAAAATGCTGTGGAAAAATGGTATTATCTTACAAAACAGAACTGCACCTTTGCATATTTAGCTTTGGATCTCCCCGTATTAGGGACAAAGTCAGATTTTATTACTTTTATTTCTTTTAGCCCTGCAGCACCAACAGAGAGGAGCCACATAATGAACTGCAGAATCCTTTCTTTCTTGAGCACTAGAAATGATGGGGGTGGGGTGTTACATATTGTATCAGCCCTAACTTTTCTAACACACTGTAAGCCATATATAGCATTTTGTAGCTTCATAAAACTTGCAATCTTTTTTTATTCAGGTACTGCTTTCCAGGGTTAATCTCTATGCACTTTAATTAAATTTGTGTGGCCTGCTATTGATTTCATTCTCTAAAACATTGCAAGACCTTGCCATATGTGTTTGTACAGAACTGTTTTTCAGTGCAGACCTATGCTTGAAATTTGCTACTGCTTGCATTGCTCTGGTGCCTGGGAAGGCAGCAAGCACTCTCCAGCTGCAAGTCACCAATGGAAACACAAAGGGGTTAACTGGCTGCTGCCTGCAGAGACTATTTCATGGGAGTCCCAACTCTTTGGATATCAAATGCCGAGAAGAGACATGAGACAATAACCCTTTGGAGAACAGGCTAAATAATTCAAGGCCAGTTAAAAAAAATAAAATTAATGAAAATAACTTTAAAATATTTTGTTGCAATAGTTTGGACTTTCTTAATATAGCTTGGAGGAGCAGGCTATCTGACTGCTTTCTGAAAGTCCTTGTTATGGTCTTTAATGAACCACGGGGATCATGACACTATAAATATGCACCATGTTTATATAGATGCATTGGACAACCTATTACAATGCTATGGGTTAAAATGCATTTCCATGAATTACCATCCAGGATGAACTCATCCACACCCCCGGGGTGAATAGTATTTAAACCTGTGTTTGTATAAAGAAAGCAGTCATACTTTCCAGCACCTGGGAAATGGGCAGGCTTATCTGTTAGTTATCTCTCACGTTTGGTTTGGCTTTTATATGTAAATTTGTCTGCAGGAGCAGTAATCGACAGTCAACGTCCTCTCTGTCTCAGGGATACCCATCAGGTGCTTCTGGAGGGAAATCTTCAGCCTGGTTCCCCTCAAACCACCGGACCTGCCAGCCAGGGATGCAGAAAAGTGGTAAACTCCTTCCAGACAGCCTATGCAGTAGATAGTTTAAGACTCATTTTAAACTGCTGCTAGGCCTAACTAAACTAGTACCAAGATAATGGAATATTGTAATAGTACCTGAATTAAGCAGGATATTTTTAACACATATATGTGTGTGTATAAACACCCACCCACGGAAATATAACTGGGGTGACTCTGGGCTTTTTTTCTGAGAAAAGGCCTGCAGGCTGAGACCAAATGCGGAAAACATTACTCAGAAACTGTTGGAGAAAGAGAGAACAAAAAAACCCTACACCTCACGTGCAGTAAAAGTGGCTGCTTTGCCCGTCGCAAACACACAAACAGAATGGTTTCCCTGGTTGTGCCTCAGAGAGGCCACTGGAGAGAAATACAGCATCTCACAAGGCTGAAAAGAAAAACCTGCAGTGGGATTTCAGACAAACAACCAATAATCTCGTATCAACCTGCTGCAACAGACGGGGGCAAAAGCTAACTGCTAACAGCCAGCACACCAGGGCAACAAAGAGCCCTGTGAAGAGAAAGTCAGGTTTTAACCACTGCAAGCACTCAGGTCACCTCGTTTAAAAGCTATTCCATGTAGTACAATAGCTACAAACTTCAGACTGCTTTTCCTCCCTGACAGAACAAGTTGCTTCTTGCTTCTTCCACCTTCTCTATTTCCGCACAGCCCACAGGCAAACTGGAGCGCCTTTGGTTTGGAAAGCAGAGCATTCTTTCCCAGCATCACAGGGGCACAGAGAGTGCTTCATACACACACCAAGGTGCAGTTACTGCTAGTGGCTTCCAGAGCTGCCCGGGTGGCTACTTGCCTCTGCCTGCTCTGCTTGGCAGCACGCAGAGGAGTGTACAGCCGTTAAACTAACATTACATCACCTGGGATGCTGGAAGTCAGCTGCCCGGCTCCTCACGTGGGGGATGCAAGGTGCCGCCAAGCTTCTTGGGTGTTGCTTTTCTTTCTTCCTCACTTCATAAGTTGTGGGTTGTTTTTCTTTATTTTCTTTCTATATTTGCTTCCAAGAAGGAATGAAGTGTGATGGGTGTGGGGTGGATTGCACCAGCACTGCTGTGTGAAGGAAAGGGAACCGTCCATAGGAAAGATGCAGGTTGTTTATTAGCAGCTTGTGTGACTGCAGAAAACAATATGCTGGACACCAGCAGCACAATGACTATGCAGAATTGCCCTCCATGTAATGACAGAGCAGACCCAGCTTCAGGCATTAACCAAGGATAACAGTTCATTTCATGTCCCCGATGGAAGCTTTTGTAAAAAGTCAAGTACCCATATGGGGAAATGATGATGATGATGATGATGATGATGATGATATCATCACTTGGGTATAAAATATAGGCTGTGAAATCAAGTAGCTGATCAGTGGTCACAACTGTTATCACAGTGGGACCTAAGCTGCTTTATTCCATTCAACAAACTAAAATATTTTGATGCAGGCCCTACAACGCCAGGAACATAGTGAGGAACATGGTGCAGCACTGCTTGCCTGGGCAGAGAGAGGTGTAAAAGGAAACCCAGCCAGCCCCCAGCCCCGCCTAGAGCACAGCAGAGCTCGTGGGAGCTGGGGAGCTCTGCAGGCCTCACGGGAGGAAATAGCTGCAAAAGCTCCTTTTTATCACTGAACTCAACACCTACGCCTCCAAGTACACAGCTCTGACCTATTTCACCAGCCACGCACACCAATTCTACACTGGCGTCAGCCCAGTGATGTCAGTGAGTTTACTCCATCCCTGCATTAGACAAAACTTGGGCCCAAAGAAGATCACCAAGGAGGAAGATGCTCTTTTGACGTATTTCCTGCCCAGCCACCCTTGCAGGAGAACAAATTCAGGTTTTGCTACATGTTTGTTCATTTTATACACCAAAGCATTTGTCTTTTTGGAGTACTCAGCACCAAGCCAGCATACTACCTCTCAGTACCTGCTGAGAGATCCCAGTCAACAAGTGACTATTAGTCCCCACAGGGCAATGCTAAGACCCAGCAGGAGCAACCCTCTGGGACCCAGGGATGAAGCACAGTATATATCTCAGGAGACTTCTAAGCTCACCCTTTTCCTGTGTGTTCCATTTTTCACTGCTTTAGAATTTCCTTCCATACTTTTCTTCCATTCAAGTCTCCCATTTGTCAGGGCGCATGATCTTCAGCCAGTTACCTGTTTAGGGGATGCTGGAAGCCAGGCAAGCAGAGCCTCTAGAGCACATTAAATGAAGCAGGCCAGAAGCAGAGTGAGCCTGTGGAGACAGAACAAGCAGACAAAACCTTTTGTTTTAATTGATATTGCTGCCAACAGCAATCTGCTCTGCTGCTGCCAGTAGATAGGTGTGCCACCATGCCTTGGAAGGCAAGCCAAGGGGTTTTTATACCTCCTGCATAAGGATCTGGATAGGCTGTATAGGCAGTTTAAACATAAAGTCATCATTCCTGTTGATTGCCCCTTACATAAAGCTATGCTCAGAGCTCAGTAAGACTGCAAAACCAAGTTCCTATATTTAGAAAAAGCCAGGCTTGTGTTACTGCTGAAACCTTGACTCAGTCCCTGCCATGCATACAGTTACAGCGTTTTCTTGCCCAAGACCCCACAGCCGGAAGCCTGTTGCTGAGCGGAGCCCCAGGGCATAGGACAATGCCACGAGGGTTGGAGAGAGAGCCCTTCTGCCCTTTCCTCTCCCGTGTTTCAACTGAGTGGGCATCTTGCAGAGCAAGTAGTATGTGATCACATAATTACAGACTATGCCATAATGCATGTCACAAAAGAGCTGACTTAAGGCTGAACAGGCAGTTACAAGCACCATTACATCATTAGACTAATCTCTCCTTGGCTGACCATGAAGGACCTCATCCTGTTCCCACTGAAGCCAAAAGACTGTACATCTATCGACTTGAGTGGAGCTGGCTTGGGCTCGCCCCAAGGCTCATTCATCACTATTCGCTGCTAACTGAGGCTGTACCCTTGAATGCATTAAACTTTTCATGCATAACTCATATACCACACCTAACACACTTTCATTCAAGTAGAGACTTCAGCCTAGGTGCTGTGGGTGGTGCAGTGTGAGGGGAACTTGCTCTGCCGCAATGCTCACCCTACCTGTTCAGCCTGATAATCGCCCTCAGCGGCTGCTCTTGGCTGAACAGGAGGCATAGAAGGGCTGCTCCTGCCCTGCATGCCCCACAGCCAAAGCCCTTCCAATCACAACAAGCTGATTAAGTCCGTTTTCCCACCCTGGTGCATACATGAGAGTGGGTCAGGGGTGGCTGGGCACTGCAGGCAGCTCTGGCAGTCTCACCAGCATGGGTCGAGGTGCAGCAGTAAGTACATCCTTCCTTGCATCTGCCAAGCCTCACTTCCCCAGGACAGCCAGCGGCTCCCAGGCAACCCAGGGGATGGCAGAGGCAGGGGCTGAACAGAGACATGCTCTGCCTCAGCATTGCACCACAAGTCCAGTGCTGCGCTTCTTCAGGCTAAATGGCAGCTGTGCTGTGGGGTAGTCTCTCAGAGCAGATCTTCTTACATTTACCGCTTCCCCAGCTTATGTGGCTTTCCTTGCAGGACACTTGACTAAACATATGCATTTTTTTTCCCCACTTCTGTATCCTTCATTTTAAACCCAAAGCGTAATTTTTGAAAAGAGGCCAAATGTCTCAGATTTACAGGAGATCCTCTGGTGGGTAATAACCTAAAGGCAAGCAACCTTCACAAGTGCACATGTCTTAACCTCAGCCCTCTTGTTTGTTTCTTCCAAATATTGCATGCAATCATTGGAATTTCCCTTCACAATAATCTCACAGGTGGCCTTTTTATCACCTCAGGAAACCTCTTACCATTTATGACATCTCTGCCCCCGTGGCTTCCTGTGTTGCTGCTTTCAGAGTTGCACACATCAAAGTGACGAAGACACACCTCACTCTGGGGACCAAGCAGCATTGTCACTCCCAAAAAACCATGTCCAAACTGCCTGGTTCAGCCTTTGCCCTTGAGAAATGAATTATTCCTCAATCTGACAGGCTGAGGATACTTTTCCTGTTATTTCATCTAATGTTTTCCTTTGTTTAATTTAAACTGATCTGGTTTAACTCTTTTTTTTCTTGTATCATATGAAAGAATTCCATCGTTTTTGTCTGTTTATCTATGAAGGAATGGATGAGGTCATTTTACATTGTTCTTCATCCCATCATCTTGAAAGATGAATTGGAGTGCTTGTGGATCTGCATCTTACACATTTAGAAGACAAGGGGAGAGGGACAAATAAAAAACAAATGCAAAAAAAAAAAAAGAAATCAAAAGGAGTGGAAAGGGTAAAAGAGAAACTCAGATTAAAAATAGATGAAGCATATGTACACATGTGTGCATGTTCTTGTACACTGGCATATTCAGGCACATTCTCACCATCACCCAAGAAGCCTGAAATTAAGACAGTCATTCAGCTGTTTCTAATACAAAGGATAGAAAAACTCTAGCTGGAGAAACATATTGTCTTAACAGTGACTCATCCATGAGAAAAATGTAGGTGCAGCTTTCAGTGAAGGGGCCTGGAGAGGTTTGATGAAGTCTAATTTTGCAAACCCCCAAATAGGAAGATGCATGAAGTTGATCAAGACACAAAGCGTGTCCCTCCCTCCCAGACATGATGGAGGGTAATCAGCTCCCATTGAGAGCCTGATTGCACCACTTGCCCTGCGCTGGATCTGTCTTGAACTCCAGGGACACCTACACCCATCAAGATAGCCCCAGGGAACAGCCACCATATTAACAGGTACCAGCCTTGAGGAATGTATAAAGCAAGGGCCAGCCCATATCTGAACTCTCCTTGGATTCAGTTGATCACCTGGGATGTTTTCTGACACTTCTCTCATCAAGGTTTTATACAGGTCTGACACATCAGTCCTTATGCTCATGTTTTACCTAAGCATCAGCTGGTATTGAGGGTCAGACTTCTGATGTTGGATAGATGACCTTAAATCTGGAGTAATTCAGAATTACTTTGGTGTCAATGAGACCTGGTGAATGAGATCAGGCTCCCAGGGCTGAGGGTTTCCTTCCACCCCTTCCATCCCAAAAGTACAAAACACATATGAGAACCTATTATCCCAGCACTCTGTAGGCAGAGGCTGGGAACAGTAAACACCTTTTCAAGTTGTGAAATGCCTATTGATTCTCCCAGAATGTAAACACCATGGAAAAAAAGGTGGCTATGGCTTGGGATTGGCAGTCTGCAGATCAGGGTTTCTCTCTTGACTATCCTGCGGTCTTTCCAAAGAAGTTAAAATTCAGATGTCTGGGGTTTTCTCACCAATTAACCAGAGTGATTAAAACAGACTGGTCTTCAAGAAGAACACTATTCCTGGGTGCCACACAGAGCGTTCTTAATGGTTAACATTTTTCTGGTGGGCAAACTCATTGAGACCCAGAATTACCTTATATTCCTTGGTGTGATTCAAGTGAGCACAGCAGAGAATAGCAGCCAAGTCAGCAGCAGACCACCTACCAGGACATAAAATATCAAGGTAAGATATATTTAGGTTTCAAATTGCTGTCTGAGGAAAAGGTAAGGGCTCCAATTCTTGAGGTAATTAAAAAAAGACTGACTGATAGGCACCACCAACAATATTTTGTAGGCAAAATCCTTTTTCACTTGTTTAAGATGGGCTATCTGGCTTAAAACGGGGGAGGCTGACTTCTAGACTTGTGTTATACCTCTATGACTGTAGAGAAACACTTTTTACTCTAATTGCATTATAACTTATATACAGCGGGGTTACCAAGAGACAGTTTGTCTCTAGGTCTTTTCCGTCTGTTAAGTTCCATGGTTTGTGATTCACTTTAGAAAAACAAGGGTGGTTGAAAAAAAAAAAGCTTGTTTTCAGCTGTGTGGTGATGAAATACAGTAACTGAAAATGCTGTGGGTTTTGAGGTTGGATTTTGTGATTAAAATATTGTTAGGTTCAGGATAGGATTGGTCGGTAAAATGAGTTACAGTAAGACACTGTGCTTTCACCTCTAGAAAGCTGAGTTCAAGCCCTGTTTAAGAGCACAAAACCAGTAAGTATTTCAGGATGATTAGCAGTTTCTGAATGGGTGTGAGGCCGGACAGGAACACACTGGTCCCAGAAGGTCAAGTTTGATTCCCACCACCCGCGCTGCTGCTTTGGGGCCTCAAGCAGAGGAGGGCACTGCAGGCAAAGAAGACCTCTCAAGGTGTGGAGACAAGGAGGGCAAAGATCAGTGTTACCAGAGATGCTGTGAGTCCAGATGAGGGCTGTGCAGCCACGTAGTCATGGCAGGTGCCACATTAAGCATATGCTCTACACTGGCCAGGAGAGGCTCAATCCTGTTTAGTTCCAGCCACTTCAGTCAGTCAATGACAAGCAGGCATGGCCCTACGACTTCTGAAAAATGGTGTGACATCAGAGGTACTTGGGTTGGATATTTCTTCCTACTTGAGGCAGAGAGTTCAATCCTTAAAGCAGTGATGTTTCTCAAGACCGTTTTGCAATTTGTTTGCGTTAAGCATCGCAAAATGCTGATTCAAACAGCCAAGCTGCCAGGAACCCTCATCAGTTCATTTTCCCCCCACGCTTTCAGTTTTAGCCTATTCTAACAAGATAAGTTTTTGCATCAAAAACACAGCTTACACACATGCAGGCCAGACAGTTGTAATCAGCTTCAGTGCCTTCCAACTGCTAAATGCAAAGCAGTGCAGCAAGCAGATTGCACCTCTGCTGTTGGGCTGCCAAGGCCAACCCATTAGCCAAGCACCACTTGCGCTTGAAATAAAGTGTAGATAGGGTGTAAGTGGTGCATCATTTCTGATCTGGTGCTCTGCAGTTACTCTAAGTGCAGTTAATGTGGTTACTGTTAGTAGAGGGTTACAGATCTACCCATGAGTTAAAAGCTGTGTTCAGATCTTCTTATCTAGTTATCTGGAAGTAAAACTGAGCTTTTTTCATAACACATTACTGAGTATATTCTGGTACTTCTGGGATTTTGTAAAGTACTTTTGCAGAGCTTTTTTCTTTGCTGTTTTTTTTTCTTCCATAATTTCAATGATTCCTAAAAGCAAACAAGAATTTGATCCAGTTTGAATCTTAAGTACCTTTTTATACTAAAATATTTTCTTTTAGTACTCAAAGATACGCCCTCAGTTTCTAAAGTTTATCTGTAAGCTTGGCTTACACAGGGACTTACAAACCCATTCAAAACCACAACATGCTTTCAAAGTGCTTTAGGGAGCTGGGTACTAGTTGATCAATTTTTCAGACTGGTCCCCACCACTGTGTAGCGCAGACCCTGGGTCTAGCTCTGTCTCCCTTATGGTAACCACCAGCCCACAGCACCATTCACAGGCGCTTCTCTCAGCTCAGTTTAGCTCCTCAGTGGTGCAGAGAAACTTCAGTTATTTACTTTTTCTTGAGTAAAGTAAAAACTATCCAAGGCTCTGGATAACACAAAATGCAATTAAGAAATCCATTCAGTTTCTGCAATAAGGAAACACTGGGTTCAGTAGGACACCAGTCAGGTGGCACTGCCAGAAATCCCTTTGAGTGCTCCACTTGTCTTGAGAAGACTTATTTTCTCTGCAAAACTTGTCTCTCCAAAGTCTAACTTTAGGAGTAGCCCTGGGAAAACTAGCAAATTCAGACCAATCTTGGCAGGTTCAGAGGTTTCCAGCACCCCAGAGTGTCCCAGTACCCCTACAGAAACCTTTTCTTTTCTCACAACGGGGCTGTAAGGCAGAAACCCCGTCAGCAAGCTTCTGTGACAGCATGGAAAGGGAGCAGCAAATGCTCATTAAAGGCGATGTGGGCCCTTCCATTTTTTATAGGAAGGAACCAGAGCCACTCCCAATACTCCACCCATGAACCTATGAGCCATCAGAATATGTCCTGTGGGGGAGGGGGAAAGGGACATCATGTGCTCCCAAGGAGATAAACCCTGATCAAATGCACCACTGTGCTTCTGTAGTAGATGCCACCTCCACAAGAGGATTTAAAATGTGACCCCAGGAAGCAACATTGCAGGACTCCAAATCTGCCAGCTCAGGAAATGTGGATAATAACCTGTTGCAAAACTGTGGCATCACATGATCCTTTCTACCAGAAAGGTTCCCAGAGCACCATTCACTAGAGTTTTGCATCATTTTTCCTTGTGCATTCCCAGGTTAAGTCATGGTTTTCCCAGCACTCTCCATTGGATAATGTTGCACAATTCCAGGGAGGCTTAAAGTGCTCTTCAGAAGCACCCAGGCTTCGCCAGTTACAGATGAGGATTCCCAGAGCAGATGGCCTCTTAGTCTAATCCAGCACACCCTTGGCTCTGTTTGAGGCAGAAGCCTTGCTTTACTCCCAAATATTGTCAGCTTGAAATGGAAAAGAGAGGCAGAGAGTGCATGACTGCTGAGGCAGCACAGCCCACTCAGCCTGCCGAAAGATACAGTGTCCCCGGTAGTGCGGCAATGCCTCCCCACCCTGGCAGCCAAAGCCTCTGCTGCGGCAGAGAAACACAAACAGGTGGTGAGAGGTGGGAAACACCCAGGACATCCCGTTCCCAGCGGCCCAGCTGGCGTAAGCGAAGGATGCTGAGAGCAGCCTATGGAACGGGGGTGTGCTGCCTTGGCGGGTGTCTCACACCCTGCTGGCAGGCCTCACCTGGCACCGAGTCCCTGACAGAAACAACAGGCCCCTTCGGGCCATCCTCCTGCCTGCTGATGGACGACCCATGACGCCTCTCCCTTCCCACTTCTGCTTGGGGTTTCCTTGGGGCTGCCACCACCCAGGGTGGCTCCCAGTCATCTGCCACACCTCCACCAGGTGAGCTGGACTCCTAGTGCCCTGGGGCATGGGACGCCACAGCTCCTAAAACCTGACACAAGGAGAAGTGCAGTGATGACTGAGGCATCACCAGTTCCCCGCCCAGTGCTCACAGCTAAAATGATCTCCAGCATGCAGGTCAGGAATGCATTTCTCACAAGGGAGAACTGGCAGGAGCCATGACATTCACACACACACACACACACACACAAACACACTATTTTAAAAGCAGCAGTGAGGACCAGACCAAGATGAGCTGGAGGTATCTGCACTGAGGACTTCCAGTAATCTCTCTTTATTGCTTTGCTGTCAGACACAAGGTGCAATTCCTATTTGCACCTCTCATTTTGATGCCCCTTTGTTTAATTCAAGTGCATCAATGTAACCTCATGTCACAAGCATGTGACCTGCAAACCTCTAATTGGTACTGAGTCACCGACTGCAGCTCAGCAGTAATTCAGCACTTCGGCTCCTGGCACAAACTCCAGCACTGAAATATTGCACTCAGTCACTGGAGCCACAGCCTCCCACTGCAATGCAACTCTGAGTGCCATGGAAATCTCACAGGAAATGCCCTGGCAAGCACCTCAGGGTGGTGGGGAAGGCAGTTCTTGGGGTGTGTGGATGGTGTGGGCAGGGAAGGACAGGGAAGGATGGAGGCAAGTGCTGTAGGTGGTCATGACACACCTGCACAGATCCTACAGAGCTCCCAGGCTGCCTGGCTCAGGAGGGCTGTGGGATGGCTGAGTGTGCCGTCTCCAGGGCTAACAAAAGCAGAAAAGCTCCTTTCAAGTGAAAGGGCTGGAGTTCAGGCAGGACTCACGCTTCTTTCTCTCAGTATGCAACCGTGTCGAGAAAAAAATTCCTTTAAACTTTTTCAGCTCACACTTTTTTATACTTTCTTTTTCGCTTGAGATTACCTCAAGAGAAATTCTGAATGCCTCCTCGTTTGAAATCATTGGTATTTAGATACAAGCTGCAGTAGCAGAGCGGTGTGAATAATTGATTAGTATTCCAGGCAGATCTCAAATAAAAATTTAAATGAGTTTCCTCATCGAACAGAACCTGTTTTTTCCCTCCCAAATAGTCATTCTCTATTCAGGAAAGCACCCAGTGGTTAATCTGTTCATCTCTCTCTTTTATTTTCTCCCCCCCCCAGCCCCCACCCCTGAGGGTTGTTTCATTTAAAAATTATTGAATTGTAACCAAACTCGACTTAAAAAAAAAATCTAAAATGAAAAAAAAACATTTCATACTGTCACACCTAAGCAAGGCAGTGATTTTGAGCATTTTCTGTCAAAGCTATTTGCAAATAATCCATTTTTGCTGGCCTGAGGTAATACAGAATTAGTTATCTACACAAACCAATGTGCCCAGCACTACTTGAGAGTTTTTTCTTAGTACGACATTATTCAGGTGACATTGCTGAAAAATGCTGCCTTGACGTCAGTGGAAGCAGAAGAGCTTTGTTTGATCAATGCTTCACAGCGTGAAAAAAAAACAGAGGTAGCTTTCTGCCTCTGTAGTCAATGCAACTACTTCTGAGGGCCTGGCAGCAGCCAGGGTGAAGGGGAATTCAGTTTCCATGACTCATCCATTCCTGGGCTGCTGTGGAGACAGCCAGCAAGTAGGCAATCTGTGGCAATTGTCATGAGGAGCTGGTGATGTGGATGCTCAGGCCATCAGCATATTTCACAAGAGCCATTCAAAGGCCCTTCCTCTTCAAGAAAACAGGACAAGAATCTGTCTCTAAACTTGAAAAACTCCACATGTATTTCTTATCAACCCCCTGTCCCAACCACCTTTCACTCTGTCATTTATTTAAAAGGGTTTTTTTCATATTTTTAGCTATATTAGGAGGGTAAATGAACCAAACCAATAACAGAAATACAGCAGGGCCAGGTAAGTGTCAAGGATGCATACATCAGCCAGAGAAAGAGCAAGTGTGCTTCAAAGGAGGAATATTTTAGAGAGTATTGTAGGATAACCATTTTAAAATTATTCCATCTTCTAATAAAGTCTTTCTGTAAGCGATCCCCCTATGGCACATAGTGTTCTCAGTGTTCCTTAAAGCTCATAAAGACCAAGAAATAAGTTCAACAAAATAGAGAACAACAGTATGCCTGAAAAAACCACTTTAAGCTCCCTGCTTGTTCTGAGAGGCTTCCCACAGTTCCATGACACAGCTGGATTTATCTAACACCCCATCTGAAGGACAAGTTTTATTTCCACCAGACACCTTTCCAGCCCTTCCCTTGAGCCAGGCCCTCACTGAGTCAGTAAAAGACATTCCCTTGCTTTTTTCTTTTGTTGGGTAGTTTTCAGTCCTTTGGCAGAAGAGAAGATTCATAGCAGTTTAAAGGGCCAAATATTCAGAGAATCTTCCTTGAAGTTCCAGCTTTGCTTTGGGGGCGGGGGGGCTGGGAGACACCTTTGATAAGTTTTAGCTAACTTGTATTCAGGAGCATGAAAAAAGCAGACATATGCCAGGCAATGCCCATGTAAGCACCCTCACCCTGCTGCATACTGTGACAATAACAAAACTTTACACATATTGCTGAAGTAGCTCGCATTTGTAATCTGCTGGTTAGTCATACTGTCCCCACCACTGCTGGAGATAGGCAGGCCTGATGGGAGGGTAAGAAACCAGCAGTTTATGAGTGCAACCAGAGCACCATGAGGATGCAATTACTCTCCTGCAAGGCAGAGGCCTCTTTTACAAGCCAGTTCCCATCTGTATCCCAGGTGGTCGCCTGCCTGCAGCTCTTCAGATCAGCACTACTCCTGCTCCCTGCACTGCCTGTTCTGGACGCCCAGGGCAGGGGGAGAGGCATCCACCAGATACATCAGCTTGAACCAGTCATTTCAGCAATTCTTTTAGGGGATTAACTTCGTTCTGGCAGATACACAGAGAGTACCAGGGGTACTGCACAGGTCCTGGTGTTCAGAGTCCCTGTGCCTTCTCTCTTTCCCATGTGGGCAGAGGAAATGTGGCATCAGCAGAGAGCATGGTAGCTCCCAACTCCCACCCGAACTCCACAGCTTACGCTCTCCAGTTCCCCAAATCCATGCAATGGATGCAGACACCTCAAAACATTCCAGAGCATAGTGTGGAGTCAGGGAGGCAGGGAAGGTTTGCTCCCCCCATCCAGGGTCACAACAACATAGCCTGCCCATCATGCCATGCATCGCTCCAGGGAGGTGGGTGCTGAGTTTGAATAGGGGCTGTAAAAGGACACTTAGCATCCATGTGCTGGATGGCTCTCTTCTTGTTGCTATGAATGCATTCAGCATTTAAATCCAGCTTCATTTCCCTCTGAAAGCTTGCATTGCAATTAAAAAAAACACACAAACACTAAATAGATTTTTAAGATCAATTTTGTAGTTCAGCAAACTCCAAGCAGGAGTAGGCTCACTTATGCTAGGTGCTGTGCAAATACAAAGGCAGTTCCCGAAAGAATATGGCCCCATATGATTGTCTTTTGTCCCAGACATAAAGCAACAGCTCCGAAAGGCTGCTAATCTTTTTCCATGGTGCTATCCAGGTCTGAAATAAGTGGGGTGTGGTAATTCTATGCTGACGTAAATGAGAAAAGGTGTTTTGAAGAACCCAGGACAGGGAGAGCAAATTAAAACCAGAGCAGTCTGGTGAATATTACACAAGAAAAGCTTACTCTGTTTTCTGTTTCTTATTTTTTTGACTGCCGAAATTCCCCTCATCTTAAACAAGAGCAAGAAGGCCAGGAGGCCAGAGACAGGATGATTTGCCGTGGTGAACTAGCAGTAACCAAACAAGGAGATTGGCAATGTGACTGAACCAGCTATCCCAAAGTTTAGCAACTGAAGATTCAGAACTCCAACTGGATCAACAGCTGGCCCCTCTCTGATGTAGGATGAACCCAAATCCCACAGTTACATTCAACTGTATCTGGGTCAGCGGGGAATGGGCTCTGTACCAAAACACAAGTAAAACCAATCGTCTCCTCCAGGCAGTGACAGTGTTTTTGTCTGGGCTGTTTTCCCCTCTCACAAATCTACAGAAAGCTGTGGAACAGACTTTTTCCGTGTGCAGAAGACAAAAGCTTCCTCTGCTTGCTGCATTTGTTCGCTTAATAGTATGACAGTCTGTGAGAAACACTCTGAAAAAGATGCTTGGGGTTGATTTTTCTATTTCTCTTCCTCTAGCAAAGTGCCTGCAAGTTCAGTACAAAGAGATCAACAGAGTCAAGCACAGCTTGTAGCCTAGGTACACACTTCAGCCTTTGCTCTAAACTACTGAGGTTTTGAATGATGTCAGTCTGGTCTCCTGAGGGCTGCTGTTGTCATCAGATGGAGAGGCTGATAAGGCACGTTATGATGAGGCATGCCGTTGGGTAAACCATAGTATCGTGCATGAAGTAGCCAAGAAAGCGGCACATTTCCTAGTACAGTGCCTTGATAAAGCTCTCACTACTTCATAGGTATTTCCACCACACTGTCCTCTATGTTCAGCACGCAACAGATGATTGCTGAAAACCTGAAAGGCCAAACAGCACCAGGGTTCGAAAAAACAGTTCTTCTATCAAAAACAGGTTTGTTTGGGACTTCTTGTTTCTTTTCCTGATCTCAATTTCACTCTCTTTTTTCTTTTTTTTTTAACTTTTATTTAACCTTTTAGAAAGTGGGTAAAAGCAGGACCCAAAACAGCTGTTCAGAGCTGGACAAAGTAAAGCCAGTTTCTGAAGCACCTTTTTTCTCCTGGTCTCTCATCTAGTACTCCCCCACCGCATTTGAGAAGCACCTGAAATCTCTCACAGCCTGTGAGCTAGGGCCACGTGGCTGGATTTGAAGGCTCCAGCCCCCACCAACACTTGTTTCCACACTGCTCAGATGCTCAGCCCTGAATTGTGGTTTCTTTCTCCCTTCCTGATTTGCTTTATATTGAATATTCTGACTTGTTCTACTATCAGACTAAATGATAACAGCTCAGGACCAGTTCTGTGTGTCAGAGAGCACTGAAAAGGAATTTGTACATTGCCTTTACTTGAAGCTGGGCGGGAGTTTGCTTTTTACTTTTTTAGCCTTCATGTTTCTTGTTTACATTTTGTATTTCACTTACACTGAGAAGGGGAACAAGCTGGGTCCCTAGTCATCCCTTGTTGCCAGCCACGGGAAAGAGTCATGGCTGTCCTAATCCTACCAGTGGGACCACACGTAATAGACGTGTAAAAACTGAAATAATCCACCCTTCTGCCAGCTCTGGCCTTTTCAGTTAATCTCTGTGTATCAGAAAAAGGGAAATAATATACTCTTTCAAAAATCCTAATTATACAATTTATCATTTGGAACCCCCACTGTCTGCCCATTTTTAATGAACTAAATAAATCCCCTAGTTCCCAGTGGGGAAGCATAGTGCCTGTTGTTTCAACATGGCAGCAAAATCCTGACCTGGCAAAGTCATGATCTGCACTGTCTGTGAGAGCCATGAAAGCTCGTGGTCTTAGCAGTGAGGAGGAGAGGTCAGGTAGCAGGGTGCTTACAGCAATGCAAGGGCAATAGTTTTTTCCTATCCCCCGAAGGAGAGGATCTCAGCATACCCTTTGAACGTATTCAGGCCTTTTAGAAAGTAACTCATTTTGAGTTTTTTAGCACATGAAGGATATGAGCTCCTAGCCCTGCAAAGGACAGAGGCAAAGTCAGAGGAGGGCACCTCATGGGAGCAGAGCGCCTCGTTTCAGCAGGCTGGAGGAGCTTGGTGGACTTCCAGCTTGTCTCCTAGTATGGTCCCACCGGTTTCTGACAGTAGAGCTGGCAACCCACAGAAGCAGGAGACAAGTGGCTTGTCTACATTTTGGGGGAAATTTAAATCCTTTGGACTAACCGGTGGGAGAGACACCACACATCTTGCTGTTTCATCTCTCCCTCGAGGCACGTGCAGGCAGGGATGCCCCCAGATAGCGAGCATCATGTTACAGCCCTCAGATCAGGCAGTGAGTGCTAAACACGGTAGGTGGAGAGCAGGGCTGCAGGCAGGAGGAGGAAGCACAACTAGGAAGCGAAACAAGCATTTGATCCTCGTTTGCCAGCAGCCCACTCCCGCCGCATGCTGTTTAGGCTAGAAGGGGCAGCATTCACTCTGCCCCCCACCACCTCCACTTCCAGAACTCCCTCGGTGGCATGGTGACCATGGCAGGCTGCCTACTCTCCTCTGCTGGAGCCAGCAACAAGCATGGTGGACCTTTTCTCTCCCACGTGAAGCCGGCAGCCTCCCACCAAGGGCTTTCCCCACACAGAGGCTGCCCGCAGCAGCACTGCCCGCTCTAAACATTGCTGCCTGACACACCTTTTGAAGCCCATCTCATGTTCCCTGTTGCCCGCAGTGCTACAGAGAAAGTGTTGAGTGCACTTTGTATCTGAACTAAACCAAAAACTCCATGTCATGCCCACTGACTTTGCCTGCCTATGTCTGACACCCTCCTCTGCTCAATTTCCTGGGGTGCTCAAAGCTTAATTTCTTGTGGGACACAGTGTTATGGTCTTATCAGCTCAAGTGGTTTTCACTGCTAATCACGTTCCTCTCGATGACATAGTCATACACTAAATAAGAAAAAAATAGCAGAAGATAAAGTTGACCTACTAAGCATGCAGTGGGTCAACCACCTTCTTACACCAATTTTGATAAGGCCTTTTACAAAGATTGTTGGAGGAAATAAATAGCATGACCCAAAGGGTGAAGTTTTTTATGGACAATAAACCAGTGACATGATAGGAAACAGCATTACAGGTTACCCCTCCCTCTTGGAGTCAGGAGTGAGAAGGACCCAAGAATCTGTACCGTATCATCCAACTCACTGACAGAAATAAAATGCAGGTACTATCACTGGAAAAGTGTCTATCTGTTATTGCTGGTTGTGCAGCTCATCTACTCCTTATGGTATTTAGATTCATAGTTTCTGATTTTAGCAGCTAAAATAAGACTTTATTGTTTTTTTTTTCCTTTGGATACATTGGGTACCTACTCTCTCCTCTTTCTTCACCACTATTGGAAACCAGATTCTTATTCCTGAAATCTTAACGCACGTCAAGAGCAATTCATAAAACCAGCCAGCCTGCCTTTCATCTTCCAGATGAGACAGATGTTAGAAACAATGTTTTACTTGCATGTAATCCAGAGGTGATCCAACATCCCTGAAAAAGGATCATCTCTGCTTTGTCAAGGAGCCTCCTTTACAGGGCAGAACTTGACTCTAAAATATTACTGACGAGGTGGGTGCTAGTGAGGTTGCTGGATGATTTAGTTGGTTTAAATAACTTGACAGAATTATTCAAAACAGTGAAGCAGCACACAGTGAAAGGCTTGTTGTACTTTTATATACTGATCAACGCTAGGAAACCAAGCAAGCCGGCTCCTCATACAAAAGGGAGATGAAAATTCGTGACAAATAAGAAGGGATCATTTCTTTTCCCACTGTATGTTTGCTCATTGGAAATGAGCTGACTAGGAGGTCACAGGGATGAAATCTACAGCTGAATTTTTTTAAGGCTGGATAGTCTTATGACCACTGTTAAGCGCTGAAATTTATGTAAACCATGATAATGATAAGTGGAAACATATCAAAAGTTTTAAAGCTTATGTTCCCTGGGGACAGGGATGAGTGTCTCTCCTTCAGCAAGAAAAACTGAGGGGCTGGAGCACAGCTTCCTCTGAGCAGCCAGGTGGGGGCCCCAGGCTGCTCCAGCCTGATAGTGGGGTGACTGTCCAAGGATTCTGGGTGCCATGGATCACAACGCTAATATCAGAGCTAGATATTATGCATGCACGCATATTCATACATGCAACCCAGTGGGGATAAACTCCCAAGAATCTGTCACCCACCACCGTCAGGCTGTGTGGGGGGATCCAGGATACCCCACAATAATGGGGCAGGACCCTAGCTGTGACAAGAGGTTAAACTCTGTATCCGATCATATTCGTAACAGCAACAATACAATCTGAGATAGTGCCTTTCTCCCGTCTTCATCACAGATTAGGCCAGGAAGGCTGAATTGGCCTCCACAAGAACCAGAGGCAGGACAGCATCAGTGAGAGAAAAATCAGGCTGAAAATGGAAGTCCGGGGTGAGTTTTGGACATCTGATTCCTGAGCAGGCATGGGAAGAGAGGAGTGGAAAGGTTTGGAAAAGTAGATCCCCTGGAAACGGGCTGGGGAAGGGTGCAACTGGTAGGAAAGCTGAAAGGTGGAAGAACACGTGCCATTCTGCAGGGGCTTCACCTGGAAGTTGGGCTCCAGTCTTGTTAACCAAAGGGGGTGGGACACAAAGTTAATAGCCACAAATCTCTGTAGGAGATATTCAGTTCAAGCATTAGCTATGCATAGAGAGGTTAAAATAGTCTGAGTGTTGAAACTCCCTGACAAGGGAATGCCATGGCCACATCGGCTCTGGAGATGGTCAAGGCTATCACTACACAACATTCTGTGCCTGAGAGGTGGTTTGGGGATAATGAGATCAGGCCTGTCATAGTTAAGAGTGAAGGTCTGGATGACTCACTAGGAGTCCCTGCCAACCTGGATGATGCATTGATAACCCCATGGGCTGCCTGTCTCTGGCCTCCATCACAAGACCGCTGGCCTCCCCCAGCTGTCTGCCCTCAAGTTCTTACAAACTGCTCGCTTTTCAAACAAACTTTCAAATGTTTCAAAAACATCTCCAGTTCTGTTTTCATCCACACTGAAAGTGTTTTTTCTGGTCAGAAAAGTGCTGGAAGAAGGAAAATATTTTGGTCAGCAGATTCAGTCTATGAACCCAAAGCCACTTTACCTAAACTTAGAGGAAAATTATCTTCTGCAGCTCCTCTAGCTCTTTCAGCTAGGCACCCTCAAGAAGGGGTCAGGTTTGCTCTCAGGTTTTCAATCCACTGATAAATTTGTAAGTCTAAGCATGGGGAAAATGGGGATATTTTTAAACTCAGTATAGAAGATCTGATACTGTGAGAAAATAAACAGGGAGCCTGCTTGCACATCTTCAGTGCTGCCCCTTTTCCAAGCAAAAGTGCACATTTTACACTCGGATGTTGGCTTTGAACAAAACCCTTCTTCATCTCTTGTGACTGTAACTTCTCCAGAGCTGTGTAACAGAGTGTATTCTCTCTATGTAGCTGTAATCAAGATAAATCACGATGGGTCCCACGTAAGAGTGCTCAAGAAATCTCCTTACAGCAAACATCACAAGAGCTTCAAGAAATAACTTCACTGATGTTTGTTCCATATTGCTTAATGTCTCCTTAGGGGCCATGGCTACCATCCCAAACAACATTTCTATGGCTTGTGTGGCTACATCCTTTTCCTGTGAATCAACGTTGGCATCTGCTCATCCAGAGTATTCAGGAGAAATATTTGTTGTTGCCTGGAGACTAAGACAAGAGAAAAAGTATCAGGAGTCCTAAATTATTTTTGCAGCTCTTTTTCTGATACTGTGCTGGACAATCCCCTTCACTTAGCAGTTCTATATCTAACAGGGTTTTAAAACCCGTGGAATAGGTACAGTTTTATTTGCCAAGTGCCTGAAGTGCCTGTAAAGTTCTCTCAGGCTCACATGTGAAAGGCATCATGTGGAAGGACAAAGTGGGTCTACTACACAGGCCAAGCAGACTCCATCCGTCTTTGTCAGCATTGTCATTGCTCACACTTTCTGTTCTCTCTGGGAGGGAGATAACCCCACGGAGACAGAATGACTCCACTGAAAAACGTCCAACTGCCTCATTCACCGACCGGTGGCCCGGTACCACCAGAGGTACTGCAAACATAACATACCATACCTATGGCATTGTCTCCACCCAGCCAGTGTGGTAGGACTTCAAAAACACAGAGAAATGCCGAACTCCAAAATGTTTCCACTGATTCCAGTTGTTAAAACCTTTCACATCACACTAACAACTGCTCCCATATGTGGGGGATGAGGAAACTTCCTTCCAACCAGAGGTGCAAGAAAACTCGAGCGAGCAGTCATGTGCTCCACACAGACTTAAAACCCACAGGATCCTGCAATGTAATGATTAAGTTAATGTGGTGGGGATAGTGGGAGGACATAAAATGAAACTATGAAAAGAAATTAATTTGCAGCTGGAGCCCAGGCTGGGAGAACTCTAGGCCTCTGTTTGCTCAGAAAACAGCAGCTTTGACCAAAATATGGTCAAAAAGAAGAGGTTAAGGCAGTGGTAGTAAAAAAAAAAAAAACAGCAGAAGTTAAGCAAAGCCTCTCTGGAAATTAAGATGTGGAATGCAAAATATTTGCAGTATAATAAACCCAGGCGAGCCCATAAAGCAGCACCAGCCAAAAGGAGCTCTGTTCTGCCTACAAGGAAACCCGAACCGGAGTCACGCCTGGCAGCAGCCGCCCTGCAGCCCTGCTTCCTCCCACCTCACTGCAGCACTGTCTTGCTCGCTGCCCCTCAGCTATGTTTAACGCAGCGTCTGTTTCCACTCTAACCCCTTCACTTTGGAGGGAGAGGATATAAATCAGCTGCCCACAGGGCTTAGTCACAGTAGGTACTGGTTTAGGGTGTCTTAGAGGAGCTCTTTTTTTTTTTTCCCCCGCTGGAAGTATTCTAGGGAATAAGCATCGGCTTTGTGAGGAACAGTTATTGCTCAACAGGCCAGAGATTCTCCAAACAGAGGACATTTTACATCACCACACAGTCATCTTCTAGCATTTTGGGCTGAACTCTGCCTGAAGCGCAAGGGCTGTTCCATGAGTTCCCAGCAGACACTTGCAGCAACCCTGCTGAGCCAGTCTCGCCATCCCTCCCAGTGTTCTCAGACCCAGAGAGACCCTTGCAACAGGCGTCATCCCTTCCTCCAGCTGAACTCTTTCCCAACACTAATTTTGCTTTTTTCCTCATGTTTGTAGCTGGCTCATACCCCTCAAACCGCTTCTGCTACGGTTCCTCTTGACCCCTCTTCTGTGTGGCCCAAGTAAGGAAGGCACCATTCATCACTCTTAATTTTTTTGCTTGTTTTCACTTCACTCATCACACTTTTGCCGGTCACCAGAGCACCTGGTCACTCATCACACCATTTCCCTGCAGCAGAACTGCCTCCTCCTCCCCACTGCGGGGTATAAGACCACACATCTTGATGTTATGTAGGGTATGTGGAGCCTCCCTCAAGCACAAGCCCCTCTCTCCCTCCCAGGCAGGTACTGGAGTTTTGTCAGTGCCACACTTTTACACGTCTGCAGTCTCCACCCCCTGCATCACCTCCAGCACTGGAGCCAGGAGCCGCTTTGCTCACACACTGACCGTTGGACCTTCTCCCAAAGCCTCTTTCTCAGGACTCAAGCACATGCTAGCTTTCCCCAACACAGGCCGCAGAAATTGCAGCAATTAGCAAGTGCAAAGGGCATGCTGTGGTTTTCACATTTATTACTGCATCTTAATACTCATTCATACCCTTGGGCATAGTCATCAGATAGTAACCAGCAGGCTACATTATCCAGATCTTCCTCCCAGTGCTGCTGCTGCTGCTGAGCCCCACGGGAGAAACTCAGATCATTAGCCTTCATGCATCCAAACACCATAAGTTAAGAAGTCTTCAGACTTGGACAGCATGGCTTTTCTCTCACTCTTGCTATCCCCATGCTGTGTAATCTTGATCTCTAGCTCTGCCTCGCTCCCAGTCTCTAATGGTGACCCTGTCATTACCTGCCCCACAACCACCTCCCCACTGCTGTTCAAGGCCTGGCAGAGCCTAGTCTTCCCTACGTGATTTGCAAGAGCAGCTCCAAGCCCCATTCACAGGCCATTGCCCTCCCTGTGCAGGAACCATACAGACCGAAAATCCGAGTCAGCTTGTAATAATTCTCCAGGCATATTTCTACTGTTCTCCACTTCTCCAAGTTCTTTCTCTCTTTGCCTCCCAGTTTAATGACTATGCTGATAAAGCAAATTTTGGATCAGGAACTTGCAGCATTTCAGGGTCCTTCTTAAAAGGTATTTTTTTGTTACTTGCAATCTGGCACACCATCCCTATGTACAAATGATGCTAAGCACGGGTTGGCCAAAACTGGACAGTAGAGTTCCCAACTGCCTTTAAAATCAACAGCAGCAACAACAAAGGAAGCCTATTTGACTTTGCAGCACTCACCTATAGAGAAGTCCAGGAAATGAGGTAGCTTCTGTTTCTACAGCCCCCAATTGTATAACTGAAGATGTTTTGGTACAAAAGCCACACCTAGCCCATAGCGAGTGAGTAGCCAGTACAGCTGTTGGGACACCTACAGCTGTTGTAGGAATTACGTTACTCCTTGCTGAGAGGAGCTGACACAGCCAGCCATACACACTGGCTGCAATTTCCAAAGAGAGCTAAACCTGTTGAAGGTGGCTGGCACTAGATTCACCTGACTTTGAAGCCAAAAAAATGTGAAAGCTAATGCCTGCAGCCCAGAGGCATGGACCTGCTCTTCTTACACGGAGTCCACAGCAACCATCCATGATTATAGCAAAAAGTATGTGAGGAGCAGCAAGAGCCAGCTTAGGTGCCCCCCTGTCCCATTGTAAGAGCTGTAAGTGCAACATGTAAAGCACACCAAGGCACACTTTGCCGTGCCACCCTACATGGGATGACAGGTATCTTGTCCCTGAGGGTGCTTCTCTCTGCCATGGCACACTGGGCATGTCAGGAGCAACTGTGCCAGTGCACAGGCCAGCTCTTTCTTCCTGGCCAGCCTAAGAGTCCCGTTTACTAAATGTATTAGCACAGAGGAGCCCTCAAGTAAGTGTAAGGTTATGTCTCAAAACCATCATGCCAGGAAAGGCTATTTACCTTTCTGAGCCTTGACTGTGTTATTCCCAACCTTGCCAAACTGTCAGGGGACACAAATGCTAATGCTATGAGAAATAATACGGACAACTTACCCATGGTAAAGCCAAGGGAGAAGTCTCTCTAGACTAGCTGCTGCCATATACCCAAGCCACAGTGAATGCTAATAGTATCAGATCAGGCAAATCCCTGCATTGCTGGAGGCTCTTACGTGCTCGCTCTCTGTCTCTCTCTCAAAAACTATTACAGAAAGTAAACTTCTGATGCTGCCTGTTCTACTTTTCTCTATCCCATGTCACCTAGCTCAAGGTTAGTTTCAAAAAGCAAAACACTGAGTGACAGAGCATTTGTCAATAATGAACTTACAGGAGAAAAATGTTGATGGCTTCCCAGAACCAGTGCACTAGAAGGACGAGGAAAGTACCATGAGCAAAGACTTAACTTTCAGCACAGCTTTCTAGTTTGTCATACCAATGGCACTGTGCATTCATCAACTATAACTGGCAAAAGACTGCTTGTTTGAAAAGCTGCACTGGAAGTCCATAGAGGAAGCAAGCAGCTTCACACTCCACGTGCGTGCTCTGTGATGGGCTCTGGATCCTCTCCAGATCAGATATGCCTTGTTCGTCAGGGGTCTCTTCTCTCAGGGATCAGCATGCAAACAGCACTGTGTGCTAGTTACATCAGCATCTGCTGAGCAATCTACTCATACAGCTTTTGGAGCATTCACGGGAACCAGGTTCTACCAGCCATGCTCCTCTTCCACCATCTTTCCTCCACCTAGCTCTTTATTGCCAGACCACACAAGAAAGCATGTTACACAAAGCCAACAGCAGGGAAGGTACGCTGGTGTGAGCCTTAAGGCATCCCGCAGTTTTTCTTTGGCAGGAACTTTTCCAATATGGGTTAGGAAATGTCTTTCTTGAACATAGAGGCATGTCAAGACAGCAGAAGGATCACTGGCTCAGCAGCAATATTCCACCCCTGATCTGGAAGAGCGCTGGATCAGTTTCAAATGAGAAGCAGGACTAAGCTTGCTCCAGAGGAGAGCTCAAAGGTAAAAACACAAGACACCATGAGCAGCACTGGCAAACAAGTGTCCCAAAACAAAAGTACTGGCTTTGTAAATTTCTGGGGTTGCTGACTGATTCTTTTAAGAGGTACAAGGGCTTGAAAGCGATAGCAGGGTGATCTGACTTTACATAGAGACTTTGCTCAGGGTCCATGTGTCTCTCCCACGTACAACACCAAACGGCCACTCCATGAAGTGCAGCAGTAGCGCTAAGAAACCAGCCCCGAGGTTCAGGGAAATCTGTACCACTTCAACCTCACTCAAACCATGCACAGGCTGTCCTTGAGGGGGAAGGAAGGAGCTGTGCAGGAACATGGGGTACACAAGGAACAATAGGCAATCTAAGGTTTAAGCTACACTAATCAGAAAGAAGTTTGCAGGAACACACTGAAAGACTGAAGATTGGAGGACTCCCTAAGAGACAGAGGGTTAGAGGCCTCTACAGTAGGTGACATCAGATATTTGCTGCCATTGATCTGTGCACCCACACACTTGCAGGGTTGAGGTACTGAATTGGTGAGGAATGATGGATGCCTGAGCACATAGTGACCCTGCACCTCAAGAGTCAAGAGGAGGGAAGTATCTACTTTTGAGTGGCTGTCTAAAACCAGCCCCAGATTTTGCAAGTAAAACCAGCTCCACTGTCAGTTTCTTGAAAAAAAATTGGGGTTTATTGATTTAAACTGCAAACAGTTGTTACAAAAGAGATTCTCTTTTAAATAAACTCACACAGAGGAAGAAAAAGCAATGTAGTGAACAGTAACAGGGGAAAAAAAATATTACATTCATTATTCTCTTTGTGCCAGTCCCGTTCACCTTGGCAAGGAAATCTCCAAACTTGAAATACAGAAATGCAAAGACAAACTGTATTTGGAATGTCTTCAGATAGGCACTTTTGAGCCCAAGGCTTTTCTCCTTGAAGAAAAGGAAGAAGGAAGAGGAAGAAAAAGGTCTTCCTTCCACACCGTCTCGCAACAGAGCTCAGGTATGTACATTCTAAAGCCCAGGTAGGCAAGACCCAGGGGAGGGGAAGAGAAGAGGAAAGGCAAAGAAGCACATTAACTCAATTTGCAGTCCAACACAAAAAAACAGGGAGGGAATTCTAAAATAAATAATCCAAACACAGTTTTTGCATTTTTTTAAATTAATTTTTCATTTTTTAAAATAAAATAACCAAAAAAGTGTAAAGTTACAAAAATGTCATTGTAGTATAATATATTAAACTGTGGGGAAAAAAAAAGGAAAAAAGACACTTCACAATCTTAAGATTAATATGGAAGATCATAATTTAAACATAAAAGAATATATTCTATGGATTCATCATCCCGATAAATATGAACAAAATTAACAAAAAAGCATAGGTTTCGGCAATAAATACGTTTTGATAAGTTAAATAAGCTTTTTTATATTGTTGTGCAGTGACAAGCAAAATTTGCTCTCCAATTTCTGAAAAGTTATACAAAATTAAAAACCCAGGAAACAAAATAATAAAAAGCTTGGCGTGAGTGCTCTAAGATAGGTCTAAAGTACTCTAGAGCAAAACCATTAAAGCTATGTCTACTGGAACTTTGTTTACACGAACTTGTGTGTGTGTGGAATGACTTCCGTCGGCCCCACCCCCTCTCTGTCTTTGTTTTAAGATGTCACATGAATACATGGGGAACTTTTAGCACCAAAATCAAGTCTCTCATAGTCCACCTTGGCTTTTGTTTTTTTTTCTCTTCTTTTTGTTTTCCTCCTCCCAGTCAAAGTCCCACTCATGTTACAATCTTTGTTCTCAGGTTTTTCTTCCTGCAGACCTGAGTGGATCCAGGCAAGATTAGTCTTTTAAGGGGAGGGGGAGAAGGACTACTGGATGTTAACACTTGCCCACGTGCCTGCAGCCTAAGCAGAAACTGGCCAGTCAGGAAAGGACTGGGAGAGGGCGATGCAGTACATGGCCAGGGGAGGGAGCTGGATCTGGACATTCCTGCACACCTGGAAGTGCACAGAGCTGCTGGTGCCCTCTGCAGCTGGAGAGGTAATACAGTCACAGTGAAAATGTTAAAGGCACTAAAATTTTGTAAACGTTATTGCTTTTCATCGTAATTTGGCACTTACGGTTTAAGCCAGTGGGTCTACAGCAGGCAGGTGGACATGTTAATATCCAGCTCGGACTAGTGGGGACAGGGCAAGGGGAGTTCAGCTTAACATCGTAATACAGTGGGGAGGAGCAAGAGGAAACCCCAATTAGTCATCAGAGATGGAGAGTCTGCTGAAGATGGGAAGACGTCTTGAGGTGTCCAGGATAGGGGAATCTGAGCCGCTGTGGCTGCTGCTGGAGCTGCTCAGATAACCCTCCTGGTCTGAGAGGGAGTCCTGAGGACTGGGTGGTGAGTCAAACATGTTGGGGGACTCAGACATGGGCCTGAACAAGAAGGTGGTGGGGGAGCTCCCACTGGGCACCTGCACCCCCATGCTGGGGGCAAAGAGACTGACCAGCTCCTGGCTGGAAAAGGTGAAGGGATTGCTGGCACAGTCAGGCAAGGTGGGGGAACCCAGCAGGTCGTCAGCACTCAGCATGGGCGGTGGGGTGATGGATGTGGGGCTGTCCAGCAGCCCGCTGGCAGCAGTGCTGGGGAAGCCGGCAAAGCTGAAACTGTGCTGCAGGCGGGGTCTGTCGGCGACAGTGGGCTCCCGGCTCCCCGCCACGGCCCGGCGCTCTTCCGCGTTGTGGATGAAGTGGCAGCGCGGCCCGTAGGGGCAGAAGCCGATGGTGTGGAAAGTGCGGCACAGCTCGGTCTTGTACTTGGGGTGGCGGGTGAGGCTCCGCAGCTCGTGGATGCCGTGGGCGAACTGGCACTTGTCGCCGTACTTGCAGGCGCCGTTCTCCTCGAAGGGGCGGCACAGCTCTGTCTTGTAGCGGCTGGAGTTGACCTGTCCCCCGGGCTGCTTCTGCTGCAGCAGGCGCTCGCCGCCCTCAGAGAAGGAGCGGTCGCGAAAGCGGCTCTCCCGGGGCCCCAGCATGGGAGCCGACTCCCCTTTCAGGGTGCCGAGGAGCTGGTTCTGGTGGAACTTGGCGGCGTTAGGCAGGGTGACGGAGTGCCGCCTAGGGAACCCCGCGCCGGTCGGGGTGCCCACCGCCTTCCTGTCCAGCAGGCACCCGCCCACGCCCGAGGCGTTATAGTTCAGCATCTTGTTGCTCTGCAGGGAGAAAGCAAGGGCCGGTCAGCGACACCGCCTCCCAGGGCGTCCCCCGCGGCCCCGGGAACCTCGGGCAGCACCGAGGGGCGCGGCAAGGCACAAGCGCCTCCCGCCGCCGGGCAGCGCCAGCCCCTGCCCCCTCCCCGCAGCAGCCTCTACCTCGGCGCCTTTCGCTGCCCGCCCCCCGCGCAGCCCTCGAATGAGGCAAAGCGACGGCAGGGGAGCCGCTCGCAGCTCGAGCCCGACTCTTGCCCGGGAAAGCCCCGCGGGGGGCGGCAGAGAGCGGGAAGCTCGGCGCACCCGCCCTAGCAGCCCCCCGCGACGGGTCCCGCCCAATCCCGCTCTCCTCTAGGGCGAGGGGCGGCCGAGCCCCGCTGGGAGATAGCACGCCCGGTCCCACCGCCTCCCGCCCGGCCGAGCTGCGCCCGCGGGGCGGCGGCAGGACCCGCCCCCCCGCGCGACGCCGCGGAGCTGCTCAGCCCACCCCGTCGGGGCGCAGGGCGGCACCCCCTTCCCCTCCGCCGCGACTGGAGCGCCGGCAGCACCGGAGCGCGGGACGGCGCGGCAGCGCTCGCCCCAGCCCTGCGCCAAATTCACTCCCGAGAAGAAAACAGGGCGGGTGAGGGGAAGGAAGGAACCCCAGAAAGACCAAAACACAACAAAACCACGAACGCCGGTGAAGCCGGAGAGCCCCGAGAGGCTGAGGAGCCGCCCTTACCTTGCACAGAACTTCGCTGAGGTCGAAGATGGTAGTGGGCGACACCAGCGCCGCAGACATCTTCGTGGCGGGAGGGCAGCGGCGCGCGGACACGGGAGTCACGGCGTGGGTCGGGCTCAGCCTCCAGCGCCCCGGCTCGCAGCCTCCGCCCCGCCGCCGCCCGCGCCGCCGCTTCCAGCGCGCCCCGAGAAAGCTGAACTTATAAAGTTTCGGAGTTGGCCCGGGAGGCGGGGCCGGCGGCAGGGAGGAAGGGGAGGAGGGGGGAGGAGGGCAGGGTGATTGACACCGCGATTGAATCACCCGGGCGGGCGGGGCCGGGCCGGGGAAACTTTCGGGAGAAAGAACGCAGAGGGGGAGGAAAAAAACAGAGGGGGAGGAAAAAAACAGAGGGGAAGGGGGGAAAGAAAGGGGAGGGGTTGGATGTGTGCGTGTGTTTGCGCGCGCGTGTTTGCCTGTGTGCGTGTGTTTGCGCGCGCGTGTCCCTGTGTGCGTGTTTGCGCGCGTGTTTGCGTGTAGCCTTGGCCGCTTTCTCCCGCGCCGGAGGCGGGAGTTGTGCCCGCGCGCGCTGTGTCCGCGCGGGGCCGCTCGCGGAGCGGGGTGGGATCAGCGCCCGCGCGGACGGCCTCGCGCCCCCCTCCTCCCCGCACTGGAACGCAAGCGGTGCGCTCCGCGGGATTTGCGCAGGGTGTAACGCACCCGGCCCCGGCCCGCCCGCTGTGGGTTCCACCGGGCCGGCCCGCGCGCTTGCGCAGATTGAGTGTTGGCTCGCGTCGCCGCCACCCTCATCCCCTCGAGCCTTGCGCTTCCTTACCAACTTCTATTGCAGGCGGGCGGGCTGTGCAAGCACGCATCCGCGTTAATTTAAATTGTGAAGATACGGGTTTGCCCTTTGAAAGTGTGTTTGATAACTTCTGCCTTGGCTCCCCGTGGAGCCCCTGAACTCGGCATTGTAGAATTGTAAAACTGAAAAAAAAAACCCAAAGAAACAAAACCCCGTCTCTGGGCAAGTAATCTTTTCCAGATTTTGCTCGGCACAGCGTGGTTCATACTGACACTGATATGGCGGGAAGCAGCAGGGACGGCGGCAGTTTCTGTGTCCAAGGCTTGTCCATACCCACAAGACTCGGTGGAAAATCGGCTGCCCCGAACCCTCAGCCCCAGCTGAGGTGACTCACCCTGCTGTGCCTTCAGTCTGCGTTTCATCCAAGGCTGAGAAGTGGGATCTGGGCCCTGTGCAGGCAGCGAGGGGGGCCTGTTCCACTCCCCCACTCGGCTCCTGCTCTGTGCCCCGGCTTGACTGGGAGGAAAGGAACCCCTGCCTTGGGCAGCACAACCGACCCAAGCAGCTATCACACTGAAGAGTTCAATCGAATCATTCACTTCCTCTTCTGTTTGCTTTAGGGTTGCAGGATCTGGAATTTGAGCTGGTGGCTGATCTTTTCCCCCTCCTTCCGTCTCCAAGAACGGCCAAAAATAACCAACCCACAGAAGCACCCAGAGGCTCTGGCTATTCCATTTTTTTTTTACATATATATATTATTATTATTTACTTAAGGAGAGCAATCAGGTTCCTCGAATTTCCTTCTCTTTCTAGTTTCTTTTTTTTTTCCTGTTGCCTTGGCCAACTGTGAAGAGTAATCGGAGGAGAGACCAGCCTATTATTTTCTGCAGTTGTTTACTTGTTCTGTAGATGGTGCTTGTTCCCAGGGCTCTGAGCCTCTCTATAATTAAACCCAGTTTAATTGTTAGGTTAGAAACGTCATTTCGGGGACTTTCCAAGAGTTACTGAGAAAGCCAGCCGAGATAACTATTTCACTACTGAGTCGCTTCCAGCCCAGTTTTCACCCTGATTCCTCCCTGCTGGCCAGCCAAGGTGCGAGGCTGAGTGGAGACCTCTTTTTGAGAGAGCAGGGAGCCAAGGGCCAGCAGCCTTGCTGCCAGCACAGCAGCCTACCCCCACTGCTTTTTGCATTGTTTTCTTGTCCCGTGTGCATTTGTTTGGAAACTTGGGGTTTAAGGTTGCACATTTTGAGCAGTGAAGGCTGAAGCCGAGAACTAATTTTTTCCCAGTGATCTAGCTTGGCAAACCCTAACTCCACGGTGGTCTGCTTTGCATTGGCTGCGCACATGCTCAGATCAGGAATTTAGCAGCTCACCCCACCTCGTGGCTAAGTCAGAGCCGTCTTAGTCAGAGTGGGAATTTGTGTGGGCATGAATTCACACTGAGTGGAGGAATGAAAAAATCGGAGCCTTGCACCTCCCGCCAGAGCTGTGCCAGAACTTTGATAGATGCAAATTAATAAAGATAGGTAAATTAATAAATGAAAGTCAATTATTAAAGAAGATTACTGAAAAAGTGAATGAATGCAGTGCCATGCTCACTAGCCTTCTTGTGCAAGTCAATCCATCCAGGCTTAGCACATTCCAGATGGGATACTACAGCTTGGCCTGGGAAGAAGGAATAAATGTCCAGGACTTTCTGAGTCTTTCCCAAATCCATCCTCGGCGCAGGAGTAGTGTGTGGAGCATTCTTGTTCTCTGGTTCCAATGCAGGGAGATGCTAAACTTATCTCAAAATACAGAGGGATAAGATCCTTCATCAGACCTGTTCATACATTTAATGGATGAATTAAGAATCACTTTCCCAAATAAGTGCTGAAACAGGCCAGAGTGGCCAGAAAACACAGAAGAAGCAGGAGGCAGTGAATGGAATTGTAAAGGAGAGGAGGTTTAAGGGAGTGCTTTTCCCAGTCATCTATGTGTATAAAACTAGGCTTGTTGGCACATGATGCTGTGGAGGTCAAACGTATAAACAGGGTCAAAAAAGCAATTGGACAAATTTATGGAGGAAAAGTCCCTGGAGGCTCACTAAAGGCAAAGGCAGACCTCCATGGCATGTTGCTGGACAATACACAGCAAAAGTATCACTCTCTCATTCCCCCGTTTTTCCCCTTAAGCACAGGCTATTGGAGGTAAGAGGAAGGCCACAACAGACCTTTGATCCAACCCTGTTCAGTTACTTTTTCATAGTTAGGCCTCTGCTAAGGGCTGGAGAACAGTCTGAAAAGGAGGCTGCACTCCTTGTCTGGTTTAACTCCCTATCAGTGTAGTAAGGGGTTACTTCAAGCATGGAGTGTAAACTGAATCCAAGTGCCAGCTTTACCACAAATGTATTCGGTGGTGTTACAGCTCCCATAGTAACAAAAGAAGATTGCTGTGTTAGGACACCGTCACTTTTCTTCACCTGGAGCCATTTGGCAATGAGAAGCCTGCAGGTCTTCTTGGATCAGTTGCTGAGATACCAAGCAGGAACACGGGTGTAGGAAGTACCAAATTGTTGAAACTGGGGGGGGGGGGGAGGGGGGGGGAGGGGGAATGTGTGTGTTTGATTTGTTCCTCGTTTCCCTCCCTCTGCTCCTCAGTTTCCAAAGTTTCAAGCTAGGAAGGGAAAGTGCTTTCATCACAAGCAAGGTTCTCCCCTGTGAGTTTCAGATGAATTAGTCATTTTGCTCCCCTGCTTTCATGGGAAACTTCAGGTAAATAAAGGTGTCTTTTCTGCAGTCGTTCTCTGATGTAAGGAGGCTGGGGGCAAACCTCCTGCCTTTATTTCTGCTGGGGGCATAAAATGAGTTGAAGCTTTCTGCAGTCGCCTTTCTATTCATATCTTTTGGACCCGGTGTTATTTTTGTTGGCTGTGCCCCTGGAGGTAGACGTGTGGAAGTGCCTTTCTGCTGGCCTCTGCAAGCGGGTGTAGATGTTTCCGCTGTTCGCTGTTCCAGACACCTCTTCAAGCGCTGTGGCCTTTCAGGGAGTAGGCGGATGTCAGCATGGCCATTCCCTGCCTGTCCCTAACTTTTTAATCCTTCCTTTTATTTTGGCCTTGCACTCTTTCCATGGAACATCTCTGGGTTGCCACTGGGAGGTGTGAATGGCTTGGAATGGAAACCACAGCTTGTAGGTGCACCCTCTGACAGGCTTTTCTGGCACCTAAGGAAGCTCAGCCTCCACTGGCTCTCAAGCAAAAGGGATATTACCAGCTGCTCAGTGAGAAAACAAATTCACAGAGATACAGGAAAGTGTGTTAAGGCGGTGGGAAGCAACAGGAGTGAGATTCCTGGCAGCTCGGGTATGTAAACATTCATAAAATAGAGAGTGTGTGCATGTGTGTACTTTGTGGTGGCAGGAAACCCAAGAAGCTAGCTCCATTATTTTTGCTGGAACTGGTAGCAACAGTGCCAGACAAATACTATAAGCCCTTAATCCCCCTGACTTTACACCTGTGAATGACCTAAAGACCATCCAGGGTGAGCTAAATTATGGAATGTCTTTAGGAATTAGTAGTGGGGTTTGGGATCTGATTTGGTTGTTCATAAAGAGGATTTTCTGTTTCTTAGTAGCTCAGATGCTGGACTACCTCTGGTGGAAGTGAAGGGAGGGGGGAGACAGGAGGTGGAGGTAGTGTGTAACCTTTTTCTGAAAGTGTCGCATGGATGTGACTAGCCTGCCACAAACTTAGCACTAGTGGCACTGCCAAGGTACTGCAGTGGAAAAAGCAGAGGTGTCTTTTTAGCAGACACAGGGCAAGGAAATTGGCTGAACTTAATGGATATAAGTTATAATTTCCAGTGGAAATACTAATGCAATTAATATTTCCATATAGCAGGACATGCTGGTGTTTAGCTGGTGTTTGTCACAAATGCTCAAGTGGCTGGCCCAGTCACATCCTGGGGTCCATCTAGCTGCACCCAGACACATGCAGCCTGTGCTGGGCATGCGAGCAAGGCTGAGGCACAAACCAGTGTGGAAAATAATAGGTTTGAGGGGTAGGAGGAAAAGAGCGTTACCAGGACCAGCTGCTGCACAGTTGTGGAAAGCCAAGGTGCCTGAAAAGGAACCTCTACCCTCTACCCCTGGCCTGTGTGTGGGGCTGTCACTACACCCTGGCTTCCCAGCAGGGCACCCACCAGCCTGCCTAGGGTCTGCATACCCTGTCTAGATGTGGGGCACAGGGCTGGAAAGCCCAGCAGATCCCTCCCACAGCGTCCCAGACCTTCCTTCCACCACTCACTGCTGGCATCCACTGCCTCCTGCAGAGAAACCTCTCTCTTCTTACTGGGGTTTGCCTGTTCTTAGTGAAGTTGTAAACCCTTTGGTTTGCAAGGAGCAAGTCTCATCTGATCATTCGTCCCTGAGTGCAGCACAACTGCATGAAGCCGGGGAAGGGATTTCCATCCTGCCAGTGTGGTAACAGGAGCCGAGAAAGCATCCCAGCCTGGCTACTGCAAGGTGAGGGATAGAGCAAGAGATGTTTTGCACCACTGGCAGAGGAGAGCCGTGAAGCAGCTGGTGTGCCATCCCACTGCAGATCACTGGAACAGCAACCCATCCCCTTCTCTATGGGAAGACCACTCATGCAGGACAGCTTGTGCAGCTGGTTGCCGGTACCATTTTTCTTCCAGGTCGCAGCTGGGCACGTGGCAGTCCTAAGTTCCCCAGCATCCCTGTTGGGCCCAAACTCAGGAGCTGATTATGGTGTACAGCAAGGACACAGCTTCAAATAGGTACCTTTAACCTGGCCTAGTCTGCACAGGGCTCTGTGCCTGCTAGGGCAAAGAGAAGTAAAATATCTCTCACAGAAATGAATTGTCATTCAGATTAATGGAAGTGCCAGAAGCTTTAAAGATGCTGCTGGCAGTTTCCAGGGAAACAAAGGAAGTGACACCTGCTGTACGTCATAACAGCAATTGCACTTGTATCAATAAGGTGTTTAGTGGATGAAAGTGATCAGGGATATGGAAAGGCATAGATCTCAGAAACCAGCATAAATTTCATATTTTTTTCCAAATCCTGCTTCTGTGCTCCCAAGCCCATACACAGCAGAGCGATAAACAGCACAATGATTTCTGTTGGCCTCTGCCTGTTTCTAGCCAGAGCAGTCCTCGCAGCTGATTTATTCAGCAGATGTCAACTAGTGGAATATATCCATGATTTTTCCTTCTGAAAGAATGTGCTAAGACTAAATTCACCTTTCTTTTTTAAGGAGAAATTACACAGGAGCCTCTCAGATTGTGACATTTGTATGACATGTAGTGCTGGTGTCTGAAGGTGCTGCTTGTTGTGCTGGTGGCAGCTGACTTGCAATAACCCCACCTATGACCCTCTGAAAAATACCATTCTGGCCCTTCACAGTGTAACTTGTAATAACCTTGCTTCCAAACACAGGGGTTGCCCTCCACACATCTTACATCTCCATGAGATATTTGCATCAGGGAGGCAGCTTGCTTTCCTGCCTATCCCGTTCCATCAAAACACACTTTTAGCACCAGGCAGGAAGCCAAGGTCAAGTCTCCTTTCTGGGTTTTTTTTGTTGTTGTTGTTCCCCTGCCTGCTCTGAATACATTATGATACAGACTTCAGTTCCACTATTATAGCTTTTACCACAGGACTGTTGCCTCATTCACACGACAGTAGGGAACATACTTTCATCTCTGCTAGCTGGGCATGGCTGGAGAGCCCCATGCCTGTAGGAGATGCATGGGAAGGACATGGAAGCGAGGCTTTGCAGATTCCCATGCTCAAAGGATGGAGGGGTTTGGTCAGTTCCAAATCTGAGAGGGCATTTCCAGGGAGCTTCTCACACTGCCTCCTTTGTCAGCCCAGTAATGAAGGACTTGAGATTGGGATGGGATTCCTTTCATCTGCTTTTAGGTGCCTAAAGTTAGGTGTCTAAACCTAATTAGTTGGACAGGCTTCCCCGCACAGTCAATGGAGACAAATAGGCAGCTCTAGTGTATGACTCATCTCACCTATCTTGAACGTTTATCAGGAGAAGGGCTGACTCACTAAGCAGCCAAGCGCCTGCTTCTCTTCTGTAACTGAAAAGGCAGATTGGCAGCTTGCTGAGGAGTTGAGAACTAAATTTTGGATGTTCCAAGTTAGGCAAGGTGAGTCCTACACTCAGCTGAGGCAATGGCTGGGGAAAGCATCAGCACTGAGGCTTGGCCCTCCACCCCTTGCAATTTCCCTCAGAGGGTCCATTTACAGCCCTCCCCAAGCAAGGCTGGGTTTTAGTCTGTCCAAATCACGTTATCAGTCCTTATCATGTTATCAGACCAAGTTAAATATTTATAAATCACCTGGGGGCAGGGTCCATGTCTTTCTCGTGTTTGTATATTCCCCTGAGAAGCGAAGCCCCCGCACCGGTTGCAACTGTTTGCAGACTGGTACAATACGCCACCGTGGGTCCCTGTGCCAATGTGTAGGTCTTGACGAAATGCAGCCAGGAAAGCAAAAAGAGCTCATTGGGAAATAAGCAGGAGTGAATCATAAGAGTCAGGAGAAGCTGCTAATGTGTGGGAAAAAGGCAAATGTGCTACCTCGGCACTAACATATAATAAGGAAGTATGTAATAATAATTATTGTTATTGTAATATGGTCTGGGTGAGCTTTTGGGAAAAAGATATCTAATAACTGACAGACGACGTGGCTCGGTTTGTTTTAATCTGAATTTCAAACAATGGTTGTGTTTATAAGGCAATAATACACAGGGCACAGAGCACTGGCACCGCACCAACTATGCACTCCCCAATTCGGGTTTATATAGGTCATGCCAAACAAATAATAGTGTTCTTCAATATAATTACTGATTCATTACAGAGAGAGAATGTAATTCAGTCTGTTTGGATTTCAGGGAGGTGTTAGGTATGGTAAATTCATACATTTCAACTCGAATTGGGAAGATTTTTGCACTCGCCTAGCTCTTCTCCTCCAGGAGCCAGTGGTAAAATTGCTGCTGCAGCCTGCCCCAGCAGCACAGGAGTCTTGCCACTGGCTTCATCAGGTGCTGGTGTTCCTGCTGCCCTTTGTGGACTCTCAGCACCATTCAATGCAATTCACAAGGGTAGACTGGGACACTGAACTGCTACTAGACAAAGACCTGGATCCAAATGTGCTGGACCTGGCACTTAGATGATTGCATCCGCCCTTTCAGCTGCCCTCGATCCCTCAATCCCGTCCTCCACTTCTGAGCCTTCTGGTCCATGCCCCTCTTCTGGATGTTTCTCTTTATGCACGTTATTCCAATGTTATTTGAGGGGAAAGTGGCAAAAGCCAGAGGTCCAGTGTGCTCCCTCCTGCCCTACCCTGTTGAGCAGCTGCATTTTTAAAAAAAAACAGACAGGGCACAGTACAAGGCTTCTAGGAAAATGGGAGCCATACCAGGTGCACCAGCAGACCAGCACCTAGTGGAGGAGGAACTGATGGAGCACTTTTTTTCAAAGTTAAATCCTGGCCTGCTAGTCAGTTGACTTCTGTGAGCTTCTGAAAAAGCTGATGAGGAACAAGTAGGGACCGTAGCAAATACATGCTTTCAAAAGTTTTTTTTAATAAAGACCTTTCCAAGAATTGAACAAATTTGGCAGCTGTGGGATGAAAAGTCCCATCTTAGATTGAGAATTGTGTCAGAGCTGATAGGAGGAAGAAAAAAAATCCATTAAAAGTGAATGGCCAGTGTTCCAGTCGGGGAAGAAAAGCTTTCTGAAGTGTGAGGGGGTGGTGAGACTGCATCTGGAGCAGACGGAAGCAGCCCTCTGAATACCATTTAAAAAAAAAACAGAAATAGGAGAAGAGGGATAACAAGGCAACAGGATTCATTGCCAACAGAGAACCATGTATTATAACTACAAGCAAAGCTCAGCAGGGCTAGGAGGAACTCCAGAAACTTCTAACTAAAGTCAGAAACGAAACCACAATGATGGAGAAAGTTCAGCACACACAAATGCCAAAGCAAGCCATTTCAGAAAAAATTGGGCAAGCTTCTCGTTCTGAATTAGAAGCTGGCTTGCTTCTGGCCACTGGTTTCAACAGTGGGCATAGGCAATGATTGCTCAAGTCATGCACATAGAAGACCTGCACTGCGGGTCTGCCTGAAAAATGTGTCATCATGTAACCTAGTCACACATCACAGTCCATGTCCGCTTGCCCACTTTGAAGCAGGACCTAAAGAAACATTGTAAGATAGACCATGCTGAGTCAAGATCAAAAGTCCATGAAAGGCAGCATGGAAAAACAGAAACAGGATCAAAGGCAGAACTGGGTGGAGGACATTTTTTTGTGAAGGGAGATTGAGGAATATAATATTATTTCATTTGCGCCGGAGAAGTAGAGGGCTACAAAACAATGGTTCCTTTTAGTAACAACTGGCTGATGCTTATGGTGTATTTGTGCTGTGCAAGTTGAAAAGAAAGATGTAAAGGTGTTTTTAAAAATAGTTGCAAGAGAATTTTGTGCTTTGCCACTGGTCTGCCTTGCAGTACTCTTCCCTGCTGGATGCGATCTGCTGATAAGCTTGTACCTGGTCTGAACTTGGCTGTGCGTGCCAAGCAGTGTACCTGCTCCAGTTGGATTGTCAAGACCCGCTTTTGCAGAGGCTGTGTGCAACTGCCGTGTGGGCGATGTCCAGCCCTTGGCAGCAGCTGGACAAGCCCAGCCTGTGCACTAAAAGCCTGCTCAGCATCACCATCCTGCTGTCACCAAGCAGAAACTGCACAGTGGGGACATACATGGTCCTTGGCAGGGTGTGGTGACACCAAGACCCATGCGATAAGAAATGGAAGGTGTGTGTGTAAATAACTTACTAGTATGGCCTAAATGCTACCAAGTCTTTGTTTATTTTGCTGAAGTCAGTAAAGATCCATGCAGATCCTGAGACTGAAGTTTGGGGACCAGAGGCTGAGTGGTGACACAAAGAAAAGGCATCCAATCCCTCCATGCGTGAGGGTAGCCAGGCTGGGAGCTGGAGGCTGTCTTCTGAGTTTCCAGCTTTTTCTTCATATAGAAAGCTTTGCGAAGAAACAAGACGGAGAAATGATACATATCTACCACCCAGAGAGGTGGGAGCTTCACTGCATGCTCCATGGAGGGATCTGTCAGGGGAGACTGTTTGCTGGGTGGTGCCTGCCATGTAGTTCAAGCAGAATTTCTTGCTATCCCAAGCCACCAGTGCTGCACTGGGGCCCTGCATCCATAGAGAAGTAGGCTTTTGGTTGAGAAACAAAAGCAAAGCCTCAACTAATTGGCATCAAAGAAGAGCTAATCACGCTTCTCATGAAAACAGAGACTTTCAGCCTGGTTTCTAGGCTGCCTTTCAGTACAGGTAATGAGTGCCAATGGAATGCTATGGTGCCCTGCTCCACAGCACAGTTTCCTCAATGTTGCTAAGCCCAGGTGGTCTTGGACATCAGCATCAGGGTGCTTCCTCCTTACAAATCCTTTGTTTTCTGTAAGGAGATGAGGAGTTTTGCACACGCGAGACATTGATTGCTGGCTACTGGAGTTGTGAGAAGAGGAAGGCTACTGCTCCTACTTGTTACTGCTTTTTTTTTCTTTAAGACTTTGCTGCATATATCATGTGGTTAGAAGAGAATCTCATTTTTCACTTAAGAAAAGTATGCTTTTCCTGCTAGGCAGTGCAGAGAAAGACATGAAAATGCTAGACTGGGAGCCAAAGACTAAAGAGTCAAAGGCAAACATGCAGAATTCAGCATTATTGATTTTAATTTTTTAAATTATGTTTTTTAGGTGACTGACAATATTTTGGAACCTGACTCTCAAAAGATTTCTATTAGGTCTCCTGGAAAAGAGATGATGTTGGCCCTCTAGTGCCACTTGGGAAATGCCAAGATCCTAGTTCACAGTTCTGCAGGGAAGGTGTTACTTGGCAAATACCTGGAGCTTAATCAGATGTTTGGGACCACCTTTGGGGTGGAGCAGAGAGAAAAAGCATCAGTTTTGCTCTTTCAGCTGTCTTGCATATGACTGGTCCAGTCCTTCAGTGGCTGCCTGATGTCCTGTGTGAAACGAGAGTTCAGTCAATGGTACGGACCCTTCTTAGTGGACAAGTACCTACACACCATAATTTCTGCAGTAACTGGTATCTTCATGTCTGCCATCACCATCAACCCTGCCAGCCCAACAGAAACTACCTGGAAGTAAGTTTTTCCATCATAGTGTCCTTCCAACTGAGGCTTTGCACTGCTCTGCAGTAACAGCACATGCACAACCTGTGCTTCTTTATTTCTTGCTGTATCATGTCTGTGGATGTACAATCGCCATCCTCAGGCCTTCAGAGTGAGTATCATTAGATATATGAAAAATTAAAAAAAAATTAATGTCTTCTAACTCCAAAATTCACAGCCTTTCAGTTTGTGTACATCTAGCCCTTACAGCTGAGGAATTGTACCTGCTACTTGTTACTGAAGTTTGCAGTTGGTGGACCCACCAGTACAGTGATGGGATACTGGGCAGAGTTGTGCAGCTCCTCCAAGCTGTTCAAGATGTGTGGATCAAAAATGACCAATCTGTCACTGGTCAGGTCGCTATCATTGATGGATCAAAACCCCACAGATTCAAGCTGTGGTGGATATGACAGTATCTGTTTCAAATATAGCTGTTTCAAAATGCAAACCACAATTTCTAAGTGTGACTGAAATGGTAAAAACCCACTGAGGAGCAGGTGTGCAGGTGCTGGATGGCAAAAGCTCCTTTGGTGAAACTGTTCAAAAGAGCAAGTCTACTGACAAAGGGAAGATCCCATGTTCACCTCCAACAGTATAAGCACAATGGAAAGCAGCAGCGGCAAAAGCTAGCAATGCACCAAAAGCTAAGTGTCCAGGCTAAATCAGGTCAATAAAAATAGTAGTGCTCCTGAATGAATATGCTAATCTAACCCACATTTCCTGAAGCAGTTGAACTCTCAAAGAAAGAAGGGCTGTTGCAATGACAATGCTATGGAGGAGGATGGCTCTGCCTCATAGCTGGGCTGTATACAGTTATGGCCAATTTGCACTTGTGAAGTGCATGCTTTTCCATCTCTCTTTAGTACCAGAATAAGAAAAAACAGGTGTTTCTATGCATATGTGCGCTGGTGATTGTGTGTGCCAGACTAGGAAGAGTGTTCATGTTTGTGTGTGTGTGTTTGTACCAGCTTAAGGAATTGTGTGTGTGCATGAAACCAAGTGCCAGTGAACACGTGAACAAGACACTGAGTGGCCGTCACGCATCTGCATGTGAGCATCCTGGACTGCAGAAGAAATGACATGCATTGGGATGGAGTATGGGTTATGCAAGGGTGAGTAGCTTATGCAAGCCATGGGAGTGTGGGACTGTGCCTGCAGGAGGGCAGAGAAGCAGCGGTGTCCACACAAGTGCCTGTGTGCATGCACATGAGAAGGGAGGCAAACATCAGCACAGGACAGCATTCAAGGCACTGTGGTGCTGTTTATAAAACACAGTTTGGCTCAGCGAAGAGTTAATATGGGGAAGAAGAGTCTAGAAGAGCTCCTGCCAGCTATAAACGGAGCGATCAGCATACACAGGATGTGGCAAGTAGCTAAAGGCGTCCCGTTATTAACTACACTTTTATTTCAAGGGTGTTCACTTCCCTGTTCTGTTTCCCATTTGGGAAGTGAAACCTAAGATCATGGTACCATTAAAAAAAATTTGGTCACAGCTTGTTTGTTTTTCTACTTTATTCTTTTCTTTTAAAAAGTTACTTTGCTTTTCCTTGAATGGAATTTATTGATATTGCTGGTAACACATTAAGTCTTCACTCTCTGTTTCTCTCCTGGTGAATTATCTCATTTTCTCTCATTTGAAACTGTTGACTCTGAGGGGAGTGCTTAGACCTCATGGCGTGTTCACAGTGTGGTGCAACTCAGAGCAGAGAGAACAACACGAGTTCCTCCTAGTCACAGCCAGAGCTGGCCTGTGCACTGCTCACAAGGTGCTTTGTAAACATTTATTCATTCTTGCACATATGCTACCTTCCCTCCCCCCATCAGGTGAGGAAATATTATTGTCACCATTTCACAGATGGAAGAAGTGAATGCAGATAGGTTTGGTGACTCACCCACAGCCGCTGAGACAGATCTAGAGCTGAGTTGTCAAGCTCCCAGCCACCTAATCTAACACAGCAGGTCACGTTCCCACCCAGGCTGACAATATAAGTAGCACCAGCTCAATCTATGTGCCACCCACTTGTCCCGTGAAGCAGTAATGCTCATTTCCACATTTGCAGAGTGAGATCAGATTGCTGTAGCTTAATCCATGCGATGGTGCTATCAGAGCACGATATATTAGTAGGATACCATGATGTTATTATGCCTGAAACTAATGCAAAGCCAAGCACAGAACAGAGGTAGGCAGTAGAAAATGAGCAACCATGTACTCCTCAACCACATCACATACTCCCCCCCCCATACCAGGGTCTTGTTTGATCCTACCACACCACAAGGACCCTGTGTGCTGGGCAGAGTCTCCCCCTTCTTTGTTGGGGTTTGCATTCATTTATGCCCCATACAGTCCCCATGCAAATGAGGGAGGTAGGAAAGATGGCGCCATGAGGCAGTGGAAGCAAAATGTTTTCCTCTCCAGTGGAAATGGCTCTCAAAGCACATGGTCAGTAGATAAAGATCATGGCTCCAGTTGTCCCATGAGGCTGGTTGTTTTTGAGTGCTGAGCACGAACTGGAAACCCAGCCTCCTAAAAGTGGCTCAATACGAGCACTCGGGTGTCTCGTCATGGCTGAAAATCCAGGGCTGCATGTTGCCACTGTTTGGTTCTGCTTAGCTGTTTAAAATCCTTGCTGATATTGTTATCCTCTCCCACACAGAATCAAGAACAGCAACAGTACAAAAAAAAAAAAACCCTTCTTATCATCTTCATTTGCTTTTCATGCTGTTTACACAGGGCATGATTTCACTCATGTCTAACCCATTGCAGACGAGACAGATTAGTCAGTTCCATTTTCTGAGATGGGCTGGTCTGGCTGGCTGTTTGTCAGGCCCCACAGGATGCTACAGCAACCAGCCTCATGGTACTGGAGGAAAAGTTAGCTTTCCCTGTACAGACCTTAAATATAATTTTTAAATATAACACTTGATATTTTCTTCTTTTGAATATAACTTGTGTAAAATGTCATTCCATTGAAGCTGGCACTGCTTTTTGGCTTGCCACGTGCAAAATTTGTTTCCATTGCCATGAGAAAGTTTGCAGAAAGGTTCTCCTGAATTTCTATGGGCTTTGGACCCATCTCTTAGAGGCTGTTACTGCACCTGTTGAGAGCAATGGCAAAACGCCCACTAATTTCAAGGTGTGAGAGATAGGGTCTCAGAAGCACTTGGGATGGGGAGGGAAATGCATTTGAGCGCCCAAGGCCTCCCTACATCTCTTCCTACCATGGTGTGTGGTTTTGGGACACGCTGAGACTTTACAGTTGTAGGGAAATAGAGAGGAGGATGTCTTGAGCATCTAGGAAGAAGATGACTTGCTCTTCTTCCTCTGGCCCTCCTTTAGGAACTAAGTGTCACCCAGACTGTGCCAGAGGCCTGTGTAGAGAGTCATGACAATACCTTTGCAAGCAGTTATCTCTACAGTTGAAGTTTCCTTTCCTTACTGAGAGTTAAATGGGAGTTTTCAGAATGTGGAGGTAGGCAGGGTGGCCAGTGCTGTGATTGATGGTAGGAGAGTGTGAGCTCGTGTGTGGAAGAACGTCAAGTCAGCACCTTTCATCCACAGAAACAGAAGACCCTCTGTTGTTGAACTGGCAGAGAGTTAATCTCATAGTTAAAATATTACTGGGCTCTACCTGCTCTTATCCTTCCACAGTGCAAGGGGCAAGGGGCTTAGTAGGTCAACTGGCTAGTACCTACAGGAACTAAAGGGACCCGGTCAAGGCCCAGAATTTGACCTGTGCCTCATTGGTTAGATCCTCTTCCACAGTTCCTGTCATTCTTTTATAGCCCTTGTTCATGCTTCAGTGTGTTTTGTGCTAAACAGAACAAAGTAAAAACCCTGCAGAGAAGAAAGCCCAGACAAAGCTAGGTATCTCCAGTGCAGGCTTCATCAGCTGTCCTGCAGTAACACAATGGTGCACAGGGTGCTTGTGAGGGCAGCCTCAGCATCACTGGCTGCTGAATGAAAGTAGAGTCCTTTGAACAGTCCAAAACATAGTGCCTAAATTTCAGGAGTCCCTGATGGGAAAGATAGCTGTGCTAACTTTGAGAAACAAATGAAATTACTAGTTGAGAAGGAGTCACAAATCCAGGGTAAACGCCCAGGCAATACTCCACCTTCTCGTAAGAGGCATATAGCCAACACCCCATGGCACCAGTAATCAGAGTCCTGGGTAGCACAGGTCTTGTTTGCTGCTGACATTGGCACTGTGCCCACCATAGTGACAGACCTTTGCTCCCAGACCCTAGCCACCAGGACTGCAAGTTACAGTTTTGCTGGCCAAAATCACGTTAAGTGGAAACAGGGAGCAATCCTCACTATCTCTACAGGTTCCAGCTTGGCAATGTGTGCTACACCCATTCATCTAAATGCAGAATTAGCTCTGAAACTAATGATAAGGCATTAAATGCCATCACACAGCTAATTTATTTCCCCACTGTTCCAAAGTGCTTCCCAGGTGCTGCAAATCCTAGCTGCCAAAATCTCCATAGCCTCTGCTGACAACCTCAGTGACACAGCTCTGCATTGCATCATCTTTCCTATTTGTGCAGGCCCTGAGCCCTTTCAAGCATTAATGTACTCAGCCTCGGAACCTCAAGCAGTGACAGCATTGCTGTTTTCCCCCTGACTTAGCCAAGGAGACCTGCGGCCCAGCAAGGAGAAATGACTTCTCCCTGCTCACAGGGGAAGTGGACACTGGAGAATGAACATCAGCTGATGTCTCCTGTTGTCCACGCGTGTCTTCCCTCCTCAGAGCAACGTGCTTTGCCTTGATGTCAGTGGAGTTACACAAGTGTCAGCTAGGTGTGAGCTCACACTACCACATGTTGATTGTGCTGAAGGCACAAGGTCACCCTGCCCTTGAGAAGGAGAGAGAGGACACGGGTGTATATACACACACATGAACACACCTCGGTGGCTGTGTATAAACACACTCGTGTACACACGGAGCTTCCATTTGGAGATATGCCCTACATGGCACGTGGTTATTCAGGCAGAAAAACATCACTGCCCCATTTCCTGCAGAAGAATCATTTTCGGTTTTCTCTCTTGGGTTCTGGAGTTACTTCTGGTTTACAAAAATGGCACTGATCCAGACAGCCTTCCTGATAGGTGGAATAGTTTCCCCTTGAGAAGAAACTGGTGGAAATCCCCTCTCTTAAAACATTTTTAACTTTGCCAGAAAACATACAATGGGAGTGACTGCTTTAACTAGTGATCTGACTGGGATGAGCTAATGGTTTTTTCCATTTCTGGTGTCTAGTTACAGGGATTTCCATGAATTGCTGTCAGGACACAAGAAGGCGACAGAGTGCAACTGTGGGATCTGCTGTTTCAGCTCCACTGACACGTCATTCCCTCAGGACACCCAGTGACCTGGTTAATCTAGTTCTTTGCTTCTTACTTCTCTTCGTAAATGATTTATCAACTGGCGTGGATCCCTGTTTGCTTAAGGAGGCGTGTGACGACCTCTAGCAGACCGGCTGCACAAAGCTACAGTCCATGTTTGGCACTTGGCTGCTGGTCCCAGCTCATGACCCTTGGCATGGGGAGCAAAAGGACAGGGCTCTGGCAGAGCCCGGTGCAAGGGCTGGTGCAGGGAACTGTGGGTAGTGTTTACATGGCACTGTGGAGAGTCCCAGTGACTAATCTGTCAGCTCGTCAGTGAGAGCACTTGCAGGCCTGCCTCGGCCTCTCCTGACCTCCACAATACAGAGGTCCTAACTGGGCAGACGGCTGGCCTGTGCATTGTGGGGTATGAGTCACGGGAAGCATCAGCTGTGCTAGAGCCAGCCTCCAGGTCTGTGTGCTCCAGAGAGAAAATTACATGAATGTCTACCACTTTGTCCATCCTCACATGCTTCAGTGGTGATGAACCAGATGCAGCTCTGGAGGTCATCGTCATGTACACGCATAGGTCAATACACAAGTTACCTCACACAAAACACTGCAGCTAAAAAGAAGATGGTATAGGTCTAAACTCAAGCACTCAAGCCAGGGAGCTGAAGGATGATCCCACAAACTTTACATCCTGTCTTTGTACGTGAGGCTAAAGGAGCATGGAGAGAGATCAGATATCACAAATTGGGCATCCTCCTTGAAAATTGCCTATGGGCAACTCCCTGCCTTCCCTCCAGGCCAATTATTGCTACTTCCTGCTCTGATTGTTTCAAATCTGATTATCTTGAGCCATGCCTGTTCTGGCAAATATGGTGCAGCATAAGGGAGGTCGTGTTCCCATCAATGCTCTATGTATGCCACAGATCACAGAAGTAGGCACAGGAGGAATAGCTGAGATGAGCTGCTTGAAGCAGATACTGGGAAGCTTACAACAGAGCTGTTAACAATTAGAAATATAAAGCTGTTAAACAAAATCTTCATTTTGGAAGATACAGGGCCATGCTGAATTTGCAGATGGCTGGAGGCTGTTTCATAGGGGCTGCACTCAACAGAAAGGGAAGCTGAGGAAGCCCACGCCAGCACCAGCCTTGGCAGCTCTGCTCCCAGGAAGTACGGTGTCACTCCACCCAAGGGCCACACATTATCAGGGAGGGCTGGCTTAGGCTGCAGCAAGGTATCTGCAGCCAAATGTAGGCAGAACCATGGAGTGCATTTTCTTCTTACATAATGGTGGCTCTGGAGCAGCTTTCAGCTTTCTGGGACCTGAGAGATGTCATAGCCCATAAGGATGGAACGTGTGGTTCCTGTTCCCTTTCTAGGGGCACACCACAAGCTTGCTTTCCTTGTGCCTCAACAGGAACCTCTGTGTTCATGCATTGCATGCTCCCACTCTGCACTTTGTCCATCACACCAATATTACAGAAGGACAGACAGCTGGTGGGATGTGCGAGAGCTAATTCCACCTCACCAGGAGCTACCCTGTGGCTCAAACCCCAAAACCACATCCCCAAAACTGTATTCAGTCTAAGGCTGGTGCTACACACCCTATGATATCTTTGTTATAGTTGTAGAGCAGAAAGACAGGACAGGGAAAGAAAGGAAGGCTAGTGAGTTATCCCAAAATCATGTTTACAACCATTTAATATGGGTGGACGTATTTTAGGCATAATCTTCACTGCAAATTTCCAAGTGCCAGTTGATTTATATAAGGATAGCTCAGGGTTCAGGCTTAGTTTCAAGCCCAAACTCACTGAGTGTTCACAACACCTCTTCCATACACGTTTGCTCTCCAAACAGCAGAGAAAAGCTTGGTCCATGTAAAACTATGTCCTTACCAGTAGCAGAAGTACTCCTGGGTCAAACATCTTGGCTTTGCAAACTTGAACAAGTTTACTGAAGACAGCACAGATGTAGAGTGATGAAAGTGCAAAACTCCCTAAAAGCATTCCCTGTCCCTAGGATTCTGAAAAAAGCCGAGTTTTCTTGTTTGACCTCTTTTGTGGCAGGTGCACAGATTTCAAAATGGCACATTATGCTTCCAGGTGCCTGACTTTGTTCTGGTCCTGTCAACAAAAGGCCATTTTCTGGTTCTTTCTCTGTCTATCCCAAAGTGGGTTTAATTTGCATTTTTGACCAAACAGATATTTTCACTGAGCTATTCACACAGAAACCATTTTATTGAGCTGCTCTGGTTTTGGTGTGTTAAAATCACCCAGCTGGCAGACCAGTTCAGTACGAAGCCAAGAGAAGTCACATACCTCCCAGCTGGGTCTTTCCGTAGCAGATCCTACCAGGATGCTCTGATGAAAGCTACAGCTACCTGCCCTGTAGTCAAGGCATCCTCCTTTACCACCACTGTTCTGGGAAGACTAGCTGAGAATTAAAGGACAGCTGATCCCAGTTTCTTATCCAGGTCCATTGCTGATGGTTTACATTAAATCTACTGGTAACATCTAACAGGATTACATGCAGAAGGGCACAGTTATGGCTGCATAGAAGTAAAGGGAATAGTAATGTGCTTTACTTGCAACTAGTCCAGTATTCACTAAAGGAATTTCTGTGAGCATTAGTAGGATTCAAATCAGACCATAAATTTCTTGCAAATTTTCTGCTTCTTTATTAAAGCAGGAAAAAAAACCCAAGTCAAACAACCAAACTAAGAGAAGTATTTTAAAAGTTTTTTCTCCTTTTTCTCATACATTTATTCTTCTTTCTGCTCCCTCCTGTCACCGTGAAGATTATATCCCACGTCTGCCAAGACCATGATCTGACAATTGCCTATAACTTGAGAAGTGCATTTCTGAGTCTCCCAACTTTGTTGGCCATGGAACAACCCTTGTCCCTGCTCCACTTCAAGTTTTGTCACTCGTACCAAGCACCAGCATGATAGAAGTACACACTGAGAGGACGTTCTTCCTATCTTATCACCTCCTCAAACTATCAATTAAAAATGTCACATTTCAGTACCCTGTAGATGTCATCTGCCTTATTTACGCACTTTGTTCGTGCAGAGTTGTGACACATACTTCCCACAAGTTGTCTAGGGAGGAGTATTACAGGTATGGGGACACAACGATGCTGGCAGAGTGCCTAATTGGATTTCAAAAGGCCATCGATCCTGCCGCCTTTTGGTTTCAATGCAGGTTGGACATGTAAACCCCAGCTACTGTCTCTAGGTACAAAACACCTTTAAAGTCTGGTTGACAGCTTCAGTCCACTCTTAGACTATTGTGCTTAGCTCTCTGGGCATTGTGAGGATGGAAGTAGTTCAAGTACAGCAGCAAAGACTTTGACCCTCCTGTGCCCTGAGGAGGCTCTGGCTCTCCCCCTAGGAGAGTCACTGGTCCACCAGGCAAAGCATACACCAACTTTGTGGTGAGGCCCAAAGGAGCTCCTGCATCTCTGCTTTGATTTCCATGCAACTTCAGAAATGTCACAGTCAATTCCCAGGTAACAATTCCAGGGCCATCACAGGCAAGTGCAGAGCCCAGAGGAGGACAAATCCGTGATCCTAATTTTAAACAGGAAGAGACGAGAAAACAAATCCAGTTTGTTTTCAAGGCAGTCTTGACTGCCTGTGGGTTTTGGTCTGACCTGCTGAAGTGTGAGGCCTGTCTTTATGCCCCATTTTTGAAAGGAAGGCATTTCTGTGTTTTTTCAGCGTTTTGATGTGTGAGCAAAAGGGCTGCCATCTAGAGGCCAAAGGGACTTCCCAGCACATTCCCTTGGACTGCACTGTCCATTGGACAGCAATGGCACTGGCAATAACCTGTTCCTCTCGCTACCTTCTTATAAAGGATTTCTCATTTCTAAATAAAACTGCTGTAGTGCAAAGCACTTCTCCACTGACAGCTCTCATTCAAGAATTGCATATCCTGCTTTAGTCAACCCAGCTTAAGAATCGGCTATATAGATAATGAATGTATCTGTCATAGGGATGAACAGTATGAAACATGAAATACAACGTAGAGCCTTGCAGAGATATTTGAGGGGCTCTGAGGAGCTCTAGACTTCTGGAAGTGGTATTAAATACATGATTTTGAAAGAGTTATAGCAGAGAGACTTGAATATGGAACAGAGATTTGCGTTGCCTTCTTATTCACATCAAGCTCTGTAGCCACAGAATGAGCATAATTTTCATCCTCTCATCCTGTTGCTACTCCTCACTGCTGCCAGGCTTGGGAAGAGCTTACTCTGGAAATGCCCCAGAACTGTGTCTATTTTGGCTCTGAATGTGCTTTTCTCCCATCCCTACAGCAATCTCGTTACTCTCACAGGTACACCAGGTCTGCTGAGACCAGCAGAAAGCTCTGACTACCTAGACACCATCCTTCCCAACTTGTCCCTGAACTGAACACTAGAAGTCAAACTGATTCAGACTCCTGGAAACTGGAACTTGTCTTGGTTCTTATAGTTTGTACAGAAAAGTCACATCTCGGCTCACACACCTTGCCCATGCCTGCTCCTCTGCCTTGCTGCCTAATCTTATCTCTAGTCTGGCTTAGAAATCGCCTCTCTCAATGTGCTTCCCTGCAGCAGGCATAGGAACCATTTAATACTGATAAATATTAAAAGAAATCAGGCAGAAGACACTCACGGCACCCTATTGCTCTCCACAGTGCCACGTTCTAACGTAAAGTATGTTAAAACCTTCCACCTCACACACACATTGAGTGGTCGACCCAGCAGGTATAGAAGTGCAGCTGGAGAGTGAGGGTTGCACAGAAAGCGTACTCTGGCCTTGCAGCTGGAGAACCCCAATCAAATGCCCTGGCAAAGCACTTCTTCATTATTGCTTGCACACTGCCTGCCATGTGCCTTCACCCGCTGTTATTGCAAAATTCCCTGTTGATGTGACTAAGAGTCAGGCTCTGCAGCCTCAGCTTTGGTTTATACCTCTCACAGCCCTGAAATGGAGACAGGGAAGTGTCAGACGCTTTCTGTTCTCCTTACCTAGGACTCTGACTGTGGGTGTTTTTGAGTTCAAGGGGCTGGAGGGACCTTTCAGTCAACACTATCGTGTGAGTGTCTAAACAAAAACAGATCTGAACCCAGGCAACGCTACTTACATCAAGGAAAATGGAAGCAGCCGTTGCCTCCAGCAAGCGCTAGCAAAATTCTGCAAGAGGTGGCTAAAAATAGGGCTGCCCCTACAACACTTCCGTCCTGCCTTTGACACGCTTGCAGCTTTCACATCCCATCGGCCTCGCTGTTTCCTCATCGTGGGCTTGCCTTATGCCCCAGCGTCACAGAGCAGCCCTTCCTGCCTGTGGACAGCCTCAGGAGCTTTGAAGTGCAGGCAGCTCCCTCCCACCATGGTGTAAGCGGCCACTTCCCCTGCCCTCTTGACGGTACTTCAGTTGCAAATGAGAAGAGGGGCAAGTCCCTAGTGATGGTCTTGCCGTAAGAGGACAGTAAAAGTCCCAGAGATACTGAAGATCAGGAAAGCTCTTCAGAATGGAGTGTTTTCTCAGTAAATGAAATGGTGGAAAGTGTTTGACTATCTTGGGAAAACATTCCCAAACACTGCCTTTCAATTTTGGTGCTTATTCTTGAAGAACTTGTAGCTGAAAATGGCCTAAACCTACTTCTTGGAGTAAAAAGCACAACAAGTGAACCCAGGTTGTAGAGGAGGGGATGGAAGGGGAATCCTTCTGCATGCTCTGAGGCTCAGGGCTGAGATGCCCTTACCCCTAGGGCCGGGGAGATGGCTGTTAGTAGGCCAGTGATACTGTGTGGGTGATGGCTTATGAAAGATGAAGGTGCATTAGCAACATACTGTGGAAGAGCAAGAGCGTTACCAGTTCTGCCAGTGCTGTTCAGGAGAACAGAGCTCAGAGTGGATGGCCATCACTGCTAAGCTAAGGAGAAAGCGATGAAGTGTGTTAACCAACACGAGAGAGAGACTGTTGAAAATGTCCTGTGCTGTTTGCCCAAGGTTTTCCAAATCTTAGGAAAGTAATGCCCATGGGAATCTGGGCTGATAAGAAGCTCATTAGCATTCCTGTCTTCCCTGCTTTTCAGTCCAACAGGTACCAGGAAGGGCATGGCAGCACACGCTGGACCCCTGGTAATGACAAATAGGATCAGGAAAAGCCAAGACCAGGGCTTTGCTGCCTTCTCTGGACCACAAGATTATTAAGCAACCTGCTGCCTTGTTGCCATGCTGCAGGAGCAGGGGGGTAGGCAGTCTGGGAGCTGATCCTCTCTTCTACAAGTTCGGATTCTGGACTGTTCTGGCCTCAAGCTTTGAGACTGAGTCATCCAGTCTTGAAAGAGAAACACTTCACAGCCCCGGATTCTGCTCCCTGGTACCGGGGTGAATCAGGAAAGTCAATTGAGTCTCCTTGCTGTAAAAGCACTGATGATGAGAGCCTCTGCGCTGAGGGTGGGGGATGCTCTCTTGAGGTGGCCTCTCCTGAGCCATGACGTTGGCAGAGGACTGGAGTGTAGAAAGGCTGCCTTGGGGAGTTGGCTCAGTAAATGCCAGCAGTCTCTGGAGCAGACCAGGGAAAGTCACACCTGGGAAAGAGCCCTCAGCTAGCCAACAGGCATAACAGCCCTGTTCGGAGCATGGGGTGATAAAACAGCAGAAAAACAATCTGCTGATAAGCCACACCCAGACAGCAAAAATTTTTCTCCAGACCAAGCCAAAAGCCGTTTCCTGAAGCCTCTTTGTTGACAGACTCCTTTGGAGCAGTAGTACCGTTGCGTTCCTAATGGTGGCTAGAAAGAGGGCCATGGTAGGAGAAAGGTGCAGCCCCAGTTCTGGGTATCTCCTGTGGGTACAGTTGTGTCTGTTTCCTCAGCAGAGTTTTATATTTCTCAGTTTAGTGTTGAAGAGAAGCATTTGTAAGCTCTAGCTACTTCTAAGGCTTGCTAACCACTCTCAAGACTGGCTTGTGAAGGCTTCCTGAGTACTTGGTTTGTGTTTTTTTCCATTGCAATTTAGTATCCGGATCTTAATTAAACTTGTGTCTCCCTCCCTACCCTGGCAGTGGCCACAAAGGCAGGAAGCTTAGGCCTCTGGTGAAGCTGAGCCTCAGAGTCCTTCAGAGGCTGTTGGGATCCCCAGGGGCTCTGGGGAGCTACCCCGGGGCTGCAGCTGGGCTAGAGAAACAGGTCCACACCCCTTGGGTCACTCCTCCCAGTGGCCCTCATGACAGAGGGACTTCCAAGGGCTTGGGGCAGTGCCAGGAAATCAGAGAGACGGGACGCAGAATATCTGTGCCCACAAACACGGCTTCGAGCAGGTCCTTGGAGAGAGCTGTGCACAAGGTTCAGCTCCTTGGTTGATTCTTGAGGCTCCCCTCCCCTCCCCGTTCCCCCACCTCTTCCTTCCGCAGCCTGGCAGGTGAGCACGGAAACCACGAGCGGAGGAAGACACACTTTCCAGTGCTGTGGGCAGAGGGGTGCCGCGGCTCTTTGTGCCCGTGTGTTCCACAAAGGCAATGGTTTGGGTCGCCAGCGCTATTTTAAGACGGATTTTGCAAGTTCCTCTATCCGGGGAGGTCCTTGAGGCGGTGTCACAGCACCACCTGGTGGGGCCCCGCGGCTGCAAAGGTTTTGCCCGTTTGAGCGGCCCTGGGCGGGAGGAGTCAGAGCGCTGGGTCCTCCTTGAGAGCACAGCCTGCTGCCGCGCTGCCAGCCTGGGCTGGTCCTCGCTAGCTTCATACACGGAGCGGCTACTATTAAAAAGACTGGAGTATTTCGATTTAAGCTGAAGTAGAATTAGTTTTCTGTAGAATTAGTTTTCTATGGAATTAGTTTTATAACTAACTTCAGTTAAGTGCTATCTAAGTAACTGTATTTTTTCAAAAGTTAGACTGACACAAATTGTTCCTCTGGTAGTATGTTTTTTAAATAGTGCTGTTCTCAGACAGTACTCTTTTTCCTTGTCTAAGAATGCAAAGTCAGACAGAGAACTACTTTCGAAACTGTAATGAGCAGAGACTTGGCTGTTACGAAGTTCACAATAAAACTCAAATTAGTCCTTGGAAAGTAGTAGAACATGCATAAGATTTCTGGGAGAATTTATACATATGCATGTAAGTGGGAAATATATTCTGTCCCCAGCTCTTGTCTTGTTATGCGTGACTGATGGAAATCATTCCCTCATGTGCCCAGCGCTGAAATAAAGGGTGCTGCTTTCTAAAACTCCAAAACGAGTCTTAGAGAATTTATTTACCAGCATTTTCAGTACCAGTCTGTCTGACGCTAAAGCTTCTCCCTGGGACAGCATTGCAGCCGGCACAAAAGCCCTGACCGATTTGCTGTGCTCTGGACAAACCTCTCTGCCAGGTAAACTGCACCATCTTGGTGAAGAAGCATGAGGGGCAACTTTAGACTCAAGCCCAAGGCAGCACTGGCTGCTACTGAACACAACAACTTCTTCACCATACATACAAGCATAAACCACTCCTACCACACGCTTTTTTCCGTACACAGCTATTATGGTTGTATAGGCAAATGAAGGGTAGGAGAGTGCACAGTGCAGGTTTGCAAGGTCTTAGCTGAGCTAAGTAAATTCACTCATAGTTTGCGAGATCTTTGCTGAGAGATTTGGGGTCTCAAAAGTTACACTGAGTATCATTCATTCTCACTAGGGAACACAGCATAGTATGATCATTTTGGTGCTTGAGGATAAAAGATACGAGCTAGGGGTCTAAAAGAAGTTCAGGAGAGTATATACAATGAGCAGATGGGGATTTTAGACCATCCAAGCGCCAGAACTGGGTAAAGGTAAAGCAAATTGAAACAAATGGAGGGTGGGTGTGGGCAGAAGCTTGCAGCAAGCATTTTGGCAAACCTGGAAGATCAGTCTACGTGGTCAGCAGAGTTTCTTGCACAGTGCTGCAAACAGGCTGTGACAATCTGAAGGAAAAGAACAAGGAAGCTTTTTAAACATATAAGAAAACTTGGGTTTTTGAACACATCACTTTTCAGTCAGGCATTCACAGAAACTGGCAGTGATGCAGAGAACACAGCAATGGCCATGTGTGTAAGGAAGAGCAGAGTTGCTTGCATATAGTTTTTGTGAAACAGCCAGTGTGATCTGAAGCTTTACTGGGCAAAAGACATAGGAGGAACAAAGCCTAGTGCAATCAAAAACGTTTCCGACCGAAGCACTAGATGTGTTTAACTACAGCTCTTTCAAATTCCGTCTTTGGCCAGAGGAATGCAAGGGTAAGCCTATGGCAGGTTCTCCAGTGATGACACCGACATACACAGAGAGCAGTTCTTGGTCTGAACTGGAACAGGTACTCTAAGACTATTGATCTGGATCTTTCCAGCTCAACCTGCCACTGCTAAATGACAACACGGTGCAAGGGTTTTCTACAGTTGAAAAGGAGAGAAAAGGGAAAGAAGACATTCATTCCTGGTTACAGGAAAAAAACATCACACAACACAAAAGTATTATTAATTACCAGTGAAACTCCTGTCTTTTATTTTAAGCCCTTTATTAGTCTTGAAGAGCAGGTTTTACCTCTCCTGCTCTCCCCCATCATGGTCCTAGACCCAACTAATCAATAGCAGTGATTGTCCTTTGAACGTCTTGAGACTACCCAGACATACAGAGTTGCCATTAGCTAGTATTTCACTACAGCATAGAATTTGGCCTTGTTTCTAACCCAGGCCACCAGCTCATTAACCCTTGCACTTTCCTCTTTGTGCTGACTATATTCCAGGCCTGAATGGCTCTCATGTGGAGTCTGTGTTTCTGCTCTGTCCCCTCCTTTAAGTCGGCAGGAATAGAGCACTTAAAGCGCTCTGCTAGTGCTGTTCCGCCAGCTATCGCCCTCTGCCAGCCATAACTGTTAGCTAATGTCAGAGTTACTGTCCTAGTAAATCATCCCCGGGGCGAAAGGCTAACAACTTACTTGCAGGTTTGCAAAAAGGGGTGGAGGGGTAACTGAGTGCAGGGCTGGTAAAATGGGAAACATGCCCTCGGGTACTGTACACAGAGATAGCCTTTCAGTTAACAATGGCTAAGGATGAGGAATGAAGGAATCAGACTGGAAATGACATGCTTCCAAAACCCTTGTAAGAAACTAAAGCCACTTAGGGACTCTATAGCACTCAGCTCTAAGATCAGGGTGTAGCAGGAGGAGCAGGCAGAGCAGAGAACTTCCCACTTCAGAACTCATCATCCTCAGCCTTCTTCTGGAGCAGTGGCAGAGCACTGTGGGACATTTCTTCATACTCAGAAGCCTGCTGCTGCTTCACCCCATCTTTGAAAGAGAAATATTTTTTCTTCTGAGAGGAACGAAAACCCTTCTCAGTCAGTTCTACAGCTTCACAGGCAGCAGCTGAGTGCACCCATGCAATGCCATGAATCAGAGCTGAACCTGGTCAGGGAGGAATCCTAGCCTTTGCTGCAGGCACATTTCCTCCTCCTTCTGACCTCTCTCGTTTTGCAACCACGGGTGAATACCCTCACCACTTACTTTCCTTTGCTCATCTGTAAAGTAGAGATGACACAGTTTAGTAACCATGGTGGTGTTGGACTGGGCGATCTTAGAGGTCCTTCCCAACTTTAATGATTCTATGATGTGATGTGGCTAAGTATAATAAAGTTTATCTTCACAAACAGCTGGGATACCCTTGGATGAAGAGTCTTGTGTTAAATTGACACAGATGTGATTAATAATAAAGTGCCATAGATATCACAGAAAATATACTCATATTGCTGGGGTGGGATGCAGCCTGTTGTCGAAATACAACTAATTGCAGTGCTCAGCTTCCAGATATGCCCTGTGATACAAGCATCTGTAGCATAATTCTTCCCCTGTGAGGAAGAACGCCTGGGATAAGAGAAGCACGAGAAATCCCGTATTGAGGGAGTGATGGTATTCTGTTTGAAGACTGACTGCTTGGAGAACAGAATGGGAGGATAAAGTTAGGAAAGATAGGATACTTGTGTTTGGGAGGGAGGCAAACAGAAGGATCACAGGGGAGTTATACCCCAGGTCGTAATTCCACTTCCTCCCTCTCAGAACTGGAAAAAAAGCAGTATTGTAGGATACTTAAAGTACCCTCTTTTATGATGTAATTTAATTGGCTTCTGGAGGATAAGATGAGCATCAGAAACGGCTCGAGACAAGGGGCAGACAGAGGAATAACAACCTGTTGTGCCAGCAGTGCCAGATCGTCCTAGACATATTGTCCAACAGCATCCCCAAGGTACAAGTGGAACCTTTGAATGTAATACAAATTTAACATTTGTGTTGTCTTACGTCACCTCCATTTGCTGAGGAGAAATTTGTGAAAACTGCTCTTCAAGGATCAGGTTAGCAGAATAAGGAGTAATGACAGATTTACTTGCAGATGCAGCATGACTTCAGAGCTTTGTTCCTTTCAGCTTTGCAGGGTTGGGAGCAGAAGCTTTCTGCAAGTTGGAAGGGATGATTCCCAGCTTTCTCATGGAAAGTGCCAGATGTTAGAACATGGTGCCTTTAATACTTTAAATAAGTCTACTTACAGTTGTTTTAAAGTGGAGCTTGCATTCCTGTGCTCTGTAAAGTTGGAACTAAAGCACCTGATATGGATAAATAATTTGTTCCCAAACAGTCTAAAAATGTTGTATTTTTAAAATAATCTAGCTTCTGAAGTACATTCATAGTTTGGCCAAGTTTCAGGCTACAATGTGCTCCCTAAAAAGTGTACCCAAGCAAGTCTGTGTCTACTAATCAAGATGCCTACATGACTCGTAGGTGCTATCTTCACACAGGAACAGACACGATTCTAGGTTTTTTAGACCTTTTGCTCTTCAGCAAAACACCAAATATTTTTAAGGAAAACAAGAACATACGTATCCCAATTTGTTTATCTCAAGATCACGTGCATAAGGCAACCTCTGAATTTGAACTATTGTCATGAACATAAAGGTTGTATTCCCTTCTGTGGTCTATCTGTACCAGTTTTTGACCAGACTGAAACTGCCACGTGTCAAAACTCAAACTCCCTCTTGTCCTCTTTTCCCCCTTCATGGCTTCTGTTTACTCCAGTCCCTCCTCTTCCCTCTCAAGACACTTGCTGAGCACCAAGCAAGTATTTTATTCAGGCTGCTGAACTGTCCTTTTAACCCCTCTGCATCAACTCACATGCCCTAAAACTACAAAGTCCAGATTGGGTTCCCTCCAAGTTGAGGTCAGACATGACCAACTTAGAGTGGCACAATGAGTTATCCTTGATCAAAGCAATTAATTACGTGTGCACAGTTGTAGCTCATTTTACACGTCAGGTAAGGTGAAAACTTTAAACCCCTGTGAAAAATGTAGTTTTCATTTCCAACTCTATGATGTGCCAAACATAAAATAAAATCAGGTCTCGAGGTTTGTTTTGTTTTTTTTTTTTCCCCAAAGAGGAAAAAAGAATTCCAATCTGCTATTCATAGCCTGTCCTCTCTAAGAAAAAAAGAAAAAAAAAATGTGGTGACACACAGCAAATGGAGGGGAGGCAAAATCAGACCACTCTTCTGCCTATCCCCCACTTATTTTTTTTAAGGGTTTAAATTTTTTAATATGGGAAAAAAAATCACATACACAAGAAATAAAAATTTGGACTTCAAAATCCATTATTTCTCCAGGCACCAAATCAATACACCAAAAGAAACAACTAAGAGCTGAGTAACCAAAGACTCAGCCTCTCCTTTAAGAAAACTGGTTTTAGCTGCTAGAAGTTCCTCCCCTTGTCCTTCAAATAAATATTGAGAAAGCTGCCATAAACAAATCTACCATAAACAAATCTTTCCCAAGAGAAAGATCAGGCTTAATATTCTTAGTATTTCAAAAGCTCACCTTTTCATCACCTAAACAAAATGTTACCTGTGGGGAACAAAGAGCCACTGCATGCCACCTTGAAAAACGTGAAAAAAAATAGTGGAAATTCTATTTCCGTAGTGTCACATCGCATTGGTAACACCACTCTGCAATCTGTGGCCCTTAGTTACCTGTTGCTACATTTAGAAACCAGTACCACAGTTAACTTGGATGCAGCTGTGCTAGCAAAGATGTTTAAACTGCTACTATGCCAGCACAGAAAAGAAATGCTGTCACAGATTTCTACCCTAAATCAATCTCAGCTCATACAAATTATTTAAAAAATGCACTTCTAACCAATATTAAGAACAGCACAAATCTATGGATAGACCACACTTTAGGTTCAGAAATAAGATGTATGTATCAATGGCTGCAGTCACATCAACTAGTACAAACTTACTTGTAACGTCAAGGTGTTTAGGGGGTGAAGGGGAGGCTGGTTCTTTGGTCTATGTTCATCTTTTGCCACTGTTGACTGAAAATTATGGAATTAGAATGATGTTTTACAATAAAGAATCAAGAATCAGTAACATTCAGAAGACCTACATTAGTTCTGCATTTAAACTGTTTGCAAGGTGAGCATGCTGTGCTCAGAAGCACTTAACATCTCTGGTATTGCATGTGCCAATCTCAAAGGTACTAGGCTGGGCAGAGGACGTTTGGGAGCTTCTTGGTAGCATAACAACTTACCAAAGCAGGCAGCACTGACATTTAACACAGCTGAGCATTCCTAGCTTTCTCAATGGAATCCTATTTGGGATTCCTCTGCAAAGAGATTTCTATTTGTTCCTTGTGTTCTTTCTGAACTGCTAGCATATTCAGATCCCATCAAGCCAAATGTGCAAAGAACACGACTAGTAGTAACTTGCCCTAGAAAGAGCGTCAGCCTTGAAGCCTTAGATGCACAGAAGTAGTGTGGGCAATATAAAAAAAATCTCTGGAGCCATATTTCAAAAGTCATTTTACCTATAAGAAGATACCAAAACTTACGGTCACTTGGTTGTTGGCTCTTCTGTTGAACTGGTGAACAAGAAGGTACCACACAAATGTGTCTGCCAGCACTACAGAAAGATTATTTGCCATCCATTCAAACAGCCACTGATGACCATGACTGTAAAATCCTATCCTGCCTTCCTGTTAGTGAGTATCTGGTTACTTAAATGTCATAACTGGCTTTTAATTTACTTTTTGCTCGCTTCCGCTTCCATGTCCACCTTCAAATAAATGTCCTTGTGATCGTGTTTGCAACATTGTACAAAGTGAGCAACAGCAACAGTAACATTACTAAACAAAACTGAAGAGTAAGCCAGAAAAAGGTTTTATTAGGAATGGTACATTTAAAACACACATAAGACTTTGGGATTAATTTACATTTTTCAAAAAAAGTTTCCCTTCTTTAACAATACAGAAGTTAAAAAATCTAATTGCAAATTATAAGAATGAACAGTATTTGCAGTGGAAATTTCTATTAATCAATACAATTGTGCATTCAGGAGATTTAAAGAAATTATCCCCTTTACACTTCAACAAACTTAACTCTTCCTGTCACAACTGACTATATTTTTCCTGTTGTTTTGTTGTTGTTGCCTTTACTAAAATAACCCTCCTTTCCATCAAGACTATCACTAGTCATACACACATTATTCGGTATCATACTTTTGGGTATGAAAGCTATGTCACTTTTATAAACATCAAGAACATGGACATGCATATTGACATTTCTGTGCAGTTTTATGGAGTCACCTGTCAAATAAGGCCTCTACATACAATACCACATACTAGTAAGTTACTGGAAAATTATTATAATGGATTCTCAATAACCTGACATCTGGATAGCACATCTCATTTTAACAGGAAATTCCAGATTTCATTACTGCTTAACATTGTATTGATTCACTATCCAAATAAGCAATATTCAACTGACCAACGTGTATTCCTGAAAGTCTGTTGCAAATTAAGCATATTATCAAGGTCATTTAAAGCTGGAACTTTTTTAAAACAGCCTGTTAAGCCAAGCAACAGGGAAAAAAGTGAACTCTAAACTAAATTCAACTGGTCCATTCATTCTCACACAGAAAAGTAGCCACAGAATCTTAAAGGAATAAAATCTATGCTTCCTGTTCTCGGACTTAATACCAAGGACAAAAGCTAACGTAGTATTTTGGAAGTCAAAGGCCTTGGAGGTGGAGGGGAAAGTGGGAGACGAGAGGGGGAAAGCAGCGTATTGTCTCATCCCATTACCTCAGCATTATGTGTATATAATATGTCTATGATAGAAATGTTTACTAATAGCAGGGGAAAAAAATAAAAGACTTCCCACTCCAGACTTCACTGAAAGGAGAAAGCTGACAGCCCTCCTCACAGAGATGGCCTATTTGATGACAGGCACTTTGGCAATGTAAGAGGAGGTTACCCTTTCATCATGTTAACTCTTCCCCTCCCAGTTCTCATGTATAATTTGTCTCAAGTCTTCAAGCAACTTGAATCAAATTAAATGCATTAATACATCTCTAAAAGCAAGTTAACTACGGCTATGAGCAGAGCTTGACCTAGAACGAGATTTTCTTTTAGACGAGGAGGGAGATGGGGAAGAAGCTGGCAAGCTGGAGCGGTGGCTTTTCTGGGAGTAACTCTTTTTAGGTGTACGACTGCGAGAACGAGACCGGGACCTGGACCTGGACCGGGACCGAGATCGGGACCTGGACCTGGATCTTGATCTTGACTTGGACCTGGACCGGCTGTACGATCTGGAAGATCCCGTAGACCTGGACCTGCTGCGAGACCTTGAGTAACTCCTTGATCGAGATCTGCTTCTAGAGAAACACAATTAAAAGCTGTAGTCTCACCTCATACTAGATTTAGAATATGCAATACAAATTCTCAATTACTTTGTATGCACAGCACATCTGAACGCACTATGCATAGCATTCAGTTATTTCAGAGTGCTGCTAGATTTCTGTTATGCTCTGCTGCAACAGTATCTTCTTAGGCCAACCCTAGCAGGAACTGCTAGCCCTGACATTCTCTACTAGCTTGGCAAAACACGAACTGCCTAATGTCTTTCCTCCACCCTTGTTGGGAGGAGACAAACAAATTTTTAGCCCTTTATCAAGAAAAGCACAGAAATGAATATTTGTACGTGTCTTGTTTATTCTCTCTAGAAACACCCATGTAAATTAGTTAAGAGTTTCTTGCAAGATGCTAAAAGAAGTCTCTAAAGGCATAGAATACTAGAACACTTTAAGGCCTGAGAGTGTAACACCTTCTCTAGTTCCAGGTGCCTTTCATGAAAAAAGAAATGGATTTATATTTTAGAGAGACAATGCAAAAGCTGCAGTTAACATGTTTTTTTAATGACTTTGGGAATAATGCAAGCAAGCTAACCATTTTTCTTTTGTTCTCACGGAAAAGTTGGCTTTCACAACTTGAGACACATTTCACAGGACTGTGAAGCAGCTTTCCATTAAATTATAAGGCTTTTATACCAAAATCCACATTTTAAAAAATCCTTCCATTTAAATACCAAGTTTTACCTTTTAAAAAAAAAAAATTCCTTACTCTTACCCAAAAGTGTTCCATTTACTCTGGTCTCAGCAAGTTAATTCTTTCCTAAATCTGTTTACATTGCTAGAAAGTGGTTAAGTGCAGTGATACTTAGTTTGGGGCCAAAGAATTAGATAATAAAACTTTGGCATCAATGTTACCCAAATCCATGCCCTCAGCAGAACTTTATTGGGTCAGGTGACATACCTATGCCTTCTATGATCTTCAGTCAGTTTAATTCGGCGTCCATTCAGCTCAGTGCCATCCAATTTTTCCAGTGCACTCTTCATATCACTGTAAGATGCAAATTCCACCACCCTACAGGCCATCAGGAAAAAAGAAAAAGTTTCAGAGGAACTGAAAAAGAGAGGGGAACAAGTTTGGGCCTTTCTCAATCTGCTGATTCACAGCTTGACGTTTTACCTTCTGAAAGCTAATTTTTAACTTGGTTAAAAGGAAAATATGACAGTCCTAGCCCTCCATAGCTTTCACATCTTAAACATTAGCGGAACTCTCATCTGCAACGAGACGGAGGAAATCTAGGAAGCTGCACAAACCTGCACCAGCTGAGGAAATATCTTTCAGTCCTCTACTAAACTGCATTCTAAAGCTGCCCAAGAAACAAAATAAACTTGTAGACTTTCCTGCCCTATTTAATTTTTAACAGCGAATAAAAAAATCCCCCCTTTGTTTTCCCCTCAAAAAAAAAAAAAAAATCTAAGTTGCATTTGCTTGCAGCAGCCCTAGAGCACTGCTTTTCCAGCACAGACACTCCATTCATACTTCTCCCTCTCCTGCTTTGTAGTCTCCAGAATTAAGAATGGAGAGCAGGCAGCTAGTTATTCTCTATGGAGACTGGTTATGTTAACTTCACATGACTTTGTTGAACCCGTGCAAAGCAGCCACAGACAAGAGGTATTTTAGCTTCAAGAGTCAGATCATAAATGATTATACATAAATGACTCTAACTTAAACACAGCATAACTCAACTGTTGAAAGGTATTCTCCCTTTCCTTTCTGCTTTGACACACTGTTTTCAAGGTAAAGAGCACAGACTGAGTTTAATAGCACTTCTGAACTACTGACTGGCAGTTTGTTTGTGGGCTTGGGTTTTTTTTCCATTGGAGAAACTTCAGTATCTAAGCCACACCACAGATTTAAGTTTCATTTCTTTTATATTACAAGGATAATCCTTTTAACAGTTGCAGCTACCATAAAGATTTAGACAAGGTGAACTTACCCTTCATTCCTGTTGTTTCTGTGTGCATCCACAAAGGTGACCTCCCCTGCCTTTCTCATGACATCTTTCAAGTCCTGCAGTATTAACATATGGTTAACATTTTAACCCTAAACAGGACACAAATCTGTCAGCTAGCAGTAACAGCCTCCTAAAATTTTCTGTTAGAGTGCTTAATGCTTTTATATAATTTTAATATATAAATACATATAATTTAGAATTTTTTTCTGAAACAGCCTATGTAATAGCAGCTGCATATAGAAAGGATCCCTCATTCTCACAACTACAGCGAATAAAATATTGTTAAAATTATTTAAAAATAATCCTGCATCCCAAAACTAGCTGTTATGAAAACACAACATGCTTAAAATGCTTAAAATACCAACATATGCACTGCAATCAGAAGTACAATAGACGAAAAGAAACATCGTATTAAATGCAAATTTTCATGACTAACACCCCAGTGGAATGACAATCCAGTATATGTAGACAAATTCATTCTATATGCTCACCTCCCCCAGCTTCAGAGCAAAATTAAAAGCAAAAAGGTGTCACTACTATGTAATTAATAATTTTACAAAGGGAATTTTTTTCTTATAATTCACTTGAATATCTGTCACACTATAGTGCCATGTCAATATAGACACCCTTGTATTTAACTTAATAGAGGCTAAACACGCAGACACTGTAAAATTACTTGCTCAGCAATAGGATAAAGTACAAACAAATAATGTAAAACGTCATGAAAAACCTAACCATTTGTATGTTAAAGCAGTACTTTTACCAAAGAGTATCTGGTTATTTTATAAACCCAGACTACTTACCGCAACATGCCACGAGTGGCAGATGATACAAGAAGGTACCTTAAGCAAAGAGTTGCTTCTCCAATACCTAGCTCGCCAAGAGGAACTCGCTTACATGAGAAAGGCAGTGATGGTTCATAGCAATAAGCTTCACGGAGGTACCAGAGGCCCTGAAAGCACTGGACATAGTCTCCAGTCTCCAGAAGTGGCTAAAGAACCCGAGGATGATCTGTGCTAGCCAATCGAGATCAAACCCAGGCAAACCAAGATCTAGATCGCCAAAAAACAGGAGTGTCATAGGAACCAAAAGGAAAATTCAGAACAGGCCAAACCCTAGAATTTCAGCTGCTAGAAAACCCCCAAATCTTTGGTTCTTTTTCCTTCGCACAAGAAAAATGAGGGTTAACGAAATCAAGGTCATTAGAAGAGGTTCAAAATGCACTTGGTTAGAAATATGCTTAAGGAAGAAAAGACCACAGAACAAAAAGCTAAGAAAAACTTCAGAACATTCGCCAGAGGATACAAGAAAGGCTTAAATTTTTATAATCTTTTAATTACAATTCAATAGTTTTATTTTAAAAAACTGGCATATGCAAACTAGTAGATTTTTTTGTTGATTTCACATGCGCTTAACACAAAGAAACCTTATAGCAAGTGAAACATAGGCCTTACAGCACCATTAAAAGTAATACTTCAACCTCAGTATGTTTATCCCTATTTACAAAGAACAAAATTCTGGCTGTGCTGAAGTCAATGACAGCTTAACCAGACCAGGACTGGTAAGTGAAAAGGAAGTTAGAAAATCTTAATTCAATAAATTTAAAATTCAATAAGGCTTTAAAATTGAGGCCCCCACAGACTTTCTGAATCCCAAGGATCCTCTGCACGAAATATAATTTGTAATAGTAATGTCGTTACTGCTCAAAAGAGAGTAAATGTGCACATTATAAAAGCTCAACAGCATTATTTGCTATTTTTAGGGAAATGTGGAACAGTCAAATTCTATCCTCAGTTTACCGATCTGGTTCACCTTAAACAGCACAAGAATACCCTACTGTTCTTGGCAGCAGAAGAAAGTAAAGTGTAGGACAACCATAAATAGGAAAAGCACATATTAAAAATTACATTTTGATGTAACACAGATCTACTTTTCCCAACTGTTTGAAAACTCAGTGATGCTGAGGTACTAACGAGGGTGGTTGGAAAGCTCTGAACATGTAGAAATGTTTCCTAAAATTAAGACTTTTCTGACAGTTTGTCTACTATTTAGATATGAGATTACCTATTAGCAACATAGTCAACAAGTTGAGGAAACTGATCTGAACAACAATTTCAATTGTGGTTTGTATTTTAAATATCCCAACATAGTAACTTTTAAAAGGAAACAGAAGTTCTCAAAGCACACACCAAAGAATATTATGCACATAAGTTTTAAAGAAAGGGTATGTACTGACTGTGCTTGCTAGAAGCTCAGAAATTAGAAAAGAAAAATAATGCCACTACTGTTAATGCATCAACGATTTTAATCTGTTATCTATAGCATAGTTAAAAGAAGTTAAAACACTATAGTCAGTATCAAAGCAGTACAGTCTCAAAACCAAATAAAGCTTGTATAGGAATAATAGCTTCAAATGATACTTAGGCAGGTATCAAGAAGTCTCTTATGGTAACTTATGATGTATTTAAGAGAACCGTTAAAACATTTAACTAGAATCCTAAAGATTCATCAGTTTGAAATCTGTGGGCAGGCTTCAGTCTAAAATGGTTAATTACAAATAAAGCCATTATAAATATTTCCAAATAAAAGTAAAATCACAGAAACGGTATTTTTTTCCCAAGTTACGAATTTAATGCTCAACAGTATTATAGGACTTACTATACTTAACACTCCATTTTAGCTTGTGTTTCGTAACAATCTCTTTCATATACATAACTGCACAGTATACAAAGAAGATACTCAGATGAAATCCACTTGCTCATCATATCAATTCAGAAGGTTTTTTTTAGATATTCAATAATTAACACAACTGTACAATTACAAACCTTTCGAACCTGTCATGCAGAAGATAAACAAACCTAGTTCAACCGTTTATCTACATGGACTGTACCCAAGCTCTTACGAAACACGTCCGTGGAGCTCCAGGCAAGCCAAACAGCCTCCTCATGCGGATTTAGCTGCAAAACCAAGGCTTTGAACATTCAACGTGTTCTACTGCATCCTTCAGTACACTAATTAAAGTCTCTTTATTCAAAGACTATAAAGGTTAATGAACAAGAGTAAACTACACCATTCACTCACCTTTTGTAAAGCTCCTCTGTTGCTATGCCCTTATAAAGTAAACTTTCTATAGACTGTATACGACACAGAACACGACTAAAGGAATTGATTACATGGTTATTCTGTTAAAAGCCAGCTAAAAACTAGCAAAACATTAGCAAGGGGTGAAAAAATAAGAAAGAGGGCAAGAAAGCTTCAAAAGACAACTACTGGAAGTTTGTGGGTTTTTAAAAATATCTACAGTAAGCATCCTTTACACAGTAGCTTCCTTAAGATTTCCCTTATGAGCGATGTTCTACCAGACTTCTTAATCATGCATCACGTTGCAGAAATATTTTGCAAAACACAAGAAAGACCATGAACTTCACTCAAAACATGCACTTCCAGGTATAACAATACAAAAGGATGACATACTTTGAATGGATGCTATGCTTCAGTAATTAGAGTCTTCACAAGTTTTACCAGCTGATAAACACAAGTAAGCAAGAACCAGTTTCCAGCTACAATATCCAGTTATAGAACTACCTGCACAGCTGTGAAAGAAGACTTCTATAATGCAAATTTTTAGCAATCATTGAAGGTTTTTTCAGTTATTTTTTTATTCAGGTTAAGTATGATGGCTTTATTAAGAAATTAGGCTAGGAGCAGTTCTACTTACAGGGTAAGAAAATAAAAGAAAAACAGAAGGTAAGATGTTAACTCACCTGCCAGCTGATACGGGACGAAAGGTTTTCAACTATGATCCTGTGTTCAGTACGAATAGGAGGTCCATACCTGCTTAAAGAGTTCAGAGAAAAAAAAATAAAAAAGGACACCCAATATAAGGAATTGAGAACTTAAGAAATCTCATGCTTTCTATAGTTTGCTGAGAGATATAAGTATTTTCCTTGTTGCTGGACTGCAGACTTGGTTCTCCCTAGTCAAGAATATATTTAAGAGTCCACTACAAGAAATGAGCTGCTACCAGTGGATTAAAAAAGGTTTTTGATTAAGAACTTTGTATAAAGATAGTCATTATACCTGCCATTTTTTTCTAGATACACTGAAATAAGTGCCTAGTAGAATGAAAATAACGTAAAGAGAATTAGTTTAATTTTGGTATTTGACAGGCTTGGCTCACACACATGGTTCTGGAGGATATTCATGCAATTAAAAAAATTTTTTTTACTTGGTAGGATAAATTCTACTTCATGTCTGGATGACAGAAATTACAATTTAAAGGCATCTCAGTCCATGCTTCCCACCATAACCTATAGCAGATCTTTTTGTGGATAGAAACGTTCCTATTTCAACAAAATGAGAGTTAGATAACTGTTTGCCCTGAAGTAAGTGTGGCAGTTTGGACTTCCGGAAAGCAAGCTGGTGTTCTTCATTTAAGCAAAAATTAAATAACCCATCAAAAGTTGAGTATGTGGCTTGAAAATTTTCATACAGAAAGAAGAGTAAGACATCTGGAAAGAATACTGTCCTCGCATGTCATTTCTATTCCCAATCCTTGCCATTCTGAATCCAAAGCGATGTGAGAACTACAGGAAAAGATATACCAGCCTTTTAGTAAGTAATGTAGGATTCCAACAATGGCACTACTTTTGTATTACTACAAAAAGTTTCAAGAACACTGAGTTTATACAAAATTACTCTCATCTTCTCTGCCCATAGAAACATAATCCTCAATTGTGCATATTGATTTGTACACAGAAGCACAGGTAATTTCATTTCAGTGCATACCTCAAAGTGTCCCAATTTTTTTCAGAACATCCAGATCTTCCAGGCATTTAAACAGAGGTCCCAGAGTCCCAAAATTGGCAGGCTGAGTCTCATTTTTCCATTATTGAAAACTGCAGCCTCAGCCTCTTCCTGTATGGCACTGGCAGTCTGACGTCATGAACAGCATTACAACATCAGATGCCCACAACCTTCAATCACACTTCCTACTTTAAAAGTCCACTTTTACCCTGGGCCTTGAACCAATTATTGCGCATCAAGGTTACTGCCACTAAAGAAAAAATAATCTAGTTATCATACTTGCATATGGAAATTAATGTTCCAGACACTGGTTTGTAACTGGCAGCAATTCGGACTTTGAAATAAATGCCAATGTTAAGCCTTCATCTTTCTTCTAAACACTACTCGGCATAAGCCACAGCTATACATGTTTCGTCAAATTATTCCATACATATTTACTGCACACAGGTAGATATCAAGTACAAAGATGTAATGTGTACTTGGTTGATGGAATACACGCAAATTGGCAGAACTTTCACAAACTCCACTGCAAGCTGGCACAAGGTTCGCCACTGGCTCATATCACTGAAAGTGAACTCCACAAATATTGTGTGTCCCCTACAAGGGTTCTAGATATGAGCTACATCCTGTTTTTCAGATTCTACTGTCAGACAGAGGTTCTCATTCAGCAAGACACCTGCTTGATCGGCAAACTTAGTCAAACGGCATTTAAACAATTCCACACATGCTACTATCTTGTGCCCTAGCATTGTTTCTCAAACACAGTTCCTTTTGTACACTGTGCTGAAGTACACATTTTGATAAGGATACAATTGGAAATAGGAAAGCTTGGTTAGATGGTAAATACCTTCAACTATTGCTTTACCGTAATTCTACTTAGTCTGTAAGGTCAGTTTAATGACACGAGCCTCAACAGAGCAGCGCTACTTTTCTTGATTTAGTGTTAACAACAGTCAATCCAACTGCAGCATTACTCCTTCATATCATTTACACATCGGTAGGAAGCAAGAGAAGAGGGAGCATTTCCTAATAGGTTTGTGAACCTCTCTGAGTCAGTTAAACTGCTTTAAAATCCACGTTTTCCTCAGCCAGAGGGGGTAAATAATAGTTAAGGACCTCCAAGGATAGAAAACATAAAACTTCCTTCATGAAGCTATAAAAGGAAACAGAGCTGGATCCCTCACTCCAACCACAGGAAGAAAACAGTATTTCAATACAGTTCTTCAGTTACTGTGTTTGTAGGAAACAGTCCAGACTACCCACCTAGATCCACTCTGGTAATAACTGAACCGTTGTGCAAATCTGCCTCTTCCTCTTCGGGCTCGAGCAGGCTCAATTGTAACCCTTATGACAGGAACAAAACAGAACAAGCAAACACTGAGAAATCTTTTGCAACTGGAAGCACATGTGCATGAACAAGAATTATCTTGCCATTGCAAGCAATGATTTATAAACACAGTCACTGCCATTTCTTAAAGAGCCAGAAGTGTGGCATTCTATTGGCTCACTCATCTCCCTCAGACTTTTGTGGAAATCGTCTGTTTATTCAGACTGAAACAATTAAATCTGCTCCACCAGATCTTAGGAGTAATCACAGAGGAAGAGTGTATCAAAATAAGTAACAATAACAATAAATGATCCAAGCGCAGCTTCCACAATCAAAATAAAAATTACATTAACATACAATGACTATTGTTGCAAACTGAAGGGCAACACTCCAAATGATGAAAGACTATCATCAATTTATTTTCTGAAGTCAACAGACAGATAAATAACAAATAAATAAGTTCATTTCACTTTTACTAATATTTCTAATGACAAGATCTTGAGTTAGCTTTGAAGGAGAAATAAGCGTAAGTGCAGAAAACGGTAAGCCTTGCTCCAAAACATCCCTCCTCCAGTCCCAAACTATCTTTGCTTACATAAGACTGTAGCCAGGATCCCAGTGAACCTCTTTAGATAAAGTTAGGGAAGGTGTATCCCGTCACAGAGCCACAAGAAATGAGTGTCAGACACCTAGCTAATGCAATGTATTTGGATGCAAAGTACTTTTGCTGTTCTCAAGGGAAATTATGATATCATGCTTACCTCTCATCACACAACTCTTTACCATTTAGTTCATAAATTGCATCATCAGCATCCCTGTGGTCTTCAAATTCCTAGAAAGAAAACAGGAATAAAAAGGTGTTTTCCCTCATAGTATGTTCAAATGCTAGAAAACATGTTTTCTTTATAAATTTTACCTTTTTGCAGCAAGTATCAGCTAGAACTTTGAAAGACGAAGCAGATTCCTAGCACATTTATGTCTGAAAAGCCAAGACATTCCCACTGATGACCATTTCTTCTCCCTACACCCTGAAAACTCCTTTTACCTCCTTCAGTTTTTTCAGTGTAACTATTAGCAAGACCTATACAAAATAAATCACTTAAATGACCTGGTTTATTACAGAGATGTCTAAAATACTTTTTAGGAGAGAGGTGGGGTGTTTATTTGAAGACACACGGTTTAAAACAAAGCCCTACGTACAGAGAAATCCTATATAACAGCACAAACTGATCAACTGCAAACACCAGCAGGAGAGCTGTGCACTCCTAAAACCCTCTTAAGAGTTCTGGGCCTGATTCAATTCTTACTAAATTGGCAAGGAAAGAGTAAACTGGAAAAAAAGTCCTTCTGATATTTTTCTGAGTGAACTCAGCTCACTAGTCTGGCAAAAAGATGCCTGTGTAAGAAAATTAAGAAACACAAGACCCTCTTCAGTACTGGCCACCTGTGGGTCTGGATCAGCTGTAAAACGCAATTCTATATACTGTTGCAGCAGAATCTGTCGCTTCGCTTTTGGCAGCAATGCTGCTTCAGTCAGTCTGAGTAGCCTCTGCCCACTATCCAGCCCACTGGTTTTTGGCACAGCTGTCTGTACAGTTCTGCAGGAAACTAGGTCACGAAATCTATCCAGATGAAAAGCAGCACACTTTGTGCAGGAGGTGGGGCAAAAAACACAGTGCTGTTTTCCAACTAGATCAGCTTCCCAAGTAGGTTCATTATGTGGCTGAACAACTGTGGTAACGCCATGTGAGGCAAGGGGAGAATGGAAGAAATAAAGCAGTGAGACCAAGGAGCTGGGTAGAGACTGCCTGAACCAATAGCATGAATGCGGAAAAAAAAATCGTGGAACTGCAGCTTGAAAGCAATGAACAACAAAACAGAAGCTTTTCAAGTTGAAGAAAGCATTTGCATAACTTTGAACAGCTTTTCAGAAGCAATACTGGCTTAAGCAATCTTTCCCCTTCTGCACCGAAATCTGTTTCACTACCAAGTGAAACATCACATATCCTTGCATGATGATGCAAAGATTATCTTGAGAAAATTCATTTAGGCCCAGTATTTAAGAGTATAAATAAGTTATCTCCTATAACTCCCATGATTTCAGCTAGCTTCTACCAAACAATGTCTGCAAGTCTACATAGCTCTACATTTACAGTCTGAAGTTTGAAAACATTCTGTGCTGAAATGCACAAAATTTAAGTAAATATGATTAGTTGCAGAGATCAAACCATTATGTCAATCAAACACAACAAAACATGGTTTTTAACTCTACAACAACGTTCCATGAAAAGCATTTGGATTTTTTATGAGGTTTTACAAATGCAGATTTTAAATAACCAAAATCAAAGATGAACTGACCGCCTAGGATAGGTGAGGTACTGCAAAGGGTAATGCTATTCAATGTACTTACAGATGATCCGCATGACAGGATGACCAAGCGTACCCTCAATAATTTTGTAGCTGACACCAAAGTGGGAGGAGAAATAGGTACACCAGAAGGAAAAACCATCACAAAGAGCAAACTTGATAGGCTGACAGATGAAGCCAACAAGAATCACAAGTTTTAACAGAAGATAAATGTTCTGCATCTGAGCTAGAATAATCGTAGGCAGCACAACAGGCAGCAGTCTGAGTGGCTGGACTGCGGCTCTGCTGAAAGGGACATGGAAATCCTCGTAAGAGTCAGCTAAGTGTGAGTCAGCAGCTTGGCCTTGTTGCAATCAAAGCAAACTGCGTCCTGGGCTGCATCAGTAAGAGTACAGCCAGCAGAACTAGAGATGTGATTATTCCACCCTGCTCAGCATTTGTTAGGCAACACATCGAACAGTGTCCGGTTTTGGTTCCTCCAGCTCAAGAAAGACAATGAAAAAATGGAGCAGGACCAGCAGAGGGCCACCAAAACCAATCACAAGGTTGGGCAATAAAGAAAGGTCAAATGCACTGTGTTTGTTTAGCCTGAAGAAGCTGCTCAAAGGGGATCCAGTCAGAGTCTTCCAAAACCTAAAACACAGTTTAAGAGATAACAGAAGTGCTTCCCTCGTGTGGGTGCACAGTGACGGGGTGACAGGTAAAGTGAGGGGGAGGAACTGTGTTGAACTGTAAGGAAAAAATTTCATCATAAGAACAATTAAATTTTTTAGACCAAGTTATGGGACAAATATTCAAGCTTATTAGTGTGCTTTGAAAAGAAAAAGCTTCTGGTTAGGAACTGCAGAAAAGAGGAAGGAGGGCTGGCTGACTCACGTACAGGAGTTGAACAGAAGTTGTTACCGAATGAGTCAACAGCCCTGCCCAAGAAGAGAAGAGGAATGCTCAGGGAAAGGCGACTGAGAAATAGCAGCAATTGGAAAGGACGCACTAAATAAAGGTAGGCTCACATCTAGATTGGCCATTTACCTCCAGACTTTTAAGAGGCAGGTATTTAGCTACCGGCAGTCAGCAAGAAGGAGCTCATACTGCAGGGCAATCAGCAATTGGCTTGTGTAGGAGTCAAGCAGTAATACTTGTATGAAACTGAAGTGAGCAAAGCCTGTTTTTTGTTCTTTTCCCACAGCTTCACCCAAGGAACTGCTCTTGGAGAATAAATGGCACATAAGCCTGCCATACTTTCTAGTTTCAACTCAGTGTGGTGGAACAGCTAATTCTCAGTTCTCGGAGGTAAACAGTTAAGAAAAAGGCTGATTCTGAGTAAACGTGACAAAACACAGGCACATAGAGCTCTAAAAAGCTGTGGTAGGAATCTAAGATGCAATGAACTGTGTATTTCATTTAATGGTCTGAGACATACGCCCTGTGAACACATATTGATGGTGAATATGTCCAACCTTAGCTGCACAAGAGTTAAATGCTGTGCTGCTTAAATCCAACAGCAAGCACCTATTATGCCTGCTGTCTTAGCCAACTATTTTGCCTTTAGGTCAGGCTATTATTTAGAGATTTGACCAAACAGACTAGAACTGAGAGAGGAACATAAGTGCTTCTATATAAACTTCTCTTTAGGTCAAGACTTTGTCAAGTTTTACAATGGCATAAAAGGATACTTACATGGTCTTCAGAAATAAGGGGAAAAAATAATAAACCTATAGAAGACTATGATCAGACAATGTATTTAACGTAACTAGAACACTACTCAGAATTTGAGCAAAACCTGGCCAAAACCAGGTACAACTGTAATCGCAACATTTGAAAAGCATTCTGAAGCGTGTATTAATATCTTCCATTTCCCACTGGAACTACTATTCACTTAAGGATCTTTCCTTCCTTGACATCAATCTAGCAAAGCTAAACCTGCAAGCAAAAGAAAGGAAAACAAGGTACTACTTACCACAAATCCAAATCCATTTTTAAGATGGATTTCTCGTATGCGTCCATACCCTTTGAAGAATTTCTCCACATCCCGTTCCCGAGCACGTGAGCTTAAGTGCCCAACAAAGACACGGCAGCCACTCATCTTAAGGCTGATGCTAAGAAAGAAAACAGCACTGTTTATCAGATTAACCAATTTAAAACAGAGTGATTAAAACAACTTTTGCATCTCAGAAATCTTGGTTAAATAGGATTTGATTTTATTGTCCTCTGGGTACATATGTTAAAAACACAATTCTTCACAGCCAGAGTAGTGAAAAAATCCTGTCTTACCAATTTCCAGTAGAACCTACACAGAACTCCCAGTTTTGTCCTTTTTAGTCATATAACTTAAAAGGCTTCTTGTATCTGAAATGTTTTGTAGACTAATAAGGCTTTTGTAGCACAGAACATAAAAACACTCTATAAATGCCAAGATGAACTTAATGGGCTAACAGCAGTTAAAAAAAAGAACATAACTGTTATGCTAATCATTGGAACAACAACATAAAACATTCTGAAACTTTTGCTTTCAACTGAAAGAATTGTTGCAATAAAAGTTGTAGTATTCAAAAGATAAACAGTTTTTGATTTGCACTAACCATAAAATACCTTATTATAACAGTCTATCAAGTTAAGAAGAAGCATTATGTTATTATGAGATTTCAACAATGGCAAACCCAAAGCCTATTTGAGATATTCAGATTTTCAAAATTATCTACTGATCCGGGACACGTAATTTAAGACATTTAATGGAACCTCCATTGTCTACGTTGAGTATGTCACTTTTCCAAATTTATTTGATTTAGAAATTTTAAGCTCTTGTAACTGGAAAATATTAATTACCTGGCTCACTCAGTGAGCTTGTTGACATACAAAACCCAAAGAATCCAAGCCCTAAGAAGTGAAAATACAACATGATGTTGTATTACAATACTGGACACCCGAGCTCTGAAAGTAGCTCAAGACAATTTGGATATAGTTTTTTGAAATAGTGTGATTTATCTTCTGCATTAACATACATTAGGTTTCCATTTATTGGCTTCTTTACTCAGGCTCACTGTTCCATAAGTGCCAGACTATGGAAGACAGGGCATAGGGCTTCTATGGGGGTGAGGGGTAGAAGTGTGGTAGTGCTTACCAAACTGTCTTTGAACCTCAACCTCAGGTGGTAGCTATTTAATCACTTTCACGTGAAAAGTTCAGTGCTTCTCCTGCAAGAGCCTATGCTGCCCTTAGCAACCACCCCTCCTTTGTGCTCAAGCTAGCATTTTTATGCCCACACGGTAGCCCGGCTCAGAGGAGCAACTCAGCTCCCTCACAAAGCAGCTGGGTATTAAGGGAAAGAGAGGCCTCTGCGGAGGAAGGGCAGCCTTACGTAAGTATGTGCTTTAAAACATGGTAAAAACAATCACTTTGGCAACAGCGCTCAGTTTGGAAATAACACAGATGTGACAGATTAAAACGACGCGTAATGGCTGTTCAATAGTTCTTGGTTGTAGAAAAACAAAGTGGAGAGAAGAATCATATAAGGAAATAGATGGAACTGGCTGCGGGAGAATCTGTTACAGCTACAGCACAAGACGCACAAACCACCTGCCCGTGCATTATGTAGGCAGACAAGGCGAAGCCCGATGGCTGCTAGACCCGCACCCACACCCGCTCAGCCTCCTCACGCGCCCGCGCCTGCTCACTGGCAGCTCCGGCCCAACCGCTCGCGGGAAGCGCGGCTGCAGACAGGGGCCATCTGCTCGGTCCTCGTTTTCACACAATCACAGAGTGACCCGAGTTGGAAGGAACACGCAGGGACCATCCAGTCCAACTCCTGTCCCTGCGCAGGACAACCCCAACACTCGCACCGTGTGTCGTGAGGACATTGTCCAAACGCTTCTGGGATATTGTCAAGCTTGGCACCGTGACTGCTTTCCTGGGAAGCTGTTCCAGTGCTCCACTACCCTCTAGGTGAAGAACCGTCTCCTAATGTCCAACCTAACCCTCCCCTGGCACATGCTCCCGGATTCCCTCGGCTCCCATGTTGATCACCAGAGAGGAGATCGGCGTGGCCCAGGGGCTGCAGGGCCGGGCCTCCCCTCCCCAAGGCACGAGTCTCCTCTCCTCGGTCACTGCCCGAATCGTCGGCTCCCCCCGAAGATTCCCCCCCCCTCCGCCGGGTGCGGCAGCTTCGCCCTCAACTTCCCGCAATGGCGGCTCCTGGCCCAACCCCCACAGCAAGGCCGGGCCCAGCCCTCCCCGCCGCCATCGCGGGCCTCTCCCGGCCGCTCCCGCCTCGCACCAGGGCCCTCCAGGGCCGCAACCGGACCCCCGCCCCTCCCGCCACCGAGCGAGCCGGGCAGAGGCGGCCGCTCACCGTCGCGGAGCGCTGACTCCTGCGGGCCGTGAGGAAACCGCTCTTCCCGGCCGCGGCCGTAATGGCTGCCTGGCTGCTGCGCGCTCCCCGCACCGCCGCGCGCCCCCAGCGGCCGCCACGCACACTCAGCGCCAGCCTCCAGCGCCTGGCCCCGGCTCCCAGCGTGCCCCACGCCCCGCGGCGATGGCTGCTGCGCGCGGCCCGCACCGCCGCGCGTCCCCAGCGTCGGCGCTCGGCCCCGGCTCCGGCTCCCGGCGTGCCCCGCGGCGGCGGCGGTTGCTGCGCGGTACCGTAGCTCGCGGCACGTAGCGTCCGTGCGCGGCTCCAGCGTCCGGCGTGCACCGCGCCCCGCGGCGACGTCGTGGGGATGGGGGTCCCGTGGGCCGGCGCTCGCCCTGCAGCTCCCAGGAATAAATCCCGCTCCTTCCCAGTGTGGCGGGGGTGTGTGTGTGCGCGTGTGCGGCCCCGCCAGCCTCTGCCATGCTCCGGCCGTGCCACTTCATAGAATCGCTTGGTTGGAAAAGACCTTTGAGATAATCGATTCCAGCCGTACCTGTCCACTACGAAACCCTATCCCTGAGCACCCCATCTACCTGTCCTTTAAACACCTCCAGGGATGGTGACTCCACCACCTTTCTGGCAGCTGTTCCAGTGCCTGATTGCCCTCCCAGTGAAGAAATTTTTCCCAATGTCCAATTTGTACCTTCCCTGGCAGAACCTGAGGTAGTTCACGCTGACAAAAAGCTGGGTGTCTGTGCTGGTTAACAAGCTGGGAAGCAAAAACGTCCACAGTTATCCAAGTATCGCACGAGAGCTCAGCAGTTCTGCCGACAGAAGGTCGCTGTGGCCATCCCATAACCACCTACCACCTTCTCAGCGCACAGAACCACGCTGTTTCTGGTCACACCACAGTGCTGCTGCTGTTGCTGGCACAAAGGGAGAACCTCGGGTGGGGAGAAATGGATAGTGAAGATGCAGGCTTGTATGGCAGTGAGAGGCAGAAGCAGTTTTCCATGCATATCCATGCACCACACTAGTTCTGTTTTATCAGCATCTGAGATGTAGTCGCTTCATGGAATCCTTACAGTGTAATTCATGACAGTTCACAGTATGGTGATCAAGGTAAAAATTGTTATCCATTTCGTCAGTATAGTGTACCTGGTTAAATCTTCACCATCCAGACACTTAAAATACAGCTACAGCTTATTTTGCCCATTTCTTCCCCTCATCTGATAGCATCATGTCTGGATATCCTGATTTAACTTGGAGTAAATATCTAAGCTACATTTATGACATCACGTTAGATTCATGTGTCATTCAGATTTCACCCTCTAATTATTGTTTAGGATGGAGTTAACCGTAATAAACAGATACATTTAGATTGGAAGAGACACCTTGAGATCATCTGGTCCAAGCTCCCAAGGCTGCTCAGCACCATTTCCAGTCAGCTTTTTAGTATCTCCACAAATGGAGGCTCCTCAGCCTCTCTGGACAAGCTGCCTCAGTGTAAAACCCTTACGGTGAAAATGTGTTTTCTTGTGTTCAAATAAAATTTCATGGGTTTGAATTGTCAGTGGATGAAACTGACAAAATTCTTGCTTCTTCCTCTTCCTTCTCTCCCTTCAGGTCTTTATACATACTCAACCTTCTCCAGGCTGCACAGTCCCAGCTCTCTCAGGCTCACCTTGTCGGAGAGATGCTCCAGTCCCACAATCATCTTTCTGGCCCTGCGCTGAACTCACTCCTGTAAGTTCTTATCTCTCTTGTTCTGGGGAACCCAGCAGAGTACAGAGCATTCCATGTGTGGCTTCACTGGTGCTGAGGAGAGGAGGACTACCTCCCTTGACATTCCAGCAATGCTCTGCCTAACGCAGCCCAGTTGATGCTGTTCACATGAACTGATGTGAACTCTTTTTTTTTTTTTGTAAGAATATAGAGTAATGTGACAGCTTAACAAAGCTACTTGTGGTCAAAAAAGTGGTTAGCTGTACCTGGGGCAAGTATGTCTTACAACTTTGAATGCTATGTTCAGTTCTACAGCTGTTTTACTTCTTTATTTGATAAGACTCTCCAGAACACTCAAAATGGCAGCTCAGACTCTGTGCAAATTCTGCATAGGTAGCAGAGCTGAACTGTTACGCCACCCATCTTGTGTTCCTGTGTGTTTCAGTTGCTGAGTAAGAAGCTCAGAAGCAGAAAAAAAGCTCCTTAGGTGGCAGTCTTGGAATGGTATGGGAGTAATAGGGATTTTAGTTACTGGAATAATGAAGATAAGTCATGCCGGAAGCCCAATTAAAGCTTTTTCAGTTTTATCCTCCATCTCTGCAACCTCTGGGGTTGTGTCAGCGGGGAGGAATGCGGCTGTGTGTCTGGAACACAGCTCTGGCTGCTCTGGCAGTACCTTAGCTGGGCTGGAGTCCTGCTTTTCCTTTCTTGGTTGTGGACATTCTGCATGGGTGGTAAAAGGCATGAAATATATCATTAGAATAATCTGCAGCATTGCCTCTAGTGTGTGGGTAGTGTTTCTGGAAGCTATCGTATGCAAAATCAACTTTCCTAATAGAGCTGTATTTTAGTTCCCTCGTTATTTTGGTTGCAGAAAAAGACTGGTCTCTCAGAAGACCATCTGAAAGCCCACTGGGAACTATTAGCGTCCTGACTGCACACCTACAAATGTAAACAAATACTCAGCTGGAATCAGGATAGTTAGAAAAACACAATCTGTTTATTGCTGAAGTAAATTAACTGCTTTCCTGCTTCCCCGAAGAAGACATTTTATTTTTCTCTGTGGCAGAAAGCAGGATGCTGTGGTTCAGTACCTTAGATTAGAGATTATGCCCTATTCAAGTAAGAAGTAGAGAAATTCATTAAAGTGAAGATGGTGGTGTTTAAATGGTCTTAATAATTAAGAAGGTATAAAATGCTTTCTTAACTCTGCAGTTTAAAGTAGTCCTTTGGTTAGAGGCAAATCTGTACAGAGAAAGCTGCAGGGTTCCTAGAAAAGATACAACAGCAATTAAGGAACTGGGGGGATGGTCTGGAAAAAGGTCTGAAATAGCTGTAAGGGTGACTGCAGCACTTAGACTGGAATGCAACAGAGATGGGCTCAGTTCTCTGCTCTGCCAGGGACCATAGGCAGATTGCTTCTGGCTGGAGGTGATAATCACTCAGTTGCCTTTGCTGCAGCACCTAACTCAGAGGTGCCAGCCACCCCGAAAGAATCCAAGACCTAGAGTTAGGTCTTACTTAGGATGTAGGGGAAGGGAGACTCTGGGTACCAAAAATGCCTGTGTGCTAGCAAGTGGGTGAGATGCTGCTAGGAAACAGTGGTGTAAGTCTTTACCTCTTGCCCCTGCTCAGCACACATCCACCTGCTTGCAGCTGGGAAACCAGAGCCTCGTTCCACTTGGAATCCACAATGCAGAGTTGTCTCAAAGAAAAGTGCCAGCATCTGTTTCTAACAACGATGAGCTAGAACTTGATCTTTTCTTTAGCTTCCAAAAGACAGGTTGAGACCAACAGCTACATTTTGTAAAATGGCCTGTTGTTTAAAATACCGATGACTCTGGAGGCTTGAATCTGCTGTCTTCTTCAGACTCAAGACTCAGGCTCCCACCTGCCACGCAGTGCCCTAACCACAGCATAAGCCCCTGGTCATGAAGGCGCTTCTCATGCTGTGCCACTATGGAGCAGATAGCTGAGGGAGAGCAAGCGTAAGGGCAGACCTAGTGGCTGGGGTGCTGGGAGAGGCATCCTAGGGCCTGTTTCCCAACCTGAGACTTTGTTCTGTGTTTTATCTTTTGTCTATTTAATAGCAAATACCTAAAAAATGCCTCTATCAGGGCATTCCCTCTGCAAACCGTTTGTGTAAACCATGAGAATATGGGTTCATGCTTTCTTTCCTATTGCTTGGGTGCTTATTCTTTATTTCACAGAGACAGATGGAGTGAGGCTGGGAAGGTGTTCCCTGGCCCAGCCTATTAATTAGGTTTCCTTCTGGTAAGGATGTAGTGCTGGGAGGCGGGGATCCCCTGAAGAGAGACTAAGCATTGAACTTGTGTTATTCTCCTTGTGAAAATATTTTAGGCAATTAGGCTCTTATGGAGCAAATGGGTGGCAAACCCACCTGGAGGCTTTGAAAATGAAGCAGCCTGTCTTGCTGGTTTGTACTGCTCTTTGTACGGGGAGAGCAGTAGTCCCTCAGTGACATGGGATGGTTGCAAGGGCAATGCCTGGGCCCTGATGGGAACTGTCACAGGGGCCCAGGAGTCCACTTGTTTCAATGGGCCATTCCAGGCCTGCCCTGAAGCTGAAATATAGACATGCAGCAAAGTCTTAGGTGCAACTGGGAAAAGGCTACTGAGCAGCACCTCCAGATTTGAGCAGCAGTTGACCAGGGAGCGTTTGGATTGCAATTGTAAATACAGGCTTCTACTGAGATCGAGCCCTTTTCCCCCATGTGCCTTCATCAGCTGCACAGTCAGAATAATACTATTAATAGATGTTTCCCTCAGCAGTAGTGAGAGATTATGTTTTTCCAGATCATATGAGGATTTGGGTCACTGAGGTATTGCGATAGCTAAAGGTTCTTCTCAATATTTTGCTTGAATGTTTGCTTGGTCACCAGGATGGGAACTACTGACAAACAGCAAAAAGGTGTAAACAACCTTTCTGAGAAGAGAGAAGACAGGGATAGGATGTAGTGCATTTTCTACCAACAGATTTTTCACGCATTTATGTCCCAGAAATCAAAGCAGAGAACAAAACTGAGAAACTATTATCTGACTGTTGTGTTGCGTCCAAAGATGACAGAGCAAGAATCCATTTTAATATTTTATTGGTGAGATGTATAGTTTGTAGTAGCTCTAAGTCCTCAGAATATAAAAAGATTAATTTCCTTCTTGCATTTTAAGAGAGTTTAAATTGCTGAGATTTAAATCTACCTAAAATACTGTTCTAGAGCATCCTTCCCTGTACAAGAGCTAATCATCTAACTTTATCTGTTGCAGTAGTTGACTTCTCTTACTGACTACAGTGCTGAACACATTTTTTCAGTGCATGCTGGGGAATGTTCTGATTACCTGCTTGGCTCAGGATATGCCCTAGACTTTGTTAATCTAGGTTTATTACGCTAAGACTTTTCCAGCAGCTTAGAGCTAATGCAATGGATTTTAAGTGTTTACACAGTAGCAACTCTTTCAGTAGCCAGAGTCGCCTTGGCAGTTTGATTAATTCAACAGGATTAAGCTTTCTTAGTTCTTGGCTGCTATAGGGTGGGGGAGAATCTATCCTGCCCCAGCATCTGTAGTGCAAGTATTGTCATATAATTAATTTTTTTGCTATGGTCTGAAAATCATACCTGCATTCTGGTTTCTTAACGAGTCATTTTAGTTCGAGCTGTTCATTCTCCCAGCCATTGAAAACCCTCTCTTTATTCCTCACCCTCTCCGTAATTTCCTTGATAAAACCAGTCAGTCTGATTCGGCTGGATGGATCCATAGTTGATATGTTTCCTTTGTCTGCTGAGACTCCTGTTTCTGCTCCTCTGCTCTAAAACCAGATGCTGGCAGCACTGAAGGCACGCAACAGTCACGAGATCGATTTGAGAGGCTTTTGGAAGTGTGGTTGATATTCTGGCAGGAAGGACAGCCCCATGTTGTCTGAGCACTGATGTGCTTTTTGCCCCGTACTGCCAGACAATCCTGCAAGGGCAGGTACTGAGTTCTCAGGGGCCACAGATGTCAACAGTCATGAAAGGAAAATAGTTAATTTCTTGGGAAAGCATTATTTCAATTTCTGTGCCTGAAAATATTGGGTTATGGCAGACTGACAAAAACAGTTAATCCCTGAACAGGAGATGTGAGCTTGAAGTGGATTGTCCACTTCTGTTCTTGGCAGTGGAAGGGGCAGTCACTGAGTTGTGAACAGCTGCTTCCAGAGATGAAGTTCATCAAGGCTGATGTCAGGACTTGGCTAAAGAATGACACATTAGCTGCAAAACCATGAGCATAATACAAAAAGCTGTTTTCAAATTTCAGCATACTAACTACCAGAGACTGTTAGGCCACAGGATTGCAAGATACATCATATGCTGCATATAAGGAAGGTGAATGTGTTGCAGCATCCTACTGCTCCTCCTTGAATGGGGTGGGGTGGGAGTGGGGAGGCTGTATCTACAGCCTGAGGGAAAGACCAGGTCCCATAAGCTCTAAGCCAGTCTGTCAAAGGCCATGCCACCTAATCAGAAGAAATACCAGTACATATCTCTGAAATTTTAGACACTCCTATTGCCAGTATTTCAAACTCTTGCTCAGAAGAACAGACAAGGCCTTTCTGGTGCTGTTAACACCTCAACTTCACCAAAGGATGCAGTGCTGTGGTGGCAATGGAGCAATGTTAGCAAGGCTGGAGCCTACGCACTGCCAACAATTTGTGGTGTGAGTAGGGATGGGCCACTGTTTTCTTTGTCTCATAAAACCATGAATACTGCTGGGGTTTTGTGCAAAACCTGGTTACAGAGTGCAACACTACCACAGTTCAGTAAAAAGTTTTTTTAAAGACTTCTGAAATCTCCAAGCATGGACTTACAAAGCGCTGTCACTGAGATCACTCCAAATAATTTGGCTCTGTTCTCACAGAGGCAGCACACCTGAGCTCAGGGTGACGGCCCAAAGTGCACGTTTGGGTTTTTTTCAGCCCTATTTCAAAATAACATGGGCTTGTTCTCCAGACAGTGGTCATTTAATACCCCAGGCGATATTACAACATAGGAAACTCAGCTTCACCCCAACTCCAGCACTCACTAACATACTATAACACCTATAGAGTAGTTATGTGAATTGCCTCTGCTTCAACCTTTGAAGACAAGATATGACGAGTTCAGTCTGGCCGTGTCTATGTACAAAGCTAAATGGTGCTCATTTACATACCCTCTACGAACACATTATCCAGCCCACAGGAGAACCCAGGTCTTGGTGAAAGAAGTGTGGCAGCAGACATTAGCACCCCCTTTCCCAAATACACTATGTGGATAAATTCAGGTTGGGATACACCACAACACACTGCTGATTTTTATTGTGTTCTACTCCAGCTTAGGAATAAACCAGAAAGCTGTGCTGAGCCCCAACCCAATCATGTACAGTCTTCCTCGGGACTTAGCCCTGCCAGGAGGACAGAGGGTAATGCTATGGAGAGCTACAGGAGCTGCCTGCAAATCTGTGCAGGAATTCTCCACTGCTGCAGTCACTGCTTCAAAATAAAAACTGCCTTTGGGACTGGAGAGTATCTGGTTGTACCTAAAAACCACTCACTCACTCAAAACACATCATGAAGTGCTAATGAATATTTTGCTTCTAACTGTGTTCCCTAAAAAAGTTGTGGGTGGGCAGGAATGCACCTGTAATATGAGATGGCTGGGAAAGGTTTAGCTGCTTCCCTTTGCCAATTTTCAGGCACGTGCATGTGTTTGTATACTTTATGATTCATTAAAGGTCCCAAAGGAGTTGTTTCTGAAGGCTGGTTTCTTTTGACTGTCCAATACAAAGATGATCTTGAGGTCTCTGGAAGAATTTATGACATCAATCAGTGAGATATTCAATACTGAGCATGAGAATAGTGGAGGAATTTTTCACAGATGGTTCAAAATACAGTGGTTGTTTGCATAGCTCTAGTAACTAATTTTGCGCTTTTTTAACAGAATAACAAAAATATTATTCCTAGAGAAGTGGGTTATCAGGGATGGTTAAAAATTAAATTATGTAAGTCATTAATTTAAAGTGGTCAGAAAGCTGTGAAAGTTCCAACATGCTTCAACAAGAATGAAAAGGTTAAGGGGGAGGCAAGTTTACCTTTAAAGTATTGTACTTTCAATTAAAAAAAATCCAGTGAATTTGGGGTTTGCTTTGTTGTGTTTGTTGTTTTAACTAAATAGGATTAAGCAGTATTGCTATACAAATGAATAAAGTCTAGAGTTGTTATCACAAGAAAGTTTTAATATGGTTTGTGACAAGCAATATCAAAGTTACCAACTCTCAAGCTTCATGTTCTGAAACCAGACAACTCAGCAACAAAAAAATTGTGCACTGATAAACATAGGAGGCATATTGTATTTTTTAATTAAATATGAAAACATGAGCTGTGTACATTATTTTTTCCGTAGAAAACACAGCAATTTCAAAAGTTTATCATAAAATATTTTCATGAAATGAGTGAACCAGCAAACACATGCACTTGTGTGCCTTCTCCCCTCCCAAGATAAACGAGACATACGCAAATGTAAAAGTTTACAGAACAAGTGGCATTTTGTAGTTGTTGTTTGGTTCTTTTTGGAAAGGATGGAATGTAACATTATGCTCAACTTCCTATGTCACAACAAAAAATATTTGGTGCAATATTTTAACATTTTCTTTTTAAGTTTCAATCTGGTGGAGAAAAATACCTTTTTCTATAATAAAATATGTCTGTTCTTCTTAAAATGTAACTTTTTTTGCACAAAATAATTTTGTAAACTCATTTCAAGGGCAAGGTAGGCGGTGCCATGTCAATGTCCTCCCCCCACACTTAAAAATGTGATCTGTTATCTGAAGCAAAACAGGGAAACACAAAAAAGAGCGGAGCAGAGGCTGCTTTGCAAAGAGAAAGAAGGGTGTGTTGGACAGGGGAGAGGGGAGGGAGCGTGTGGTGGGACAGAAAAAAGTTAAAGGTCACTTTCGCCGTAAAGCGCTGTGGAGAAGGACATGTAGTCCAGGGCACCGGGTACGGCATCACGGCCATTGTAGGGTGCCATTCTAGCAATGCAATATTCAGCTTGATCAGGAGGCAGTTCACGTCGTAATTCATCCACAGTGATGTAGTTCTGCAATGAGGACACACAATAAGGCGATCGTTACTTTGAAAAGAGCTGACTCCTCAGAGGGACAACCAGTCCTTCCCCCTCCCTACCTTCCAGCAGAAGACAACAGCCAGGGACAGGGCCCCAACAACTAGACTAGTGTTATGGACACACACTGGGAGCACTCTGCACAAATACTTTGCATTGCTTCCACAGTTCCCCCAACAATCCTTGTCTTTCACAGCAGACATTTTTAATTAGCAAAAAAAACTTCTTATAAATTGGGCTTCTGGAGACTCATGAAGCTGAGGTGAGGTGGCTCGGCTTCCCTCCATGCAGTAGGTAACAGTAGCTGCCTCTTTGCTAACCAGTATGTTGTCTTCAGCTAACTGACTCATGGGCATTTGCAGCTGTCTGAATAATGGTTCAGGTTTCACAGCATCTCTCTCTCTCGTGACTTTTCATTCTTTTTTTTTCCTCTGCATTTCAGTTTAATGATGGAGTAAGAGGTATTTTTCTTCATAATGAAATACTGTCTGATTCATGTTATAGTCACTAGGGTATGTTAAGCACTAGCAAGTATATTTAACGTACTGTATAGAATAAACAAGTTAATAAGTAATTTTGCATCCAAAAGTACCTATTTATTCAGTGATTAGCTTATCTGAATAATGGAATTTTCAGGCTTTGAAAGACAATGGGGCTGGCTTCAGTCAGGTGGATGCCTAAAGACAGGTATCATGGGTTTCTACATTACAGATTATGAAAAAAATATTAGTTTAACACGGAAACCAGGACTGGATTTAAGGGTAACTCATTTCAATCTGAGAAATGAGATGAATAAAATAATTAGCAAATGTAGAGATGTATTACTATTACATGTACATATTATTTGTTCAATTACATAAAAGATTAGTGGGTATTGTTATATAAGAAAAAATAAGATTACATAATTTTTTTTAATCAACTGGTTTAACCCATGATGCAAATTTAGGAATACTTTTAGTATCATCTTGTGCATTTTTCTATTTAAACCCAATTTCTATGATTAAGAAGATGCTCCTCTTCCCGATACCACATATCCTCAATGAAAATCTATTGATTGTGTAACAACTGATAGATACGCATATATCAGAGAAAGATCATCTCAAGTTTACAGCTGTCAGTAATTAGTAGTTTTTCAAGACTAATCAAGAACCATTTGATGAATTTGTTCATATATTTTAAAATAAAAAATCACAAGCCAGCTCTTAATTAAATTTGTAAAGCAAGAGTGGGCAGCACAGTTCTGACTGACAGCTGAACAGGAGTTTCAAGTGCCTTGGCAGGCTGCTCATTAACCCCCACTTTAGCCTTGCACTCCTCCAGCACTGCACAATGTTGCTGTGAAAATACCCTCCACGCTCAAGAGTGCTTTCCTCGACACTTTCTCTCAGTGACTTGAGAGAAAAAGGAAAGCAGGAGCAATGCAAACATAGAAAAGGAAGGTGCAAAGCCTGACCTTATCTCCAGCCAGGATCTTGAAGGAAGCCATAACCTGGTCAGCGGTATCTGTATCTGCTGTTTCCCGGGACATGAAGTCGATGAAGGCCTGGAACGTCACTACACCCAAACGGTTAGGGTCGACGATGCTCATGATGCGGGCAAACTCTGCCTCTCCCTGGAGAACAAGAAAGTCACGTAAGCCTCCACATTTGGGCAACAGTGCTATGAAAGTCGGGAGAAACTGTTCAGAAGCACATCTCACAGCTAGAAAAACAAAGCCAAATAGAAACCACTTCAGTTTTGGTTTTGGGTTTTTTTTTAATCAGGGTATTCTTTTTCAGTTTGCTGTTGTGTACAAATGCTTCCCACTCATTTGTCATTTGGAATAAAATATTCTCAGCTGTGCCCTAGGATAATATCCAGCTCCATCTAGCTCTAGGACAATGCTCCTATCAGGGAACAATAATATCACACAGACTTCAGGGTAAGATGCAAATTTCTCTGTAATGCATGTCGTGCTAGATGTCTCTAGCGATATTTGAAGATCTGCATTCCTCAAATCCTTTTATTTTCATTTACTAAAAGGGAACTTTCACAGCTCTTTTCAGCTGCCAGAATAGGAACCACCAGAAGAAACCTCTCTGGGGTCTTCAATAGTATCATCTGGTTCATGTTAACTAGACAGGCTTTGGAAAGAAGAAATTGCATACCTCCCCAGGCAAGGAGGAGGGGAGCGCTGAGCTGAGTCTTCTCCTGGGAACAGGCTCTTCTAACACATCTAACACTTCCAGAATAAATAAAGTGTCTAATCAAATGTTACTGTGGTTTGGCACAGTACGTTAAAGAGTCTGTATTTATACACTGGGCTGATGAGTGAGATGAATAAACAGTGCTTTGCCTGACATCAGGAGCAAAGATGCCAAGAGCACAAGTGAGTATTTTTGCACTACACTGTCCTCCTGCCCTCTGATGAGCAGCTGTCTTTGGTGAAGCTCTTCCAATTAGTTATCTTGCCTGTGAAGGTGCAAAATATTACTGTTCTAAATATGCAGGTACTCTGGTGAGGGAAAGCTAGGGGGAGGATGACTGGAACCTGAGCTTACTTACATGTACAGGAAGAGAGATGTGACACAAATGGTAGAAATGAGAGGAGCAGCGTTTGAGTGTATTCAGAAATCAGGCCGTTCAACTGATACCTAGGGCTGGGGAGGTTGTGTGCTGTGCAGAGAGGAGGTACCAATACGAGGAAGTTTATTGTTTCTTCCACTTTTAGCTATACAGTTTGATACATATAATTCTTATTTAGGAATTAGGCAATGATTTCCATTTTTTCACCTTCAGCTATCACTGAGACAAGGATTTTACACGTACAACTAATACTAGATTTAACATCCATTGCTGATAAATCTGGTAAATAAGGCTATATATTACCTTGATTCACTACACCTTCTCCCCTTATTTTTGAAGGTGCCTACAAGAATCACTTTGAACAGGAGTGACAGAGGGCTCTACATTACCATATTGTAACCCATGGAGATAAGGCAGGCTCGGAAATCTTCACAATCCATCATACCAGTCTTCTTCTACAGGAAATGATGCGAAGATGGAAAAAGCCAAGAGAGAAAAGGGAGAGCAGTCCAAGGAGAAATGAACCCACAGGAGACATTACAAAGAATGGGTTTCAGGGAGGAGGAAATGGAAGAAAGGATTTACAGGACAATGAAAAAAAATAGAGGAAAGTTAGTTTGTGAAACCATGAAGCAGCAAAGGTGGTTTTGGTCATGGAACAGTTTACACACAAGAACATATTGATAATGGAAGAAAAGAAATGAAGATATCAAGCAACACAGATTGAGAGATGGACATGAAAAGGAGTGTTAAGTGACACAGAAGTAAATGGAATAGTTTAAGACATAAAATGGATTTTCCCAAGACAAACAATTAGGGAATTAAGAAGAAATAGATACCAAAGTACATTTAGAGAGGAAATAGTATAGGAAAGTGATGTATATATAGTCAAACACAAGAACAACAATGACAGATTGATTACAACAAACAAGAAAAGAAAGGAAAAAACTGTTATTTTTTCACAGTTTAACACCTGGCTGTGTTCACCACTAGCATTCAGTACCTGTGCATCGTTTCCAATATCGTAACCCAAGCTGATGAGACAGGCTTTGAATTCCTCAGGGCCAAGTGTGCCGGAGTGGTCCTGGTTATGCGGTGTGCCAGGCAGCAGGACATGCAGTGCCAGTGGGGTGACAGTGTGGGCAGAAGGAAGTGAGACACAGAGGAGATCAAAAGGAGGTGGAAGGACAACAAGGAGGTGCACCATGCAGTGGGGGAGGAGAGAGGGAGAGGAAGAATGACATGCAGACAGAAAGAGAGAGAAGAAAAATAAAAAGTGCACAATATTAGATATCACAATGACATTTCAGGATGTGCTAAAAATGCTCTTGGAACAGTTCCTTCTCAGAGAGCTTCTCACATCTTGAGAGCATTTGAATGACAAAAACAGTTGATGTTCAGAAGCCTCAAGATCTCCGTCTCCTAAGTGAAGTATTTGCGTCACTGCTTGTTATCCTTAGTGCCAGAAGCCCTGTGTTTCACTAGGAACTTGGAGTGCAGGTAAGCAGGCAGAGGCAGTAGGAAGCATTGCCTTAATCGTCTCGTCAGAAGTCCCACTAAAAGAATAGGTGAGGGCAAGTGTATTTGACAAAACACCCAAGGAAGCTTAGCTGCCAGGGCATCCCAGGAACAGACAAGGAAAAACTGCTGAAGCTCAGGGGAGCAGTGTTATGGCTGCATTTATGAAACCTGCATGTGAGGTGGAGCTTTGCCTGGTAAAGCTATTCCAAGCGCTCAGCTCTGCAAACAGCACTGCTGTACAGCGCAGCACAGCTTGGCAGCTGCTCTTTCCTTTGCTCATTCCCCGCTCCCCCACAGTGGATGTAGCCATCAAACTACACACAAGCTACCACAGGAATTGAGAATCCCCATCCACCCTGCACAATTTTAGCTCAGGACAGCTCCTGAGCACTGAAGAGCCCCTGCCTGTCGCCACCATCTCTGGCCAGATCAAGGAAGCCACAAGACAGGATGCTGAGGCCAATTCCAAGCAACTTTCTTAAAAAAACTGAGCTTTTAAAGTCAGTGTTAAACCTTCATAAATCAAACACACAGTTGAAGATGGGAAACTCACATTCTCTCTGTGTTACCATTGAGATTGTTGTGGAGGAAGGGGCAAATGATATGAAGGTCAAAATATAAAATCTACAGGTCTTTATGGGTCTCTCTGCGAAGAAAAGAAGCCATGGTTTTCTTTTCTCTCAAGGCAGCTAGAGAAGACCTGAAATAGCCAGTGTTCAGCAACCTGAAAGCACTGCCAATCTCTGAGGGCGAGCAGCAGCCCCGTTCTCTGGAGACCTTTCAAACAGTCTGACTGGTGCAGCAAGTGGTGGAGAACAACGAGAACAACCTATATTTGCATCACTGACTTAGTATCTCTGCAGCCTGTTCATAGATTTCCAGACAACACTGAGGGGGAAAAGTAATGGAGCCATTTTCAGGCTTGGGCTGCTGTCTCCACTTTCCTGCATGACACATTTGTACATTCAGGTAGTAGAAGGAGGAGCCACAGAGAGGCTGGAAAATTAAGGGGAGGAGAATTTCCTTTAAGGAATTCCTTTCTTATTGCACTCGTTAGTGCCCTGGCATACATTTCCACAGCAGGGAAAGGCAGGCTTTACATTGGGGTTTATCTATATCATGACAAAGCCATGTATAGATCCTCCTACTTGCTCCATACAAGAGCGAGACTGTTTCTTCAATATAGGTTTGTGTGATGTTATGTCAGAGTGGAGGACAGCTGCTCCAAAGAATTTTATAAATCAAGATAAGAATCTGCTCTCTGGAGAAGATGAGGTGAAAGTCTAATTTCCTAAATAAGCCTTCAAACTTCTCCATACTTTAGCTTTATCAGAAAACTTAGCAGTTTCTGTGAAGATATTCTTCTCGTCCCAGCCTAATGATTACTTCGCATTCCTCATAGGAATAACTGCTCCACAGGAGTGGCTTTTTAAAGAATGAAACATCTTCCATTGATCTAGTTTTATTACAGTGACTGTTTCATTTTTATTGCACTGCTCAGTGAACATGGAAGCTTGTAGCTTACCAAGCTGGAGTCGGCACTGACTTACCCTGTCAAAATGGTTGAAAGAAGCCCTGAACTCGTTCATTTGTTCCTGGCTGATTCCTTTGGCATCGCGGGTCAGAATCTGGTTTTCCACTTCATTGATGGTTCTAGCAATTGTTGTTAGTAACTGCTCCCAGCCCACTCGGATATGCTGGAAAAAGAGGACAGGATCATTTTTAAATTAAGAAGTAGCTCTCCTGCCAGTGGATCGAATGTGTTACTTGTTACAAATTAAATGATCTTAGTGGCCAAGGCAGAAGAAGCTTGCTTCTCATCTGCAGTGTGAGCCAACCAGATGTTTAAAATCTGAATTTTGACTGAAAAAAAATACTGAAGAAGCCAATTCCTGATCTTAAGAAAGTCTTGGTGCTATTGCAACATTCCTTTGCTTTGTCAGAGCAACATACTGAGCAACATTTAACACAAATGAGAATCAAACCCAGTGCTTGTAGGACTAAGCTGGGGAGAAAACTCTCCTTACCAAGAAAATAAACAAACCATGGTCCTTGGAAGACACTGGTGCTCCACTGCCTCTTCTGTTTCTTAATGGAGAGCTGGCCAGAAACCAAAAGACAAGTTTCAAAGCTGTCTGTATTCTGCTGGACTCATGTTGAACTCAGACTGCTTCCAAGAAACCTCATGTTGTCGACAGAAAGCCAGATGCTGATTTTAAAAAGCTTTTGTTGGACTTTTTTCTTCTGTCAGCCTCAAAATCACCAGCACTCCCCTGGACTTTCTAATCCCAGCTAATAGACTGCAACAACCATGTGGCAGGAGAAATGAGAACAGTCAATTTTTCAAGCAATATCGATGCTCTAATTCAGGTTATTTCTGCTGTCTATATTTGGAAGCACATTGAATGGGTTGGCATGAAGTACAGCAAGGCCAATAAAAAAGGCAGCAACATGTTGCTGCATGCTTGGCCACAATGTCAAACTCTCCATTCTCCTGAGAACCACAACATGTTGCCAGAGTTAGATGTGGCTGATGCTAACTGGCCACAGCAGATGAGGTTGTCTGATCTGCTGCCAAAACTTTTACCTCCATGGTGTAGTTGGTGTGCTTGTTGTCAAAGATAAGCGCTTCCTGGATCTGTTGGTGATCTCCTTCCAACTGGTCAATCTTTGGTTTGTAATTCACAATGCTTTTCTCATACTGCCGCAAGTGGTTGAGCTGGTCCTCCAAGGTCCCATGCATCTCTATTGAAATGCGGCCAATCTCCTGCATTAGCAAAACCAAAAGAGTTAGACCCCATTAGAACAAGCCTCAACATCTTTGACATTTATTGCAGCTATTTCATGTTCACACAGGATGATGATTCAAAAAAAATAACTCATGGAGCAGTTACTTTAAATGAGCTGAGACAGTGTCAGCAAAAATTTCAGCAGAGCCCTGAACATTTTCCAAGTGAGGTGAGTCACATCAGATGTGTCTAATACAAGCACACATACACAAAAATAAAGAAACAAGTCCATAAGCTAGTAATGTAGCGACCCAGATTTTTTTCTGATGTACTGTGCCACTAACTTAGTGCCTTCATATGGACATATTTCTGCAATCGTTCTCTTCTTTACAGCTCCTGCCATCAGTAATAGCTTCATATTTTTCTATTTCATCAATTCCAATTCATTTAACTCAAATCTTACCTAAAGAGAGCTCTCCCTTAAAGGTATGTCTCTTCTACTGCTGTTTGCTATGCTAATTATATTTATTTTATCATGTGTATGAAGACTGTTGCTGTGAGAGGAATTACACAAAATATGCTTCTGATGTAGGGTCTTTAACTTACTGCATATAAACACAACTCTACTAAAATAGAAGTGTTGTCCATTTAAAGTCAGTTTTTTTTATCTCTGTACTGAAGAGTTAGAGGAAGAAAAGTACAAGCACTTCAGTAACCAGTATCAGTCTTGGGATTTTCCGTATTTTCTATGAATGCTTCTCTTCCTGTAACTTGAGGGAAGAATGAATGTGATAGTGGTCAAGAAAGACCAGGGATAAGAATATCATTGAAGACCACAGAGGAAAACAGACTGTTTCAAAATGAGCAAAGCACTACCTCCATCTTGGTCTGGATCCACGGTCCAATGACATTGGCCTGTGCACCAAACTGTTTACGAAGTCGTTCATTTTGCTGCTGGCGAGCATGTTCTTCCATCAGGGCTTGATCCCTTCTGGGAACCAGTTGCCTCACCTACAACAAAGAGTAACAAAGCGTGTAATTTATACATACAAAGGCACATGTGCAGTAAACGTAGAAATTGCCACAAGGGAAGAAAGTGTCGGTGTTTACACTGAAAACAAGCAGCCATGTGGGTCAGGACACAGTAGGAAGGCTCATGGAACGTGAATACTATTTGCTGGGATGCCTGCTGCAAACTCTTCTCAGGCCATGTACGACCAGAAGAAGCTCCCATTCACTACTTGGGTTTTTGGTGGCTCATGTTAACTGAACTGCAGGATCCTGCTCAGATTTCACTTTGGTGAGAGAAGTGAAAAAAGTGAAAAAAAACAACCCTGAAAACCTGAAAGCTTTTAATTTACCATCTTTCATTATAAAATATCAGGTAAAAGTGATCTGACACCCTTTAGGCAAGTATACGAAAGATCTGTTCCACTTTTCAACCGACAACTGAGCCAAAAACAAATGACAAAAAAAAACCCCGCTCAGCAGTAAGCACGAGAAGGTAACTGAAGAGTAAATAATCCACTTCCTGCAGCCCCAGAGCAGCAGCATCCTCCCACACTAACTTGCAAGCCTGGAAAGAACTCACATGTTCCCATTTGCCATTGATCTCATGTGGGGTGATCGTAGTGTAAGGATTCGTTCCTGCCATGTTGACGTGGTATGTCTGGACAATCTTTGAGACTTCATTGTGGATTCCCAGGATGGCCTGTCGCTCCTTGTCGGCATCTGGCAGAGTGGCTTTGAACTGTTCATGGGCTGTGGTCAATCCCTGCAGAAGGAATGCAGCAGCAAAGGGAGGGTAAGAGCATTACTCACTGAACAGCCTCTTCAGCAAATGTATGCCTGCAGAGGTGACTGCAAAAGCTTACATATTTTGAGGATACAAAGCAGATTACTCTAATACACTTTTCGGGTTCTCTCAGCATCACGAAACAGGCTGTTTTAAGTAGTTAAATGATGGGAAGTCTCACATTCCCTCAGTTTCTGCTGGATGTTGACCAGGGACAGCGATCACATCACAAAAATGTGGAATAATTGTGGCTTATAATTTAGGGGATACTTTTTCTCCAACACTGCTCAGTGACTGCCTGTGAGCCCCTTTAAGAAGAAGATCTGGCTGCTAGTAGTATTTTAAGGCAGTCATGTCTCACTAGTGTAAATGGGCTGTGTTTCTCTTCTCCCACTAGGTATGTACTAGTTCTAAACTTAAGGTAACTCCAGATGAATAGTAAGAGTCAGATCCAGTCTGATCAGAGCCAGTCAGAACTAGGTGAAGGTCTTCCAGCCAACAGCAAACTTGCACAGGCAACTGTGCTCTGGCTGCTGAAAAACAGTTCCTTCTCCCTGAACACAAAAGGCCCCTTCTGTTCCCCATCTTGCTGCGATGCCCAGACTGTGCTCCAAGGACGGATGGGGACATGCTTGCTGGTAGTCTGTGGACAGCCGACAAGCCAGTCGGTCCTGGCTCATCTCCCACTGCTGCTACGGGCCTTTAGGGTACTTCATCCCAGAAGCCTGGAAGATCAAGACTAGGGAAGCAAACGCAGGGAATGAGGCAGCAAAAACAAATGAGGGAAAGAGAGACAGGTGCAGGGACAATCAAGGGAACAGTGTGGAGAGAAAAAAGAATGAAAATAAACCACATGATTGACCATCCTTCTTACAACACACACACTGTAACTACTTTTTGTAAAATTGCTTCCTGACATGGTGACTCATTACTTTGCAGCTGCTGCAGTGGCCATAGAGATTAATGCAGGTCTAGGGGGCTGTCACAGATACTGCAAACTGTCACAAAGAGATGGTGGAAGTGTCTAAATGCTGTTCAGATTTGTTCTGCATTATGGAAGGCTTAATGAACCCTTTTGTTCAGGAGGGAAGGGTAGAAAAAACAAGCAGCAGCTCAGTCACAGTGCTGATACCAGGCTAGGGCTATTTCACTGCCCCTCTGCCCTCCTCACTGTGTAGTGTCCCCCTGTTGGTCTCTCATTTGATGCCTCGCTGACTTGGATTCTTTTCATGAGCCCAGGAATGAGGAGAAATAGAAGTCCCCATTGCAACTCAGAGAAGAGTAATTCCTGCCCTGAAAGGTCTGAAAATTATCTCAAGTTGCTTTCAGAAGGAGTAAAACTGAGATACTGTCTCTATTGTCTTGCAGGAGGCAAGACTTTTGCTTCAAATGGTAATCCACCACTGAAGTAGGAAATTCTGATTTTTCTTGTGCTCTGCATTGAAACCCATCTGGCAGTTCAACAGCTCCCCTCACAGCACATCCTATCACACAGGACCACGTAATCTACACATTACATTACATGGGACAACTGACATGCAGAACCTGTGAGCAGCACTAAGCTTTGCTCTTGTGGGTTAAAAAAAAACCTTCACAAGACCCTAAAAGATTCTCTCAGATTTCAGGCTTTCATTAACAAGACTCTGGAGTTACACTGAAAAATCCGCTTTCAGTTCTTTGTGTCCAGCTAGGCTGGTGTGAGCACGTTTCATACCTATTCAGATCCACGTTTTTAGAGGGAAGTCGAGAAAAAACATACTCCTTTTTCATTCTCCTGCTAAGGTTCACTCACAAGAGCAAAACCATCAAAATATGACCTACAAATGTGACACCATGAGGAATCCAGGAGACGCCCAACCTCTCTCTGTCCCAGCCTGACTGGTGCAAATGACTGCTCTGTACCTGGATCTCCTCAATGGTGTGAACAATGAACGTGTCCTGCAGGTCCTCCATGGCCCCTTCCATCCAGTTATTGAAAGGGGCAGCTCGTTTGGCATATTCCAAGTACAACTGGTCAATTGTTTCCAGTAGCTTCTCTGTCCTCTGGGCATGCACAAAAATAAAAGAAAGAAAGAAAATCAGGAGAGGTGGTTGAAGAAAAATAATCACACAGATATGTTAGTTGTCTGAGCTACTCCTTCCTTTCAGACCTTCTTGGCGCTCCCAGGACTGCACTATAGTAAAAGCCTCTCTGCTGTTAAGAGATTGTACACAGGATGTATTTTTCCCTTTGAGGGAAAAATCTGAGGTCCTTTGAAATAAAACAAAACAAGAACAGTTTTCAAGCAGAACAAAATTTCAAAACACAGCAAAATATAAATAAATCAATAGCCTGAGCAAACAAATGGCACCATGATTGGGCTGGAAGGGAGAAAGCAGGCTAAATATACTGAAATGTAGCCCTTGTTTACAGTCCAGGACGTTCTATCTTGAGTGCACGAAAGAGCTGAAATTGGTTGCTTATGCCCACTGCTTCCCACAAATGACCTACCCACATAATCCCAAAAGTCCAACTTGTAATGTGTCTCACCTCCAAGGCTTCTCTACGTTTCTGGGTTAGAGCACCCAGATTATCCCACTGATCACAGATCTTCTGGCACCTGGCATTGACACTGGGAGAGTCATAATAGTCCAGCTCGCTATAAGGGGTGGGGAAAAAAAGGACAAGAAGTCAAATAAAGACCTTTTGGAGAAGAAAGAAACTCATTTTAAATTTTTATCAGCCTTGAGGACAGATTCAGACAAAGATCTCACGGTCTCTGCAAGTGAAGCAAGCCAGGAAGATAGATATATCTAGTTTTGGAGACACTGTATGTTATGGTACATTAAACAGCACAGAACAGGAAGAAAAACAACGGCCACCCAAGGCCTCAGCAAACACTGGTCTGGCTGCCTGATGGGAATAAGTTGGCACGGGGAGGAGGGAGTTTAGACTTTTGCTAAAACTGGGAATAAGCAGATAAAGAGCAGAGCAATATGCCCCTGTATTCTATTTAAGAACATCATGCAGGCTATCCACCTGCATCTTGTTCATCAGAATGGGCAGCAAAGATTTTATTATGAATGCAAGGAAACTGCTTAAGACCCTTCTAAGAGTTGCATAGTACGGGTGGCAAAGAATAGCTAAATGACACAAACCATTAATTTACTTAGGACAACCCCAGAATTACAGTGTAGGTTGCTCTCCTGTATGCCTGATGAGGAGTGGTTTGCTGAGATGTGTAGGCTGGCACTCAAGGAAGATGGGCTGGTTAAAGTATGGCCGTGGAAAGGAGAGTATGGAGGTAAGCTGAAGCTTTTGGTCTTGTTTTGTGCTCTTGGTTCTGCACATAGTCAAAGAGGGAGAAACCTGCAGGCAGAGGGGGACCAGCCAAGCTGGGAAGTGTCAGCCTCGAAAGAGAAAGCAGAATAAATCACTGCACTAATGGGCCATCTGAGGAGGATTTCTCTAAGTAGTAATGCAGGTTTAAACAGCTCCCTTTTGCCTCCCCTAGCCTTGCTTCTTCCCACCACTGTATTGTCCTCCTGAGGTGTGTGGAGTCTTGCAGTAAACTATTCAGGAAACCGATTTGGGCTAAAAATAACATTTTCTTTGCTTGGTGTTTAATCCAGATCAGTTCCTTGATCTACTTTGCTGCAGAGCCAGCGTTGCAGATGAAAGAAGAGCTCCTGAAAGCCTGACTCGTAACACACCTGTGCTGGACCGCTACAGCTGGGGAGTAGAACATGCAGTGCCCTCAAAACACACCTGGTGTGGGCAGCCACAGTAGCTTCCTCCAGACTCTCTCCCTCTCACCAGCAGTGTATCTCTGAGGGAGAAAAGAGCTCAGCCATGTTTTTTCAGTGCATGTCCCCTTCGCTGAGACAGAAGATGGCTTTTGGAAGGATGGCAGAGCCAGTTGTTCTCATACTTCGGAAGAAAATACCTCTCCCCCAGTGAAGGGCCCAGCCTTCCCTGCTGCTCTTAAGACCTGCAGCTGCTTTGGCTGGCATGTGGTATGTGCTTCGGAAGTGGCAGGTCAGCTAATACCTGCTGACCAGCCAGCCTCAGTTTTAATCTTACTGACATGGAGGATTGCCTTGAATCCTCCTCCTGCTCCAAGGTCAATCCTCCAGTGGACAAGAGAGCAATTCTGTAAATCTGTGTTGTTAAAGGAGATAACGATCTTGATCCAATAAGTCTGACTTTTTTAGAGAAAAACAGTTGTTCAGTCCAAGAGTACTGGTCTTAGCCCAGACGCTAACTTGAGATAGGCCAGTGTGATATATAAATATTTTTAAAATAAGAAACAAGGTCAAAGCCAAGTTGTTCAGATTATTTTTGCCAAGAAACATGTAGGGTTTCAAAATCTCTCTACCTGTGCTGCAAAGGCCAGCTCTTTAGCCTCCTGCTATCCCTACCAATCAGCCTCCCACCCTGAGGAAACTCCGTCTCCTGGTAACCTGTGTCACTCATCACTCCAGGAAAAGAAGTGGAGGTGAAGGTTTCCAAGTTGGGGCCAGCAGGGAGGGAACTCAGCAGCTGTGAGAATGCCCTAGGGCAAGTGCCCACAGTGTAGCACTCCTGAGGCAAAGGGCCCACGGCAGCAGCACAGGCCACAATAGGGTCAAGAATCAGCAGATTTTTTCCTGACAGAATAAGAAGTATCTTTTTGATAAAAGAGAGCAAACTGAGAGCCTACTATCCTTTGCTGTTTCCTTTTGTTCCTGGAAAAGTATGAGCACGTTAGAACACTGAAACCTAGCAGGCACCAGCAACAGATCAGACTCTTTAGGAAAGGGTTCACAGCAGCATAATGAGCTGGAAGGGGATGGAAACTTGGCTTGGTAATATAATACTGCCACCCCATCATCATCACACACAACTCATCCATTTTCTGGCCTGCTCTTCTGGTGCGTCCGGATACCAAAGAGCAGTATCCTAGATACTGTTTGGAAACACTGGGACTTCCCGGCATTTTTGTATGGGGATTGATTTATGGCTCTCCAGAGGGCAGAGGGCAAAGCTGATTAAGCCTCTCTGGCCCCAAGGATGGGACGTGTGCTGGGTTGCCATACTTCAGCTCTTGGGCAATAGCAGCAATCTGTTCCACGCGGTCCTGGTGTGCAGCCAGGTCGCTCTCAAAGGCTTCGTGTTTCTTCAGCAGGGCCTTTATCTCCGAGAGGGTAGCAATTTCGTAATCCTTCTGCTGCAGCATTGCTTCCTTACCTGGGGAGGGAGCCAAAGGACAGGAGAATGACAGACAGGACCCAATGCTCTCAAAGCCATCTCCCCACCCCGAGGGGCCCTGAAAGGACATCTGTCTTACCCCTGCCAGAGGCTTGCCCTCAAGCACGCTGGCCTAGAGATGCACAGTCCCCAGTTCCAAATCACAGAGTATGAGTTTGCCATTAACAACAGACAAGGACACACAGTGCAGCCCAAGCCAGCGCTGTCACAGTTTATATTGGACTCATCTCAGTATGCGCAAATTGGGTTATGCTGGTCCTCTAACTACCACCTGCAGCATTTACTGCATGGTAACTTTTCCTCTGCATTGTAGCTCTTTTCAAAAGTTCTCATTTTGAAACAGTTAAGGAATGTTGATGTGGCCGCATGACGTAACAAAGGAGAGAACAAACTGATTTTCATGCACTATTTTCGAATAAAGTAAGAAGTGAACCTAACATTCTTGAGAGGAAAACCTCATGGAAGCATCTATGCATGATTCATCTCTTCCTCCCTACATAAGCGCTATATATCAGCCAATAGGATGCACATAGAGTGGCATTACCATCTGTCCAGGACTCATGAATGGATGCCTTCTGCCGGAACTTCTCTGCCAAGTGATCCAGCCTCTCTAGCCTCCGGATCTCATTCAACAACCACTCCTCATAGCCCTTCTCAGCCTGTTCTAGGCCACCCCAGGCATTGTTTATATCCTAGAGACATGAGCACAAGAAGAAAAGGCAGGTTAGAAGATGGGAGAAGAATATGTACGTCAGCATTAGTCTCCATGAGCTACATGGCTCCAATTGGTTGGAGGGAGTGGATGTGTGCTTTTAATCTCAGAGGGTTGTACAGACAGGTCAGGGAGATGAAGTGTCAAACTTAAGCAGGACTAGCAGTGTCAAGATATACCTGTTTGCATGAGAGTCCTTCTTGAAACATTTCCCCACATGAAACCTCAACTTCAATTTGAAAAAACGAGAGACATCCAGGCATCTCCTCACAAAGCCAGGCAACTTGTGAAGAGCCTCAGAGTCCCGTTTAGATACAAGGAAGCAATCATCTTGATCTCCTATCATGGCCTCAGTGAGCTATATTCTGTAGGGTTCTTACCACGGAGTAGCTCCCTCTGAAGGTGTGCATGCTCTCATCCCATGTTTTAGGCATGGCTAGGGTATATACAAGCAGTTACCCCCACTCACCGAGACCATTTTCCCTTCTGAAGGCATAAAGGCTGGCCTGTTGCTGAGCCGCAGCTTGGTCTGCAAGGTGTTGAAATTGATCTCAAGTTGGCACTTCTCTTGGACCTTGGGGGGCTTGTGCAGGCGACGGTAGTCCCGAAAGTCCTCCAGTTTCTGCTGCATGGCTTGCATGGTGTTCTCTGGGGCCCGGTTCTCCAGCCAGGGAATGGTGCGACGGATCCACTCCAGCAGCTGGAAAGAGCAATAACAAGAAGCTTTGAACTGAAAATTGTGTTAAAACTACAGGTGTTGCTCTGATCTCATTAGGGACTGTTTACTTTTATGTTTGCTGTCAGAAGGGCTTGTGAAGAAATGTTTGCCAGCTTTTTTGCAAGTACTTTTTTTTTTAACAAGCAGCCCGTTCCCTACCACACTAAAGTAGTACTGCTTGTTGCAGCACTGCCAATCCAACCATGCTTAGGAGATAGCTTTTACAAAATCAGGACCAAACTATGTCCTCAGATCACACTAAAGCCTTAGAGTTTTGCTGGACTGTTGCATAACTAAAGGACGCTGTAAGTCCTATTATAAGTTATATAGTCCTGAGGAGTGCAAGTCTAATCAGCTTGATTTTTCCTTTAATTTTAGCATTTCTGCAGCTGCTTTTAATAAACTGAGAGACTTAAAGCTGCTCTGTGGAAGCTTTCTGTTTTAAAGTAGATTATTCTTGCCTTTAAGGTAAGATCTTTAATTTTCTCAAGCCAGAAGGGGAAAAACTATTTTTCCAAAGAAACATAGGCCAACAGCATTCCCCAAAATTAGTTATCAGCGTTAAATGCAATTCCTTTCTACATACAACTACCCAGAAACCAACAGCACCATGGACACCTACATCACTGGCCAGTTTTTCATAGTCTTCCATGAGCTGTTCGTTTTCTTGGTTGACTGCCAGCACCTTGCAGATACGATTTGCTGCTGTCTCCGCCTGATGAAGAGAAGAAAAACAGAAGAAGGGAAAAGTGTGAAAAAAAAATATATACCAAAAATACAGCTTCCTGCTACATACCTGCAGGTAAGGTCTCCAGCCATTCGCTCTAGCTACCTGTATGTGCTTTGAAACATCTGTCCTGCCCTCTTTGCTTTCTAGCTGACCTTCTATAACAATTCATTTTTCCCTTCTCAGGTGAATACAGTCCTTCAGAGATTCTCAGCTCTACTGATCCCAACCCATGTGCTGTGGGACAGTGACATTTCTATGCCTTCTCTGAACCTGCTCCTACAAGAGGGCCTTGTTTTTTTGCTTCCTACCAGAGGGACCCTGGCTGGCTCTTTACAAAGACAGCATGTTTCTGCCACCACCTCCACTCTCCTCACCAGCACTCAGAGTTGCAACACCAATAACTGAGTAGTGTCAAGCTGATGAGACTTTCTACATCCTTTTACTTCAGGAAAGAACATAAACAGAGTTAATCCATAGACTAGACTTAGGAAAATTCCTAATTTTGTTTGGAAGGTAAACCTTAAATTCTGCCCAGCAGAGTTGTCTTCCAGCTTTCCTTGTATTTCTGGCATTTGTTACAGGGCCACCTCCTCCAGCATCTTGCCACATGACACCTGCAATGTACTCAGGATCTCATGATCCAGCTGAGAAATGGATTTTTTTTCCCTTTCTGGGTAATCTGTCTGCTTACTCTCACAAAGCAAGTGTTGACAATAAAGAGCCTGGTGTTACTATTCAGATTTTTTCTTTTCCCCCTGTTGTGGGACGAAAACCTTGTTCTCTGCAGGGAGCCGAACATGTCAAAACACGAATTTGGAACAAAGTAAGGATCAGAAAAATCCCAGCTATGAACTCAAGAGCAGTCAGTCTGCCCTGGGGTGCCATGCATGGGGAATGTACAGCAGACCGATCACTGCACAGCATGTATCTAAGGATATCAGCTCCCTTTATCATCATCATGGTGGGTGTTATGCCACGAAGCCTTGGAAGATGTGCCCCTGTGACAGGTGTCAGGGGATTACTCAGCAACCCTCCTACCGCAGTACAGCTATCACCCTGGTACCTGGGGAAGCTGCTAGAGTTACCTACGGGACCCCTATGGAGTACAGAGTAGACCTCGTAACAGAGGTTCAGTGGAGATGAAGAGGAGAGGGCACATGCCAACACTACGACAGAATGCTGTGTCCTGCTTTAAAGCTATGTGTGGGACTGACGTCAGAAGTTTTGCTGAGCTTACAGCTGGCAAGTTTCAACCTTTTTTTGTATTTTTAAAAGGCCTTTTATTATCTGTTTATTAAATCTCCAAGGCCATCTGAGAAGAATCCGCTAATTTTTGCAGCTGATGCGAAGCAGCAAGAACACCAATAGTCATAGGCTATACAGTGATGTACAGATTGCTAAGGTCCCAGTGAATGTGGCAATCTTAACCACTTGTAAGAAGCTGTAAAAACATATATTCAGTCATCTGTCCCTCCACTAAAGCAGGCCAGCCAGCAGATACACAGATATTAACTAATTTAAAACACAGAGGGACCTGTACAGGAGAAAGAGGGATTTCACTTAAAAAAAAAAAAATCTGTAAAAAGAGCAAAGGATGGTTAAATTTTAAAAAGCTTGTACTTTGATCTGTTTCTCTGTATTTTATTGGAGTGCTTTTTGATATCCAGAGAAAACTTTATAAACATGGGACCAAACAGTATGTCAAAAAGACATCGCCAGAGCCCTATCATGCTGTGCCTAGTGACTGTAGTAAACTGATGGTGCCAAATGTTTATCTCAGTCATCTCCGGAGAGAAGCTCCCTGTGCACTCTTTAACTGAGTTCTTAACCCAAGAGCTCAATGCAGCAGCAGCCAGCTGTGCAGGAAACAATCCCATTTTGTGTAGGTATATTTACATGTATCCAATAATAGATTTCCTCCAGCTGCCTAGGTTTTTACATATATGTATGTATATGTGTGTTGAAAATCTGTCCAAACACAAAATCTCTCCAAATGCCAGCAATTACGACATTATTTGTATTACTCTCACGGCTGAAGTGTAGAAGCTTTCCCTCTCCTACCAGTACTTGCTTCCCTATGGCTCTTGTCTGCTCCAGACTACTCTCTTCAACAGCATGCTGATGCAGCAGCAGGAAAAGCTCTGGGACTACCATCACCATGACATTAATGAGCAATGTCTTACATTGACTTGTTCTGAGCAAGGTAGAACAAAAGCATCCCAGTGCTTTCAGGTAACCTCCACAAATACCTGCCACACTGCTAATAATGAGTTGATCTGTGGTGATGGCAACCTCAGTGAAACACACCTTCAGGTAAAAGAAGAATGACACACTAAGATGTTCACATGAGGTCAAGGCAGCTCCGCTTACACCTTCATTAGTGGAGTGGAAAAAGGCATTTTGGCTTTCCCACACTGCTAAAGGCAATGATGCATTTCACATGTTCATGCTGACTCCAAACAAGCCAGGATGTTCACAAGGCATGGAGTGGCACTGAGAAGATGCACCATCTTGGAGTCTGGAAACTGTATATCTGTATTCTCAGAGAACTTGTGTGAGCTGCTCAGCTAATTGTGTATTGACACAATATACTAACTGCACTCAGAGACTGTGGGGAGGGCAAGCCCAGGACATTCTGCTCAATACCATGCTGCTGTGTGATATACATGTGTTGTTTGGTGGACTCCAAATCGAAATCTGAATAGCCAAAGTAGTAGTAACTTCACTGTCTTTTGTCTTTTCTCTACTTCTCGACCCTGACTTGGACTGCATAGGGTGGCAGTGGAATGCGTTGTCTCTGTAGCTCATGGACGCAGGTCTCTTTGCTGAGGAGGACGATAATTGAAGGCATTCCCACGGTGCGCTATGCTGGGAAGATGCCTGCCTGTTGCTGTCCTCTGACCTCAGAGGACCCTAGAATACCGTATGCCAAACACAATCTCTTAATAAAAATGGTAAAATGTTAGTTAGAAATTTTCACCCCAGAAGTCAAGTTTACAAAATATTAAGCCAACCAGTAGTTGCATGCATTTAGCGTGAAAGTCAGAAGCAGTTAGAAAACAAGCAAACCAACCAAAGCAAGTATACCTACAAATATATATATATATATATATATAAAAATGGCATAAAGAAAAAGCAGCCATCTACACACACATGTCAGGCTGGGACCCTGTACCTTCAAAGGCTCAGTATAAGAGAGTGAGAGAAGCAGAAAGCAGCTCATGGGACCTCCCCTTCAGGACTGGTGGCAGTAATGAAAAATCTGGATGAAAAATGGAGCGATATCACAGTAAGTCACCTAACCATGCAAGAAGTGGCAACACATTACAATCCAGGCTGGGGCTTGCACTCAGTAATCATTTTGCATTTGCCCAGGGGTTTGAATCTGTGTCACTCAGCAGGTAGTTAATCTACAGCTAGAGCAGCTCCAAAAAGGAGCTGTGCCCCTCCAGCCAGGGCAGAGTGGAGTTGCTGGTCCATTAGGAATGTTAAAAAATTAATAAATTATTAAATCTTTAATTTTCCCTATAAGACAGTTAAGACTACATGGGATTGAGGCTTTAAAAACTAAGAAGCTCCATCTCTAGTTCTCGCCCCAGCTCTTTAGTTCAGGTCCTGAGGCAGTTAAAGGTTATTTTCAGTTATCCCAGGAGACCTAGCATCCACCTGAATTGCTGATGAGAGCATGGGACCTGATGAGCAGGTTTACAAATTGTGGAAGGAGCACAGACTGAAGAGGAAGGGATTGTCGAGGGGCATGGTAGCACGTCACAACCCTCCTCATATTGTGGTTTACTGTTTCCTCAATCTGGAATTCTTTGGGTTAGGCAGACAGCATGGAGCAGTCCCTCAGGGGCATCTAGCAAACAGCAGGCCTTATCATTGGGCTGGTACGAGTTCTGAGGCCAAAGCCTTCCTGGGCAAGTATCAGCTGGACAGAGCTTGCAGCCTGGTCTTACGGGTTTTGAACTATTCACAAAGCTGGATCCTAGCAGAAAAGTCATGACTACACAAATGATGCCAAACAGGCAAGTCTACTGCACATCTGTGGGACATACTCCTACTCCCTTGGAAACAAGACAGCATCATGAAAAAGAACAAATAGTTTGAGCAAAAGAGCTGCTCCCTGAAACCTACTGCCTATGTTTGCCCTCTGATAGCCAGCATCAGCATGGTATCTGCACCAATGCTGCGATCATCAGCACTCCTTTGCACAAAAGTGATGGGCTCTTCCTAGAATCAAGTTAGCCCTCCAGCTGGGCAACACGTGGACAGAGTCTCAAATAGAAAAGGCCTAGTGAGAGAAATAAGTTGTGGCTGGGGGAAACAGGGAGATTTTATATCTGCTCGTAACATGGACAATTCAGTCTTGAACTTAGGATTTTATTGTTCCAAAGCCTACAATCTGAAATTAGCAGTAATCTTGCAGAAAGGCTGCAGCCCAGCTAGGCTATGGCATGGGACGGAAGGATGGACATTTTTCTTCTGTTCAAAGGATTGCAGAGAATTGCTGTTTAGGAGAAAGTTTGCCCAAAGCTGAACTGTGACTATTTGGTTCCTCTAAGGACAAATGTCCCGAACCCAGGGAAAGAGACTTTGGAGTAAAGAGGAAGCAGAGGAAGAAGGACTGAAGTTATGGAAATGGGCAAAGCAGAGGAAATAAAAAACCCCCACAACATATAGTGGTTTGGGAAACAGAGGAGAATGACCAGGAAAACAAGGAATGGAGAAGCATGTGAGTCTGGGAAAGCTCAAGGCCTGGTAGGAATGAATTTTGTGACTGGAGCACAAAAGTGCTATGTAACCAGCTCACAGATGATTCAGCCTACGAAAAGACCACTAACCTAGTGGGGCCTGAGTGTGGAAGGCAGGATGGCAGCTCAAGGGGCACAGGCTGAGATTTCCTGGAGTAGAATGATTTGATTGTGGTACTTCTGGAGGCACATCGCCTGGCCAGGATGATGCCCACTAGTCACTGAAAGGATATTGGACTCTTGTTAGAGCAGACATTCATCTTTCGATGCCAGCTTTATCAAATGCTTTCTCCATTGCTGGGGTATGAAAATGGACGGAAGGAGCAGCTCAAGTCTGTTTAAAAGGACGTTTACATCCAGCAAGACTGCAGATGGATCCACCTCGCTGGATGCTCTGGGCTTCCCTGCAAATGCCCTGGGGTGGACAGGGGTCTGGCACGTCCCTCAGTGGAGAGGAACAGTGGACAGGGCAGGGAGCAGGGAGGGGTTGTTAGTGGTAAAGTCTCACCTTCTGCGCCCCTGAGAAGGCGTGGTAGTAACATGAGACATAGGTCATTATGGCCTTCTCATCCGGCCTTAGCGTGCCTATAATATCTGTGCAGAGAAGGAAAAGAGGTTGAAAGTATAAAGTAAGAAGCAGCACATAGAATAAAACAAAACAGTCATGGGTGGCGTGAGAGAGGGGGAGAAAACTTCCCAGCATGCATTGCAGGACAGGCCAAACAGATTTCCATGCGGAGAGCTGGGAATTCGGATCAGAAGGTGGAGCAGCGTTGGCTTGTGGCTCAAAAGTGGCATCCCTCTCTCCTACCCCCCAAATCCAGGGGGCTCACAAGTTGAGGATCTGGGCTCTGCACCATCACAGCTGTGGACCAGGGGCCTCACCCAAAGGTGCAGATGGGCTGTTTGGAGGTTTGAATGCCCGCACTCAAGGCCTTTCAGTACACCAAGGAGCTAGAGATGACAGCTTTCCTACGCAGTGCACTTCCTACACAGTTATCTGCTCTGCTGCAACTCGCACTGCCTGTTCCTACGGCACTTAAGTACAGGCAGCTGCTTGGTTTTGGTGAAGGATGTTTACAAGGTTTCACCCACAAAATGTATTCATTAAATGACTCCAATACCAACAGGAAAATGTCTAAGCCAGACACAGCAAGGACTCAACTGCCCCATTTCCAGTATGGAGGGCGAGAAAAGAGGGCAAAAAGAAAGAAACAAACAAAATCAGGTATCTCTGCCATGATAAGTAATGCTCTGTTTGCAAAATTACCATGGACGTGCTCATTAGACATGCTTAGCAATTCCCAGGTGAACTGGGACTGATTTTGTGGCACAACTTGAGAAAGCAGCACGTTCAGAACCTGAAGCAAGGGTGTGGGAACCTTTAGAAAACATAAGGTAAAAGATAAAGCTTTGAGTATGCATTTAACCTTTCTTTATAAACTACTAAGTCAGCTCTGTTCCTCCATCTCTGAAACAGGAAAAAAAAGGGAAGAGACATCAGCATCATTTCAGCAGTGGGGCCAGGCTGCAGTGTCCTGCTGAGCACAGCATCCATGTGGTAGTCTCCACGTTTATGAGACCAAGCATCCTAGCTCAAATTTCCCAGGAAAAAGGGGTGCAGGTCCTCAGCTGTCAGGACAGCAGTTTGGAAGGCAAATGGAGAAGGCAGAGCTCTCCGCTCCCTCAGATTTGTATGCATGCGAAGGTGCTGGCATATGCAAGTGCCACTGGAAGTTCCACTGACTATAAGGAAATGGGACTCTTGGCTCCCTTCCCCCATGTATTATGTCTGGGGCACCACTTTGAACCAACAGCCAACTCTACCAAGAACATAATAATAAAGATGCCCGTAGCTAGAGAGGAGAGAGAGAAAGAAAAAAAGGTTTGGACATTAGCAACGGCACCAGGTGTGCTCTGTGGAGGGAGCTTGGGATCCTGTGATACCTTCTGGGCTCCTGAGAAGGCGTGGTAGAAGCTAGAAACATAGGTCATGATGGCTTTCTCGTCAGGACGGGCAGTTCCAACAATGTCTGTCAAAAAAAACCTCACGTTAAGAGCATAATCAACTGATGGGAGGAAAGCAAAGGAGAGCGAGAACCACAACTGTCCAGGAGGCCTGTTGGGGTATATGCTTGTCATAGCAACTTCATAGGGCTTCCCAGCATTCCCCAGAAGATGTGTCTCTTAGAAGCCAGGATCACCCTCCTGGTTCCCCTCCCTTATGATAAAATTGCTTCCAGGGTCTGGCCAGGCTAATGCAGCCGTATGTCGGCATGTCTTGTGTCATAGCACTTCTCTGTGCTGAAAACATTACTGTGAATGGTGGGCTGTTCCAAAGTGGCAGCAGGTTGACATGGCTTTTATAGACATATTATACTGCAATTCTTCCATGCAGTTCTTCAGGAAAGATCCTTTCTCCTTTCCATGCCACCGTTATCCATTTCAACACAATGATGGCTTGAATTTCAAAAGTCCCTTTCATTAGTTTCAGGAGAAACTCAACACCTCCAGAGATCAGAATTAATGGTGTGGAGGAATGCATATTAGCTCCCTCCAAGAGGGAGGAGAGTGATCAGGAAAGAGCAATGGGAGGTCCTGCAAGGGGCCTTCTTTATCACTGCTAGCTTTGCTGAGATCTGAAGCTAGATCCACTTATTTTGGAGGTGGCTTTATCTCCTACAGAATTGCAGGAAACACTTGAATCTACTCCATAAGCCTCATGATTTTTTGTGATCTCAGTATGATAAATGCAGGGAAAGCAAGACTCATCCCTGGGGATGGGAAATACTACCTAAGTATACAACCATCCTAATTACCCAAATAGAGGTTCACTAGGTTCAGCTGTCCTATCCCCACATTTCCCCCTTGTTTCTTTTACTCCCTTATTTAACAAAAGCCTTTAACTGCTCCTCCTGTTCAAACCAAGCCTGAAATACAGCTTCTACCACTGAAACCAGCTGGCTTCAGGCAAACAGCCAACCACCAGTGAACTATTTCAGGCTGTTTGTTATTTGTACTCCAGAGTTACAGTCTTTAAAGTCTATTGCCAAGCTAGTTCTGGCAAGGCTCTGAAAAGTAATCCTTGCTGTCCCAGTGGCCTCAGGGAAACAGCCACAATCAGTAGCAAAAGCAATTCTGAACAACATGGATCTCTGCCTTGGTCTCCAGACCCAGTCAGGGACGGATCTTCACGCTCAACACTTCTGACTAGTCAAGAAGCGGCAGTTTATAATACTAAAAACATGCCCACAAAAGGAAGATTGCCAGCAATGTCAGAAAGAGTCCAGAAAAAAAAATCTGGAGCAAAAGGAACTCAATCCTACAGCATACGTTAACTGAGTATTAAGTTTGGTTCTAGAAAGGGAACACTTTAGCCAGCAATGGACATAGCCAGGATTTCTTCATCTCTGCCTAGTGCATTAACCCCAGGTTAAAATCTCCACACCAGACTCAGAAGACTGACAGGCACAGGAGGAAGAGGGGAGCTGGACATGTGATTCATTATCATTCCACTGTAACTTCTTCCCTATACATTTATTATATGGTAAGGGAGGGAGCATTCAGAGGTTACTCAGTTCTTGTACAATACAAGTCCACCTAGAAGAAGTGGGAAATTTCTTGAGAAAAAGCAAGTTAGAAGCCACTACTTTACCTTCTGCATCCAGCATCTTGGGAATATCCAGATATTTCTCAGCCACATCAAAAGCTGTGTTTAGATTAGTGAGAGGATCATCCTGGGAAAGAAACAGAGCCAAAGCATCAGCATCAAATTGTGACACGGTACACAGCATTTCTCTCAAAACAGGTTACTGTGCTTGGTTTAGTTCAGGTAACTGTGCTGTCCAGACAAAATGATGCACGAATCATCACGTAGCAGGATGAAATAATTAGCTTCCTTTTGAAAGCAGTGCCTGGAGACTCATGAAAATTAACACATAATCTTTGCATTTGCATCAAGAAGGAATAATATATTTTGTCTTAAACCTAATTTAAAGTAAAATTAGCTTCATATCATACTGCTAGTAAACAGCCATATCTCACATTTACATGTCATGATTATATTAGGTTTGCAACTTTCATTTTAAAGAACAGCAGAGCAGTACCTCTGTTAGAACATGAAAGCAATACTGAAATAGTAACAACAACTGCAATAAGTGCTTGTCCTTAGCTTGTGTAGAGTTTGTGGAACACCAGTTAAGTGGGAAGAAGAGAAATGTTTTAACAAATCTTGACAAAATAGATATATATATATAAATACCCATTTTGTCTGAGTATTGCTTTTCCTCTTAGGCACTGCACAGAATCGGTCACTTCCTTAGTATGTTTGTATTTCTCTATATATAAAGTTTCTGCTGTAGCAGGATGCACTTTGGATACAGATATCCGTGCACAGTAATCAAATCCTAAACAAAGTTAAACGAGACTTACCACATCATGAGTCACATCACAAAGGTAACAAGATTTTAAAGAGCCACATAAGAGAACATGAAACACAAATCTCACTGGAAATAAAAGACCTCTGCAAATTGTTTCCAGCATTCAAACATAATAAGCAGCAACCAGACACCCACCAATCTGTACAAGACCCTCAAACAAGCTACATTCCTATATTCCTGTATATCCATGACACTTAGTTATTCTGAAGGATCAATCCAATTCATGGATGACAAATGACATATGCACTATCAGTTTCTACTGCTGGAGGAAGGGTTGCATACAAACTGCTAGTGTTTAGTCACCATGCTTGCTAAGTGTCTTTCAAGAGAGAGGAAGGATGGGGTGGAACTTTCCATATTGTCATTTGTGCTTACACCGAGACCCACCTTAAAAATTAGGAAATAAGGAGTATAATTATTTCACCTTATTTCAACTTCTCTCTAGAGTGGCATCCATGTTCTGGTGTTTCTTTTTTCTTTTTCTGTCTGAGATCACATGCCTTTGCTTATTGCATTGACTTGCAAGATTAAGCTGTGCCTGAACTCTCATTAAGGCAGTTTCCTTTGAACACACTCAGTACAAAAGGTGAAGCTAGGCAGGCTTGGGCAGACTGGGTTTGGGTGTGCGGAAGGGTTCCATTATGGCACTGGTCATTCCGTAGCCTTCGGATTACACTCTTCATGAAACTAGGACACTGAGCTATTCTAAAAAGCAGTTTCCTGCAGCATTTCCCTAGGAATTAATGCATGTATTAGGTTGGCATCTCATATCAGCATCATATTCCTTCGGGTGAATGTCTTCAGTAGACAGCAATGTTTCACCTACCAATACACACAGAGGCCATCAAAACAGGCTTGACCAGGGATCTGTATTTAGTCCACTGGAACAAGTCAATATTAAGTGAGGAAAAATTGCACAGGCACACTGTGATGAAATGAGTAGCTGTCACACACGGTAACAGGTCCTCATCTCAGCGTCAAATAATACTTTATCCCTACCTAATACACTTTTACTGGTTACAGGAAATACATCTAAAAACATCTCTTCAGAGTTTAGCAGCAGTGCAGGCAGGGGATTTTTACTATCCTCCAGCCACAAGGAACCACCCTATGCTATGGAATTAGAGGCTAGTACTATTTCAGCTTCAGCCTACTTGTCTCCTGTGCCTGCTGTGGAGAAACTTCTTCGGACCCAAAGTGTAATCAAAAGCCTTACCTGAGGAGGTGAGACTAGGTAGGATATAACATATCTTGCTCATTATGTGCAGACAGGGCCTTAGCTCCCTTTACGAAGGAAAAATAACAGTCTTTCATCCACTCAAATGCAGGCGCACCCAGAAATACCAAACGGCAGCTCCCTTGCTAGTTTTCCCCCAGCCCACGTGACATTTTCTACTTCTGTAGAAATGTGACCACTGTGTGCCAAATTTCATCCTACGCTGACCATGACCACCATGGCATTGCTAACACTCTGACAGAGTGTTTGGTATAAACACAGACCATTCCTTAGCACAGACATCTGAATGAGCTGCCTGAAGATCTGTCAGCCTCTCCTGGAGGAAAGGGAGGAGCAAACTCACTGCAGATATGTTTCCTATCAGTTTGCAAGTAACAACACCAGGAGCAATGTTGCCAAGGAAATTTTAAGCTGAAAGCTGGGAGAGGTTTCCTGATGGGAAAACTTTACTAGGCTTGGGCACTCCCAAAGGAAGGTCTGGAAGTCTTAACACGTGGGAAACTGAAGGCTCACCTGGATGAAGCCAGCAGACAATTTCTTCATATGTAAGAGAGATGTGTGATCACATAGCCTCCTGGGGAATGAAGCTAGACATAGGTAGCTTGCTTTCAGTAGCACTAAGTCCAAGACTAGCAGAGAGTTAAACCCACACCAGATCCTGTTCCCTGTGAGCAAAGCTTCATCTCTTATGGACAGTGGAGCTGCTCACCACAAAGGTGATGCTTCTTTATGCAAGTGATAGGGTTTCCCTGGGGGGCTTGTTGAAGACCACAACAGAGTCTTGAGCTCTATGAAATTCCTGCAAACACCACTGCTTTCAGTTCCATCCTATTGCACACCAGCTAATCATTATTTCAAATCACCTGTCTCAACTGAGTTCCATGAAAAGCGATAAAGCAGTAAGGACTGGCCTGGCAGCTCCAAGCCTCACAGTGCAGCACAGCAGCACCGCAGCTCCAGGCTCGCTTCAGGGACCCAAAGGCAGCAGAGCAAATGAAAGTCAAGTCACCTGTCCCCAGATTCCTTCCATATGTGAAACACACAGCCCAGAAGAGCACTGACCCAGATGAGGTCCTGCAGAGATGCCTCAGTTCCCACTCTGCTTCCATGAACAGAAGTAGTAGAGACACGAAGAGGAGCAGTAACTTGCCAGCTTCTAGCCGGGCCAAATGCAAGGGAAGCTATAGTTTTACCATGACAGAATAATGTCATTTTAATGGAGCCAGAAGCAAACCTGCCCTGAACAGATGCCCACCTGGCATGTTCTCTGCTTTTGCTGACTAAAGACTACCATGGCTCCTCCTTTTTCACCGCAATCTAACTCACATGGGGAGTATTCTCTCCTCCTCCAGCTATTTCCAAGTCATTGCAGCACACAAGGTTGCCATGACAATTATTGCAGTGTGACATAAAAGAAAAAAAATCTATTAACTAGCAATCAGGAAAGGAGATGGAGGGTGAGGAAAACCAAGAAAGAGCAAGCACTTACTATATCTGCTGAGCTGAAGACACTAGGAAAGAAATTCAAGTGGTTCAATTCACATTTTCAGGAATATCTATAATAAACACATCCAACTTGCCAGTACACAGACCACTTTTCTGTAAGGATTGTAGTGTATGAGGGAATGTCCCAGCCACCAATCAATCATTGTACTTGACAAGAAGATATTAGATGTAACTCACAGTTGAGCTACAGTTGAGGGTAAAATGAAGAAGGGGAGCCCGGTCTTCTGCATTTCCCTCATATGCAGAACATGAATCTCAAGATCTTACCTACAGTGAGCTGAACAAGGCCAGACAGACCCACACTGAGGAGAAATCAGGTAACCAAATAAGTAGCTGTGATGTCAGGGAATCACTGACACCAAGCTGGGTGGACTTGCACCTTTTATTTTGAGGCATGGACTATACATCCAACTTCAACTCGTCAATACACGTAAGCAGAAAAGAATTGCGCTTACTCCACTAATAGAGCTAGTCTAATAAAAATAGCTAGGAACATAAACTTGGGACAAAACTTTACTGACAAAAGAAGTTGCTGACTTTTGGGAAGAACGCATGCAGCTACACTGGCTACCTTTTGCTAGCATACACTGCCAGTACAGCGTCTGTAGCATAGTTACAGCCTTTGTGAAGGAGCAGAGAACACTAAAACTGCACAAGAATGCTGCCCAAACAGTCAGTACAACACAGATCTCTTGGCAGCTTGGATTGACGTTCACATCTCTATCTTATACGTTTGTGTGTATGTGAACAAAGGCACACACAACGGAAATGCTATTAGTCACTCATGAGAGCTGGAAGAGTGCTACCTAGAGGTGGACCTTTAGTCTACTATCCCCTGTTATGGCAGCTTCTCAGCTGGGTTTCAAAAATCTAGCATAAAAAAGGCAACTTCCCTTCAGTACACATCAGCTGCCAGAGCTAAAGGCTCTGAGCTAAGTTCTTCCCAGCTATTTCCTCAAGATTACAGCTGCAGTGGAGTTCTCAATCATGTATTTAATCACATGGCTTTAGAGTAATTAGGGCAGAGCAACAATAAGAATTGTACAGAAAGTTGGAAATGTGCAGGAGGGCGAGGGATCCTGATGAAGGATGCAATTAAATGCAAGTGGAGAATAAAAGATGCCGGTTCCCTTTAACCTTACTCCATGGCCTTCCCATCTACACTGATTTTGGCTGGAACAATAACCCTTTCTTCCACTAAGGTGAAAGGCAATATGATCAAGTAACTTGCTTTCCCTCACTCTCATCACTGAATCATAGAATATCAGGCTGGAAGGGACCTCAAGGATCATCTGGTCCAACCTTTCTCAGCAAAAGCACAGGTCTAGACTAGATGGACCAGTACCCTGTCCAGCTGAATCTTAAAAGTGTACAGCATTGGGGAATTCATCACTTTCCTAGGGAGATTATTCCAATGGCTGATTGTTCTCATTGTGAAAAATCCTCCTCGTGTCCAACTGGAATCTCCCCAGAAGTACCTTGTACCCATTAGCCCTCATCTTTTCCATGTGGCTCCTTGTAAAACAGGAGTTTCCATCTTCTTTATAGCCACCCTTTAAATACCAAAACGTGCTAAAAAGGTCTCCCCCCTAAGCCTTCTTTTCTAAACCCCGGACAAACCCAGTTATCTGAGCCTTTCCTCACATGGCGGGCTTCCCATCTTTGTGGCCCTTTTCTGGACCCTCTTCAGTCTGTCCATGTCTTTTTTTTTGTATAGGGATGAAAACTGAATGCATTATTCCAGGTGTGGCTTGACAAGCATGGAGTAAAGTGGGATAATGACTTCTTTATCTCTGCTGCGGCTGCTCTTCTTGATGCAACCCAGCATCCTGTTGGTCTTATTCGCTGCAGCAGCGCATTTTGCTCAGATTCTGCTTGCTCTCCACCAGGACCCCCAGGTCCCTTTCCACAGAGCTGCTCCCCAGCAGGGTAGATCCCAGCCTATACTACACTCCTGGATTATGTTTTTCCAGATGCAAGATCTTACACTTGTCCCTGTTGAATTACGTAAGGCTATTGTTAGCCCACTCTTCCAGCCTATCTAGGTCTTCCCGCAGGGTGACTCCCCCTTCTGAATTGTTCACTCCCCACTCAGTTTGGTGTCATCAGCAAACTTCATCAGGCTACATTTGACATCCCCATCCAGATCACTTATGAAGATATTACACAGCGTTGGGCCTAATATTGATCCCCAGGGAACCTCACCTGTGTCAGGTTGCCAGTTTGAAAAGGAGTTATTTACCACCACTCTCTGGGTGTGGCCCATCAGCCAGTTCCCCATCCACACACAGACCACTTGTCTAGACCGTAACCCATCAGTTCTTTAGGAGGAGGCTACGGGAAACCATATCAAAAGCATTTGAGAAATCCAGGTAGACAATGTCCACTGCTTGACTCACATCAACTGTTTCTCATTTTGCTTGTGTTTGGCTTAGGGCTTTGTTGACAATTGAAAGCGCTGTATCCAGCTGCGTTCATCAGATGTACATTGCTTAGCTGCTTTTATTTACCCAAGACGAAGCACTAAAAATGTAGCTCTAATAATTCCATTTTTTATTCTGCTGTTTATGTTAACAGGTAGAGTCTCTTGCCACTGTTCATTCAACATGTGCTGACTCCAGACACTAAAACTGATCAGATAATTAACTGCTCTGCAAGACAGCAAAGATCTAAAAGGTTACTGAGAAGCAGATCAGGCTTTGTGTGATTAATTGCCTCAAGGATACAGCTAATTTGATTGACTCATTTATATACTGTCTATTTGCACAGTGATCCAAGGGTCCGGGTCTATTAGTGATGGGTTTCAATGTTTAGTTCCCTAGTGAATGTTGAGCACATATCACTTCATAACACTCAGCCCATGAGATCAGACCGTCAAACTTTGTACATTAGCCCCAGTAATGACACATGAATTATGCTCCTGGTGACATTCTGGCCTGCATCAGGAATAGTGTAGTCAGCAGAACCAGAGAAGTTATTGTCCCCCTGTACTCGGCACTAGTCAGGCCTCATCTGGAATACTGTGTACAGTTCTGGGCCCCCCAGTTTGGGAAAGATGTCAGGATGCTGGAATGTGTTCAGAGGAGGGCAACGAAGATGGTAAAGGGGCTGGAGCATAAGCCCTATGAGGAGCGACTGAGGGAGTTGGGGCTGTTTAGTCTAAAGAAGAGGAGGCTCAGGGGAGACCTCATTGCTCTCTACAACTACCTAAAAGGAGGCTGTAGTCCGGCAGGGGTTGGTCTCTTCTCTCAGGTGACCAGTGACAGAACTAGAGGGCATGGACTCAAGCTTTGTCAGGGAAAGTTTAGGCTTGATGTGAGGAAGAAGTTCTTCACTGAAAGGGTGATTGGCCACTGGAACGCGCTGCCCAGGGAGGTGGTGGAGTCGCCAACCCTAGAGGTGTTTAAGGGGAGATTGGATGTGGCACTGAGTGCCATGGTTTAGATGATGGTTGGTGTTAGTGTTGGGTTATAGGTTGGACTTGATGATCTCAGAGGTCCTTTCCAACCTTGTGATACTGTGATACTGTGATTTCACTCCACATGTGCACAGATATAGAGAAACTAGATCTCAGCAGACTGCAGGAATGCCAGTAGGATGAGAACCCAGTTTGGTCTTCCCTTGTGCTGCTAGGTCATGACTCTGCTGGCAGTGCAAACCACTGAACGCTTATTCTTATCATTCCCTTAGCAACCTTGTCTCCAAGACACAATCGTGTTACCAGTAGCAATTTTTGAAGTAAAACTGAGTGTTATGGCAAATGCTTTTCTGGCACCTGATACCTACATGGTAGGAGAAGCCCAGGACTGCAGATGGCTCAATGTTAATCTGGAAGCATGTGACAAGTGTCCAGCGAGAGCAGAGACCCCTAAATCAGCTTTTGCACTTGACCGCTAAGTAACTGGTTTCTAGCCAACTCTCCATAGAAATGTTAAGTCTGATTTGACTCACTAGTCTGTGACATAAGGACAAAACTAGTCTCACACTTGGTGAATTTGCCAGCTTTTGCTCATCAGATGGGATTGGGGCACGTGTGTCTCATTTAAGGCAGTCTGAAAGCAGTGAAAGTCAAGCAGGAAGCTCATTAAGTTCACGCTTCACTAAGAAGCCTGAATGTACTGATTCATCCCTCCTTCCTTCCCCTCAATCCTGCAACTGCCAACTTGTGCTGAAGTTCTCCAATTATGCCTATCAAGCTAATTCTTCTCCCTCTTTATTTCCAAGGAGCTGCACATCTTGTCTGACGAACAAATTGAGTTGTACCTTTCGTAGCTTCCCATAGTCGATGAGCTCTGGACGGTGCCTATGAATTAAAGCGCAGAAACCAAGGCCATCCTTCCAACTACAAGAGAGACAGAAAAGAGTACAATAAACAGTGCTCAGCCAGGGAGAGTTACAGTGATGCTCATGAGGATGAAGGAAGACAGCAGGATGACTAATTCTGGTTTAGTTTCTAGCTAACAGTGCTTCTGTAATTGTTGGGAAGAAGGCATGTCTTGTACCTGCAGGAGAATGCAATAAATATTCCTTTCAATCCCTACAAAAACCCACTGTGACAAGGACTTGCCTTTGCATTGCTACCTCCTTTTTGCCAGTTCTCTATGCTGAACATTCTGTGCATGTCCTGTGGAGCATGTAAGGACAGGTGTAGAGCTCAGGGCTTAAAAATGTGTAGATACAAGTCCCAAAGAACAAACAAGTGCCTGCCTTAGGGAAAAGGTAGATGCCCACAGCTAGCTTCATTATAGTACTGGCTAGCATGGATGGCACTTAAACTCTCAAAAAAGTGCTTTACATTAATATGGTTCATACAGCTCTCCAAGATGTGCTGGAAAAAGCACTACAATGCAGAATATTCACTGGAATATTTGCCAATTTAGAAATATTAAGAGCAGAGCAAAAAAACCCCTCATCCCTTCCCAACTCTGCCATATTCCAAAGTTTCTGGTGCAGTCATTACTTCTTGGCTCCTAAAGTGTTCTGAGTTTTCACAGAGCAAAAGCTGTTTTGCTTAGCCCATGGCACATACGCTGATCTCAGGGGACCTAATGCTCTGAAGAACTTCACAAAACTGACAGTTGTAACCTGAGTGAGGAACTGGATCCTCTTAAAACTTCTGCCTTCAGTTTCCCAGGTGTCTCTCTGGACTATACTATTACTGCGTAATATGCATCTGCATTACCTTGGGAGGTCTGTCAGAACACTGCTGCATATACCAAGAGACACAAGAAAAGAACACAGATTGTAAAGTTAAGTTCTTGCCTATAACTCACCTGATATGGAAGTTCTGGATGTTTACATTTTTGTAGGGGGCTGTCTTTCTCTGACACCATAACAGAAGTCCTTCTTTAGCAGATGTTTCTAGAGAAAGTAAACACACCAATTAACTCCTTTTCTTAGAAAGCAAGAGTCTTGGGAGCACATGCTACAAAAACATGACCAATTCCTCTTTGATAAAGACTGCACTGAATAGCACATTATTTAATTACACCTATCAGAAAATTCCTTGCATGGAAGAGTTACTGGCATAGTTTTCTTACTATTATTTTCTTAATAAGGTTCTGTAGTAAGGAGATAGCTTTTTGGGATTAGAGAGGAGAGTTCTGTAGCACTTGTAAGAGATATGTCCACTGTCAGTGCTAGTCCCTGAAACAGCCTGCAAGAAATGGAATAGATTCCAACATCAAAGTAGGCTTTCAGGCTTAGCCATTCTTTTGAGTTGCTCTTAAAATCTCTTGCGAAAAGGAGATGTGAAAAACTCTTCTCAGTTTACCTGAACCTGGCCAGAAATGTCAATGGGATGACAGGGCAGCTTGGGAAAGGCAGCTCCCTAGGATCTTCAAGTGACTCACCTAAGAGAACATCCTGGGCCTTTTAAGTGCCAAAGTCATTTATTTACACCAGTTATTCATTATTCAACGGTGGCTGGCAAGAGTTAAGTTTTACCTTCAACTGAGATATCCTGAATGGCAAAACGAAGGATGATGGTCCAGATCATTCCAAGAGTCATTTTAACATTGCCATCCACAATTTCTATGGGGGAAAAAAAAAGTAGAAAGAGAAGAAACAGAAGGCATCAAGTTGCAAGTGCAAATCCTAGTAAAATAGGAGCATTGCGGAGCATTCCTGTTTGCAGATGGAAGACCTGGAATTCCAGCTGAATTCTCACCTCCCCAGATTTTCTGTTGGTAACAGCACAGTCTTGCCCAGTAGTATTCAGTATTCAGACTGGTTCTCCAGCAGTGTAATACTGAGTATAAAACAGACACCAATGATCTAAAGGACCAGGAATAAGGACCAATTCAGATTACTGTATTTCTCTACAAGGGCCTAAACCCATCACGTTCAGGTGTAATTCCTACCACTTAGAAGCCAAATAACTGCCCCAGAGTAACAACATCAGAAGAAAGAGCAAGACTTCCCAGTGCAGATGAGCTCTGACAGCTGGTTTTGTCATGTGAACAAGATACCACCAAGAAAACCACGAAACATCAAAAATTTAATTTCAAACAAACCTAAATGCTTGTTATTTCAAACAAGCCTAAATATATCAAACTGCCTGTACAGGACTTCTTTCAGTCATAGAATTGCGAAAAGACAAAACGGAGCATTCCTCAAAGAACATGCATCCTGCTTGAAGAGGAAGCAAAGACTTGTGCTGACTGGCCTGAGGAGACTATAACATAAACTAAGATATTAAGCAGATTGTGCTTTATTGCTCACTAGACCCCGCAATATAAATCAGCAATGGCCAACAACAACTTGGAGGTTTTAGAAAGCGACTGTTTGTGTGTGTGAGGTATGATCCGTTTAGGATGGGGGATCAAGGTTCTGGACACGGGGAGGTGCTGGGGGTAGAGAGAGGATGCTGGCCCAGAAAGGGTCTTCCACCATGTATACATTAGCACAAAACAGTCCAAACTGTGAACAGCTGGGTCTCAAGCACCGATCCTCAGCGTCTACAAAAATTCCACACAGACTATATATACACATCATAAAATTTAGAGCCTTCATTTTCTTGGATAGTGAAACTAGCTGAGCTGCCTTCTCCTACTCATTTTCTGGCAGGTTCCTGCATGGCACAAGGCTCTTTCACAAACAACCGATACATTACAAGAGTATTTTCAGTGAAAAAAGGGTTAGAATTAACGTACTGTTTGGAGGTAGAATAATTCAAGTCCCAACAAGGCTGCCATAAACTATTTTTGTACTTCTATAGACACCTCTGTGACATTGCTTCCCTAAAGCTGCCCAGCAGGAACATATCATGCTCCAGGGCAAGTAGGAATTTGCAGTACAGGCAGTGCACTCAAAACCAACAGACAAGCAGCACACACTCCAAACACATTAAGAAATTGTGTCCATGTGGTCCAAATTCCTGAAAGCTTGTGATTCAGTGATACAGGTGGTGAAAGTTCCAGTGTAAATTAGAAGGATAATCTCTGCTGTGCTTTAACATATATCTGCATTAGGGATTTACAGATTTAAAAGACAGAAAACAAGACACACAACTTAGCTTCACTGCAGCAAACCCCTGTGTCCACTCCTTTCTGCACTTAATGAGCACACACAGATATCTTGGTGGGGCATTATTTGCCCAGATTTAAATAGCCAACAACTTTTCACTGCAGTTATCAATGCCGGTATGAAAAAAACTGTGTTTGCCTGTTTAGAGTTTTCCACAAATTAATTTTTTACAGGTATTTTGGGGTCAGGGTGTTATTCACTAGGCTGATGTAAGAAAATGTCATGTGATGGCAAAATCTGCAGTTTTTGCATTCTCCACCCCTCCAATAAATCACCGCAATCAGCTTAAAGAAAAACCTTTATTATTGTTACAAATACCTGAGATATGACAGCTAAAATATAAAATTGTTGTGTTCATGTGATAGATATTTGTGGGGATTTTCAAAAAGCAAAAATTCCCAATGCTTGTAAAACCACAACAGTTGGCAGGAGAACCCTAGGGGATATTTAAGATCTGAAAGTAAATTGAGCTCTTTATTTTAATGCACTAGATTAAAATCTGACGACAATACTTTAACGTTGAAAATACTTTATGAACACTAATAAATCAATCAGTGAGCTCAAAACAGGTAATTAATATTACTGTTCCATGGATTTTAATTGGAAACAAAGGTCAATATACTTACATAAAACCAGATGGTGTTAAGTTGCTCATGTGGCATTACAACTCAGCGCTATGCTCTGGTCACATTCTCAAATTCCAGTTTTATAAAGTTAGTTGGCAGAGTTAAGGCAGAAAGCATCTCTTGTCCCCCAGCTGTCTTCACTGCATTACTCATTTAAAAAGGAAGATGTATGCCCCCTGCTCCCATGCCTCATTCTTCCTTAGCAATGCACTAAAGCAAAGCTGCCCTGGAAAAAGCCCAGAATATTTCCATCGCTTCATTTCTACCTATCATTTTACTCTTTCTTGACACAGAGAAAATCGACCACCTAACAAGCATATACTGATGTCAGTGGTAAGAGCGAGTGATCCATCTCATGTTGAAGATTCAAGCAACCACACCATCCCCAGTCTTTTTCTTCCTTTTTTTTTCCCTTTTAAATAGTTGACAAAACTGTTATTTCTTAGCAGTGGGCAAGCATTATTCATTTCTAGAGCTAAAAAACTTCTCCTGGCAACTTGGTTACAAAGTCAGCCCGTCTGATCAGAAAGGTCATATGGTCTTTGGCCCTCACTCACTCGATTTTCCACCCCTGTTTTCCCCAATGCCAAACTCCTTTTCCTTCAGGATCCCTTCAGTACCCTTCAGCTGCTGCCAGTCTCTACCTAATGTAGTGGAAAGTGGCCAAGCAACAAAAGGGAAAAACATGGTTGCAGAACAAGTTTGCACAAAGCCTTCTGTTTCCTGGTGATGAAGAGAAAGAAACTCCACAGGAATTGTTAAAAAGTTGAATGTAACACTACAAAGCTAGAAAATCTAATGCTTAATTAAAGATACTGTGTTTGTACCCCGATGATATAAGTAAGGCTCACAAATACAAGAGCAGTTCACCTATTAAAAGGCTAATAATCAGGCAGTATCTTCTGCCTGACTGTGCTTTCCAAGTGTTCTTCCTAGGCAGAACCTGTGCAAGCGCTGCCTGCACGTCTGAACAGCAGCAACAAGTACATGTTATTAATGTGATTTACATTCAACTTGGGGGTTGACCAGTTGTTGACTGAAGTTGATGATGCATCTGCATCCACTGGAAGGAAATTTTTTTGCACCAATGAATATGCTTCTACCCAGTTCCCATTATTGTACCAAATACCATGAAAAGATATACAAAACCTACAGTACTTTCATCCATTTATTTGACAGCCAATTAAGGGCCTGATACATATTCAGTCCTTAATAGCAACATTGGCTGGCTACACAGATGTGGCTTTTAAAATGCCACCACCTTTTTTAAATGTATGAACTCATTTTGAAATATGTAAAAATTACTAAGCTTATTTTTCTAGCCTGGCCCGGGTACTCAGAAGTAGAAACAATGCCACAGAAACCGTTACCATGCCCCCCCCCCCCAGCTACTTCAGAAATGCCCATGAGAGCACAGCTTCTGGTTACCCCAAGGAGAGAAGGAGTTGCAGGGGATGAACAATTAGCACGATAGTGATCTGGGAATTGAGAGACACAGAGCAACAATGGTGACACGATCTAAAGCCTATTCTGCATTTTGTTTAGCCTAATAAAAGCCAAATGAAGCAGTACAAGCATCCATGTCCCTGTGTTCAGAAAGCATCTTGCTAATGATGGTCCAGCCAGATTTAGGACAGATGGCTGGCACTGATGATGGGGGTGTACATCTAGGCTCCCTAATTGTGAGCAGGGAAGAGACGGAGACAAATACAATGCTATGTTTCACTCACTGACATGAAGACTCCATATTTTCCCCTTCCTTCCACTATCAATGTGTACTTGTACTGCCTGGTGTTTCAACAGGTGTTTTGCTCAGATGAGACTTCTGCAACTGTTGGAATCTCTGAGCTTTATTTCTCCTTTCACTTGTGCAAGTGAGAATAGGGATCAGTTCATTCAAAGTTATCTTTATGCTGAACTGAGCCACAACTGTCTAAGAAAGCAGCAATCTTCTATGCAGATTTGAGATGCAAATAAAACAGTCTTAGGGTCACATCCTTGACCTATTCAATCTGTTAAATTTCAGAAGCATTTGACACCGGTATGGAATCTATTACAGCAAAAGAAGGGTCCTGAGGTGTCAGATGACACTGAGATTTAAAAGCAAATGAAAAACCATTTGGAAGCTGCGCCAGTCTAGAGCCTTCCTTGATCCAGATTTACACAGATCTGCTGTATGCCACAACTGCTTTGATCTTACAGACTCTGGCTTAACAAAGATGTTTAAAATCATCTTGAATTGTTAACAGTCAAAGATGGTTGTAAAAAGCAGCTCTTAACCCTCATTGCTTGTTTTGTTTGCTTAGTTCACCCTCCATTTAACATGGACATGGAGTATGTCCTGTGCTCATGCTGTGTGCAGGAAGTCCTCTTGTGCTCTGGTTCTCATTCACTGGGACACAGTTGCAGAGTTTGACTTGTTAACAGCAGAAAGAACTCTTTATTTGATAAAATGTGAGGCAAATGCCATAAAAAAATTTTGCTGGCTTTAACTCTCATTGAACGTAAGGTTTCACAAGGCTTAAGCCAAACTGACAGACTCCTTGGGATTCTTTCTGAAAAGCTTTATTAATCACAAAAAAATAGCCGGACACTGATGGTCAACGCCATTTTTCTGATGTACACAGAGAACTACAGCTGGCCCGCAGAGCTTTCACACAGGATCCTTCTGCCCAGCAGATACCCAGAGATGAAGCAAGCCACCTCGAGGTGAGGAGTGTGCTGCCCTAGCCAGTAGCACCACACTGCTGCTGGATGATGGTTTTCTTCACTGGAAGAAAAGTCACCTAGAAAACTTCCTAGAATAGTCCAACCTGACTGAGGCATTTACAGCTCATTTTCTTGGTGCAGTGTTAAGACTGCCTCATTGGCTTCTATCTTCTACTTTGCTGCTGCATGATATCATCTTAAAGCCTGAAAGTAAGCCCTTAAAATTCATGCTCCAGGAAGGTTTATAATCCTTCCATAAACAGAGTTACAGCCATGCTGTTCAAAGTAGAAGTTTTTATAACTGATATGTAATTTACTGTACACCAAGCTCCTGGTTGGACTAGGCAGAAGCCCCTGCAGCAGGTTATGTTTCCTGGTGACAACTAGAGTGGCCTGTGCTTGGTCTGGGTGCATGGGTAGGTGATGGGGCGGGGTAGCTCTATATAAAAATCAAAGCTAACCTTGGCCTAAACTTCAGTGCCATGTGGCCTTTGGTAGTATAAAGAAACCCATATAGGTTCACCATGTAGCTGCACGGTCACCAGGACAAAGGACAGGTAGAATCCTCTGGTAGGGGAGGTCAGGATCACTGTTCAGACCGATATAAATCATGGCTCCTGACACAAAATGGCCCCTCACAGCCTATTTATGAACAGGATACCTGCTATGAATCCATACTGAATAACTGGGCCCCAGAGATCTTTGGTCATAGACCATTTTACTGGCAAATGATTTCTAAGTGCCATGAGGGTACAGTTACAGCTGATTCAGAAGCAGAGATAGAAAGAGAAAAAAATCTAGTGAAAGAAGAGGAAAAGGCAAATTAGTGCCAGGGAGAGCAGAAAACAAAAACAAAAAAGGAACAAAGCAGGGAAGATAGGTTTTACACATGCTCTAGACTCCTGAAGGAATCCAAATGTCTGTCCAAGATCCAAAGGAGAGTAGGAGCTGTCTTAAAGCAGAATACTTCTGCTTCATGGCCAACCCTGAAAAGGGTCCCATATAGATATGGACTACTGTTTCAGACATGGGTCTTTCTTGTAGGGGCACAAAATTATCTTAGATATGCATTTGTGCTACATAGTACTCAGGGCCAGCAACTCCCTCAGATTGCTCTTATGGGAAAAGCTGACAAAACTGAAGTTTTGCATATAAAATACTGACTTCACTGAGCCATTCACCTCTTGTATTTTCTATTACATACCAAATGCAGTAAAGAAGTGTTTGCAATGTCCCTGGATACTAGTTTCAAATCATTCCAAAGACTTCATAAAGTTAAAGCAGCATGTTGAGGTAAAATTCTCAGTAAGCCAACTACGAGCACCTGCAGCAGATGACGTATTCTGCCTGATCTGACACAGAACAAGCAGGCCATAGAATGGGCACATATCTTGAAGGTGTCTCCAAAAGCATGCCTGAAAGGCTAAACTGGGGACAGCATGCCAACACTGCTCTGACCTTCAGGGCTAAGAACAGGCAGAACTCAGCTTTGCAGCCCCATGACTCTCCCAGAGAAGAAGTGCTCATCCAGACTCGTATCAAGGGTTTATTTCCTGGCTCTGGCATGAGTTTCCCTGGAGAAACCACACATTTACATCTGCAAGATAGAGATATCATACCTCCCTCATGTTCCGTGGCCACTGCAAAGACAACCCTAGAATCACCACAGAAGCAGTGTCTACACAGCAACAGTGACAACCTGAGTCCTTAGGCAGGACTCGCACGTAACGTCAAGAACAGAAGAAAACAAGTGTCATGAAAACACAAACAAGATGACAAGTTTTTAAGGTTTATAAGAGAGCAAACAGTCTTACTAACCTGCAAGCCCTTCTGGGTCTTGGGCAACATATCTGCATAACACCCACCATCTTTTCTAAAAAGACAAAAATCCCAAACAACTCCCTGCTATCTGCACGATCCACAAGTTCATCTTGAGACCATCCCTGGTGCTGCCCGCAATGGTCTCTACATAAAAATACACAGGCTTCCACAGTCAAAGCACTCTGTTTTCTGGGGTGCACATATCAAGAAGACTGGAAGCCCTGAAAACTGGATCCCCGGAATCCTTGACCTGTGCTGGGGACTGCACTTGGCTTGACTCATTTGTCCTACAGCAATAGGGAATCTTTCTCAGCACCTCTGCAACAAGTTAAATACAAACAGTAGCTATGCTTCAATTGAGAATTCTCTTCATTTGAGAAAGAAACACCTCCATTCGTTTCTGCCACTGCTCAATGTTTTCCTTAATTCATGAGAACTAGGAGAAAAGCAGGAAGACCTGACCAACAAGCCCAAGTGGGAATCAGAACTGGCAGCTTGGTGTGAAGGCAGGACTTAAATCCAGAGTAAAGGCCTAATACAGACCCCCTTTTTACCTCCATGGCTTATTCTACAAGGACATGGCAGGGCTACGGAGGCACAAAGGGAAATGAAATGCAGCCACGAGAAAGGCAATGACTAAGCACAGCTCGGGCCCAGACAGATCAGTTGGTTTCTTTACCTTCTGCTCCAATAGACACTAGTTTGACTCCTTTGCTGGCAATGAAATCCAAGGCCTTGTTCACGTTGGATATTTTGTGCACTCGCATTTTGCCTCTTTCAGGCTTAGCCAAACGTTCACCTAATAAGAAAAGAGAAAAATAAAGTATTAGAAACCCATTCCAGTTCCGAACCCTTTCTTCCCTGGTGGGAGCTTCCTCATGCTGGTGGCTCCTATTGCTCAGCCAGGGAGAGGGTATAGACCTCTCAACACTGAATGCAGGAAAGCCACACTCACCATTAAGTACCCCCAGAAAGAATCAGACAGAAAAGTATTTTTTGTTGCATCCCATAAAATTTAATAACAGAGGAACTGTTGGCACTGAGTCCTTTCCACAGCAGGTTTGTATCAGAGGTGAAAGGTCTTTTGAAGCCACAGGGAGCCAGGTGCGGAACCAACCTCCCTACCATTAACCACAGATAGCAATGCCTGGGAATGGCACAAATTTCCCTCCCCCACACAGACAGGTGAGGTCTCCCCTCCCAGCATTACAACACCCTATTTACAAAGCAAATCTGTTCTTAGAAATCCCTATAGTCAAATATGAGGGTGATCTTGTACCTTGCCTTTTCTTTTCCCCAGCCAGAATACAGACCTCCTGCCTCTTTAGTCCTTGCACTGAACAGCCACAACTGCCTGTATCAGGAAAGAACATCACTTCTTTGGCAAGTGACTTCATAACTGTAAGGACTGTCATCTCAACTGCTTTCCATTACAAGTGATGTATTTCTAACTCTGAGTAATGGTCTCTTACACAGTAGTACGCACTTTAAATGTTTATAATGAGGCAGAGAGAGGGAAGTAGCCCAGCTCCCAGGTAAGAGCAGGTAAATCTGTAATAAAAATGAACCTTAGGGCAAATGGTAGCTCCTGAGTAGAATAAGGCTGGAAGATTTAGAAAAGCACTTTCTTGACCTTATTTATTTGAAAGAGTTGCATTAAGCGCAGTCACGCCCTTCCTGATAGGCTGCCTTTCGCTATGCTCACAGCTCACTATTACTAATACTAACCTAACATGCAGACTAAGTAAGTTAAAGCTTGGACAGACAAGTGGTCTTTTCAAAGGAACCTCTGCTAGAAGTATAATTAGATGGGACATCAGGAACCACCTCTATGTGACACACAACACCAAAAAATGAGCAGAACAGTCACTTTCAGATCTCAAGCTCCAAAACTCAAGAGAGATCTAAATAAAATGCAAGCCACTTTTGGACTTTGAAAAAAAGAAAAGAGATCATTAAAAAGAGATCAAATGGGCAAGTCTAGGCAAGTAATTACTCACTTGATCTATTCAGTTCCAAGTTTCTTGCTCTATCTTGAACCTGAATATTTAAGTCAATGTGAACTGACTGAAAATCTTTATTTGAGGCTTAAGGGTGAGAAAGAAAAGTACCTTTAAAAGAACTATTTTTTCATACTAAGACTAGGTGGCTTGTTTCCTAACAAAGGAGTGAGGGAAAGCTATAAGGAAAAAAATTAGTTTATCTTATCTCCATAGCCACACCCTACAAATATAAAAAACCTGGAAATGAAAATCCTTTAAAAGTGTTTCAGTGATTACTGTAGGCTGGTGTCATTAGCTTTCAAGCTCAAGCATAAAACCAGATTCACTGTCAAAATTAAACATTGACATTTGACAATATAGGTAAAAGGATGTATTTATGGTATTACCTCTACCCTAGGACTAAAAAAAATCTCTTTTGCCTTAATGGAGCCTCAAATACGTGTCATGATATGTTGCTTTCTGTTTCCATTTGGATAATGCTAGTCATTGTAAATAAAAGTGGAAGCATTTTTGGTGACAGTTTCACAATGACATTTTTACATGCAGTTTCACAATAGACTTAAGAAGATTTATCCTGTCAAATGTCATCAAATGAGTTGAGTCAGCTAAAAAATAACCATTTTATTCAGCTGATGTGACTGTAAACTAGCCTTGCAGAAAGAAAAATAAAGATAAGAGATCAGGTTTCAGCAGGAACAGCAAACCGATCCAGTTCACCTTGTGGCCGCGTGATGTGCATTGCCAAAGCAAGGGAGAGCATCTGAACTGCTGTCCCTGGAGCTGGGGAGAGCAGGATTGTTCCCTCTGACAGCAATGCGATCCTCAAGCAGTTGATGGTGATCGCAAAAATGCGGTCTCCCTCTCTCAAATACCACAATCGCGTATTTGTTTTAGAATACTTTTTGGGGGTACTTCAAAAGTCCCAAGGCCTGATGGTTATTTCTTTCAGACTTGGACTTTATTACAAATTTGGATTTCCAGATAAAAGCTTCATCTGGTTCCATGCCATACATTATTAATGATGTAGACTGTTAAAAAGGAAACCAGCTAGAAATGTGTTTTACTTTCCACTATTTGTATCATTGCTTTATTGCTCAGTACTTCTCCCAGCTGAGACAATGAAAATGATCTACTTGCTTCCACTCTCTGATTCTCATGTACTAGTCCGAGGCTGTACTTTAAAAGCCAAACAATGCAAGGAAGTGTTGGCATTAGAAGATGTTCACGGCAAATTTGTCTAGGAAAAATTTCAATTAGTTGTTCCTTCTGTTTGGGGAAGAAAAAAGCCTTATAGCTTCATTTTAAAAGTACTAAAGTGACCTTAGCCTTTTTCGGTCTTGTGGTATTATTTTTAAAATGGCTTTGTCAGGGGAAGGACATGTATGTGGTGAAAAATCAAAGTGCATCTTTTGGGACAATTTCTAGGGGGACCTAACTGCTACTTCCACAATGGAGGCCAACAGAAGAGGACTCACTATGAGGAAGTCCCAGGACCATATGCGGAGCTTCCCTCACCACACGGTAGCTGGGGCAGACCGAGGGGTTCTGGCTGGGCTGGAAGGAGACCCGTCAGCAGCACAGCACCAGAAGGTACCAGGCTGAGTAAAACTGAAGCACTCTCTTCTTGCAGAACATAACTGCTTCTCATACTTTGGGAAATCACATTGCATAGGAAAACTACTTTCCTACCTGCCCAGCAGCAACATGTCCCCAAAGACATGTGGAGAAGGTCTGTCCTGAAACAGGTCTCCCACACCCTCAGTGCACAATCCCACTCCCACGCTAGGATTGCCAGCAGCTTCCCTGATGCAGGCTCCATCCTTTCTCCCGCAGCGGTGTGGTGGCAGTGACCACTACAGCAGGGGATAGTGCTCCCTCACTCCCACACACAACATTGGGGTGGCCAGGAGAACAAGGCACTCGGATCCACACAGCTTTCAGTCAGACCAGCCCAGGCCTCTCACGCTGAAGGCTCTTATGGCCATCACCCTCTCTCTGGGTAGAGGAAAAGATCAGCCTACCACAGAGCAACCCTGCTCACATCAAATTCCTGTCAGCAGCTCTGCAGTGTCCAAAATACGGGAAGGAAAAGGTGTGGAATGACTCAAGAGCTGAAAGGAGAGGCCAGAAACTGGAACTGGAGGGCTAAGAGCCATCTGGAGACTCATCCTTTTGGCAGATGATCATTTGGAATTATGGCAGGAACATACAGGCAAGTCCTTGCCAACCAGCAGGAGATTCTTTACTCCCATGCTGCTCCCAGGCTGAGCTGCTGCTTCCCCAGCTACAGGCCAAAGGGACTGCTAGTGGGGCTGGTAGCTGGAAGGAAGCGACGTAAGAGCAGTGGGGCTCACAACTGCAAATGGAACTGCCAATGATGGAAATTAAATGGGGAAAAAAACAACCATGCTAAATGCCTCCTCTTTTGCCACTGTACCTAGCAGAACTGCATTTCTAGCTTCTGCTGGCTCTAAAGAAAGGATGCTCAGTCTTTAGTGTGTGAAGGACCACGGCCGCTGGTGGGGTGTAGCCCCCAACTGCTCTCCATGCCTTCATGCACTGGTCATTTAGCAGCAGGCTGCTGGCACACAGCTGCTCTGCAGCAGATGCAGAAATGCCGTGCCTACACCACCAGTGCATTTGGAAGCCATTAACTTCTTCCTGAACTGAAGGGTCTCCAACAGGGCCTGCCAGCAGGGTACCAAAGGGACAACAGGAGAAGAGGAGTGGGAGATGAGGCAAGGAAATTAAGTTGTGTGAGATATGACAGCCCCTGCTTTAGCAGTGAACTTCATTCACTCTCCCCTGTTCATGCTCCTCTCTCCTCTCTTCCAGTTCACCAATCAGAAACTAAACCATCAAGGTCCATCTGCCCCAGCTTCCAGGCTGCAGCCTCTCTGCAAGGAAACATAAATACATAAAATAAACTAATATGACTCTGCTACCTTGTTTCTTACAAGCACTGCAGAAGTAATGTGCGTGATGAAATGCTCTGATAAGATTTTGAACTCTGATTCCTCCAAACCACCAGCATGGGCAAAACCCCCGAGGTTTTATCCTATGTTGACAAGTTCTGAAAAACACATATACTGACAGCATCTTTGCAGGAGCTGGCAAAGATGAAGGGAAGGAAAGGAGGGGCAAAAGGAAGGCAGCATGAGCGCTTCTATCAAGGCAATTTTATTGGAAAATGTACGAAGGTCAGGAGTGCGAGTCACTAGACTGTTATTATCGGCTCAAAAGTCATCAAAAGAAAGTCTGAGTATACAACCCTAGTTTCTTACACACAGTCTTACCATACCTCAATGCCTCCCACAATACTTTACTAAGGTACTTATTTCATCAGCACATCAACAGGGATTACCGCTTAAATGAAATAATCCTTGGAGATATCTGTCAAGTAGTGGGACACTTGTGATAGGGAGTGAAAACAAATCAGACAGGGTTTTCTGAGATTTTGCTGTTCTTTGGTAATTTTTTTTTCCCTGAAGGCTTGAGCACTGAGCTGAGACTGAAATGAGAGTGGAAAAACTTCAGTCATAGCTGAAACTGAACGACACAGGAGATTTACTGGTTTGACTCCTCTCTCTCAATAACTTCTATCCTGTTCCCACTGTCATGTGGCTTTGGTATGATTTGCCAGTGCAGCATTCCCACACTCTTCCCAGAGCTGCTTCGTCAGCCCTGCCAAGCAGTAAGAGCCGTTGCCTGAGCCTTCACAGGAGGCCATGCATTCCTGATGGGCAGAGGAAAGCCAAGAGGCAGGAGCAGGAATGCAATGGGCAGTCTGCACAGAGCAAGAGGTTGGGATACATTCCAAAAGCACATTAACGGTCACTGCTGGAGACAAGATATTCGTTAGGGAGAAATTTGTTCTGAATCAGAAAGCAGCTGTTCTTATGTTCCAGCAAAATTTTCAGCATTACAGCTCTTGATGTCCCTTTCTGTAAGAAAGGGGGAGGACAGATTTTAGAACAGAGATGCTGAGGACATCTGAAAGCACCACACAGAACCTCTCTCACCTGAAATGACTTCCAGAAGTAACATGAGCTTAAGACCATCCCTGAAATCTTCCTCTATGTTCTCAATCTGTGTCCCAGCCTTGCGGAGGTGAGAATTACACCATGCTGTAAATGTCTAAACACAGGAAAGAAAAAAAAAGCAACAAAAAAAACAGTCAGTAATCTTCCCAAAAGCCAAACAACCATTCAGAACCAAAGCAGTGCCGCTAGGTACCATGACACAGATTCAAATGCTGGCTAGGTTATCATCTTTCCAGCTGCTGTCCTTGTGGTGCACAAGGACTAGTACCTAAATACCCAAAGAAGTTGCAGTGTCTTCCCATGGCAGAAGGAGTCTGAGAGACAGCCACTTCACATGGCTCCAGCACGTCTGAGTTTCTAGAGAGGCCTCTACATGTTGTGTTTGTTTAAGAATATCTTGGAAACTGATTTTAAGGCATGCTAAGCACTCAGATTGCTAGGGAATCAGTGGTAGATGACGCATCTTAACATAATATGAGGAGAATGGAAAACACCATTACAGATCTTCTTGTCTCTAGACAGGTGCTTGAGAAAAGAAGGACTATTCTCGTATGGATGCAAACAATGCATCCCTTAGACAGACACTAAGGGACACTGTGCTGAGCTCCTCAGACACATAAATCATATCCCAATAGTGTCTGTGCCACTACCTTCACTCTCACTGACTCACTGCTAAGCAGATCTCCTTCCTCTGAGTGATTGTCCCACTTTCCCTCCCTCCTCATGTGGAGAAGTAAATGCTTTCTAAATAGGAGTGCTATAACACGCATCAGGAAAAGTGCAGGTACCAGAAAGGAAAAAAGTAAGTTTTACTTAGCGACACTACTGTCTAGCACGTCCCAAACTCGCATTATTTGAGAGCCTCTGTCAGAAGGATCACAGCAGCCAGCTCAGTGATAGAAATCACAGCCATTCCGTAATTTGTGATATTACGCTCCACCACTGGAGTAATAATATGAGTTTGAAGTGCAGAAGGGACTGAGGTCCAAACTACAACACAGCCACTGGCATTCAGGCTAAACAAAACTCTTTTTGGAAATGCCTTCTGACCTCAAGTGGTTACTATATGAGGATCCCTCATATGAAAGAAATGAATTTCACCACAACTGATGACAAAACACATTTTCTGTGGTTGCAATCTGCCAGTCCATGTCCTGAACAATGGGCATGTGGGGCACTGACAAGGAAGAGACTATCTCATCCAAGTGATGTGATAGTAGCAATTATCTCAAAAAATCACCATGTGAATGGGTCTGAAAGAGAAAAGTAAATGGTGCCATTTGACAGTCAAAACACAGGAAGCAAACAGAAAACACCTCAGAGTGTCATGGTCTTAAATAGGCAAATCAAAAAGCCCAATCTGGAGATGCAGAAGCTGTTTGACACAAAAGTACTGTTTGAAGAGTAAATGTTAGCAACTAGTTCTTTTAAGGTGGACAAGTTTGTCCAAGTGTTAATGAATGTGTTTCACAGTGTTTGAATAAGACACCAAGTAAACCCACTTCTTTGTACAAACCGATAACCCCTCAATCACTCTTTAAATAGAAGGGTGAGGTTACTCAAAAAAATTAGCAGCTCCAAAAGCTCAATGTTACCACAAGAAAAGGAGGTCTTCCCTCCCTCTCCTAGATGTGCTGCCAGAGCCAATTCAACTCATTGACCCAGCACAGAATTGTTTCTTTGGTAAGGCTAGTCTTCCTCTCCATTAGTGCATGCAGGCAGTCCAGCAGAGCCTAACAAGCCTCTGCAAGAGAAAATTTGGCATATATGGGTCAAGTAGGAGGGTGGAGTGGACCACAGCAGTGATGCTATCTTAGGCTGGTTACACCACACATAGGATTTGAAAAGAAAGATCACCTCAAATGGTAAAGAGCATCAGGGCTTGCTCTCATTTGTCTGAAGCTGAGCTTCCCATACTAACCTGCTTGCATTCATGCTTACATGACTACATATAGTGCAAGCAGAGTCTTTCCTTGGAAAAAGCATTGCTCAACAGCTGCTGACCTTCTCACTGCTAAGCTCTGGCCTTGCTCTCCACCAAGGCTGTGGGATGGAGCAGGATAACAGTGCAGCTGTAAACACTTTCATAGCAATGGCCCTTTGGACAGATGCATGTATTGTGAAAGTCTGGGATCTCTTTTCAAGGTGGCCTGGTTTCCTGCCAGATTTGGAAGCGTTAAAAAAAAAAAAAAAAGGAGCCAGGCTCCTTCACTCCTCCAGAGAGGCGCTTGAGAGCAGTGACACTTTCAAATCATCATCACATACCAAAGTATGACAGTAAGGTGTGTCAGGAAGGTTGTGGAAGCCCATGAACCTTCTCATTTTTTGAAAGCAGACAAAGCAATATACCCAGAGCTAGTTACATACCCTGGGTCACATTACAAAATCCATCTTGAATTGAGGAGGAAGCCTGAAATCTAACTCAAAGGCTGCCAGACTGCACCTTTATTTCTTGCATGATTTCTTTGAAGCTTTGTTTTCCTTCAACCCAAAGGAGATGAGAAAGTTCTGGTTTAAGTCATGGATAAACCCACTATAGCTCAACTGGGCATCTCTGCATGTTTTGAGGATGGAAGAGGATAACAGGGTCTACACTGCTAAGGCACACAGATGAAATTAAAAGCAAACCACAAATCTTCTACACTTTGCATTACTACAGAGCCTGGTAGGATAACCAGATCACTGCGAGTATTTCAATTGCTTCAAGAATCACCTAGCACTGGGTGGAAAAGTAAGTCCCAAAGCCAACACTCCAGCTTCTTTGCTAGAGGCATTTCCACCATGACACAGCCTTGGACAAACTGAAGTGATATGACTGCAAAACACTGCCATTAGCCACCAGTGGCAGAGCTGATACCGCAGCTCTTCAAGAACATGGACCACAAAGGGTTAACAGAGAGAGCACACAGTGTTCCCACACAACTACCAGATGTGCCACTTGCTGACATTTTTTTTCTCAAGGCAGGCACAGTTCAGGCCATACATGAATTCCAAAACTCCTTAAGCAGCAACAACAACCCAGCAGCCCAGCAGCCCAGCATGGACGCATCTAGCCATTTTACAAGAGAGCAGGACTATGAATGCTCTTAACAAGAGTGGGCATTTATTGCAATGGGATTCACAAACCATATTCTTCATACACCAACCCAGAGCAACATCTATCAAAACACAATAATCAGAAAACAGCCTTATGTTGCCTTTGCTGCACATTCAAGAGTAAAATCTTTTTCCTTCGAAGCACTAAATTGGAAAGAGATTTGACAGACAGATAGAAGAAAGCTAGTGAAATGCGGCAGAAAAGTTGGGGGGAGCGAGAGAAAAAGGATTTTTGCTGTCCGCCGTGTTTTGCAATCTTGGCAGTCTTCTCTGGAGCCATTTTCGTTAACTTGGCTTCACGCACCTGCACAGAATCCTTTCTGTTATTCTGGGAAACCTAGTGAAACCAGCCACTTGCCCCATCCACCTCCTGGGCAACGTAGCTGCTCCCCACCATGTCCTGAGTCACAGCTAGCAGTGGCCATTGTCTTGGTGGGAGCACTAAGCCCTGCTGTGCTGCCTGTCACCAGCAAACAAGCTTTTGAAGTGGAAAGAGCACCATCTTTCTGGCAGAGGCTTGGCACTGGGAGCAGCCAGATAAAAGAAAAAACACACTTGTGTGTGGCTGGGGTGAGGTGCCCCACAGTTTGGAGGGCAGAAATGCACTGCCAGGTGGGAGTAGCACTGACTCCTCAGTCCTGAGCTCAAACCACTGCTCCGAGGCAGCTCATGTGCTTCCTTGCTGCCTGCAGGCACAGAAGCCTGGAGATTATTCTCCCATTTACCCCTAATTCCCTGTCCCAAAGACCAGGAAACAAATACTCTTGAGTTAAGGCTCATGGAAATTTCACAGAGCTGGAAAACTACTTACTGTTAAATAATATAGCACAAAACCATACCATCAACTGGATTTTCTTCATACAAATCTCACACTATCAATTTTCTATGGTAACTGCACAAAAGGTGCAAACAGAGCTGTTTCTTGACCCTTGGATGTTCCCATATATCATACTCTTAATCTCATTTTTGGGCACAACAGATTGCCAGGACCACCCTGCAGACCTGCTTCTTGTTCAGCATTCTCAATGGAAAATGCCTGATGAAGGAGTGTGTCTGCATTTGCATATACATGCATACACTTCTCATCGTTGCTTTCTGCACTCCCCACTTCCATCTAGCTATGATTTGTAGCTTCCGTTTTTTACACTTCACCTTCAGCAAGATGCCTGACACTGAGATCAGCTCTTGCTATTTCTGTACTGGGTGCTGTACAAACAATAGGACCTTCATATTCTACTACAATAACCTGTCAGATAATAATAACAAATGTTACTAAAAGCAAGCAAATATGATTAACTACTGGCTCAATGTATGAGGCAGGTTTACTGCTAGGGTAACCTCTACAAGCCTACCTGCATACCTACTTGAACATGCACACACACCCTTTTTCTGACATGACATGAAAAGTCCCTGCTTCTTCAGAGTTCACTGTATTAACCCTTGCCAAGGCTTGAGTTGACTAAAAACAACAGCCAGTTGATTGCTGGAGGTCCTGCAGCCAAACCTCTGAGAGATCATCTTCAGCTAGCTCCTTCCAGGTATCTCCCATTCCTGCCAACTGTAAATCTGCCTTTAGTTCTCCCTGTATTACATGTGCATGCATACACTCTCAGGTACTCATTGTACTTCCTAAACTTTTGCTTTTGTTCCTGAAAGCCAAAGTCCTTTCCAAATGCAGTACCTTTATGTAACCAAAGTGGCTCAGGTAACATTTCTGAAAACTGGGGAAGCAGGACAGCAAATCAGCATTTTTAAGTTTAAAGAATGCTTCTGCCTGGAAAGCAGCAGTGCCATGACACCAACGAGAGTGGCTTTTGAGAGCTCTTTACTGTAAGAAAACAGTCATATGGTACTTCATCCACTGAGCAATTTTAGCAATGTAAATGTCGAAGCTACAACCACATAAATGACAGATATTAAAAAAATAAATGGGCAGTTTTATCTCTCTGTGTCTGTGGCAGTGACATTCCAGCTTTATCTGACCTTTCCAGATGCTCTTTACTTCTCTCCTTGCTAAATCACTCTTCCACGCAGCCCTGCTTTCCATGGGTGAGTGTAAACTTTCTGACACAGCCAAGAGACATGCCATATTTGTGTAACAGCCCCGGAGAAGCTGAAAGTGAGCCAGAGTAGTCCTGCTTGCCTCCATTCTGACAGGAGAAAGGTCTGGCTTAAGCAACTAAAGAAAGAATTCACTTCAGACCAAGCACCACCACAGTGCTCAAAGAGAGGCAGTGTTCACGGCCACCAAGGCACTCTCCTTCCCTGTGTTTATGCTGGGGGATGAATTTTAAGCAAGTATTTCAACACAGCTCTGGCTGAGATATGTTCACAAAGGTTTGGCTCCTCTTGAGAAGGGGATGGAGCTGCTACCACACAATTCTCAGCAAATTCTGCAAAGCCTTGAACAGGCTGAAAGCTATGGGTGCTTAGTCCAGGCTTTATTCTAGTGATGTAGGGGAAACAACAGGAAGACTCCCTTTTCAGTTACCAGAAAAGAAAGCAGAATATTCAAACAATACACCACGTACAGCTGGAAAACTACATCAATTTACCCAGCTGCAAGTGGTGCTCTTCTGCTAGTCCTGTGTTCAAAGGAGTGCACCTGGGCTTCTGACTGCACAGCCAGGCTACACTCCCTGCCTGGCCTGAAAGCAAACTCTTTGCGGAGCCTGCTTATGACAACACCATATATTACAGGACTGCTGAGATAGTTCTGCTAATTCTTGCAACAAATTCTACAGCCAATTCCATGCCTTGGTAGTCGGAGAGCTGAATATATTGTATATCAAGTAAAGAGGATGCTAACCCACAGTCACCACAAACCAATCATCTCTCTTGCTCCTTAAGTAGACAAACTAGGCCATCATTATCTTATTAATCACAAGGTTTTGGATAGACAGGCTGGGCAGGCCATGAAACAAATCTCAACCATATAGTCCAAGTTTCCCTGCACTCAGCACTAATTCATTATTAGCACTAACCCCCAGGGTCTTCTACAATTTGCCCCTTCCAGGCGCTATTGCTCTCTGACAGTTTCTGTGGCAACCCCTTCTCCAAATCCTTTCACACCGTAAAGTACTTGGAAGAATTGCTGGGTTCTGTTGGGTGGCTGCTTGTCACCTTCGCCATGCTCAACACAGACTCAAAACACAAGCCTGGTTGCAGCTTCTTTTCCTGTCCAAGGCTATGGTAAGCCGACAGGGAGGTGCTCAGTTAATTAAGGAGTAATTACAAAGTGATCCTGTCAGTACCCTGGTACAAGAAAGGCCATGGCTGGACAAGACAGATCACACCAACAACCCTAATGAAGAAAGCTGGGCGTGGAAAGGGCCCTTCATGAAGTACAACTGTTATCAGATAAACCAAAACATAGTCTCCTGGCCCACTGAATAGCTTTTGTGTCCACAGGGTGCAAGTGACAGAAGCTTTATACCCATATATATTAGTGGTTTTCAGCTGCAATGGAGGAAGTGCAGCCCTACAGCCCTCAGTCCTGCATATGATACCTCTTTGTTGGTTTCCACTTGGTATACTTGGATATCTGCTAGGATGCACAAAAATATGCAAATGGCTGTCCTCTCCCCACAGAAGAGATCTAGGGATTGAAAATCCATTATACAAACCTCATCACAAGCCCACGGAGTCACCTAAAGTGCCTTTTGTTTGAATTCAAATTAAGAGATGAGCCACCATTTGCCATATCCTCCAATTTCATCTTCTGACCTGAAATTCCTCCACTGCATGCTGCTTTGCATTTGAAGCCACCTATTTTGAACAGAAGAAAGGCATTTGATAAACCCTTTCAGTGTTTACTCTCCAAGCTCATTCTCCAGGACACAGAAGTGGTTCAAAGAGCTTGGCTTTTGTTGAAGAGTTACAGTATCAGCTGCTGACCACTAAAGAATTACAGGTATGATAGTCAGCGAGACCAACACTACACAATGAAGACCTTCATTTTCCAATGGAGCTGGTCAGTTCTCTTAAAAGGGCCAAAGGAATTAAGTGGCTATTCAGAAGAAATCATTACAGAGACTTGTAGCACTATTTTGCCACCTCCACAAAAGGAGTTTAGTACCACTGGCATCAGTGCTAATGTCCTGTTCCAGCTTAATTGTAACTGCTGAGTTCCAAGCACGGCTGAAAGACAAAATATAGCCCACGTTGCTTCTGAAGTACTATGTCCTGAAACCAGAAGGTAACATTACATTGTACTGTGTGGTACCAGCATCCACCTAAGGAACCATTTGTTGGCTGCATAAGGAATTACTGAGGGAGAAAAGGAAAATTAAGTCTACCTGCATTTCCCAACCCCTGCAACTTGGAAACACATCACTCAATCACTGCTTCTTAGCCACTTCCCAAAACTCGTCTCTGCCGCTCAGGATGAGAACACTACAGTAGTAAGAGCCTCAGCCCCAACTATAACTGCATAAGCCAGGCTGGATTCCACTGGGAATGCAAAGTTCACCACCAAAGCCCCTCCTTGTCCAGAGGACCTAGGAACCATTGCATAGGGAAAATAAACTCTGCTGAAAATGAATTAATCCTTTTGAAAGATGGCCATGAATCAGCACATCACTTGCAAGAAGTGTAAGTAAATTCACTGTAGGAGTTTTCATTTTCACTCAGTGGAATACAGTCCTCAGTGCCTTCCACAATTTTTAATTCTCCCGAAAGACAGGACAAAAAAAAAGCCAGAGTCCCTTCCACCCTGATTTTCCAGTGGCATGTTATTAACTGCTTTGGAGTCAGAACAATCCTTTTTATTAACTAACAACAGGCTAAAGTGATGAGGGCAGAAATCGCAATCCAGTGCACTTCCCGTCCAACACAGAGTAAATATTTGTTCTTCTTAACATTTGTGCCTCTGGAGCCTGTGACTCCATTTCTTCTTCATAGCTGCACTATTTCAGGAAGAAGCTGCTTCTGGCATTTGAAAGTTACTGACCATTACATCAATGAGTCGGCTAGCATTTCAGACCCATAAAGTATAAGCTCTCTTTATCCCAGAGTTTCCAAGCAGCACTAACAGCTATGAACTTGCAAAAAATATGCAAAAAAAAAAAAAACCTGTAAGGTGATCAGCTGGCTAGAAGCATGGTTTTAGAGTTTATTGTGAAGCTCAGTCTAGCAAAACTCTTCCTTATGCTATTCTCTCTCCTTTGGAATCAGCTCATAAATGTCAATTCACTTCAGGCTCTCTGATAACAAAGATTAAACAGAGCTTGTCTCTGGACTTTATATGCTGAGTTTCCCAATGCTTTACAGCACTTGAACATCTACTGTAAGAAATATTTTTACTGAACACTAGGATGCAACTACTCATAGTCTGAAAAGTGGCCACTGAAAGCATGACTATCCAATTCATGGAGGCTGAACTCTATCAGAGTGTTTATCCAGTCCCAGTACTTATTTTGTGCCAAGATGTCACCCACTCGGTCCCAGGTAAAGGCCGGGGGGAGGACAGTAAATGCCTCGTGCTAATTCATAACACGAATCATGACATGTGGACCTACTCCAGCCATGGCTTGTCTGAGAGTACAGGAGAAGGATATGGGACTCCTTCCAACTGGAATCAGGACAGGCAAGTGGCACCACTCTGGTGGATTTATGTTGCTCCATAGGCAGATGTAAATACTGTTGTGCTGAAGATTTGTCTTGTGCTTCTGCTCTCATGGGGTAGTGGAGGCTACCAGTTCATACTAAGTACACAAAGCCAAAAGTGCAGGAACTGATCTGGCTGAAAACCCTTCTGAAGTTTAGGTTCAGAGACATTTAGAACTATGAAAAGCCCTCGTGTCTGTCTTGCATGCTGCAACCCTGAGGGCTGCTTCCTCCAGCTTCCTAGAAGGACCCACAGGTGTTGGGTTTTCTGTGGTTCTTTTTGGCTGTTTGCTTTGATGATGAAGGGGAAGAGAGGAAGGGGAAGTTACGGCTTCACTTATCCAGACTTTCTAAATACAGAGCTAAGTAAACAGATTGAATAATTGAAACAACTTAATGTATTTGCCCACTGCACCAAATGCTGCAGAACCAGCTCAAAGTGTTGCTTTGGGCTTTTCGGGCTACAGAACTTTACTGACTGTGGAAGGCAGAAAATATTTGAAATAAATCTGTTTTTCTAACAGATGATAAGTGTCCTAGCTAAAAGACCCTATAGCTACATTTCTAGTGAAAAAGGGTCTCCAAAGGAGTAAGTTTACCTGTAACTCAACAGTGTTTCTGGAGGCTATATGGCATGGTTGTACCACGGATTTGGGTTTCAGTCCCATCACTGGTGACACAAACTCTGTACAGGAAGAAAATAGACTTTTGGATACACTTCTCCCCTTGATCATCATCAATGTCCCTGACTAAATGTGCAGTCAATAATCTGAGTTCTCATGCTCATTTGCAACTGTAAAACGCATCACACTCAGCTCAGGAGGATTTGCCTTTTGAATACAGTGTGCAACTGTTAAGATCATTCACTTGATATGGGATTTTCCAAAATTAAGATAGCTCCTGGGACAAGGTGACTGTGATGTATATGAACTGTCAAGTAAGTAAGGGTCATGAAGATTGGTAGGGACCTTACTGTGCCAGGGAATAAACAGACACAGGGTGAAAAGCTGCTCTGTGCTCCGAAACTTTCAATGAGACTTGGAAATGAGAGTGAAGACAGTGCACCTCAGAACAAGTCAGGGTGCTTTGGCAGTGGTCTCAGCCTCTTCTCACGTTCTTTACCAAGATCATAGTAAATAAAAAAGAGATTCAATTAAAAAAAAACACCAAAAAACCATGACCTTATCTGTAAAAAGCTACAAACAGTTCACAATCCCTACAAGCTACACAACTGCGCCAGAGGACTCCTTTTCAAGACTGCAGGACTGATTCCCTCACACTCTTCAATGCCTGGTGCCATCATGCTATGTTTTGTGCCACCACCTTGTTCTCAAAAGCCACATCCTGCTCCCATAGTGCAATTTCCTGCAGCTTGGTCCATGCCGTTGGTGCTGGCAGCCTAACTGGATGGAAAACAAAACCAAGTCATGGTTGTCTATAGCAGATCACTCCTAAGCAAGGGAGGCAGCACAAAGAAGAGCAAGAAAGCTTTTGTTTGCAAATGTAATGAGCAGACATTTGGCATCAGGCACTTACAGAGGTGAGGCCTAACATCTCAAAGCAAAGAGATAAGAAGGGGAGAGGTGACGTGGGGCCTTGAAAACAAACACAGCTACCTCATATTTAACATGGTGAAGAAAGGGGTGCTGCTGAAGAGACAAGAACTGAAAGGCATGTTTATAAGTTATGGGTGACAAAAATTATTGTTGTCAGTGTTTGGGTGAGCATGATTGGATTGCTTCATGCAAGTCAGAAAAAAAGGATGTTGCAGTTACTTATACATAAGATAACCAAAAACCCTTGTGGGAGCTCTATGGGTGATCCATCAGCCATTCTGGAGGGAAATGAAATGTCAGGTTAGAGGAAGGAATGTCACACCTATTGTTGGATGAAAGGATTTAAATGATCTGGGTGTTGGCAAAATATTTACCATTTACATAAAGGTACAGCAAAAAAAGTCCCACTGCTAACCCATGCGAGTAGTAAATGGGCAAAATATGGAACTGACCCTCGGGAGCTCTGAACAAGTACAAGCCCAACACCCCCTCTCCCTCCCTGTGATAGAGATTAACAAAGAGACCATGAAAAGGTGGAGCTGCTCCTCTATCTACCCCTAAGTAGATGTGATCCTGTCATTAACACAGAGCAGCAGGAGTTGTCACTTTTTACTGCTGTTACCTCTGTGAAGCCAGCACAGATTATCGGGATGGTGTTGAGATCTGTACATTCTCATGTACAAAGAAAGTAGGCCTTTACTGTAGTACAAGCTTGCCAGTGTGTTCACTACGCGTCTCATTGAACCTGCAGGCCTCCAACAGTGCACAGACAAACAGTGTCAGGATGATCAGCTCCTCAGTGAATTACTGGGAGTTGACCACAGGCATCTCTCCTCCCAGGTCATAACTCTTAGGTGGGTGCACATGTTTGCACAGCTGTAAGCTCAACAGTGTTTTCTCTTATAGTTTTACATACCCAGCACATGGAACAGCTAACAACACAAATTCATATATATCAGTGTCTGTGCATCCTGTGGTTGTGGGGAAGGGTATTTATTAAGGTATTAGTCATATTTAAAATCTAATTGCATCGTGACTTACGTTTAATTGGATACTGAAAGTGCTAAAGCTATTGTGTGTGGTGAGATTATGAAGACAGTCTTCTCTGTGATCTTAAGACACGTTCCTTGCTGAGGCATGAATGTGTCATCTAAGAGTCAGGATAAAACAGGATTTAAACCATCTACACTAGCCATGGAGTAGCAAGCTATTTCTCAGTGTGCTTCACAGCCCAAGGAGTGATCTAATTAACAAGCACCTTCATGGGCCCGAAGGTATCTGCATGTCACTGCAGGTTTTTAACGCTGTCTTACCACCACATGCATCGCAAATGATGGAATCTTGTACCTTCACCCAGTGTATATATAGCCCCGACTGGTACTCAGGTGTGCTTTGAGGGATCCATGCCAAGACAGTGGGTACACCTGGCCGGTGCAGTGAAAACCAGTGTAGAGGTGAGCATCTGAGCCAAGGTACCAGAAACAGTGGTGGTAAGAAAACACAGCTTTGTAATCCGATGTGGGAGCCACACTAGGGGTCCAGGGCACAGCCCTACATAGCAAGCATAGGAACTGAGGCTCAGTACTGCAGCAAAGCAAGGAAGCAGGAGAGGGTCAGTTCAGGTCTTCCCAGCATGCGTGTTCAGAACAGGATGGAGATCTAAGGTAAAGTAAGCAAAAAAGGCAGTGGAAGATTAAAAATTATGATAGGGAATAATTACAGCAGGAGCTTTGTTCCAAACTGCTGTGGTTCAACGTCTAAGACACCTAAAGAGAGCAGCAACTGCATTGCTGGAGATGGAGGCAATGGTGACTCACACAACATAACACCTGGCTGAGGACAGCAAAGCAATTCTCTTCTGCTTCCCCCAGGTTGCTGCCTTTGCTCCAATCTAATACTCCTTTGCCCTGAGACTCCAAAATGTGAATCTAAGCTTAATACAACCCAGCTTTAAGGGGATGTAGTCTTTAAAGCCTTTCTTGATCTCATGACCAAAATGTCATATTTTCATCTAAGTAGACCTTAATTATTTTGTTTGTCTTTAAACTGTTTGTGCAGCTCATCAAAGCAAAAACTCTCTGAAAGAAGTCAGATGTGGGACTGATATCAAGGATTAAAAGGGAAATAAAAGGGAAAGAAACATTCAATTTTTTTTCTTTGATCTTTGATTCAACCTGCACCATTAGCAAAGGTAGCCTCAGTTCCAGACAGCACAGTAGCTCTGTGCTAGTATCTATTGGCATAATTTGTTCTTTAAAAAGCTTGTGCTATAGCTCTCCAGTCTGATTTCCCAAAACTTTTATGAAAAGGAGAAAAGGAAGTGAGGCTTAAAGATGCATGCACCAGGAATCTGCAATACTTTGAGACAATGTTGATCCTGTTGGAATAGATGTCCTATGTAAAGCCTGGGAAATGCAGTCAGCAAACTTTCTGGACTTGACCCAATGGCTACAAAGGAGAATGTTTCTACTGACCGCAGGGGGTTGGGATCAGGCCCTGCGCTGCGGGGAACAGTGGCAGAATGACAGAAAAAGTCTGATGATTCCAACAAAGCCCAAAGGAGCCAAAAAGTAGCTGCTGCATTACCTAAAAGCAGACACACAGAACGCTTTGTCAGATACTGATGGGAAAAATTTGATTCTTTCTAAACCTAGCAGCAACATTTTCACAGTCTTGATGACAGGAAAACCTATGGGAACATAGGGGGAAAGAACTGAGAAGGAAACACTGCTACCAGCCAGTTTAGCCCATCGGGAAACATTTGCTGTTTCTACTTTTCCACCTCAAAGAGCTAGAAGCTTCAAACAACATTCTCTGAGAGGCAGAGCACAGGGGCATGGGGGGGAGACAAGACCCAGCAACATTGCCCTGGGCAAATGGACGTCCCCATTGACTGGTGAGGACTTGGTGACCAGTCAATGGGCCACTTGCTGTAAAAGTCAGGCTCTGCTCCTCAGCCACCCTCTGGAAAGATGCGAAAGGCCCAAATGTAACCTAGATCAGTAACAACACACTACTGTACCTGGCTGGAGAAATTACCCTGGCATGCAGGGCCCTCAGGAAAGCACTTGAATAATCTGAAGGCATTAGCTGGAGCTGTAGCAACACTAATGGTTGAGAACAGAGTGTGATTTAAGCCCTAGCCACAGAACGCGTTCACATTCTTGCATTTGTTCATTTCTAGGAGATGAGGTCAAAGAGCTCACCACAAGAGAGGACAGATGATGTAAACTGGATGCTGTGTGACAGCACTAGTGTTTTTTTTACTGTGCTCTGCACATACCCAGAGCCTTTCCATTTATAGGAAGGGCCATTGGTATAAAAGGTACATTCTTCATTGGGGCAGAGGAAAAGGCATCATGCTGGGTATAAAAATGTTAGTACCATTTCCAACGCTCAGCAATCCCAGTTAAGGGATGACAGGAAAAAAACCCAAAGTTTTCCCTCTGTAAGGAGGAACTTTTAGGTGGGCAGAGGACTGGAAGAGAGATTCGAGGAGAAAAATCAGGTGTTTTCATCAAGCAAAATGAATATACCTTTGAGTTAATGGTGTCTTAGCTGTTTTCAATAAAAAGTGCTAGATATCTTTTTTTTTTGACCAGCTTTAGGCTAGGAGAATTCTTAATTCCCATGCTAAACCTCCCAAGATAGTTGAGGGGAACTGATTTGAATGGGGTAAGGCAAAGATTAATTATTATTTGCCTTTGCTGCTGTTTAAAGAGAAGGGATGATGAAAATGGCAAGATGAGAACTGCTTCTGACTTGTCCTGGAACAGGAGGACGAAAAAGGAGATGTGGGAACTAGTTTTGTGTCTTCTTAGATGAGGGAAATTGCAAAAATAGCTGGGGGAAGAGTTTATATGTCTTACAAGGTTTAATCTCAGTGTGGTGGTGATGGCAATAGGCTTTGATCCAGTAGCAGCTGGAGAGAATGACCATATGAAAAATCTGTATTATACATGAACACAAATCCAGAGTTTTCCATTCCTCTTCCTCTGTCTGGAAGCATGACATGTATTTCCAAAAGTTTCAAATAGCAGACACTGAAATGGTCACTAGCCCTGTGGCTATGAATAATTATTTTTTCACAGCTCTAGGTCTAAAAAATTTCTGCTTTATCCTTGAACATGAGGAAATCTTGCAGTAAATTTATATTATTGCTGAACTCAGGAGAATTTTTAACCTCCCTGCCTGCCAAACAGAGCACAGGAGCTTGCTGCCGACTCTGACAAGTGTACTTTTACAGCATACGTGACCAGAGGTGCTGTTGGTCCTCAAGGAGATACACTACAGAATGTACAAGCTACGGGTGAAAGGCAGCATTTGTACAGGTTACCACAGAACTGTGCAAAGCTCTACTACTTTCTGATGAGTCGCTCACTCCACTAATGCTACTATGTTCAGGTTTCCTTTTGGCGCTCAGCTCTGCTGAAACTGCTCAGAGACCACAGACCGTGCTTTAATAAAGAAAACTCATACACAGGGAAGAGAAATTCCACCACAATTAAAACCTAGCCATCCTTCTGCTCTTACCACCTCCCACGTTGAGCTCCAGCCTTGCATTTAGAGCAAGTCAGAAGTGACCAGCTCTGTCCAAAGCATTAAAGCAGCCAGCACACAAATGCATCAGCAGTTTTATAGTCTTTGTAGGCAGCCACTGGTCATGTCCACATAAACTCATAATCAGGGGACTATTTGATTCCATTTCTAGGCTGAGCAAAATGTGAAGCAGCCAGGACAGCAAGCATTTTTGGAGAGCTCTGGAAGATGGACTGCTGTGCTCAGACACCTTGGACTCAAGAGAGCCCCTCTCTGCTCTGCACAACAGCTGAGATGGGACTAGTTCAGGAGGCCAAAGGGAGGACATGCTGGTAGCTGCAAGGCATACCCTGAGCTCAAAGTCCCCCAGAAACGAACAGCTTGAGCAACCCCCTCACTATGTGCTGGAGAGCTTCACTGTAAACACACCCTCTACTGAAGCAGAGAGCAGTAATATAAAACAGATGCTGTAGGGAATTTTTTCCCTCTTCGTCTGCACTAAATTTAAATACTGAGCTATTCTTTTGCCAATTCATTCTTAAAGGGTTTTTGTACCGTTCTTCATCTCTATCCCACTTGTCTGAATTTAACAGAGAACTCAGCAGACCTCCACACGCTGTGACCATGCCGAGAAGCATATGTTCTTCATGAAGTCTTGAATGCTGAAACCTGGCTTCCTAACTACTGTGTCAGAAGCCCTCACAGTTCTCTGCCCATTCACCTGGGCACAAAGGGAATCTGGCAGGTGAAGTGATGGCATGAAAGCACTGCTTGTTGCTCTGGCCATATAAACGCTAATGGCTTGATGCAGTGCCACCCACTGATTTGTGTTCTTCCAAGCTGATGGAAGAAAGAAGGAAGAGGTGCCATGTAATACACACTTGGGAAGTTGGGTGTCACCATTGTAGCACACACTGCCCACTTAATCAGCAGGACATATCATATTTCAACATCGTGCTGTTGCTGCATCTAAATTTAGACAAAGATTCTTGGGCTTAAGACTTGCAAAGCTGTAAGAGCAGAAGAGTTAAAGGCAGCCTGACACAAAATGGGCTATTGAATCTTGCAGTACACAGGGTTAATTGCACACCATCTAGTGCAGCAGAAGCACACAAGCAGCAGTGTAATCGCCACTGTTAACAGTGTTTCCCAAAAGCTATTTTTCCAGCTTTAACAAGAGGACAAGCTCATAAAGCTCCCAGCCATAGTTTTTAAGAAAATACCCTGCCCCACTGCTAGACACTGCTGCTCCACTCAGAGATGCAGCAAGGAGGAGTGTACACCTGAATCACAGCTGCTCCATCTCTAGGTCTAAAGTCTTCTTTCAAACCAGGTGTGTGTCCTAGAAAAGTTTCCCTATCTCTGAAGTATATCCTACTCTGGGTCTTTATCTTCTGAAGAGTGACGTGGTACAGTCAACACAGGAGCTTAACTCCTCCCTCATGCATGACAGAGTTGCAACTAACTTTCAAAAATTGTAGCAGATATGATCAACACAAAGGAAGTCCCACCAAAAATCCAAGAGCAATCCACTAGCCTTCTATGCCAGGCCACTAAAATGAGTATCCCATCACAAGCCTCCCAGGCAGAGTAATGGAAATCCACTGCTTAAGGATGTACACGTATCATTGCAAAGCGCAGTAAGGGATGACACATCAGGAGTGCTGCATCTCCAGACAATGGGCTCCACTTGCATTACCACCATCACACTCAAATGGGTCAGCTACCATAGCACAGCTGAACTGACACCTGGCATTGGCATTAACACCATATTCCTAGTGAAGGCTTTAAGTGATCACGAATAGCCATTAAACCGGCATCAAATGGAAACATCAATGAGGCTGTGTTCCAGTCCCCCCTCCCCTTTGTTGGGCTAGCAAAGCCCACAGCTGCTTTGGTTATCAGTAGGGCTCCTTTTCCAGGAAGGTGCCTTAGCTTTCTAACACCACTAAGCATCAGTTGTCCTTGGCAACTTAAACAAATCACTAGTAACTTACACAGCACACATGCCATTCTTTAAAGAGGCAAAATAATGCTCATGTGTCCTTTCCAAAGTACCGTTGTATTACATTTCTACTTGGTTTCAGCTTTTCTTGAAAATTAATGCCTCACCTCCGGAGTCAAATATTAACGTATTTATTCTTTGATAACAAGCCATTCAGTAGGCAGTGGAACTAACAAAGCCTGGCTTCCTACACTGCTCTGGTGCACATTCACTGGTGTCTAATAAGAAACAAACCTATTTGTCTTGTCTCATTCTGCCATGCCACCAGAAACAAGCACACAATAACCACCTTTCTTCTTTGATGCCTGACTTTTGACTTATTTTCCCTAGTTTTGCTGTTAGCGTAACATCAATGACCCTTCAAATGCAAATAGTCATAGGGCAATAGGGGTGTTCTCTCCTGTAATAAAAACTGGTTATAAGATAGAAAATGAAAGCATAGTACTCCATAAGTCTCCATTACGGAGAGAAAAAAGCAGGGAGTGGCTACAACATTTCATAAAATCATAAATACCACTTAATGTAATTATTAGTGACAGAGAAAAACAAGATGATCAGCAAGGTGAAAGCGCATTTTCAAACAAAGCCTAGCTGTGATGAACTAGATTTAATCAAAGGCAGTAAGACAATGACAAATGAAATCATTGGTGATATATCCTCAAGGATTCACTTGTATTGGAATAATCTCAAACATCCTAATGGATCCTAAATTAATTAAAAATAAACTGGGACAAAACAGGGAAGAGCCCTGGACAGCTAACCACCTCATGGGCTTAACGCACAGCAATATCCTAGAAGTGAGACTGCAAGTATAGGTGAGAAAGACACAGGATGAACAGCAGTTACAGACACTCAGTAACACCACACGACTCCATGCTGCATCTGCACACAGAGCACAGTGAGGTCCAGAACCTGCACGACAAGAGAGTGAGAACAAAACATTTTCTGTAAGCAAAATCCTTAAATCATCTGAGATGTTCAATTTACTTCTACTTTACCGTTCAGTAGGAAAGAGCAGAATATAATTACGCAGCAATACTTCCATACACCTATGGCAGATTTTATGTAGAGTTTAACTTAGCTGAAAGTCAGATCAATACTATGTGGCTTACAGTTTGTTTGTTTAGCTTTTTTAAGGCAATACAAAGTAAATCTCCCCTTTCCTGTCCCTCCCTTCCCACTCTTGAAAAAGACATTGTTGAAGTACAGAAATAATTGTTGAAATCTAGACTTTCTGTGGACACTGTGGTTGCACATTAACTACCACTGAGAAGTGCCACCAACAACAGCAGCTCCAATGATAGCATGGGGAGGCAGTCTTTTCTCATATGCAGAAGTGAAAGCATTCAAAGGATGGGATGATTTTTACCTCATGTACTGCAGGGTTTGAAATAGTCTCACAAAGACATGGATAACATAACTGGGCTGCTTCAAAAAAACAGTGCTTCAGTACCCCTTATAAAACAGAGTTTCAAAATCACTGTGAACCATCACAACACATTATTTGTCTGAATTGAGTATGCATTGCAATCATATTCCTAACCCATATCTCTTCTTAGCTTCTTTTTTTCTTTCTAGTAAGCTCTGATCTCATCTGAAATGTATGTTATTGTAGCTACAAGGTCCCCAAGTTGCATACGCTGCTCTCAAAACTCAGAAGATGTGGCTTCTGACCACAGGAAATGATCTGTGGTCTAGCCTGTCAGAAAGAACAAAGTACAAGGATACCAGCTGCTTTATAACTGTGCATGGGTAGCTGGAACCACTAATCTTACCTAGAAATTCCCAAGGACATGGGCTCATCATGTTTTCAGCAAAGCATGGAGCACTTGCAGGTGCTGCATGAAACACTCTGCTGCACAAATCAATGGCCAGTAAACGTGTGCACTTCATGGTTTTCAAAAGAGGGGGTACCCATTAAGAAATGCAGAAGTGCTTTGTCACAGTGGTCCCAAACTGCCACAGAACTGTCACCCCAGGGCCCCGGCACAGCAGAATGGAGTCTTTTTGCTCTAATCCCATATAACTCCAGAATGGCATTTCTGAAAAAAAAAAAAAGAAATCTCCATTTCTTTGGCAAATGGCAAGGGATTTATTCAACTCAGAGGCATGATATAATTCCAGAGAGAGTTTTAAGCTTTCTATGGCAATTTTGGAAAAGCCAACGAACCTAAGCAATATGCTGGCAGTAGACTGAAGCTGAACTCATTGAGTTGCTCCCCGTGACCAGTAATAGGCAAAGAGCTCCCACAGCACCAGAGCACCATCCTGGGTTTTTATCATCCCACAGGCTTTTCAGTCCTTTACCCTAATTTAGGCTTCATGTGATTTTTTTTTTTTTGATCTTGGAAAAAAACACTTTGAGGACCCTCAGAGTGTAATTTGCTGGTGTGGTACAACGTGCAAACACCACAGATTGTGCTTTCCATATCCATACTGTCATCTGTTTTTGTCTCTGTTTCCAAGCAGGCTCATTCAACTGTGCCCCCTCGGTGCACGTATAGATGGGTGCCAGCTCAGCAGCCTTAGTTACCAGAGCTAGTCTCTCAACTCTTACCTCTGCTTCCTGACACAAGTCAGCTGATTTCTTGCATTAGCAGATACATCTGCCAAGCTCTATGCTTGGTGAACAGAGACAAAGCTAGACTGAGGAAATAAATTCAGACGGCCAGCTTGCCCACATGAGTGCACTGTCGCTGACAGGGAAGGCAATGTGGTAGTAATCCTCTTGGCTTCCAGAGAGACCAGCACCCAGTGCTGCCCCATTGGTGTGGTGGGACTAAGATGGACAGGCAGCACACACCATCTTGAGGAGGCTCGCAGAGACGAGCCACCGTTGCAGACTTATGTGGGACACAGCAGAGCCACCAGTGCAGGGCATGCACCCTCATTTAGAGCACAAGTCTAATGAGGAGTGGCTGAGGGAACTGCGGTTGTTTAGCCTAGAGAAGAGGAGGTTGAAGGGAGGGAGACCTTATCACTGTCCACAACTACCTGAAAGGAGGCTGTAGTGAGGTAGGTGTTGATCTCTTCTCCCAAGTAACACAGGATAGGATGAAAGCAAATGACCTCAAGTTGTGCCAGGGGAGGCTGAGATTGGATATTAGGAAAAATTTGCAGTACTACGTCTGTAATAGAGCAACATGCATCCCTTGCTACCGTATTTGAAACTGCACAGGTTCAAGCAGAGCAATGAGATTTGGAGAGGCTCCCACTCCTGATGTGAAGGGCAAAATGAGGTCTCTGTCCAGGGAAAGGCAAGCAATTTACACAAGACATTTCACTTGAGGGTAGGATGAGGTAGCAGGTACTCTGTCTTTATTTGGCTTGCAAGAAAGAAGATTACTGTTAAAGAAGGACACATACAATGCAGCCAGAACAACAGAACTGCAAGTCCAAAGCAAAGCAAGTGGCACCAACACTCATACCAAAGCTTACACAACCCATCACAGTGAGGGACATCCTGTCTAGTGTCGTTCCACTTTAAGAGATGGGACTTGCAGAAATGTCTGAGACTGAAGTGTGAAGAAAATTTCAGAAAAAGATAATACCTTGCTGAAAATGTTTTCCTGCAGGGCCCTTCTGGTTCAAATATGGCAAGTCTCATCTTGGAACTTCCACTTGAGCTATGTTGTCGCCCCAGCAAAAGACTGATTCCCCCCCTACCATATGCTATTCATTTGGTACAGGCAAGGAAGAAAGTACTCAGGAGACACTGCTGTGGTTCCAGTTGAGTCCTGTCCTGGAACAGCTATGAAAGCACTACAAAACCTCACTGCAATGCTGGGATACTGGGAAAAACAAAATTTTCACGCCTGGACAGACCACTACTAACCTGTACTCTGACTCTTCCTTACATAATGTTTTAATCAGTTTGGTTTTTTTTACAGTGAATTTAATAACCAACTAAAAAGGAGTCCATAAGGCATGTGTCAAGCACCCTATCACAGATAACCTAGTAAAAAGGCTTCCACATATCTCATGGACAGTTCATGGTAGGTTTCTTTTGCCTTTAATCATTTCTCCCATGAATAAGTAACAGCTAATGAAAGTGCTCTTACCTGTACAGTATTTGTATTCTGATACCCAGCTGCTACTCACATGCCTCTCATAAGATAGTCCCTTGTTAAGATTACAGTAGCAAGGGCAGGAGACATGTGGAAGCAGACACTGCCTAACATAACTGTTTAAAGCAGTCATTTAGCTTCGTATCAATTTCTTATTTCAGACTTTAGGCCCAAAGACCACTAGATTAGCTCCCTTCATAGTCTTTTAAACACAGTGTTCTCTAACATGTGCATACCTATACATGACAAAATTAAAGCCTTCTTCACTGTAGACTCATCCTCCCCTCACTCAGCTCCATAACTGATACTGCTTGAGCAAGCACTTCTGCAGACAGCATATGGTGTGTTACTTGTCATTTTGCCTTGTCCTGCTATGTACTTAAGAGTGGACACATCTCTTCCACCCTTGTGCACTTGTGTTTATACCACCTTCGGCCTCGGTGCAGTTCCACACAAGTGAAATCTCAAATACAGTATGAGTCACAGTCTTCTCAAGTATATGATTTATTTTAGGGGAAAGGGAAAGGTTTAGTGGTGTAGAATGACTAAATCAACCACCATTCCTCAGTTACCATGTTTGGATGTCCACTCAAATTCATCACTGTTGTCCAGGGATTTGCCGTAAAAGTTACTACTATATCAAGCTCTTCGACCTTGCTGCCCTGTGTTGGGAAGCTGCCTAGAGATATCCACTACAAACAGAAAGCCAGCAAGAGCATTTATGAAGCTAGGTGATTACATTGAACTTGCTTTGATGCATATTCACAAATGCTCATATTCATACATGTTTGTGTAAGAAAATGCCAAATCATTTAGTCACAGATAATACGTAAGAGCACGGCTCATCTCTTTTTAAAAAAAGAATGCCTTCCTTATTCATCATTCCTAATTTTGCTGTTGCCTGACAATTTTCCTTTGCAACAGTTGCTAAGTAAAACATTTGCAATTCCGCTCACTATCACAACTGATACATGGTGATTACTCCTAACCATCACACAGTAAAATGCATGGCTGTTGAGTGCCCTGCATTTTCTTACCTACCCTGCTTTTTCCAGATCTGTGTCACTCAGATATTTTATTCTTTACCTAAGGAACAGCTAAATCATTTCTACTGCAATACATGTACACACTGATACAGTAGGAATAATAAAACTAGCAGATTCCAGTTCCTGCATCATATTACAATAGCGGAAAAAAAAAAACCCAAACCAAACCCACAACAATAAGAACCAGATAAACCAAAGGGCAGGACATGCAGTTTGTGTGCAATCTACAAGTCATCATTGCCATGTTTGTCATCTGTTTTCTTAACTAAGGAATAATCTGAGCAAGGCAAGGTGCATGCAGATGAGAGACGGAAGTGTGAAAGTCAAATTACCCCTGGTACAAACAGCCAAGGAACATTTATTGCCACTTGTTTCAGAAGACTCAAAACCCTCATTCTAACAATATCCACAGGTCTGTTAATACCTGCTGAAAACAGCTATCTTGCTAGCATTCTAAGACACCCACCACTAGTCTTCTAATTAGAGGAATTGTAAGAAGAGTCGTAGGGGCAGACGGCCGGCCTGGATGAGTAGGGAGCTTCTGAAGGAACTAAGTAAAAAAAAGAGGATGTATCGCCGTTGGAAAGAAGGGGACGTAAGCCATGTCATGTTCAAAGATGTTGTTAAGTCGTGTAGGAGGAAAATCAGAGAAGCAAAAGCCCAGCTGGAGCTCAAATTGGCCACTTCTGTTAAGGATAATAAGAAGAGTTTTTATAAATGTATCAATGGTAGAAAGAAGGGCAGCAGCGACCTCCACTCCTTGTTGGATGTGGGGGGAAATGTAGTAACCAAAGATGCAGAGAAGGCTGAGGTACTTAATGCCTTCTTTGCCTCAGTTTTCAACAGTAAGGATGTCTGTTCGCTTGACAGTTGGCCCTCTGAAGTGGTTGATGGGGGCAGGGTGAAATATGGCCCTCCTGCAATCCATGAGGAGGAAGTTAGAGACCTGCTGAGCCACTTGGACCCTCATAAGTCTATGGGGCCAGATGGGATCCATCCTAGGGTGATGAGAGAGCTGGCGGATGAGCTTGCTAAGCCACTCTCCATCATCTTTCAGCAGTCCTGGCTCACCGGAGAGATCCTGGAAGACTGGAAGTTGGCCAATGTGACGCCCATCCATAAGAAGGGCCGTAAGGATGATCCAGGTAATTACAGACCCGTCAGCCTGACCTCGGTCCCAGGTAAAATCATGGAGCAGATAATCCTGGGTGAAATAATGCGGCACCTGCAGAATGGCCAAGAGATCAGGCCCAGCCAGCATGGGTTTAGGAGGGGCAGGTCCTGCCTGACCAACCTGATCTCCTTTTATGACCATGTGACTCGCCTGGTGGATGAGAGGAAGGCCGTGGATGTGGTATACCTGGACTTTAGCAAGGCCTTTGACACTGTCCCCCACAGTAGACTCCTAGAGAAGCTGGCGGCCCGTGGCTTAGATGGGAGCACTCTGTGCTGGGTTAGGAATTGGCTGGATGGCCGAGCCCAAAGAGTGGTGGTGAATGGTGTCTCATCCAGTTGGCGGCCGGTCACCAGTGGTGTCCCCCAGGGATTGGTGTTGGGTCTGGTCCTGTTTAATATCTTTATGGATGATCTGGATGAGGGGATCGAGTCCATCATCAGCAAGTTTGCAGATGATACCAAGCTGGGAGGAAGGGTTGATCTGCTAGAGGGTAGGATGGCCCTACAGAGGGACCTGGACAGATTGGAGAGATGGGCTGATTCTAATGGGATGATGTTTAATAAAGTCCAAATGTTAGGTACTTCATTTGGGACACAACAATCCCATGCAGAGCTACAGACTGGGGACAGAGTGGCTGGAGAGTAGTCAGGCAGAAAAGGACCTGGGAGTGCTGGTTGACAGGAAGCTCAACATGAGCCAGCAGTGTGCCCAGGTGGCCAAGAAGGCCAATGGCATTCTGGCCTGCATCAGGAATAGTCTGGCGAGCCAGACCAGAGAAGTTATCGTCCCCCTGTACTCGGCACTGGTCAGGCCTCATCTTGAATATTGTGTACAGTTCTGGGCCCCCCGGTTTGGGAAAGATGTTAGGATACTGGAATGTGTTCAGAGGAGGGCAACAAAGATGGTGAAGGGGCTGGAGCACAAGCCCTATGAGGAGCGACTGAGGGAGTTGGGGCTGTTTAGTCTAAGGAAGAGGAGGCTCAGGGGAGACCTCATTGTTCTCTACAACTACCTAAAAGGAGGTTGTAGTCGGGCAGGGGTTGGTCTCTTCTCTTGGGTGACCAGCGACAGAACTAGAGGGCATGGACTCAAGCTTCGTTAGGGAAAGTTTAGGCTTGATGTTAGGAAAAAGTTCTTCACTGAAAGGGTGATTGGCCAGGGAGGTTGGTTGGAATGCGTTGCCCAGGGAGGTGGTGGAGTCGCCGACCCTGGAGGTGTTTAAGGGGAGACTGGATGAAGCACTGAGTGCCATGGTTTAGATGATGGTTGGTGTTAGTGTTGGTGTTAGTGTTGGGATATAGGTTGGACTTGATGATCCTAGAGGTCCTTTCCAACCTTATGATACTGTGATACTGTGAATTCCAAATAGCCTTCTGCTTCTCTGCAATAATCCAGCTCAGTGTAAGATCAATATAGAAACACTAATTCAAGACTAGACTCAGACTGGTATAGTTTTAATATTTGTGGCTAAGAAACTGTACCTTAGGTTAACAGTCACAGCTAGCAGTCAACAGAGCAGGAATCAGGAACTCATCTCTTGTCCTGCTAAAGTACAAACGTAAATAATATCAACTTTGTTGAGAAAAAGGTGGAGGGTCCTTGTGACATTATTGATACACGTGGACAGGTTTACTTCCAGCTTGTGCTTAGACCAGGAAATACCTCCTATCCCCGCCTTCACCCCAATAACTTCCTAAGCAGGTAGGCCCCAATAACAAACAAGATCATCAAGAGTTCTTTTTCCATTACCATCGTGGGGACTGGGGTGGGAGTACACCTCTCCACTCTTCATTTTCCATGTCTAATTCATATAAACTTAATCAATGGATGGTGATCAGACTTTTTAGGTAAGATGAGGACAGCAATGGAAAAAGACCTTTAGAAGCATGAAGGAAAACATACTTCAGCAGTTCCTAAGAGATGATAGGATTCTTCATAAACAAGTTTGGAAATCAGCAGCAATGCAGATTGCTATCGTGTCGAAGCTCTAAGGGGCACAAGTCAGGCCTTCACAAGTGAACTGGTACTAGACAGAAGAAGGGAAAAGCCCCCTGTTGTGTATGTGTATGGGCAGAGATGAGTTTGCTAGGAGACGGAAAGACACAGAGGGATCTGCCTTGCGGAGTATGAAGATAAATTACACCCTGCCTCGGGTCCCATGGAAATTTCCTACAATTATGCCCACACTGATACCAAGCATATGCTTTAGATCGTGCTGCAAAATTTACACCTTCCCTCTTGTCCAAAACCACACCTCAAAAACTAATTTGAATTTTATACTTGGTTTTCCACCACCATAACTGCTTGTATTCAGTACTGTCCACATCACTGAGTGAGATCCGTCCAAACCCTTATGACAAGGGTTCCTATTTCCAACACTGGTCACTGTTAAGACTGGATAGCTTCACACACCAATTTCAGACCAGAGCCAAGCCAGAGCCTCCTTTGGTAGAGATCAAGTTATTATGGAATGAGTTAATTCCAGGCAAAACTCCTCTGGCTTCAAGCTCACACTAATGATAAATGCCACCCAGTCCAATCCAGACTTTTTCCCTAAAGCTGTCCATTTTCTGCTCTCCCCATAGCTCTGTAGGGCTGTAGGGACAAGAAGGTCTCTGCAAACGAGCTGATGGCAGACTGCATAGCTCCACAGGAATACCAACATGAAACACATTGTTTCAGAGTTTCTGGATAAGTGCTAATCTTCTTCCGGATTTGGATACCAGCCCCAATTATGAGAAGTATGCAGTAAACAGAACCAAGACATGTGCACTTAACCCTTTTCCTGCTGGCAGCTGCACATTAGCACAAAATTACACTGGGAACAGCAAAACAATGTCTCCATGGACAGATTAGCCTTCTGTCCTCCACTTGGTGCATGTTGCTTGTCTCCTCTGGAAAACCACATTCACACAATGGAAGGCTGCAGAAGGATGAATGCAATTCCTGTCACAAACAGTCCCCTGGAAGTCTGCTTTATTCAGTGATCTACCCCTCTCTGACCCAAGCATATGACTGGGCACCCACCACAGCCATGTCCAACAACAACACCGGTCTACGTGCAGCTTCACAGGGAAAACGGTATGGATAATTAAGATCCTGCAGTGTGAGGCTCAAGCTGATCCTGTCTGTGGGCCAGGAAGAAATAATCCTACTCCCAACATGCTGAGTAACCAGCAGGTGGGCTTTAAGAGCAAGGGCACAGTTGTCCCAACCCTTTTCTCAGCAAGCAATCACACAATTGTTACATGCTACAGTAAGTACTGACCAGTGCCCAGGGGCACCGTGGCTGCTCCACAAGCATCTGGTGCAGTGCATCACACACTGTGCTCCCACTCCAACTGCTGCCACGTGTTGTGCAGTCATAACCATGCAACCCCACACCAGCATCCACCACAGTCTGGGAAGAGAAAGTGACCGAACCAGCAGGCTGGAAGCCAGGCGAGTAGAGAATTTCAGCCACTCTCTCCCATGGGATCCTCTTCCCTCCCACAAGATCACATATATTATCATGAAGGCATGCAGGATCTAACCTTTGAGGGACTCTTCCTTCCTTTTATGGAAGTCAGATGGCCACCAGTCAGATGGCCACAGAGCATTGTGCTTGTAAGGGAAATAGTTTCTTCCTGCACAAATCAGGCAATCCAACTCAGAAAGTGGAGTTTTCACAGCATTAAGTTCAACTCAGTTACTTAGCAAGCCTGCCTGCACTCATTAGTGGCCCAAGACCTCCTCACATCCTACATCCTATGCACTGTACTGGCAACTGCCAGAGGAAGTTAGTCATTTCCACATTAGACTGTCTCCCATGCCATCAGCCAGCCAGCCCATTTCTGCACGCAGGTAAGGTATTGTTAAGTGAATTAAAATTAAAATGTATTTCTTCCCTTCTCAGCTGCCAAAACAGCTATGCCTCTTACACTGCTTAGCAGGCTATTCTCTAGCACTTTTTTTTCTGACTTCCTGATGCTTAAGAACCCAACCCTGATAATTTAGAGCCCACATCCACCTCTCTGTGGTTTCTCTGTATTTAGGACTGCTATAGACTGAGCTCTACCCAGGAAGACTCAGCACAGAGCCCTGACACATTCATGCTGCAGACTTTGAACTACACTTGAAGCAACAACTGGCAGACCAATATAGGTCCATACGTAACAGCAACCAGGCAGCAAAGGCAGATCAGAGCACTTTGCATTTGCTAGGAAATAGAGACAGGCACGTATCAGTGGAGCAGCTGCAGCAGAGCATCTTCCCACCGATAGGGGAGCCACTCAGCTCATTGTACCACCAGCCAGCCCTGCTGAATTATTGCAATAGAGAAGTGCTAGCTGCCAGGCATGAGAAAACAACCCACAGCACAGCCCTTTGCTCGCCAAACTACCTATAGCAGCCTTGCTGCTCTTTAAGGATGGCAGTCAGACTACTGGTACCTGTTCACAGAAGAAGTCTGGTATTCTGTGATGCAGAAGATTCAAAGTCTTTCTTCAGATTTTGAGATTTTGGACTTGAAGGGCTATAGACTGTAGACAGCACTTGCTGAGCAGCTTTGCTTCCTCAAAGCTTCAGCAACTAGGTTTGTGCGAACTGCTTTGAGCTGTGGCAATTTCTATATAGCCTACGAGGAGGCAGCTAATGTTCCTGCAGAGGCAACAGAAGCAGATCTTTTCCCAGCTCAGCAGCTGCTGTGCAGCCATTCTCTGACCAGCTATTAAGAAAGTGGGAGATTGCACTGGACTTGAAAACAATACAGATGCCAAAACCCAGTCCAGAACCAGTCCTTGGGGAACCAGGCAATGTGATCTTCAGAACACAGATTCACTGATACTTATTTCTACAGCAAAAACAGTTGAAGGTTTTTTTTCCTTAGACTCTCTCCAGCTCTCACCCATTCTCTCGCTGCTCCCTAACTGTGGGGACCTATCTAGGTTTAACTCTTCTCCCTCTTACAGCTTTGGTAAATTAATCTTAACATCAGTTAAGTTCTTTCATCTGGCTCACAGTTCACATTCACAAGCAGCTATGCTGGAGCAATGCAGATGCTGTGGCTCACAAGGGAGGGAAGAAAGGGACACATATTTCTCACGCAACTATCCAGCCCTAAGCACAGTTTTGCTGCTTCCAACAGGCAAATTTCCACTCCCCCACTCCAAAACTCTTCCTCCTTAATCCCAGATAACTTGCATGGCTAGAGGTGGTTTTAAGGTGCATTCCTACCTACGGAGAGTTGGCAGGCAGTTTATTCTTTTCACATGCAAACTAGAACTATCACCTGGTCCAAGCTGCAAAAATTCAAGGAATTTGGGCAGAGTTTAAAGAACACCAGAAAGCACTGCTTTGCTTCCAGCCTAGCAAAAAGTATTCAGAATCCTGAAACAGAGCACAAACCTCAAGCTCCTTTGGCTGCTGAAGCCAGATTCCCTCTGCTGCAGCTCCAAATACCATACTGCTGAAGGACTGTTTTCATGGCTGTTGTTGAACACTTTATTGACAAGCTGCCATTAAAGTGGGTGATCCCACTCTGTGCTCATCCTTCACTTCCCCCACCTTGTCACTTCCTCCTTCTCTTAACCTTAGGCTCACTAGGATTAACTCTGTTATCTGGCTGAAAACGCACTTCTTCATAGCAAACAAAAGTAGTGATCATGAGTGCATCCAACTGAGAACGTGATAGAAAGTCAGACTAGACTGAAGACTGTGAAACTGCATCTGGAGTGAGTCTTGCCCAAGTAAATGGATGAAGAGAGAACACTCAGCACTCACATACGCAAAAGTTAAATAAATTAGGTGCAAAACATAAGATTTCGGCCGGTCTCTGGAATCAGAGACTGCCAATTAAAATGTACCTTAAGTCACCCTCTGGCCAGCTGTCTAGAATACACTTTACAGGCACTGCAACTACACAATACTTCTATTCACCCCTTTTTTAAGGCTGCACAAGTACCAGAGCTCACTAGCCAAAAAGCAGACAAGCGCTACCTAAACTAAACTAAGAGTTCTAGAGTATGCCATCCCCACTATATACACGTAAAACATTTTGCCCATTCATATCTTCTCGGGAAGGAAAAGCAAGCAGTTAGTTTGATATTAACAGTCACATCTAGCTAATATTTGTATTCTCTTCTACTAACATCAGAAGAATGGTGGGTTTTCTGGTGCACTGCAATTTCATGATAAATAAGCACACTTACAAAATCTCGTTAAGGGTTCACACGAGAAGTCATAGGAGAATGTGACTTACCAATCCACCACACAGGAAGGTCAGAGTGGAACATAAACTCCAGTGAGTTTTGCTAATGCCTCACTCTGCTATAGCATCAGGACCACACTCACACCCAGAGGCATGCTTATCCAAAGGACAACCCTTACTGTACCCCTTCACTGGTGAAAAGCTTTGCACTTTGCTTGGAAAGCTGTTTCTTTGGACAGGCTGGGCAGACCAAATGCACACCCCTTCAGTTCCCAAAGCCTGACTGTGCCCAGCACATGCACTCTCCTACCTTAAGCCTGCTCACTGTTGCCCTGCTCAGAAGCAGAGCAAGCCTTACTCAGTTAGGGGCTGTCGGAATCTACCACCAGCAGAGGACTTCCAAGTAAGCTCTGAAAGAAAATGACACCACAAAAATACTCTCTGTGTGAAAGAGATGAAGATAACTATTAAAATATTAATAACAACTTTCAGAAGCTCTTTACAGCACCACATAGCTTTGTTAATATCAGACCATCAGACCAGCAACCCATCTAAAAAGAACAGTAATCAATCTTCAATCTAAAAAGAACAGTAATCTTCAATCCAAAGCATATGAGACCACTGAACATAACTAAGGGTAAGATGGGAATACAGATTTCTCTTCCCAGCCCCTGTTAATGAAGGTGGGGCAAGGAAAAAAAGGGAGAACAGGAGGAGGGAGAATTCAGGTTAGGCAAATATAGGTAGAAGGAGATATCAAGGAGTACCAGAGGCTCTAAAGTCAAAGCAAAATTTCATTTTTATTTAATAGATTTTTTTTATTTAATTGATGTTTCATTTACATAAGTACCACTCTAAAGTGGTCAATTATTAGACTTCATCCTGAAGAGAAACTGGGAAGCACTCAAGGAGGATGCGCTGATAGTGGCTGCATCAGCACCTAAAACCAAGAGCAAGTCAAACGCATGGGGCTAGTGCAGAAGAATATGGAATTGAATTTGAGTCAAGCAGATTGTGAGTGAGTACCACAAACAGGGAAGCAACTTTTATGTTCTGTAATCAGCACAAGTGGTCTTAAGATAACAATTAAAAGAAAAAAAGGGCTTATTTAAAATCAGTTACCATCATTTCAGCACACATGGCCTCACAGCATCTGGGAATCACGCTCACAGATCAGAGTTGGACTGTGAAGGACACTGAATAAACACAGGGCAGAAACACTGTCCCTTTCCCAAGTACCCTGTAAGCCACAAGCATGACAACAGGTAGACACTGCTCAGGCCAGCAGGAAGAGATCTTGGCACATCATGGGGCCCCATCACATGGATCTCTGGCCACTGGCCCTCTAGGACTTGCTCCTCACCTTACAGACCACTCCGACCTACATGGCAACAAGTATATTTTCAATCTTTCATACAACTCTGTGTGACAACAGCAGATTTCAGACACAACATTCAGAGAGGTGAAAACATCTGTCCCCTACTAAGAAGCTAAATCCAGAGCACGTGAAACAAACTCATTTCAGAGGTTGTTTATTTCTTTCACCTGCTGGGGGCTATGATGCATACTGCACACCTTATAGTGCTTCCATTGCCCATCACCAAACAGGAACGGAGCCTGGAAAAGAAGCACAATAATTGTTCAAAAGCAAACCCCGTGAAGGGAGTGGGTTTTGAGGTGAGGATGGGTTTGGGGTGGGTTTATTTTTCAGGACGGGGGAAGTCTGTTTGGTTGTTCAGTTTATTGTTTGGGTTTTTTAAAAAAACAAACAAAAAAAACCCTCATCCTTAGGTCAAAAAGATTTTTCATTTTTCTGACCCCATCATAGGCCATATACTGCAAATGAATACCCTACTCACCTGCTGAGTACAGCGTGCCCGCCAACTGATGGTTGGCAGCTAGGCAGCCGGGTATTTTACTGCTGCAGGATCTTCGCTTGCTCCAGTTGTGTGTACTCACTCACCTTTGCCCCTTATCATCCAGCAGGGCTCTCCACTTTAAAAGCTGCCCACACTTGTTACTCATTATGGTCCTCTTCCCCAGGAAGGAAGAGCCTGAGTTATAACAACCTTCATCTTAAGAGCTAAAAATGAGGAAGCAGAACAAAGACGGGAGACAAGTGTGCTGGTACTGCCCTCCTGTCAAGGTATAAAAAGGAGGGCAGGAGAAGCCTTCAGGATAGCCAGCTCGTTGCTTCCAAAAGGAGAAGTGGCTGAAGAACGCAGCGGAGAGATGTGTCTGCTCAGAAATCCCAAGCCCTGTAGAATGAATCTCCAGAGCCAGGAGGTTGGCCTTGCCTACAAAGTTAGTAATTTGGCGGGTAGGGAGAGAGCACAGACATTGTGCATAGGGACAAGAGGGTATTCTGACAGCAAGAGGAGGAATGGAGTCAAATGTTACTCAACCAAACTTTAAGTACTACTACATCACACCTTCAATGCCACCAACTGACCTGCATGTTCCACCAGTCTCCTTTGACACAGCTTTCTGACTAAGGAGATCACCATGAACTGGGCATGTTGGCTCACCTCCACAAGACTTCGCAGCTTCTTCCTGCTGTGGGAAACTCACATCGCACCATAAGGAGCTTGGCATAAGAGGCAGAGTAGCCTGTGCCAGGCTTGTCCTGTGTCCCCTGCACCCACCCTTGGGCCATCAGCAGTAATGACCTCTCACAGGTCTGTAGCCAAGAGTTGTTCCAAGCTCTGCAGACCCAGAGGATATTACACTTCCAAGTGTTTTAGTTACTGTAAGCAGTTCACTAATTATAGTAGTAATGATTGGATTATGGCCAGTTAGCAGCTTTAAAGAAACAAGCCATTATAGGAGGGTGAGGGAAATACTCCCTTGAGTCTAGTATGGAAACAGTTTTCAGCAGTCCACCCTCAAAGAGGCTGTCAGTAGCTGGCTGGGTCAGACTATTTGCAGCAGGCTGCAAGAGCAAGAAGCAGGGTGATGTGTCACTAAATGACACACTGGCACATGAAAATTACCAGCGTTGGAGGAGGTGCACTTGCAAGAACAGAAGGTCTCCTGTTCTTACCCTGGCCCCATCAGCTCCAACACCTCTGCATGACTGGACCCAGAAGACGTACTGCAGGCAGACACAGTATCATGCTCACAATACTGCATTTCAGCATACAAGGAGTTGTGACTACAGGCTATTTGGAAACTCTTTAACGGAGACATGCTAGCTTCAACCAAGCAGTCAAATGCAAACACCCACAGCATCAGAAGGCAAAGGCACTCACCGGAAAGAACAGCTAGAAATTTCCTTTCACTAGCAATTGTTGCCAGCACTAGAAGGATCACAGTATCAGGCGTTAATCCCTTGGCCACTCCAGCTGCTAAAAAGAAAGATCCAGGGAGGCTCCCTGCACACCTGATTCTGATACCTCTCCTTGTTATTCTGTAGCATATGACTACACAATGGTGTTTGCAGAAAAGCAGCTGGACCAATGGAAAAAACCTATCCCAATGCACAGAGACTGCAACAAGGACCGCCAGCTCTAGAAGATGAAGTTGTTTGTGGCAGTGACTTTTCTGCAGAGGGCAAGAGGTCCCAGATTCACAGCCTCCCCCTTGAAGGGCATCTTCTACCCTGCAGTACCTTCCACAAAAGACGAAAGGAATATCCTGTTTTACAAAAATCAAGAACTGAAACCATGATGAAGGGAACAATACTCATTCCCTGATGACTACCCTGATGGTACTGCCAGCAGTATGCTCCCACCTGTGGGTTGGATAGCTCTGCCTAACCAAGGAAAGCCAACCCCTTGCATCCCCACTATCCACCTTTTCCTCTCCATTTGCATTAGGAAAAGCAGGTCGCTACGCCCCTCGTCAGTCCCCACCCACAACAGCCACCCCTTGGTGGTGACACCCCACCACTGTGCCCCCTCTCCTCTCTCTTCAGAGGTCTTCAACAGAAGACTGGCAGAAACTGAGTTGGGTATCACTGGCTGGATGGTGAGGATTTCCGGCAGGAGAAAACCAGTGGAGCTGGGCATCTTGCCCAGAGTGAGTTCACAGTTGGCTCGCTACAGCTGGAAATAGTCTCTTCCCTGGCCAGAGGTCCCCAACGGTCCAACAAACCCCTGGGAAACAGCAAGTTTCCACGTGTTAGCCATTTTGAAACAGACTGGTTCAGGTCTGTACTCTCCCGCTGTCCCCACCCAGCCTTCTCTGTGCAGCACAGCCACCTGCAGGTGCCAGTGCCAAAAGGTGCTTGATGAGCAAACACTGATGAAGCATAAGCTCTCGCTTTGTCTGCAGAGCAAGGTGCAGCCAAGACTGACACTTCCTATGGAGATGCTCCTCCTGTGCAGCAACACTGTGAGTAGAGCCAGAGGGAAGGCTTGAACAAACATACCCTGTACCCCGACACTCCTCACCACACCCCTGCACCTGAGCTACCCGCTCTCATCGGTGGGAGACCTCCACATCTCTCAAACCAGATAAGACATGAAGTAAACTCACCTGGAAGCATAAACACACTTAAAAAGCTGGAAATGCTTTTAGTTGCCATTTCCATAGGAAACGAAGTACTTTCCCATTGTGACAAACTCTGGCATAGACAAGGTCTAAACAGCTTCAAACAATGTCCTTTCTTTGACATTGTTTAGCAATTAAAAAAATTAACTTGCCTTTTTTCACCTGTGAAGTCAAATTTTAAAGTATTCTTGGGGATAATACATTTAGGTACCAGAACTCCCTCATCTACTGAAGGCTAGATTTAAAATAACTGAGAGGGATCAAAGGTAAGTACACTGAGTAGCAAGAGAAACTTGGCTGCTATAGAGCTAAGGAATCTGGCCAGGAAACAGGGCTCTGGGATGTACACATCACTTTCCATGATGAAGAAAAGAGCACTCAGCTGCAATGCAGAGACCATACATGGCTCTCTCGCTCTCCCTCATCTCTGAGGCCTTTGTGGGCTAGCTCCTGGAGAGAAGATAAAACAACACAACTTCCATTTACAGCAGTGGATAAGTTCGAGTGCTTAGCATTATATGCTCCAGTGAGGAAAAGCAAGTAACTGATCAAAAGATCATGGAAAGCAGGCAGCCTTCCTCCACCGCCAAGTGGATTTGGTTCAGCACCTCTGTAGGACGGGAGAGTTGTCCTCTGCTTTGTAAAAGGAAGCATGAGTATTCTGCATCAAACTTCTCCAGCCATACAGCACTCTGGTCATGGAAGGAGCAGAGTGAACAAGCTGCCCATGCACACTGTGCTGTGTGGCACAGAAATACAAGATCTCACAAGGGTCCCTCTGAAAATGAGAGCCACGCATAGGATGCATGAGCATCCTGTGCTACCCTGAAGGGCAGGCCCTACACTGCAGTAATGCACAGTCACTGCAACATGAAGCAAACTGCCAAAGAAGCAACCCCCTGATACATCGTCACCTCTGCCTTCCCATTGACCACAGAAGCCATTTAAGAGGATGAGGAACAAGTTCTTGTTTAAGAAGTCTGCCCTGCAGCCTCACCTGCCTATCAACTATTCACACTGGTGTATTTCTGTAAGATTGCCCAGAAGCCCTGGATTGCAGGCATGCAGAGACTTACTTGATACTACTCTAATCTGAGCAACAGACGGGTGATACATGAAGACTCACATCAGTGGTGTCCACTGTAGTGAGTGTTAATAGCCAAGACTCGGCTTTTTACACCTGCCAGCACTTCCCATCTTGGCTCTAATATAATGGAAAGGCCAGTTTTGCTGTCATTTCCCACACCACGGGGATGAACACATTTCCAGGAGGCTTTCAGTCTACATAGACAGAAAGACAAATCAAAGATTCATCTGGATGAGAGACCAAAGTCTTCTCCGTTTACTCACGTATACCCCAGTCCTGAAAATGGGAGCTGTTTCAGTGCACTGAGGATGGAAAAGGTCTCTGCAGAGAGTTGTTCATGTTGTAGTGCTTCAAAGCAGCAACAGAATTTGAAGAAGAGGGGACAACTGCAGGTAAAAGGCTGAGGTCAGTCAGCTGCAGTACTGGTACAAGGGCTGGTTTGCAAAGGCCTGACACAGCCCTTACCAAAAGGATACACACATTGCCAGCTGAGCAGGAAAGACACAACGACAGGAAACCAACATGGGGAAAAAATGGTTCTGCTTTACTGCCTAATAGGGAGCCAAGAGGCTAAACTGGCACCAGGCCACACCACAAACATCCTACGACCAAGTTCTGGTCTCATGCAGTGGGAGAATGAAAGCAGTGAAGGCAACAGCAGGAGGGGAACAGGAAGTGAGTTTTATTTGCTAATCATATTAATGCTAGTGGGTTTGCTCACTTAAGCATCTGTTGGGCTGGCCCAAAAGTCCCCAGTTCTGTCTTGAGGATCTGGGTGACTCTAGAAAACCTGTATGTCAGTCTCATGCAATAGGGTCAAAAAGCGGCAGGTGGCTCCGCAGACTTCAATAAAACAGACTTTTCCAGCATGACTAGCACCAGACAGAAGGTCCTGCTGCTGACAAGCTTATCAAGCCACTCTGCACTAACTCATCCCAACAGATCCAAGTTCCCTGTAACATGCTTCAGACCACAAATCCCAGAGTTAGAGCAAATCTTATGCCTCTGTGAAGAACAGATGACTTTCTGGCTTTCTTGCATTTTCCCACCTAGCAGTTGCCAAGCATACTCCCTGTTTTCCCCTCTACACATACAATTCATCTATAGCTTTGAGAGGATGAGAGGGTTTCACATGGCTATACAAGGCTTGTAGAAATCATGCTAAGCACATTTTTTATGGTAACCATTGTGTTTCCAAGAGTTTCACATGGCAAGAAACAAGTTTTATGTTCTTATATAAAAGAAGAGTAAACTGTTGCACTCTGTCACACATTCTCCTCAAAAAATATTGCTTAGACTGTACTAAGTACCTCTAAAAAAATCACAGCAATACATCGGGCAAGCCCCTGGGGCAGGCTCAACACACTGAAGTGAGACCAGTCCACTGCATGTGTCGTATTTTAGCAGCTTCCCAACATTTCCCCAGACACATCTCCAGCCTTTTTTTCTACAGCAACTGCTTTCTGCACCTCATCATCAGAAAGAGCACAGCCTCCCTCTCCTAGAGTAAGTACATCCCAGAGAACAGCCTAAGTGTCAGGCACGACAACAATAATCCACAGGCAGCTGGAAAACACTTTCAGTCCTTTCCCAGCACAGCTATGCAAGTTTTTACTATCTCTGTCACTGCTGCTTCTGCCACCCTTAAGAACTCCATACGGAAGTCTAAAGTGGATCCCAGTGAGATGGCACTGAAAAGTGCACAGGCTCATAACCTGGCCAGGAGGCCAACCAAGCCGTGCTCCTCCTTCAGTTAAAAATGCATGAGACAGGTTGTAGAACCGCACCTCTCACAGCATACATGAGAAGAACAAGGTGCCTACAGCAGGAGCAGCTGGGCAGCGTGTTACTGCATGGTGGTCACCTCAGTGCTGGCAAGAGCAGGTACCATTCACTGGGTCTGCACTATAACACACAAGGCTTCTAAAAATGTGATCCTAATATTCCTGAACCCTTCTACTGAACAGGTTTACAGGCCCACACTCTCACAGCTACCATCCAGCTACACTTGAATTTCATAGCCAGACAACATCACCTCATACAAAAGCACCCACTTCTTTCCAAGGGAACAAGTTCTCACCAGTCAAGAAAACTGATGTTTCCAATCACTTCTGCTTAAAGATGCCCTACATTCACATCAGATGCCCCAAGCTATATCACCATGCACTGCAAGTGGTCAGGGAGGCAAACAATGTTATCCTCGCTAGCTTTTGCACTTATTTTGCAAATAAGTCATTACCAAATCACATGCACAAGAATTTGAACTGGTTGCCTGAAGCAGTCAGCAAGAAATTCCCCAGACAGACACAGACTTTACATCACTGGGCTGGTAGGTAGATGCCTTTGAGGTATTTCACCCTTCCCTAGAGGATTAAGAGAAGGAACAGTTCAATCCAGTTTGGCGAGTATCATGTTCTCATTAGTTGATCCTTGGGATCTGTTATAGAGCCCCTCAAAGAACTCACAGTCTCCTCTCACCCACATCCACTTTTTCCTCGGTTTCTCCCTTTAAATAGGATGCTGAATAGGCAGGTAAGTCTCAACAAAGTACACACGCCTCATTCATCATGAACCAAGAGGTTACAATGAATAATAATGTTCTTGTTAAAAACCCACAAGTGCACATCCTGACAAAACCTGATGTCTGAAAGTATGAGGCAGCTCCCACACTCAAGAACAAACAGCCGATCTACAAAGCCAGGTATTTCCAAAGCTCCCTACAGCATCTTGTGTGTTTAGTGTTTTGAAGAGCAAGTATCTGGCAATACATTACACAAATCCAAAGGAAAAGAAAGCTGTGATTGCGACTTCTACATTTTGTTAGAGATATTAATCGCACATACCACCTGATCTGAGTACACTACCAGCAGGCTTGGAGGTGGTGTGTTTCAATTAGGGACCTGGGCTCTGTTTTAATGGGTACTTTCTATCACTAACAACCTCACCTCAAACAGAGAGATGATTACCACAGCAAGACTCAAATCATAACAAGAGCAGTAAAACCTGTTGGATACAGACACAGTAGGGCCACAAGACCCGTAGCTTTTTAGGTTATGTGATCACTGTTGTATTTATTTGTATCTTTACACGCAGTGCATGGCACAGAGTGGTGAGAGGGGTTCTGGGAGACTTCCATTTCTACAGGGAATTTCTGCAGGTTTGTTAATAACTATACTTAGTAAGTACCTCTTTAGGGCAGAAAAGGTGCTCCCAAAGTCTATGTTATCATTGCTTCAGCAGCACCATAAATATGAACAGTGCAGTTCTCTCAGTCAGAGATATCATCTACTGCCACATTGTCAAAGAAATAACAACCTGGTGAGGCAGAACAGCACTACATGAAGACAAAACAAATTTACTTAATTGATTTTTTTTTTTAAAAAGAAAAGTTTTGCTATTATTCCTTACAGCATTTAACTTGTATATGGCTGTCTTATATACACTGCAAATGAACACTGCTTCCTATTCATATTGTCAAGACAGCAGTTGTCAGGTCAGAAAGTAATTTGGCATTTCAAGTTCCACACTCCTCACACCCTCCCCCCCCAGCTCTACAGTTAGGACAAGTTGCTTCAGGTCAGATTTTTAAAAAAAACGTAAATGAGGTGCAATTTGAGTCATCAGTTCATGAAATGAAGGTGGCCAACAGGAGAGCTTGCCACATGCAGGGCCCAAGGGCTGACCCCCACCAGCACCTCAAAGCAGCACCAGCTCCACCCCAGTGTCATTCCTGACCTCCCTGGGACACTCAAGAAACGGTGGCAGAATGTTGTCCTTCTCACTGCTGCCCTCCGCCTCATCTGAGAGAACAAGCCAGGCGTGCTGAGCAGCAAGTGTTCCTCAAGACCAAGTCCAGCTCTTTCACCAAAACCCCCAGGAGACTACGGAAAACTTTGAACACTGCAGCTGGCCATTTGTCATGAAGAGGAAGAAATGTCCTTGTATGCACAAGTGACAATTTCTCAGCCAGTAAATATCCATGTCCATACTTTTTTATCTTGACAGCTAGGTGAGATCGTTGCAATGGCTTCCGGCAAGACTTGCTTTGCAACACCAGGAAACAGCAGGATCAATTTCGATAGGCCTTGGCTAGTGCTACTTTGAGGCCTGACTCAAGATAGGAACAAGAGAGAAGTGAGAGGAAAGAAAAGGTTATTAGAAGCTACTGAGATGAGTTAAACAGTGCAAAAGGGAAAGTATTTTAATCCCCAGAAGAGACCCCCTGCTCCTGCACAAAAGGCTGTGCAGAGGCTTATATCAAGCGAGAAGTAGCTGGATTTGTTCTGCACTTTGTATTTTTTGCTGCTTATGAGTAGCAATGCTGCAACGAGCTCTTTAAAACCTCTTAAAGTCTCTTCTGAAAGACATGAAAAACAGGCTTTGCGTGGAAAGCTGCTTTCCTCCCAGGAACTGTCACATTATCCTTACTTTGTAAAAGAGTAACTTCCCTGACAGGTGGGGAAGAGCTGTGAGACCAGTGTGTCTCCTCTGTACCATGTTCAAGAGGCCAAGCTTCACTTTCCAAATACAAAATTCACTCTGCAGCTCATCCGTTTACCCATCTCAAAGCAGCTCACAAGATCATATCTCAAGCACCATCCCAAACAGTGAAGGCTGTTGTCACCTATCCCTCAGTACAGTGAGGAAACCTGCAAACTAGCTCCCAAAAACTCGACAAACTTCTTGTCCTTACAGCATGCCTGTTCAGGCCATTACTAAAAATGAGCAAATCTTCCTGCTTCCGATGACTGCCATAAGCTCTGCTGAGCCTGTGCAGCCGGGAGAAGGGAAGCTGGATTCAATTCATCTTCGAGCAACATCTCTAGACTGTTTGCTTCCTAAGCCTCAATTAGTCCCAGCTGTGCAAAGCCATGCAGGACAGACAGCACTGTGGCACAGCTATCCCCAGCCCACCGGATCTTCCTGAGCTGCAACATGAGGCTGGGTCAGAAACAGCCAGCAAGACAATGACCACCTCTTGCACAGACATTTGTTCTCTGGATTACTGGCCACACCACCACTTTAGATAAGCTGTCTCCCCTCCCGGAGAGGTCCCAGAAAGTTTCAAATCTGCCTCACTGGCTGGCCACAGTGCTACAAATACTACCAAATTATTGTCATTATATTTCAATCGGATTTAGTACTGTCCGATTTAAGTACTAAATCAGACAGACCTCTGTCAGAAATTCTTCAACTGTTCCTTAGATGAAGGAAAATTGAGCATCAAGAGAGTCTAGAAGAATATTTGACAGGCCTGAATCTCCCCGGTTCATCTCCGTAAGCTATTAACTAATGTGTATAGTAACGAAGATTCAACTTTAATTACTGCAAAGATTTCATTTCACAGGTAAGAAAGAGTGACAGTTTTACTACATCATACATCCCAGGCTTATATGTGGTGGATATCACCACCTCCCCACCTCTGAAGGAAGCAAGCCCCAAGATCACGTTCAGATCCCAGGGAGGGGAACAAGACCATCTCTCAATACCTGCACAGCCTGCTCAGGCTGGGAACAGCCATCATTCCCAGACGTGACCCTCCAATCTATATATATATGAGGGGTGTGTCACAATAGAACTATGAGCTTGCACCCACTGCAGAAAGGAGCAGCTTCAGCTGTCCATTGACAGGAAGAAAAACAAACAAGCGTCCCCACCACCAGAGAAGGACAACAAACTATACAGAGACCCCTCATTCAGCAAGCTCAGAGAGTATGATCCAGCACATCAAATTCAACTGGCAGCAGTTCACCATCAAAAGAAATCAGCTTGGATTATTTTGAAGCAGATGTGTTAATTCCTTAAAACCCTCTCTTGTCTTTTCCCCTCTTCTGCCCAAGTAACCCAAGTTAACAGAGTAGCTCTCTGTCCCCCTCTTGTGATAGGACCAAGAGGATTTAAAAACTCCTGGAGGGAGGTAATATTAAAAGAGCACGGCTATAAAAGCATGTACCACAGCTTGGATTTTGGGACCTCTTTTTAAATCAAAGGTTCAGCTCCTGCTTCTGACAATCAAGTCAGTGTCCCATTACACATAAAACATTTCCTTTCACCATGAAAGGCAAAAAGCCCGTGGTATGACAATCATTTTCCCCTCACAGTCTATGAGCAATACTGCCCATCTTGCCCCACTGACTGCTCCTAGTTGTACTACCCAAATATCGATGTACGACTGGTGTCACGGAGCGCACTCAGGCAGATCTTGTGAAAGGGAAGAAAATTCCCTCAAGTGAGTAGAGCCTGGTCTTCAGATAAGCCACCCAGCACTCACATCCCAGACTGAGATTGCATTCCTCTCTTTCTCCTTTGTTGAAACCTAAGCTCAGAGCCTTTCTCCATTAAATGCCCTTGTTTGTGTGCTTTAAATGCTGTCTACTCTCAGTACCCAAGTCCCCAGCAAGCACGGAAACCGCTGACAGCAGCTCTGCAGCCATCACCTTCAATTAACTCATCAGACTCCAGGGTAAAGAACTGCTCAGTGGCACCATTTCAGACAGTCATGAACAGGAGAACCCGAAAACCTTTCATCTGGAGGCAGAGGAGCGGGAGAAGGAGACGAGCTAGAGAGCAATAAGAGCCGTGTGTGCCCTCCTTCCTAGTTGCTTCCAGGAAGCTCCGCACCTCGGGCTACGTTATATATGTTAATATATGACCTATGTATAAATAAGCAACAGCCTCCCCTCTAGCACCAAACGTCTGAGGATGCTCCTGCCTGCAGCCCCAGCAGAGCAAGGCGCGACCTGACAGAGCGAACAAGTGATGGGAAGCGCGGCGGGAGGCTGCCGCACCCCGAGCTGCCCCTGCCATGTTAGCACGAGTGTGGCTTCAAATTCTGCTTTATTGTTGCCCGGTGAAGTGACTAAAACGGAAATGTTTCGGGGATTAGGATTCCAGAGTGATCTAATACAGGATGCTTTTAGTTTAAAGGAGGAGGCGGGGGGGAGAAAAAAAATAATACAGAACTAAAGAGCGGCGAAGCTGGAGCTCCTCCTGGGCTCCCCTCCCCATCGCCACCCTCTCGGGTTAAAAAAAAAAAGGGTTGAATGTTACCATTTTTGGACATGAGCTCCGCGCAAGCCCTGCCCTAACCCACACCATTCAAACGCGGAGCCAGGCAGGCATCGTCCCGCCGGGGGACGCGGGGGGGCACCGTGGGTGCCTGCGGGACCTGCGGGGACAGGGAGGCCAATCTGTTGCTGGGGAGTCCTCACCGCGGCACCACCGTTCCCCCCTTCCTGCCACCACCTGCCCGTCCCCCCCGCTCCCCCCCGCCGCGCTGCCACCGGGAGAGCGCGCTACAACCGGGGGGCTCAGCGGCCCCGCGGGATGTGCGGGGAGGGGCAATGGGAGCGCCCACCTTCCTCTGCTGCTTCTCCCAGGCTGGGTCGAGGAGCAGATCCCGATCCCAGTCCTCCTCCGGCTGCATGTAGTCGTTGGTCTGCTGCGGGTCGTAGTGATCCATGGCTATGGCGGCGGCGGCGGCGGCGGCTGCTGCTGCTGCTGCTGCTGCTGCTGCTGCTGCTGTTGCTGCTGCTGCTGCTGCTGCTGCTGTTGCTGCTGCTGCTGCTGCGGCTTCTGCGCGGAAACCCGTCCGACCCGACCCGTCCCGTTCCACCCGCTCCGCTGCGCTGCCCACTGCGCCCGGCCCCGCGGCCGCTCAGCCCGAGCAGGCGGCGGCGGCAGCGCCCGCAACACCTCCCGTCCCCGCCTCGGCCGCGCGCAGCGCCGAGGGGGCGGGACACGCCTCACCGCCCCCCGCGCCACTCATTGGCCGCCGCCCGCCGCTCACCCTCCCATCGCCCAGTCACAACGGCCGCTCATTGGTGTCTCCGCGCGTCCTTCACGGCGTCCGCAACCGCGATTAGCCACTGCGGCGGCCTCGCTCCGCCCCCAGCACCGCCCGGCACCTCCCCCGCCGCGGCTCAAGGCGGGCGGGGTTGTGGCTGCTGCTCGGCGAACTGGGCGGGGCTGTAGCGGCATCGGGTTGTTCAGCGCCGCTTTCGAGGCGCATTTCTCGCCACGGTTCCACGGCGGGACGGGATGTGGGTGCGCGAGAGCGCGTACCAGGAGCGGGCCCCGCATTGAGCGGGGCGGGTCAGGGCAACGCTTTGTCACTGGGTCGTGGAATCACAGAATGGTTTGGGTTGGAAGGGACCTCAAAGATCATCCGGTTCCAACCCCGCTGCCAGAGGCAGGGACACCTCCCACCACACCAGGCTGCTCAAGGCCCCATCCAGCTTGGCCTTGAACACTACGAGGGAGGGAGCATCCACGACTTCCCTGGGCAACCTGTGCCAGTGCCTCACCACACTCACCTCAGCATGAAGAATTTCTTCCTAATGTCCAATCTAAATCGTCCCCCTCCCAATTTAAAGCCATTCCCCCTCTGTCCTGTCACTACTTGCTCTTGTAAAAAGTCCCTCCCCAGCTTTCCTGTAGCCCCTTCAGGTACTGAAAGTCTGCTATGAGGTCTTCTCCAGGCTGAACAAACCCAGCTATCTCAGCCTGTGTTCGTAACAGAGGCACTCCAGCCCTCTGATCATCTTTGTAGCCACCCTCTGGACCCATTCCAACAGTTCCTCATCCTTCTTATGTTGTGGATTCCAGAACTGGACACGATACTCCAGGTGGGGTCTCACGAGAGTGGAGTAGAGAGGGAGAGTCACCTCCCTCACCCTGCTGGCCACGCTTCTTTCGATGAAGCCTGGGACATGGTTGGCCTTCCGGTCTGCAAGCGTGCATTGCAGGTTCATGTTGAGCTTCTCATCAATCAGCACCCCCAGGTCCTTCTCCAGGCTGCTCTCAATAACATCGACCCCCATCCTGGAAGAGACCTTTGAGATCATCGAGTCCAACCATACCTGTCTACTACTAAACCAGATCCCTGAGCACCTCAGCTACCCGTCCTTTAGACACCTACATGGATGGGACTCCACCACCTCCCTGTGATACAAAAAATGCTGGCAAATAAACTCTCTAAGGCTCGTTCTGAAGTTTTAGAAAGCAGCATTGTTTATTTCAGCACTGGACGCATGAGGGAATGATTTCCATCAATCATGCATAATGAGACAAGAGCTGGGTTCAGAATATATTTCGCACTTACATGCATATGTATACATTTTCCCAGAAATCTTATGCATATTCTATTACTTTCCAAAGACTAACTTTAGTTTTGCTATTAACTTCATAACAGCCAAATCTCTGCAAATTGGACGTTTGGACATTCCGGTGCCTGAGAACCCTTTCAGTGAAGGAATGTTTCCTAATATCCCATCTAAATTCCCCTGGCGCAATTTAGACCATTTTCTCTTGTCCCAGATGGCCATGTCCAACTGGGAACCACGCCCTGGGCATGGCTGGGGGTCTTGAGGTGCTGGTGGGGCCACCATCGGGGGTCTCCAGTTCTTCTTGTTAGTGAGAAGCTGAGGCCAGTGGAGTGGAGCAGCCACCGGGGCACCCATTTTGGGGTGCCTCTGTGAGGCTCCCTCCACTGAGAGGATGTTTCTGTGTGACACAGATGAGGGCCCATGCACTGCCCCAAAATGAGGGTGCTGGGTTGCAGCCTTGCCATCACCCCACTGGAAATACAGCTTCCCTGTGGGGTCATGCAGGTGTGCCCGCAACCTGGGAGAACAAAAAAGAACCATTTTCTCTTGCTCCTGACTGGTGACTGCTGGTCAAGACTGGGACTGTGAGCGGTGGCAGTCCGCAGGTGTAGTCATGCGGTGCCATGGCTGCCCCACCTGACCCTGCGCCAGGCCCCGCCGCGCACATCTGGCCGCTCTCTGCCCACAGATGTCCTCTTTGACAAGAAAATGCTGAACTGAAGTACATTTGGCTCATCTGGCGCTTCCTTTGACAGAAACACAAATCGTAAAGGAGTTTACTGATACACAAATGCTGGGCATGGTTTTCTGACAGTCAAACATATATAGAGGGGAAAAATTACAATAGCATTATCATTTTCCATTGCAGGTCTCATTGAGAAGCAGGATGGTGTCTGTCTATCATAGGAAGCCCAAAGAAATGCTACTTCACAACACTATCCAGGGCAGAGCAAGCCTGTCCTGCAATTCACCCAGATTCCAAGGAAACAGAGTTTGTGACCCATGAACACAGAGAAGAAGGATGCTGAGCATGCACTGGAAGGATTCTGTAAAGCATCAGGATTGATTGAGTAGAAATGCTCAACATCAGGCAGGATTTAGCTTTGATTTACACTAGTGAGAGGAATATTTCTGCTTCTTACAAACACTGGAGGTGAAGTTGTGTATCTTCTTTCACTTCTTGGCATTAATAGCTGCACAAAACATAACGGACAGATGTTCCTTATGGTCCTCTGCCTTGGTGCGTCATATGATGCTCCTTGTGTAGACTTTCAGACTTCATAAACATAAGAATAGCAATTGAGATTGTTCTGCACTGTTCAGAGACTGCTGTATTTACCCTGCCATGAGTCACTCAGGGTAGAAAGATTATTTAATATGCATGGTTTTCAAAAGCAATGCAGAAGGTTTCCATTTTGAGACCATTTGGGAAACAAGGTCACTCAGAGAATCCCAGCTCAAGGCAGCATGATCAGAAGAATCCAGGTCTACCAGGCACTTCAGAAAACCTCCTGGATGTGCTTCATGATGAAAAATGCTGAGGAGTGCAAAATGGTCCTTTTGCTTTGGAGAGACAGTAACGGACTTGAAGGAAACTTCACTGTTCAGTACTGCAGAGAGGTACAGATAACAATGGCTTGTTTTTGACAAGCACACTGGAGGAATTTACACTGGAAAATTATGTAAATCATCAGGATTTGAAAAGAAAAGACCAGTTTTTAATTCTTATAACAATATGATGAATACCCAGCAACAGAAGTTATGAACCAGCAGGCTGATCACATGATACTTTAGGGATAACAAAAATGTTGTCTGAAAATTTCCCTACATTCTAGTTTTTCTGATTTTTTAAAACACTTCCAGCACAAGGAATCTGGAAGAATACGGGAATTGGCAAGATGTGCGGAAGAAAGGGAAGCAAACACGTTCCTTAAGAGAAGTCTCGAGCTTTGTATTTTAAGGCAGAGGTCCTGTGGTATTACTTCCCCAGCCTTGTCTTTTTAGAGCCCATTATTGACAGCCATTTTTCACACCTTTCCAAAGGTGATGAGGGCTCTCAGCTGCCATTACTGAGTGAAGATTTTCAGCATTTTACAGGAGATGCTCAGCACCACAGGGATCTGATCCCCAAGACCTGATAGGTTTCTGTGAGGCTGAATGTTCTGGATACTGCCTCTGGTTCTTTGGAGTTGAGTTACAAAGCAATGAGCCCCATAATCATAGGTTGTTATTCTTCTTACCTAGTGACCCCTCTTACAGAGGTTGATGGTATTATGAATAGAAAAATGTTATTAACTGCTGATATCAGCAATCCCATTCATTTACCTATCTCTTCTTGCATAGGGTAGAGGATAGAGAAGATGACTAATGCACAACATCAATGCATTAAAATGTAATGAAATCATGAACAACCGTGAGGTTTCTGGTGTATTAGAGCCTCTCTCCTAATTGTCCCTCCCATTTTCTAACTTCATGATTCTTACTTCTCAAAATTCTTGCCTGTGTTTCTGGGAAATACCTTAATTTTTCATTCATAACTCCGTACCAATTCTTAGCTTTTCCAGGACTCCTTAACAAAAGCAAGAGAATGTTCTTGTCCAGTTTCATGACCTTACAGGCAACAGTGCGGGAGGAAAGAAATATTTTTTCTAAATTTGGGGTAGTTCCTATATCCAGTTGGCCCCAGACCCTTTGAAGAATTGTACCAGCACCACAAAGGGGAAGAAACAAGCTTGCAATGGGAGAGGGAAGCACAGGAACAATGAGGGCTAAAAAAGCCAGTGCTGGTGATGAGAGAGATACAGCAGTACTCTGGTTTTCTTTATTTAGTCTCTTAGAGTTCTCTTCTCCTCCATACAAGACTGCTGCTGATTTCCTCAGCTGTTATTCAGACCTTGCTGGACCAAGTGGGTTTCCAATCCTATGAAGGAAGAGTGAGGCTCTCTTTGTAGGGCAGATCCTCCATGGGAATGGTTGGACATACATCCTACTTCTTCATCTTGCAGCAGATGAAAAGAGGAAGGAGCCCAAGGGCACTGGGGTATTTCTTGTTACTTTTTGCTGCTCTTGCTCTTAGCTTATCACGTCAGCTACAGGTCATGAACTTCCCTGGGAAAATATCCAAGAACATCCATCAGCTTCTGTAATGAGGCCCGGCAGGTGAGCTTGGTAACTGTAAAACCATGAACAAGGCTGTGTTAAAGTGGCCCTTGACTTTTGTTTTCACACAGTCTGTCTTCACACAGTAAGCGTTTGCTAAATATTGTTTGAAATGTGTCATTTTGGAAAATGATAATATTTTCCTCATGTAAAAAAACGTTGGTTTTACTTTTCTAGCAGAATATGCCCTAGATTTCTCCCTTTGCTTTCATAGTGTCACTTGAACAAACACCGGACCAAGACTTACACATCCAGTCCCATATCCCTGCTATCACATACCCACTGGATCTACTTTCATCCCGCAAGGCAAATTGAGCACTTGACCAACCTTGCCCTTTGCTCCCACCCTTCACCCCTGAGAAGAAAGGTGTTTGTGGCTCAGAAGTGCACAGGAACATCAGAACATCATATGCAAGTGAAGCAGGCTCAGCTCTGGCAGCTGCTGAGCTGGTTCTGCAGAGGGACATAGAGGGTAAAATCATTCAATGGTACCCAACCTACAGAGTCATGTTAGATGCCCATGAAACACACTGTACAGTGAAAAGACCACCTCTGTGGGGTTAGCATCCTCAGACTGCAGCACAGGCACAGAGTCCTTCAGTCACCCATGGCCAGGGTTTCTCGTTTTCATGTTCTACCTGTGAGTTGCCCTGTACTGAGGTGCAAGTCTTTGTGGGCTGGTTTGCTCAGCCCTTTTTGTTTTCTGTGTTCGTCTTTAAAGGGCACTCATTCAAGGCACAGTAACTCGGTCTGGTCCAAACAATAAGGAGGCTCACGGACCAGAGATGTTACAGACAACAGCATTTTCCGTGTTCCTACAAGAGACAGGGAATGGATTGAAGTGTAAGAGAGAGCACGCTCTAAATTGGAGACCATAAGCTCACAGCTCCTTGACAAGGGATATACCCACGTACTAAACAAATGTTTGATCCAGGCTATGCTCAGTGCAGTCCCTTCTGGTGGAGGCAGCTGAAGGGGAGAAGCAGCCCCGAGGTGCAGGGGAAGCCATGGAGCAGAAGGGGCTGCAGCAGGCACCCACCTCCATGAGCAGAGCCCTGAAAGGCAGTTCCAACCTATGTCTTGCACTCAGCCAAGATAGCAAGAAAGCAGGAGAGCCTGGTTGCTTCTGGAGGCTGCAGGTGAAATCCAAGTTAGTTCATTCCTGGTGCTGCCAAGAGGAAGACTTCAGGTTTAAGTCTCTTGTTCTCACTCTCCGGCTGAGTGGAGCTTGCCAGATGATGTGCCCGTGGCATGCAGATGCAAGAGGCTGAATTTGTTGCTTCTCTCACTTCCCAGGCACCAAAACTGGCTGTGGAGGAAGTGTGACAAACTTTGGAGGCAAATGTTGTGAGAGCTTTCTGGAAGGGGAAGAGCAGCAAGATGGTAGCAGGAGGGCAAACATAGGGATTAGTATCTTTTCAGCTCCACCCTTGCCCACATGGAAAATCTTTTCTTTTGAGAAGAGTCACTGAACTCTCAGACCTGCCATTATCTAGCCCCAGCTTAAAAACTTCACTTAAAATCCCTTCCCTTCACTTTGATGTTTTCCGTAATTGAAAGTCTCTGATTTTCTAGCACAATGCTTGAAAAAAACAGCTCTCCCTCATCTCCAAGTATCACTGCTACAGTGGTATCCCCAGGCTGTTTTCAAGCAGAACCCCTTTCTGGCCACAGCTTGGAATGATTTTCCCAAGAGCAAGCCAACGAACATTTAATTTCCTCTGAGAAGGGCAGCTTCCTCATCGTACTGGTTGCACCGGCTTCCTTCCCGCAGTGGCTCTGCCGCTGACCTGCAAGCCTAACATTGGCCAGAGCAGCAATAGTCATTGTGGTGCCATCTGTCACTGCTCTGGGACACGCTCGGTCTGTTGCCGTTCGCACAGTTAGGGCATGCAACAGCAGTTTGCAATTGTTGCAATAGCGCATCAGCAATGCATGCCTGACCAAACCACCACTAAGCTCAAGTATGCCTAGAGCAAGGGGGATGCTTGCTTGAGTTTTTACAGCTGTTTCTGTAGTCTGTACCCAGCTGGAGACCCCAGGCCCCATCCATGGTGCAGTTTTGCAACAGAGAAGCACCCTCGGGGGCATCTGCAGGGTATGCAAAGCATGGGTCTGCTGCAGTGTGCACTGGGCTTCCCCAAGATAATGCCTCAGAAATGGATTATCAGAGATCTCAGTGCTCTGGTCATGTGGTCACTCTATCCCTGACAGGCTGCTTATGCAGTGGCTATAAAGTGCTGGTGTAAGACCTGATCATACATGAAGTTCATTTGCTCACAATTTTTGCTCTCTGCATGACGCAGGCTTGGGATGATCCCACAGGATAGTAGAAATTTGATACAATGCAAAATCCAATACAAGGAAGACAGGTAGCTACAGCAGTCTTTGATTATAGATGGAGGGGTTCATGGTGAGAGGTGGCGTAACTTTGCACTGCATTGCTTTTGAGGTTGTGTTAGTTATATATGCAGAGCAAACACAGAAGAACAGGTACTAACAGATGTGGAGCAGGCTGTACTGTGAGCAGCCAGGGAACGCTGTCCAACCGCAGCAGCGTGGCAAGGTATGTGTGCTATGCAGGCCAGCGTAATGCCAGAGCTGCAGCTCTCTCAGGCCTTCCCCAAGAAATTCATACCCAGAAGTGCTCATACAGAGCAGTGTCATTTGTGGGGCATGAGAACAAAATCACCTGTTTCCCCTCACATTTGTAAGGCTGTGGATGGAGTGGTCTGGGTGCCAGTGTTTGAGAAAGATACGAATCAGTTGGAGAGAGTCCAAAGGAGAAGTAACAAGAAGGCCCAGAGGTCTAGGAAACCTGACCTTTGAGGGGAGACTGAAAGAATCAGGCTTGTTTAGTCTAGAGAAGAAAATAATGAAGTGAAACATGGTAGCAAACCTCAAATATGTAAAAGGTTACTGCAAGGCAGAAGACAGAACACCATTTGCCATAGCTGCCAGAGAATCTATGAGCAGTCAAGGATACCCAAGCGCTTGACTAGGCCACCAAAGGAAGCTGCTGAATCTCCACTGCTGGAGGCTTTAGAAAACAAGTAGGACAGCTATAAGAAAGGCTAAACTTCAAGAACAACTGATTTCACCACGAACCTGGAGAATGAACTCTGTGTCGTCTTTTGGGATCTCTTCCACCTCTGTTTCACAGCCCTGCAACACAGTCAGCATCAGAGGGTAAGACACTACCATAAAGCAATATAACATGGTTGTAAAGAGGCTATCGATGGAAGAAAAGAATTTACAGCAGCAGGGATGTAAAAAAGCAAAATCAGACATATGGAACCTGACCTAGGCAGTCCCATCAGATGCCAAAGTGTAAAGCATATTGTAGTATGACTGTGGGAGGAACTTGGCTTCGCTGAGAGAGGTGACTAAGGTGAAAGAGGCTGTGGGAAAAAAATATAACCACACATCTATGTACACTTACAAGGACAAAACTGCTTTAATTCCACTTTTGCAGCTCTCTCATAAAGGAAGTGGCAGTTGTCTTTTCTGTTACAGCTACCAGCAAATTTCACCATCAGTACTCCAAATGCTGAGAGAAGATGCTTCACTCCAAATACTGACTTCCAAATGCAACTCTTATGTCCTCTCCACCACCTCATGCTTTTAGCATCTATTGCTTATTTCAGTGGCAAGATAGGTCACAGTAATATCAGACTGCAAATTATATTAACAATCCATGTTTGGATATGAGGCCATGATGACAGATAGTTCATAAAGGGCTAAGAAAATGCAGATCCATATGTCTGAAGGGAGGCACATCCTCACCATTACTGCACCAAGAGGACATAAGTGCTCTTGAAATTAGAGGGAAGAGAGTAAGCCCATTCTTACCTGTTACCTGTTGTCTTCAGGATGCCAGTTGAGGCCCCTGCAATATCATCTAGTGCTCCAAAGGCTGCCCTGGGAGATCAGGGAGAAACGGCTGAGCTGCTGGTTTTTGGTGTCTTCTGTACCATTGCCAAGCCACCCACCCCCACCAGCAGCAGAGGTGGCACAGCTTTGTGCAGTGTGGTGTGGAGGAAGAGCTCACTCTTTTCAGAATATAGTTGATACAGCTGAAAAACACACCAACAGCCTTCCAGGGTTGCAGCTTTTTTTCAGCATGTAGTGGCCCAGCAGTGAGTGGGGAACACAATGCTGAGCCAGTGAGGCTGGGGTCCAAATTCAGACTTGTCTCAGAAGTGGAGCAGGACCACACCACTCCATTAACTTGCCTTCCCAAAGAACACTTGCTGTAGCCTGAAGTTGTCCATTATACAAAGAGCGATAGCTGAGGGCTTTGCTTGAAGCAGCCGCTAAATCCCACTTCTCTGGCTGGTACAGGGAGCACCTGCCTCCACAGAGCAGGTTGAACACTTGTGCAGCAGGTTATGCATACTTTTGCACAGAAAATCCTCTGTGTTCATTATACTTTTCTCCTATCTGGCTCATTCTCCTTGCTATTTCTTCTCTGTTCAGTGGGAGTGCCTGTGAACAGCTATCTCAAATCAAACTGGTGTGCAAAATTACAACCTGCATCAGGAAGCTTCTTATTTGGGAAGCAGCAGCAAACCTCATACTCTCATATTTGCAGTAGCACCCCTGTCAGGATGATGACACTCGTGGAGCAATATGGCCAGTGCTGTAAAATGGAGTTTGGAGAAAATATGCAACAAGCAAGGAGCACTGGTGGGCAAGAGTACACAAGCAGGGAAGTCACTCAGCAAGCAAACTAGGTAAGCTACTCTCCCCAGCTTCCTTTAATCTCTTCTCTAGCAGGATTTCCCCCTCCTCCCCATCTCCTCACATAACATACAGCTGTGATTTTGCTCATAAGAAGAGGCTCTGAACCAGCAGGGGAGTCCTTTGCAGAGCTTTGCCTCTGTTGTTTTTTCTGAACCATGACAACCTGATCGTGCCTTCGCTCCAAGCCTACCATAAAACTAGCTTTGAAACACAGTAAGTAAAGAGGGATATGAGAAATGCAGAGAGTGGCACTTACAGACCAAGGGAAGGAGGCTCTCAGGGCAGCTCAGCTACCTCAATATTCAGTCTGGTCTGCTGACTATGTGCACGCCCCCCTGTGCTCTCTGTGGCTGTAGCCCAGCAGTCAGGGCTAGGGCTCAGAAGTCATCTTCACTGTTTACAGACTTCGTCCCATAAGAAGGCCCTCTCGCATCCCTAAGAGCTCCTCCCAGGGTGTCCTGCTCTCCATTTATGTATTCTGCGTTTTACTGTAATTTTTTTTCCCTGAGAAAGCCTCACCTATTTCCTCAATAGCAGAGAGGGATATGAAGGTGCTGAGGAATAATTACTAACACGAAGTAGTGGAGCAAACTCACATTAAGTCCACTTGTCAAGACATCACTTTCTCATGTCTTTTATTGGACCAACCAATTAACCCCTATGGATACATGTTTCTTTCCTGACCTTCAGTGGTGCTTTGCCTTTTTTTTTTTTTGGTCAGGGCAGGCATCAAGCAAAGGCTTTCCTTGCAGTTGTGCTACTGTCATGGGAGGACAGGGGTGTCAAGAGGTGTATGGAAATTGAATCATAGGCTTTTACATGATGTTACTTGAAGCTTTAAACAGAGGTTTAGTTGTCCAACCCCCGAGTTGGTGGCCTGAATATATGCCTCTGGATAAGCAATGTCCACAGGCTGGATCACTGCAGCACGTGTGGACTGGAGTCACCACTACCCACTCTGTCACCCCTTGGCTCCAGCAGTGGCTGGCACCTGGTATGGTGACAAGAGGTGACTGCCCGTGGTCATCCTAGTGGGGCATGCTGCCCCCACCCTGGGCTGTGCCTGGCCTCAAGGCATCTGGCTGGGACTCAGAAAGTTTTCACAGCCATCTACAGTAAGGCTGGTTCCCACGGGTCAGGTCACCCCCCCATGGGATGGCCGCCAGGGAAGGAAAGGTGGAAACCTTCCAGCCTTGTATGGAATGTGGTGGCAGCCAAGCAGCAGCAGGAAAGATGCCATCCTGCTGGTTGGGGAGTCCCAGGCCTGCACTGCCTGCTTGGTGCTGGCTCCCCAGGGCAGCTCCTCTTGCTCTCCCTCTCTCTCGCAGTGCCCAGCTCATACGTGGCCCCCGTCATGCTCTCCCCACAGTCAGAGCAGGAGGCTGTTAAGACCAAAGCTGAGAAACAGAGAATCAAACTCAAGCTGGGAACAAGAGGAAGAAATACCGAGTGGGGAGTTTGAGGGTGGTCTTACTGCTCCAAACACCTGTGCTGTTTAAATAACTGTCTAGGTAAAGATGTGCTGGTTTATATTGTCCTCCAGCATACAGGCAGAAAGTGGTGGTGCTTTCCTCTCTGGAAATCCAAAGCTGCCCTTACAGCTCCCCTGGGTCTTCCCAGGGGAAAAAGGAGAGGTACTTGCTGATATAGAGGAAGATGGGGTTTTCTCTTACATAATGGCCAGCAGCAAACTCATTATCACTATTCCTGGCAAAAAAAAACCCCGAACACCCCTACTTCACCCTCCTCCCAAGAAGTGGATAGGGTTTCAGCACTTGCACTCCCAGCTGAGTGGGAGGCAGCCTATTGGGCAACAGGCTCTGGAAAGCACAGAGCACATGAGCATTCAAGAGGGAGAACAACCCTGTCATGGCCATCAGCAAAGTCATAGTCATTCATGCTGCTTTAGATATGAAAATGGAGGCTTTTAAGCATCAGAATTGCTGCACCTCAGGTGTCTGTCACCTGTGCACCAGAGGCCAGGGCAGCAGGTCTCTGACCCCATATATTTAGTGACAGCAGTATTGTAGGAAGGCTTGGTGGCTTAAGGGATGTGGTAGGAGCCTCATCACAGGCAGAAAGGTTCTGGCCTTGGGGCTGATGCAGTGGGACCCACTCTCTTGCTGCAGGAGAGGGAGGGCCTTAGGAAGCAGTCACAGGCTTGGCACATGCCTAGCACAGCTCCTCTAGTACTGAATCACTAGCCCCATCTTATCTGCCCTACACAAGCCTTGGCCCAAAGCACACAGGATGGCAAAATCTGCTTTTCTTCATTTTTCAGGGACAAGTTGCAATCTAATTCCATTAAACTGTCTGGATAAGGCCCAGGCCCTCCAAAGCATATACCCAGCATAATTTCCTCAGACAGCAATGTGCTACCTCATGGCAGTCATGTCATCCAGATGAATGAACCTTACAAGGACAGAGAGGCAGAGCAAAAGGCCTTGTTTTTCCTCAGTCTCATGATGGCTGCTGATACCTGTCCTTTGGAAGAAGAGAGCCAGCCTCACCTGCAGATGTGGCCCTGTGGCTGTTGTGTATCCTAATACCCGACCACAGCATTTTTCCACTTGGTCAAGGTCAGTTACCAATCCAAGATGCTTGTTACCATGGTCTCCTCCTAAATCTTAGCATTTTGGCAATATGTAGCCTGACATGCCTTGCTTTCAACGCACAGCTTTAAGAAGCTGACGCCCAACCAGACAGCACTGCCTTGAAGTCATTGGACATTTCTGTCTGAGGAAAAGCAAGATGAAAAGAGTGAACCACAAAGGCAGTGTGCTGGCCTCTTTCTCCTAATCACTCATCTCTATTTTTTTTAAAAAAGTGATGTCATCTCACAGGATATTTTTACTGCAGTAATTCCTGCAATAACTCAGCTTGCAGGTATTTGGAAATAGATGGGGCCAGCAGAAAGTCTCTCATGGTTGATGGCAGCAGAGACCCTGAAGCAGAAAAAGACATCAAGGACTTTTCTCTTGCAGTAAACATTGCACAGGTTATGTATATTGCACCCAAAGTTTTACTGCTGGAGAAGCTGAGCTAATGAAGCATAAGCCCTGAAAATGTTCGTTTTACTGTTGTGGTAAAGAGCCACAGGCACTCTCTACCCTCCCTCGTAAAGGTGAACTAAAAAGAGCATCTTTCAGGTACTGCATCAGACAGGATTTTGAAAAGTAGTGATGAAAATAGAAGCCTGGGAAGAAATGGAAAGTGACCTGCTCTTATGATAAGACTCAGTACCTCTGGAGCTGAGGTGGGTTTGTGGCACTATCCTGTTCTTCTGAACATTGCTCTGCCACCAGACGTCTCTTGAGCACACTGTTCACAGCACTGCAGTCTGGCAGAGAGGAATTGGAAATGCCAGAATACTAAAATTTTGTGAAACATCCAGATTGTTTCTTATGAGGTCCTGTTCCATGTCCTCTCCTGTTACAGATAAACTTAAATGGTTCTTCAGATACCCCATGAGCTATAGCCCTAGATATATAGTCTGTCTTCCTCTGTAGCAACACCCACATAAAGGAAAATCCTTGTGGCATTGTCTGCCTGTCTGTTTATAAAGGCAGTTCATTCCTTTTTGAATGGTAAGTAGTTTCTGACAGGGAAAAATGTGAAAAAATTAAGAGGGCTGCCACTTGTGTAAAATGAATTGACAATATTTGTTTGCTAAATACAGTGAAATATATTCTTTTCTACTGTAAATCATTACAACTACTAATAGGCACAGTTCTGTGTTTCCTAATGCTCATGGCCATCTCAGGTCCAGCGCCAGATATATGCTCTCAGAGAAACAATTGTGTTTCTCTGCTGATAGACCTTCACCCACAAGTGATGAAGGGTATTTTAACCCCTCCCTCTGTTTCTTTCAGATCCAAGTGTATCGAAGTGCACCTAAAATATTTCAGGTACCTGGTACTTTGAAGAACAGTGGAAATCAAAATCAAAAAAGTGTAAATATTTGGCTAAGAACCTAAGGGAACTTACATGCAAATTACCTACTTGCAAACCACTGCCAAGGCAGCGCCAAATTCAGCCTACACAAAAATGAACTTGGTTGATGAAGGGCTTTTGCTGGAAAGTTCTGGTTAAGTTCTGTCCTGACAGCACCTCGTCGGGGCACCCTGTGATTCTTAGCAAACAAAATTGTGAAACAATTTCCATCATAGGTCTGTTCATAGACTCTGTTCCACATACTCATTATTTCTGAAACATTGTGCTTTGGGATTAATCACATTTTCAGGCTCTTTATTCAAGGATGATTTCCTGCCAAAGCATAAAAGTAACCAAATATCCCCCTCCATTTTCCTGGATTCCTAAGTTGAATGCCAGGCAGTGCAAAAAGTACACAATTGGTATGATAGAAAAGAAATATAAACACTTCTGTATCATTTGACTCAAGTAAGGCTCCATTTTAGATTTTGTAAGGCACCCAAGTCTCCCTCATGCTAAATTCAGTTTAGCAGTGTTACTTGACTTAAGTGAGAGGAAAACAGAGTATATAGGGGCTTAAGGTATTGGGATATCACTTTATAACATCCTTAGACGGCATCTGCTGTCAGTCGAGCTGAGCACAGCTCCCAGCCTTGGTGGCATCTATAAACACATCCCCCCTGCCCAGGGGCTCAGTTTGTGGCTGTAGAGCTGCTGGAACATGCTATGTGGGTCTTGCAGAGACACATGAATAACCTCACTCCTCTCTAATTCTGTTTTCTTAAAACAGTAAATTAGCCATAAGTTACATTGCTTTAGCTAAAAATAAAATGTAAATATCATGGGGTTGTCTGCAGATGTCTGGTCTCTTTGTGCATGACACCGATGAGCCCTAAAAGCGAAACCAAAGCAGATGGCACAAGGCTCCCCATTTCCTCCATATTTTTTGTGGTTTGTTGTCTCTGGACATTTGTCAGCGCCACGCAATTGCTGTTTCCTCTCCAGGGCTGGTCTCCTTGTTTGTCAGCCCTTCCAAATAGCTCTGGGAGAGAAAGTCCAACCCCTTCAGTATGACCATCACAGAAGAGAGGTGAGTCCCAGCCCAGCTATGCAGGTTCTTCTGGGCATGACCAAGGCTGGCAGCGCTTGCGCTTTCTCTGCAGTGCAGCGATGGCACAACATCTGTGCCGATGCCAGCTGGTCTGGAACAAGTCCACTGACCCATCTTATTTTGCAGTATGACCTGTCTCAGCGCATTTGCAGCCCAGCCCTTGGGCGCTCTCTGGGAGTGATTTCCATTTGCATCACAGCTTTTGCACTCAAGCAATGAAAACTTTCACAAGGGAAAAAAAAACCTACACACAACAATAGTGGTAATTATGGAAAGAGCAATTAAAAAAAAAGGGAGAGGGAGAAAGGGTCTGGGCCCAGTCCAAACTGTGCGTGCTCAATAGAAAAACTACCATTACCTCGAGCAGGACTGAGTGCTGGCGTATTCCTGATTCCCAAATAAAGCTACTGAAGAGGCACATCTTGGATTTACAGTAGCATTTTCTCTTGTACCTGCTTATCTGCTTAGTTCATTTATCTGTGACTTAACATTTATATTTACAAAATTCAGCCCATCCAACAGGTTTCTGGGAGCATAGTCACAGCATATTGCATATATCTAGAACGCCCTCAGAGAAGAAACGGTTCCAAGAGCTTCTTAAACATCAATAGACATCAGCTGTGCCAGAGCGTTGGTGGGAAAAATTAAGAGATGGGTGCAAACAGCTGAAAAAATCCTGCCACTGTTCTCCAGCTTTGTTCAGCAGAAGTGCTGGCCTCCTTGCAGCAAATTCGTTCTTCCTGGCAGCAGGTGTGTTTCCTTCTGGTCTCTGCATACACAAGCAAGCCAGAGACCCTCAGCCCTCCATGGCCACCGTTGATGCAGACACTTCAGTGCAAGGAGGCGGTGCCTGCTGAGCGCAGCCTCATGCTGCATCCTCTCACATTTGCACCATCCCCTTTTTGTTAGGCACACGATGACATTCAGACCAGCCTGGTCCCAGCGTAAGTCTCTATTTTCGGATAAGCCTGGGATGGATGCCCTGAAGAAGGAACAGGGCCAGTATCTGCCTCCCATCTCCCCTGGAAGAGCAGAGGCAATGTTCACTGTACACTCGATCCTGCTGAGAAAAAAAAAGGTTTTGCATATTAATCTCTAGCTACAGACACGTCTCTCACCCCTTCCAGCCCAATGGGGAGGCTTGGAAAGGGTGTTGCAGGGTGTTGCCCTCCGGGAGGACAAGCACATGCATGAGCCACCAGACGGGAGGAACTGGCTGAGCTGCACGGCTGGGGTGGGGGGATTGGCTGATGGAGAGCTCTGCAGCAGGGGAGGCTCTGGGTGCTTCCACGTGGTTTGCTTAAAAACAAAACCAGAAAACCACATCAAGTCCTGGTTTAGAATGTAAAAAGACATTAGGAGCGTGAATCTCATTCTGGTTTAATGTCTGTGAAAGTTCAGCACAAATTTTTCGGTAGGACTATGTCATTCTTGTATACCTTCAGATAATTCAGGTTGGAAAGTCCCCCCAGAGGACATCTGGTCTAACTGCCGGCTCAGAGTAGGGCCAGCTTTGTTCAGGTTATGCAGTCCAAAAAAGCACGATTCCAATAACACTTTCTTACCCATCCTATCTGCTGACTTGAGGGAGTGGATTGTGATTTTATGATATTTTAGTCACTTTAGCAATGCAGAAACCACTGCAGCTCTGCCCAGATAAGGAGTCAGTTTCTGATTTACTTTTTTTTCTGCTGGTTTATCTAAAAATGGCAGTTGGTAAGAGCCCAAACTGTCCTCAGCTTCACCAGAACAATCGCCATTGTACTGGAAAAAAGCAAGTCATGCTGAGCCCCATTATGCTACTTCTAGTGGTCACATTGTTTTTGATAAAAATAACCCAGGGCTATTCTTTAAAAAACATGCTCTGAGCTCCTCATGAAGGACAAGGTCTTTTGATAAAAAAATTATGTCTGAAAGACAGTATCTGCCATAGCATGGCCTCACAGCGCCCCAGCTAAAATATTGCTGGTGATCTCTTCTTGTGGTACCTGGGTTTTGCCTTGGAGATGTCCCAGCCAAAGAATGTGTTGCCCAGAGGCCAGGTGAAGCCTTGCAGCCCTCTGGTTTCGCCAGAAGTCCTGTGTCTTGTAAAGGCTCTTGCTGGAGTCCATCGACTGGGCAAGGGAAGATGTGATGTCTGAGCTCTCTGTCTTGCAGTGCTGGGTGGGGTAAGCAGGGTTTCTGCCAATCACTGAGACCAGGTAAAAGGAGATGTGGAGAAGGAGAGGCTATAAAGAACCAGAGAAAGGGAAGGAGGAAGGACACACTGGGCCATCGGGTCACATGCTCCAAATGGGAAATTTAGCAGTGTTTGGGTCTATCTCATGTTAGGAATCTAGTCCTGCCTCCTCCGTGGAAACTTATGACTATGTGGAAAACCTCTGCTCTCTTCAAAAGGAAGTTTCTTGCCCTCAGCGACATAAGTAGGACCTTAGTCTCTAACCTGAATGCCCAAAAGGTGGACAATATCTCCTGCCAGTGCAAGACTGGTGGTAGATGGGGCTGTCCACTGCCCTTGCCCTACTCCACAGCAAAGAGGAAAAATGGGAAATACACAGAAGCAGCGGTGTGAGGGACGGAAGCAGGAGGGTTTTGATGGGAAGATTAACCAGGGAGCACACAGAGAGACACTGTCTAACGTGACATGTTGAGAGAAGCTGAGGACCACACAGGCTTCTTGCAACTGCACAAGAAGTTTCTAGTCAGGCTTTGAAAAGGGTACCGAGGAAGCAGCTGGAATTTAACACTTGGCGTGCCTAAGTTTTTTACCAAGAAGTAGCATTTTCCTCTTTCCTTGTAAAGGAAACAAGCCATCTTAAAACAAAGGTTTAAATGATTAAAAAATCTCTCCTGGGCAAACTTTCTGGGTGTCTGGTAAGAGGCAAATGAATCGTTTTGACATCACAGCATCTTTCCCCACTATATTTTAAGAGGCATGGAGACTGCTACTTCCAGGAATAATTGCCTGAGGGAAATGACAAATAACTGATAGATTGAAAGGCTTATGTTAAAATCCTCCTTTGCTTTCTCCCAATTCAATGTTAAAGAGAGGTCAAAACTAGGGCTGGCATCATTTGAGGGTCCCTAAAGACTTTGGGTTTTGCCACTTTGCCCTACAGTCAGCAGATTCAAGTTTCCAGTCAAGTGTTTCTAAAACTGATGTTGTATTGATGTCAATACAATCTTCTGAAACACAAAACAGGACACACTCGAGCAAGCAGGCAGATTTCCAAACTGTCTGGCCCCTCTACATCATTTCCTTCTCGTAACTCATCCTGCCTGTTGTACCTCTGACTTGCACATCTCCGGCTTCCCTTAGATAAGGGAGAAATTCTTCTTGTGACACGTGAACTTCTTCACCAGCCTCTCAGATAAGGGACTCACGTAAAGCAATCCTTGCCGTGTTTGCATTCCAGTCTTCTAACAGCAGAACATGGAGCTTTTCCACCTTATAAGGGCGAGTTTCACCACTCATTCTGCAACTGCTGTAAAACTTCTTTAAAAGTTTTCTCAGCCTGAATGTTGTAGAATTAAATGTACCTGGTACCCACCCTTCTGGATTAGTATCCTGGTGTTGCTGAGATGCCTTTTTTTGTGCACTTTGGCAAAAAGCACTTGGAGACTATATCATACACTTTTATTTTTTTTAGATAGACTTTTGTCCCTCTCCCAGTCTAAGCCAGTGCTGGCTGCTATTAATGCAGTGAGTCAGAAAATTATGCAGCAAATCAGAAATTGGTTACATAGATGGGAATTCACTTTCCCCAAAGTCCATTCTCCTTGTTGCTGGTTGAACTCCAGGCCCTCAGCACATCTGCTACTGCTGCCTGAAAAGCAACCAACTAATGTGCTTGTATCTAGAAAACCCCCCAGGGAGGTCTTTTTTACTATGTGTGAGGAAAATTGGAATTTCAATGTATTAAAAAATAAGCATTGGCATTTAAAATGAAGCAGAGAAACCAGATGCTCTGTCTCCCTCTTTATGTAAAGCAAGAAGTAAGTGACCCAAGAAACACTGAATGGTTCCTGTTGTATGGAGACCAAGCTGCCTGTGCAGATTTTTACATAATAAAATGGACACTTTAAAATATACCAAATATGCAGTTCAGCCTTTTCATTTCTCTCTTTTTTTTTGTTTTGTTTCTAGTTGTCAGGTCAGAAGTCCTTGCTCCACTCATAGAAATAAAATACCTGTTTTGAAAACCAGGGACTGGGAAAGATGGGAAAAGCTTCCTTTTGGCATCTTATTTCAAAATCTGGGCTGCAGTGATGACTGATGCACTATAGACTGCTGCATCATGGATCATGCCGCTCTCACAAGGCTTCCTATTTCTCACAAGCCTCCCTGCTCACACCAATGAAAGCTCAAGGGCAAAACTGTGGAGGGCACCAGGCTCCACTTCCAGTCCTGGATGGACATTGGTCTGCGCAGTTCTGTCCGTTGAGAGCTCAGGTGTTTCCTCCTTTCCTCCTCTCTGCATTTTCCTTCCAGATATACCTGTGTGAAGGTTCTCTATAGGAGTCAGAAAGGGCCAGGGACAGACCTCAGAAGTTACACCAAGCTGTGGAGGGGCAGGAGGGTTGTGTCTCTGTGGGAGTGAGGGTGGATCAGAGAGGGTGGAGGCTTGTGTCCAACTCCAACTGCTTTCACTGAAGACTGACGCCAGGAGAAGAGTAAGTTATTTTTAATTAAACCAACAACAGAGAAAGACCCATGATATTGTTCTTGAATGAAAACTATTTAAAGGAAGAAATCATCACCATGGAAACGGGGAGCTTTGCCAGCATGAGGCAGGAAATGAAGTTTGATGAGAGATACCCAAGGAATTTTCAGTCCTGATAACAGCAGTAACTGCTCATATCGGGGTTGCACCTTTGAGCCAGGGGACCCTGAGTTGCCTTCCTGAGCCCACGGCACACAGGGGAGTTGATGAACCCAGGCACTTGTGGTCGGAAGCAGCACCTCTGCAAGGCTACCCAAGAGCACCACGTATGCCTGAGGTGGGACACGAGTAAGAACAGAACCTGTGACAGAGCTCGCAGAAGGGCTTTGGGAAGTAAAATTAACTACACAGGGAATAGACCAAAGTGAATCCAGAGGGCCTGAAAGCCTTGAAATGTGTTATCAGCCTGGCTGGTTCTCTGATTAGATCCAATGGCCTGTTCTTTATCTTGAAGTCCTAAGAGGCAAGGACAAAACTTCGCTGAAAGGCAACAATCCCTTCACCCTATTTAGCAATCTTTACCTCCCCCCGCCCCACCCAACTGCTATAGGGAAGTTATGGACTCTCCGTTCTTGGCTGTTACAATTGTTCATCAAAAATAAGTCTCCTCGTGGCACAGGGTGGCTTATGCAGCCATTACAAACATACCAGCATCCAGCCTTCCTCCCTGCACTGTCGGGGAGGCTGACTCCCGAGCAGATATCTTTTCAGTCAATACGTTTGCCCTTTTTGTGAGCCACTTCCATTCTCAGGAGTCCAACCTGGGCAGCTGTCCTCTCCTTTACTGCACACAAAGCCATATATGAGCAGCTGCTCCTTGGTGTCCTTTGTTGGGTGCCTCTTCATTGCAATTCCAGCCACGTTCAGTTTGCAGGAAGAATCAAAGTTGAAGGCATAGAAATCCCAGAAAAGAAAATCCAGTTGCCTAAAACAAGCTGGAGAAGTGACAGCAGTAGTACTCCAGGCAATAACAAGGTTGCAAGAAAGTTTAGGGAAACCTGGTGGAGCAGCACCACCAGCATGAAAAGAACCAGCAGCCCCTATCCTCACTTGAGAGCCAAGGGCATGACTTATCTGGCCTCCTTAACACATCCTAATATTTCATTTTGTGACAAGGTACTCTATCCTGCATGAGAACCAGTCTGCAGTGAGGATGCTGGTGACCTTGGAAGTGATCTCTGATTAAGTAGCAGTCATCTGTCTGTGAGTAAGCCTGAAGGCTTGCTGTCACGAACAAGTTCCTGGAGGCACTTTGAAATCCATCCTGAGCAGCAGCTCTTGGGTGTGATAGAAAATATTCTCTGTTCACTTTCATGGGATCTAATGATGGTTGCATATCCCAAGATTAGTCCTCAGTAGATTAGTCCTCCAGGTGAATTGAGGGGAAGCTTGGGAACCTTGCTGTATCTGAGAAGCAGTCAGCTTGTTAGGTAACTAAATGCAAGGGGGAGATCCTCGACTTCAGTGATTTCATTGTGCATCTCTTCTCCTTTTATGGGAGCAGCAGCCACACAAGCAGCCTGGGCGTGCTGCACCACAGCGCCTGCGCTGTCTTCAGGGCAGCTGGGCTGCAGCCGACAGACCCAAGCCAAGAAGGCAGCAGACCAGACGGAGGCTAATATTACTCTTCTCAGAAGTTCAGTAGGTCACTGCTTCATCCTGTGAGCAACTCCAAATTTCAGGGCAGTGAGAGAATTGTTTATATTGGCTACTTGTACGAATGCTGGGGAAGAAAAGGGTATTATGGGACTTCTGTTCTTTAATTCCAAAAAGAAATCAAAAATGTCTAGACCGTTGCACACATGTGGCTTTCTTCCAGGCCTCTCCCACCTGGAGCAGTAAGCAGACTGGAAATTGTCCACAAAAGTGTTTTCAACACCCATTTAAAAATGCTCTCACCCCATGCACACTACTTGGTATTGACCGGCAAAATCCTATTAGGAAGCAATGTCAGATTGGGAAAGAGCTTTCAGGCGCAGGTCACAGAAAGCTTCTCTGGTTCCCTCGCTCCCTTCTCACAGAGGGAAACTGAGGAACTGGCTGGCAGCGTGCCCATGGCCAGGGCACAGGCAGCGCAGGGGACTGTGGCTGCCTACCCTCCTGCAGGGAGGCTGGGAAGCAGCAGCCTCACACTCACCCCACAGGGGCACACGCTGCCCTTCTCCAGCAGCACATACATACCCAGGGACTCGACCCCATTCGCTTGGTTTTTGTTGTTATCTGGTGAGCTAGAAATTGCTGCTGACAAGAGATGTCAGAGCTGGCTGTGGAGAAAGATGTTTTCCCTTTAGCTAGGAAGCAGCCTGAGTTCAGACTTCATTCACATCACATCACTGAGGAGCCACAATTGCAAAGGTAGGAGAGGACCAGCCAGGGAACGGTCCCAGGCTTGGAGCCTGTCCAGCCTGTCTTCCTCAATAATGCTGACAGCTGGGGAGTTGGGAGGGCTGTGGGAAACAATTAGCAGAAAGGACAAGGGGATTGCTGTGTTGATTGAAGCCTGAGGTCTACCTCCTTCAGAAGTGGCCCAAGTGAGGTTGTTCAGGGGGAACTGGAGAATCTTTTGGTCAGGCAGACATGAGACTGTAACTTGCTTTAAGTCAGTCTTGGCCTTTTCCCAAATCTCGTGAACACTGAAGCTCAAACAACCAACAAGCTATGTTGCGTTCATTTTTCTGCCAAGGTTACCAGTCCCAGATTTTTAATTCTTTCCCTCCATACAGCAAGGAACATCCTCCTCAAACCAGCACAGGAGACATTTGTCCAGCAGAGGCTGAGGTGAGATGCCAAAGTACCTGCAAAAGCAGTCAAAGATGGGAACAACTAGGAGCTGGCTCCTGAAAGTCCCAAAGCCCCATTCTCTCCGTTTTCTTAGCAGATCTACAGAACAACCTTTAACCGGTTTCTCTGCTGCATGTCCTCACTCACAAACCCTCAATGGTTTGCCATCACCAAGTCTTTCCACAGCTCCCAGGGACACAGGTAGAGGCTTCATCCCCATATGGAGAAGAGGGCCAGGGAAACAGGCAGTGGCTGCCACAGTTTTCTAGTCAAAAAAAGTCCAGATCATGTAATTTGCTGGACACAACGTGAAAGACAAATATCTGAGAGAGGTCTTAAGAGATCTGCTCCCACAACAGTGAAGAGCTTCTGAAGTCTGACAACAAGTTTCGTCCTTGTTTGAAATATTGCTTAGCACTGGTGGAATTTGACTATACAGCAGTGGGGTGTAAGTAGGTGTAGATTATCAGATAGGTATCTTTCTAAAGCTATAAAACTTGAAATAAACAGAAAGCTGGGGCCCGACTAGGTCACTTCCCTGGGGCTGGGGACTACAAAAGAAGAGGTCAGGAAGGGGTTGCTAAGCCCCTCTGCTGGTGACATGCCCTGCCTGACCCCACATGGAGCTGGGGTCAGTCTGCACGGCAGAGGGCACTGGCCCTGCAGGTAGGTTGGGCAGCCTTAGTCCTGCACCTACAGTTTAAGAATATGCTAGAAGATTTTTTTCCTCGAGGAATGAAGGCAGAGATCCTCTCTATTTGCTGGTTTTTGGATCTCTATTCTTGACTGTATCCACTAGAGACAGATGAGGAGAGGAGCTTGGACTGTGCCCATGTTCTGTGCCATGGGTCTGCCTCAATGAGATGTGGGCCACCCCTGCCTTGTTTCACCACAAATCCACTTTGGAAGTGTCCAGGCTCAACCTCTGGCCAGCAACATTTTATTTCCCAAGACAGTCTACGCACTCGAACCTGAGTGCAGAGTCCTCCACTCCTCAGTAGGCTGTGGCAGATGGTGCTGTAGGATGCAGGCTGAAGAGTGCCTGGGATGAAAGGAGCTGCCTACAGGTGGGCCAGCATCTGCTCAAACGCTGACACAGTTGTCAGGGGATAAGAGCCTCTCCATCCACTGCCTACCGGCCCCAGCTCTCCACAGAAGCTGGCGCAGTGCAGGCTGGCTCTACCCACTCTGCCACCAACCTGCCCCACCGGTGTCTGCACCTCTTCCTCCTTTAACTACTGCAGCTATGTAAAGCAAGCAGCTGCCTCTCAGCAGGCCCAGCCAGGACCCTACGAAGAAGAGAGCCAGAAGCCATCCTCTGCAGCAACCTGTCACTGCAGTGGTACAAGACCCACTGTGTCCACGGCTCCCTGCTACTCCCCCAGGGCCAGCACGTTAATAAACACTGGGGGAGGCTGGCCAGGAGTGGAAGCCCTTTCTCTCCCTTTGGTACCTGAGGTTTTCCTCCTCCTACAGCAGGGGCAGCTTCTCTGCTGGGACAGAGGTCACTCCAGTTTGGCAGCAACTGGAATCTCCAACACAGCAGGAAGACACAGGCCACAGATGTGCTGTGCAGGAGCAGACGTTTCCCATCTGGTAGAGAAAGCTCTCATGCGGATGCATAACACTGTGGTTACACAGATACGCTATGTCCAATCAGCTGGTCATATATAATTCAGGATATATGTGGTGATATGCTTTAAGCTCTATAGAAGAATTCAAGATATGTATGAGATTACCAAGTACATACTTTGACAGGTTCTCCCAGCCCACTGCCTCAGTGGCATCCTTGTGTTCAGCACCAGCCACATCCCCCCGTTCAGCACAGCTCTGCCGCCACTGTGATTTTCCATGGCTAGGAAAAACCTAGGCAGAACGAGGCAAGGAGCGGGTAATTGTCATCATCATCATCATCTAAAAATGATTCCTTTGGGAAGCTGAGTAATTTGATCAGATACTTCCATCTTCTTCTACTGACTGCCCAGGGCTAAGCACACAGTTTTCTTCACCAGCAGGACATTGTCTTGTTAATATTACATGAGTTATAAAAGGATTAATGAGTGATATCTACAATTTGATTCCATTTCCTGCATGGAAAGAAAATAATTAGATTTATTTAAGAAAAGAAGAACAACTGAGTTATTATTCATCACAAAGCGCTCCACTGGGAAATGTTACAGAGCTAAGGAGAAAAAGCCAGGCCCCAGAGTCAGCTCTTTGAATTTGAAGTAATAAAATTTTGCCAGGAATGTTCATATATCTCTCACTAATGCTACTTCAGCCTCTTCCTCTGTTTATGCAATGATGAATTCTCTGACTGGTTAAATCAGCTCCCCCATCATACTTCTCATGAGAAGGGAACTTAAATCAGTTCAGTTTGTTGAAGGCAGTGAAGTGCTGCCCTAAACAAAATCCAGTCTTCTGGAGAAAGATCCTCAAGCTGCTATTTTTCAGAGATGAACAGATAACAAGGTGTACAATAAACTTAGCGAACATCACCATGACTGCTTAGCAAATTAGTTTACTATGTCTTAAAGAATTTGAATATTACTGTGCAAGTATAACACAGAAGAGATTCTGTAGTAAAAATATCTGCATAGCCTGTCTTTCCTCAGTCTGTTGCCATACAGAACCGGGCGTCCCATGGGTTATCGTCCAGAGACCTCTCTGTATTCATATATTTGAAAATATGTTAGAGATTGGAGCAACAAGAAATGACATGGCCTCAGTGCAGTGCTTTTAGTGGCCTAGAGACAGGATTCAATGATATTATGACCAAATTTGCACTATTATCTGTCTCTTTCCCATCCCGTCATCTGGTCACCCTTTAGCACTGGTGAAACTCCTGTTGCCATCTGGTAGGGTACTGGCAGCATAGCCGGCTTCAGCTGCCGAGTCAGTAGAGCATGGGCAGAGCAAGTCATCCCCCCGTTTGACTTGTGCTGCACCAGCCAAAGTGAGCAACAACACAGCACTTAAACATATAAATTGCTGAAACTGCTTGGAATCTGGTTTCATTTAATTTTCCTAAAAGATGTTAGGAAAAGGTAACAGCAAGTTGCCTGCTTTATACCCAGGTTTGTCCTAAGTGAGCACTTATTTGGTCCCTGGTAACAAGTACTATCCAGGTTCTTCAGCATCAAAGATCCTTTCCTTTGCCAGCACCAGCCCTGTTTTCACTTTGTGAGTCCTGCCGAATCCACCAAGAGGCTGCTCCCAAGTGATCTGCCTCGAGTCTCACCGCTGCGTTACACAAATCAGCTATTTAATCTTTGATGGACCAAGCCTTCCAAGTACTGGATCCTTTTATGAGGTATAGGATGTAAAAGATAGAAGTTTCTGTACCCTGCTTTTCCATACGCATTGGTTCAGGGTGCCAGGACGGCTCTGCTCTCATCACTGCAGGCAGTGGTTTTGGGGTGTAAGCGATGCTGCCACAGCAAGTGTGCTTGAACAGTGGCACGTGCATGGGCAAATGTGTGGCTATACACTTCCATAGAATGTGAACATGTACGGGCAAATGAAAACCACTCCAGACAGTTGAATACATAAACCATTTTTTCCACTTCTGCCTTCTCTGTGGAGGGCTGAAGGCTGTGCTGTGTTCAGTTCCCTCACAGTAGGCAGGGTCCCGGTGGGTCTCAGCCAGGCCACAACCCCGCTGCAATGTCTCAAGCGTGGTCAGTCCCTCCAACCTCCTCTTGCCATCCAGTCCTGCACCCCAGCACTGACTTTGAAACTCAGCCTGGCCAGGAGGGTGATGGCCAGAGGAGCCACCTGGGCAGCCTTGTGAGATACCATGGGGTCTACGGGCAGTGCTATCCATCTCTTGAGGGTCAGGACTAATGACATTGAACATTTCAAGGGTGAGCCTGGTTGATGATGGCACCTCTGGGTGTTCAGCACTGTTTGACAGCCCCAGTCACATTTTCTCATGTGATGCTCTTGGACCATTAAACCTCTGTGTCTGAGTGCTACACAAAAATGTCCAAGTCTTTTGCTTAGTTCTCATACGGAGCCTCAGGTGCCAAGATGCTCTGGGCAACAGAGCATGATCCAGGGCGGGCCACTGGGCATGACAGCCTGAAGAGCCCCATCCTTCTCACTGTGTACCCTTCTTGGTTGTAACACAGGCTGCAAAGGACAGTTACCTTTGTGTGTTTGGCTCAATTATTAATAAACATTATTAACAAAGATATCAGTAATAAAAAATATCAAAACCCATCTCAGGCTCTGATGTCAACTATAAGTCTCTCTAATGATTCCCTGCTTGGGGTTAACCTTGGAAACCTGTCACTGAGCCAATGCTGAATGCACTGAATGCATGTTGTTCTGGTTTAATAGACAATGCTTGGGTCTTTCAACACTGAAAACAACTCTCCAGGAGCCCAGCATTATTGCAACTTCTACATTTATCAGTTGAACCTGAAGGTGCATAAAATATGCTTAGCTCAGAGTCCATTTTGTATTCCATTCCCCCAACCGTTTGCACTATTAATTAGCCATGATGATATTTCTTTGCTTCTTTTCTAGCTCTTGTCTCGTATCAAGCCTTCCACTGTTCTGCCAGCACTGAAAGCAAGCTTACAGGACTGGAATTAGGTCATCTCATTTTCATGGCTGCTCCCAGTGCCCAAGAGCTCCCCTAAACTCCAAGGCTTATTAATAAACTCCCCCTCTATATTAGTGGTTCAGAGACCTCTCCCTGTGGTTAGCTGAGAACTCCGAAGTGCTGGTTACCACCCTCTCCCGGTGGTTTGAAAACACCAAGCAAGAGCAGCAGCTGCGTATTGGCTTTCCTGCCTGCTGGGGTGGGCCGGCTCGCCCCAGAAGCACTGGGGGCATCTCATCAGCAGCTTCCAAACTAGACATCCTGCACACCCACTGCACACTGTATCTTAACTGCAGACAAACTGCACTTTTAGCTAATCCTCAGCAAACAGGTTCCTTCTCATCTGGATTTAACTGAACGCTCCTTCTTGCCCGTTATTTCACTTCTTTCCCCTTAAGACCTTTCTTTCCCTCATTAGTTGTCCACATTTCTGCATTTTTAACTCATATTTATTGCAGTGAACTTCCCCCTTTTCACTCTTTGCTGGTTATAAATACATGTTTTATTACTGCATTTACAGCCCCTGAACTCAAGCTCATTTGCAAACCACCAGTACCCAGATCTTTTGGAGAGGCTTTTGGACTTTCTAGGAAAATGTCCTAAAACCATTTTGAGCCAGGGCTGGAGAGACAGAAGCCACAGCTACCCTGGCAGCTGCATTATATCCTGCTTCTGGCAGCAATGCAGTGGAGTTTTCACATCCTGAAAACAAAAGCAAGGGTACCACACCAAGTGGTATCAGTGAAGGAGGGAAATAGAGTCCTAGTGACTCCTCTCCTCTTTTCAGTGAATCACTCCTCCAAAGGCATCTCTTTCGCTTCCCACTGATGACAGGAGGCAGAGCACCCTCCTTCCAGCCTGGCTGCTAGCAAGCACGCCCGCTGCTCCTTCTGAGTTTTTCCTTGCAGGTAAACAAGCACGCTAACCCAGGAGAAATGTGCAGCTTTCCACCAGCTTCGGGAGCTGAACTGGTTCCCAAGGGAAGCCCAGCAGCGCCTGTCCCGAGGAAGAGGTTTCCCCTCTGCAGCAGTTTCAGCTGCCAGCAGATTTCAGCTGTTGATGAAACCATCAGCCTCCTTCTCACCCAGAGCTAGCAGTTTGAAATGTTTTTTTTTTACCAGCTGTGCACAGATGAAATCCTTCCTTTTAGGCAGTATAATTGCTGTACAGTATGATCAGCTGAGGATTTCATTTGGTTTAAACTTAACAAATGAAATCAGCTAAGCAATACCCTGATGTGTAATTTCTGTAATAATTTTCACCTGGCAAGCAAGACCAAGACTAAAGCAGACTTGCCCTTGGGCTGCAAACAAACACTGACTTCGGAAAGTACAGGATGAAATTGTAGAAACATCAAAGGTATCTCAGGCCTGGTAGCAGGAGACCTCAAGATGTGTCACTCAGGCTGAAACCTTCCGATGTTTGTGCAGATTTTCAACTTAAGAGCATAGCAAAGTGATTAATGAGCCATTACTCCTGCTGTCTGCTGCAATTTGTGTGTCTCTGGGAAGGTGATCTACAGTCCCAACATGTTCATTAACTGCTGGAAAGTTGGGCTACAAAAGATCTGTATCTCTCACCTCTATATCATTAGGGGAGGGAATGAGAAAGCTGTTCCCGGCCAAATACACAGGAGATGAAAGGTGAAGAGTCCTTGTGATGGATGAAAAACTGCAAAAGTTTTGATTTTAAAAGTATGCATAGGTAAACAAAAAACGCCATCTAAGGCTGTAATTGCTTCCACTGTTCCTCTGATAGATCGTCCTAGTTGGTCAGCCATTTAGGAATTCAAAATATTGCAACAGACTTTCCCAGCATAAAAATAAGGCCTCCACATAATCAGAAACATGTACAAGCTCAAAAAAGCTTCTTTATGGGAAGACTAGAGATCTGCCCCGTAGGACACACTGAATCAATTCTCAGTTCTTCTGCCAAATTAAAAGGTAAGACAGGACTGCTGCTGCTTTTGTCCCTGCGTGCAGGTAAGTGCATCGCATGGCAGAGTCACTGAATGTGAAAGGCAAACCTTGCAAATACTGGGAGTTTAAGGAGGGCTTGTAATCAGCTTGAAGCATGTACTTCCTTTTGTTTCAAGACTGTTAAAGCCTACATCATCTTTCCTTTCCCTCCCTCCAATGGTTAGATAGGTGGGAAACAGACTTTTCTCATGGTTTGGAGAAAATTGTATTCAAGCATATAATCCAAGCCAGGAAATGCTAGACCTGGCTGTAATGTACTGGAAAAGTTACTGAAGCAAAAAGCATTGCAACATCCTGAAATGAGGGCAGTGTAATTTCTGCTTTCTAGGCACCCAGAACTGCAAGTCTCTAGATCCTAGAAGGAAGAAAAGCATACAGGGCTCCTTGAGGAGATGTAGAAACCTCAGAAAGCGGAACAGTGAGGAAGAGGAGGCTCCTGTCTTGGAGTTCCCTGTTCCTCCTGCAAGGATGCATTAATTTTCTTTCCTCATCTTAATAGGCTGCAAAACGATCATGCTGAAACGTAGCCCTTGAACTTCCCTCCAAGGCCCAAAGACAAACATGAACTAAAACCAAAGCACTTTTCTCCTCCAAGGATCTTTCTTAGCAAGTCCCGGGCAATATGAAGCTAAACCAGACAGCTGCACAAAAAAGGAGACAGAATTATGTAGTTTGAATTGGGGGCAATGTTGCTGCTAATAAGCACTTGTTTTGTTCTCCACAGGCTGCTGACTGAAGAAACCATCCCTACCAGGTAACACACCTGTGGTCAGCCCATCCGTAGCATGCTGAGGCATGGCTGTGGCTTCTCGGCTGCTATGAATCAGTGATCTTCAGCTGTCCAAGCTCAAGCATGATAAGTCTCTTCTCTGAACAGACTTTTAGGAGCCAGATTTAGAAGAAGGTGATGAACTTTTATTCAGAACCTAATTGGTATTTAGGGTATGGAAGCTTTTTGTTTGCTTGTCTTTAAATACATTTAAGTTCCTTTCCCCTTCCCGGCCAGAATTCAATTCCGAAGACCATGCTGTTTCTCCTTCTGCCCTACAGCCACATTTTAAAAAGTTCATAATTTATCTCATGAGCATTTAACCTTAAACACTGAGCTAAAGCCAAAGCGCTTTAAAAAGATGCATTAAGATTTCCTTGAAGCAAGTTTTACTTCAGAAAAGCAGAACTTGACCCTTTAAGTCTTTGTTCTGGAAGCAGTTCACTCAGACACAAGACTTTTCCAAAGAGCATATGGTTTGACCATTTTGAAGTGACCAGAATGCAAATGCTGTAAATACATAGGAGCTGCTGGTTTCAGCTGTTAATGCTGCTACAAGCAGCCACGGTTTGTGAAGTAAAATGCTGTAGACAAACGAGATCATAGTAACGTGGTTCCAGGGGTGGATTCTACCTAGGAATGAGCAAATCTTGTTGCACCTGATCACAAAAGTGCTAGCTGCATAGCCAGAGGCATTGTTTGGCTGTGAAAAACCTGGTGTCCCATCAAAAGTTCAAATTCAGGTTTTGCCTATCTATAGGAAGATACAAAATGTTTTTACTCCTTCGCAACACCTTCTTTCAAACAGCCAACATGCAAAAGGCAGCTTCAGCAAAGGGGCAACTCTGATCAGCTCTAAAAGCAGCAACAATGCCAACCTACACCTGTGCAGCAGCTCCAGCACTGTGTAGGTGCTGGCCCATAGTCGAGACTAGAACTGAACAGAAAAATATTTGACGAGACAGGAAAGCTGAGCCTGCCAGCCACATCCCAGAGAAACAGCTCATTGCCTTGGGCACTCATTTAGGAAGGCTGGTATTACATGACTACAGGAAAATAATTTTAAAAAAAATCATACACACTATGCTGAATTTGGAAAGGACAATTCTCTCGTGTTCAAGGGAAATGGGATGCATCCAAGGCTGGATCAGCATCTTCCTCTGACTCTCTGGACCAAAGATCACATGAGGTGGAAAAGGAAGAAAGAATCCTCTAGCATTTTCTCAGTACACAATAAAGTGACAGAGCTGGACTCAAGCAACCTCCAGTATTTGTGGAACTGTTTCCATTTCCTTTCCCCTTTGCATTTGAGGCAAAACAAGAACAAAGCCCACTCCTGAATAATGCAATAGGCTGATGCTTAGGATGCTCAAGACACTCAACTGAAAGGCCCAAGTTCAAGTCCCTTGACTTTAAGCAGGCAGAGCTCAAATATCAAATTCAGATTCCTTATTTCCTCCAACAACACAACACACCACACTGACACATCCTGTGAGATTTTACTGCTTTTGACCTCCACAACCACTGAAGAAAATTTTGGCAAACTCAGTACCTGCTGTAACCAGTGGGGGTTTTAATTGGGATTTTTGGTGGTGGGTTTTTTGTCCCTGAAGAATCGTTGTTTTCTCAGTAGGTGTTTGAAACAGAGTTCTTGTTCATACTGGTATAGCATTAGCTAGGCTAATTAGTGCACCCCGACACAACTGCAGGAGTGTGCCGATGTATTTTATAAATTATGTATGTGCTACAATTAGCTTATTAAAGAATTCCTGAATAACTATGTGCATATGCACAGAGTTCCCAGTTGTTGCTGCTATGTGCATTGCTGTGGTTCTTTGCAGATCCTGCAGAGTGCACTGAGCCTCCCAGGTTTGGCAAAAACATTTGGAGAATCTGAGTGGGTGAAAATGAGAGAAAGTATCAGGTGTAAAGGGTACCTCTCTCCATAGCACTCCCTGTAAAAAGAGAGGAAAACTCACAAACACAAAGCATTTTAACTCAATAAATAACAAAAAAACCCGCTATCTTGCTCTTGTCCACAAGCAGCAAAATAACTAACTGCAAATGAAAGTGTACCACAACCTCAGTAATATCAAGCCACATCAGTTTCTGATGGTCACAGAGAGCAAGAGACCTCTATCTGTTCACTAGGATGTGACAATGCAGGAAAGTAGAAGACCTCAGAAGCAGATATAACTGCATCTACCTTCTTTAAATAGTTGAAGAGTCATTTTCTAGCTACTGAGACACAGCTTATAAACAGAGAAGAGGACCAGGTTTTAATCAGTTATTCTGTTATGAAACTTGTGGGCGAAAAAAATCTACTGCAATTTCTGGAGAAGAAAGAGTTCTGAAATAAGTTGCTCTTCCCAATTATTAGTCCAACTGAGATAGGCTGGATTTCAGAACTCAATGCAATGAACTGATACGCCTCTGGTCAAAACCCTGTACTCCTACCTTCTCATGGCAGCTGTATCTTTCTGCATGTGCTTTGTCTGCAAGAGAGCTCCCCTCCACAGAATAACATGATCTTCATTAAGCCACTCACTTTGGAGAAGACTCACCAGCTTTGGTAAGAGGATCACCTGAGGGCTGGAAAAGCCCCAGCAGAACTTCGGTTGATAGACCTCATATACTCCTGCATCTTTGAAAGCAGTGAACACTTGCCTGCTTCAGAGAAGCCAGCCTTAACTCGCTCACAAACAGATTAGTTTGACATTAATGCTTCAAACAGAGAAAGCTGAAATAAGCAAATACACAGCTTGTGAGCTTGTAGGAATATCAAAAAGAATTTCTTTAAAGATCAATCTTTCTCTGTCCAAAGTGTTCCAAAAATACCTAAGGGAGAGTTTTTCTTTCCCATTGATAAGGTTTTCTAAAGACAAACTGTACAACCCTGGCCTAGCAAATATCCTGCCATAACAAGCTGCATGATAAGCAAATTGTGACTAACTACAAAGGTAGTTCAGTATTAACACAACCTTTTTTTTTTTCTAAGTACATCGCAGAGATTATTAGTAAAGGTGAAATCTCTTCAGATAAACTTGTAAGACTTCACACCGAACAGCTCACCCTCTTTTCCCAGAAATGGGGAGTGACAATCCCAAACATGCAGCAACACTCACACCCAGGAAACTGCGGACACACAGCACGGTTGGCAACCCAGTGTAGAGGGGAGAAGAGCAGTAGCACTGTATCAATGACAGAGCAAAGCAGCCTACAAAGAGCAGCTCTTCTAATTGCTGGCTACCTGTTGCAGACATGCTGCTGCATGCTGGCTTTTTTTGGTCTTTTCCAGATAATGCAGCTGCTTAGTGCCAATAACATTTGTTTGTGTGAAAAGGTGAACCCACTGACTGGGAAGCTACAGTTCTTGTGTGCACTGAGATCTCCTCTGAACAAAAGGATAAGGTCACAGCCTACCTTCCTCCTGCTTGACAGAAACTAGGAATAACAAGCATGCAGACAGCACAGGAAGCAGTCTTTAGGGAAAGCGCAGCACACCTCTATGCTCAGAGCCTACACAGGAGAATTACCACCAACCCAGGAGCTTCTATGTTGCTTCTTAAAACAAACAGAAGAACCAGAATGAGAGCAGAAAGCGTTTGAGAAACCATGGAGAGTGGAGAGGAGAGTGGGGATGCTCATTCACCAGCAATCTGGGCATTCTTCAGAGGAGGGCAGAAGTCACAGTTGAGAACATTTTGCAATAGAAAGACCTTTTAAAAATAAAATAATAATTAAAAAACCCTCAAGATTTTGGCTAAATTCCAGCATTTACAATAAGGTGGTTATACAACCAAGAACACTCCTATAGTAATCTTGATTGCAGTGAGCTCAAATACAATCAATACAGAACTGGTTTTGCAATAAGGTAACAATGTGTCAGCTTGTTCTCACTGCCACTTCCACTCCTGGTTGAAAACACCCCTTTCCCTTTCAGTCATCTTTACGTGCTTCTTAAATACTACATCATATCTTCTCCCAAGTTCTCACTTAGCAAAGCTGACCCAGCACGTGCAAACAGCCTCTGGCACACAGTAGTTGTAAAAATATTTTTCAGCTTGTGTTCTCAACTCTCCCTACAATACCTTTCCCTCTCAGCATCCCTTCTGAAGCATCCCTTTACTTTCACCAGAGCATCGGCCTTCTTTCCCCAGATGTCAGGTAGCTGTGCATATGAAATAATTCTGAGACCAGTGCTCTACACTAGTGTACCACTAGAGTCATACCAAAGCAAAAATCTATTCCTTAAAATAATCCCGTCCTTCCTCCTTGAAAGCCTGTGACAATTACTGGGGTCAAAAGAAGCCTCTTTTTCTATTGTCAGCACTGCAAGGCACACACAATTTTTGTGTCCTTTATAGGTGGTTTCTTTTCCCTTCATACATGGACTCCTCTTACCTTCTTGCTAGGGACGCAAGTGCAATTCTACCAATTCCAGTATGCTAGAACTGAGAGGACTCACTGGATACTCCAGTGAAAACAAAGATCACCATCCACCTGAAAGGTACACCTGTTCATACAGCCGGCAGGCAGAGCTGTGCTCTTGCTCAGGCTCTGATTGCCAGACTTGGGTGTCCCAGATTCCTCATACATGGGGATGTTTCTCTGAAGCTCTCCCATACACACACAACTCTGTTGAATCCATCAACCCATCTGCAGTTTTAAAACTTTGCCGTGCAGTGGTGGAAAACCAACCTGGATGTCCAACACCAACCTTTGGACTGAGAAAACTGCTAAAAAAGCAGTTTTCTGACTTTACCAAGTGTTGCTGTTAACATGCATCAGTTACATTATCCTTCCACTATTTTCTCTTTGGCCAACTGCCTCCCAAAAGCAAGCAAATGGGGGAGAGGAAGGGCACTGCCAAGATACATCCCAACACCGAGAGCCATATTCTTAGTTAATAATAAAAATGAATCTCTATGTGTTAAGCTTACAGAAAAGCACGTTTCAATGCCTGTTTTTTAATAGCCCTTGGTTAGAGTGAGGCCTACAGCCCAATACCTTCCTCTTGCCAAACAATCACATTTCAGTAGAGTGATGAGACTGTGTTATTCACTTCTTTTCTTTAAGAAAACCTACAAAATTGAATGTCACCATGGAAACGGTCTAAAGTTGATTTTGGAAAGAGGCTCATTGCCTATAGCTTTTCTGTTGGCATAAAAATAATGTCACTGAACTGTATCAGAAGCAAGTGCTTTGTGAAGTACCATCTCTAAAGACACCATTCTGTTCTGAAAATACCCTCCCCAACGGCTGCATTACTTTAGTTGCTGAAGCAGAACAGAAGGCCAAGAAAGGTTTCTTCCCTGTTTTTCTGAACAACAAACAGCTCAATCTACCACCAGTGTGATCTAATTCAATCATTCTTCAGCCTGTTATGTGTAAGAAATGTGAGTATAGAAAAATTCCTTCTTAGAAGAACAATTAAAGCTCAAAGCAGTCATCCTGGTTGGCTGGTTGAACAAACGACACATGTTCACACAAGAATAATTCAGTCAACCGTCTTAATGAGGATTTACTTTAAACAGAACCTTGTATGGGTACACTAGACTCAGTCTCATTAAGGAGTAAGTTGGATTTTTATACAGCAAGAACCACTGGCAATCAAAAACAGACCAACTGAAGAATGGAATGGAGAATCAAACGCAATGTTTCAGACCCAAGCTCTATGTGCCTTTAATACTTTCTTTTTCCTTTTTTTCTTTGAGAGAGTGCACACTACGACAGACATTTGCATTTATCATGTTTTTAACTTCTTTTCTAAGGGTGAACTCTCTGAATCTGTATCTTCCAAATCCACTCTGTGTCTTTTCAGTCCTCCAAGAGATTGAGTACTCTCGCTGCCCACAGGATGTAAGTCAGCAGTAGACTCTCTTGTGCTCACACTGTAGCTGTTTGAGTCCATTTCAGACAGGCAGCAGTCTTTGTGCAAGGTCACACCCATCTGTACAAGGTTGCCATTATCAGCACTTGAGTGCACCTGTAGTCCTTGTGCCACAGTTCCCTGCTCTCCAAAACTCTGTCCATTGTTGAAGCATGAAGGGCGAAGATGTAAGTGGCCATTATTGTGGTTAACACATGAGGTGTCGAGGCTTCTCTCCTCACTGTCATCTGTCTGGTTTCTGGAGCAGTGACCTGACATGCTACAGATGGCAACAGTGGAGAACAGAGGGACCAGTGAGTGATGGCTTGATGCTGGTTGACAGTTCTGAATATTTTTCTGTTCCACAAGTCCTGCAGTCTGAATGCATGGATCTTCAGTACAACTATTTAGCCCTTTGCAGTTAGCTTTCCCATTGAGCTTTTTAGTTTCAAAAGAATGCTCTATACCTCCGCTGCTAGTGTCTTCAGATCTGTTTTCTTGACCCTCTACCCGTCGCTGATTGTCACATTCATAAGCTTGACCATTACTAGAATTTTCTATTGAGCCACATTCTTTTAAAGTTTCCTTGAAGTGGCTTTCGGTAGAAAGTGATGGGGAACCTTGAGGAACTACTGAATTCAAATTCCTAGCATCTTCCTTATTTAGCAAGTGTGCTGTACTGTGCCTTCCACTAGTTCCTGGTTTCCCTTCGTCATTCTCCCCCTCTCCTCTGGAGGACTCACCATCTTTACTAGCTGAATATGATATATAAGAATAATGAAGCCATTTGTAAGCTTTGTAAATCTTTCTCTCCACTGTTTCACTGTCTGAACAAGAAGTCCTTTCTTTGAGAACTTCTTTGTTGGCTGAACCTCTTTCTGGCGAGGAAGCTGGAGAAGAAGATAAATCATCTACTTTGATCTGAGGGTAATCATATATATCCTCGCCGACATAGGGGGTCACATTTTCTATGTTAATACTAGTCCTTTCCTCCTTTTGCAACTTCTGTCGGCGCCTCAGTGCATTGCGTTGCCTCATAGTTGTGCGTCGTTCATTCAGTTCCTCTTCCTCTTCTGTACTGCTGCTGCTGCTGGAACTGCTGGATTCGTTCTCCTCAGGACTTGGGGATGGTGGTCGTGGGAAAAGGTCTGTATCTAGTTCTGCCTCACAGGTATTCTCATCAGAATCAGACTCATTAGAAAGGGCCAGGAGACGTTTATCCTGATACTTTCTCAGTGCAGAGAGTCTCTGCTGACAGGAAGCCACATCTTCTCTGGCTGAGGGGGATTCAGTTGATCTTAAGGCCCTTAAGTTATAGGCAGTTTCATCAGACTCTTCAGCCACATGTGGTGGGGAGTGATGCAAAGAGGCAGAGGACTCCGACTCACTGTAAGCAGAGCGTTCGCTTACTTCTGCATGGATCTGCAGGATTGTGCTCTCACTGAGGTCGCTGTCTGAGTCAGAACTCCAGCCCTCGATCTCCCGGCGCACGAGGGAGTCAAAAAAGGCCATCATCCGTGGATCTTCCTGGACTGACTGGTTGGCATAATCATGGGACAAACCACTACCGCTGTTCAACACAAGACTGATGTACTCTTCGTGAGTGTAGAGGCAACGTGAATCATCCTCAATTCTACCATCTAGATCCCCCGTGCAGTCAGGCTGTTTGTAAGGACTCCAGATCTGTAACAGAAAACAAAAAAAAATATGTTTTTGAATTCATAAACTATTATAAGCATTTGAAATAGAAGAGCAGCACAAATACCCAGAAAAATTACAAGTTGCAGATTGCTTTTATTAATTTTTACCCCTAAGATCCGTTCTTACAAGCATCCCAGAGATGAAGAGTTTTTCTCTCCCCCTTTACAAATGTGTTTTTCCTGCATCTGCTTCACCCTTCCAGAACTTAAAAGCTCTCACACTGCAGATTATCCATAATTTCAATATTTTAACGTGCAATTATTTCTCCCAAATTGCAAGGCTCTATTTTTATGTAACAGGGATGCTTACTCACTAACGGTAAGAATAGTTTGTTGCCTACCATACAGTCTTAGCACTAATGAAGGCACTTGTTTCCCAGGAAACTAGAGTTGCTTGTGCCAGTGATGCAGAGTAACATTTCATCCAGCTGCACAGTCAGTCACACCCGATCAGCAGGCAGAGAGCCAAACAGCAGGCGGGCACTACGTCCTTTAGGGGACAGTTGTAGAGGAAAGCAAGCATTCAATATTCTCTCAAGACATAGCAGCCGTTTTGCAGATAGTGGGGAAAGGTGAAGGCGAAGACTTTTGCTGAAGGATACTTTTGAAGTGGAGAGTGGTAGTAATGTTACAAAGTGTAATGATTTAACCAATAGCAACGATCTTGGCTGTGCTGTCACCCATTCTCCTGGTGTGGAGGGGAAAAGGGGGGGAAAAAAGCGCCTCAAAGAAGATCTACCACTATCCCTAAAAAAATCCCTGGTAATTCATCACCAGCATTAATAGTTGGATGTCCTCACTTTCTCAGTTTTACTCACAGATCTGGGGCAATTTGAGTGAGGCACTCATTGGACAATCACTATCAATTTGTTCTAGACTGATAGTTAACATGATACACGACACTCACCGTAAGCAGAGATAGCACGTAGCTCATCCACAATGCTGCCTTAATGTTCTGCTTATATAACATCTGATTTTAGTCATGCTTTGGTTTTACCCTGCTAAAAAGCTCATCAGGAAAAAAAATTCTATGCCAGCTGTCTATATCAGGTTGGTCTTTTGGGATAGACTTTGGCAAAAACATCTGCCTCTCTTCCCAGTAGAAATTAGTTAAGTTTTGTTCCAAGCAGACAAAACTGCTAACAAAAAGAGTGTTTTGTATGTGTAAATGGGATAATCAGCACTCATCTCTCAGATGCATACTTGACACATACAACATAATCTGATACTACCATGACAAGCACTATAAAAAAAGCCCATGAGAATGCCAGTAATTCTGTACTCACAGAGATTTCCAGTGTACAGTAAGACCATAAACTTTTAATATTGGAAATAAATAAAAAGTAATTACTATTACTCATTCAGCACAGCCAAATTTAAGATGTACAGATAACGTTTATTCTAGAATTCTCTCAAACTTGAATGCCTTTACTTTGCATCCTCTGTAAGTTACAGTTAACAGAGCTTCCATATGTGATCCGTCTACGTAGATAAAAGAGATATTATTTCAAAATTAAAGCAGGCTGCACATATACCTTTTCCTGTATCGTTATCATCAAGATGCCTTTCAGAGCAAAGGCAAAGGAATTGTACATTGCATTACATTAGACTGTTCCTAAAAACATGTCTCAATATCAAGGTGTATTTGCTATTTGTATTTAATCGCTATTTTTGTTATTACAGTACTTAAAAGAAATGCTCTTCCATTACAGTTTATTAAGAAAATACTTGAAACTAGAATGTAGAAAGTCTTCATTGCTTGGTAAGCACTGAACTTATTAGACACATAGCTCAAGGGACAAGCATCAGATTTGGATAAAGATAACAAAACCCAATCTAAGCTCACTACGACTTCCATCAACCATACAGAATTTTTTTGAATTATTCAAGAGAATGAAAGAATTTCCTAAAGACAAGGTAGAAAGAGCCTTCTCTCACTGCATGCATGAGAGAGTGTGTTGATTTCAGGACACACCAAGTTTTTGAATAGAAAACCAGAACTTTACTTGCTCAAAGAACTTTTCCAAGTTGCTGCCTTCAAGATGATTTAACTAGCACACTCAGTACTTTCTCTCATAATTTATCAGATCTTTTCCCTTCTTTCTCCCACAACTGAGCATTTCAACAAACAGATCAGATCTTCTTGTATTTAAGAATTTTGTATTTTATCTTCTTGTAAAGGCCTCACATCATATGCCTGGACAAGCAGTCTGGCACGCCCCTTCCTCAAGTAGTCTAAGCAGTATTACACTGATCATTAAGTTCTATAAAACTTTTTTTTAATCAAGAGAATTGGAAAACTGTTAAGATTTTGTATGAATCAATATAAATGGAGGAGGCATAGTCTGCTCTGAAATCCCTCTGGGAAAGGCCTGTTCTGGAAAGAAAAGTCATCTGAAAAGGTACATAAAGTGTGCACAGAGAGACTCCACATCCCTTTTGGTGCTACCAGATCTTTCTGCTTGCCCTGCAAGCATCAGAGAGCATTGAAAAGATAGCTACAGAGGGTCCATAATGAGGCTTTCTCCTTCCGAGACAGATTTGTTCACAAAGGAATAAATAATAGAGGGAAGTCAAGGGAATGCACGATGAATACCTGTTTGTACAAGATGAAATGTCTCGAGATTGATATCCCTACTTTTTAGAGATTTTGCTATGAGGGAGTGTGAGGGTCTGCTGGATTCTCGTAAGGAAATCACACTAAGACGACTTCCTGGTTCTGCCAAGGGTAGATTTAAACTGGTAGCAACTGATCCTGTGCCCTCTGTATCATCTGAAATGGCCTTCTTTGTAAATGGAATGCTTTTGCCTTTTCTCATCCTCTGACTGATGCCATGCTGAGGAAAAATGTGAGCAAACAAGTTGACAAATCACCCCTCTGAAGCAACAATCTACCAAGTTCTTTCTCTGTCAGAGGATTAAGGAGCTGAATATTAGTCACTGGTACCCCGAGTGTGGATATAAAAATAGGAACAATGACAGAAAAGGGGAGTACAAAATCAATTCAGCAGAGATGCTTCAGAAAGCATCTTTGAATTACTTGTATTCCAGGGTGGCAAACCCCCAAATTCTAAAACAAAAAAGTGGTTATGCCTGTCTGTAGCATGAGAATAATTAAAACCAGCTATATTAGATTATCTGATTAGGCAGAGGCAGCTAGCCACAACGACATTAATCTGTCACCATAGCAACATGGGCAAGTAGACTTCGCTATCTTTGATATACTGATGATTTTTCAACAAACGGGCCGTACAACAGTTATGCTCAGTCACACAGTATTTAATTTCCAATACAAAATAGTATTTCTTTCTGAAAATCCTTATGCAAGTTATCTATTTTGTATTTCTGGAACTGTCTTCTAGCTGCATAATTCTCTGTGGCACTCCTCTGAGCCTCACCCAGAGGGAATGCCTCATTTATTTCTCCTGCAATGCATTTCATTTTCCTGCCAGCACATTCTAATGTCACACACTTAACTGAGGAGAAAGTGGTATTTTTCTATTTTATATTGCTTTAGCCCTTCTGGAGAATACTTGCTACAAATGATAATTTTAGTTCACAGCTGTGCTTTTCCATGCAATTTTACTGATATTCAGGTTTCTGAAATAAAGGACAACAAGCAGTTCATCTGGGTTGGTGTGTCCAGCACACACTGTCTGGAGTCAAGGCTTCTAGCACCCTTTATTAATGAGCTTGTTGAGTTTTATTTTAGGTTTCTGAAACCTCCTCACTTGAATATTCACACACCACTCCCCATCTTACTCATTGTATTCTCAGTTCTAGCAGAAATCAAACCCTAACCCATGGAGCTACTGATTACATTCTTGCAGGTGCTTTACAACAAAATAAAACTAAAGCAAAAAAACCCCATGATCGCAAAGGTCAAAACCACTCCTGTGAATGCTATTCATTTCAGCAGCGCTAGGCTTGAGATTAATTTGTATCTGATTTGCAATTAGCATTAAAATAGCAAATGTGTTGGCAAAAGCACATGGAATTATTAAACGGCTTGTCTGTATCACGCCTTGATGCTGGTGCTATCAGTTCCTCACTTCTAGAAGTACTAAATTTAGGCCAGCTAGTCTAAAAATTAAGAGCTCGGACAAATGACTACTTGCATCCACATTTTTAATTCATCACAGAGTTTCTACAATTGAGGAAATGAGATACCAGCCAACCACAGTGAAGTTATTGTCTGTGATTTAATTCCAGAAAGATTTTTAGAAGACAGTAAAAGGAAGGACACTTCTTAAGGAAAACAAATTAAAACAAAAGAAATGAACAAAACCCAACAAAACAAGAAAACATTAAAAACCTAACTATTATTCTTATTTATGGCTCTTCCTCTTGTCCTCTCAACTCTGAGCAAGCACATCGAGTATTTATATGGGCGAAAGAAAGATAGCCATGCAAGGGAAAGGACTTGTGTTCTCAGCTGTTTTTAATGCAGTAAATACCCCCTCAGAATTACTGGTGCTGTTTTTCCTGTTTTGGCCTTCTCCTAGTGGCAGTTAAGAGCCTGCAGCCTATCTGCAGAAGTAGCTGGAATGAAGAAGAAACCACCAATGTGTATGATTACCCACAAACTGCTGTTCACTACAACAGTACCCTTTGAAGGTGAAGTCATGCAGATCAGACAAGATATGAACCTTAAAACAACCTGATCCCCAAAAAAGGCACATTACAAGCCAAGACAAAATGACATGCAACAAAAGGGCTACAAGTACTAGCTTGCTAATAAACTTAATACATTAAGCACCTTTCCCTTAATTTATTTCTAGTTTGCAATGTTTGGGGAATTCCTTTCCTTCAAAGCAAACTATATAAGTTCCGTTGCACACACTGTGACACAACAGGTGTTCTCTTCTAAGGGAGCATTCAAGCAGAGGTGTCTTTGAAAGTGTTACACAACCTGTGACTGGGGTGATAATCATACCAACCTTTTAACCACTAGGCACCACCCTCCACCCAAACCCCAGCAGAAATACACAAAAGCAACACAAGGGATGTTTATACCAATGCTAATCCAACAGTCTAAGCACACTCATGCAGGAAGGATTCATAGGGTGAAGGGTCAGCAAACCCAAAATCCAAAAGGGAGAATTCAGGCTGTGTGAATCAAGTTCCCAAAGCAAAAAAAAAATGCCTTTGAAAAAACTGTTGCTAAACAGTGGCAGTCTGACCGCATGGAAATTGAAAAATTGCTGAGGTGCTAAGACTTTTCAATGCGTTTCGGTTCAAAGCCTGTATTTGACAGACTTGTGATCAAACCTGTCAGAGGGACACAGATGCAGAAAAAAGCAGAAAACGAAAACTAAAGTACCAGTGGAGATAGAAGAGAAGAAAAGCTGAATTACAATCAGAACCCAAATGCTGACAGTAGCTGTAATGCAATGGATGCAGCTGAGCGTTGGGCCATGGTCCCAGGTTTTGGGGCCAGTTCTGGTCCATAAGTTGCAGACCACTAAAACATTCCTTTGCAGTACAAATTCATTCCATCAACCTGTAACTGACCAAAACATCTACTAATACTCAAAACAACCTCACTTATAGCCACATGCAGGTAAGACTTTTATGAAGTCATTCAAGAAACAACTGGTAGCAGCATCAGTTCTCATTATCCTACTTAAAAGTTAAATCATGCTGGTTTCTTTCATCTTGTTGATAGACCTAAATTATAGCAAAATTTCTATGGCAGCAGAATGCCAAGTACATTTGTGTAGCATAAACCTCTGCCTCCCCACCCTCAACCTCTGCTTTTAGAAATGCCAAAAATGTTTCTGCCTTGCTTCCACAATACTGGCTGTCTTTCCTTAAGGAAAGAAAGGTTAAGAACCTGACAGAGCCTTTTGTTTCTTTACGTTCCACATAAAAAGGCACAAACTTTCTAAAAATACTGTACATTGTTAGAGGATACAGAAAAAGCATATTGTGGAAGGTATTGAGAGTCTTGTTTCCTCTGGAAGTCACAGAAAGGTATGTTGAATTAATTTAAGTGTCTAAAAAAGCTACAGAATGACTTGCGAGGCAGTATCTGGGCCAAATTCAGCTAGGCCAAGCTAGATAAAGGCTTGAAGATACTATTTGGAGGGTTTTTATTAAATTTTAGACCAAAGTATCAGAAGTCTTAGATAATATGTTACAGCTGTAACCAAACTCTTCCAAGAAGGACTGTGTGCATGGTACGTCAGTTATGTACAGAGTGAAACTGCAATAAAATTCCCTTTTTACGGGAAAAATCCAAGAAATACTGATCTTATACCTCATATCTAAAAACCTTTAAAATTGAAATGGAGTTTAAAGTTGAAATGCCCAATTAAAATTTGCATCATTTTATAGCCAGCAAATGAGATGTACCACTTTACAAAAGAGTAGCATGAGAAGACAGAATAGGTGTGGAAACTAACGATGCTGAGCAAAACAAAGCATTTCTTCCTGTTATATTGAAAGAACAGTTTTTCTGATAACTAGTCTTACCTTTATAATCTTCTCAACACCAGAAGAACAAATCATGTAAGTATAAGGATTAAAACGGACTTGGTTTACAATTGAGCGATGACCTTTCAATACCATAAAAGCACCATTGACGACCCTGCCAATGCCACCTAGGGGAAAAACAAGCACACAATGAAATGAATAATTAAATTCTTCTATTGCTTTCATTCATAATAATTTAAAGTCGTATTATATTTGACAATGTGCTTCAGCTTTATTTTGCAATATTTTAAGGCCTGTGTTGGCTGCAGAATTCCAACATTATGAGCAATGCCCTTATGAAAAGCTGCAAAGTTGATGACAAGCATCCTTTCTGCAAATTAGGACTTGGAGGCTAGCTTTAGTTCAATTAAACAAACAATGAAGGTTTTTGACCTAATATGACAAGTATGTGAATAAGAACAACATACATACTTAACGAAATCACAAGTGAAACCATACTGCTAAGGCATGATGCAGTTTGTAAATCTGAAGCAAAGACAAATGAAGAGGTTGGCTTTTATGAGAGCTATATTCTTTTAAAAATTTATTTTTTAAATCAGCAATTCATTACTGTCACTGTTGACTCTAGTCTGATGGGTAGGAATCTACAGGAGGCAATCTTCAAGGCTACTAACTCGAGTTACTACATTACAGCTGGACCTGAAGTAGCCTTCCCTAGACCAGGATCAATAACAACTTGTACTTCTATGAATCAATCTTAAAGGGTACCCGAAATAACACATCTGACCAGTGGGTTACCTCATTCTTCGTCACAAGGCAGGGAATTAGGTGAAGTGAAATGCTTTTGTGCTAATGGTAAAACTCAAAACAGAAGCCAGACAAACTTCTCTGCTTGGTCATTGACTATTACTAGGTCTATACACCAAAGCAACAAACTGTCACACAGCCATTTTTATACTCATAGATTCAAAGAACTAAACCCATACATTTGTGAGAAAGCGTATCTGCGTATCTGCATAAACAAGTATCAATCAACATACTATGATTACATCCTCAGTGAAAGAAACCAAAGCTTTTAGAAGAGGCAAAGTGAAAACTGAATACCACCTCAGAGGAAAACAATTTTACTATTTACAATTTCAAAGCTAGTAAGCACACCTTACAGAAAGTAAAAATAATTTCATTAGAGTCACCTTAATACAAAACAAGTAAACTTCATGTTCTTCTTGCTGAAGATGTTTGTTATCCTCCTTTGTCCTCAACAGGAGCCCTTTCAACTGAAATAGCTGCTGGGTTAAGCCCTAAGCCCAATGTTGAAAAACTTGTCTTCCAAAACAGAGTTAGAGTTCTCCTGCAGTATGCATTTCCTAAAGAAAAACTTGCATTAACACTGCATTAACACTGCAGAGTAGCAAGATAGAACGGTCAAGGAAAAAAAAAAAAATGGAAAAAAGGTATTCCTGTATCACCTTCCGTTTGTTATGTTTGATAGAGAACTGCAGTTAGTAAGCTTATGTGCAGCTCCTCTCCTCTTAGAAAAACTATTCTATTCCTTCCACTCATTATAATTACACTCGGAAGATCAGATTGATGTGTACATGGTGTATAAGCCATGGCAAGGATTTAGAAATGAGGAGCCATCCAACTCCCGAAAATCCGCAAACAGATCTTTTTACTGCCTCTGGGAAGTGTTCTGTTTGCACAAATGAATTTTTGCTGACCAAACTGCAATCTCATGGCACTTTGGCATAGATGATAATGTGCTGGAAGAAGGGAAAAGAGATGGTGAGTAACTCCAAGGACACAAAAGGCATGGCCATTTTAAAGACTTTGTGTGCAGAATGAAGGCCTATTTAAAACTAAGAAAAATTTAAAGGGAGACTCCAGTTAACTTCTAAAAATGTTCATTGGAACTGCAGTGAGACTGAACTACCTGGCACAGTTCTCTTATTTGGGTACACTTGTATTTTCTGTAAAGGTTCAGAGATAAGTTCTGCTTTCAGTCACTGGAGGAAGATTTCTCCTGTGCAAGCAAACTTGACTGAGAAGTAACTGACTGAAGAGCAAGTTCATTAAACGCCAAATTGAGGTCCTTTCATTCTGCCTGCCCTGCTAGACATTCATGACCACACTTATGGCTTACGGCAAGTTTCCCTACTCCCACAATGCGCCTTCCAGCCAACTCACAGTTGTCTTCCAACTGCACCTATCAAGTCACTGGTAGATGGTTACATCAAGACCAGTTCTCAACATATTTATCTCGACCTAGCAGACAAATGTTCCAGGAAAGAGGGCACCAGGAATGAAGAGACTATTTGTTTAGGAAGTATTTCCAACTCTATAACTAACGTCTCAAACAAATTTTAACTATCCATGGACTCTAGCTGCTCAAATGCAGTGCAAAACAAGAAATATGCCCTATGAAACACAAAAGAAGTTAGAAAGACAATCAGCAAAGAAAGAATTGTAATGGAGATGAAATTCAAATTTAGGGCACCAACATCTTGGGCTGGATTTCCACATCAGTCATTGGCATTCCTTTTGTGGTACTGTTGCCAGTGTGAATTAACCCATGGTTATTTTCCTAATAAAACAATGAAAACAGTTATTTAATGCCAAAACTGTCTTCTGGCACTAAACTTTTATTAAAGGTTTATTAAAGGTTCAAGGGAAGGGATTCTGCCCCTCTATTCTGCTCTTATGAGACCCCTGTCTGTGAGTACTGTGACCAGCTCTGGGGTCCCCAGCACACAAAAAGGCATGTACATGCTAAAGTGGGTCCAGGAGGGCCACAAAAGGGATGGGAGGGATGGAACATTTTTCCTATGAGGAAAGGCTTATAGAGGTTGTTCTCCAGGTCGTTTAGCCTGGAGAAGACAAGGCTCTGGGGAGACCTTATAGCAGTCTTTCAATAAAGAGGGCTTGTAAGAAAGGCAGAGAGAGACTTTTTACCAAGGCCTGTAGTGACAGGAGAAGATGCAACAGTTTTAAGCTGAAAGAGCATAGATTTATATTGGATATAAGTAAGACATTTTTTACAATGACGGTGGTGAGACATTGGAACAGGCTGCCCAGAGAAGTTGTAGATACCCCATCTCTGGAAGTTCTTAATGTTAGGTTGGATGGGGCTTTAAGCTCTTTGCAGGGGGGTTGGACTAGATGACCTTTAAAAGGTCCTTTCCAACCCAAACCATTCTGTGGTTCTCTGACGGAAGCCCAAAGCTCTCTGCTTTAATATTGCAGTTCCCTAAATTCCTTTTAAGCTGTTAACAGTAAAATCAGAGAAAGTATGGCATTAGAACATCTTCACTCTTCTTAGAGTGAATGTGAACCTTTCTTCAAAGCCCCTTAAAACAACTAACTGCCCAATTATAGGAAAAGTTCCCTAGGAGGAGATTACTGCAATCACAAATCTTACCAGTCAGTTCCTTCGAGTAGTGTGAGAGGTTTTAATTTTTAAACCAAAAAGTATTGACTCCAGCAACACTGATAATCTTTGTGTCAAATATAACAGACTGCCCCAGATCTTCATTTTTGGACAACTGATGCAATTTTAGTTTACCAACTCCTATGGGCTTAAGCAACGTCTCTTAGCCAGTGCTTAATGCAGAGCCTTCTACATCCTTATCTTGACAGCAGTCCCTTCATTTTATAATAGTCCAGCAAAGCTGGTATCATATTACATGAGTATCTACATGGCAGACATATGCCTGTGTCCAGACTTGTCTGGACGCCCCCTAGTCTCTCAGGAGAGGCTCAGCTGCAGCCACACAGCTTCTAGCCATCTCACTGCGAGCGAAGTTTGCTCTGTCTGCTGGCAAAAAAACATAAAGTTCATCTGTACATTAAGTGAAGGGTGGCCATAAACTGCTCAAATTCCTGAGGCCATCTTCCCTTTTATTTGCATGTAATAATTTCAATTTCTTTCTGATGTCTTCACTTGAACTAGTGTTTGTATTTCTATTGTTTCACCAGAATTGACCTCTGCTACCCCAACAACACTCAAATTTTGCTTCTGAGGTTTGGTGTTTTGGTTGGTTTTTTTTTTAGGGGATGCTTTTGAATTCAGTGGCATGCATAGGTCCTGCAACTGGTTTCATACGGCAATTTCCATATTCTGAGATAGTTACCACGTATATAAGCACTGTTTATAAAGAAGCCATTAAGTTTACATACATACTATCAATAATATTAAAAAAAAAGTCTTAAAGTCTTCGGAGGCCAATTATGCCAATATTAGAAGATTTCTAACTTTCTAACCTCTAACTACTGGAGGAAGGGGAAGGAGTCATACTAGATGGTTTTGCAATACTTTCCAAAAATTGCTGTGTTTAAAGACAGTTCTGAGTAGTGGCTGCGTGTTCTAGCTGTGCTAGTCAATGTTTTCTTGGTCTGCTTTTATTTGATACACAAAGTGAAACGTCAATGTTTTCCTCAACACCCAGGAAATAAGTGTTGCAAAGAATAGCGATACAAACCTCAAAAAATTTGTCAAATAGTGTCCTACTATGACATCTAACCAGCTGGAAGAAATAACTTATAAAAGGCTAAGTCTGAAGTGCACATTTTAAAACCGATCTCCTCTACATACATTTGACAGGAATGCCGCGTATCTACAGACTCCAAAGGAGAGAGGAGGAGGAAATAATACAATGCTTTAAAGTAGTAGATGTCTACTAAGATGCCCAAGTGATTAATTCTTGGTTTGCTTTATTATTTTGTTTTAAATATTATGCTAATTAAATCCTTGTTAATTATGTGGGTTTGTAAATATTCATGTAAATGAGACATCTAACCAGCTGGAAGAAATAACTTATAAAAGGCTAAGTCTGAAGTGCACATTTTAAAACCGATCTCCTCTACATACATTTGACAGGAATGCCGCGTATCTACAGACTCCAAAGGAGAGAGGAGGAGGAAATAATACAATGCTTTAAAGTAGTAGATGTCTACTAAGATGCCCAAGTGATTAATTCTTGGTTTGCTTTATTATTTTGTTTTAAATATTATGCTAATTAAATCCTTGTTAATTATGTGGGTTTGTAAATATTCATGTAAATGAGTTGACATTTCACATACTGAGAACGCGCTGGATGGTACATACCGTTTTGAAAAACACTAGTAAATTATAATGAGAGAAAGCAAGATATTTGGATAGCAACTTGGTTTCCCATGCACAAGTTCCACAACACGCACCAGTATTTAAAAAAAAACCTAGGAGAATGAACTATTTGAAGGATAAGAAAAAAAGGAAGTGATAGATTATTTTAGGAAAAGTGTGCTAGTGCAGAAATCCTGTAAGAATGTATAACAGTCTCTAAACTAATGGAAGCTGCATTGTTCCAAACATTTGAAAAACTGGCAAACTGCCAGAGAACTTCCTGGGATAAGGGACAATCCTCCACTGGCTCCATAACAGAGGAATTAAATGACCTCATTAAGAAGTCCTTTCTACCTAGGACACTGAAAAAGAAATCCCACTGGTTGTTCATATAAGGTAGAAAGACGTTCCACAGACTAAAGCATAACTTCATACAAGCCTTGTGAATTACTCAAACTGCTGAAAACTCCTGAGAAGAACCAGATGTTTGCAACTGCTGCCAGTGTGCCATAGCATACCATTCCACTGTAGTACTTGGCACTACAGTAGAAAACTCATTTAAAATCAATGTAGATTTCATTAATAATAACCCAGGACACATTTAGACCACAAGACACTACACTGCATTTGAATCCTACGAGGCCGTGATGTGCTAACAGAAGAGAGATAGATACCAGTGTGAAAAGCAAATGCATGCAATGCAAGCAAGTACGCACAGCATACAGGGCCTCTGCCTTCAGCGCAGCAGATTATGTTAAGACTCCTTAAAAAGTCTCTCTCTGATCACTCACACACCTGTATTCATTTCACACAATACATGCCAGTAGATGGCTTCACTCCTCAGAGACCAGTCTGTAGTGAAGCTAGATTTATGCAGAAGTACTCTTGCCCTGAGAGCACAGAGCCCTGCAGCACCGCTTCTAGTGGGATCAGGAACCCAGTTCCAGCTCTGGCAGCAGCCAGAGCAACTTCAAGGTTTCTCAGCAGCACAGGCAAAATTGACTTGGGTCACATCAAATATGGGGTAAGAACAGCAAGGGCCGACCAAGATCCTTTCTCCTCCTGGCACGGGCTAGGAAGAGAGAGTCTGGAGTAGGCACCAGGGGACTCCAGCACAGTACTAATGCCACTACAAGAGAAAGCAAAAGGGAGAGTCTCGCCACAAGAAAGCAACTCCAACTCCATCTGCAGACTGCTTCCTCCATCTCCCAGGCCAGGTGAAATGACCGGTGTGGCCTTGCAAGCATAGGGAGCAGGGGGCACCTACCTCCGGCAATCTGCTCTTCCAGGCAATCACCCACTTTGCCTACCCTACACCTAGAACCAGCCCTGTCACAGTGCTGTACCTCTGCAGAAGTTCCAAAAGTCAAAGAGCAAATTAACATCTAGACATCTAAAGAATATGCAGAAAGCTGTGTAACAGTGGCTATTTTTAAATGTGTATTTTCTCCCTTCTTTCACTGCTACTAAATATCTGCCCTATCTATCAATGCCTTAGCTACAACAATGCTCCCACCGTTGCTATCACCAGTAGAGCTAAACAACAATATGAACACTTAAGGCAAAATTACTATAGAAACAAACTTTGGCAAGCCCTTTACACACTTTCCCCTCTCCTAGTCTGAGGGAGATTGCTCTTTCATTGTGTTTAACAGCATAGGTCGCCATGTTTTTTACAATATTATTGGAATCATGCAAATTACCACTAACAACTACACCTTCAGAAAATAAAGGGAATAAAATAAATGAAATTATCACACAATTGATAGCTGTTTCATTGTTGTTTTTTTTTTTAATGAAGGTGTGAAAACTGTTTGCCTGTGCATTTATTTTGCACTGGTAGCTGCAAGCACATTCAACACAATGAAGGGGAAGGAGCTTTGGTACAATCAGATGACTTGTTGCTGGGGCTAAGGTTTCTCCAGCCTCTCCCAGTGCTCAGTGTTATCTTCAGCTTTCTAGTGCTAAACTGGATGTTAAACATGCAGACACCTGCCAAATCTTCTTCCATTTGGCTACAGCACCACCTTGTTTTCTGATAGATGCCATCTGACCACGACATTTCCGCAGGTTTCTGGTATTACAATCCATATGACACTGAAACTCGTCTAAAGGCCACTGAATACAAGAACCTCTTATACACTGCCCCACTGCTTCCTTGCTGTGATAATCAAATAACTGTTTCATAGCACCCTATGGTCAACACCAAATGAAGAGAGAAACTGCAGTACTACAAGTAAAACAGTTTAGATCCCAAGAATATTCCTCAGAAAAAATTATTTTCTTACAAAATACAAACCTCCCAGAGCATGTTCCCTGTTGGGCTAGATGGCTTTGCCCCACCCCAACACGACTGGTATGGATATATGCACACATGCAAGTATATAAAAATCTCAAAAATAGCTAAAGACATTAAGAAACACTTAATCATCTATTATTCATTCTCACTTATCAGCCTGGAACTTTGAGAACTTAAACCACAAGCTGTCTCCAATGAGATAACCCTGTTCAAATGTTATGTTGCTGAATTCTTCAGGCCTAAAGAGGTGTCTACATTTACAGTGACCAATGAGGGGGAAAAAAAAGGAAGAAAAATTGCATCAGTTCTGCTGAAAATTGGTGCAATCACTTTAGTAACTGGACCACAATGACAGGCCCTTTCTTGCTAGCAGTTACAGTCAAAGACAGAATTAAAAAGAGGTTTTGAAATCCAGTTTGCTGCGCTGATTTAGTGAAGTTTTTCACAAGTCCAGTGGCAGCCTGCTCATGTAAACCGAAGGATTCCCAACTGTCTTCTCAATTGCAAATAAATATCATATCCCTCACATAGCATCTTTGAGCAATAATTCAAAAGCAAGAGACAAGCTCTGAGTTGCAAAGATGATTCAGAGTAGTGGGTGAGGAATGTAAATTCCATTTTGCAAAACATTTGGTCTACTAAGCCCTCTATTACTCCACAAGACACGTTAGGTTCTGTCTTGAACAGGGATTCTTCACCAGCTAAAAAACCATGCTTATAGTAGTTAGGTTTAAATACCGCCTGAAGTGCTTATTTTAACAGTCTTGCTGGGCAGGTCATGTAGGGCTGGTATCTATTCTCACTTCTAGCTTGAAGTCAAGTGAAAACTGGAAACTCGGGATTGCTTTTCTTCTGTCAGACTAAGACATTAATTTTGCAAGAAACTCTGCTTTAAAGAGGAAATTGGCTAACAAATTCACCAAACAATTGGCAATTACTTCTGAAGCACAGTGGAAAGCTGAGCAGCACTTAGATGGAGAGGAAAGTGAAAAAATGAGAAAACTATTCCATCTCCAAGAAAGGAAAAAAGGTGGTTGAAAGCAACCAACCTTCTGGCATAGGAAATTCTGGCCTATTGAGAGTAATCTAAGATTGTGGACGAAGACAGCCAATGTAACTCCTCAACAGAATAGCTTCCTAAGCAATTTAGGAAGTACTTTTTTTCACAGACCTCCCCACCCCACAACAAATCCTGTCCAATAACTGGATAGAACAAAGCCACTGGCAGAGTTTCTAGCTGAGTGGGAATCACTCTATGCAACCTTTTGGGAGGACATCTCTAAAATACAACTTTCTGGAAAAAAAAAAAATCAGCAGAATTTGTTCTATTTTCCTGGCAAAATACCAACACAGGTAGTCGCATTCCACCAGCCTGAAATATATTTGCAACTGTCTGACTGGCGTGTTCCTTCCACTTTTCTTCATCTTTTGTGTAGTAATGCTGCTGACCATCAGAGAGCCAGTACTTGCTGCACCTGTACTCAAACAAAACCATCTATTTCAAAGTAGTTATAAAGGATGTAGCTCTGTAAAAAAGATTCAGGCTTGCAAAAAAGTTGGTATTTACAAATAGCTCATATAATTTAAAGGAGTTGTATCATAAATATTTATAGCAATGTCTGAATCCAACCAGAAGGTACAAATTGGTTAGAGAGATATTTTTATTTAAAATACTAAGCAACAGTACAGGATATTACACCATCCTGTCTAGTTTGTACGGTATTTAAAAATAAAGACCACATTCTACCACCTCAGATCACAAACTCAAAGACACTCCTAAATTTAAGCTAGAACATGAGGATGAAGCAGAAGCTTCCCAAAGTCTCTACATTCCAACAGCAAGACTCTTTCTCCAAGGAAGGAAGTGCAGCTCTCTCTCTAGCTGAACAATTATTCTGAACCACAGGATAAAATTTAAGAAAGGATGTTTCATCACATTCAAAACAGTCACAATCCTTCAAAGAAGAGCTGAATGAAGAAAAGAGCTTCAATAAGCCTATCACAGGTAATGTAGATGACCAATGAGTTATTTGCCACAGAAGCCAAATATTTAGGTCTAACAAAACAAAGCTAAGGAGTTTCACTAGAAAAACTTCAGTAAGGGAACTGCTCAGGTTACAGGAGACCAAGACATACACTTCCTACTATTGGTTCTTTCCATCCTATTAAGCAACCATTGAGGGCAAGTGACATTAAGTAATTGTTTTGTAACTGAAATGTTGCAAGTTTACTGCTAGCCTTCCATAAGTTACAAGAACCAGAAACAAGAAAGCTGATCAAAACACATATGACATTGTTTTGCAGTAATTCTAGCTATTACTCTTTATGCAAAGGTCCCATATAAAGAATCTGTGATCTGAAGTTGCGTGGGAAAAAGGTTTTCAAGAGCATCACAGCCAGATAAATTCTGGATTTGGGATTTTGTGTTTACAAATGGAGTCAGAAAAGTGCTGTAACAAAACTAAAATGTAATTCTACAGTCCACATATAAATATGTACAGATAAATCACTAATTTAAATGTACAAAATCTTTGTTTTAACTAAGAGGAAATTCCATAAGTAGTAGTAAAACAAATATTGAATGTAAACGGAAACCATCCCAATTAAAAGAAAAGCCGAGAAGTCTCTAATAAACCCTAAACACAAAGGGTCAAACTACTGGTATATTTAGCAGGACCATTTTCAGGACTTCTGGACTGCAACATCAAATGTTGGTTAAATAAAAAATCCAAAATCAGAATGGCATTTTCCTCAAAACCCTGCCATTAACCAAGCCTTTTAGAGGCTAGCCACTCTCTCAGCTGTGGATTACACAGCTGTGATTAACAGCTCTGAAAGTGAAACAAAGTATTTTCATTTTACCTCTAAGATAGCTAGTAATTTGGTTTCAGTATTGCGAAAGCACCTGACCACTACAGTTTAAACTGTCAGAACCATGAAAAATAGAAAAGGTAGTACATTTCCTCAAGTCTCCAGTCTTTCAATCAAGACTCGACACCCTTCTGAAAGAGCACAGTGATTTATTTCAAGAGAAGAAGTACGCTGACACTGTATCATTTAGACTGTCCTACTGTCAAACCCTACACCAGACAATATCAAATTAGGTACTGATGAACTGTGGCACCTACAATCCACGCACATTGCTGCTTTTCTTCACTCCAGCATCCTCCCCCTACAGAGTTGACCTAGGGCTACTTGCTTAGCATGTCTGCCCCAGCATGGAAAAGGGTCAGAAATGAGTCGAAAGTGGTAATTTCCAGAAGCAGCTGATAGTGCTCCTCTCCCTAGAAATCAAGAGTGTGTAACTGCTCTGCACCAGAAATTGGTGGGAGAGTTATGGTGTAAGAGGAAGGAAAGAGAGGAAGAGAGGCCAATGCACCGGAGCTGTAAGGAGCAACCTGTGAAACCAGCACCATTTTCCGCTGCAAACTTCATTAGGAGATGAAATTTTTAGTAAGAGATCCCAAGTTCTCCAGCGAACTCAGATCAGCTTAGAAGCAGCAGAGTTGGTAGCGATAGACAAAGAGAAAGGAAAGACACACCCTGCTCCAGGCACAGTTCTTTCTCTTCATCAGTTCATCTACAAGATTCACATGAGAATATTATATGAAAGGAGAAATAAAATCATTATGATAAAAGATTCAAATGTCATTGTCCATTATCATCCAGCATTAGACTTTTATAAACTCTCCCCATCTGGCTCTCACTAGAATTACTCTAGATTCAAAGGCTGAGTAGGAACAGCAATTTTAAAAAAAATCAAACTTGTATTTGTCAGACACCTGTCCACGTTCCCCCAGATTCCATAACAACAAAACTTACCTGCTTCTGGATCTGGAGGAATCCTCCACATATACAAATTGAAGTCATCAGAGCCCGAAAGGATGTACTGTTAGGAATAAAAATAAAAACAGTTTAACACGAAGTATCACCTAAAGTATTTTATTGTTGATCTAGTTTCTCCAGACAAAAATGAGGAAAAAAATGATTTGTATCACTCTTTGCACTTCCCTGATCAACTTATCCTTAAATGGGGGTGAGACACCAGCACAAAAATGTTCCATGCAAAAGCATGCTTCCTGTATCCAATTCCTGCTGCCTAAAGTGTATGTTTTCTTTGCTAAATAAGGCTATAGATTTTGGTTGGCATGTCTAGATCAAACTCTCATATCTTGCAGCCTTCAAATCTGGTCTTTTTTTAATGTCAAAGTCTTTCCTTCTTTTTTCTCATCTCCTGAACTACCAAAGAAAGCTCCATCAAACACATTCCTAAGAAGAGAGCTGGCATGTCCATTACACTCAAGCATGACATGTCTGGCTCATCAGTCTACTAAGACCTTCAAAAATCAGTCATTGAGGATAATCTTGAACACTGAACAAAAACAAAGATGAACACTCAGTGTCAGCAAGTCTCAAGCAGTTTAAACACCCGACATTTATCATACTGTTAATTTTTTCCTGGCTGTAGTTACTCTGAAGAGATTGAAGGCTACCCTTTTTCAACAGTGCATGGAAGATAAGTAATCTCCTTATCGTACAGAAGTTTAGGCAATATGCAATTTGAAGTAGCTTAATATACTATAAACATGCACTGGAATAATAGGTGACATTTGATATGGTAAAAAGCTTATGCCTCTCAGTTACGAGAGGCCACAAACTGTGTCTTGTCTCCAAATGCCTCTTCTCCAATAAGATGTACTCTCTGTCATTTATTTCTCTCCCAAATTAGAGATGAGATGACAAGTAGTGAAACCAGGAGCAGATTCCAATTCCAGTTATACTGGCATAGACAGTGTAAATCTCTAGCCTTCAACTAACTTAAAGCTTCTGCTTAATCAACACAGTCGTCAATAAGTTAGGGTTTCCATTTTATTATTACTAGGGTAGAAGGAAGGCAGAAAAATGAAGAAATGGAGCAAGTTTGTCCGTTTTCTAACCTTCAATAGAAGACAAACTCTGTTTTGTTTGGCTCAAATATAACTGGCTTCTGTCTTTCATTCTCCAGGGATACATAAACTCATCAGGCAAAGTAACACCAAGCAGTGAGCAGGCAAGCCCTGGAATAACGCAGGACTGAGAAGCAAATAAACAAAAAAATATACACTAACACGGAGAGAACTGCTATAAATTTGCATACATTCTATTTGCAATGCTAATTATATTTGTGCAGTGTTTGCATGTTTCAAGCCACAAAAATGAAATAACCAACCACTAAAATCCTTTCTCTGGCCTCCTACTATCACAATCCAACCATTCTTTTTCTTATTATTTTTAAGGATGTAGGATGTGAGTAAGCACTTACGAATGCAATTTTGCTCATTTTCTGACAGATAAGAAGCACTGATCAAACAAAAGTTCCTTTAAAAACTTGTGCATGCTAGTTCTGAATCACTCACAGACCCACCTTTCCAAGCCAGAAAGTTATTTCTACAAACCAACACGTTCAGGCACCTAGGCAGCTTACCTCTGCCAAACTGACCTGACAGTGCCAGGAATATGCGCTCCCCTTTCATTTGACTGCTCACAAATGTTAGCCCACAGCAGGCTGAGTCACTGTGCCAAAACTACACAAATTAGGGCTCATATAGGCAGCCTCCCAGGAATCAGAAAGAAAGCACCTCTAATATGTTTTGTTACACAAGAAATGCTACATGGGAAAAAAATATCTTGTTAAAAGTTATAAAGATGCTGCCAATTGTTAAAAATTTATTACCAAATTGTGTGGCTAAAGCAGCAAATGGTTTGCCTGGGACACGTAGGGAAAAGTGGACTTCTAAACTAGCTAGAAAGCCCAGTACCTTGAATTTATGACCGTAATACCACCCCACCTTTTTTTTTTTTAAACCAAACAAGTTCTAAAAACTCCTCAATATGAGTAATTTGCCACCTTCCATCACAAATCAAACCTAGCAACAACATCAGGTCCCAAAGTGACAGATTTCAGATATCCTACACCAGGCACACAACACAGAAAAAACACATTACGTACGTGCAGGCAATGAAGTGTCTGCGAGACTCTTCAAAGCAGTTTCCAAACTGATTTGCAGAGGAACACACTGCATATCTTGTAAGACTGAATGGCCAAATGCCTTGGGAATCTGGCGCATCATTGCCCACCAAACAAGAACATACTACATGCAAAGACCGCTGATTGGAGGTATACTCTGTCTTGCCTTGGAGACAGCAAAATTTAGAGGCCCTTGCAGTGACGTGGACTAATGGCAATTTGACTGCACTATGAAGAGCGTAACCAGGAGGTCAGGACAAGTGATTATTCCCCTTACCTAGCACTTTGGAAGCCACACCTGGAGTATGATGTCCGATTTGAGTCGTCCAATACAAGAATTGGACAGAGAGTGGAGGAGGGCTTCTGGGGCTGAAGGCATGTGACGGGTGAAGAAAAGCTAAGGGAACTGGCCTTATTTAGCCAGAAGAAGAGAAAGTGAATGAAGTGACAGGGAGAGCCAGGACAGACTCCTCTCAGAGGCATGCAGTGGACGCTCAGGAAGCAACAGTCCCAAGTCACAGCAAGGGAAATTCCAGCTTAGCACAAAGGAACAGCATGTTCAGGAGGAGCATAACAAACACAGCACCCAGAAAGATGGTGAAATCTCCACCCTTGCAAATCCAAAATTTACCTGGACAGTTCCCTAAGCAACCTGATCAGACTTGGAAGATGCTCTGCTCTGAGAGGCAGCTTAAGTCAGATGCTATGCAGAGCTGTCCTCTGAATCAATGCTTTCAAATACCAAAGTGAACAGGGAAATAATTGTCTTAGTGGACTGGGATTGGTTTGGGGTTCGGGGGTTGAAAGGCATGGAGGGGAAAAGAGGGCAGCGTGAGGAAAACGCCCACCTGAAGCCTTTACGCTCCTTCACACATCACAGCTTCATGAAAACTCTAATGAGAGGAGAAGTCCACAGACAGAGGCCTAAGCTGAAATTTATCACATGGACTTTCATTAATTCAAGTGGTCATGATTTGGGGAATTTAAAGAAACAAATTGGAAATGTATCTTACAGTAGTTCATAGAATGGCTGAGGCTGGAAGGATCTCTGGAGGTCATGTGGTCCAATCACCCTGACCAAGCAGGTCACCTAGAGCCAACTGCCCAGGACCATGTCCAGATGGCGTTTGAATATCTCCAATGGTGGAGATATTCAATGGTGGAGATAGTCAACCCAACTATCTCCTACTGAGATAGCTCCTACCTGCTAAAAAGCACCATGAAGCCCTTCGCTTCATTACTATTTTCTAGCCTAATGACATTTGCACCAATCAACCCCACCTGGTCAAAGAATTCCGGAGTTAATTAAAAGAAAATAAGTAGGAATGAATAAAGCATCTGCATTGCAATTTACATCTAGTCACAGAATAAAGCTCAGATCAGGATGTGAGCACTGAAGAAGTGCTTATGGGTTCAATCTTGCAACTGAGACAGCCATCAGTTAAGTGCCAAAAGCATTATTTGATAAAGTCATTTACACAAGTTTGATGTTGTGAGCAATGGGCTGTGAGTTGCAAACAGATCATATTCCACCAAAAATCCAACTATTTGGTATCTCTGCCATTTCACTGCCACCACTGTGGCAGCCAGCATTGTTTTCCACTCTTTCCCTGTCAGGATATCTCTGGGGTACGTGATTTCCTGCTGGTTTTGACAATATAGAATTAATTTCCCCAGTGCATTCTTCTGGTCCTTCACTGTAAGACAGGGTGATAGGGGTCTGAGAAGTAGAACATGGCTTTTCAGACAGAGACCGAGAGCCTTGCCAGAAGCACAACTTCATGACTGCAGCTATTGCAAGAAAGATGTGCCAGGCGAAACTTGAAGAGCAGAGACCCAAGCTGCGACAGCCAGAAGCATGCCTCTTTCATGACATTGGAAAAGGAAACTAAGTTCCAACTAGTACTCTCTGCACAAGACAATAGGAACTCAAGGCCTTTGGAGAGCATAGCTGGGCTGACATTACTAGGACATTTAAATGACCATTTGTGAAAATTTTTCTTTGATGTATTCATTGTTAGTATAAAAATAAGCCAACAGTTTCCACACTAGCTGAAAGTTGGAGAATAAGAATTGAGAAAACACAAAAGTCAGTCCATACTACTAGAAAATTCAAAGAAATAATTACTATGAAGCGCACCAAGCCCTAGCTAACAAGGCTGAAGGGAATGGTAGAGACTTTTTAAAAGCAAAGAACAGAAAGGAAGGAAAATGAAGGAGTTGGGATGGAGTAGATGAAAGAAAGTCACGCTGTATATGCTTAGACTCCACTTTAATTGTGGCCAAGGATTTTTGGTCCTGAGGGGATGTGCAAAATTGTAATTCCTAGCAGAGTACCTTCTACTCATTCATTTTAAGAGCAAAAGCCCAGATAATCAGATCAGAGAGGCAAGCCACTGAGAGGCAAACACATGCGCATTCACAGAGAGAAGTAAATGGTGAAGACGGTGTGCTCTTTCCCTCCTTTGCCCTCCCGCCTAAAAGACAAACTCCAAGCAGAGCATAACCTCTAGAATCAGTGCTGCACTGAATACTGAATCGGACCAGACACTGTGCAAGCAGGTCAGATGTCTGGGGGGAAGAGACCAATACTAAAACCTCCTGTTTCATTGTCTACATTTTCGCTGCTGTATCTGACCAGGACTTCAGAGATCAACATTCACAATATCCACATGAATATGAGATTAGACAGAAAAAGAGTTGCTAATAATTAATATTTGGGGTTTTTTGAAGGTAAGAATCAGCTTTTACATCTAGCTGTTAGAACCAATGACAGGAAAAGGCTTCCAAATGACTACAAGCTGCTGATCCAGAAGTTTGCCTTAGAAGGAAGAAAACTCAGGCATGGTTAGAGTCTGAGAAAACACAAATTCAGTCTGAGCTTCAAGTACACATAAAATGCTTAAAATGAACTATCATCAGGAATCTGGCAGAATTACTTTGGACTAGCACTCCTCACTCATTCCACTGTTACTCTTCTCCTTTTCTCTCTCCCCAAGGAAATTACAGCAGCTGATATAAACAAACAGAGATCTAATCTGCTTCTCCTATAGTCTCGTAACAGTAGCATTAGCATTGCATTTTGCAGAGTACTACCATTCTGGGGAATTTATTTTTGGTCTTACCACTGCCAGTTTGAACGCTTTCAAAATCCCACAAGCTACATTTCCTCAGGTGCCACTGAATATGGAGTATTTCAATAAAGTTGTACCTAAACCAAGCCTCATTTTACAGTTTCCAACATCCACATTTTCTGTTTCCATAAAATTTCCTCTTACTTATGACCTACATCTGAGACATTTTAAAGCTTTTGGCTCTAGACAAAGGACCAGAAGACAAGGATCATTTTTCCAGAAAGTACCAGCAAGTCTCCCTTATTAATGGAGGAGAGAACAAGAACAACGCTGGAGAATTAGTCTTAAAGGCACAAAACTGAAAGAACCATCACCAAATAATTACAAATAGATGGATGAGATCATGGATAACTGTATAGACATGATAACGATTTGAAAAATGTCTGCTAAGCTACTAACAGGAAAAATGTTTGTTAGAGAGACTCAGATTCCATGCTGCTGATTACAGCAACACTGAAAGAGACTAAACTTCTTAAAAATTAATTTCCACTGACTTGAACGTCTGTCCTTTTCTCAGAAAGGCCAATGGAACTTGGGGCAGAAAAGATCAGAGTAGACAGGATTTGTCTTGGGCTTTTAGTGAGCTGTCCGTTAGCTTCCTGAAGTAATGCAAAATCCACACAGTGGGGAAGAAGCACAGAGGCATCCAATATTGAAACAGTTCTGCTGGTGCTTTGCACAGCTCCCGTAAGAAGTAGTACGTACAGTCCCTCCACATATTGCCTGTAACATAAGGGAACACATGGGTCAGGTGTAGGCTTTTGCTTTTTTTCCTATGACAACAGATTAAGAACCTGGATTGGTGGCTGAAGTCTTTAACTCCACTAGAGCATAAGAGAAGAGCTGCCTTACACATCTCTGCGGTGGGATGTGCACTGAGGAAACCACAGTTTTGATATGAAACATCACCGAAACTTGAAAAACATGGATTATTTGTTCAAAACAGATTGAAACTCATAGCAATCAGCATTTTGGAGAAGAAATCCATTTACATGAAGAATGTAAAACCTGTGTATTTTTCCAAGGAAGAAAGGTTTCCTGAGGAAACTGGTCTTATGCTGTTACGTGGCATTTCTCCATCTCCAAGAGCTTTTAAACCTAATGGTCAATTTCAAATTTGGTAGAGGACCAGATGGTTCCAGAATTATGGAATTCTATATGCCTAGAAATATTCATTTACAAACAGGCAGGAACACAGAGGATAGAGACACCCTATAAGTAGCCATTGAGCACAAAGCAGTATCATAATTACACCCTTCTACTAAACATTAGGAAACCCATCCTTGAGCCCAACAAAATCCCAATGATATCACCACAATCTGCCTATGTGGAACCATTTCAAAAGGGATAAGAAAGCAAGCTATAAATAAAAGCAAAAAAGTAAGAAAGGTCACCACATGTACACATGCATGTATTTGTGTGTGTGAGTGTTTGCATGTATATACTAAAAAAAAAAAATACCATTATGAATATAGGTCTTGCCATATATTACATATTTTGCATGAAAAATGTTGAACTGATCACAACCAAAATTCTTTTTTAGAGCTGCTCCTGGGCCTTCTGTGATGTCAGGACTGCTCTATAAATCTTCCTCATAAATGAGACTTATCCTTCTTTTTTCTCCATTTAAAAAAAGTGACTGATACTTAATTTACCATTAGACCAGAAATTAAGTGTTAAGTCTGCATTTCCTGCAGGTAGAAAAGCCACAGATTTGTTTCCAAATCATCTTTCTATTGTTATTTGAGTAACCACTGAACACAAGGGAAACAAGGTAAGGACACATCTATGGAGGAGGAAAAGATTTCTCCTATTCAAAACACAACAAGAAGCAAACAAACAAGGAATAAGCAAGATAACACAGCTTCTTTGAGGCAGAGATACCAGAGGAACTAAAGAAAAAAACCAGGCTCTCCCACAGAGCAGAGCACTCCTGTCCTTTTCTTAAACAATTAAATAAACAACAGTTAACTGTTCAAGTATTTACATCTCTTTGTGATTCCTGTTCTTTCTGTGGACCACTACCTTTACTCTGATTAACCTAGTTTTCAGTAGAGAGTTCCCACTATACAGCACAGCTTTAAAAGTTGCTCTAATGATTATCTGCTTGTTTGGTAGCTGGAATGCTGAAATCCCATGCAAATCGTAATCAGTCATTCAATGCATTTCCTCTCATTTATGCATTTCGAGCAGCTTCTACAGGGGTCAGGTGGGCGTCAGTACAGCCCAAGTCAAGCACAGGACCTTACCTCTCAATGGAATATTGCCTTGTTTATACCCTCACACTGCAACCCCAGTCAGAGTGCCTGCCTCTTCTCCTTGAAATTCTCACTGTTACCAAGACGTTCCCCTCCCCAAGGCAGTTAACCAGGGTGCAGGGTTTGGAAGATGTGAAGAGCAGTCACCTGTGCAGGCTATTATCTCTTGTTGTCTCACAATTACAAAATCTAAAGTAAGAGGAGACATAACTGGGAAAGCTACTTCTGAAATGTGTTTTGGAAAACTTGGTTAGGGAAGTAATTTACCTACAAGAAAGGATATCTACACATTCTTTTATCTTCTGCTTTGTAACAAGTTCTAGGGTGCAAATCATATATTCTGTGCAAAAAAATTTAAAGAGTGATCTATGACTAGGGCTCAAAGCATTGTAGTATTAAGAAACACATCTTTCTTCAAACTAGCCAGGAGAGCAGCTTGCAAACCGTACTATTTAAGACTTTTTCAGGAAGGTTGAAACTGCCAGAAAAAACAGCCTAAAAAACTTTTTCCATCTCAGCCTGAGAATCAAGCAGGTATGTCCAAAGGCTTTTTACAACAGAAACTTTGTTCCTCAGTAAGAAGCATGACTATCTTATGAACACAAAAAAGAAAAGCTGTGACACAGAAGACTGGAGAAACACAAATTGCTTCTAGTACATAAAATTCAAAGCCAAACATTTGTATTCCCACTCCCCAAATCCCTCATCTTACATACAGCCAACTCAGTGTGAGGCAGTTTTAAATGCTTACAGAAGCATCACTGGGAACAATCCATCAATATTTTTACAGCTGTCTTTTTGTCATACAGAAAAGCCATAACATTAATTTTATTCATGAACAAAAGCAACTTAGAAACTCTCACTGTGGCTATCTATGGCAGGGAAACCATTCTTATTACGTTCCAAAGAAAGCAAAAAGTTTATCTGAATGTAAGAAGAGGACTCTTTTGTACATGACTGAAACTGCACGTACCCCAACTGCTCCCTTTTGTCTTCTTCAGCCATCTGTTACTTTACTTTTTCAAATACACATTATATCAAATATTCTACTAGTCAAAAACTCAAGAATTCACGGTCACTTTTTCAGTATCTACATAAGGCCTGGTTTTCACAGCTCAACAAGAAACCCTGTTGATGCAGCACCCACTGTGTGCCATTTTTAGCAGCACATTCCCTCTCACTGTACCTTCTCTCTCGTTTCTCAAGATGTGCAAGGAATGCTACCAAATTGCAGATCTCCTGTGATGCACTACGAGGAAAAACAAAGCCTGCAAACTTCAAAGTCTCCTGAGTCAGGGTTCAACTCCACCAGAATTTAGCTTCAGTATGGGTCACTGTGGGCTACTGTATTACTGTCCAGAGGTCTAAACTTACAGGACTTACAGGGATGCAGAAGAGAATGGACACAGGAAATGGTGCTGGCAGGATGCACCACGGAATGGGATAAGAGGTGATCAGAGTAAGAAGGGTTAAAGAAAACTCCAGCCCCTTCTGTCAAGACCCTGAATTCGAGGAGAACTTTTCAGTACTACCCTGCCATGTCAAGTACCAAAAGTGATGGGGAAGAAATAAATAAATAATTTCATAGCCAGATAAATCACTCGTGTGTATTATATATGTATGTAATGTTATGCATACAGCTAGGTTTTAACTACCCTTTAGATAAAGAACAAAATACAACCTCATCAGTAAGTCTTGGAAGAAGACAGAGTAAGATATTGATTTTCTCGGCATCCAAGCACAGCAACATATTCACACACTGAATGCTTTTCATGCAGTAAGAAATGTTGACTGCAATAAGGTACTGTTCATTAAGAAGTCTTCTGTGCACAGGAAACTCACAATACATTCTATAGAAGACTAATTCCCTTTATTCTTTTAGTTTTTAAAGCTACTACTTCCTGAGATAAACAGCCTTTAAGTGAGATGACACAAAGAACACAGAAATAAAGTTCTATTTCTTTACAAAGGCAACACACAACTATATAAGATCCCTGGCACCTATACAGCTAATCCTGTTCTCGGAATGCTTACATTCACGTAATATTTCTGTCCCACTAAAAACTTGGTTGTCCCTAACCAGGGCTATTCAGCACACAGACTTCAACATAAGGAAGGCTGCAACTTTATAGGGAGATGGAGCAGTCTGCAGTACCGTGAGTGGTGCATTCCTGAAACTCTCCTATACCAGTGTAATGTCAACAGAAAAGGCTGAGTGGTGATGTAATGTCTGAGGGCATGCCAGAGTCAAGACATTTCTTGTTTGATTCACAGGGTACAGCTTATTTCTCTCCACCGTAAACTCTTTTGAAGCAGGCAACAAGCAGTTGATTTTAGAGCTACAAGCATTATACAGCCTCACATTATCTGCACAGTGAAAACAAAAGGAGTGAGCTGATAGCATTCATCACTGTGACACAGGCAACAATTCTTGAGCGAGAAAAGCTTTCGGTCTATTTTACTTTGCGGGGGGTGGGGTGTGTTTTGTAGGTTTTTTGTGGGTCTTTTTTAGCTTCTGCCCATCACCATGGCCTCTGAGGTTCCTACACTTAAAAATTCATTTGGGTACCTGAAGCCCTTCAATTTTTCCTGTAACTTCATATTCAAGAAGATTTTTTCCACACCAGCCAAGTAACAAAAAATCCTTAGTATGTAAAATAACATCTCCCAAATTCTAATGCTGACATGAAGAATGGAAACACCCCAGTACCCTGACACAACCTGAGGTTCTCAAACATTTTGTGACTTATATGGGAACCAACACTTGTGCACACAAGGGTAAAGCCAGTGGGAGTTAGGTGCATAAATAAACTGCCTTCAAAATTCTGGGCCTGGAGGCCTGTACCAGAAGGATGGATGGATTTTGTTCTCACTAAAATTGCTATAGACAGTTGAGGGAGCAGGCAGCTGAGAGTCATGCTTGACCCATCTAGACCACCTCATCCAGCTCCTGGATAACACAAATGACATACAATTTTGAACGTGTTTTTCTACCAACATCAGAGCTGTTCTACAAAGAAAAGAAAAATCGGAGTCATGTGGATGAAGTCATTACGCTGATAACATGGAAAAAAGACAAGAATTATGAGAGGAGCAAATCAATACAATCATAAATGGGTGCGAATAGAACACCTGCTAATCATTGTCTCTCAAGCTTTGGCAGTTGTAAGAAATAAAGTCTGACAGCGACATTTCTAGGAAAAATGCTTGCATGTATCTGTTGCGGATTTTCAAATCAGGTTCACAAGGACTACGGCAATAATGCTCTTGGAGGAAAACAACAGTTTGCAATGACACAAAAAGAAGCAAAGCTGTTCATCCTCCAAGGTCCCCATCACTTAGTGTGTGCTACCACCCACACACCCAAAAATACCTGCAACAACTCAAAACCATCTATGCACTTCAGAATGTCTTTTTTTAAACTGGGGCTATCAGGTGTTCTTAGAGCATTAATGGCAATTAATGCTTCATTAAGAGGCTTCAGTCTACTTGCATCACAGATGCTCCAATAAAACAAGCCGGTATGCAGTTCACTGCACTCCTGCTGGCAGCAGGTTTGTCTCCAGAGTGATAAGTCAGGAGTTTGGGTCTTGTGAGTACATGTCACAATCTGTGAGCACTAAAGAGACAATACTGAGAAAAGATTACTATACAGAGCCTAACTGCCATTAACAGACAAATCACTCAAACTGTTCCCCAATTAGTAGTCTGTTTTATTTGTGCAAAGAAGTTCTATTAATTAAACACACATACCTTGCCAAAAATAGCATAATCATAAGAATAACATATCATAAGAATAATCTAACCATTATGGGAACTTAAGTAGTTAATTTCTTAAAAAATAACTGTGATCTCTGAGACAACTCCTAAGTTGTGTAGTTGCAGCTCAGAATTTATTCATTTTTGCCATAATAGAATCCAACAGTTCCATATGGAACATGGTGTTATTTCTGCTCCGTAAATTTTCACCATTACAGCAAGCTTCCAAGGCGAGTACCAAGATCCTAACCCTTGTGGGTTTTTAAACCCTGATAGTCATGATTTACAGGAAAACTTCTGAGAAAACCATTTTCCATGTACAAACTTCATAGAAACATTAGCAAAGGCTGTAGTGCTGTGAGGAAACGAGACTCACAACGCTGTAAGGCCATCTCTCCATCGCTCACTCACCTTCTGATCCCTTCCTTATTCAGCATTCAAATGCTTGTCAAAAGCCCTCCAACTGTAAATATAAGTCACTGACCCAAAAAAAGATGCAAATGCTCCCAGCAGGTTAGGAAGTTTAATCAGTGAAAGGTCTTGCTGGATAACAAAGGCCTCCCACTTTCAGCAGTGCACCTTTTTAGAATGCAACTGCATTCTAAACACCGATGAGTTATGCATATCCCTTTCTTGTTACATTTAGAATATCGAAATGCCAATTTATCAGATGTACTAACTGTGCAGAGAGCACAAAATAGCTTTTGAACACAGAGGAGTCACATTTTTAAATTACCAGGCTCTCTACAAAGTACTAAAACCTAACTATTCAAAGACACCTTAAAAGAGAAGATTGTCTCATCAGTTTAATAATGGTGGAAAGAAAAACTGAAGACAGAAAATCAGAGGTGCAATGAGAGAAAATTTCTGAAGAAGGTTTCCTACAAGTGACACTCATAATTTGGACACAACTTTCTTATCTTTAGATCACTTCAAACAAACCTTGGCCCACACAAAGTTTTCATCCTACAAGGAAATAATAGCAAGGAATTCTATGAAACTCACTTTGCATGGATATTGAATGAAAGACATTCTTTACTGAGGCAAAGTATAGCAAGAGAAGAGGGAGAAGAGGCTGGAGTCAGATTAAATTTGAAATAGATTTGTTTCTTTTTTGGTGAATTCTGATTTGCAGGAGGGGTCTGGTATATATTACTTCATACTCACAAAACTCATCAAAAAGAGAAAGCATATTAGTTGTATAGAAGGGCAAAACTCAAAAAGCATTGTAAACTCTTTTTATTCATCTTATTTAACTTACAGGAGATTCCAGCTCTAACCTTCTTTTCTAGCCACACCTGGAATTGGGTTCTTTGTAAAAGGCAGTCCCTAAGGACAACCCATGGGGTTGACAATCTTAGTCAGATGAATTTGAGCATTCCTGGGCAGTTTCAGACATACACAGTTGGATCACATGTTAGTATTTTCTGCTACTTCAGTATCATGTTTCCCTCCAGTTAGAAGAGAGGTATGAACAGGTACCTAAATGTCAAATTCCACATCTAATATTCCATATTAACAACATATTATCAACATATTATGCTGGAGTGTGTGCCAAGAAGGGCAACGAGGCTGGTGAGGGAGCTGGAGAATAAGCCTTGTGAGGAGAGACTGAGGGAACTGGGGTTGTTTAGCTTAGAGAAGAGGAGGTTGAGGGGAGACCTCATCACTGTTTACAACTACCTGAAAGGAGGTTGTGACGGGGTGGGTGCTGCTCTCTTCTTGCAAGTGACGAGTGACAGGATGAGAGGGAATGGCCATAAATTGCGCCAGGGGAGGTTTAAACTGGACATTAGGAAGAATTTCTTCATTGAGAGAGTGGTCAGGGATTGGAACAGATTGCCCAGGGAGGTGGTGGAGTCTCCATCCCTGGAGGTGTTTAAAAGACGGGTAGATGAGTTTCTTAAGGATATGGTTTAGTAGGGAGACAGGCACGGTTGGACTTGATGACTTCAGAGGTCTCTTCCAACCTTATGATTCTATGATTCTATACTGAACTTCATCTTCCCTATTAGATGCTCATTTATACTCTCCTATAAATGCTATATATTTTGCTCTTATTTCCAACTGGTTAGTAGCATTGTGTACTGCTACTTACCTGAACAGAAAGTCCATTAAGCCAAAAGAATATCAAGATTTTAAAAAATGCAAGCTTCTAAAGTACTGCATCAACCTGACACAGAACAGCCGCTGTCTTCCCATTAAAGTAACACCATAACCATAAGAAAATGGCTTAGAAAGCACAACAGACACTAAGGTTTTTATCTAGATCTTCAGTAATAGATCAGAAGCTAGACCATATGTCAGAGTGTAAACAGGTCTATTCTGACTTTCAGAGGAGAAAGGAGTCTTCTTTAGGCTGATTAAATAACGGACCACAAATCATCAGCAGTTTTGTTCTTAAACAATACATATGTTTGCCCATTCTTTATAGTAAACCACTCTGTTTTTTAAAGATGATTTCGTTAATGCATTATCACACTCCTTCTGCCAAAAACTATGTAAAACTCAGAAACACTGCCCAGGTTCAGTGATGTAAATGTATTTCCTACTTGCTATCTGAAAGAAGCGCAACTCATCTACAGCAGCAGCAGCAGCGATAGACTTAATGACCAAGTTGTGACTACAGGAATTTTACTGATGACAGCAAAGAAAATTTCAGCTCTTAGTTCTACACTATCATGGCTTAAAAATAGGTTTTTGTCACTAAAGTGTATTAGTGGTTATTAAATACAGCTGTCCAAAGACAATATCCAGATCTAGTCACTTCATGTGTGACCCATTTGTTTGTGATTACTAGTAGGGACAGTGTCCTGCTTCAGGGAAGTAAAACTAATCCTTCCTAACCACTCACCATCACCACTTACCTGACACTGAATCTATAATCTGATCCAGTAGTATGATATTAAAGGAAAAACATCAGAATTTGAAGTAAGAATCAGTAACTCTATAAATCCACAATATTTATGTTTTGTGAGACTGCCTCTAATGCACTCAGTAGCAATATTGAAACAAAGGGAAAATGCATCCTTATCATATGTAGATAGTATTGTCTACTCATGGTTCTAAAATCATATTAACTGGACCTACAAAGCTGCTGCAAATACTTTTCTTGTGAATACCACCTTCCAAGTAATTATTAGGTCACACCAAATGAGGTAAAATGTATCACCTGCTTTGATACATGTTTTCCTTCTTTCAGAGCCTATGTTGCAAACCAGTTCTGAGGTAAACCTACACGTGTCCTGCCTCCTGTTTTACCTCCTGAATCAGAAAAAAAAAGCCTTGCAGGGGCATTTTCAAACCCTCATGGAAACACTGGAGACTCAGGACAGCACTGCTTGCTTATTACCTGATCACGATCACCTGCAAAACAGCAGCTCTTCATTGTACATGAGTTGAAGTACCCTTGGTTGTCAAACTGGAAGACAGGCAGCCGGCAGTGGATGTCATAGAGGACTGGGGGAAGGCGCCGACGCAGTGCCAGCAGCTGGGTTCCATTGCTGTTGAAACGGACACTCATGGCACTCTGAAGGGAGAGGTTTCCACCATAGCGGAGCAGCGAACTAGGAAAAGACAGAGGAAACTAACTGAGATGGGCTGCACAGACAAACGGAACTACTCTTTAACTTTACCGAGTCATTTCAAACAAACAGTAAACTGTAATCTTAATTTAGTTTCTGCTTCAAAGCATCAATTCCTGAACAAACTTGATTCAAAACCTGAATGACAAACTACCAAGATGTTGAGACTACAAAGTCTTTAGAAGAGTGAAGTTAAAGAATGCGAGTAGTTTTGTTAATAACGAATACATTTCCTGCGTAGGAGCACAGTCTCACAGAGCAGACTTAGCCTTAAAAGGCTGCTCTTGTACTTCTGGGATGTCTGCATTGACCCTACCAGCACTCAGCTCTTTTTGTTTGTCTAGTGCCTGAATCCAGCCAGCCTAAATTTTTTTTTTTCTTCTGCTCTGGCACTGGATGGCATTTTCACTAATTGTAGATACTCTGACCATTATCTCACTTCTGCTTCTATTTACATTTCTACGGGCATCAGCAGATGCCTGAGCTATGAAGTCAGTTCTAGCTGTCTTAAATAAAAGGCCATCTTACTAACAAATTATTGCAAGAAATGCTAAAATAAGTCACTTAACTAATCTCAAGCTTGTTTCATCTAAAAATATTGCCAAGTAGACAAGACAACAATGCTACCACATGACACTATTACCTAAAACGCTCATGTGGTCGAATTAGCTAGTTTCCTTGTGTATAAGGATGTATGATCAGAGCTGTAGTATTTCTAACAGTTCTTACTGACATAGACAAGTCAAAACCACAGGATCACAAGTTTCCAGGCTCTCCCTTTAAAACAACAACAGAATTTGGAATTTGTTTTTCATCTAGGAACCTAAAGATAATCAAAGCATACCTGAAATTCAATTTGCCACGTATGGGCTTTCTGTTTTTTTCAAAGACAATTCAAGCCCTGTACTTGAAATGATTACATGTATAGAAAGGGAGACAAAGAAGGAAAACATATATAGCATTTATAGGAGAGTATAAATGAGCATCTAATAGGGAAGATGAAGTTCAGTACCAGGGCTCAACCTTTTGTTAACAGGTTTTGAGTGACCCCTCTCATATCATATTAAGAGCTGTGACTTTTATGCACCTTCTGGACCAGACAAGGCATGACAGCACAGAATTTGCAGATACCAGACGGAAGTTTATTCATAGATTTCAATGCATTATACTTTCTGTTGTAGCTTTCTGCCCCAACGTTTGTGAAAAATGAGTCACTCCACATGGATGGGAAGCGACACTCCATGCAGGTTGAAGCACATATTACTACTTGAGACACTGTAAAGTTAAAAAACTATTTTTCCTAAGCCAGAGTCAAACAAAACCAAAAACAAAACAGAAGACTCCACATAATAAATGTACTAGAAATACACTGCTGCCACCCACATACACTTTATGAACTGAGCAGTCAAAGACAGGGTGCCACAAAGGAAACAGAAGTCACATTTTCACACCCAACTAGTAAGAGCTTTAGGGTGGGTGTCAAAAATTCGGTAACCCTCTACCAGCATGAAGAGTCCCGCTCTCTCACATTTGTATTCATCCTCCTATTCGCCAGCAAAGCCCATTGAGTTTCTCTTAATAGTGTTAATGGTTTTTAATAAAAACATGAGAAAATTAAATACTAGTAGCTGCAACCTTAGAGACAAGGATTTAGCTTCCCTTCTATCAGCACTAGTTTCTGTTCATCAAGATCAAAAAAGTACTCGGCCAGCTCAAAATACTTAGTCAGGCATCAAAAAAAACCCAACACCCCAAAAATCAACCCAAAAACTCACCAACCAACCAACCAAAATCCTCCAAATATACATGACTATTTCCCCTTCCTTTCCTCTTCTGACAAGTTTATGGAAGTGAAACAACTTTTCTACGGAAGTTTTCACTTCCTTAAAAAGAAACAAACAAACAAACAAACCAACCCCACAATAAACAAAAAAATCAAAACCTGAAACCACAACAAAAATTTAACAAAAAAAACCCCAAACCAAACAAAACCTACCAAAACCTGAACCCAAAGAGTACACAGAAGAAATAAATTTTTTTGGCTAAGAAAGGTCAATCTTTCTATGAAAACAGACGAGTTCTCCACCTCAGGTAATAACAGCATAACATATATGCATCAACCAGACAATGTTAAGATGAGGCCACCACTGCGCCAAGACTAGGCCCCTCTTCTCATTAGCACTTCTCTTCAGTTTAAACTGCAATCTGGAATTCTCTCCTGGCTGCAAGTGAGAGAGCCTAATAGGTGCCCATTCTTTCAAATCTTCAAAGAAAGTTTCCATGGTTTCTATTATTATATCCTGTCTGAAATATTTTGAGATTATACTTTATAGTAATATTAGTGTAATATTAAACTAGCTTCCATTCTGCTTGCCGATGTTTCCATTAAGCTCCTATAGCAGTCAAAGCTATCAAAGAAAACGCCTCCTGGAGCTGAATTCTATATTGTGTTTCTGTAACTTTAATGTAACAAAGTGCTAAAAGAATATTTTATTTCAGAAATTAAATGAAATAAGAAAGACGAACTTCAGAAATTATGATCATATACACACATAAGGAATCTATAATTATGGAGTTGCACAGTTAAGGTCCTTCAAAAGATCCACAGCCTTGCCTACCTACTACCCTCACTCTACACAATTCAGCCACACATGTAATAGAAATACAGTTTGTGCTGCAATTCCTTGAACATCCAGCTCAAAGGAAAAAGAAAAGAAAAAACAACAACAAAAATCCACAAAAACAATCCCCACACTATTAAAAAAGCAGTGGGCTAAGTTAGGCTGACAGAGAAAGAAATGCTAAAATAGCCATTTGCCATTCATATTTAAGAGCGACGGGCCAATGACTGCAGACAGCGTCTACGGCAGAAGCATGTAGAACTGAGAAACTCCAAGACTTTCCATTATGAAATTTAGTTGATTACAACACAACCATGCTGGCTTTAGGAAAAAAAAAAATTGTCCAAGAGAATTCCATCTCCATCAAAATTGCACGAAAAATAGCAGTTTGCCATCTCTAAGAAAGAAGCTGGGGGAAGTTATGTTATTTTTCACAGTATTAAACCAGTACTAATGCTCATTAGTACTAAAGAGCATGTCTGAATCAAGAATCTCTAAAGACCTTGAAATTAATCAGAACCAGAGCTTTTACTCCTTTTCTTTTTTATTTGGCTGGGGAGGAGACAAGAAGGGGAAATCTGTGTTTAAGCATTTTTATTGTTCAAATTACTATCTCTATAGTGCTGCTCTATACTTCTAGTCAGTGCTACTTTGGAATTTTTCACACAGGATTATGTGGGGCAGTATAGACATGCTTGGGATACATTGCTCATGTTAGAACTGCCACTTCTGCCTGATACTTACTGCATGCTCCAGCAAAGGAATTTCAGAGGCAACACCTTTTTGCAGTTACTTAAAAGTTCACTGCTGCAAACTAAAAGCAATACTCCCCTCTTGAAGACACAGACCATGACAGCTAGTGAGAAAACTGAAGGTGCTAAAAAGGCACTGCTGAACAAGACGGGTGCTCATTCTGGCAGAGGCATTATCTTCATGAATCCAGACGCAGACTACTCTGGGATTTAGTCTGCTTTCAAATTTGGATCACTCAGCCATCACTCATCAGCTGTAGAATGCTGATGTTGCCTACCAGCTCTGGAAGCAATACAGAGAGACACATGCAATTCTGAGTTTTTGAAAAAGTCATCTTGTATGATTAAGAGAAATATTTAGTCCACAGATGGAACATTACAATCCAAACACACATGCTGGAGCTGGAGGGAGGCTGAGGAGGGAGAGAATGGACACTTATGTGCAATATGGTCATTTCTGTTGTTGGATGCGCTGCACACAGGCAGCACTCAACTTTTAACCGAGTATCAACTCAGCCAAACAATGGACGGCTTTCAATCCAGGAGTAGCACCACTAATGTAAATAAATCCATTTCTACTGGCAGCTAGCGGGGTGAGAGAAAAGTAGTCTCACAGCACTCAGAATTTGCAGGAAAAAAGAACAACTATACCCGAAACAAGCATTTCTCTCTCCTCCTCTCTCCCCTTTTCTAAACACAGAAGTGGTTTCATCCTTTTTTGAAAAGTCGACTGCCTGAGTGGTGACATAAGCGTAACCCAAATTATTCAAAAAGCTAGCTTGGTAACAGACAGTGACCATTACAGCTGAGAGAAGATCAGTGTCTTGGTAGAAATAAAAGAAAAGCAACACGCATGACAGCAGTAATCAGAGCCATTAAATAAAACCATCCTTGGGAAATGAAGGTCATTTAAGAGGGGGAGGGGAGAGGAGGGGAGGGGAGGGGAAGGGAAGATATAAACAGCGGTGTGTGTAACCAACTTAATGAAAGAATGACCTTAAAAGGAAAAAATTAATTGAATGCTTGTAAGTAATACACATCACTGCATATAGCTGTGTTTGTCAGCATTTCTGTAACCACAAATTTGAGAAACCTCTAACTGTGCAAAAGGTACTGGAAGGAAACTTGGCAAGCCGAATCTTGGCCTGTAAAACTACAGAAAGGTCTGGGCTTTTATCTGGAAGAAAGTTACTCTGTGTGTGTAGAAAGCACACACAGTTCTTATCAAACACCTAGAAAGAGCCAAATTAACCAATAATAGAAAAGCAAGCACAAGATCAATTAACATGCATACTTTTTGTTTTTAGGGTAGATTACAAATCTCACAGAAAACTCAAAACAATTTCTTTGAAAAGCAGATAAGTCATGTTAAAGTGTCCAGAGTTTCTCTATACATATTCAGAAGTGTCAACAAATGTGAATGTAGGTCCATCAATGTATTAAGATTAAGAAGTTACACAAGCCGTACTCAGGATGTTATTATTTTTCAGCAACATGTTCATTTTTCTAAATTCTGCCATCACCTCCTCTGATTATCTCATTCTATTATTCTTTACAAGAACTCCCTCCAAGAACTACATCCCCCAGAATCTGTAACAGGAAGTAAGGAGTATTAGTTTGGACTTTAAAAGAATAACCAAATAAAATAAAGGCTGTTAGCAAAACTTTTGCTTTCCTTCATAAGTAATATACAAGTAAAAGCAACTGCATCCACCAAGACTGGAAAATCATGGAATTTGGGGTGAAGATTGTGTGTTCAAGAATGCATTACTCCTTCTGTTATTCAGTGTTATGGTCAGGAACACATAAGTTAATATAAAAAGGAATCCTTCATTAATAAACTCTTATGCGTGGCAAGCTCTAAGGTGAATGGAAGCTTCACCTTTCCCTCCAAAACAAGAGGGCAATAATTTATTAATTTGTTTTAATAAGAGAGATTCTTATCCAAGAACTAAGTTCAGAATCTGGAGCGTTAATGTCAAGCATCATTAGATATACGTATCCAGAGCAGCCAGACCTAGTAACAGGAAAGGCTTACATGGTTTGACCCTTATGTCTAATGGAATGACTGAATGCTAATGTTGCTTCACCAGTGATCTGAGGTAGTTCTACAGAAAGTATTGTTTTCCTTTTCTCTGCCTTCATTCACAGGAAAAAAAGGTACAGAATTTCAGTATTTTGAGGAAGTTGACAAGAACAGAGGCATGAAGTATACTAAACTCTCCCCCTTATCTGTGTTACTTACACACTCTGAGGACTTACGGTTTACCTCTGCCACCACAGTGATTAAACAGTAGCAACTACAACAACAACAACAAAAACCACTATTTGTTTAAATGTTTCACATCCTCCTCCAGCTCTGCCCAAGGTTTGTTTTGGTCTTATTACAGACCTGTTCCCAAACATCCTCAGTGTCCTAGGATTGCCCTCGCTACAGATCTGAGAGTCAGCACGCACAAGAGTGCCCTATTGTCACTGCTTGAATCATCTAGGTGTTGCTGTAACATAAGTAATAACTGAGATCTAATAGATGGTAAAATAGCTTTGCAGGAAAAGAAAAAAAAGCATTTAGCCAGATTAAAAAAGAAAAGAAAGTAGAGAATACAAAGTAAAGAGCAACTGTCCAAAAATCACAAGCAAACTAGCTAAATCACTTGGTAATTTTCCTTCTTTTCCAATTCCTAAATTCTACAAAGTCCATTATTCAACCTGTTCAGAAATAGTACCTTGTAAGATAGAGTAGAGAATGTGAGAGAGAACACTGCTGAGCTGAATCCAGTGAAACAAAAAGGAGTAGGCTCCATCAGATAACCAGACAAAGAAGATGCAGATATAGCCAGACATGGCCTGGGAAGATGACCTTTGGGCCAAATGAAGGAACAGGAGCTGCTTCCAAAATGAAGCACACACCAAAGTCGGTATAACACAAGCAACACAGACACCAGAGCAAGTTATCTCAGAAAAATAATCTGAGTGTAAAAGCTGGTAATTCCTCCTGAAAAATAAGTCTATTTTCACACAAGAGCAGTCACATCAATATCGCAGTCCTACAAAGCATTGTCCTACATGTTTGTGAGGCAATTCTTGTATTGCATTAGAAAAGCTGAGCAACACCAGCCACAGATTTGTTCTCTCATCCAATAATATACATATACAGTCACTTCCTTTCTTTTCTCTAGCAAAGCTGCATGAATCTTTAATTAAAAAATTAAAATTAAAGAAAATTAAAGAAAAGCTAAACAACAAGAAAATGGGCCTTTCTTTTGACAGAAAAAGCAGCAAGATCCAAGATGCTCCTGCAGAATCACAGTCCAGTATTGAATCACTAAATGTTTTGCCTTTAATAGGTACAAGACAAATAGAAACTATCATGTAAAGCTAACTGAATGTAACTGTACACACAACTTTGGTCTCATCAAGTTGGTTCCAACAATGGACTGATGTTGCAAAGACTTAATTCCCTGGTCTTACAATAGAGTTGAACTAATATTTTAGATGTTCTCCCAGTGACAGTACTAAGAGGATGTCTCCTTTCTAGTCAGCCACAAATAATTTTTAAAAAACATCATCTTCTTTTTCTAAATAAAAAATGGCATCTCAATTTCTTTCTTCATTTTATTTCCTTCCTCGTTGAAATGAAGCATAAAGGTGATTAGGGCAAGGCTCTTAAGGAAATAGGCAAGACCTATTTCCTTAAGAAAGCAGGCTACAAACACCAATTTCAAAGCTAACAAAAAGATAAAGCATCATGAGGCTTTTGAAGCAGGCAGTATTCCCATTCCTTGGAACAGGAAAACCTGAGGGCAAGAGAGGTCAATCAACAGACCTACCAATTACTGTGAGACAAAACCAGGTTTCCTGGCTTCTTGCTTACTGCATGAAGATACTTATATTCTTGAAAATTATAAACCTGAATGCCACCGTTGCTTCTTAGCTCAAGCTGGATCACACAGTGCAAAGAGACAGTATTTAGCTCAAAGTGCCTGGCCAAAACCAAACCACAGCTAGTGTGGTGACCTGGTAGGTGTGAAAAAATTTAATCGCCAAATCAGAAAATCCCCATTAATATGACGGAGGGCTAACTATCTGCAATGGGCAGTGTAATTTTAACTAATGAAGGTTTGAGACAACTACTAAATCAAGACAGGAAAAGCTGAACAGAAGAGTCACTACCACCCTATCTGAGAACAACAAAAAATTAAAAGCCGAACTACTAACAATACACATTTTTACTGCATACTTTGAACCTCAGTACTACAAAACTCAGTTGTGTGTCTGATCAACAAATCCGTGGATGCCAGAGGAAAGTAAAAAATATTTTATTCTGTCACTGAAGAAAAAAATTTCGAAGATCGTCAGTTTGCACATCAGTGGACTAACCTGAGTAATCTCTACTACGGGAATACCAGCCTAGACACAGAAAAGGCTAAGAGAGCCCCCTTTATCCCAAGAGGGGCTGGGCTGACAAGGTCAGGCATAAAGCCAGACTGTGAATGAGGTAAGGGATGCATACATTTAAAACAGAAGCTAAGTGAGAGGGTCCTTCCTACGGTACCATTCTAGTTAATTCCAAATAAGGATAAGACATACAGGTGGGGAAAAAGAGACTACAGCACTTGCTTCACAAAATTAAATATTAGGCAGTATCCGGCAGACTTGCTCACTTCTTAAGTGCTTCCAGAAAATATCGCTTGGTTCAGAGTAAAAAGTACCTAGCAATAATTTTACTGTTTTACATATCTTGCAACTTTAGCAGCACTTCTGTCTTTAAAAGAGAAAAAGAAAGGAAGGAAAAAAAAAAACCCGAACTTGCTGAAAGTGGCAGCCACAAAAAAGGAGCCCATCTGCAGGAAAGTGCTCTTCCCAGCAGAAAAACCACTTAAGCCATCAGCATGACTAAAGCCTTGATGATTGTCACCATCTCTCTTTGCCTTAGGTCAAAAAGGCTTATTTGCAAGTACTCCCTTTTTTCTTCTGTGGTCTCCTCTGCCTTTCTTGTAGGAGGCTACCTTAGATGTTTCCATCACTAAAGAAGTAATTTGATTTTTGGCTAAAGTTCAGACAAACAGTTTGGAGATTTATTTATGGTTACAATGAAGAAAACAAAGCCAAAAAACATCCCCAAAATACCACACACACCCCAGATGCCATTACCATTCAAAAGTTCTCTCAACACAACTGCAAGATTTCCAGAAAAGAATTAAATCCCTGTGAACTTAAGCAACACTTAAGTTCACTTTCTATGACATTAAAAGGAATTTTTAAGAAATAATAAAAAACAATTAGCAAAAAAAATAATCTAAGTTTAGGTTCTGTGTTATTTGGGGCAAATACGCCCAGTTGGACAGGGTGAGGAGAGCTTCAAATTCTAGGTTGAGATACACAGATTAGCTGAGCTACCTCAGTAGCACAGAAGCAAAACAGATGAAGATGGTACATGTATGGGATGAACTGTATTTCCTGAACTACAAGAGGAGACAAACAGTTACTTGAAATATTTCAGGTAGTGTGGTTGACCCATACTGGTGAGTGCTTAAATAGCACTTAAACTTCTTTATACTGTAACCTAGTTAAATGAATTACTTTAGCCAGCATATTAAAAACTGACAACAAATGGTTCAACTGGGAAAAAAAATAACTGATAAGCTTGACACTGAAAAAGCAGTTGCCAAGATAAAACCACTTTTTCTGCACTCACTAATACCTTGCTTTGCTCAGAGTAGGACTGACAGAGGTTTCCAAACAGAAACATGCAGCACACTTCTACTGCACTGAAATATTTTAAGCAGGTAGTTGCTGATTCAATGATGCAGAGGACTGTGGCATCTGCAGGGGCTTTGGAGATCCCAAAGCACATGCACTAGAAGTGATAAGAATCACAAGCTCCTTCTCCTTACATGCAGGGTCAAAACACAAAAAAACAGTCAAAAGGAAAACCTTAAATCTCCACGTGCTATTTCTGCCATCCACTCCTACAGCTGTCAGCAACATCTTATTAAAAACTTATAAGCAAAAGACAATTACAACCAAAGATGCTACTTTGAGAAAATTGCCAATCCACCAGTTCTAGCCTCTAAAGAACCCTGTACCTCACTAAACTCATTGTCAGAAGCAAACCCTGTGGTTACCTCCGGCTTAATATCCCCTGCCACACTATCACCAACAATATTGGATCCCACACTTGCACTTCCAGAAGCCCAGTACCTCAGCCAACATACCAGACATCTCGGTAGCACACAGATAAAATCAGCAACAACTACTTTTTACTGAGCTCAGGAAGGTAAGCTAGAAAAGATAAAACTCAGCACGTGCACGTGCATTTCTCAGAAAATAACCGCCGTCTCTGCTCTTACAGTATGATCTTTAAGGATCAAGTACCCTGAAGCTATGAGCCTGGAAACTAAAATTGCCAGCCACTGGAGACCTAAAGCTATGGACTTGGACTCAGTTATGATGCTGGTTTTATGACCTTAGGATATCTTCCACATCACCACAGAGGTTTTCTCAAGTTCTCTCTGTGCAACAGGCTATAAATATCACCTGTGGTACAGACGGAGCTGCAAATACTCATCATCTTCCTTTCCTCCCTTTTCCTTGCTCTCACACCCATCAATCAAAAAACAACCCCAACAAATTAAACCATGCCTCTATTCAGAGGTAATACTTAGCCCTCTCTTGCTAAGACAGTCTATTTGATATGCAGCTAACCGATCTCTGAAGAACTGTTCTCAAATTGCCTGTAGTTCTGGCAGCTACCACTTCTATTTCAAAACCAACAAAGGACTTCTAAACCTGAAACCTAGCCTTTTCCAGCTTTTCAGCATGGCAATCTAACATAAACGGTCTGTGAGTCTTCTATGTCCTTAGATTATCACAGGTACAGAGATATTCCATACCCTTCCACAGAAAGAAGTCATGTAGTACATACAGTGTTTTCCTCTTGCTATGACAGACCATGACACTTATCCACAAACTAATACTCATCAGCTCCTTAAAAGGCAAAACACTCAGAAGCCAAGAAATGGATTGTCAGAAGTACTGAGTACCTGTGATTTCCAATAGATTTTGACCACAAGTTATGCACTCACTTCATCATTTTAAGAGTTGGATTGTGTTTTCTTGCAGCAAAATTACTAAGCTGAGCACCTAGTAATTAGCACTTGGTGGAAAAAGCTCTATTCAAGACAGACTTTAGACAACAACACTGTCAGTTGTTGGGACCAGCAGTGCAGTATAGCCACATCCTTCAGAGTCCTCCACACACTGGCAAAACCAACACACCTCAACATTAATCATCATGCTAAGAAGAGTCCTCCCCCTCGAGATCCCCCTGAATCTAATCAGTCCATTACAGTGAGGAAATTTCCATCTCTATATTTTGCTTACTATTTAATGAGCTAATCACTAGGTGATTCACTGATATCTAATAACAGGCACTCCTCATCTACAGTTTGGGAGTTTGCTTTCTCTGAATTCTCAGTGCAGGAGTTTTAATTCCATTAAGAAAGCCTTCTTGATTAGTGGTTTCTGTGACATAAATATTATTTAATGTGAGCTAAAAAAGTTTGCTTAAAAAGGCTCTGAACTGCAGTTACTCTTCAGCCAAGACAAAGAAAGAAATTAAAGCTGGATTAATGTTCCTGTTTAGCTTTGTCTGTAAAGCATTGATGAAAAACACTGAAACTGACACGCCTTTAATTTAGACTTATTATGACTTGTATGATCAAGTTAGCTTGTAAGATATGCCATAATGTTTACAGGCACCAAGGGACTTGCCTGGTGTTCAAGGATTTTTTTTAAGTCATCCTTGGGCTTTTTTAGTACATGGACTTGTAACTACACAGATAGCACCTGAACTTTCAGAAGAATCTTAAAAAAGTCTATCACATATAAGCATTTCTACCTCACTCAGTGCTTGAATCCAATACTTGAGTTCTGGGGACAAAAGAGTTCCCAGAACTCAACACTCAAGACTGATGTCCTGGAACACAACGTTATACTGCAGAAACATAAAAAGTCAAGTATCAAGCAGAAACACTCTCTACTTATAGTTCATTCTTACGAAACAGGCAGCCTTTGAAGGTCAATTATCCCAAGCTTTAGCTATGTTTCACCTCTTCTACTTTGTAAAAAGCCACCAGGAATGTTTGTGAGGAACATGCTGAAGAGACAAGAAAGGGGAAGGTTAGTGTAGCAAAAGAAATCAAAGCAAGTAAAACAGTAATGCCACAAACAGCTGAACGTATCTAACACTTCACTGCTCCTCAAATGAGGAGGGTCTTGCTTCCCTTATCTTCTGTTTCTCAGCCTGTTCTTCTCCATCATTTATGTTATTCAGGGTGCTCCCTGAACCCAGCTCAACCTGCTAGGCCATAAGTAAGCTACACAGCTTTTCCAGATTAGTTTTCTAAGTTCTGAGCATGAGTTGGTTCAAAAAACAGGTCAACCACAGAACTAGTGCAACCGACATAGCAGGAATGAAGTCCTGAGAACTTTTAGGTAAGCCCTCGCAGGCTCACAAAATTGCCCCGAGTTACATATTTCTGATATTGACTCAAGACAGTATTTTAACCCTTGAACTGCACACACAAACGGATCCCACTGTGTAAAAAGCACAGGCTCAAAACTCCCATCACAAGCAGAAAACGTGTCTGTGAACAGCCTTCTTGTAGTATGGAAACCAGTTTAAAAGATTGTGATGGTCATTAATAGGACAGGCCAATAATCATTTTGATCTGAAAACCTTCTGGATTAGTTGATAGGAAAAGAAACAATTAAGGAGATAATTAGCATATTTTCTCAGGGAAAAAAAACAGCCTTTGAATTTCAGTAAGAAGGAGACGGGCATGAGGCTGTGTGGAAACAGGGAAGAAAGGAGAGTAGAAACATGGAAGAAGTGCCAAGCCCTGCACTTGGGACACAACAACCCCATGCACCGTCACAGACTTGGGGAAGAATGCCTGGAAAGCTGCCTGTCAGAGAAGGACCTGGAGGTGTTGGTTGACAGCCAGATGAATATGAGCCAGCAGTGTGCCCAGGTAGCCAAGAAGGCCAATGGTATCAGAAACAGCGTGGCCAGCAAGACCAGGCAGGTGATTGTACCTCTGTACTCGGCACTGGTGAGGCTGTATCTCAAGTACTGTGTTCAGTTTTGGGCCCCTCAGTACAAGAAGGACATTGAGGTGCTGGAGTGCATCCAGAGAAGGGCAACGAGGCTGGTGAAGGGGCGGAGAACAAGTCCTACAAGGAGCAGCTAAGGGAACTGGAGTTGTTTAGCTTGGAGAAGAGGAGGCTGAGGGGAGACTTCATCACTGTCTACAGCTACCTGAAAGGAGCTTGTGGCAAGGTGGCTGCTGGTCTCTTCTCACAGGTGATGAGTGATAGGATGAGAGGAAATGGTCGTAAGTTGTGCCAGGGGAGGTTTAGACTGGTCGTCAGGAAAAATTTCTTCACTGAAAGGGTGGTCAGGCATTGAAACAGCTGCCCAGGGAGGTGGCTGAGTCGCCAGCCCTTGAGGTGTTTAAAAGGCGGGTAGATGAGTTTCTTAGGGATATGGGTTAGGAAGAGGACAAGTACGTTTGGACTTGATGATCTCAGAGGTCTTTTCGAACCAGAAGATTCTACCATTCTATGATTCTAAGGGAGAACACAAGCACCTAAAAATAGTTGGAGTTACACAGTTGTTGATTGAAATATACAAGTAAACTGACTTGCTGAGTTGCCCCCAGGAGTTCTGTTACAATACATATTTGCAATCCAAGATTTATTGTAAACAGTTTAAGATGCACAGACTTGCTTTATTTGATTTTCTTTAAAAAGGCACAGCTTTCACACCCCATCTAGTGGTGCGAGTGCCTTACAACAGCCTCATTAATCAAGACCACACTTTAGAATGTCAATACACTCGTTTTAAAAAAGACACAATGTAGCTGGTTTCAGTTTAATGTCCACCTGAAAAAATGGCAATATCCACACATTCTGAAAATAGAAAAATAAGATTTCCAGAATCATTAGTCAACTTGTAATCATGCTGAATTTATGCCAATTCTATTTTAACAGTGCTTCGTATGCTATTTTTGAGCAGCCAGCCCACCACATTCAGATCTTATTAGTATACTGAGGGAGAAGTGGAGAATCTCAGTTGCTGTACTAAATCTAAGACAGAAAATATATCAAGCTGTGAATAAACTTTGGGAAAAAGCAAAATGAATTTGCCTCTGTATCCTGACCCAGTCAGCAAGACTAATCAAATTATGACTACTTCAATTGAGCTAAACTTTTCACAATTCAGAGCTCCACAACTGTCTCTTAAATTTCCCCATGCATGCCAAGAAATGCTGGCTTTTTAATTATCTTCTTCACTGTATTAGCCGAGTATAAAGCACTCCAAGGTTCCCATCAGAAAGTTGACCAATTTCACAGTACATGAATAAAATTCACCCATAATTAGGACAATTTTTTCAAATCTTGAAAACATTTTATTTTCAATTTTTACAGGTGTTTTGTGCTGCCTGACTAAAGCAGTGGATAAAAGAAACTCTCCTGACTGGAGGCATTTAATAGCAAGCTAGAAGACAAATCCTCCTATAATGCAAGAGAAGAGCCGTGTGTTTTGGAGAAAAATATTCTGGTGTAAAAATCCCCAGATTTTCTTGATAAATAAGCAGATGCAGCTCATTTGTTTCTGACAAGCAGTGGAATCTGTATCTGAGTTCTCTACCAGGATATTGCTAGTCTGTTCAAAATTTTTAAAATCTAGAGCTATAAGTTTAAAACTGCTTGTTCCCTCATTAGCCATATTCCACTGACTACCATACAAATTTAGAGGTTAAGAGCTAATCACCCCTTTTCTGACAGTGCATCATCAAGCTGAGCAACATTAAATAAAACTACACCTCATCTGAGAAGCCTCTGCCAATTAAAACAAAAAATTCAGCATTAAGCCTGGTCCACTTCAAATGACTGAAGGCCAGCTGTACACTGTGGGCTTATATAGACCTCACCTATATCTGTAAATAGTATTACCACAACAGTGATGTTAGCTGTAACCCAAGTTATGTGAAGGTGTTGCTAGCAACAGCACTACTATTGGCCACAAGCAGGTCGTGTCTGGAATTTCAGGCTCTTCATTTGCTTTCTGGATTTTGCAGGAGCACAGCAGCAAGTTTCTCTGGAACAGTCTCCAGTTATGAAGCTAATCAAGCAGTGGCTGCACTAGTTTAACTCTGCTTCCATATGAGAACTGATAGAGAATAGGACAGTAGTTGGGAGAAATGAGTTTTACATGAAGTGTTATGCTAGCAGTGTATTATTAACCCATATCTGACCATTTCACCTTGGCTGTATTGGAGGAGTGGTGCGGCCCTACTTAACCCACTAGAAGTTACAATTTTGACAATCTACAGCAAATATCTAAAAAGTATCTACACTACTTCCTTCTGCCCATTCAACCTCTAATCAAAATCCCACTACCACATATTGTGACAAAACAGCTAAAGTTTACCTGATGTAGTCATTTCTGCTAGCACCACAGGCAGCACGATAGGACTGAAAAGCTCCCACAACAGCTATAGAATTAAAGGATTACACTGAGGGAAAGGAGGAATTTCCCTTGACAGCTTACAGCATAAAATATAGTCCCTCATAAGTGAACTTCATGTGCAGCAATGGCAATAAAAAGGTAGGTTAGAGAAGCAACAGACAGACCTAGCAATTTTATACTACAGTTATATATATAGTTGTTGTGCTATTCAATCTCAGAAAGTTAATACTTCCACATTGCGTCTCCCAAAAACCTCTATTCCCTCATCCTTCCTGCACCTCAGGCAGTGCTACATTTTCTTGGATACTGATAACAGCATATAAGAGGACTACAAATCTGTAGAGAAGCAAGGATTTCCACCACTGGCAGACTTTTTTGACAATGAGAAAAGCAGCAGAGGCAGGAGCCCTTCTTTGCTGTGCTATTGTTCTTGTATGTAGGCTACACAGGCAACTTCCTGTTTATCCCTAAATTATAGAGGACTTCAGGGCTGTTTAACCCATTCTGCCTATAAAATTTATCAGCCAATGCACTTTTGACATGCATCTTACCTGAAACTACCCTTTGTGTCTTTTATTATTAATAAGAATATGGAAAATATACACCAACTTCTTCACATATCAATTACAGTTTTATGTAAAGTCTATCACAAGGACTTACATCATTAGGTGAATTACTTCATTCTTATCAAGAATCAAATTAGATTGCATGTATGAAGAAGAATGTTAATTATGCAAAATAACTTAATTCAGCATTACTAACATGGCTGTGAACTTTGTTCTGCATCTTTTCTTACCATTGTACGTTCTGACTTTAAAAAAAAAAAGAGTGGCATGCCATCACTTTTGAAGGGCAAGAAACAACACAGCATAAGGACGGCCACATCCTACCTTTGAGGTTTACGAATATCCCAGAGTCCCACACCTTCCTTCGAGTTGGCAGTTGCCAGTAATCTGGGTTCTACTGGGTTAAACATCACACTGTGAAAGGCCGATGGGTAGTGTGCCAAGCAGAAGGGCTCTGTTGAAAAAGTTAGTATTTCAGACAGAAGAACAAACAATGCACACAACTGTTCAATGAAGTGGGTTTGGCAGTTTAATATGGAAACAGCATTACAAGATTTGAAGATATGGAGACACGTTCAAACTATTTCTCAAGATGACACATTCAAAGCAATATAAAAACTGAAGTTTTAAAATCCACCCACATGTACATTAACTTTGTCTAAATATGGAAAAGGACACATACTAGATTTCAAGATGCCATTTTGCTTACGGAAGGGTTACCAGAGTTTAAAACCAGCCACTTGATCTTTAAGTACTTGAATCTTCTTATGGTTCATTACCAAACAGTAATTTAATAAGGACTACACACAAGAGGACTTCCAAAAGATTCCTAACAATACATACTTGGAAGCTTCCACAGCCATTGATGATCACCCAAACTGTAAATGTAGCAACAACTGCTTACATGGGAGAATTAATATTACAAAAAGCAAAATAACTTTATATGGAACTCTGCTTAAAGCAAGCTGTCAACCTTGGGGAAGGATGCCTGCCACCTCTTAAGTGATATACAAGCAACTGTACAGGTAGACAAGAAGGGTGTTCCTCTTGCATAAAAATGTTAGAAGTTGGCTTTTGCTGTTCACACAGTTAAAAACACGCTCATTCGGACTCCGCCTCTCATGTCCATTAGGGTAACAAGACTGTGGTCTGCTACTCCGCCCTATTCATTTTGTCAAAACGCTGCCTTAGTGAAGAGTGGGAAAAAGCTCTGACTCTGTCACCCTTCTCTACATCTGCTAGCCCTACGGTTTTAGACACCGTCTAGTTCTCTCTGTTGTGTGTATCTTCTGTGGCATGCTGTCACTCTTACACTCAACTAAGAAACCAGAATCAATGCCTACTTTGAGCCAGGGATTATGCCAGAATCTTCCACTCACTGTTCGCTTTGATGCAACCACTGTGTATGCTTGGGAGACTCTCTTACTGCCCTTATTTGAGCCACTGTGTGCAAGTGCCCCATAAGCACCTCCAAAGGTATTTGGTTTTCTTTTCCTCATATCCCTCATTAAGACTCATAAAACATGGTTAAACATAACACTTCCAAATTCCCGGTATCTTCTGAAACCACTGCCCATCAAGCAACTGAGACAGAATTAACTTTTGCGTGTCCTGCCCCATCTGTATTCTCCTCTTATGCTCTATTACCAGCTTGCTGACGCAGGGACTTCCCTTTTTAACATTCATTTAGCAGTGATCAAAAAGGTCTCTTCTGGTTGAAGCTTTCTGGTGCTATTAACTGTCACAGGAAGCAGAGGTAAAGAGAAGAACAGGAGCAAATCTTTGTTCTGCCAGCCGGTCCCAAAGCTTTAGAGATTGCTGTTTATCTGCCTGTAGTTCCAAATGAGGTTTAACACCACAACTGACCTTCTACACCTGCATCACCCAATCAGATCCCTGCTGGGAAATAAAAGACTGTTTTTCTAAAACGGCAGCCCCCACTGAGAAGAAATGGCCTGCATTAACTGAGTGGAAAGAAAAACAACAACAGATTTCCAAATAAAGGAGTTGGGTTTTTTTTCAAAATAAACTTTTAATTTGTGCACATTTGTTTAGTCAATTCATTGTCACTAATTCCTGGTGTTTTCCTTAACTGCCTTATAATAAATAGTCTAGCCTGGTACCACCGTTTTCTTCTAAGATATCAAAAGTTGCCTTTCAGGCTGTAAAATTAAAGACAGATTACTGGTGCTAAACTAATGAGACACTAAGTCACTTTAATGAAAAGTAGGGACATTTCTTTTTTATTTTCCTTCATGCTCATTTACAATTGTAGCTCTTACGGGAGTATGAAAATTTTTCTCAAGGGAGAAGCTCAACACCATCTCTAACAAAAATAAGCGAGTTTATAAAAATTAATGCATAAATCAGCAGAGAAAGACAGGGAAAAACAGAGAGGGAATGAAACTCATTTTCCAGCTTCTTTTAATAAACTATTTTAAACCAGGAGGTTATTTGCAGGATTTTAATAAGCTGGTCACTCAGGGTAACAAACTATATTTAACATTGGGCAGGCATAGTGCTTATTCCCATGACAATACATTGCAGACAAGGGGATTACCTCCACGACAAGCATTATATTGTAGTAAACATTAGCAGGGCTCACATATGAATGCTGATTCAGACTCATAATAAGCATGCAAAAGCCCATTATTCAAAATTCAGAGAACCTAAGACACTGCTCCAAAAAAGGCCCCAAATGTACCACAACTAACACTACTTCACTCTGTTTTCACTAGTGCAGCTTTCTCAAAGTCTCAGTAATAGCAAAAGCAGTAGCAAGGTTTAACTACAACAAAAAAAAAGGACAAACCTCATTTCACAAAACTTCAGAAACTCAGATCAGATTGGACATTAGCTTATGGTACCAATCAGCTTCATTCAGATGCACTTACGCATCCAGTTTCACTGACTGTTGATATACATTGTCAGCCACAGGTAGTTCCTAACAGACAGATCTCCCTGGTGTAGAGTTCAGGAGAAGGTATTAAAGGAGCACTTCACCGTCCCTAATTTGGAAGCCATATTCAGCTTCTGGTCTTATTACTTGCATATTATGAAAACAGAAAAATAGGGAAAAAAGGAAAATCAGTCTCATTAGACTAATTTGATCTCTCTCTTTGATAAAGTAACTGACTTTTTATACAGGGAAAAAGCAGTAGATCTAATGAGGACTAAATTCACATGTGGTACAGTATCAAGCTTAGCTACAGGCAGTTGAGATTAGCAAAAGGAGCTGCATGTGTAGAAAAGCTAGATGAAGGGAAGGAACAGTTCACTGTGCTGGTAAGGGACTTCTGAGCAAGAACAAAGTTATTAATGACTTCCTCAAAAGTAGACCAAAGAAGAAACATTAGAGACATTAGAGACCTGTGATATACATACTAAGTGCACACATTTTTTTTTCAGAATGCTTTAATAAAATTACCAGATGGGAAAGAGATAAGGGGCATCACAATTGCACAAGCGAACCACAATTCACAGTAAGAATGAGACTACTAAAAATTCAATGCAGTGCTATCATATTTATTTCTATTTACAGAAAGGCAATATGCCTGGGTACAGAGGGCATCAATAAGCAATCTATACCAAGTATTCTGGTGGGGCTTATCAAGAAAGACCTAATTCTGCTTACTCACACTCAGTGAAGCCTTAATGATACTACTGGCTCTAAAAGGCTCCTGTGGGTCTTTAAAGTATGTATTGTTTCAGCTTTCATTTCCTAGTCAAAAAGGGAGAGAACCTCAGTCTAGAAAAGTTACCAAATTCACTAGGTATGGAAAAAGCTCAGTTAAACAGCAACTTTGACCAACAACAAATGTGTACAAAAAGCTACAAAATACATTAGCTGAATTTCAGTGTCATACACAACTTTCCAGTAAGATCAGTAGAAACTACAAGTTGAGGCAATCGCATTTAACTGGCTTACAAAAAAAAGTTGGAAGTGTGTTTTAGCTAAGAGGGAAGCGAACCAGACTCCGTACTCCTGCAGATTGCTCAGTTTTAAATTCTCTGCTTTGTGTTCTTTAGGATGGGTTAAACTCACAACTTGGTATTACTTAGGTATTCATATACGGAAATTAAATTAATGAAGTACTCCCTTCCAAATTTATGTAACCACAGTTCCAGACTGAGATTGTTCAGCCTTAAAACTGCAGCTGCAAAAACAGAGATTGTAATGTTTTGAGAAGCTGCAGGTTTGTTACACAAAACAATGGTATTCAGTTTGGTTTAGAAAACAAAGACTGAAGTAATAATTCAACTTCCCTGCTACCACATAAGGGCTCTAAGTTTCCACATAAAACAAAAACATTATGCAGAAGAATGATTCTAGTGTCACAGGGAAGTATATAAATAGCTTTGGAATATTATTCAAATCAAAACAACGGCTTCCTATATGTCCAATTTTTTTTTAACCCAGGCTGTAGGCAAAAAATTAAATTCACATTCCTAATTGATTTTGAATTATCAACGTGTTTTTATTGAAGAAACATGTTCTCCACTGCTGCTTTAGGCAAGCTAACATCTATTAATACCAAGTTCTATGCTAGCCTGCATGATATGCTGGTACTTCATGAAGCAATTTCAGATAGCAACACTGAACTGTAAAGACCAGGGCTTGTCTATCACTGGCCACAAGAACCATGCCTCACTCTCACGTTCTCCAACACCCCATTTAAACTGTCCCAGATAACTGTAACTTATCCTTTCCCTGCCTTTCCCAAATTCTTCCTTAAATCAATGATCTTTTCCATCCAGAGAACTAACCTCCATGTGAAGATTCTCGGATGTCCCAAATAAGAACACGGCCATCGTCTGATGAACTGGCAAAGATGTTGTCATTTACTGGGCTCACTGAAAGGCCGTACACTGCATCTTCATGGGCGAACACATCCAAGGTCTCAGTGCTGGAAAAGACACACAATACTATAATTCTTCTTTCTCTTGCTGTTGTTTTAAAAAGCAAAGTGCTTATAGCTTTACCTGTCTAGTAATACTTAGTGGCAAGGTTTATGTAACGGCATAAGATTACCCTTGCATTAAATTAGAGTTAAAAAACCCAAAAAGCCCACGTAGAGAGACCAAAATGTCATGCTATGAGGAAAAAAAAAACCTCAGACCAAAACTCACATATCAAAAACTTCAGAAACTGCAAGATGCTATGGAAATCATGCTGTATTAGATCAAGCTTGGGAGGAGGTAATGGGAAAAGGGAAGAGGACTTTAGATGTACAGACCAAATTTTTTTACTTAATGTAAAAAGGAAAACAAGACTGAAAAATGTTCTTTAATACAGGTTTCTGTATTGTCCAAAAGCTTAGTTGAAAATAACAGAAGACCAATTTTCCAGCTAGCTTTTTAAATGTTTTCTTCATGCTTCACAACTGACCAGACCTATATAAAAATAACTCCCCCTGAAGTACCTAGATGTCAGCCATTCTGCAGCTATAAAAAAAGAAAAAGCCCATTCCTTGTTTTCTCAACTTTATAGATAATTTAAAAAGGAGAAAACAGCAGCACAGGGAGGCCAAAAGCTAAAATACTAAGACAGAAGATGCTGGGATTGTTTTATCTCTTTGGCAAAAGACTGCACTTTGTGTACAATCCCTATACCCAATGGAAACTCCACCGAAGACATCCCACGTAAAATTAGTGTTTTGCACACACAGCAAATGCTGTTCTTGGTGTGAGATCTACTAATTCTGTCTCATGGACCATTAAGAGAAAGGCCAAAAAAAACCAGAAAAAGCCATTTAAAAGTATTAAAAAATAGTTGATAGACTAAGTGTTATCATCCAAGAAGACAGAGTAACTTTCTACAGAAAAAAATCAGAATTCATTGCGTGAGACTAGTAATGTTTCTTTCAGAAGATCACACAAATATCCTTAAAGGAATGAGTGCTGTAGGTGTTACAACTGGACTTGGCAAAAACCTCCTGATAACAAAAGCACATTAAAAATACATACATATCAAAAAGACATGACAGGACATCTAAGCAAGACATAGCAGTAAAAAAGGTCTTATACAGAAAATTGTTAAGGACAAAGAACTTGTAGAAGCTTGAAAAGTCCGAATATGACAAACAGCAGCATGTAAAATGTTGACGCTTCCACATTTAATTAAAACAACAACAAAAAAACCCCCAACCAACCCTCCCAAAACCAAACATACTCAAAACCAAACAAAAAAATGCACAAAAAACACCCCTCCCCCAAAAAAGCCAAACCAAAACAACAAAACCCACAATCAAACAACATAGTATTCCCGAGAAAACATTAAAAGAGTAAGTAAAAGTTACTTTTGCCCAGCTCCTGTGTAAGCTATACAAAATAAGTAGATTAAGGTACGATGGGAGGTGATGTATACAGATCAGTTCAATGCAAAATGCTTTGGAAAAACCTTGCAAGAAACATATTCCAATTATGTTACCCAGGATTCAAGCAACTCGAAGATTTAAGGCTTTATATTTCTCTTTTTTTGCATATCTCTCTTCCTATTTGATTTTTTGAGTTCATGTTATTTAAACAGTCATTGCTTAAATCTGCAAAGTTTTTAGTACAGAACAAAATTTTAGTTTTATATTTTTTCTACCTGAAAAGCAGTAAGCTCAAAAGAATGCTATGCTATCTAGGGAAGCCAAATCTAATATATTACCACTCTTGTATTAATCATATTTTGACTAACAGCCTAATCTTGATGTGGCACAACAAAGCCTAATTCCTGACTGCTCTGCAGTTTGGAGAATCAGGCAGCTGCAGCCAAAGTTTTAAAACTTAGCTATGTAGGCCAAGCACTAGCTATCTCAAATACAAGTCAGATGAGTGTTTTGAAAAACAAACCAAAAAGCCTGTATATGTCACAATACTTGTATATGTACCAGAATAATCTGGCTCTGAATCTACTTACAGAGCCTACTACGCTACCTGCAGGAATGCATACGCATTTAATAAGCAATCTCTTTCCCAAGGTCAAAACGATGCAGAACCCAAGTGCATGCAAAATGGGGTGATGGATGTAAATAAATAAAAAGCATATTTCAGAATTAAAACAATACCCTATTCTCCCAGGTGACTGACTTAAAACAAAAAGTGCCTCTAGTGAGTTGACATTAAGAGAGCTCTTCAAGTGGTGTAAACAAAGTGTGTATTTACCTTTCAACATCATGGAGTATAACTTGCTCATCATTTCCTATAAAGATAAAATATAAAGACTTAACATCACATTCCAGTGCTTAAAAACCATTATACCGAAGAAAAATTTTCTTAAAAAAAGCAACAGTTAATGTTGGGATTTTTTTCAGTTTTCATTTTGAAAACAAAACTGAAGCAGAGAGAAGACCAGTTCAGTTGCCAAGTGGTCAGCCCTCTGCTCAGTTATGTGAAAGGCTCCATGTGGCATCTCCAATCCTGATCAAATGCACTAATTCATTCAATCTGCTACTCCTCAACAAATAATTCTACTTAACTGTGTTAATGACCATTCTTTGTTCAGATTGAGCTTGAGTTGAGACACTTGCAGTAAAGAGAGAATACTACAGGAAGCAGCAGAACACCTTTAACTTTCATGCAAATACACCTTTCTTCCTTCTCAGAGGATGCTCCATAAAAAGATAACAGAAAGTGAAAAGAGATGCCAGAAGCAAAATGCACTGGGCTCCCAGCTCAAACGCCACCAGTTCACACTGTCAGCATTCAAGGTTTTGTAACCACTGAGAAGGCATGAACATAACAGCCAGCGTAATTTCTTTGTACTAACAAAAACCAAACCAAGTAACCAGACAATCATGTCACTTCTCTTTGATCACATCTATTGAATACAATGGAAACTAACCACATGCATGCAGACTAAGTGGGACACAACTACAAAGTAATTCCACTGGCTCATGCAGCGGTTTTCAACTGTAGCACCAGAATAGTTTTTCAATCTCTGCACTGAATATTAATTAATCTAAATTGGCACGTCCTCTTTAGAAATATTTAGAGACACACATTTATATTTAATTCAGAAGAAAAGAACAGAAAGACCATAAAGTCATAATTTTATGCTCATTATGTCTTTGTAGTTGTGATATCAAGTCATGAAGCTTTCCTAATGTACATCAAAGCCAGCGGTTCAGAAAGAGCAAGATTTCATGTTATGATTCTTAACTGATCAGTCGACTCAAGTTTTAATTTATCCTTTGCACATTTCAATTTGTATTCTGTCCGAACAGAAGAAATATGAAAAGTTTCTCTTTGACTAACAAGGTGTGAGATTTTTTTACATCCACTTGTTTTTTGCACAAACTCCTAGTTAAATCATGCCAGCCTTCGATTACTGCAGTAGCTCATCTTTTCCACGCTACAATAAACAAGACGATTACATATAAGTGTCCTTTGATCATTAATTGCAATGGAAACCGCCCCTTATACATTACAGGCACAGTTAGCACCTAGTAAAACTACTCTAGTGCATATGTATTTCAGCAGTGAAAAATGTAGCCTAGTTTCTCCAGTGACAGAATTTCTTCCAGCAGACGCTCCTGCTCCTCACCCTCCATACAGTGTGAACACAAGAATCATTCTAGATGCCTGGATTCAGGCCTCTACTCTAGTCATCATGGGATCAACCTCACCTTCCATCACTAGCTCCAAAATGGGAAAGAAATAACGAAAGGAGGGGGTGTGTGGAAAAAACACTAGCTTCTCTTTCTTTTGTGTGTGTGGGAGGAGAAGGTGGTACAAAAATCTAAACGCAAACCACTTGGTTCTTCCTTGCAGAAAACATCATTGCTCTTCAGCTCAGTAGGGCTGCCACTTACAGTGCTTTAACACAGGAGAGTTCACTCTTCATTGTGAATAACCGGGTTGTAACTGTATATGCAAATCTCCCTTTTATAACCTCTCTTGTTTTGAGAACTGCAGTTACGACGATCAGAAATACAACTATCAGCCATTCCTTTCAATTATACCTGCAAGGATGAAATACTGCAGAGCACATACAGAGGAGCACAGTTAGGGTGGCCTATCTGTCACATCAGGTTCCTATAGAAATAAATGCCGTACCCTGCAGGTTTATTTCAGCTTTTCATACACTCAACATTAAACACAAAAAGTCCATGCAGTTTACTAAGAGGGGATCTTTAATTTCGAATGCTCGGCTCTCAGTGTGTGTGGACAAAAAAAGGGCAACAGTATTCTTCAGGGATGGTAACTTCTCTGGTATGTTGAGACAGCTTTTTCAGCAGAGGTGACATACAGAACACTGTACACTCAGTTCCTGCCTTCCATTTTGGTAATGGCTGCATGTGGTGCATGCTACACACACACTCCTTCAAAGCAAAGAGCTTTTAAAGTCCTTGGATGCAATTCAATTTGTACTGAAGTGGAAAATCCTTCTCTTCTGCTATCAAGAGCTACTTTAGGGAAAGGACATCAGATCCTAAGTCATGAGTCGCTGTCAACTTTTTTTACAGAATGAATTGAGTTCTGTGCACCTTGTGCTGGTTTCCATACTCTAATTTTTAGTGTGTTTTTTTTTTAAGTGTCCTGACTTCCATGATTTGGATACTACTCCAACTTCAGTACTGGGAGGAGGGGGATAATGACCAATAGATCTTAGAACCCACAGTTCTTTCAGACCTTTCAAGAATCTCCCAGAACACTGCTGAGGGAATAAATATAGTTACTCCAATTTTACCAACTTCAGTACTGGGAGGAGGGGGATAATGACCAATAGATCTTAGAACCCACAGTTCTTTCAGACCTTTCAAGAATCTCCCAGAACACTGCTGAGGGAATAAATATAGTTACTCCAATTTTACCAACAGAGATAAAACAGATGGTACATCTAGGACATGCAGCAAAATGACTCTTTACAAAGCATCCAAGAGTCAGACTCACAGCCCTTACACAAGCTCTATGAATCTTGGTGGAGCAGCTGAAAGAGTTCCTGACTCCTCCAATGGAAATAATTTCTGGCAGAGGCACAGTGAGTTTATGCAAACTGAAGGAGGAAAAAGAGATGAGAACAGCCAGTTTGTCTATTCATCAGCTGTCACAGTTCTTCCAACTCAGCATCTTAGCAAAAATTCACCATAATCGATGATGTAAATCTTCAACTGCTGATGTCATGGCAAGGGGGTTGGAACTGGATGATCTTTAAGGTCCCTTCCAACCCAAACTATTCTATGATTCTATGTTAACTGCAGTGGCAAGGTACAGGCAAATCACTCTGCTGCCCTTCCTGTGAACACAGCAGTCACTGAGAGTGCGGACCAATGTACAGAGGGCTGAGTTGGAAATAAGAGAATACCATTACAGCTGCTCCAGCAAGATTTGGCACAGCTCACTCCTTGAATATTCATGAAAGCTTCCATTTGTCTGAATTCAAACTAAAGTAAAACAGACTCAAGCACAAACTTTCATTGGAATCACTCATGCAGATACATTCATTTGAAGGCAGCATGGACTGCTCTCTCTCTCATAAAACGAAGAGCAGTGCCTTAAATCAGAAGACAGGAATCACTATTTGACATTTTCAAAGTTTTCTCTACCTGAGAAATATATCTGAACCATTCCATCCTTAAAATTGGAAACCATCTTAAGCTTTGTCATGCCTTTTTTTTCCTAAGCAATGTTATAATTTTAACACAGCATTGAGGATGGAAAACTTCCACCATTCACGTGCGCTGAGAATCAATTTACAGCATCGATTTGCAGTTCACAAAGGCAGTGAGGGCTCTGATCAAGAAGTCTCATAATATCCTAAAATAAAAGTGATCCACCAATAGACGGCAATAGCCCCTCATTAGCCATCTGAGGGTGCAGTAAAATCACCTAGTAGTAGCAGAGATTTTCAAGCATCAGGCTTGAGTGCCAGAAAGTATGCAAGGTCTGCTCTCAGACAACTAAGAGGGATTAACAAAGACCATGTTTCACAACTTGTAGCGCAAGTAGGGGCGGACTGGACCCAGGATTATCACGACAGCTCGAGACACAATGCGTTGACACCAGGATTCGGGAAAAGGAGAAGCATGACAAGATTGAAAATGTTGTGCTAGCTAAAGAACTCCCTGTTCCTGAAGAACCTTCAGCTGGTGATTAAGGACATCTTCCAAATCCTTAGGGGACTACAGAAAAGACCTTTCATGTGGAACAGGACCTTGGTTATGGCTTCTACTCTAAGACATCCACAATGCTTCTGTGAAATCAGGGTACTCTTCGTCCTTACCTCCAGAGAACACTTTTGTATTGCCACTGTTGAAAGCCAGGCAGAAGATATTAGAGTGATGCTCCCCTTTCAGCTGGACTGGTTTGACTCTTGAGTGGATGGCTTCTTCCATATGCCAAAGTAAGACCCGACGGTCATCACCTCCTAGAAGAAAGAAGGAAACGTGTCAACAAGTTATTTAACACGGCAGTTATTCATACAAGGTTCTGCTGAAACCCTAATTAGCATAAAACATAGATATACACATATATACACACACACACTTTGCAAGGGTTTGGATATATAGACCTACATTTACCTTAACATGCCATGCATTCAGGTACTCAATTAATATTAATGAAAACAGGGAAATTGGCAGGAAAAGCCTGGATTAAATAGCTGCCACCCTGCCAAGACATAGTGACAACCTATAGCAATCTGTATACTCAGAATTTTACTGGTATGTAAAATTCTGTGGCAAGCTGGAGATGAATTATGCCAAATTAACACATGCATGCTTCTACACCAGCTCCTTGTGGCCAGCATCACTTATGTTATTCATGAAACAAGAACTTTTCTCCCTCCCTTTCACCAACAACTGTATCTCCACTAGCAGTCTTCACAAAGCCTTCATAGCACAGATTGGCTACACCACTGACATGTGGCCACATGTTACTAAAGCATTCCGAAGTCTTCAGCACGCACAGTTATGTCATGCTTCTGCACCTGTAAGGATTAAGATGAACATTTCTGAGGTGAAATACTGACAAAGAGAACTAAGGAAAGCAAATTCAACTTTTGGATTACAGCTTGCTGTATTTCCAATTGCTTGCCAAGGTGAAATTCTCAGTTAAGAGCTTTACAGGCAAATGTAGTTAAGTGCCTCCTTCTTGGTCTGGTAAATAGTTAGACATAAAAAAATATTAGACCCTGCTCATGCTTCAATTGCATTAAACTTGTCTATTAGGAAGAGAAAAAAATTCAAGATACTGTTGTATTGGACAGGACTCTCTCAACGTCCATTTTGGATGCCTATAAAAATCTGAATAAAGCTTCTTCAAGTCAGACTCAAAACAATTTTGGTATCTGTCTTTAATAAAAAAAATGCAAGAGAAGGGCATCACAAATCAAAAGTGCCATCAGAAACATGCTGATTTCAGTTAAAACATTTTACTGCTGCTTTGCACAATCAAAAGAATAAATTCATGCCTTCTGAGCTGCTATCCAGAAGGAAAAAGGCATGAAACAGAGACAAGGAAACTGAAATTAATGGTCTTGGGTTTACTTCAAGAAGAGGCAAATGAATAAGTAGAATTCTTGACTACTGCTACTCAGATTTCTTAAAACTTTTCACATCATATGAAGTTATTAAAGAATTCTTCCTATAAAACTGAGTTATGTCAAACATCCTTTAAGCTAAGTCTCTCAGCCTTTAAGTCCCTTAACAGATTTTATGACAAACACTTTGATAGACAGTACAGCTGCTTGTTATGCTTACCCATTCTCCATGAAATTAACTGTGTATTCCTCCTCCTGATTTTGTACTTTACACAACAAACAAGAATACATGATAAAAAGATCTGTGATACATTTGATAAGTACTAATCAGAGTCAAATGTGATGGGTCCAGAAAAACTCAGAGTAGCTTATAGTGAGGTAACCTGATGGGCGCTTAGATTCCTTTCTGTCTAGAAACGGGAGAGAACGTTGTATTTGCCCCCTAGTGATTGCAGAAAAGGAGACGTAGAAATGCAAGACTGCTGAAACATATGACCGCATTAGTCATGCTAAAATCAAGATGTAATTCTCACACTAAACATGGTTACTTTCCAAAGCTGCCAAGAGCCAGGTCTTAATGTTATCACTACCTAGCAAACGATTTAAGCAACATTTAAGGCTGGTGAAACCCCGCATTGCTTTTATCAGACTACATTTATTGTCTTTCAAGACTTCTCTAAAAGACATTTCAGGGCAAAACATAACATACTGTTGTTAATTGTTACCATAGCAAACCAATTTGCAAAAACACTGCAATAAGTCTACACATCCTCCTACCTGATATTACAGCCATTTAGGTGTCTAACAGAAAACCTGTAGTCATTTCCACTATGCATCTAGTCCAGATACGAACAAAAATATGAAGATAACCTAAGAAGACAAACATTACTGTGGTTTCCAGCACATACACAATTTAGCAGGAGTGAGATAACTTGCAACCTGTGCAGAAGTACCTGTGACAGCATTAAAAGTTGCCACTACCTTCTTTTTCCTAAATTCCCATACCTCAGTGCCCATTTCATCTGCCTCCAGCTTAGAAACAACAATTTCTACTAAATCAAATGTCTCTTGTCTCAAAAAATGAGATCTCCATGGGACTTTAGTACAAAGAGCCCCGCTAGTGAGTATCCAACACTACAGTAGCCTGAGAACTATATTTGCCCTTGTGGTGGTACATGTTCCACAGTTTAGGAGCTTTCAAAGGTTCTCCACACGCATGTAGTTCTGTCTCTTCTCCATCTATGCACTGTCTTGCACTTACTTGTCTTTGAGAATGTCTACAACCTTGTTTCATGCCTCAGTTTTATTCCTCTTATACGTCACAGGCAGACACATTTTAACAGAATAATGTTAACTGGCTTGCAAGTGTGATCTCTTCTAACGCCAATTCAACTATTCCAGAAATATTTCTGACTTAAGGCCAGTTCCCCCAGAAACAAAAAGCCTTACCAATGTATCCAGTTCACAGGGGAGGATCTGTGGCAGAATGACACTTTATCAGTCTCTACATCCTCACACAAGAGAACAAGAAGTGTTAAGTCACAGGTAAATCAGTGATTATATGATTCTAAATACACCCAAGAAGATGCAAGTGACTGAAACCAGGAGAAGTACAAACCAGAAAATGCAGCCTCTCCTACCAAAACCTGACTCTTATTCTAAGAGGGAAGCACACAGGCATGGACAGGTATACAGGGAGACAGCAAAGAGCAGGCAAACATACAGAGCTTTTACATTCTGTAGAAAGGAACTGTGATTCATGCATGCTCATTATACGACAAAAGTTAACAGTTTGAGAATTACAGGAAACTCCAGACCCACAGCATTCGTTCTGTACAGTTCATCAGTAAATGCAGATTGATGAAGATGCCTTCAATTTATGGTGGATTTATCGTGCACATACACCAATTCTACAACACAGGAAGTAGAAGCCACTAAACACTTTTCAAAAAGCAGTACCCAATGCAAAAACTTGTGATAACTCCCAACACTCCCCAAAAGAGAATAATTGTGTATGGTAAGGGTATGTTCTTTACATGATACAGAGCATTTACCAACAGCAACAGGTTTACTACACATCTGGAAAATCTAGATATACGGTCTCGAATGAAAATACAGTAGCCACCACTGCTCCACACGTGGATTTTCTAGAAACTGAAACCCCACATAAAGTCTTGAGTTTGGAATTTTTGGTTCATGGTGTCAGAAGTAAAAAATTTGCCATCTACAAAATAGAAATATCTTCACTTACTTCTTACTTTGCTGACTCTGATTAGAACTGCATTGACTACCAATTAGAAAAGTAAAAGTTGGTGTGACCAAACTAAGAATCATACAATGCCATTCCACAGATATCTTTCAGAAAGGAACCACATTTTAAAAGATTTAATTAGTCAAGTACTTCAGTGTTCATTACAGGTCAAACCTGCTTCTACATTCAAAATCAAAGTGAGAGAGGAAAAGAAGTCAGACCACAGAAGTATCTGTGATCAGACAGGCTGGAATTTTATCACCTTCCCAAATTACACTTGATGTAGAGAGAAGCAGTATTCAAATTTTTTTTTCTTTTTACAAGCACATATGAACATAAAATACATAAACACATATTTCTTCCCTGCCCCAAGTCACTGTAATACTTTGTTTATGTTTTGGGCCTTCTGACTAATACTGATGAGAAAGACAGGCAGGATTAAGGAACTCTACCCAGAAAACATATAACAAAACATACCTAAAAAGAAAGCTTGCATTGCATATCTTAGGGTAGATACCCTGAAACAGATTCTTGAGTATACAAACACTTTGTGTTCACCCTTGACAACCTTCTAGCTCCTGTGCACCTGAAGTGGATCTCCCAGAAGAATTGAAAGTGCCTTGTCTTCATCACAGTTCGCTCACTTCAGAATGGTTTATGTGTACTGAATACTCCAAGATGGGGGGGTGGGGATGGAGGGGAAGAAGGGCTCCCCCCAAAAAAGTTCTTTCTTTTCTTTTGTTTTGGCTTAGGGTTTTTCGTTTTCTTTAAAGTAGCACAGACAAACACTACAGGTAGGAAATGCCTATTATAGATAACTGAGCAGGTTCCAAATGACTCAGCATGGCATAAATTTCTGCAAACAGTTCACTGCCTCCACAGTTCCTAAACCAAAACATTGTAGTTTTGCCCTCCTTTTGGGCTAGTCCTTCCCAAAAATAGTTTCCTGATCTGGTTACCTTCTTAATAGGTAACCACAAAATTTATACACAATCAAATCTGGAAAAGTCTACCTCACATTAACAGTAGCCTGTCTGTAGTCTAAGACTGTTCTTATTAGTCCTACAATAGTTCATATAGGACCAGAATATACCCTTGCCAAAAGCAAAGCTAGTCTAAATAGTATCTGCATAGCTCACGAAATGCACTTGAGCACTTGTGTGCTGACAGAAGCAGTTCAAAACCATACCAGTCAGGACTTAAAAACTGCAGTTTTGAAGTGCATTAACCTTGCTGATTGTGGACAAAGCTCAAGACAGCTACTCCTCTTTGTTTCCCATGTACCAGGCCCAGTTACTAAAGAACCTATGTGGCAAGTGGGTGACACTTCCAAATCATAACATAAAAGATTAATCTTATTGCTTGTATCTACTGAAGGAGTTTCAGGAAGCACACAGAGTGGGATCGGATGGTATTTCAAGAAGTTGATCGCTTAGTTGACCTTGGCCATGGGCAAAAGTCCAGACTGTGTCAGAATTACTTCCAGTAGATGTGTGCCTAGTTTGTTCTTAAAAAAACAGCACCAAGGTAGATTTCACACACTCCTTAGGCCACCTATTTCAGTGCTTCATTATCCTTGCCATTAGGCAGATTATCCTAATATCTAGCCTGAGGGCGCAGTTTGACCTTATGTATAATCCAACTCCCCTTGCCATGTGCTCCTGCTATTTTACCTCCCATTGTATTTGGTGGTGATACAGCCACAGGGTGAGTAGGTTAAAGAAGTTGACCTGACAGAAAATCAACTGTCAGAAAAACAACCTCTCCCTCCCTATTCCTTCCCCCTGTTCAGATGCTTCCAGACCAGTTTCTGACTTTAAGCTACAAAAATGCCACACTACAAACAGAGAGAAGTATGTGAATGAACTACAGGAAGAAGCAGAAGTGTAAGATCAAACACTATCCCAAAACCTTTCTTCCTATAATTTAAGGTCATTTCTTTGTCCAGTTCCCAGTGGACAGAGAAGACATTACAACTTTATGTAAAAATAATGAAAAACACTTTTATGCAGCTTAAGACTTGGATCTCTACTCAGCTTTTCTTTCTGTAGACTTAATGCATCCCTTTCAGGCTATTGTTTTTCTAGACCTCTGATCATTCTTTGTGCTCTTTCCTGAACTTTCTCTAGTTCGGCCACATGTTTCTCAAAGTAGTGCCAAAAACTGAGCACAGCGCTCCATTTGAGGACCCAACAGCATCAAATAAGCAAGATCAATTCACATACTTTATAATGACTAATGACATTTATGTTGAGATCTATTTTCACATCCAGGTCCTCCTGCACGTGACTATGGTCTAGTTTCTATAATGTATTTGTAGAGGTGAACATTTTTATTCAACTGCTGCAGTTTGCACTTGTCTCTGTCAAAACACATGATGTTTTTGCCAGGTAATGATTCTTAATTAACTTAAAATTCAACTCCTATTCTCTGAAAATACTGGTGACTCTTCCAATACCACCCTTAAATTTTATAATTTCTCAGACATTAATGAAAACATCGCTTAGTAACTAGACCTAAGATCCCTCTTCACGCAGAATTCTGCTTGATAAGAACAGACTAAGATCAAGACTGCCCCTCTTATAAACATACCTGACACATACTCCCCTTACTTGGGAGGAAATATTCCACTTCCTTTGTTAAAGTCACCTCACTACCCTGTTTTAGGCTCATGTTACTTCACATTTACATGGTAACCAAATGACAGATGAATTTCCAGTACTTTTGTGCATCTCTACAAATTTACAATGACAGCAGAACTATTAGTTTTTGCATTATCTGATGAGGGAAAAACAAGCCAAGAGAAAAAGAACATATGCATGGATTAAGTAAGCCTCAGATTACAGTACTTCCCAGAAGTTATCTGGAAAGTGCAGTTTAAAGTAGGGAAAGAAAAAAAGAGGGAGGTTCTGATAACGATACTCATGTTTATAAGAGATAGCAGGCATGAAAAATTACAGGCAGATAAACAAACAGGAAAACATATCACCCAAACTTGAGGATTGGAGAAAAAAAGCCTATTACACACACTAAGTAAAGATCATTTCTAAGAAGGCAAATTGCAGATGGAGATTCCTGGCATATCTGAGAGAAGAAGCCAGTTGCATATCAGTGCATGGTGAATTCAATTTCCATGCGTGGACAGTCATGTGTCTCTCAAACAGTTAACAGAAAAATAATCCACCTAGTATATAAAGCGTTGCAAAAGCACGTTTTGTCCAATGAAATCTTTCAAATCCACCCAGCAGTTAGTTTTAACTAATATTAGCCCACTTCCACAATTCTTCTATGTTAAGCTTCCCTCTTCCCTTCTGTCATTCTACAGACAGGTCTTTTCTACCTGCCACATTCCATCTTCTTCCAAGTATCCGCCTCCTCCTTTCACTTCTCTCAGTTTTCTTTAATTCGCATCCTTATGCTCATACCTTCTTCTAGCACTTCTGCCCCAAAACATTAATGTCTCTCTCTTTCTTCCCCTCTCTAAAGTGACAGCGTTGAGTTCCACTACAGCAAAAGCCTATGGATTGCCTCCCAACCCAGCTCGTTGACCTCAACTTTTTTACTTGAAAACACTGTTAGGAGCAAAACTAATCACTATTAAATGTATAATCTCCAAAGCAAGATTTAAAAAAGTTAAGATACAAAAAAGTTTCAAACATGCTTTCAAAAGGCCTGTTGAGGCCTGTCTACGCTGAAGTTGTCTCCAAAATCCTAATGGGATAACTATCTGGAACTGTAGTATAAACCCTGTGTAAGTAGTTTGAAATGTTTACTGAAACAGTAATCATTAGTCTCATAGACCTGGTATTAGGAGATACATACGGAAAAAAACCCAAACAAACAAATGCGGGACACATACCACCCCCCAAAAAAACCCCATTCCAGCCAATACTGATGAGAACACCATTAATTTGGATGCAGGCTACCATTAAATAGCATCAGTAAAACCACTATGAATGCATAGTATCAGTTGTACTTAAAACACCTCTAAAAAGGTCAAAGTTGTTAACAAGTCAGTTAGCTGAAGCAGACCAGTCATATTACTTAAGACTGAACAATTGAAAAGTCTGCTTGCACTCTCCCTTTTCACACACTCCAATATCCCCTGTTAACTCTCTTAGCTGCTATAAGCGCAGATGGAAGCAGTTACATCTCATCCTTACCTCAGCACACTGACTATTTTGAGGGAGGAGAGACCCACATGCCATCTATTCTAAGGCTTTATCTGCATTTGGAAGTCTCTGAAGCAACTCTCGTAGAAAACTTCAGATTAAAGGCAGTTTATACCCTTCCTTTATCTTTCACCTGAACTCTCCTTCTCACTGTCTTTTCCTGCTTTTGCTATTTCTCAGAGTTTCAAGATGAAGCATGGCCTTAAAAAAAGGAGTGTTTGAAATGTAATTTTAATGAAACCTAGGCTAATAATGGCTTGAAATTTAACAGAGTACCCATAACCATAAATCTTTTGCCTTTTAATTTTTGATTCTTGATGGAAGAACAAAGCACCTGCCTGCTGTTGCTATGTCACATAAGGCATTCTAGATCTTATGGTCACAGATAAAGTAAAATTTTGTTAAAAACAATTACCAGAATTAGAACTCTTTATTTTCTCAGGACATTAGTAGAGGGTCAGATCTAATGCAGTGTGTTCTTAATTATCCCATATTTGTGCACTGCTAACACATCTAACTTAAGCATTCCCTCCCAATCCCTGCCCTTTTTTTTTTTGACTTGCTTCCTAGCCATCTCAAGAAATTTAGGAGAGTAGAACTCTAGTACCATTTATCTCCTACATACAGAGGAAAAGCTTACCCCCTTTAAACATTCTGCAGCTTTATGAGAAGATGGGAAATATGCCTCCATTCACTGCACCTACCTTGACTCAGGCAGTTTGGACAAAATTAATTCTCAAACGTTCCTTCCAGCCCTCAACATTTTATGCTTCTATCTAAAGAACAGATGTCAACATAGGTAAGTGCATCGATGATATGACAAGACTTGAAGTGTCTCCTGAGGCTTTCTTCAGCAAGAACAGAAAATACTGATGGTGTTTCTATCACTTATTATGGAAAATAAAAAATCAACAATAGATGCAGTTCAGCTCTCTCTACTACTTTGTAAGTAGAACTACAGAGCTGTACTTACTAGTGGAGAAGGACTAGTACAAACCAGTGTGCTAACTCTAGCACGTCTCAGAACTTTTGAATAGATGAATCGGCATTCCCTTCCAATAGACAAACACACGTATACATGTGCATGTACTAATATATATGTATATTAACAAGATAAATGGATGTGTACCTCAAAAGTTGCACAGAGAAGATAAAATAATGCCTGACAGTAACACTGAGATCCTTTGTGGACACTTATTCCAGAAATCACTGGACTTACGCTTTTAAGTTTCTTCAGGTAGGAAAGTTAAATTTAGGAAAGTCGTGGTGCATCAACTTCCCCTCTATGTTTCTATGATGGTTTTACTCTGCCCTTTCTTAAAGGCAACCAAATGGCCATAACAACTTTTTACCGAATTCTCATGTTATTTCTGGAGTAATTTCTGACACCTCTGTGTGGCAGAGCCTGCCACTGCCCAGACACCACGGCCAGGCAAGCGGCAAGCCCGCTCAGCCGTGCCCCCCCACCTTCCTCAGCAGCCCCTGTGGCTATTCACAGCCCACTGGAGGTGGCCAGGCAAAACCGAGGCCACTTCGCCCCTCCTTCATCCCCTGGCTGCCATCACCTGGGGGGGGACGGGGGAGGACCCCTCTCAACAGAGCCGCTGTGGCTATAATTATACCAGGTAGCTCTGCCACTGCCCGAGGGCCGCGGCCCCACGGGACAGGGGCTGCAGCTCGGGGGAGGGCAGGGGAAGGGGGGGCGCTCTCCCCAAGGCCCTACATCCCCCGGGCTGTCGCCAAGAGCCGCCCGAGGAGAGCGCGGCCTGCAGCGCCCGGCCAGGCCCCGGCCTCAAGTTGTCTCCTTCCCTGCCGCCCCTACGAGCCCGGAGGCGGGCAGGAAGGAGAGGCACCTGCGCCCAGCGATGCCGGGCGGGGGGGGCAGCCGGGCCCCGCAGCCCCTCCCCGGCGGGGGAAGGGGGTGCAGAGCCGATCTCCCACCTCACTGTCGCAGCTGATGTCAAGCCCTCGCCTCCCTCCCACCTGACAGCACCCACCCCTCCACCCCCAAGGCATCCCCCCACCCCCGACCTGAGACCAAAAAAAGCTGCACCCAAAAAACACCACCACGAAAATAATCCCCCACCTCCCCCAAAGGCGCCTTGCAAAGACAGAATGAGGAACAAAACAAAACCCTGCTCCCCTCCCCCAAGAAGAGACGGGGGTGGGGGTGGTCCCGAAGTGACCGGTCCCTAAATGAAACCGACCCGGCTCCCCGGGCAGCAGCGCAGCACCCGGTCCCTGCCCCCTGCCCCCCCACCCCCCCGGGCCACTGCGATGACAAATGTCACCGGCGCCCACGTTGCCCGCCGCGGGGCTGCTGCCCTCCCCCCCCCCCAAAATAATAAAATCCCCTTTTAAGGGGCAAAACACGCGAGCAGCAAATAAGGGGGCAGCCCAGCTCCCGCGCCCTGGAAGCACTCGCGTAAAAACTTTGTTTGGGGCTCCCCCTCCCCACCCATAACAGTTGAATTTAGAACCTGTCAACCATTTTAGATCTATACTTGGGAAACACTATTCCCGGGCACCGGTGGGCTTGGGAAATGACTCTGAGCGCCGCCGCAGATCCCCTCCCCCCGGGCGGCGGGGGAGGAGGAGGAGGAAGATGCTTTCTGGGGAGGGGGCGAGGGACGGGGAGCGCCCGCTTTACCTGAGACCAGCCACTGTCCTCCATTGTTGGAGAATTCAATGGCATTGACACAGCCGAAGTGGCCCAGGAGGTCCTTCTTGTAGAGGTTCCTGCAGCCCCGAAGGCGTCGCCGCTGGAAGTCGTGGGTGAGCAGGGGGTCCCCCTCCAAGCCGCGCTGGGACAGGAACCCCACCACGGAGCGCATCCTGCCCCCCCAGCCGCTTCGCCTCCGCATGCTGCTGCCGCCGCCGCTCCTTCCCTTTCCCCCGCCGCCTCCGCCTCCCCTCCCCCACTTCCCCCCTTGTTATGGTTATGATGATTTTTCTTTAGCCAGCCATGGCAGAGAGGTGTGAGACAACTCCGCCGCTTCCTGATCCCGTTGGCTCCTCCCCGCTCCCCCAGCAGCTGATCCGCAGCTGCCGCCGCGCGATGCCCGACCCGGCTATTAGCGCCGCCGCCGCCGCTGTTTAATTCAAGCCCTGTGACGGGGCGGGCGGGGACGGCCGGGGTTCGGGCGCTGCGGGGCTCCCCGCCGCCAACGGTCCCGAGCGGGCGGGCAGGGCACTTGCTGCCGCAAGCGGGCGTCGTCCCCGAGCGAGAAGGGGACCGTGACCCCGATAGGGACCTTTCCCGAGCCACGGCCGGGTGCCCCGCGGGGTCCTGAGGACAGCCCACCGGGGGACAATGAGGACAACAGTGCCCCAAGTGCGCCCTTTTTGCGGCGGGCCTTGTACCCCGCCCGATGGTCATCAGCCTCTGTGAGATCGCCAAACACTGCGTCTTGGTTTTATCTTTCTGCGGGGCTCTCTGAGGTTTTATTGCTTAATCTCCTGCTCGAGCAATGCTGGAAAGAGGAGGTTTTATGGCTTAATCTCCTGCTCGAGCAATGCTGGGAGCAGGAGGGTTGCCCCTTCTCCAGTGAGTAGTTCACAGAATCATTGAGTTGGAAGGGACCCACATCGAGTCCAACCTGTCCCTGCACATGGACAACCCCAACATTCACACCGTCTGAGGGCATTGTCCAAATGCTTCTGGAATATTGTCAGGATTGATCGCTCTGGACTTGGCCACAGAAGGCTGTCAGAAATAACGTGAATTTTCTTCTCTTCTTGCCTTTCAGTGTCAACAAACCCATAAAAAGCAGCTGGCTAAGCAGGTGGAATTGATCCATGTTAGCTTTCACTGTTTTATGACACCTTGACTTGTGTGTATGTGTGGGGAGAAGTATCTGCTGTCTCTCACAGGACCCTGTTCCTCGTGTGTATGATGCCTCATACCACCTAAGACAGGAGTGTTGCTGGAAGAGTAACAGCAGTGAGGCACAGCATGTTGCCCCCTGTTGCACTTCGAGATGCCTGGCCATAAACTCCCTGCACACAAGGCAAGGAGTCGCAGACCTGCAGCTTGAATTCAGCCTTCAGGCCTGAATTTCCCCACAGAAGCAGGTGAACTGGCACCAGTACCTGGGGAAGATACAGTTTTTGGAAGGTGAGAAATTAATATGATAGCACTGGCCTTTGTTGCCTGGCACTGCACCTGCTGGCAATAAGGAGTCCCTAAAACAAACAAACAAACAGTGGTGTGGCAGCATTACCAAGTACTGTTAGATCGCTGCCTTGTTCCAGTGACAGCTCTTCAGAAGAAACTGAAATGATTTCATTACAATGTTGTGTGCTGGGATTCTTCTCGGCAAAGATCACAGAAGGAACATGAAATCCTGTAAACCATGCTTTTCAGTTGACAACATTATAGCCTTACTTTTAACATACAACAAAAGCAAATGACAAACCTTTCATTTCTAATCAGAATAAAAAGAATGTAAGAAAATCTAAAAAAATTAAGAACAATTTTTACATTTCAATTTGGTATGTAACTTTTTTTCTATACGTTACCAATGGGTATAAGTATCAGAACTTAATTAAAAGTATAATAATAATTTGAGATGAATAATCCAGAATCAGCCTGTTGACTGTTTTCTGTTATAATGATAAGGAACAATGTCGATATTGAAGTTAAAACCAAGAACACTTTATCTCTTCTGCATCTAAGCTATATGCAGATTTTTTCTAGTTACAGCTGTTGATGGCCAACTGTTGCTATGTAACATGTCTAGCAAGCTTCAGCATAGAAAGGCAAATACCCTGTTCATCATGATTTGTGTTTATTACCTTAGCTTCAGACACAGGTAAATCACACTGTTATAAATCATTTTTTATAGCTTTTTTGCTTGCATGCCATAAAATTCTGCATTATTACAACTATATCAGAAAGTGTTCTCACTTCTGAATTAACAACATAGGTAAGTGGCATTACATTTTTCTATCTATAGACTCTAAACTGAGTCTGTCAGTTTGTACTCCATTTCTCCTTTATAATTTTCATACTGCTCACATCACCATATGATCTGAGAGACTTCCAGAAAGAGGTTATGGAATTGTAAAATCTTAGAATTGCTTGGGTTAGAACGAAACTTAAAGATCATCCAGTTCCAATCCCCATCCTATGGGCCAGGAGACCTTCCACTAGATCAAGTAGCTCAAAGTCTTATCTGACCTTGCCTTGAACACTGCAGTTGTCACTTTTATCATGTGGTTCATTTTTTCCCTCTTTCCGAAAGTATTGTTCAGGTTGGATATCTTTGTTTTCTGTATTGAAATAAATAGGCATAGAACCCTTCTTTTTGAAATGCAGCATGATAAAATCTCCAGTGCTTTGTCTTCATGTTCTCGATCCAGTGTCTAGGAAAGCTGTGTACTTACAAGGATGAATAGAAATAAAATTATTTACTAAACCTCCACTGCTAGGATTTTCAGGAAAGATTAATTGAGGTTTTTTTAAATCACACTTGTAAGCAGTCAGAAAGTTGTCAGTGTATGAAAGAAAAATAATAGAAGACTTACAATCTCATCTGCTAAAGGCTATATTTTCTCATATGACCATGTAAGTTAAAAAAAAAGTGTTGGTAAGCATTCTTTTTGCTTTTTGGTTCCTGTGTTTGAATTCATTTTGAAAATATATGACACCTAAGAAAATGATCGTGACCTATGCTAGTAACATTTTCCTTTGAAAATAATATGTTGCTGTCTTAATATAGAGTGCTGTAATCTCTTCAAAATGAATACACAATTGCCTGAGTCATGCTGAAGTAGCAGTAGTGGAGCATCTTCTTCTACTTTAATAGGAATCTTCTGCAGCTTCAAATGAAATTGAAGTATGGATGGCACTTAGTAAAACAGATTGGACTTCATCAGGTTCCAGTTTTGTGGACATGTTAGCACACGGGGTGTTGTACTGAGACTGAAAGTCACAGAGCAAACTGGATTGAGCCCAGCCAGGCTCAATGAGCGTAATAAGTCAGGGTCTCTTTGCATGCACTGCCTGAGCAGCTTAATTCTGTAGGATGTTTTCAGTCTCCTCCATGCCTGAAAAGCAGCATGAAATAAAGTACAAAAAATGTTTTGACTGGAAATTCCACAAGTCAGCAATAGAGGGGAGGAGTCAATTGGAAAGGAAACAGGAGATAATGAATAGGGTGGTGACTTTCTGGAGGCTCTCGGAAATGAAGATGAGTAAATAATATTTGATGCACTACAGAAGAGGGAGCTAGCAGAATGCTTCAAAGAGAGAAGTGGTGTGGCCAAAGTAATGATCCATGTAAACAATCTTGGGCTATGTTTTCAGGGGTGCTAATTCCAGGGCTGTGCACAGTCCAGACTCTTAGCAGTACTAAATTGGTCTGGATTGGGTATGGCCATGGTGTCACATTGCTCTTACATCAACTTCTGCCTATGCTACAGAGTTTTTGTTCAGCCTCTGGAAGAACTGACAATAACTGATCTGGTGTTAACGTCTGCTGGTACAAAATTCTCCAACGCTTTTCTCTGAACACATTTGAATCAACAGAATGAGTTAAATTGCACTAGTGGTTTCCGTTTGATGGCTGTGGTGTATTTGTTCATTAATAAAAAGCCTACAGTCACCTTTTCTCTATTGTCATATCTCGTCATTTGAGGCAGTTAATGGCTGTTGTGTTATGAGCTATGTTGGTTAATGCTGAGGGGAGAGGTACTGGGACAGTCTAGGTTTAGAAGCAAGAACCTAAACAAGGGTCTTAGTTGCAAGGATGGATCAAATGACTTTGTCTTAAAGATGCCATACAGAAGAAGTCTAAAATTTTGATGTGCCCTGGGTGCTAGGATCTACAAAGTGGTTTCTGTTAGAGCTGACAGTTGACATACAAGTTTGAGTGGCACATAGGCTGGTGATGTTATCCACAGATATGCGCAAAGAAGAGAGTAAGAGGACTTGCAGAGAAGAGAAAGAACCATGTTCTAGCTCTGCTGAGCTTTAACTTCCTGTTAATCATCCACAAAAAAGGGGAAAAGACTATGATTTGAGTTTGGATAAAAGGAGATGGCTCTGGGGATCTGCAAATCATCTGCAGTCAGATGTCAGTTGTATTTGTATTTCAGATGAGAACTTGGAGATGATGTGGGAGGATAAAAGGAGAAGACCAAGGATACAGCTCTGTGAGAGAGCATGAGGAGAGTCTGTCAAAGAATACTTGGAAGGAAGGCTTAAATAGCTAAAAGGAAAAGATACTAAGTGAATCATGGTTGATTGTGTCAGGTCAAAGAGGATGAAGTTTAAATACATTTTTTAGCTCTGTTGAGCCTTTGAATGGCTTTGGTTAATCCAGAGTGGAAATGGAGAAGTTTGGACACTGATAGATATGTACAGAGTAAATCTAGATGTGAAACAGAGAGAGGCCAGTTACTGGACAGGAAAGTAGGGCTAGGTCAAGGGTTCTATTTGTTTATATCCTTTTCTATTTCTGAGGGGACATTGAAGCAAAAGGTGGATGAACCAAGAAGGTGATGTCATATTTTAGCCATATCTTTTTTTTTTTTAAAATAATTTTCCTTGTGGAGTTTATTCCCTCTAGTAGAAATCTAATGGTTTCTGGGCTTTTCTCCTTTTACTTACTAATTTCACAGACCAGAAAGGTGGAAAAAACAAGCATTGTTCTTTCAAATGTTTCCCCTTGGGGTTTTTCATCTAAAGATGTAGCTTTAACACACTGCTGAACCAATCTAATAACTTGTGGCTGCTGACAGGTGGCTTTATTCTTAAAGGGCATGTTCTGTCCTTTTCTGTGTACTGATGCTGCTACTCATTGGACCTGTTTGCATACTACTTAATACTGACATGGAGGTATCCTGTTGAATGCCCAGATCAGCCCAGGCTAGTCAGGAGTGTCCAGCTGGGAGCAGAGCTTCCAGAGATGGGGGATATCAAGTTCTCAGCTGCCATGAATTGTGAGGCCAGCTTAGTGTGCCTTCTGGAACTGAACCGCTAGGATAAGTTAAACAGCTCTTCAAGAAATGGAATTGTGAAATTCCTCTCTACATAAGCAATGAAAGAGTTGGCAATTAATGAAGACATATATTGATGATGAATGTTAGTATAACTGATCCTCATGGGATCAATCTGGCAGCTCACACCTCTGAGAGCAATTTTTTCAGATTCTTTGCAAAACCTGCAAACTGTAGCTGATCCCTGCAGTGAGTTACCACTGATTCATCTTTTGGCTTAGGATGTAGTTTCACAGAGATATGGCTCTATGGTAAGCTAGTTCAAGGTGTTAAACCAGAAGAAAACTATATTTTTTGCTATGCTAGCTTTCTGCTTACTTAATTCCTTGAATCAAACTGGCATCAGTGTTTGCAGAAGTGAGGCAGTAGAAGAATGCCTCAGTAGAAGGGAGAAACCTCTTAAACAGGAGCTAAACCTTCTATACACCTGTTGCAGTGAGAAACTCCACCTCTAGGATGTGCCTTCACAGTTGATTGAAACTCATCTCATTCTGACTTCATGATAAAAGAAGCGGTACTACTGCCTCCCTGATATCAGCCCTGTTAAAACAAACCCTGCTCAAAAGGACTTGTTTGAATATGTAGTTATGGTGTTACTAGCATCGACAGAGGAAGATAGATCACATTAGGAGTTGAAATGTGAGTTTTGGCTTTCTTCTGTAGCTTAGGATGGGGCGCCAAGAAGTGTTATTAATGATCTAGTGGGGACGACACACAGCATTCTGCTCATTGTCTGCTAACAGCAATTTGAATCCTGACTGGAGACTCTTTCCTTTGATATTCCACAATCATTGATTTTCCTTTGAACACAAAGTCATTTACCCTGGTCTTTTCCCTATTAAAGGATGAGCTAATGTAATAGAATTTTTTTTTTTCTGTGATCAGAAGAAGTGAAGCCTGGTTTCCTATGGACTTGACCTGATGTGGCACTGCTGTGTGGATTCTTTATGTATATTAAGCAGTGTCTGCATACGCTTGGCCATTTTTTTGAGTGATAGCTTTATTAGGATTTGTTTCATCATTTTGGTTCGCATTTCACAGAAGTTACCTTTGTACAAATTTAGATGTAATTGGGCAATGGCTTAAACATGCTTTTTAAACAAGGAAATGGGGGAAGAAAGGGGACCCACAGACAGAAACACCAACAACGTAATTGCATAAGCCTTCTATCTTTAGGAAATCAGGCTAAAAATGAGCCTGTTGACAGAGGCCTCTGCAGAGATCTCAGATCAGTAGTAAATCAAGTAAATCAAGAAGTAAATCTTGTTGTTTACCATGGAAAGGCTTCCATTTACCTGCAGCAACAGATTTCTCATAAGTAAGGCTAAGCCAGCAGTTGGTGTTTACTCACGTGGTTACCTTCCCATCTTCAGCAATCTCCCCATCAGGCTTTGGGAACTTGGTTTTTTTTGCCAGAGTGCACTCGTATATCAGTTGCTTTCATTTATTTTTAATTTAACCTTTATACTTGAATAAATGGCAATGTAAGTAGTAAGACAAGCTGTTAGAGACTCATGGTTTACATGACTCCATTTATCAGTGATGCAATGAAAAATAAAGGCTTCAGATACAGCCAAAGATCTAACCTAGTTACTGTAGAAAAGCTAGACTTGGGCATTCTATAATATAGCATTTCTCTTTGAGACTCCCACTGTGTAGTAAATTATGGGGTATTTCATTGTTTTCCTCTTTCTTTTGTAACTTTACACTTAAGGTCCTATTACCTTAGAAATTGAAACAAACAATTTGTAAAAGGAAAAACTGGCCTATTTCTGATTTCTGGGTGGATAACCGTTTATTACAAGTGGGTCCAACTATGAACAAACTTTGCAGTTTTGTTCTAATTTTGTTGCCATTCTGAGTTCACCTTGAGCTCTGATAGAATTCTCTTACAAATGCCTTGCCTACCCCATATCAAGGCAGCTGGATGCTGGAGCCCAGGCACATCAGTTTCTTCAGTCGCCTTCAGTCACTCAGACCTCAAAATAAGTCTGTTGTTAACCTTTTCCCTTGAACTATTTTACAACTGGATCAGTTCCCTGATTCTCTGTCCCTGTCATTACTGAAATGCGGGTGGCTGGAGCAAGGGAGCAGTCAATCAGGTTGAACAGGAAATGTGGGACTACACTTCCAGGTGGCATTCCAAGTGCCTGTGGAAAACAAAGCATTATACACAACAGAGGGGAGAGGGGACAGTTGGAATCATGAAGGGAAGAGGGAGGTAGAACATGCCCGTCTGTTCTATCCAGACCCCTCCAACTTCTTCTCCTGAGCATGCACCTGATGTACTTTTCTCCTAAGCACGACTCGTGATGAGCTTCAGAATTGCACTGGTTCCTGCTCCATGACCTCCATTTCAACTGGTCAGCTGTGACCAGTGCATAGGAGCATAGGGGATGGATGGAGAAGCTGTGGCCAAGTTGCCACTGTAAGGGAGATGCAGCCCTTCCCTGTAGAGAAGAATGAACCAGAGGCAAGATGTGTGAGTTATTACAGTGTGTGAGGTTGTGCTGCTTCGTAACTCTCAGTGAATAAATATAAAAATGGATAAAATTTCTTCTCTGTAGAGCAAGATTGAGGGGCTGTGCAGAAGGACTTACTGTACAGAATCTGTGACTCTCAGGTATAAACCATTTGTGTGTTCAAAATACAGGCATGAGTCAATGAAAAACAAAGTTTCCTGATGTGACCCAAGCACTTGTGAGAACTGATGCGAGTGTACCATCCTGGGCTTAGATCAGGTCCTTAGAAGAAGCAGTTTGAATGGCCAGGTCATCTTATTACTGATAGGAAGAGGGCCTTACTTGTTTAGAAAAGTGTTCTCCTAGAAACCAATTGTGTTTGCTATGCATTGGTCCCTACCTCATTCCAGAGTTAAAATAAAAAGGAGGTGGGGGTGGGGCACGGGTAAATAAGCGTAGACTCACTTACTATAGACAGAAAATAAAATACTGCTTCCGTAGAGATTTTGCGGGATGACGGCCATTAGCTGCTCTGTTGCACCCTTGGACAATCTCTCTGCTAAATGCCAAGTCTCTGCAAGGGAGAGCCTCCTACTCTGATTCTAACATTGCAAATGGCAAAATTAAAACAAAACAAAGTTTGGCAGTGACTGCCAAATTGTGAAAGTATTTTAAAGCAGTATTTCCTATGGTTTCAGTGTCTCCTTCAAACAAATGCAGCTAGATGTGATTCCAACAGCACAAACATTAGGAAATATTGGGAATTGCAAAGGAAATGGAAGAAATTAGATGCCCAGATTCCTTACCGTTGCAGTGGAATTTGGGCTAGAAACTTGTTTATGTTTTGACCATCTTGGCTTCAAGATGTGACGATAACCCTGAACACAGCAGCTAGCTGGTTCTTGTCCATGTAGTGTATTGTCATGGTTCCAACATTCCTACTTGTTCCACACACACCAGCTTTTCCATAGTTGTTCCTCTGTTAAACTTAAACCTTTCCACTCGATTTTTCCCTTTCTGTTTTCTTCCAGTTTACCACTTCAGAATCATAGAATGGTTTGGGTTGGAAGGGACCTTAAAGATCATCCAGTTCCAGCCCCCTGCCATGGTCAGGGACACCTCCCACCACACCAGGCTGCTCATCCAACCTGGCCTTGAACACCTCCAGGGATGGGGCACCCACAGCTTCCCTGGGCAACCTGGGCCAGTGCCTCATCATGAAGAATTTCTTCCTAATGTCTAACCTAAATCTTCCCCCTTCCAATTTAAAGCCATTTCCCCTCGTCCTGTCACTACTTGGCCCTGTAAAAAATCCCTCCCCAGCTTTCCCGTAGCCCCTTCAGGTACTGCAAGGCCGCTAGAAGGTCTCCCCAGAGCCTTCTCCTCCCCAGGCAGAACAAGCTGAGATGGCTACACTTGGTTTTATACTCTGTTCTGCTTGTGTTCTTTGCTCATCAACCCCATCCTCTTCACTTTAAAAACGTTTTAAGAAGAGCTCGCTTTGCCACGTTTTCATTCCCGTTGTTTACGGGGCTGCCCTCGCGACTACACTCGGCACCAGTCTCCCTGAGATTCGCGCTGCTCCCGCACGAGGCTGCGAACACCGCCCGGACAGCAGCTGCCGTACAACATGGCGGCGCCCGTTGGCCGTTCGCACCACCAAGCCAGCGCCCGCCGTACAACATGGCGGTGCACACCGTCCGCTCCCACCGCTGGCGAAGAGGAAGCGTCCGCCACTCTAAGGCTCCCGGTGTGCGCGGTGACGACCTCGCGGGGCGTTCCTGCTGTCTGGGACCGCCGTTCCGCGGAAACGCAGGTAGCGGGAGGGGCGGCGGGGCGGCTGCGGGAGCCAGGCAGGGCTGCTCGAGCGTAGTGGGGCTGGGCCGGGCCGGGCCGCACGGCGGGTACCGCGGCTGCTTGGGCAGCGGGCCCGCGGCCTTCCCAGGCGGGCCTAAGTTGCGTCCCGCCTGCCCGCCGCAGCCTTTCCCCAGCGCAGTCCCGGGCCCGGAGCGGGCAGCGCCCCCGCCCGCTGCCGCAGCTCGTGGCTGGGGGGGCGGCCACGCCTCAGGTGCCCGGCCTGCGGCTGCGAGGGGTGGGACGGGGATCATGGAATGTTTTGGGTTGGAAGGAACCTTAAAGCCCATCCACTTCTACCCCGCTGCCATGGGCAGGGACACCTCCCACCAGATCAGGCTGCTGAAGGCCCCATCCAGCCTGGCCTTGAACACTTCCTGAGAGGGGGCATCCACGGCTTCTTTGGGCAACCTGTGCCAGTGCCTCACCACCCTCAGCGTGAAGAATTTCTTCCTAGTGTCTAATCTAAATCTTTCCCCTTCCAATTTAAAGCCATTCCCCCTCATCCTATCACTACTTGCCCTTGTGAAAGGTCCCTCCCCAGTTTTCCTGTAGCCCCTTCAGGTACTGGAAGGTTGCTGTGAGGTCTCCCCAGAGCTTTCTCTTCTCCAGGCTGAACAACCCCAGCTGTCTCAGCCTGTGCTCATAGCAGAGGTGCTCCAGCCCTCTGATCATCTTCATAGCCTCCTCTGGACCTGTTACAACAGTTTCTCATCCTTCTTATGTTGGGGATTCCTGAACTGGACACAGGACTCCAGGTGGGGTCTCACAAGAGCAGAACAGAGGGGGAAAATCACCTCCCTTGCCCTGCTGGCCATGCTTCTTTTGATGCAGCCCAGGACATGGCCTTCTGGGCTGCGAGAGCACATTGTGGGCTCATGTCGAGCTTCTCATCAATCAGCACCCCCAAGTCCTTCTCCTCCAGGCTGCTCTCAATCACATCATCCCCCAGCCTGTATTGAAACCTCAGATTTCCCCCACCCAGGTGCAAGACCTTGCACTTGGCCTTGTTGAACCTAATGAGGTTCACACAGGCCCACTTCTCCAGCTTGTCCAGGTCCCTCTGGATGTCATCCCATTCTTCTGGCATGTTATCTGCAAACTTGCTGAAGGTGCACTTGATCTCATTGTCTGTATCACCAATGAAAATATTAAACAGCACTGGTCCCAGTACGGACCCCTGAGAGACACCACTTGTCATGGATCTCCATCTAGACATTGAGCCATTGACCACTACTCTCTGGATGTGACTATCTAACCAATTCCTTATCCACCAAACAGTGCACAGGGCTGCCTGACATCCCCTGGCTCACGAAGAGGGGCAGCTGTTGGGCTGAGTATGTGGGGCCCTTTGTTGCTTTCAGTTCTCCTACTCAGTTTAAGCAGGACAAATAAATTGCTGGTCACTTCCCAGGTGCCGTGGCGGTGCCTGTGCCTCAAGTGCTGCTGAGTTCTGCCCATGTGGCAGAGCACAGAAGGTCCAAGCTTTGGGAATCATGCAGGGGGGTGGGGAGATCATAGAATCATAGAATGGTTTGGATTGGAAGGGACCTTAAAGATCATCCAGTTCCATCCCCCCTGCCATAGGCAGGGACACTTCACATCAGACCAGGCTGCTCAAGGCCCCATCCAATCTGGCCCTGAACACTTCCAGGGAGATGGGGAGGCAGGGGTAGGACTGATTTCTGTTCCCTGGATGGGAGCTAAGCTATATGACAGAGGGAAAGCTGTGTTACAGACAGATGCTGCTGCTTAGAACGGATGTGAATGTAGTGGACAATGCCTATTATTTAATACTGCATGAACGGACATGCTTATTCTGCGGTAATCTGTCTTGTCCTTGTTTAGGCTAATCTGGTTCCAGACTAAGCTACAAGGTGTTGATTATAGCCCTGATTGTTTTATTTGTTTCAAAATGTGAGAGTTTGTGGAAGCGTCTAGTTGTACAAGCAGAGATCAAAGGATTTCCTTTAAGGTTCCTGGTGGTGATCAACAACAGCATTCGGTCTCTTGTTACTTCCCAGCCCACCAATGCAGCAGCTTGTCCTCGACCCCCAGTCTACCAAAGTGAGGCCCAGTCCTTCTTCTATCAGGATCGCGAGTTGTGGCTAGAACCTTGTTGTAATACCACTGGGCATATTTAATACCTCTAAACATGTTTATTGAAGTTGTCTTTAGTTTTCCACCTGTCTCCTTTTTCTTTGCAGGCCATGATGAAATCCTACAATGCCATTCTAATTGAGTGAAGTGAAGACGGGAGAAGAGGGATAAAAAATGCCGAGGCAAACAGCGGTGACAATTACTTTGGCGACCCTGCTCGGTGTTGCTGTGTGGGGGCTGTTTTTATGGAAAGCAACCCAGCGTCGGAAAGGAAAAGCATGTGGTAGTAGTCATCGAGAGGAAGCAGTTGTAGATTCAGGAGATGATAAACTTATTAAGGCAGAGGATGGGGAGGTGCTTTCTTTCTTCAGATCTCCCACCTTTTCCTTACCAAGGGAGAGGTCCCTTGGTACAGATATAGTGGTAATTTCAAAGCAGGAGGAGTGGGATCGTGTTGAACCTTTGCTGAAGAAGGAGCTGGAGAAGTGGCCAGTGCTTGGAATCGATTGTGAGTGGGTGAGTGATGGAGAAGGCCTCTCCTTTAGGTTGCCAATTGCAGTGGGAGATTATCTGGGGAGGAGTGGTCCTTTGTTTAAATGGGTACAATAGGACTGACTATTGAAACTGCCTGTGCGATTGTCTGTCATTACAGCAGTGAAGTAGCTGCTAATTTTGAAGTGTGCTGATTGTAAGTTTTTAATTCACTAGTTGGAATCATTTGCTGAATTCCTGTAATAAACGACTAAACACAGTGATAAGTATAAGTATAGCATTGTGTTTTGTATGATATCTCTTTCTCTTTAATGGTGATTTACTAGAAGTAGCTTGCATTTGCAATGTTTTAAGTCTAAGTACCTACTTAAGAAAAAAATTACCAAGAATAATAAGCCCAAAAAGGAGGATAATACAGATATGTAGATGGAACTTACTGTGTCTATCAGAGAGCAAAGATCCTCTTCTGCTTGTACATTTGCCTCTCAAAACAGGCTTTGAGTAATTTATAAAGCCAGGCTTTGCCATTATTTTAGCTGGAAATTTAGTTCACCTCACAGTCATTAGTATAAGCCACAGTTAAACAACGTGTTTGCCATAACCATTTATATAGTGAGTGGCTTTGTGTGTCTGATTTCTTTCATCAGCTCAGCTATGAGGGGGAAGAGTCAAAGGGGGAAAGTTTCTCTTATAGGAATGTGGCAAGAAGTAGTAGAGGGACAGTAATACTGTGAAACAGGTAACAATTTGCAGTAATATTTGAGAGATGTGTAACAATACTTGACTGTATAAACTGAGAAGGTTTTCCTGTCTTCAGTGGTCTCTTTTGCAATTTGTTCTAGCTCCAGTGTTGCTTATTATACTGTAACCCAGACTCTGATTTTTGTCTTTATTTCAGGTATCTGTAGAGGGAAGAGCAAATCCTGTATCCCTCCTACAGCTGGCTTCTTGCAGTGGCCTCTGTATTCTTGTTCGGTTGCCCAGGCTTGTTGCCAGTGGACAGAGTATCCCAAAGACCCTGTTGGACATCATGGCGGATAGTGCTGTGTTGAAAGTTGGGGTAGGATGCTGGGAAGATGCTTGCAAGTTACATCATGATTATAGTCTTCCAGTCAAAGGGAGCATGGATCTCCGATATTTAGCCATGAGACAGCGGTGAGTGGCTGAAGACAGAGGCAGCTCTGTTTGAGGCATCATTTGATTTAGAAATACTTTAAATGTAATTGGCATTTGCTGAATGATAACAGGCAGGGAGGTCTGGAGTTCTCAGGGTCATTGCAGAAACTTTGACAGCTGCAGCCCAAGAATATGTCATGCTTCTGTTCCAGGGGTGTCACACTCATTTTCACTGGGGGCCACATCAGCCTGCTCCTGCAGCGTAACGTACTGCGTACAACTTGTGTGCTGGCAGGAGCGTAGGGGCAAGGAGCTCTTCCTACTGGGCCGGATAAAACAAGGTGGAGGGCCAGATTTGGCCCGCAGATCATGAGTTTGACACCTGTGTTCAATTGAACCGTCTTAATGGAAATGAAATCTTCATGCTAATTGTGTCTGTTAGCCTCCTTATGCAATACCTATATGGAATTTTCTAAGTATCATGTTTCAGCTTTTAAGAAGTTGAGGCATGGTGATGCAATGCAGTGAGAGTGATCACCATGTCAACAGATGTTTGAATACTGTGAGAAATGCCAGTTCATACATGGAATTTTAGAGAGGACAAAGTCTTAGAAGCAAAGAGATTTATTTACAGTGCTGGGTGCATAAGAGGATGGACCCTCCTCCATGCACATTGTTTGGTCCCACTCATGTACATTTATTTAGGGTACTTATACATATTCATTTAGTTTGTTACTTCCCCGCCCCCCTTACATGCATACCATCCCTCTTTACATGCATACCACCAGTTCTGATTCACAGCAATAAAATGTTACATATTCATTGCATTCCCCAATATGCCTATACATGTGCATTACCTGTCCCCGTTTCATATTAAAATGAGTCTTGAAAGGTTATTTACATGTCCTTAACTGGGTATTTGGAAACCTGCATTCTTCCCGACCCTCTACTGGTTTTGGCTATCACAATCTGGCTGAAGCAAAACTTTTATTTATCTATTACAATCCACCCCCTTTTAATTATCCTCTTTTTGCTGAAGCCCATATCACTGTTCCAGTTTGTTTAAAATTAGCTGTAATCTCTCATCTTGTAGTTCTCTTTCTCTGTCCCTCTTTCTCTTTACCCTGGGCAAATTCTTTTGCCCTATTTTATAAACACTATTGAAACACATATAACCGATGATAATTATTAGTAGTGTGGTCAAGGTCTGGTATAGCTTATATCTCCACCACTCACGCCTATTGGGTTGCAGCCAACAGCGGAGTAAATGCTCTTCTTGGTGGCAAATATAGAGGCTAATCCAGTCTTGCCCTTGGCCCACAGGTTTCTTATGCCTTTTTAGATTAACTTTCAAACAGTTTTAACAATTATTCAACACATCTAACTTCTACAATCCTTTAAACAGTTTTAGACATATCCAACTTCTACAGTTCTGTTTAACCATAACAATTTTAACATATAACAACTTTCAAACAAAAATAATAACAGCGTTTATACTGCCGGGGAAGACAAAGAGGTACACTTGCATGGACATCTGCAAGGGGGACAACAGAGAAGTTTAGCCAGAACAGCCACTGCAATAATTAACAAAGCAGACACCAAGTAAAATAAGATTATTGTCACGTGAATTTCCTTGTCCATGTTGTGCGGTTTCTTAAGTGAGATCAGCCTCAGTGGTTCGTGTGGTCTGTTCCCCGGATCCGCTGCTGTCCACGTCCCTTCCAGCCTAAATCGCATGCATTGTTTCGGTCTAGAAACTTCACTTTGGAGATATTTTCCATATTTTTATTATTTTTTTTAAATTATTTTTCCATGATTGGTGCCTTTCCTCTCCTTTAAGCAGTTCCAGTGCTCATTTTAAAGCATATAGTTCACGTGTCTGAGCTGACCAATTACTAGGTAACCTTCCCTTTTCAATTACTCTGTTCTCCTCCCCATTCACGACAGAATAACTGCTGTGGTGCTTTCAATCTATGCACCGTGATGAGCCATCTATAAAGATCCTCTTACTGTTTGGCAAAGAGGTCTCATACAAGTTTTCCCGAACTTTGGTTTGATATTCAATGATGTCCATAGAGTCCTGTTCAGGTATCTCTGTCTCTATTCCTCCATACAAAAATTGAGAAGGATTTATGCATCTTTCTGTGGTTAACACTAAATCATCCTTCTCCATTAAAATGGTCTCATACTTTAAAATTCTCGAATCTGTCAACCACCTTCTAGATCACTGGTTTAGTATGTTTCGTACTGAATATGGTGTGCACACTATTAAAGCTCCCCCAGAGGTTAATTTTCTGCTTTCTTCTACTAACAGGCTCCTCTTTCCTTCACTTATTAAATGCCCCAAATATTTTACTTCTTGTTCTACAAATTGTAACTTAGCTTTAGATACCTGTAGCCCTTCCCCCCCCCCAAAAAAAAATTTAACAACAAAATTGAGGCTGTTCTAACCTCTTTCTCCTTTTCTCCCAATAACAACAAATCATCAACATACTGTAACAATTTGACTCCAGAGGGTGTCTTATATTCCTCCAGGACTTGCTCTAAAACCTGCCGAAACAGGTTTCGTGATTCAGTGAACCCTTGCGGGAGGGAAGTCCAACAAAACTGCTGTTTTCTCCCTGTATCAGGGTCCTCCCGTCCTCCCATTCAAAGGCAAATAGTTTCTGGCTATTCTTATGGAAGGGGAGGCAGAAGAAGGCATCCTTTAAATCTAAAACAGTAAACCAGGTTAGATCAGGTGTCAACACTGTCAATAGGGTATATGGATTCGCTACCACTGGGTAGAGATCTTCAATTTTGTTTATGGCCCATAGGTCCTGAACCACCCGATATGACCCGTCAGGCTTTGAGATGGGTAATATGGGGGTATTCAAACCAGATTCATACTCCCCAAGTAATCCAATGTGTAAATAGTTTTCTATTACTAAATGGATCCCTTCCCTGTCTTTCTTTCTGTTCCCTAATCACTGCTATTATTTTCTTCTGACTTCTTCTATAGTTATTCTTTTGGTTACTGTACACCCTCCATGCTTCATCAAGTAGTATTTCTAAATTCCTACTTTCAGTCAGGCGTAGTTCTTGCAATTTACGCCTGATATCTCCTGTTGCCTGTCCCAAAACCAGGAGAGCTAGTTGCTGTATTCCCACTTCTGACCCCGGATCTAAGGGGGTATTCTGGCACATTACATCTCGTAGTCGATTTAAAAAAATCAGGTGGTGACTCATTAAATTCACCACTGGTATACCTGCAACCTTTCCCTGTGGGCATCTCTGTTCAGATCCCATTTCAGATCTTGGGGGGGGGGAATAACCTTTAATATCACCTCCCACTGTCTTATAATGATCTTCGGCCAGATTTCCTGCAGTTTGTAAAACTAGCTGGTTTTCTGTTTCGGTGATGTAGCTTAATAGAAGTTGTATGTCATTCCAATCAGGGTTACGCTGCTTTATCCACATTCACCAGGTTGTCTCTATATCCCTGCAGGTACGGGATGATACAGGACTTCCCAGGGATGTGCAATCATCATCTGAGCCCTCATCCTGTTCCCAGGGTCTAGGGGGAGGGAATAAGCAGGTCAGACAAATCTTGGTCTTGACCTACTGGATTTTATTTGGTTTAGTACACCTTTGACCAATGTTACATGCCAAACAACACCGCTTTAGTTTCCCAGTTAATTCCTTATTACATTCTCTCTCCAAAGCGAGTAACGTATCTGCATATGATACCTTATTCCATTTTCCTTCCCTTCTAAATATCTTCTGGACTTCTAAGTCTCACCCCTCCCCAAACAACACCAAAAGCCCATCCATTCCCCCCTGTGGGGAGCACACAGGGGGTCCTCGGCATCTGGCAACTCCCACTCATCACACACCACACTTACAGGACCTTTCTTCAACTTGCCTTTACCCATTAATGTTAAACTCAAGATTCCTTTGATATTCACAGTCTCCTCCCAGGACTTCAGACTTGCCCTGGGAACTCTTCTGTTCACTGTGTTTCCTGTCTCTTAACGTGCCTAAAACTTTTACTTCTTTCTGTCTCACCGGACATTTTCTTTTGAAATGTCCCCGCTTCCCGCAATAAATCATTCAATCCCCGATCATGCCAATCTTCCAATTTTTCTAATTTCTTCTTTATATCTGGCCAGGCTTTAGTAATGAAATTTGCCTTTAACAGCTCCTGACCTGCATCACTTTCAGGACTGATTCCTGAATATTGTTGCATGTCTTTTCTGAGTCTCTGTAACCAAGCTATAGGCGACTCATCTCTTTGTTGTTTGTTCTCAAATGCTTTGTCAAAATTCTTCCCCTTCGTCACTGTCTCCCTTATTACCCTAATTACTAAACTTCTACAGTCTGACGTATTCCCCCTTCCCTCAGCAACATTTTGATCCCAGTTAGATCGCACTATGGGAAATTTCTGGTCTCCTGGTATCCCACCTTGGGCATTTGGTGGGTTATCCCTTTCCCAAATCCGTATTCCTGCAGTCCTTATCATCTGCCACTCTTCCGGTTTAAATAAAGTTCCTAAAATGGACTGCATTTTATCCCAGGTGTAAACATTTGGGCCTAAAAATTGATCAAGTTGTTATGACAATCCTAAGGGATCCTCTAACATAGTCTTCATTTCCTTTTTAAACTCTCGAACCTCAATCCTGGTTAGGGGTACATTCACAAATCCCCCCCACCCCGGGGCTCCTTGCATTGGTGCTTCCCATAATGGAAACCTCCTCGCCGCCCCTGCTCCCTCTTTTCTGCAGGGCAATGGAATATTTTCTATGTCCTTTTTTTTTTAACCGTTCTGGTTCAGAGGCCCGAACCTTTTGGGCTTCTTGAATTAAAGGGACGTGTTCCAGCCACTTCCTCCCCTTTCCCCTTAAGGTTTTCTTCTTGTTCTTCCACTATGGGAGGGGCATTTGGTTCCCCAAGTGGATCATACGGGAGAGGTAGATTATCCAAAAGATCCTATCTCTCCTCCCTCTTTTTCTGCTGATTCTCCCTCTTGGTTTCAGAAAAAAAAAATGGATATACACCCTGTCCAACAGGAGGCATAAGTCACTTTCTTCTCGACTAAAAAAGTTTCGTACTGTTTACATAAAAATTCAATGCCCGACACATCCAACCCTTCGATGACCCATATTTTGGCCAGTACAGTGAGTCAGGTTGGATGGGTTTCTTGGTCCATTCAAACATACAGTTCTGTATCATTTTCTTCTTTTCCTTTTCCCTGGTGCAGGACATTCCCTCCTGCCCCGAGTACCTGAGCATCCTCCCCAAAGGACTGTCGGGAGGTATACTCGGAGTGGAGTCTCCAGACCCCTCTCCCTTCCCCGGGCATTTCTTACCCGCCCAATCCCCATTATTTCTAATGGTTTCCCATGGAACTTCTCTCTCAGTCCCGTAATCCCAGCCGCCCAAATAATACTTAACAGTCAGTTTTCTTACCTGGGTCCTGTGCACAGAAATTCCTCAGCTGTCACGCGTTATTAAGCATTTTCCCCAGTATACCGTGCCCCCTCCTTTGCTTCAAGAGTCCTCCATCCAGGTCCTTCCACTGCCTTCCCCGATGGAACAAGACAGAGAGCAAGAGACTGCCGAAATCAGCAGGGCGTGCCTTCCCATGCGTCCTGTCCCGCTCCATGGAGAAGGGCCTTCGGATCCCGGACGAGCCCCCAGATTGTGAGAAATGCCAGTTCACAGATAGAATTTTAGAGAGGACAAAGTCTTAGAAGCAAAGAGATTTATTTACAGCGCTGGGTGCATAAGAGGATGGACCCTCCTCTATGCACACTGTTTGGTCCCACTCATGTACATTTATTTAGGGTACTTATACATATTCATTTAGTTTGTTACTTCCCCCCCCCCCTTACATGCATACCATCCCTCTTTACATGCATACCACCAGTTCTGATTCACAGCAATAAAATGTTACATATTCATTGCATTCCCCAATACGCCTATACATGTGCATTACCTGTCCCCGTTTCATATTAAAATGAGTCTTGAAAGGTTATTTACATGTCCTTAACTGGGTATTTGGAAACCTGCATTCTTCCCGACCCTCTACTGGTTTTGGCTATCACAATCTGGCTGAAGCAAAACTTTTATTTATCTATTACAAATACACTGCCTAGAAGTATGGGGTAAATGTGCCAGGGGCACTTAAGAGGAACTGTTGAATTACAGAATGTTTTGAAAAAATGGCTAAAATAAACCAGCTCAAATAATTTTCTTTTAATAACAACACCTCTGTTAAAAGTTTACAGTTATGCTGCCATTTTCTCATCCTTCATTCTTCCTAGAATAAAATGTTTTACTTGGGAATATTCTTCAGGTACAGTATGTATGTGCCTGGTGGGTGTGTTGTTAGTGATCTGGGGCATGGGTTTGCTGACCTCATGTATGACCTCTTGTCATTAGGGGTCAGGATTCCTCTGAGTCTTTCCTGGCTCTTGTGCTCCTTATGAATTCATGGGGCAGGCATTCCATCCCTCTGTGATAGACCTCTGTTTCAGAAGAGGGTAGTTCAGAGCTGAACACTTCGGCCTTAAAGTTAACAACTCCCAGCCTTGCCTGGTTTGGATATTGCAGGCACTAGATAATTACTAAATCTAGAAAGGGTATTTTAGCAGAAGGGAGGGAAAGGGCTGTAATGCTGACAGGCAACTGTGTGCTGTTTGAGTGGGAGTCATGCATCATGTGCATTGTATTCTGGCAGGTTCAGGGTGTACAAGGTGATCTGAATTTGCATGGAAGTATAGTTTTGTTTTTAATATGTTTGTTTCATTTTCTTTTTTAAACTGAAGGAAGGATCTACTTCACAACTGCCTTAGCCTTAAGTCTTTGGCTGAAAAGGTCTTGAACTGCCCACTGGACAAGTCTCTTCATGTGCGTTGCAGCAACTGGGAGGCAGAAGAACTGACACAAGATCAGGTGTGTCTTCCACTTCAAGTTAGTGTTGATCTGCGGAAACAAACTATAATCAGACAGAATTACTAAAATAAGCCAAAATTGTGAAATGTCTACTGCAGTGTTTTGGGAGGAAGAGAAACCTTCTAGGAGAGAACAGCGAGATCTGAGCCTGGCTTCATGTTCTGCCTCAAAACCTTATGTGTGACTGCGGTCCAAAATTAATTTTGGACTCTATGCCTGCATTTCCTTCCTTTTCTATGAGGATAATTTTCTGCTGTTCTCCTTGGATTCTTGACCCTTCTTTTTCTTTAGTCCTGAAAGATCTATAAGGCGAGATCCCTTGAAGAAGTGTTTGTGCACCCAAACCCTCACCTTTTTATTAGTCTTTCCTCCAATCTATAGCAGTCAGTGCAATATTGCAGAGACCCTGGAAACCTTGTTCACCACTTTTAGGCCATTATGGCTTCCTTGGTTGCTGACTTTCTTTACAGTCGCGCTTCAGATGTCTGCAAAATCAGTGACCAGTAGAGGGAGCGACAGAGGGACCACACTGAATATTTGTAGGCTGTGTCTCAAGAGGGAGTGTTTAATTAGTTAGGAAGTACTTGGTGGGGCAAGAGCCTGTTTAAGGTCTGGCCGACCTGAATTTTCTGCAGTTCCTTGCGGTTCTTGGGGGTGCCCATGAGAATTTCAAGTCTAACTGACCCTAAAAATGGGGGTGTTATGAAAGTGTCACTCAAATGCCAGAAATTTGCGTGAGCTTCGAAAGGAAATAAATCCAGCTTCTGGCTCTAATGTACCTAGTGTTAAAGACTGGTAATGTTTGGAGTTGTTTGCTGTTTGTCAATATCTTGATGCCTACACTTTTTTACAGGTTCTCTATGCTGCTAGGGATGCCCAGGTCTCAGTGGCTCTGTTCTGCCATTTGCTGGATTTTGCCAGCCTCCCTGAAGACTCTGTTACTGCTTGGGAAAAAGCATTGGGTAAATGCCGGGGCTTGGTGGACATCCCATTTAGAGGAAGAAGGAGTGACAGCACAGCAGAAGAGAAGAATGGAGAGGGTCGCTCCCCGCAAAAAACAAGGAGTCGGAGATCTTTGGTGAATGGCCAACCCTCTGGCAGCCAGCAAGTGAGAGATCCACGGAGGCAGAAGCGAAAGCCTCTGGGTGTGGGATATTCTGCACGGTGAGTCTATGAGAACATTTTATTCCTTGCACCACAGATGGAAAACTTTGAACGATGCCTCATGCTCTGCTCATTAAACAGAATGGAGAATATGAGCTAGGAAAGGAAACACAGGTCCTAACAGTCATGTGAGCCAAATCCTGCTTCTATTTTCTCTGTTTCCCTCTAGGTGGTATTGAAACTAAGGGTAGCGCTTGGATCTGTACTAGGTCAACTGTTACTGGATTGAGGGTCCCTGTCTTGTGGGTGATTTTTGTGGAGCAAATCTTAAATTCTTACGGCCTTTTGCTAGTGAAAGTTCAATTGGTTTTAAATTGAAACAAGTTGGAGAAGTCTCTTTAAGCTTAATGCAGTGGAAGGTGTAGAGATCTGGTATGTTTGGTTTTGTTTGGATACAATATAGTAAAATTACTCAGGTATACAGGAACTAAAATTGTCTGTAATTACCATTTGGGAAGAAAACCGATCATTTTAGTATTTGTCTTCTCCTTTTCAAGTTTATTGGATTGGCAATGGAGACATTCAAATGTAGTCAATGATATTGATTTTATTAGCATTCATTAACAGTTTCGTTTTGTATACAAGTCCCTAAAAATTTTTTTTTAAGTTGGAGCCTATGTCATACAAAACAGAAAGACTGCACCTCAAGGGAGGATTAAAAGTTAAATAAAATTATATTCCCAACTAAACTGAGATCTCCCCATGTTTGTTTATTTATTGTTTTTAACTGCGCTTGGCTTCAAGAGAGATCTATAGACTCACCGGTTTTTGTAGTATCTCTAGCAGCCTGGTAAGACTGGACAGGATTTCAAAAGTCCTTTCCTTTCTATAAGCAAGTTTAGTTTTATTCATGCAGAGTTGGGAAGTACTCAAATCACTGTGGTGCTTAGGCTGTACCACTCAGTGAAAGGAGATGTCTGGTATCATTGCTTTTTGGGATTTTTCTCCCCATAGTCCTTTTGTCAGATCACATAGCCTGTAATCAACCTTTTTAGCTGGTAGAGCCTGCTGAGTATTTATTTGTATGATGTTACTGGAGAGAAAAAAGGAAACTTCCACGGTGTATTGTGACATGTCTGTATTCCTGGTCAGTTCCTCCTAGGTGCTCTCTGAGCCCAGCCTGCTCTGCTTTTCCATTTTGTTTGAAGGAGGTTGGCAGAGTAAAGAAACATTTTTTCTGCAAGATAGAGTCCTTCTAAACACTGCCACAGAACACCAGAGACCTCTCAAAACAGGATTTTTCCCCACTGGCTGAGGTTGGGTGCTGGTATTTTAGAGAGCCTCAGCTCAGCTTTGTTGTTCCCATGAACCCCCGTGTTTGGGTTCACAGTATCACAGTATCACAGTATCACAGTATCACAGTATCACAGTATCACAGTATCACAAGGTTGGAAAGGACCTCTGAGATCATCAAGTCCAACCTATAACCCAACACTAACACCAATCATCATCTAAACCATGGCACTCAGTGCCACATCCAATCTCCCCTTAAACACCTCCAGGGTCGGCGACTCCACCACCTCTCTGGGAGCTTTTTTTTGTAAGATTTCTCTCTTGAATGAATGAAGTACTTGCTGTTCATGCTGAGTTTTGCAGAAGTCATGTTAAGAAAAATTAAAACATAGGCTTAGGCAGCTGATCCTTGAAATTGCTGTGCCTGTAATTGACAGTCTCTTTTAACTTACTCTTAGCTCATCATCCTTTTTGTCTTCAATTCTCTTTTGTTTTCTAATGCAATTTTAAAAAAAAACAAACACCCCACTGTCATCTTTGATAGCATCTCTTGAAAACTGGGATTCAAAGTTACAATTCTATGGGCAACATGAGAGTAAAGATACCTTACAGTCAGCTGGTGAACCCCAGGTAAGTTTTCAGACATTCTGCTTCCCTTAGCAGTAGCCTGTGCAGTGCTTAGCAGCCTTAAGTGTGTGTTTAGGGGCACTCCTGTGATTTGGAGGAGGCTACATGAATTGCACAGTGGAATGCATGGCCATAGAGAGATCTGGTTTTTTTGGTCTTGTTTCGTAGAAAATCACCACTGTATGACAACTGCTTCCTGCATGCACCAGATGGACAGCCCCTGTGCACTTGTGATCGCAAAAAGGCTCAGTGGTATCTGGACAAGGGGATTGGAGGTGAGCACACGAATTTTCCTGTTGGTATTTGAAATACAGTTCTTTTGGGGGTTTTGCCTTGTTTCTTGGTAACTGGGCATGAACTTTATGTATCCTTTCTTACTAGAAATACTGTTTAGGATTCACTAGGATGACTCTTCTGTTTTAGCATTGTTATTTTAGCTTTCAAATACAAACTTGTCTTCAATATTCTCTGTTTTCCTTTACCCTTTCAGAGCTAGTTAGCACAGACCCATTTGTTGTGAAGCTGAGATTTGAGCCTTCAGGACGCCCCGAGTCTCAAGTTGATTATTACCTGACAGTCAAAGAGAACCTCTGTGTTGTATGTGGCAAGCGAGAGTCCTATATCCGGTGAGTTGGTTAGTGGGATAGAGGCAAAATGCATCTTTTAAAACAGTACTGAGGTCTACATATAGTTTGGCATCCAGAAGCTTGGATAGTGGCCTGAAGCATTATGCATGTTCACATCCTGGATAGGCTATCACTATTTGAGTGCTCTGTGGTTATATATGTCAGGGTAAGTTTGACACTGAACAGGACTGCCTTCCCCCTTTTTACAGAGGCAGGAGGCATCAGTCCTTGGAGAGAACAGTGTAAGGAACATGTGTGTGCTGCATTTGAATGACAGGGGGCAGCAATATACCAGCACAAACTGCTCTGATGGCATCCACTTCTGAAAATATCTGTACTATTCCTTCCGATACTTAATCCTTACATTTTTGAAACGTTTAGGTGGGCCTGAATCCCATGAGGTCACAAAGGGGGAGATTTTTGTCTTTGCAGCTGCTACTGTTCAGTGGAAAGGTAGCTTCTCATAGTGCATTGCTTTTTTTTTGTTAAAGTATAAATAATTTTTTTTTAATTGAAAGCAATGCATTTTTGAAAGGGGAGAAAAAGGAGAAATGTGTAAAACCTGTAAAGAGAAGTAAAAGTAAAAAGAAGTTGCAGAACCTATTGCTGCACTGAGGGTCCTGACCCTCAGTGGACTTTTGTTATTAGTTGACCCTTTGTGGGCCAGGAAGAGGAATGGGGGAGTAGCAGCTCCAGGCAAAACTAATGAGCTGACTGGTTTGTCTTCCCTAGGAAGAACATTGTTCCTCATGAATATCGAAGGCACTTCCCCATCCAGATGAAGGACCACAACTCCCATGATGTACTCCTGCTCTGCACATCCTGCCATGCCATCTCCAATTACTATGACAACCACCTCAAGCAGCAGTTGGCTGAGGAGTTTCATGCCCCCATTGGCTCTGAGGAAGGTGTGCGTCTGCTGGAGGACCCTCTGCGCAGGCAAGTGCGCTCAGGGGCCCGAGCACTGCTGAATGCAGACAGCCTGCCTGACCCTCGAAGGGCAGAACTTCTGCAAAGCATCAAGGACTTCTTTAACACAGATACAGTCACCCCAGGGATGCTCCAGGAAGCAGCTAGTCTGGAAACCAGGTATAAGAAGCCCAGCAATAAGAGTAGTATTTTAGTCTTTAGGTTGGCACCTAGGTTCAACAAAACGTTGTCTACACAACTGGATAAGTATTACCTTGGATAAATATTACTGCAGCAAAATAAAAGAAAATCCAGCAGGATTTGCAGAGTTGAGGATCACACATACTGCCTTTTCTCCCTCTTAAATCTTTTTAATGAAAATGAAAAAAAACTGTTACTGGTCTCCTTGGGATATTGATGTATCTTCCCTAAAATAATGGTGTCAAGTTAAGGAGTATCTGAATTTGAGGCTACTAGGAGTTGATCTGCACAGGAAAAATGAGCCTCTGAAAGCATAACTTTATCACTTGTATAAGCCTGCAGAGTCTAGTTTTATAGTACTTTGATAAATTGAACTAGAAAGCAAGGATAGGAAGAAGGTAATTGTTTGTGCTGTAGCCTAAGGCTCTAAGCAGAGGAGCACACTCTGCATTTATATTGTGGTTTTGTTTACGCCCTTCTTCTCTCAACCCAGCAGTGGTCTGTGAACTGCAGCTCTTCTTTCTTGCCCTCTTTCCCTTTCTCTTCCAGCAGTCTCCTTCTACTCTTGCTCTCCGTGGTCCCCTTGACTATTTTATACTTCTTTTGAAGGACAGATGAGGGAGGGAGACTGAAAGACAATCTTACCAGAAGTTTTCTCTCCTCCTATTCTGGTCCCTGTCTGCACGAAGTCAGTATTTTCTCCTTGTTATGTGCATTGTTGTTTGTAATGTGCCAGTGTTATAACAGAGCCTATCCAGACAGGGAATTCAGTGGCAGGATCGGGGCTCTAGGGCATTGTATGATTCTTGCCTTCTTAAATTTTGCAGTCTATCTCTTGAGGAGCTTGTAACAGACCTTGAGAGCTTTGTTTAGGGTTGCTACAAAAGAGGAATGCTTTCTCGGTTCAAAGAAACTAGCTTCCCAGTGTAACTATGTTCCTGGCATTGAAGCAAAGCTAAAACTCTCCCTCTTGGTTAGCATATCATGTGTCTGTAATTAAACTCCATAGCTGAAAGTATTTTCAGTGTCTTGCTGTTCACTGTAGATAGGTCTAGAGTCCTGACAGTGGGCTTGTGTGAAAATAAACTCTGCTTGTGTCCTGGCAGGATCTGCAATGAGAGCTACATGCCACATGGACTGAAGGTGGTGCAGTGTTTTGCTAAAGGAGGCCTGCGCTCCCTTATGCAGCTGGAGAGACGCTGGCGGCAGCATTTCTTGGACAACATGCAGCCCAAGCACCTCCCAGAGCAATGGTCGGTGGACCATAACCACATGAAGCTGATCCGAAAGTATGGGGAAGATCTTCAGATCGAGCTGTCATGAAACTAACTTCCTGGACTCTAGATAATTTCTAATGGACATACGTAACTGAAGACAGAAGGACTGCTTTTGTTTCTATCTCTCCACTAATATCTGGGCCTGGGTTTGCAAACAGGCATCAGTGGCACTGCCAGGTTTGGCATTTTATAGAGTGAAATCCATTGACTTGAATTTTCAGGTGGTTTGGAATTTTTAATCCTAGTCTGTCATTCACTAGTTCAGTGCAAGAGTGATATAGTAAGGGAACTAGTCTTCTCAAAGTTACTGTGGAGAGTTATTTTCTACCACTCAGGATGGCTGATGCCTCCAAAACATCCCTCTTAACACAGAGCACAATATGTGAACATTTCCAGCTTTTTCAACAGATACATCTACGCCCTTAACTGTACCTTGAGAGTGTTCTGATAAAAGTCTTTGCTTTCAGTGCAGTTGTATTCATACAAGTTCTTCTCAGAGAAGACTCCCTGTCAGAGAAAGATTCTTTGTTTGGAAGTGGCAAAGAAACGTTGCCTTTTTGTGCAGATTCTGAGCTGTATCAGCGTTGCAGATAGGCCTCTGAGCTTCCTCGTGGCAGGTTCCTGTTCAGAAGCGACACTCATAGAATCATAGAATCACCTGAGCTGGAAGGAACCCAAAAGGATCATCAAGTCCAACTCCTGTTCCTACACAGGACACTCCCAACACTCACACCGTGTGACTGAGGGCATTGTCCAAATGCTTCTTGAATGCTGGCAGACTCCATGCCATGACTGCTTCCCTGGGGAGCTGTTCCAGTGCTCCACCACCCACTGGGTGAAGAACCTCTCCCTAATATCTGATCTAAATGTCCCCTGGCACATCTTCCTGCCATTCCTTCTAGTCCTGTCATAGCTTGCAAGAGAGAAGAGATCAGCACCTATTTCACCTCTCTCCCTTGTGAGAAGGCAGTGAACAGCTATGAGATCCCCTCTGAGTCTTTTCTTCTCCAGGCTGAACAGACCAAGTGACTTCAGCTGTTCCTCATACAACATCCCCTCTAGATCCTTCGCCAGCTTTGTGACCTCCTCTGGGCACTCTCCAGTAGCCTGATGTCCTTTTTATACTGTGGTGCCTCAAACTGCCCCCAGTACTCGAGGTGGGGCTACACCAGTGCAGAGCAGAATGGGACAATCACCTCCCTCGCCCAGCTGGCAATGCCGTGCTTGATGCACTCCAGGACATGGTTGGCCCTCTTGGCTGCCAGGGCACACTGTTGGCTCATCTTCAACTTGCTGTCGACCAGCACCCCCAGGTCCCTCTCTACAGGGCTGCTCTCCAGCCTCTCTGACCCCCGTCTGTATGTGTATCTAGGGTTCTGTGTCCCAGGTGCAGAACCCAGTACTTGTCCTTGTTAAATTTCATGTTCTTGGTGATTGTCTAACTCTCCAATCAGTCAAGATCCCTCTGCAGGGACTCTTTGCTCCCAAGAGTGTTGATGGCTCCCCCCAGTTTTGTGTCATCGGCTAACTTTTTGTCAATAAACCTTCAAGTCCTTCATCCAGATCATTTATGAAGATATTGAAGAGCCCTGGCCCCAGGATGGATCCTTGTGGGACCCCGCTAGTGACTGGGCGCCAGCCTGATGGAACTCCATTCACTATGACTCTTTGAGCCCAACCCATCAGCCAGTTGCATACCCATTGTATTATGTGTTTATCCAACTGTTTTCTGGACATGTCTTTTCTTAAACAGCTTCCAGCACCATGCAGTGTATAAGAGCTGTTTGTTCCTGCTTTCACTGGTTTATCATTAGTAGCTCTTGGAGGGTACCTTTTCATATCAGACTAAAATGGGGTCAGATGTCTTAAAAGAGATAAGAGGAAACAGGTTTTGTTTAAAGACTAGCATCTTTTAAGAGGTCAGACCACATGTGGTAGAAAACTGGAAAATCTGGTGTTCTGTTCCTGAATTTGACAAGTATGGTGGTGAGCAGGTCATACTCTCTCCATGCCTGTTTTCCTGTCTCTAAAATGGGACTGATAATACTTACCTATCTCACAAAGGTGTTGTGAGGCTTAATTAATACACGTGTTTGTAAAATGCTGTGAAAATATAAGCTAGTGTGTGCTAATTATTACTCTTGATTTTTAAAATGTGCTGCTGTCTGACTTTGTTAAATGTTCATGGGTTTTGCCTGATGCTAGACCTTAGCTAAATATAACTTCTAAAAAATACTTACGCCTTTCTGTGAAATCACTTTTGATGGTTTTGATTGCATGAGATGACTGTGCTTCTCCAGAATGATGAAGCTGTGCTTAACTTTTATAGGTCTCTATAGAGAAGTTTCAGTAAAACACTAAAATCATACTTCCCACTACTGTGTATAGTGTAGTTGACCCATATTTTGTTATAACATTTGGGCAGAATCATGGACCTGCTGTGATCGTCGCTGAAACTCTCCCTTATCAGATAATTCAAGAAATTTCACAGGCTAGGGCTGAAAAACCTGTTTGTAGCAGAGTCTGTTTCAGATAAGTAGGAGCCATGGAGAAATGGTACATTAATGCCATCCCAGAGGAGCTGCAGTAGCAACCCAAGCACAAGGATCAAAGATTTGTGATAAATCTTATTTATCACACAGCTGCAAATGAGACCATTTTCATTATAAGAGCAATTTTATTCCTTTTCTGTACAACTGACAGGTCTTAAAAAAACCTGATTGGGTCAAATGTGTTTTGTCTCTCTGTTCATTCACAGAGCTGATTGAAATCTCAGCCTGAACTTCCCATCTACAGCAGCAGCTTGGATATAACTATTTATCTCTAAAGCATTTTGAGCATTTGTTCAGATACTGTTATCTCCTATCTTTAGTGCCATCTGATCAGGGGGGCGAGAGCTCTTTGCATGGCTCAGAAACTCATTTGCAATGATCAGGAGTACAAGGCGTCCATCTCACTTCTTCGTTGTGCTTTGTTTTTTCTCCCTTTGTTCTGATGCAGGAACTCCTGATAAAGCTGTCCTTATTTAATGGAACCGATGGGCTGACCACAGGGCTACTGTCTTTTCTGTTTGCTGAGACAAGAAAATAATGTTGAGACAAGATTTGGAGTACAAGTCCTAAATTTAAGGAGTCAATGGTACCATTGAAGAGATTTTTGTGTTTGCTTTTTTTTTTTTCCAAATCACTTGTTCAGTAATAGAAACTTGCAACAAAAACTTCCTTCATAAATATTGTTCTAACTAAAACTCTTTGTTGTTTATAAGATATCCTTAACTTGCATCCTTTTAAGACAACCTGAAAGAGGAGGGGAAGTGGCATATTTACTGTGCAGAAGTAGATTATTTTTAAATGATTATGATTTTAAATGTTCTGACAGTCTATAGATAAAACCTCCGTGTATGTCTTCATTGCTAATTGTTACATCCAGTAAAAATTTGCTCTTTTACCAAGCTTACCATTATTGAAGCTCTTTTTCCCTTTTCCATGTGCCTGCTTTTTCTTTTCTTTCTGTGTCTCACCCTGTCCCTTTGAGTCCATCATTCCTTGCAGTAACACCTGGTCTTCACCCTCTGAATTGCCCTTTCCAGTACCTTCCCTATCTGTCCGTCACAGATCAGCTGCGGAGGCACCCGTGCTGGCAGCAATACTGTACTTCTCAGCAGTGCCACGGCAAGTTTGTGCAGATGTGTTTCAACTGTTGCTCTGAGGCTCTGTGTGAATTCAGATGCTGTCCTCTCCTGGTCGTGTTGGTCAGTCATGATGGCTACAGATCTACATTTTTTTAAAGAAAAACTTAGTTTTTTCTCAACCTGAGCATTCATCTAAGTTTGCCCCATCTAGGTCTTGCCTATACTTGGACTCCTCTGCACTAGACTGTGGAGGGACAGAATTGCATCTCTGCGTGGGCTGGCTTTCACAAAATAGGATTTTTCTTTCCTTTGCTTATCACTTTACATTTGTAAGTTTGCCCAAGGTACGCTGCCAGAGATGGGAAAGAAATTTTCCCTTTTACCTGGCGCTTGATACTACCTGCCTCAGATTGCTTCTTGCAGGTTAGTGGGGAGGTTACCAAACCTGTCTTGGTTTATGAATTCGCTGCAGAACTTACCTCCATCCTTTTTGCTTCAGGTGGTTTTGCCTGCATGAAGCAATGTGCTTTTCTCAGAATACAACTGAACACGAGTGGGAGTACCAACAGCCCCTGTGGCAGATTGGTTTGCCTTCCCTCATGGGCTACAAATGGATTTCTGTCTTCTCAAACACTACAATTTGTCTTTTCTTGGCTTTGCAGTAATTTAGGCATTATCGCGAGGTGCAGGAATTACCAGCTGAGCAGCATTTTTGATACTCTGGCACTTCAAGGTGCAGTAAGTGCTGCATTATTGAGACCATATGTGACGTTAATTATGCTGCTGACAGGCTTGGCATTTGGAGTGCCTTGGCTTCCCTCCTTTGACAATCCTTAAAGGTCCCAGCTGTCACAATCAAGACTGACAAGCCATGAAGACAACATACCCCCGTGGGCTTCTTGCATTTTTCACTGTTTGATATTCACTAATGAACATAAGGAAAAACTTGTTTACTATGAGGGTGACAGAACACTGGAACAGGTTGCCCAGAGAGGTTATGGAGTCTCTTTCTCCATAGGTATTCAAAACCTGCCTGGATGTGTTCGTGTGCAATCTACTGCAGGCGAACCTGCTTTAGCAAGGGGGTTGGACTAAATGATCTCCAGAGGTCCCTTCCAACCCTGACCATTCTCTCATTCGGTGATTCTGTAATGGCAGAGATGAGAAGCTATTATCCTATTGCATTTCTACTGCTCTGGCTCTCAAGGGAGTACCCAAACTTCACACTATATGTAGCATGTTTTTGGTGTTTTTTTCAGTGAAGACAGTGTGGTTAGCTTTGAGAAGTACCTCATTCTCCTGTCCCTGTGCCTAAATGCCTTTGAGGAACAGGGCCTTTTGCATGTGCGGAGTGTAATAGGGAGCCACCAGGAGCCCTTGCCACCAGGAACCCTTGCCAGCGTGCAGGGCTCTTTACTGATTTAGAGGCACCTCCAGTCAGCTCCCATCACAGCTCCTCAATATTCTCCTTCCTTCAGGCCTCCACAATAGTCCAGACCTATACTACCTTCTTCATTCCCACAGTCTGACACAAACTGTCATCCCCTTGATGTACTTTGGGAAAAAGGACCATTTTAAAACCCTTTCTCTGTGTTTAATAGTGCTGTGTTATTAGCATTGGAGATTTTCCCCGCCCTTAGAGGTATATTGTTCTGGAAAAAGGGAGAGGCAGTTTGAGATCAGTGCAACAAAGACACGCTCAACTTTCCCTTTGAGTTATTAAGGGAGCCACAGGGTGCCCTCTTGTATTAGCTCCACATCCAGGGAGCTTTGTTAAATGCAGGTAGAGAGGATAATGTAAGAGAGCCAAGATGGTTAAGATTAGCAAGAGAAAAAAGGCAAAATAAAACTAAAAGCCAAATAAACATGCATAATTTCCCATATTCAAAAAAAGATTCCTCTATTGCTGTAAATTCCATAATGAACAGCAAACAACTGTGGCAAGGATTTTCTGCACTGAGGTTAGTGCTGTATCCTGTCCTTCCACTTAGCTATCACAGTGCTTGTTTCTGTCTTGAATTAGCCAGTATGATACTGCCTGGGGTCTCTGTGGTGTTGGTCGCCAGGTAACAGGGAAAAGCCATATTTCTTTCACTGTTTTTCTTTGCAAGCTGTTGGAGAAGACCTGTTTCTGAGATGAGAGGAGGAAACAGAACTGGAAAAAAGAGAATGGAAGCTTTTTTTTGTAAAATAGAGATGTCATCTTCGGATAGCAAGAAACAATTTCCTTGTATAGGAGAATCTCCAATTTCAGCTATAGTTGATATAAAATACGGCTTCTATCTTTATATAAAAGATTGAAAGATCACCTAGTGGTTAAGGAGCAAAAAAGAGAAGACAAATATCTCAGCACGAATGTGACAAGTCTGGGAAAAAGGTACTAGGCAGCTGTCAAAAATGCAGGCTTAAGAGAAAAACTGCCCGTCCAGACTCTCTCCACAAAAAAATAGCTCTAAGAAGCTATTTCATGTTGTGGTGTGCTCTATGGGGATCTGATGTGTATCTGTTTCAGATGACTAACAGCAAGTCCTTTCCAACTGACTGTCCTTTGAAAAATGTCATATGGTACTTTGCATCACTTGAGATCTGCCAATTGTTCTTCCTGTTTTCCTCTGTGCCCTGACTCTCTCCAGGACTTTCAGTTGTAAATAAAAGCAGAGACTGACTGCTGGTGACAAGATGTGAAAATGAGAGTGGGACCTCCTTTCAGTGCACTGTAAATAAAAAATTGTTATCTTTACTTGTCTAGCAAGGGCTATGGAGACCCCAAAACTGAGCTATGAATGTCTGTTTTGTGTCAGATTTTTGCTATTTGGATAATTTTTTCCATATGTTTTAAAAGTGTTACACCCTCTTCTTTCTCTCTCTGGTTCTCCTGTGATATATAGCTAGTGACACTAGATGTTGTTCAACTGCACAGTTTGAAGTGCAGTGCTGATATCTGAAAGACCAGCTTTGTTTTACAGATATTTTCCCTACACTAGAAAAAGAGTCCAACCAAGCAGTAAAATTAGAACTTAAGAAATCTTTACAGGGCCCTGGAAAAGATCAGATTAGACTGCCCATCTCTTAACAAATTGATCACTGGGGACAAAACATATAAATTCACCAGGCCTTTAAGTGCACATTCTGTGTGTAATAGCCAAGGTGACAACCATGAGATGGTGCTGAGTAATTGGACTCCTCAAAACAACCAAGTATCTCTTTTTTTTTTTCTCTGCCTTGTAAATGGGCATTAGGACTCTTAATGCCATTGGGCTCTGGTCCCATTAGCTTCATGCCCCCAGTTCTGCTCCACTGCTTTCAAAGTTTCCAGTTTGTAGTGAAATATTGGAGGGTGCTATTGCTACTAGCAGTGTAGAAACCCTGTTACAATTTTGGACAAAGAAGCCAGGAGAGGGGGTAAGTACAGGTAGATAGATGAAAGAGCTAAAAAAAGCAGGTTATCTTTATTTCAGTCAATTGGAATAATCACCAGTTAAAAACAGAAAGACTTCCTGCTGGTCAGCATCCTTTGCTTGGTTGTATTTCACTGCCAACAGTGACTCGTCAGTGGGTTCATAGCAAAAGCTGATTTTTCATAACAGATTACACTAAGGGACATGGAAGAGAAATTGCGGTATCCAGCAGATTTGCACTTGAGTAATAACCCCAATTGTCTCAGACTGCCTTGCCCTAACTTTGGAGTGAAAGGAGCTGAGGGAAGTCTGGCTGGGTCCTTGTCCTCTCGCTGCCTCTTTTGCTCAGGACCTGCCACTCTGGATGAAAAAAACGGACAGAGGGACCAGAAGATAAAGACGAAAAATATTGTGGTGCAGAGGAGGATGATTTTCGTGCTCTGCTTTTTAGTCTCGCTAGGACAGGAGGCTATGGACCTAAATGTAATGAAGGAGACTGGGGTTAGTCACGAAGAAAAGTTTCCTTATGGTGTGCTTTGCTTCATGACACAGGTCAAATTGATTCCTTACAAGTGTGATGACTGGCTCCCCAGCTGCAAGCCATCTGTGCTGCCCACTGACAAACCTAGAGGTGCTAAAATCTGAAATACTTTAGCTAACTCTGTCCATGGGCATTCTGCTCCCGTACACAAGATGTGCCCTTCAGTCACCCGCTGCCAAGACTGACACGCAGCGCTTCTCTCTGAACTGCTTTAGTTAACGTGTGCCTGCTCTGGATTTTTATAGCTCTTTAAAAGTAGCTGTGAGTGGTATCTTGTATCAGAGGGAGGTTTTATATTACTGTTGTGAACCTTGCCATTGCCACCACTGAGGAAGTGACCTTGGCACGTGTTCCCTCCCCCTTGCTCCTCACACCATGCATTTAGCTTCCAGTCAAATGCTTCAAAAAAGGACATGAGCCAAATGAGGTTTGATTTTTTTTAAAAAAAGCAACTTCATAGCTTTCCAGAAATCCCTGCACCCCTGAGAAGAAATGCAAAAACAGACCTTCAGACCTGAACAAACTTTCTCTTGCTAAATAAGCACTCATTTTATTTTAAATCTCAGAACTTCACTTAGAGGAGATAATGAAGACAGTAGCCTCACCAACCTTATCTTTCCATAAATCCCTGTGAGTTTGTTGGGGGATTTTTTTGTGTTTTGTTGTTGTTGTTGTTTTTGCTGGGATATTAAATGGAACTGCTGGACAAGGAAACAAATTGTGCTGGAACCAAGATGGGAAATATATGCCAGTAAAACCAGCATGATTTTCTCCCTTCTATCCTTAAAGGGATATACTTATATCCTGAACAAAGATGAAGGGGAAAACCTGGAAAACACAATCACCTTGAGGCTGAAGGGGATTCCAAAAGCCGTGAGGCACTGTGTGTTAGGCACAATACGAAAAAATACCCCAAAATAATCCATGAGGGCAAGGATGGGGATGTAGGAGTTGCTCTGTTGGACTGAAGCCGAAGTCTAGTTAGTTCAAGAGACTTTCTCTGACCTTAGTTGTCAGTAGTGAGAGCTTGGTTCTCCCTAGACAGTTTGTTTTTCACACTTCTTATTTTCAGGGTGAAAACCGATTGATATTTCTTGTGGTAGTTTGAGGAAAGCTAGGCAGAATTTTTCTAGCAAGTCTCCTGTCACCAAGACACGTGGCAATGCCTGCCTGGGGATGAGCTGCACGGTCAGCAGCGCTTAGTTTCGCTTTTCCCTAAACACCAGGTGGTGAGTAGACTCTCAATGAGTCGGCTGTCTGAAAAATGTCAGCTAAAGTGGCTGCGTGTGTTTCTACCAACACAAGTTCCCACAAAAATAGAGTGAGATCAGGGCATTCTAAGGAAGCCTAGTTCTGAGAAGGATTTTCAGAGCTGCAGTCAATCAGTTTTCAGAAGGGGGAGGAAAGCACTTTCCTTAAGGTGTGTCTGTCCCAGTTCTTCATATCTGACCTCCCTGACATCCATAAACTATCTTCTGAATCTTGCTTGAAGCTGTGAACTCCTGACTTCAATAAATCCACAGCAAAGCATGACACATGGGCTGAGGTCAAAAAATCAGTGGAGGCACAAAATCGGAAGTAGCTGGAAATCCTGCTAAATCTCGATGCGCTGACTCTAGCTCATTTATTGACTTCTACTGAGTCTGAAGGCAAAAATGGGCACTTGGGTGAATGTGCAGGGTCTGCCTCAGTCCACGGACACAGCGCCAAGTTGCTTGTTACAATGTTTTGTTAGTGAAAGAAATTAATCTGAGCCAAAAATGAGCTACAGTTTCTGTTATTTATACTGTAGTGGCCAGTGGCCTAACTATGCATGGAAATCTGTGTGAGTCCCAGTTCATGATGAATGGGCAATGACCTAATGGTCTGATGCCACCACAAATCATTTCTGTTGCACATGATTTAAAACAACTTCACATTTAGATGGACATGGTGCTAGTTGCACCTCAGATAATGGCTGGATATTTTGTCACCCTCATTCCTCTGCAAAGGCACCCTAGATTCACCAGCCCTCAGTTTTGTCCTGCCTCCTCTGAGTTATGAACAATCCACCATCTTCCTCTTCCTCCTTACCATACATCTACTTTCTCTCAGTCATATTCTTTTCTTTTCCCAGCAGGCATGCCCCAAAGTGACCAGGGCAGTGCTGAGCATGCCCATGAAAGGAACAACATCCTGGCTTTTTCTTTCATTGCATGGGACATCCAGCTGAGGAATTCCTAGCATTCCCCAAAATAGCTCCTCTGGTGAGCTGTCTATCGTTGTGGTTCCTTCTAGGCTTCAGGAGGTTGAACTTTTATTTCCAAATCCATCGGACATTTTTCATGGTGATTCCTGTTTGTCATTCTCAGCTTTACTGGATCATACCTTTCATTTCACACTTCCTCACATCACATAAAGCTGTCAACCTGTGTTATTTAATGATAGGGCTGGCTTTCTGCTAGTGAGCAGAAAACACTTCTCTTCCTTCACTGCTGATTACACACTCTCATTGCTTATTCATAGCTCTTTTTTTTGTGTGTGTGATCCAGGCACTATGAAGAAACTGCAGCAGGAGAAGGCAGGAGGAGGGAGATGGGAAGAAGTGGAGCATTTCCACCCAGAGGTGTCCCTGCCCATGGCAGGGGGATTGGAACTAGATGATCTTTGATCTTTAAGGTCCCTTCCAACACAAACCATTCTATGTTTCTATGTTTGCCCCTCCTTGCTGATTAAGGATTGAGGTTTTTTCTTTCCTGAGTACGGTGATTGTCCTGTCTTATTCTGCAAGTCCCCATCCTTTTCCATCTGTTTCTTTTCATTTTCTCCTGCTGTGTTTCACTCCCTCCTCACTGCTCTCCCATGCTGGTGCACAGAGAACCTGCTGAAGAAAACCCAAGTGCTGCTGACAGCATCTCACCTCTGCTCTGCAGGGGGATGCACAAGATGGATTTGTCCCATATAATTTTGTTCTTCATTCACTCATGAGCTGGTCACAGATTGATGAAGGCCACCTCCAGGTCCAGGTGAGTGCTAAGGCTGCAATGCCAGTGGTAATATGACCACAAAAATCTGTGTTCATTTGAGTCACGGGGCAGCCTTTAAGCATGTTTTGTTTGATGCTTTCAAATAATTTTATATGATAGCTCAAAGCAAGAGGCTTGGATTCACTTTAAATTATCCTTTAAGCTGCTGTGGGGAATGTGGTGTTCAGCCCGCGTCCGGAGGAACAGTCAGCTGCATGGAAGCTGTCACAGCTGCACTAGAGCAGGTCGCTGGCTGTATGTAAGGGGTGTCCAGCAGCCATCACCAGCCTGTTCACCCTGTCCCTCCAGCTCTGGTTTTCCACTTGGTGAGCCATTTGCAGCTAAAGCCAGGGCAATTCTTGGTGCACTGTAAAGGGTCCATCTCCTGAAGCACCACTGCAACAGATCAAAAATATTTTGGGATGCTTCTGCAGAGGACCTGGCTGGGAGCTGCTGAGAAGGGACCATGGCCCAGGCCAGGCTGAAAACTGCTGCCCCTATCCTTCAGAGTGATCCTCTGCCTGGTTTCGCAGGTTAACCCTGCTCCATCCCGGGGACATGGGCTTCCCCTGCCAGAGGGGAGAGCACCTAGTGATAGTGACGGAGTCCCTGGGCTGCAGTCAAGGGCCTGCCTGTGTTAATGAGATAGCCTTCATCTGTATTTGGCTAGCAGCATCCTTTCAAATAAATCCTTCTTATTTATATGTTTTTAAAGGGAATGTTTGCCTATTTGAGGGCTGATCTCTGCAAAAAGACTGAGGAGGCTGAGGCTGGCTGGGGACAAAACCCAGTGTTTCAGGCTGGTTCTTGTGTATTGTATTGCAGTAACCCACAGTTTTTCTCTGTTCTGTCATTGTGCAAGCATTTTCCATCCCTTTGGATTTGTAAAGAGCCAGGCCTGAGAGGGTTCCCTATAAACTTCTGCATGGGATGGGATTATTGGACTAAAATATGGTGATAGGTCTGCCTGTGGATGAAACATGTAACCCACCCTGCGTACAGCTGGATAAACTTCTCCTTTCCAGTGATTTAATGTCCATAGGAAAGGTACAGGTATGCTTCCAAATCAGAGGGACTCACAGGTACTGACACCTCAGGTCTGACCATCTCTCCACATCCCTCACGTGGAAGAAAGCTTTGACTCTCCAAAATCTCAGTTAGAATCATAGAATCATAGAATTGTTCGAGTTGGAAGGGACCCAAAAGGACCGAGTCCAACTCTTATCTCTACATAGGACACTCCCAACACTCACACCATGACACTTCCGACATTCACACCAGTTCTACCTTCATATCTGACCACTGCCTCCAAAGTGAGAGAAACCATATCCTCTTAAGTCCCAAGTCCAAACCCCAGCAATGCCCTTATAAATATTTATCTGGCAGGCCCAGCGTTAGTGTATTAGCTACCCTGCAAGAAACAGAAGAGCTGGCAAAGGAGAGGAGAGCTGCTGGTTTTGATTTACAGATGCTTGTGTTGTAAAACACCTCCAAAATGACAATTTACCAGGATAGCATTTGAGAAACAGACTGAACTGTCTTTCCCATCCACTGGAAATGTACATGTTTCATTTTTTATTCCATCTCTTTCCATTTTTCCTTTCCAACAAACTTTGTTATTGATAACTTCCAAGACTGAGAAGCAGGTTCTTCCTTGCAAATACCAGAATACTAATCTCAGGCTATTCCTTGAAAATCATTAGCTGAAACACGCTCTCCCCCAGCTGGGAGGTATGAAATGTAGCTCCTCTCCATGGCAGTGCTTCTCAGAGCAGAGTCTAATGACATTGGATCTTTGCTCTTGAACAACAAGTCATCTTAAATCTGGACCTTGGTATGACTGCAAACACTGGAAGAGAAAGAAATTCCCTGGGAGATACAGTAAAGCCTAGATGCAGGAACTGGATTTTTAAGGTTGGTTTCAAAGTTGACTTTCAGGGGATGGCAAGAGTGGCCTCAGTTGGGCCAAAGCCTAGAGGGCACAGTCACTACCACTGAGGCTGGAGCAGCCACTCATCATTGGACAAAGCAAATCCTAAACACAATGAGGCTGCTTGTACAACAATGTTCAGAGATGAGTGAGGATGTGATGGGAGCAGAAGAGATAAAATAATAAAAGATAAATAATAAAAAATAAAATAGATAAAATCTATTTTAAACCTACTTTATCCTGGATTATCTTTGGGGATTGCAGAAGTCACTGAGGGCTGGAAATCTGTCAAAGCAAATCTCTCCTTCAGAGGCTGGCAGGGACTAAAGGGCCCTACGAAACACAGCTGTCTTCTCATCAAGCTCCTCCCTGGACCTGATTATGAAGGGAACCAGGTATATCTTTCTCCCCCCTTGCTCTGTACCTGCTCCCCTTGGCTGCCTCTGGGGGTGCCAGGTAGGGAAGAACTGCCTTCCATCCTTGGAAACACAAGTACAGGGGCTGCTGCCCAACTGGGGCAGGAATGTGGCATGTGAGAGCCTAGTGTGTGTTTGAGGTGCTGTGATGGTGCAACTTGAGCTTGCCCTGTGCTGGAGCTTGGATGGGACCTACCTGGCTGAGATGGCTTGCTCGGAGCAGGAAAGAGCCAGACTATAGAGCACGAAAGGCCAGTACTGTAACTGCTTTCAGGCTGAGATTGCACCCAGCTGTGCATGAGGCTTTAAAACTTCGACCTATTGATGTAGCTATTTTTGTCTATACAGATTTTACCATGCTAAGACAACCCGTAAGTGTTCTTCTGGAGGCCATTAAGCAATAAGATTATAATTGTGGCACATAGGCTTTTTCATCTTCTCTCTGCAGAGAAAGATAAGTTGCAGCATTCACATCCGTAGAGGAATTAAATGCAGAAGCAGTCATATATTTAGTAAAGATGGCACACTGATCTTGCTGTGATCTTCAAACAGAAATGGTCAGGCTTGCGATGGCTCTTAGATCCTGTGGGAAATATTTTCCTTGTCTTCAGTAACAGCGAAAGTAGCGCCTGCTGTAAAGTCGAGTTAGATTTGAAACAAATCTAAGCGAGTGAAATGCACATGCACACATGTATACGCATGCAAGGATGTATCTCTGCACTGTAAAAGCTGCAGTGACGTGCTGAGCATCTCTGCAGACATGCAAGTGTTCAAATGAAAAAGTACCAGTTCTGCTCACAGTGGCTTAAGAAGTTTCTTCAATTTCTCACTCCTTTTTTTGGTCGCTGTGTACCAACAGTGACAGCTCGTCACTGCCAAGCCTTGCATTCAGGTATTGGAGAAAATATAAGCAAAAATGGGAGTAAATTTTAAATAGTGGAATTTTTTACTTCATAATTCCCACCCCCTCTCCTATGCAAAAGTGGTGGAGGTAATTTTGTGCAGCACTTCTAAAGCATTCACCTTTGGAGGGGGGAAATTTTTTGTCCTAAAATGTGAATATTTAAAGAATATGAATCTGACCTTCTCTAATACTATTACAAATGTAATCTCTATTACATTTCTTTATTATATTGTGGACATTATAAAAATCGCTTCCTAATGATGAAGCACCTTGCCTTTCAAGAAGAGACAAAATGTCTGGAACTCCTCTGTCTGGGGAAAGAAAAGGCTGGCTGAGAGGAAAAATCATGGAGGTAATGGATAGGGAGGATGGAGAACTGTCATGCATCAAGTCCCACTGCTCTAGGACCAGGAGGCACTTGATGGAGTGTGTAGGAGGTTCTTTTCCAACCGGTAAAAGATAAAGCATTGTTACACAGTGAGTAGTGAAGTATTGGACCTTGCTGTCACAGAAAGTGGTGGAAACAGGTGCTCCTAACAGCTTAAGAAGGTAATTACGTAAATCTACAGTCTCTGTTGCCATAAAGAGATCATAAAGGGAACAGCAGGGAACAGTACTCTCCAAGATGCTGCACAAGAGGGGCAGGTATCCCAGGGGAATATGAGAGGCATGGACTGCAGGAAAGTGCCAGGTTTATGAACTCTCTCTAGACCGCATCTCTTCTGACCACTGCTGGGGATAAAGTGATAGGCCAAAATGAACCCCTGGTTTCACTTAGTAAAGCTTAACCGATGTTCTTGCTAACTATGTCCCAAATGCTAAATTTTTTTAGCAGTCCTTTGGGGTGTTTTGTAATAGATAGCACTTGGTGTCAGATATGTCCATGGTGAGGCTGTCAGCTTAGGCACTAGCACTGGGGAGTTTTGGAGGAAAGCTCTGCCCTCAGGCTTACACCTCCAAATCTCCTTTTAATCTGTGGGACCTGATCATCAAATCAGGGTGCCCATGCGCCTGCTACAGGGCTCAGGGCTGGAAAGGTCCTGCAAGTGTAGAGATACAAAACAGGGATATTGTGAACTCAGTTCCCTCAAACCCCCTTCACCTTCAGCCAGAGCCAAGTGCTCCCAGCACGGCGTAGCATCAGTCCAAGTCAGGCCTGCTGCCAAGAAGTTTATGTGTACCTCCTCTGAGATCCCAGCTGCCTTAGGGAGATGGTTCCTGCCAGTCCTTCTCTTGCCACCCCAAATGCTGTACTTTCTGTGCCTCATTAATCCTGCGTTGCAACACAGCCGTATGTCAGCCTGGCTTTCTCATCCTCCTGCACTGCCTTGGCGCTTAACCCCAACATGGGGGAGATGCACTGCGTACTAATACTGAAACCCCAACAAAATGAGTGAGAGGACTGAGCAGGAACAGGTGGCTATGTCACACACAGGCTGCTGCCCTGTCCCACTGCTGACAGAGGCTGGAGGGCCGGGGTTGTGCAGGGATTTAGTCATCAGCTCTTGCCAGGCAGAGCTGTCACTGCTGAGGGTTTCTCGTCCAAAACAACTGGACCCACATGATCCCGGTGCAAGGGGTTCCCATGCCGGATGACTTCATAAAATCATGAGAGGACAGCAGTTTGGTTTCTGCAAGAAACTCAAAATAAGTTAGCAGCATATTTGTGAAAGCTTAGCAATACCTGGATCGTTATTTAAAGCCATTGCAATGGAAAGGGAAACTGCCAGGCTCAGACTGTGTGCCTTATTCTTAAATCAGAGATGGGGCCGGATTGATGGAGCGGTCTGTGTGTTATTGCCCCATGGAGCCCCCTGGCGTCTTCCAGACTGACGTAACCGCTTGCCGACCAGCAAGCTTTATTGCTTGCAGTTCCACTGGGGCTATCCTTTCAATAAATATTCTTGCCATCTTTGCAGTCCCCTACTCCCACCTCCCTAGGAGTAAAGATGTTCCAGTATTATGCAGATGGAGAGGTAGAAACTGAGAAATCTTAAGCATTGTGATGATCTGCCTGGATCCTGCTCCTCGCATTACAGGAATGGATGATGTCCTCTGGACTCCAGTATCTTCCCTGACTTTTTTATACTCTTTAGTTGCCACCTGGAGACAGATCTCAACACCAGCACACAGAGATTACGGGATCAGCCTCACTGCAGGAGCTCTGCAGTGCCTCTGGAGTTGACAGATCCATGGCTCCTATTTCTGGGCTCCCCTCAGCCTGGAATTTCTCATGCTTAGTGCCAGGGTTGGAATGTTTTGGAAAGTTTTCCATTAATTTTCTAGGCTATTTTGAGTGATGGAACTTCAAAAATAAACATATTGCTATGACTTTCAGTGAAGTTAAACATTTCCCATTGCATTTGACTCAAACCCAGACTGCTACGCAGGGTGCAAGCCCCTTCTATGGAATGCGTAAGAAATGGGGTAGCATATTTTCACAGGTTATTTCCCAGATTGTCATGTTTTCATATGGAATTCCTCTGTAGTGGAAGACAGGAGTTTCATCATTTTGCCAGATGAGCATTTTAAGCTGCTTCTGCTTTGCAGCCAAGAAGACTGTTATGAACACTAACCTGATAGATACCTTGAGCTGTAAAATTTTGAATTTCTATGAAAATTAAATTGCAATTCAGGTCGCAGTTGGTGCTGTGATGGGCTGCCAATAAAGGAGAGCAAATTGTCATCACATTGTAATAAATATATTTTATTGTTAATTAATTCTGAGCACCAGAAGAAGTGCTACCTGCTTTACCATAAGGGTGGGAAATAAATCCTAGGAAAGATGCAGCAAGGAAAAGAAGCAAATTATTTGAGGAGAGAAAAGGAGATAAGGAAAGCAGTAGAAGGGAGAGCAAAAATTTATTTCAGGCTCATTAAGTGAATCAGGTTGATTATAAGTGCATCTTCTAGTTAATAAGTTGTATTAATATGTAATTATTACTACTTAAATATTAATTTTTTCCTACATTTTTAAAACATTGTACGATGTGTTCATGAATTTAGAGCATTTTTCAGTGCTCTTGATAGTTCCTGCCAGATTCTGCCCTAACTCCACTACTCACTAAGGCTGCACTTACCCTTGCAGTGGCAGATGGGTGGGTTGCCTGACTCACAGAGGGTTAATGGGACCACTTCCCACAGGACAGAGGGGGCGTGCTGAATGCTGGCTAACTGTGTGAAGAATATCCTAGCTTCTCCATACTGTTAACAAGATTCATCTTGTCATTGTCTGCCTTTCAGCAGATGTTTTTTCTCTTCATACTTGAAGAGCACAAGTGCAACGTGTGGAACTCATAATTACAGCTATTGGGAATTCTTCTCTGCTCTCATTTTCATTAAGAAACATGCTCATGAAAATAACATTATTTTACAGTGACCTGAAACAGCACTTAAGACAATGTTTAACAATTTAAAGCAACTGAAATTGCCGATTCCAGTTAATTAGATGTTATTTGCCTTAATGTGGCCCCTCCACAACCTTACTGTTTGGACACTGGCCAGAAACAAGGTATTTCTGTCCTGGTCAACACATATGCCACCCTAGGCAGCTTATCTTCTATTAATTGCAGAAATAATTGGCATCTGCCCTCTGTGCCTATTCCAATTGGGCATCAGGATAAATTAAAGATGGAGCCACTCCCAGGGGAATGATTTGTCTGTCTGGACTTTCTGTGGTGCCTGTGGCCATGGAGTTGGTGGTGAAGGGCTGGCAGTATCTAGCTCTAGGCAGGGCATGACCAAAACAAGCTGTTGGATAGCTGGCACACCTTGTTTCCCAGTGGTGAGTGAGGCTAAGGATATGGAGGGTGATACATGACTTGAGGCACAGCAACATGGACTTGCAGAAACCCACAAACATACCCACCCCTGTGACCAGCATGGGAAAAAATTTTCAGACAAAGAGAGCATTTCAGGCAGTTTAGGAATTTGGCCAAAGTAGATGAGTAACGTAGATATTTTTAATTTTCTTTCCATCAGCCACACGGTGGAGGACGGTGGCACACACTTTGCCGTCTTGGTATTACATTAGGGGTGAACATGTCTTGGAGGTTTACAAGAGTGTGATTTGGATCTGGATGAAAAGCACGGTGAGATGTTATGGTCATCAGAGGGCCTTTCATCCACTACGGAGAAAGGACTTTAGTTCTTCCTGCCCATTGGGACAAACGTTTCCTCTGTTCTCTCCTTTTCCTGGAGTTTTCCTGAATTGAAACCAGGGGTGAGCTCTGAGTCCTCTGCTTTCAATAAGCGAATTGTTTTCACCCACCCCTACCCACCTATTCCTGGCCTGGACGCGGAGGGAGGGTGCGTGTCCAGCCCAAGGATGGGCCAGAGGAGGAGGAAGAAGAAACCTGGTGGCAGCAAGTTCAGAGGAAACCATCCTGAGATGTCTCATCTTCTCCAATGCACCCTGCTCTACCAGGGCAGAAGGAGCTCTATAGGGAGTGGTCTCTTGTGAAAAATCCCTGAACTGAGGTTTCTCTCACTTGCACAATTTAGCTAGGAGAGATGACAGAGACTTAGCTAAGAAAAGTACCAGAGCTGTCTCAGCCGTGTGTATTTAAAGTCACGAGGGATAAGGACATAAACACGTCTGAGCCCCCTGTAGCCCTCTAGCTGCAGGAGTTCCCTCTGTTAATTCTCACTCTAGCCGTTTTTGTGTCCTTGTCCCTTGTGGCTTTAAAATACATGACTCTCTGGATCTTCAGTCCACAGCACATGCAGTGAGCAGGCAAGAGCCCAGTCGGGTGCACAGTACTTTCATGCAAGGTGGAGCTCTGCTCCCACCAGCTGCAGACAAACAGAGCAGAGCATGTCCTTTTGTCCCAGCAGGAAAACATGCCACTCTCCTTTCCCTCTGGAGAATTGCTCCAGCCCCTGAACCCTAATGCTATTTTTCTTTAAATGTTCTTAGCTAAACTCTGGATGACTTTGCTCAAACTGTTTCCAGAGTCTAGACAGACTTTCTGTTCATGTTTCAGATGGCACTTCTATGCCTGGAGGCCACAGCAGACCTGATTTTTCAGATCAGAGTAGTGCTAAGAAAAACCTTTCGGTGTTCTCCAGATGTTTGGTAGTTGAAAGCTTGGCTACATTTTATGTCAGATGACTGCAAAAGCATGCATTTTGTCTCACTATAACCATAAAGAAGACACTCTTCAATATTTTGACAGCAAATCTGGATGATGCTTGCCTTTTCTTCCCTTGCAACAAAGATCAACAAAGGACACCAGGTCTGCTCTCCTAGATGTTGTTACTGAGGCTGTCAACCAAAGACATGAAACTGATTTCTCAAATGCACTTTTAGTATTCATAGTTCTAGCAGATCAATTTCCATCGAGAGTGATGCATATTAAGGCCTTGATGACTATAAAGAAAATCAGATTCTTAACACCCTACAGAAAATTCTTCTATGTTCCTGGTCATATTCCTCCCTTTCATTCCTGTATCTAGATTATTCACCAAATGCTTTTAAAGAATCAGCCACCTGGATTGTCACGGGGTCCTTTATATTATTCCATTGTTCAAAACTATACAAAGTTTATCACAAAGTAAGAAAAGACTTTAAATCTCTAACATGGAAGTAACAGCTATAGAAGAAACTGACATAAGACACCATTTCTGCTGTGAGGTTTGTATAATCTTGTTTTATTTAGTTTATTATCAGGCTACTTCTCTTAGGGCATTTATTGAATTAGCTGATGCTTTTTGCAAATATCAGCAGTGAAATGTTATCACTGTTAATATTCATTGTATGCCTACATTGCAGGCTGTGTTGAGTAGAGATCTCTGTGCCAGACTGCTGCTGGTACTCTTGTTATCTCTGATAGAGTTGGCTCTAATATCTGTATGCAACATTGCAGCTTACAGTGTAGCTATACTTGAACAATTTTTATTATCAGAGATCCCTGTAGATACATAAGGGCAGAAATTTTCTGTCTTTTAAAAGAAAGATAAGATTCTCGAGCAAAGTTTTGCAGTCAGAAGTGAAATCATTGCAAATTCTGGCTGCGGAGCACAGCACCCTGGGTACCAACAGCTTGGACCTGGGAGCGAGTCATCCTGCAGTGAAGTATTTGGGCCCTAAAGATGAAACTTTGCTGTGAAGACACTTTCAAAGCATGTGGAAGATGAGCGCTGCAAAATTACATGGAGCTGTGCTGAAGGTTCTGTCTCTCTTAGGTCACCCAGCTCTACTCCCTAACCCTTCCCAGCTCAAACAGGTCCCAAAGCTCAAGAAATATGAATAATGAGTCTCTGCAAATGTGGCTTATCTGTGCTGAATTGGCTACCTGCGGGCAAGCACAAGCTTCTTTGTCAACAGCTCTGAAGTGGATAACTCAGTGCTTTTGCTGGGGTGGTGGGCTAGAGCAGAGCTTTGCTACCCCATGATTTGGCTGCATTTCTGCAGTGACAACTTGTGCTGGGGCTGACTCCTGGAGGGAGACAGGAGTAAAAGTGGCTTTCTTCTAGGAGAAAGATCCCTTGAACCTCAGCTTGTCCTTCCTACATCAGATCTACCTTCTGTTTGGGGATCTGTTGAAACATGACTGCAGAGCTCTCTCATTGTTTCTGACACTTGCCTACAGGCCATCAAGTGAAATGGGTTTGGAGTCTTCAAACAAAAGGGTTAAATTATCTAGGTTATGTTTTTCTTATGGTTAATGACATGATTTAATGAAGGAAAGTAGTCATTCTGCACAGGAGGGTTCCTGTCACTTGTGTCAGTTGCCAGCAAGTCATATTACTCAGGTACTACAAATAATCTCCAAGTTTTGTTTTTTTTTTTTCTGTGCTGTTTTCTGAACTGCTGACAATACTCGGGGAATAACAGGATGTGATGGGGGCAGAATAGCAAAGAACATTCTGCAGCGTGTTTTATAGGCACAAGAAAGCACTGCTGGGAGCTGCAGAGCCTCCTGCCCAGGAGCATGAGCTCACTAATGACAGGGAGCACCCACTGGCATGAGGTCAGATTTCAAGGCTTGTGTGTAAGGTGCTTCCAGAGATGAGGACCAGCTGGGCGCAGGCAGTTGTCTGCTGAAACCTTGCTGTGGGCAGTGCTGCCCTGCTCTGCACAGCTTCTGGGGCACATGCATGGAGGCTCAGTGCCAACACAGTCAGAGCTCTCTGCTGACATGCTCCCCTGGGGAACTCTGAAACACAGCAGGGACTCTGCTCCCATGCTCACCTGGGAGTGCTTTACACTTGCTTATCATATGAGTTGATGGCTGCTCCAGGCAGGAAGAAGCCTGGGACCAACCCTAGGACTGTGAGCCTGTACTGTAGTATGGACAAGGTGCTGGGATTTATTAGCAGATGTCGAAGGTTATGACTGCACTTGCAAAAGTGAAGTGACAAGTCTGCGAAAATATAGGGTTCCTCTGGCTCTTGTCCTGTATAGAGAATAAAGCATGAGGTATCTTCACCCAAAAGGTGGTGTCTGCTCTGGAAAGGGAAGAGTGTTAAAATGATTTTGTCCCTCGAGAATCTGAAGAGTCAGGGAGCTAGGTTTCTGCTCTGCAGAAAAGAGGAGATGCTGGCCTGACCTTACAGGGGACTTCTCAACTGTTGGTGGCTGAGATGCTTGTGGGGTGGGGACCACCATTGGGATGCTTGTAAGTGGTGAAATACAGTGTGGAAAGGCATTGCAGACAGCTAACAGATTATAGGCCACAGCTGCATGGAGGGCAACAGAGGAAGAAAATGAATGGCTGTGGTGAAAGTGGGATGCTGCATGCTTGGAAAGGTAGGAGGAGGTGATCTATGCAAAAATTCTATGGAGGAAACTAGCAAGGTCTGGTATGACCTGCATAGTCGTGAAAGAGGAGACAGCACATGGGACTGTCTCTGCTGTCACAGGGACATGAACATGTCTCTCTCCCATGTCTTTCCATTTTCTGAATCCTAGATACAGGTCCTCTGCTTCTCTTCATGTCCCTCTGCCACCCAGGCAGCTGCTGGATCCAAATTGAGGTAGGACTCTTTTTTTTTTTTTTAAGGACTGTGAAAGAGAAATGGACAGAAAACAGTGGGAGCCCAGCTTCTACACATTACTCGTACCACCGGGACAGAGCTACTAGACCAGGCAGCTTGGATTAATTATGATTTTGTTGATCCCTTAGAGGACTTTGTTTTTGCCTTGAGTGTCTGAAACTTCCCTGTGCCACTGGCTATGCTACAGGTGGTTGTTGAGTTACTGGGAAAGGTATCTAGTCGGATGTAAGATGCTTTCTAACTCCTTTCCACATAAAGGAGTGCAGTGTGTTTTGCAGAGAAATTGGTGTGGAACTGTGCTGCAGCCCTGGGAGGTGGCAGTCCTACAAATAGCTTTCTGCCTCAAGTGCTAGCACAATACAAATCTGACAGATAATTTCATACTGTGCTGTGCTTCAGGAAAGAAGTAATGTGCAGGTAAACCTGAAATGGCAATTTAGCAGGGCAGGTTGTAAACACATTTAGAAGGATTTGACCAGAAGGAAGGTAGGCAAAAAGTAATTTAGAAGCCCTGCTGCCATTTTCTCTACTGAAAGTCAAACCCTCTAATCCCCATGTCAGGTGCCTTGGAGGCACCTACATTCTCCGAGCACGCGTCTTCACTAGTAGAGTGTTCTCAGTACTTCCTCCTGCTCTCCCAAACCCCTAAGCCCTAGCTGTACAGCACCTATACTGTGCCTAAATGTAGCTTGGTTTCACAATCTGAATGGCCTGTTGCCTAAGCTGCCCACAGGGCTGGATTCAGTGGGGTTTTTACGGCTACAGCTTTGGCAATGCTCTGTAACGTGGAATTGCCTTGTTGCTGCCTCTCTGCTGCCATACTTCCACTCCCACAGTTCTTGAAAGGCCTAGTTGCTGCAATGCTTGCCCAGGTGCCCGGCCCTTGCGTGACCGTGTGTGACTGCTGGGTGGTTTTGTGTAGCAGTGATGGGAGCAGGTGCTCCGGCAGCTACATGGTCAGTGCTGTGAGCTCCCACAGCTTCAGTGCGAGATGCCTCCTGGGATACACCTATCTCCATGGAGTGGATGCCTCAATCTTGTGTGCCGTGGGGTGGCATGGTGTGCCAGTTCCTTGTGGCGAAGAGTGCTGTGTGGCATTGGGGCTGATAGTGAAAATGCCAGCAAATAAACTCTCTAAGACTCTTTTTGGAGTTTTAGAAAGCAAGCATCCTTTATTTCAGGGCCATGGAGGGCAGGGAACTGGGCTGGTGGTGCAGGAGGGCAGGCTGCTGTATCTCCCACCTTCCAGGAGTTGCCTCACATGGCTGAGCCTGTGCCACTCACTCCCCACCACAGAATCACAGAGAGACCTGAGTTGGAATGGACCAACAAGGATCATCAAGTACAGCTCCTGACCCTGCACAGGACAAGCCCAACATTCACACCGTGTGTCTGAGGGCGTTGTCCAAATGCTTCTTGAATACTGTCAGGCTTGGCGCCGTGACTGCTTCCCTGGGAAGCTGTTCCAGTGCTTCACGACCCTCTGGGTGAAGAACCTTCTCCTAATATCCAACCTAACCCTCCCCTGGCACATCTTCCTCCCATTCCCTCGAGTCCTATCACTGGTCACCAGAGAGAAGAGATCAGTGCCTGCTCCTCCTCCTTCCCTTGTGAGGAAGCAGCAAACTGCTAAGAGGTCCCCCCTCAGTCTCCTTTCTCCAGGCTGAACAGATGAAGTGATTTCAGCCTCTCCTCATATGACTTCCCCTCTAGACCCTTCACCAGCCTTGTGACCTCCTCTGGACACTCTCCAGTAACTTGATGTCCTTTTTATACTGTGATGCCCCAAACTGCACACGGAACTCGAGGTGGGGCCACACCAGTGCAGAGCAGAGTGGGACAATCCCCTCCCTCGCTCGGCTGGCAATGCCGTGCTTGATGCACCCCAGGATACGGTTGGCCCTCTTGGCTGCCAGGGTACACTGTTGGCTCATCTTCAACTTGTCCTCAACCAGCACCCCCAGATCCCTTTCCGCAGGGCTGCTCTCCAACCTCTCGATGCCCAGTCGGTGAGGACATCAGGGTGTCCCGGGTGCAAAACCCGGCACTCGCCCCGGGAGCCCCGGCGCCACCCCCCCCCCCCCCCCGCTCCGGCAGGAGCACCCCCAGCACGTCCCTCGCAGGCTGCCGGCCAGCGGCCAGCCCGAGGGAGGAGAAAGAGGAGGAGGAAGCGCGGAGCCCTCCGCCCCCTGCGGCGGCGCGGGGCGGGGGGGCGAGGCGTGAGGACCCGGCGGAGCGGGGGGAGCCGGGGCGGAGCAGGGGGAGCCGGAGCAGCACGGGGAGAGCCACCGCCTCTCCACTCCTTCCTCCTGCAGCCGCTGCTGCCCGTCGAGTCGGCAGCGCTCCCAGGCTCCCCCGGGCCGCCCGGCATGAGGAGGATCAGGGCCAATGCCATCGCCATCCTGACGGTCGCCTGGATCCTGGGCACTTTCTACTACTTATGGCAGGACAACAAGCCCCGCTCGGCGGCCGCGGGCGGCGGGCAGAGGGCGGCGGGAAGGCTGGAGATCCGCCGGGAGGAGAGGACCATCCCCCTCATCGTGAGTGAGCGCCCAGCATCCCGCCCTGCCGCGGCGCCCGGGAGGAGGGAGAGAGGGAGGGATGCTCGGGGAGCCGGAGGGCTTCTCTCTGCCTTCGGATGGCTTTGTGTTTATTTTAGCATCCGTGCTTGTCACCATGGCAGCCGCTGGGTTCGGGGAGTGGGGCGGGCAGACCTCGGGGGAACTGAGAAATGCCGCGGGTAAAGTGTTTGCGAGTTGTCTTGCAAACGGGGCTCTGCTCCTCCGGCCGAGAGCGGCTGCCCTTGGCTGGGGAAAAGGGTGGGTGAAACAGCTGGAAGGGTTTTGGTTCATGTTCAAGAGGCGTATGTATACAGTATACATATGTACATACATATACGCACATGCGTATGTGATCGCAGTGTTTTCCCACCAGGAAAACCTCTCCCCAGTCGTCCCTGATGGGCTTGGGCCAGGGAGTATGAGCGGCACTTGCAGTGGGGTTCTGTGAAGCTGGTACGAGCCTCTGCCTCGTCTCCCTCTGCTTTGCTACCAGACAGGGAACCTGCGCTCAGCTCCCGAGTTTTGGCTGTTTTAAGGCAGAGGCGGCAAGGTTGCGAGTCAGGCTCAGACTGGGGGTTTGGGCAGGGTGGGAGACGGGGCAGCCCTTCAGTCTCTTTGCTAACCCAAGAGGTGGTAGAGGTGCTCTGATGTGCTGCTTCAAATTTGCTTTCAAAGCCCTCGCTGGGTACCTGTGGGCTCGTTGTGGTGGTGAAATCGAGCTCCTGACTTAAGGATGATGAGGAGCTTCCTGCTTCGTCAGTGGAGGAGGTTCATCCTCCTTCAGCCTGTATAATAGGATCAATAAAGATCTCCCAACTCCAGGCAGTAGCTTCTTAAAAAATAAAACAACACCTGGAGCAAAAGTGGTCCATCAATAGCATTCCCAGGAGTGATCCAGTTGAAGCAGGGGAACTGCACTATGTGTCACTCTTTGGCTGCAAATCCATTTATCAGCCGGTTATGCACACATGGAAGCAAACAAAAGCAGCAACCTGGTTGGAGTTGGAGCAGGGGCTCAGCACGCGGGTCCTCTGCCTCCATCCTCGACTGGCACTGGGATTTTTGGCCTGTGTCTCTCTTCTCCACCTGTGAAGTGGGGGTGGCAGGTGTGTGGGTGGGTGTTGAGGAAGCCTTGTGAATGTTTCACAATGCTGCCAGAACAGCCCCAGCCTTTGGGCAGCAGGGTGGAAGCCCTTCAGCTGAGACCCTCTACCATCGCTTGCAACTGCCGAAACTCAAAAGTCAAACCTGAGACTCTTGGGCAGAGAGAGGACGTTTTTTTCCTGCTGGTTAGAGCCAGGGGCTGCCAGCAATTCAGGCTGCTCTACTGTGAGACCCTCTACTGAGCTGTAGAAATGAATACAAGTACTGCTATTGCTATAGCCCTTCGGGGCATGCTGGGAAGCACTCTCAGGCTGGCCAGGGCAGACTTGAACAAACGAGGATTTGGAGCACTGCTGGCTGTCGGATTCTACCTTAGCAGCGGGGAAGGCTGTGCCTGAGCCCCTGATTTCTTATGCGTGCTTGAACATGCTGCCCTTGCAGTTTTATTTCTCCGTTTCCCCGCTTATCCCTTCCATTTTTTATTACATTTACTTTACTCCCTCTCAGAGGGCTTGTGAGGTTACATGTATCCATATCGTCTGCCAAGCACCTTAAAATCCTCTGGAGGAGGGTGCTGTGGCAGTGCCACACGTTGTTATATTGCTGCTGCTTGGGGGAGGGGGGGTGGCTAACCACAAAGCCTGTCATTACAAGCCATGGCGCTGTGCAACAGCCGCTCCAAATCTGGTCCTGCTTGCAGAATGATGTAAAGCATCCCAGCTCAGCTCCACACCTGAAATCCCTTAGTGGGGAAAAATAATAATCCTTTGCCTCTCCTGTCCCTCTGTAATTGGAGTCTCAGGATGGGCCAGCCCCTCTGAGTAAGTCCTGGTCCCCCTGGCAGGCAGTGGCTGGGATGAAGAAGGACCCTCTCCTGATGTGCCTGACAGCAAGGTTTGGTGGAAATACCACCACATAGAGATGGGAAACAGAAGATTTTGTGGTGTCTGAGCTTCCCCTCGTGCATGCAGAGCTGTTTCCCAAGGGCTCAATGGGCTGCCTGAGAGGTGAGCTGGTAAAATACGATACATGTACTGCTGTAACTACGCAGTAGTGGCACGGCTATAGGAGAGCCTAGTGGGCTTCAGTGTGATGAGAGGCGAATAACGAGCCGTCCTGGCCGCGGTCTTTGCCTGTGCTGCTGGGGCAGAAGCAAGGAAAGCGACTGCAGGCCAGCAGAAGGCAGGAAGGTCAACAGGGGCCTGGGAACTGCAGGGGGGTAACTGGGAGTTTAAGCCAGGGGTCTCATGAGCTGAGTTCTCTGTGTAAGCCTGCAAGGCTGGTAACACAGGTGCTCTAGCTTGAGCAAGCAGTTCTCAGCACACCAGCTGCTTGGTGCACAATGTGTGGGCTGCAGCACTGTCCACTGCCCTCGCCCAGCCAGCCAGCATGGAAAATGTGGCATTTCAACTATCCCGCTGGAGAAATGATGAATTTAGAGAAATGGCTGTCCTTTTGCATTGCAGAGCTCTCCATCCCAAGTTCATTCCCCATGAAGTTAGATTACTTGACTTTAATACATAATGTCAGTCTCGCATGAAGATGTGCTTCTGCTCCGCGTGTTTCTTGCATCCCTTGGCCTTCTGCAGAGCCACTGAGACAAGCTGCCTATTTTGATCAAGCTTTTGGTTTCCTCTGCTCTGCATGAGTGATGGTGTTGGAGTTCAGATTTGGGCTCATCTGCAAATAAGGTGACTCATGTGACTTATGGGTCTCTGGAAAATATTTTTTGAATTTTCTAAAATTGGCTGCTTTTCTGTCTGGGACAAAAAAAGTCTTGTCATTTGGATGAATCCAAGAGTTCTGCTCTTGTGTCTATGCTGTGACATTTCAAATTCTTGGCAAATTAAGGTGAATTGCATGGATTTTTGAAACTGAAGTGCTTTCTGGGCTTGTGGTTTTCTTCTTCTTCTTACCCAATAGAAAGAATAAAAATCGCCTCAAGAAAAAAGGTAGTTGATCACATGTCTCAACTTGAAACTGGCTTGTTATTTGTTGACCTCATGCTTATTGGCACAAGTTTAAACTTAAAATGTGGATGTCTGACTCCTAGAGCCAACAGGGGAAATCTTTGGATATGAAAGTTGGGGGGAGCAGTCAGAGATGTGTCCCAGGAGTAGCTTGTGCATTAATGGTCATCTTCCAGAAATCTGCTTTGTAGCCAGAGATTTTGACGTGGGCTCTCTGTAATAGCTTTTCCCCAAACAGGTCCTACAGATGTTTGAAATAAAAATGCAGAGATTGATAAAAGAGCAGGGCTCACTTGAAGGTTCCCCGAGCCCATGCACACTTCTCTTTCTATCTACCATGGAGGATAGAAACAAGAATGAGTACCACAGTCCTAGGAATGCATTTTTTTCTGGAGCACTGCATAGTTTCACATCAATTAGGATGGGCTCTGGGACCTCTGGCAGTTGTTTTGTGTGCTGTGTGTTTCTGGAGGGTGGACTTCTTCGCTGGGCTCTTTTATGTCCCTCCCAGGGAGGATGTTGCCTCCTACTCCTTGGAAATTTCCTGGAGGCAGAAGCGGTACAATGTTTCTTTTGGAGGGGCTTTGGCATCATTTCCACACTATGTACAGGCAGTTAATAATTCACCAAGTGCTTGTTTGTCTGCATTAGTGTGGCACTGATGGTCAGAGTCCTGAACTCTGTCCTTCTGCCTTGTGAGGACTGCAGGGTGGAAAGCTTGTCCAGCATACCTGTGTCCCACTGAGGAGAGCAAGGCCTTCACTGTTGTGTGGGCAAAGCCTGGTAGTCAGGGTAGCTTGCAGGTAGCTTTGAAAGTATATTTTTTCTCTTTGCTGACTGTGAGCTGAGAATGGGAGTATTTGCTCCCCTTTCCCAGTTAAAAGCTGGATGTGAGACTGCCTGTGGGCTTCTCCAGCTTGTTGACATTTCTGGGGTGGTAGGAAGGCAGCAATGATGGAGACGGAAGAGTGCTGTTAGTTATGTGCTTTGGGTCATATTAGGCTGGTGCCCAGTTGCTCTTTAGAGCTGGTACATTGTCTCTTATCTTTGTCCTGCCAACTTTTCTAGCCTGTGTAGCTCCTCTGTGCCCCACTAGAGGCAGTTTGGCAGCTGAGCTACCCAGTGTTGTAATACTGGCTCACATTGCCTGGGCTCAGCTCTTCTGGCTGCTCGCTGCCTCTGTGCTCAGCCATGTAAAATGAGCACTGAGGAGATGAGATCAAGGCATGCTTTTTCCCTTGTAGCAAATGGGTTTTTAAGTGCTCTGCAAAGATCAATGAACTGAGTGTTACCTGCCTATAGTGAGACAGCGAGTAGGAGACTCCTCTGGGATGTGCTGCTGGAGAACAGGAGGTGTCAGTAGGCATTGAGCAAGTTGGAAAGAAAATGTTAATTGTTTGATTTCCCCCCCCCCTTGTTTAGCCAGACTGTGGCTGGGGTTTACCTGGTTCTCTGAGTAGCCAAATTGGTAACTTTAGCCATGCTTGTATTTGCCACTGTGTAAGACCACCTCTATGTATGCTCTTTGGACCCTGGTAAACTTAACTAATTTGACCAAACAGTATACTCTGCTGCCTTTGTTTTCTGTTGTCTCTGGCTGTATCTGAATCCCACAGAGCAGGCACATTTTATTCCCATCCCTTCATCGCATTCTCTCTGTGTACAGATTTCAGAGGATGACATTTCCCTGGATCAATGAGTGATACCACTTTTCAGGAGCTTGAGTCCCACGGAGCCCACATGTGTGCCTGCCTGGAAGCAATTCTTGTAGCCTTGGGGATGTAACTCTGGGAACCAGAGGTGGATCCTAAACAAAAAGAAAAAAAAAAAAAGAATGAGAGGGGGGAGAACACTAATTCCTTGCATTGGCATATATTGTCAGACTTTTGAAGGACAGGTTTGATTTCATGTCTTAGTGTGCCGGGGAGAGACAAGGCCTAATATTTAATGAGATACCACAGCTCATTTCAGTGGTCTCTTTGCCACTTGACTCTTACCACATTGCTCACTCTTGAGTCTTGTGCCTTTTGGGGCAAAGATCAGGAATGTGGCTGTATAGGTTTCTTTTTGCTCTTACACTGGGTGACTGCATGTTGATTTGCACAAGTGTGAACATAGCACAGGAGGCTGTATGGTCTTCCTAAGACTGCTGTGCTGCCTGTAAGTGAAACCATCTTGGCTACAGGCATCAGGAACTCGAGCCCAGGGAGGCATGGTGAGCAAGCTGGTGAAGTTGCTGTGTTCAAAAGCCTATGAAATGCTCTTGTTTTCTTAAAACATCTTCCTTTCAAGTTAAAGGAAAAGTGATGGAGGCTTGGGCTCTCCATCCTGCCAGCCTGCACAGTAGCTCCACTCACCATGGCTCTGCGGGTATCTGGGGTGCAGGAAACGAGATGGAAAAGAAGCTCTGGGTCATAGTGCCAATGCTTTTGCAGGGAGAAGGTGCCCTTCCAGGTGCTGGGTTTGTCTGTGTCATTCAGCCTGTCCTGTTCCTGCCCAAATCCAGTACCTGCCTGGCTCTTCCCTGCACCTGCGTGGCTGCTGTTCTTCCCAGTTTATTTTGGTGGTGGTGAGGGGACAGCCCTTAATGCTTGCTGTTTTGTGGCAGCCATACTCCTGCAATGCTGATTTTTTGTGATCTCTGTAGGATCTCTGTTATGGCAGATGAGAGAGGCCTGTGCCAGCTCCCTGGGAAAGGATGACTTGGTATCTATTTCTCTAGGGATATTACTGTAGGAGGAAGATTCAATGACAGTTCGACAGCTTAATATTTTATTTATGGTGTTTATGTTTTAGAAATGTGGCAATGAATGTCGTTTGCCTAAATAGCAGAAAACGATTTTATATTTAATTTGTCCCAGTGGTCCATGTGGTATTTTAAAAAGTACAATAAAAATACAATAAGTAGTTCACAATAATAATATTAATAAGATCCAGTTGGCACTGCTGGCCTTAGTTGTTAAGCAAAGTGATGAGGTAGCTGCAGCGTTGTCTGGGCCTTGGGGAGTGTGGTGGTCCAGGCAGCCTGGGAGGGTGTGTAGAGGTGTGGGACGGTGAAAGTGCAGTGCTCCTGAAGAGGATTTTTTTGCCAGCACCTTTCCATTAAATAAGTAAGTGAAGCAGCTGCAAGTTTTAGTGAGCTGAAGTGTTCTTTCTATATGCAGCTGCTTCCCCAGTTAGATTTGTCTTAGCGTATGCAAAACTGTCCTAAGATTTAAAAGCTAGATATTTACCAAATTTCGCTGGAAACAGAAACCTTTGAGAAACATCTCAAGTTGCTCTTCGCCATGGTGAAGCTTGGCCCAGGCACTTCATCCTGAGGCAGATAGGTCAGGAGTCACGTGAAAGGCAAGGGGAAATGACATGTCTTACTTTCAGTGGTGCTGAACTGGGACTGCCGTGTTGGAGTGCTGAAAAATGACTTAATTATTCTTTTTAGAAAAGCATGCAGCATAGCACAAAGCAATGAGATTAACAGACGTGAATGTGCTGGGGATGAAGCATGTGAGTCAGTGGGGGACCCTGGCTCGTCTGGGCTGCGCATTGCCTCCTTTCTGCAAGGAAAGCCTCGTCACAGTGGATGGCCAGGCTCTTCTTGGCTTTCCCCAGAGTGGTAGCTGGTTGTTCTGTCCCATGGCACTGCAGTGACAGTCCCAGGACCCGTTCTCTCTCTCTGGTTTTGGTGGCGTACGCTGCTCCCTTGTGCTCCTCCAGCCTTATCTGCAAGCTGGAGTAGGGTTGTAGGCTCTTTGGGGTGGCTTGTTGTGTTGGTTGTCTCTGATATTCTGTCTGTACAATGCCTAATGCAGAGGCTCTGATGCATAACACATCCCACACTATCAGATTCAGGTAAAGACATAACTAAAGTTAAACTCATGGACTGGGAGTCGAGGTGGCTTACTGACTGGACTGCAAACTCATCCTCCTGATAGGCTGCTGTGTCTCAGTTTCCTCAAAGTGTAAAATGGAGATTTTATCTGCTTCACAGGGCTTTTGGGAGGTTTAGCTTGCAAGTTTTGTAAAGGGCCAGAGATGAGATAACCTTAGGAAAACATTTGGCTGAGCTCCCCCTTTGTATACCTTTGAACAAGAACAGGATTAGCAGAAATTCAGCAGGTCAGGAGCAATCTGCTGCAAGAGGAAGATGTTAAAGGCACTGCACAGTGAGTTCTGTTCTCTAAACAACAGAATTTATGAGGAAATGCTGTGTTCTACCTGCTATTATATTATTTCATGTATTTTTATAAGCACATACTATTGAAACTAATAAAAGTGATAAAGGACAGGAGGTGGACTGTCCTCATCAGATTTCCAGGTCCCACTTGTGGCTGTGGAGACAGCGAGATACACAGGAGGAGTGCATTTAGAAAAAAACAAAACAAAAAGATAAAAAAGAAGTGGTCTCTTGGGCCCTGTCTTTGCAGAGAAATTACACATGTTGTGATGTGCTTTGAGCATGTAGGTAATTTCTCAATGTTGGTAGAGCTGGGTTTTTTTTTTGATAGGCAGGTGTGTATTCCCTTAGGAGCTGCTTTCTTTTTGGTTACTGCAGACCTGCTCCAGCTCCTTCTGCGGTGGCAATGCAGGTTCTGCAGCACTGTTGGTGTCTGAGCCCCCTGCTACCCTGGGACATGAACGAAGCTGCCATGTGAGACTGCCCCTAGGCAGGGAAGCTGTTTTGGCCAGTCTGATGATGCTTGGTTGGTTGTCCTGCCATGATGGAGCTGTACAGTTGACTTTGCAGTTCAGGCTTCAGGGCTGCTGTGGTCAGGCTAGGGTAGTGCTCTGTCTTCTGCCTCTGTTATAGCACGGGCACTGATGACTTTCAGCTAAAGCTGCAGAAAGAGATCTCTTTAACCTCTTGTTTTCATTCTCTCACTTTCCAAATTTTTTGTCTTGTAAGCTGTAATGTGGTCCTTGTGAGGAGCCTTTGTTTTAAAATAGTGGGGAGAGAGAAAGCAACTGTGTTGAAACATGCATCAGCCATTTTGTGGGCCTGGGAGGAAAAAAAAAAGGAATATTTTCCTTGCCTTTTTATTTTGGATAAGCTGAACCCTGAAACAGCCAGGGTTTGGCTGGAAAAATGCTCTTACCCAATGAGGGTGCCTTCAGAGGTTCTCTGAAAAAGTCTTCCTGCAGGACAAAATTGGAAAACACTGAGGCTTTCCATCTGCTCGCATGCTGAGTGCCCTGAACAAAGTATTTGGTGCCAAAGAGTGTTATGCTCAGTAATGCCATGCTGCACCTTAGTGCCTTTTGGTATCAAGTATGCAGTAAAAAGCCTAATAGATGAGGAAGAGCATGTAAGAGCTGCAAAAAGCAGTGCAGCTCCTTGGGTAACTGGTGAGTTCGTCTCCAAGTGTGGGAGTGAGGATAAAGTAGCAGTGCCAATAGGAGTCATCACATCTGCTCAATGAAGTTTCAAAAATTCTGTGCTCCGTATGTAGTTTTCCCAAGTAATATTAAATCAGTGGAGGGAAATGTGAATGTTGCAAGTGCTCACTGCAGATTTCTGGTGCTCAGTGATATGATCATGCTGTAATTCCCAAGTGCTATAATATGCATGCCTTTTTACTTTCCTAGGAGATCTTTTGGATCAAATTGTATGGCAGGAATTACCAGCTACACCAGGGTGCTGGTGGAGTAGGCTGTGTGTGTTTCCTAACCTTCTGAGGTGTCTCAGTTTGGCTGAAGTACCTGGTTTACACCTGAAGATACGGCACAGCCTCTCAAAAGTGATCTCTGGACGGGTTGATAGGGGCAGTGACAAACAGGTAGGGGATAACCCTGTCCCCAGCATAGGGACATTAAGTTGCCACATTCCCACTGGTGCTACGCTTGCTTCTGTGATGCTGAGGCTCATGGTTTTGTGTTCTGGAACAGCAGAGCTGGCTCCCCGGCAGTACCAGATGTAGACTGAAGTGGCTACAGTTGTGTTTCTCCCCTTGCTCAGAGTGCAATGGGGTGTTTATACAGAGTTTGCGTTCGCGGCAGAAGGATGGATGCTCTGCAATGAGGTAACACTTAAAAAAAATCTGTTGCAGCAAATCTGAGCAAACTTGTATCTGTTTGCATTCTCTCTGCATCTGGGTGCTCTAAGTCTGGTTGTGCTGTGCCCTGGGATGTCCCATTGCTGTGCTGTGCCTGCTAGCTGAGCAACCCTGTGGGGCATTTCCATTCTCTGCTGGTAAAACTGGAAAATTCTGTGAAAGGCTGAGAAATGAGTGTTCCTTCAGAACTAGCTGTGATCAGCACAGGGGGGGTCCATTGGATCAGGCAGCGATGAGATGTGGTGAAGTGAGATCTGGCTTTGGAGAGGTTGCACAAGCACCTATCAAAAGCCCCCTTTGGCTGAGTGTGAAGGGATTTTATGTCAGTGGATGGACTGCTGGCTCGGGTCCGTTTCTTAAACAGGCACAAACCTCATATATATTAGGTGGGCCAGGAGGAGGTGGTTTACAGTGAAGTAAACAACACTGTCCTTACAGCACAGGATACAGATTGAGTCACATCAGGTAGTAGGGAAAAATCTGGTGATCTTGCATCACTTAGCTTACAACATTATTAAAAAAAATTATTAAATGTAAATTATTTACTCATTAATTTTCTTAGGCCAGAAGCCTCACCTTCAGGAAAGATGTGGTGGAGTTGAAGGGAAGCATAGTGGGGTGACATAAATGATTGTGCTCGGCAGGCTAATATGAAAAATAAGTTATTTGTTATATTCTTTCTGCTGCTGTTCAGCCATTAATTGTACAGCTTAGCCATGTGTGCTTGGTACTATTCTGACCTCTGCTGCCCCTTGCACCTGTAAATCAAGGGAACTACCTGGGAGCTTCTGCCAGCCCCCTGGTTTTGGACATGTTTGTCTCAGCGTGGCAATGCCCTGGCAGTAGGTTCCTCTCGCCAGCTGCTGGCATCCTTGGGGCAGTGGGTCTCATCAGGTCTCGCTTGCACTTATTGACTGAGAAGCTGGCAGGGCCAGTGCACTGTGGAGACCTTGTTAGAGGCATACGATGTGTGCCTAGCTGAGCCCTTTAAATCTTGGTGCCCTAGTTAATGCACATTTAGTCCTCCCAACCTGTCACAGCCCATCTCATTTTTCTTCTTCTTTTTTTTTATAATAGTTAGAGGATTATAAGTGTTGCATTGAGCTTTAAGGGGATTGGAATGCTCTTTATCTTTCTTCTGCCTTTCCCCAGTATCTCCTAAGAGGCATCATAAAGAAGGGGCAAGAATGGATAAACAGTTATTAGCATTGCTGCAAGTGCTGAAGAAAGCATGAGAAAATTCTCACTAACCTTTTGCACCTGCCTTCTTGCAGGGTCTGCACAGGATGTTCTGTGACCTCCTGAGCTGTGGCAGCTCCCTGACACACTGACGTTAGTCCGTATCCCTGGATTGCCTGGGATGCAGGAGCAGGAACCCAGGGCGATCGGCTGGGCAGGAGCAGCAGCTGCAGAAGGGGAGAGTGCTGATAGGAACTGGGTGTGTGAAGGGATCCCCTCCTTATTCTTCTGTGCCTCCTGTACCTTAGGTGCCCTATAAGGTGTTACTCTAGATGCCCAGATCACACGTGTGCCAAAGGAATTTGTTGCTGCCTGTCGGTTGCATGTTCAGAAAAACCCAGTGTCCAGCCGCACTCTGTTTCTTCACCTGAGCTTCAGCAGAATCCAAAGCTGTAACATCTAAAGTTTAAATGAAATATCTTGACTTTTTGGGGGAGGTGGGTGGGTGGTGCTCTTCACCATGGAAGAATCCTTCTAAGTGTTAGAAAGCAGAAATGCATGGTGCCCATTTGAACTCCCTAGTTTATATAGCAATAAATTTAAGAAATTAGAAAATAATGCAGTGCACAACATTTATTAGACATCTAGGAATATGCTAAACTGAATCTTGTGACTGATTCATTGTGACTAAGTACATTTTGAGGTTCCATGTTATGTTATCAATTTTGTTGATAATCAATCTAACTTGCTGTTAACTTTAGAATTCCACTACAAATATACCTCTCACCGCTATATTTGACTTGCTGACCCAGTAGAAGCTTTAATTGTGGTCCAGGCCATTCTCGTTGCAAGGACAGCTGTGAAACATGTTGCCAGAAAGTTATTTTGGTTCATTAAAAGCAATGCATATCTTCCCAGTCTTGAGTAGGTGAGTGGAATCTGAATGGAATATGTTTCTATCTGGATCAGAATTTGCTTTAAGCTATCAATTTAATATTTTTCAGCCCAAGGTAAATTCCCATATCATTGTCACTGTCCCATATCTGATGTAGAGAAATTTAGATGCATTTCGGTCATCTGCTCTCAGTTGATGGCTCTTGGAGAGTCAGATGCTGCTTAGCGTGGGATGGGCTCAGCACCTCTGCAACACAGGGTTCAGATCTGCACTATTGCCATTGGGGTGACTCCAGCCTTTACCTGGGACTGCTTGGCAAGAGCAGGGGGACTGTTTACAGTGTGCTGAGGACTCAGGTGCAAAAGGAGAGATGTGGAGAGAAGCTGTGCTCTGTTGAAATTCAGCTGGCTCCAGCAGCTGCCAGCCTTTCCCCTGCCCTGGCTGTAACTCTGTATTCCAGGAGAGTGCACAGCCCCGCTCACAGCTGGATGCATATCTCCGCAGCAGACTCTTTCTGTACATGAGGGATTTGGTTTGGGGCTCTTCTGGGATGGTTGAGTGAGGCAGGGTGACTTGTTGAATAATAAACTGTTAGGGGCTGCTGCAAGCCTGCCCGTAATTACCAGTTGCCTTGCATGCTTTTCTGAACAATTTGCACATCAAAGTTATGCAGCCTGAAATCTCCCATAGGTCTTGCTCCTAGCCTCAACCTAAGTACAACCTGTGCTTCTGGGTCTCTTATAGTCTGCAGATCCCTTCTCACAGAGGTATTTAGGTATCAAGACTGGGGGCTCTTCTGTGCAAGGTGAACTGAAAAGACAGCCTCTGTCTCAGGGAGTTTTTAACCTCCATGGATAAGATAAATGGTTGGAGAGAGAAAAGGTTCTTCTCCTAGTCCATTTCCCTGGTGTAAAGCTGAGATTAGGCCTTAGTCTCTGCTGAAAGGAAGAAAAGAAAAATGGGAAAAAAAAAAGGTGTGTTCATTATTCAAATCTGCTAACATCTTGTTATTAACTCTGATTAAAAAACCAGTATTAACTGCGTACCAACATGAACTCAAAGAACTTGGTACTGGATTCAAGCTGCTACCCAAGGACAATTACAACTCAGTTTGTCCTGACGTAGCTACTGTTGTAACTGAATGTGTCTCATTCCTGTTAGGGCTTCACTTGTCTGCTAATTTGGATCACCTACCCACCCTCTGTAATTTCTATGTGGTCAGTAGTGGGTTGACCACTTAAAAACCACTTTGGCACTTTGTGTAACCTGAGTGGGCTGAACTAGTTTGAGGGGCATAAATTTGGCTCATGTCTGTGGAGGTCATTAACTTTCCACCCCTTGATTACCATGAATGCCAGCTCAAGTTTTGGCATGCATTTTTTTTGAGGTATTCTTTTGGGGGAAGAAGCAGCACATGAGAATAAGCCACTGTGAGTGAGGAGACAGGGTAGAAAAAGCTTTGTATGCAAATGGAATCATTAAACCTGTTTCCACTTAACAGCATGGCTTCTTGTCATGATAAGTTGCCCCTCCAGGCTGAATAGGAATAAATCTCAGGATGTTTGCTGAGCTCTGGGACTTCTGACTTCAGCCTCTACCACCTTGGCCCTAATACTGAATAATCATTAAAAACTCCTTAGCTGACTGTGGTGGCAACCTGTGTGCTTGGGGCTGCTGATGCTGCTTCTGTATTAACTCAGTCTTTGGAGAGTTAAATTCTCAAATTTATCAGAGTAAATAGAGGTTTCCCATATTATATTTTTTTTAATGCTGAGTGACATCCGTAACCAGCATCTGGATTCTAGTTCTCTGCTCAAACCAGTAGCCTGGGTGAGTTTTTCTTGGGGGAAAAAAGTACACTGTAGGTACTTTAATCATTCTTTCTGCAGAAAAAAAGAGTATTTACATCTGGGAATATGCTCCTTGCATTTGTAATATGTATTCATTTTTTGTCTTGCTGGCAAATTCTGAAAGTAGATAGATAACAGCAACACGAGTGCCTGCATGCTGAAATGCTTATATTCCTGGTCTGGTGGTGCATAGCACAAGTTGTAATGGGCAATACCATCTGACTGGGCATATGGCCTTTTTGCCACAAGCTATTAATAGTCAAATGCAAACACAAGCAGCAGCGTCTACTTTTGTAGGAACAGGATTTTACAAGGATGAATTCAGCTAGTTGCACTCATTTCCTCCCAAATGTGAGTCTGAATGTAGGACATCTACTGCTGTGGATGTTGAGAAGGGGTGGGTGCAGTTGGATGATAAGTTATGAATGAATGACTAGGCCATTACCCCCATTGTTTTGTCAAGTGATGTTGGGGAATATTTGTTGCTAGTTAATTCTGTAATGTGGGCAGGGGAAACTTAGCAGTCTAAGGTGTGAGCGCCCTTGGGTATAGTCTGCACCTTAGCTGGATAACCCATTCTGTGAGGCATGCAGAGTAATGTTTCTGGGGCAGCAGCAATATACCACATCAGCGAGGCTCCTAAAAGCTGTAAGCAACTCTCAGTCCCTAGGGACATGTTTGACATGTACTTGCTATTGTTTCATTAATTTCTCAATATGGCACTATGGGATTAGGACAGAATTGGATCTTCAGAGTGGCTTTGTGCTGTAAGCAGAAACAGGCTATTTGGAGTTATTTGAGGGGGAATAATGGCCAAAATAGACTGAAACCCCTAATGATCTAAAGGAAATATTTTTGCTTCTGAGATAAATGAGTGAAAAATTCTCATCTGTTTGGTATGGCTGCTTAGGCTCCCTGTGGGCTGTGCTTCCAGAAGAACTAATTGTAGTTCTCCTACCAGTTCAGTATCTCCAGCATTACCAAAGCACATATGAAAAACAACTGTGGGAATGTCTTCACTGTCATTTAGAGGGCAACTCACCTATCTGTCCTGTGGACAGCCACTGAATCAAGGAAAAAATATATTTATATTGTGCTTTATTGTAGAGCTAAGAGAACTTGTCACTGTGCACTTCTCATAAACATGTTAATTAAAAAAAAACCCTCTTAACTTTTAATTAAATTGATATGATATATTTCTGAGAGTGTGAAGGTGAACAGCAGTGTGCTCCTTGGTTTGCTGAACTAGCTTCCGTGAATTTAAGGAGCTTCCTTCGTGCTCCATGTGGATGAGAAAGATGCATGAAGAAGCCTGGGGTGCAAGAACTTTTATCTTTACTATATGGTCCTAGTGTATGCTGGGTGTGGAAGTATTCAAATATATTTAAAATATTTGAATGTTTGCTGAAATGTAGAATCTTAATATTTTCTGTCTTAACTTATCATTTCAGGTATTTGAGTTTATTAGGAAAAAGGGGAGGGGGAGGAGTTGCATTTCCTCTTTACTCATGTGGTCGTGTTTGCATCAGTCATGGAAAGTGGAGATGTTAAAATAATGGTATCATCCAGACAGCCTCCTTACAGATGCTGACTGCCTCCTGTAGTAATGGCTCACACTATCTCCTGGAGCCTCTTGCTTGTTTGGGGAGGTACAGAAACCATCTGATAGCTCTTCCTTCCCTCCATCCCATTAAATAGGTTGACAATACAACATGCAGGATGCACAGCGCTATGCTTTTAGCCTGTATTGAGCCAGACTGAATGCTCAAGGTCCAAAACCAGAAGGATATATTATCTAAGAGATAATATGCTGAGAATATAAAGAATTCAGTGTTACTGAGGGAGAGCTGGCTGCTCCATGTGTAGAAGAAGCTCAGCCACATGCCCTCCTTTGAAGGTGTGTAATTTGGGAGGAGAGGATTACTGTTAAAAGAAGCCTTTCTGCTCCTCCAGAGCTAATTTAAGAACCTACATCCCATTCAGGCAAGGGAAATGCTATCAGTGGAATTTTTTCTAGTATATTAAGAGACTTGGCTGTATGTCGTGGCCTAATGGTGTTACCACAGAGAGCATTAAATAGAGGATGATTTTCCTTGAATGTTTTATTTGCTGCGTGGGAAAGGGGCTACTGCAATCTGATTAAGCTGCTAGGTAGCCAGATTTCTCTCTACTGGTCAATAAACAGAAACTGCTGGTTTGTCCACCAGAAACTGGGGTACTGGCTGCTATAGTTATGACTTAGTTTCTAGTGTCAGATTAGTTAGCACTCATATATTGCTCCAAGCTGGATATCTGTCTAGTAAAGATGTACAGGCTGAAAGTGAATCTATATTTCTTTGTTAAATAGATTTGTAGTGGTGTCTGTTCTGCCCAATGATTTTTATAGGGGAAACAGTCCAGAGACAGTCAGATTGAGGCGCTCGGTCAGTTGGTATTTTTGGTAATAAACATTTTTTGCATTGACACATCTGGTGCACTTGACTTCAGAAACGCGGAAAGTGCTTAAGTATCTTCTTTTACAGATCAGGAGAATGAGGGAGGCTCGGAAAAGTTAAAGTATTGATTTACTCTGATTGCTCAGGCTCCACTGACTTTCTCTTTGAATATATTTTCCACTGGGTATTTGACTGACATTCCTTTCCCTAGAGCTTCAGTGCATGTGCAACTGGTCACGGCTATTTTGCAGGGAGGAGAGGTGGATCAAGGAAAAGGAAGGTGAATATACCCTGCTGATGCACTGTGTCGACACGCTTAGTGCCCTGAGGATGAAGTTTCTTCTCCTGGGGTGTCTTTGGGATGAAGTATCAAGAGTGCTCACGTTTCCAGGTGTGACATCTTGCAGTGCTGCAAGGTGAAGGCCCTGGTAATGAATGGCTCAAATGAAGCAAACAGTTGCAAGTTGTCCAAGGATGATTCATTGGCTCCTACCTAGCAGAAGGAAAAGTGTCACTGTGATTTGTGCTTACCTGACTATGCAACTGAATTTTATCCTTGAACTGGGTTCCTGTTGAAGATGAAATCCCTTGGGTGATACACAAGCCATTTGCACAGGATTCTTAATTAGAAGAATTCATCATAAACACAAGCATCTTTTTCTTGTTAATATGGCAGGGGATAGAGATTAATTCCATTAGCAGAAACGTGTCTACTGTTGTTTACTGTTTCTGTGAAACATGGCGGTCCTTGGTGTCTGCAGACAAAGATGAGGTTCTATATGATATTGCTGTGTTGACACTATTATGCTTTTAATTATTTAATGCATTACTGACAAGGCTTGCTATCTGCTGATCAGGAGATGCTTAGAACTTACATATTCAAAAATTTCTAGATCTGCAGTGATAAAGGGGAAAATCATGGCATGTATGTATTTTTAATAGCAGCCCTCTCCTAAAGTATCTGTGTTCTTTTTTCCCATACTGCCACTAGCAAAGGAAATGATAGAGTGCAAGGTAATAATTTACTACGATGATTTCAAAGTTAAAAGTTTTATTCATTCTCTCTTTCTGTCCCCCTCTATCCTCTTGCCCCCTCCGGTTCAGCTGTCCAAGGGATGCCATTTTAAGAGCATCTGAAGATCCATCAGCTGAGCAGAGCTCAAGAACTAGAGATTAAAATTGCTTTTTGGGTTCTTCTATATGAGACTTACCTTCCAGCACCAAGGATTAATTGCTTACACTCAAGTTTTGAAGGGTGCATGTCTCTTGCAGAGAATAATGCAAGAAAGGCTTGCTGACTCCAAAGCATGTAAGCATTATTTGAAATGCTTGCCTGTGGGGTGCAGCAGGGCTCTCCTCTGAAGCTAGTGGGAACAATTAGACCACTGGAGAGTTGGGTTTTTGGCCAATAATCCTCAACTATCTCCTCAGGGATGTTTTCTCTCAGCTCCTTTCATCCTTCGCGTATGGCTATCACGGTATACATAGATTTCTAAGGAGATCTGTTTCCTTTCGCTGCCTAAAAAGGAAGTGAACATACGGAAGCTGCCTCATGGAGGCAAGCTTTGAGCCTTCTTTTAACTTGGCAAAGACTTCGCTCTCACCCCAGGAGCCTTGAGGAGCAGCACCAGTGTGGCAGGCAGAGGCAGAAAGGGAAGCCCATATAGATGGCTTGCAGAAAGAATGGTCAAAGTGCGTTTGAAGCTTGTTTTGAAGAGATCAGTGTTGTTGCAGCTGGGTACACACTCTGGCTCTCACAGTAGGTAAAAATTGTGATTTTCAGCTGCTTCTGTTCTCTCAGCACAAAAGTGAGGAGATCCATGGTATTACTAGAAAGGAGATAAGTGTTTGTCCTTGTGTTTAATTAAGACCTGCTCTTCAGTGAGTACTTTATTGCAGATGCTTTCTGCACACAACTTGCATTTTTCTTTTGGGATTAAATTGGTAAGAATTTATCTTATAGAATTATAGGATCATTAAGGTTGAAAAAGACATCTAAGGTCATCCAGTCCAACCGTCCGCCTAACACCTCCAAGCCTACTAAACCATGTCCTGAAATGCCACATCTACATGTTTTAAACACCTCCAATGAAGGAGACTCCACCAGGTCCCTGGGCAGCTTGTTCCAATGTTTGACCACTGTTTCGATAAAGAAATTTCTTCCTCACCTTGTCTTCTATATTCTCACATCATTAATGAGAGATGAAAGTGCCTCCTCTGCCAAATACGATCTGATGGAAGGTCTTGCCTGGAAGATTTTTAATTTGCGTATGAAGTTTTTTGAGTTTAATGGGACAAATGAAGGAGGGTAAACCAAACATTTCTGCCTCTCCTTGTTCTCAAGTGTACAGTGCCTGTCACCATCAGAAAAGGAGATACTGTTGTGGAATTGTTAAGATGCTTGAAGAGTCACTGACCCATGGGCTATCGTGCCTTCTCTGTCCAGAAATCCCACCAGAATAGTTTCTGTGCAGTTTTAAAACGTCTGCCTTGCAGTGATGGGAGCAAGACATGAATGATTTTTAGATCTGTTACATGTCTGGGGACAAGAGTTAGAGACCTTTAGAACAGATAAGAATTTACTGACAATCCATAGCTTATTGGGTTCCTCCGTGTAAAATCTCATGTACAGCACTAAGGATTAACTGATTAAACTCTTCTCTAGAAAATTTCATTCTTTAAGATATGAGTAATATAAAATTGCCTTACTGGCTCAAAGAAGCATAAAAATAGGTGTTTAAAGTCGCTGTTGCCAGGCAGAGAATACTGTTATCTGCTTTTAATTATAGGACAATATTTTCCTTAGGAAAAAAAAATATTAAGGTGAATCCAAGTCTTTTGTATCCTTATGGTGAATAGAAGCAGTTGATTAAAATAAGCACTTTGGGTTTGAGATTAGCAAAGTCTTTGAGATGAAGGATTTAGGTAGACCTGGAAGTAGGTGTTTTATGAAGCAGTTTACTGCTTTGCAGTTTTCCCTTTAAGCTGAGGTGGAAAGGAGGTGTTAATCACTGCTCAAGTGCTCTGCAAGACGTTGCTACTGTCTTGTGAACATCATTGATTGTGTCCTCCAAAAGATCTTTCTGGAGCCGTGCAGCTGGAAGAAGGGGATGGACAGCTGTAGTTGCTTGCTGAAAGAAGTAAGAATATTTGATGTAAGAGCCTGCAGGCACTTATTACTCTTGATTTTGCTCTGTTAAGGTGCTAATTTGGTATTTTCTCTGCAGGTTACCATGAACAACTGTGCTTTTCCTCCAGATTTTGCTAACTGCCAGAAGGGACATTGCTTGGGAGGTTAAGAAACAAAGGGAGAACTAGTCTTACCAAAACATGCCTCTATCTGTACTCAAACGATGCTTGTTTTTCCTTATTCTTGGCTACTGTCTCCCTTTTGGACTGTGAAAGAGGCAGAGGCTGAGCCAGTGCAGCCCATACCAGCAAGAAATTGGGGAAGCCCCAGCAGGAAACTGGGGCTCTGCTAGGTCATGAGAGGTCTGGAGGCAGAGGGGTCACCTTCCAGTAACTGGACTGAAAATACAATGAAGTATGTGAGCCGTATTTAGATGGAGTATGGGGGGAAACAGGAAGGATGAAAGCCAAGTGGATCTCCACCAGATGCTGGGTGTGGTCCCTAAGGAAAGCATTTTTACTCTGTTACCACTGGTGCTTGTGTTTAAGATTAAAGCACTTGGGCAGAGGGGAAGACACCATTATGGGAATGTTTTGCTTCGGATGGAGTGGCTGCAAAGTGAATTCTTGTGTTAGCCTGGTATTAGCCAGGGGCTATGAGAGGGGTGACAGCGGTGTCGCTTGCCTGGTATCATGGAACTGCACAGTGAAGCATGATATTAAGACATAATCAACTAAAAGAAATTCAGGGAGTTTCTTTGCTGCTTAGTTTAAAACTTGTTGTTTCACATGGGCTAACATAGTGCTCTGGGAAGAGACAGAAGGGGTCAAAGTGTGTGGGGACAGAGGATGGGAATAGTTTCTCTATATATGCTTTTCCTTATGTATATATACTTATATGTATATACTTGCTGCTTACCTCCAAAGCTTATCAGTAATTTGGGAATTAGTTCTGGCATATTGGTCTTTATGTTATAATAAAAGGAATCTGTTAATGGTGTATCTGATGGGTGCTGGACTGTTTGTGTGAGCTGTCATCTGTTAAGATGTTACCAAGTTAAAGATGGTTGGTTGGTGGGTTGGTTAGTTGGTGTGTGCCCAGCCCCAGTTCAGTACTGAGGGAGGGACTGAGAGGAAAGGTGGCAGATGGACTGACAGCTCTCAGTTTGGCTCCAAGGGCTGCTGGACAAGCCTTGTGGGAAATATCTTTGCAGTTTGAGCCACTGGCCTAAGTGCTGGCTCCATAACCTAGAGAGTGAATATGAATCTGGAGCCAGAAAAGCCTCACATCTTCTACTCAGTGTACTGAAGTGATATGGAATGGGGAGAGCTTACAGAAGGCAGGCAGGATGGATAAATAAATTAATTTGGAGGGGAAGGATATTGCAATGTGGCAAGTTAGGACCAACTTTGTTTCTTTGTGCTTTTTTCTCTTCACACTAGACTGCAGAGAACAGCACCTATTTTAACATCCGTGTAGACTTTCCTCGCTTTCAAGAGAGAAAATAAAGGGACAATAAATTTTTAGGAAATATGAGGTGTGGCTATGTGCACAGTTTCTGAACTGAGCTGTCTGGGAGGTGTGTGTGTGTTATTTGTGTGGGTGTATATTGACATCCTTGAGGTTCATGTGGCAGCCCAATTAGGAGTGCATGCTGTAATTATATTTTAATTGTGGTAATTACTAGAGACTTCTTTTTTTTTGTACAGAGGAATTTCATCATCTCTGTACTTATTTTTCTGTTTTATTTAAAGTACTTATTCAGACCTAGCGTTTCTGCTAATATTCTGAGTGGTCATATTGAAATAGTGACAACTCATTTGACCTATGCAAAACCACTGGAGATCAGAGGGATGCCTCTCTCTGTCTACCAAGGGTGCACTTCTGTACCCATCAAGCACAGGCCCATCTTGGATACCTTTAATTTAAAAGCCCCAGAACCTCCCTGCATAAAGGACTGGTAGTAGGCACTTCAGGATACAGCTTCATTACTTTCTTTTGGGTTTATTTTGTCTGAGGCATCCCTAAGCAGGACTTGGGGACATCCAAGAGTGGGGACAAGCCAGGTTACAGTTCCCTCCTGTGTGAGGGTGGGCTTGCCCAAGACTGGAGGATTCATGCATGCATCCTCTCATGAGGTCATGAAAGCAGAAGTGACTTGCAGTAGGTAGAGCCCACTTTAGTTGGAGGTGATGTCTCAGCCTTGCAGCAAAGGCTCTACCAGCAAAAACTAGTGAAGCACCTTCAACTCCATTGATGAATATTGCAATAATCAAGCATTTGCTTGTGACGGCTAAGTGAAGTTGAACATCCCACGAGATTTTGTTTGATATTTCAGTGTTCCCAAGTTAATGAGCCTCCTTGAGATAGGTATCTCTTTTCTGTTGACACCTGTCATCTTGTCTTAGGCGTGGCACAGTATGATTTGAACTGTGTGACACTGGCTAATGCAGAAATATAAATTGCTATTGCATTGCCTTTGTCACAGTGCATGGTCTGTGTCAATTGTTTCTCTCCAAGGCAGCCATTTTTTAGGCAGTCCATCACATGCTACAATTATACTTTTGGTGAGGAAGATCACTTACTTTCTACAAAAAGAAACATGATTTCTTCCCTAATCTATGATTAAAGGTCAGTGAACTTTCAAAAGATACCCTTCTCCTTTCCTTTAACAAAATTATTCATTCAGCATGACTGACAAATGCATATCAATCACAGACCTTTAATTATTACAGCACAAACAGCTACTGCCTGCATATAAGGACTGATTATTCATTTGTAGAAACAGTACCAGGCAGTTATCCTATGCAAGCCAGCATACAGAAATGGATGGTGTGCAGTCCTAGCAAATCAGGAGGGTAGGTTTGCAAAAATTGCTCCATTTTATGATAGATGTACCTTACAAAGATTTGATGCTGTGAGACAGTTTTCTATTGTTTAACTTAACCGCATAAAGAATGTGTTGCCAGGCACTTCTGCTCTCTCTAGTTGGGGCATTGGTTGCTAAAGGGTCAGCTTTCCCAAATTATCCGAATGTACCAAGAGTCTGGCTCTTTTAAGCTTCTTGCAAAGGATACAAGGATATTTGTTTTTATTTTGCTTCTGGAAGGATTCTCCCTTGGATATCCTTAACTTTGGACACAAGCACAAAGTTAGCGCTTGAACATCTGGCAATCAACATATTTCATCTTTTGCGGAGCCTTTGGAGTACTCGTGAATGACATGCCAAAAACCAAGCTGTTGACCAATGTGTGATGATATGGCAGCAAATGCCCTTATTACAGTTGTATTAAGGCTTCTGTAGATGATTATCAGACCCTGGAAGTAGACTCTAGGAAAGGAGTCTAAAGTTGGCTCTACATTATTTGTGCTGGTTTTCTAAGCTGCTTTTGGCTGAGCTGTTTAGGGGTGAAGCTGAAAGTGGATGCTTGTAACAATCTGATAATTGTTCTGAGAAAAGTTAATCACAAGAGCTTCCTGAGGAGGGGAGGAAAGGAAGCACAGTAGTGTGGTACTCATCAGCATGGGTAGGTAGCAACACCATACTGGGTGCAGGCATCCTAAATGACTTTGGTGAGTGAAGTGGACAGAGACCTGCAACTGCAGTGGGGTGTGAGGCAGGTGCTGAGCATCTCCTTTTACCACCCTGCTTCCAGATAGCAGGCCCTGCTGTGTCCTCAGCACACTGTAAGTATTAATTTGCTTCTCACATAACTGGGAGCTGGTTCTGTTTGCACTGAATAAGAATCTAGCTTTAAAAAAACCCAAAAGCAACAAAACAAACTGAATTACTATGGTATTGCTATGGTAACAAACATCTAGAAATGCTGATAGAACTGTGTATCAGCTGCGGGCTTGGGCTTTATAGTCTATGCCCTGGTGATTGCATATGCAATCAGACACAGAAATGATGCTGTAAAGGGAAAACAGCAGCAGGTTTATGATATCTTGAGATTTTTCCCAAATACAAAACCTACTGCTCCCTCCGAGGCAGACTAGGAGGAGTTGCAGGCTGTTTGTACTCATTTGTCATTGTCTGTCCACTGCCCATCCAGGCAATGGGAAATGAGGGTCCATGTCCACTTCACAGCATTGTTACGGCTGAGCAGAAAAGGCTGATTATGGGATTGACATTGGAATATCTTGCATTTTGAGTTTAAGAACACCTTGGCCTCTCATCAGGTTTTGGGGTAGCCTTGACTAGTTGGAGAAGACAAACTTATTTTTCATATAGTGTGTCATTTGCAGCTTCCAGCAGCACATTCAGCAGCAGACCTAGGAGAAGACAAAGGGAGCTCAGCTTTTTTTTTGGCATGGTGTTTAGTTGTCTATGCAATGGTTCTGAGTTTTGCTTTGTTTTCATTCTTGTTTTCCATTTTCAATTTGTTATAGGTAGTGTTAAAATCAGTTGAAGAAGGAGGGAAAGTGCCAGCAGCTGGAAACTTTGAGTTTCTGCCTGAGATGGAGCAAGTTCTTCCAAAGCAGGCCTAAATCATGGGGTATCTTGGTAACTCAGATAGCCATCTTGCCCTCCTCAAGCACCTCCCAAAAATATGACAGGACTGGGCGATAGGGCAGGAGAAAAAGGGAAAGAAATTCCACCAGGGCAATTACAGAGGTGTAGGGGACCCCAGTATAATCATGAGGCTGTTGCTAGGAGAAAAGACCTCAAAATGCTGCCTCCTGAAACAGATCTTCTTTCATAGAAATTATCTGGGTTGGAAGAGACCTCCAAGATCATCAAGTCCAATCCTTAATCCAACACTATCATGGCACTTAGTGCCACATCCAGTCTTATTTTAAAAACCTCCAGGGATGGTGAATCCACCACCTCTTTGGGCAGGCCATTCCAATGCCTGATTACTCGTTCTGTGAAGAGCTTTTTTCTGATATCCAGTCTAAACCTTCCCTGGCAGAGTCTAAGCTCGTGCCCTCTTGTTCTGTTGCTGGTTGCCTGGGAGAAGAGTCTGACTCCCACCTGTCTACAACCTCCTTTCAGGTAGTTGTAGAGAGTGATGAGGTCACCCCTGAGCCTCCTCTTCTCCAGGCTAAACAACCCCAGCTCCCTCAGCCTCTCTTCATAGGACTTGTGCTCAAGTCCCTTCACCAGTTTTGTTGCTCTTCTCTGGACCCTCTCCAGCACCTCAATATATTTCTTGAACTGAGGGGCCCAGAACTGAACACAATACTCAAGGTGTGGCCTCACCAACGTCGAGCGCAGGGGAAGGATCACTTCCCTTGTCCTGCTGGCCACACTATTCCTCATACAGGCCAGGATGCATTGGCCTTCTTGGCCACCTGGGCACACTGCTGGCTCATGTTTAGCCTCCTGTCAATCAGCACCCCCACATCCCATTCCACCTGACTGCTCTCCAGCCTATAGCGCTGCATGAGGTTGTTGTGGCCAAAGTGCAGGACCTGGCACTTGGCCTTGTTGAACTTCATCCCATTGGACTCAGCCCATCTCTCCAGCCTATCAAGGTCCCTCTGCAGAGCCCTCCTGCCTTCCGGCAGGTTGACACTCCCTCCCAACTTGGTGTCATCCGCAAATTTACTTATGATGGACTCAATCCCCTCATCTAAATCATCAATGAAGATGTTAAACAGAACTGGACCCAACACTGATCCCTGAGCGACACCACTGGTGACCGGCCGCCAGTTGGACGCAGCCCCATTCACCAGCACTCTCTGGGCCCGACCAGTTCTTAACCCAGCCAGTTCTTAACCCAGCTGAGAGTGCATCTGTCCAAGCCGTGGGCTACCAGTTTATCCAGGAGTATGCCGTGGGATACTTGGCTTTGCTCAAGTCCAGATAGACTACATCCACAGGCTTCCCTTCATCCACCAGGCGGGTTACCTGATCATAAAAGGAAATCACGTTGGTCAGACAGGACCTGCCCCTCATAAAGCCGTGCTGGCTGGGTCAGATCCCATGTCCATCCTGAAGGTGCTGTGTGAGTGCACTCAGGATGATCTGTTCCATAACCTTGCCAGGCACTGAGGTCAGGCTGACAGGCCTAGAGTTGCCCGGGTCCTCCTCACAGCCCTTTTTGTGGATTGGTGTGACATTTGCCAACTTCCAATCATCTGGAACCTCCCCAGAGAGCCAGGACTGTTGGTAGATGATGGACAGTGGCTCGGCAAGCTCTTCCGCCAACTCCCTCATCACCCTAGGATGGAATCCATCAGGTCCCATTGATTTGTGTGGATCTAGGTGTCTCAGTAATTCATAGACTATTTCCTCCTGGAATACAGGGGAGACATTTGGTTTCCTGTCTCTATCTGTGAGTTCCGGAGGCCAGTTATCCTGAGGGGCACCTCTCCTACTGGTGAAGACTGAGGCAAAGTAGGTGTCCCCCCCCAGGTCCAACAAAGAATGGAGGTTTTCCTTGCCCCTCCTTTTGTTATTAATGTATTTATAGAAGCGCTTTTTGTTATCCTTAACAGAAGTAGCCAAATTAATTTCAAATTGTGCTTTTGTTTCTCTGATTTTCCTTCTGCATGTTCTAACTATAGTCCTATACTCTTCCTGAGTAGGCAGCCCTGCCTTCCACAGTCGGTAGGCTCTGTTTTTATCTATGATTTTCTTCAGTATCTCCTTATTCAACCAAGGGGGTCGTCTTCCCCGCCGGCTTACCTTTTGGCTAATTGGTATAGCCTGTTCCTATGCACTCAAGACTTTTTCCTTGAAGCACATCCATACCTCTTGTACGCTCCTGTTTTTGAGGAGTGTGTCCCAGGGTGTGCTCTGGACCAGTCTTCTGAACAGGTCAAAATCTGCCCTCTGGAAGTCCAGCATAGAGGTTTGATTGGTGGTCCTCCTTACATCCCTGAATATTGAAAACTGTATTATTTCATGGTCACTGTGCCCCAGTTGGCCTCCAACCACTACATCTCCCACCAGTCCCTCTCTGTTTGTAAACAGCAGATATAGTGGGGCCCCATTTCTGGTAGGTTCATTTACCTGCTGGAGCAGGAAATTATCCTCCATACACTCTAAGAATCTCCTAGACTGCCTCTCCTCTGCTGTGTTGAGCTCCCAGCAGATATCCGGCAGGTTGAAGTCGCCCACAAGAACAAGGGCTGGCGATTTTGAGACATCTGCCAGCTGCTGGAAGAATAACTCGTACCCTTCATCATTCTGGCTGGGTGGTCTATAACAGACTCCTACCAGGATGTCAGTCTTGTTAACCTTCCCCCTGATTCGGGTCCACAAGCACTCAACCCTATCATTGGTGACCTCAAGCTCTACAGAGTCAAGAGACTCTCTAACATACAGAGCCACCCCTCCACCTCTCCTACCCTGCCTGTCCTTTGTGAAGAGCTTGTAGCCACTTATGACAGCACTCCAGTCATGCGAGTCGTCCCACCACATTTCTGTAATGGCAACCATGTCATAGCTTTCCTGCTGCATGATGGCTTCCAGCTCCTCCTGTTTATTGCCCAAACTGCGTGCATTAGTGTACATGAACTTCAGCTGGGCTGCTGATTTTACTTTTAATTCAGTCTTATCACCCCTGGGTTGAACTTTGGAGAGCCTGATATCAATTCCCTCCCCCTTCAGACCTAGTTTAAAGCTCTCCTGATGAGCCCTGCTAACTTATGGGCAACAACCCTTTTGCCCTGCTTAGACAGGTGAAGCCCATTTGATTTAAGAAGACCAGGTAATATGGAGTTTGCCCCATGATCAAAAAAACCAAAATTTTGACAGTGGCACCAATCCTTTAGCCACCTATTGATAACGTAGGTTTTCCTAATTCTCTCCTCATGCATCTCTCCATTTATTCCAGCCACTACAGGAACTGAAGCGAATACTATCTGTGCACCTGTCCCATGGACTGATCTACCCAGTGCCCTGAAATCCTTTTTGATTACCCTGGCACTTCTCCTATTGATGTCATCACTGCCAGCCTGGATTTCCCTGCAGCCCTCCCTGAGGGATGATCCTGAAAGGATCCTAGGATGAGAAAAAGAAACTGCCTTTTGTAATGCAAGAATTTCTCTGGCTTGCTGCTGTTCTGGCTCTCCTCGGGACCAAGTCTCCTCAGGACCAGATGCATATTGGCAGACAGTGAAGCGCCCTTCAACTAAGGCAAATAAAGTCCTGAAGGATGTGCTCCTGTAAAAGTTCAGCACATCTCATCATTGGTTTCAGAGAGCCAGAGTAACTCATGTTGCTTAAACACCTGCTAATTACAGGGAAAGATTAAAAAATGCTGTCCTGGTAATTGGCTGGGTCCTGAGCAGTGAACATTACTCAGTGGGAGTGAGAGCTGCTGTGCATGCTCTGGCTCGCAGCTGGTGGCTGCATAGGTCTCAGTGGGAACTGCTTTTGTGATAATCAGAAATAAAATTTGAACTGTTAACTTCATTTTATTCAGTAGGAGGTGCTGCTCTGCTAAATAGTTTTGTTCTTTATTGGTATTGTATGTGTTGCTGGTTAGAGCACCTTCAGCAGTGGGAGGAATGGACTGCCACTATACAGGGTGTGCAAGTGAATACCTTGCCTGTGTGCTGCCGTTCCGTAGTCCTGGCATGTTCAGACTCATGCTATAGAATGTCTTTTACATTCAGCCAGCTACAGTAAGAAATGTTTATTCCAGACTGTGCAATGCAGTTACGTGTTATAATAATTCTTTCACTTTCACCTTTTTTCATTTAAGGGTAGACCTCCTGCGTCTTTTTCCCCCACTGACAGTCCTTTCAAGTTTTTTGTTGCTTGGTTTTCTGCTGAGTTTCGTTTCTTTAAGTTTATTTTGTGATATCTTTGGTGCTGTCAGTTCCCGTGTTTGCAACCACAGCTCTGATTTTGGTTTTATGAATATTTTGAAACCTACTTTGAACAAACCTGTCAGCACATTTCCTTTGTTCATCTGCGTGTTCCGTTCTGGAGCCAGAAGTGCTAAAACCCAACAAGAGTGAGCCAGAAATGTGAAGAACATCTCAACATCTTTTTCTGTTGGGAGAAAATTAATTGTGTTACAGACTCCATGATTCTAAGAAGTTGTACTGTATTTAACCTTTACCTCGGCACCACAACCTCCAGCTAGAAAGTTATACATTATTTGTCTTCTGAGTAATGAAAGCTTATTTAACAACATATTCATTAGAATGATTTCTAAACACAAGCCATTTTCCAGAGAAAATAAAGATTTGGAAGAAGGGGAATTTTAGTGTGTTAAAGAGTTTGATTTTTCCAATAGAGTGTACTAAAAGCATGACTGTGAGTGACTGAAAGGTAGTGGAAAACTAAGGCCTCTATGAGTACTCTGTGCATGTTTGTTTCTCTCTGTTTGCATTTTTGTTGTGGCTGAAATCCTGTCCTGCTGATGTCACTGGGAATTTTGCCACTGGATTTCACTAGTAATTTACAGCACTCTTAGATTTTTATACTGTTTTCTTCTGAACCCAAACAACGCCTCTGTGCTTCATGCTGATATTTACGGAGAGGAGCAAGCAGACCTCACCAAGCAGAGCTCATCCTCGTGAGCATCCCTGTGGTTTGCATGAAGCTGTGACAGGACTGGATGCATCTAGCTTTTATTTTTCATTTATAGTTAGGAAAGTTGCTGAAGGCACAGGCATTCTTTGACCATCGCAGAACTGGTGTGGCTTTTTGGATCTGTGCTTGCTCTTTGATGAAATAAATCGGTGTGGTGAAAATATTCACTTGTCCAATGCTCCTAGGCAATGGGAGGTAGCTGCTGCCCAAATACATGAATAAGAGTTCACTCTGTTCTACTGGTTATACTCAGCTGCCATACTTTGGAAGAAGAGGATTTTTAATAAATCATCCAGTAGAGATTAAGAATGGAAAACAGTCTTCTTTGACAGCATCAGTTATACTCACACAACACTCCATTGGGAAGCAAAAGGTTAGGGGCACAATCCTAGTTATCAGAAACAGACACACATATTTTTCTTATGACATATGCATGAACTTTTAGTTTGGAAACTTGCTCTCAAAGTGGAAACTGCTGGGTTATGAGACAGCCAGCTGTGGTCATGAGAGGTTATCAGGACTGCAATCTTTGCCTGGTGTGAGGAAAATGGGACTGGACTGCAGGGCTTTGGGAGCTTTCTGAAAATGAGATATGGACAAAACCTCACTAGTTGAATATGTGGAGAAAAATGTCAAACATATCTTTTAATAAATTAACTCGAAACCAGCAGGTCCCAAAGTCTGCTTGATCAGACCTATGGTTTAGCCAGGCTAAAACCCAGCAGTAGCCCGAGATGTCTGTGGCAGTGTCATTGCTGACCACAAACATTCCAACATTACTTGATGCAGGCTCTGGGGCTGTGAGCCAGCCTCCAGGAGCAGTGGTGGTACCCTAGATGGTGCAAAGGCAGAACTGTGGCTCCCTGAGGCCAGTCTGTCATCTGGGTCCGTCTGCAGGATGTGCCACACTTCCCACCTGTGCGAGAGGCTGTAACAGGATCTATCTGGTGATTAATATAACATGGGAGGAGGAGAGTTGGTGCGGAATTGGATAATACTCAAAATCATGACTGAGCAAAACTTTCTAACAAACACCTGTTAGGGAAAATTCTTTCCTTGCTGGAAGATTGGGAGGAATTCCCACCTTCTGCTGTGTGGCTAGGATTGTCCCTGCTAGGGGTGTAAAATGTCCCCTTGTCTTCCTGGCTCAGCTGTGCATGTGCACAGTATCTCTGCCAAGTGTGACTTTTGACTAGTTGCAAAAACACACTATTTTATCCTTAATCTTCTAGTCTCCATTTAAAGCTCTGTCTCTTGAGGATGAATGATTGAGAAGGTACTTCAACTTCTTTTCTCTTGCCTTAACAAAATGAAGGCAAAGCAAATGAGTCTGAAGCATAATATAATTAAATGTTTTAATGCTTTGGGTGAGCAGTGCCTGCTTCTCAATGCTAGCTGACCCCTCTGCCTGTCTGTTAGGTAACTAGTTCACTGTTGTCTACGTTAGCAGCTTATGGGGTCTAAAGTTGGTTTTTTTCTGCAAAAATATCTGTGGCAGCATCTGTCACTCTAGACAGTTGTGATTCACTGGAAGGAAAAGGCTGAATGTAGGTCACTTGAGTTCAAAGGGAATGAATTAGTACGTCAGCATAGAGGCACATAAACATGCTGCATCTGTGCAGGGGATAGGTGGGGGAGTGGGCATAGAAACACACAGTTTATGTGACCAGTATGTTTAGTGAAGACATAGTCCACCCTCATTTGAACTATCTTACTGGCTTCATAGGGCAACATCTGTCTTGACACAGAATGTGTCAATCTCTTATGACACAGAAGCTATAAATCCGGGTTCAAGTAATGTCAAAATCACCACTGAGCATCTAATGCTTAGAAGACAAATAACAAAGTAATATGCCTTTTTCTTCTTTGTTTTAATAATTCAAAATCACTTGGAAACCAGGGACATTATTTCCATATTTAAATGTCTATAAAGAATAGTGTTTCTTACAGAAGAAAAGTGCAAATTCCTGTAGAGCCTTTTTTTTTTCTGAAGAACTTCAAAACACACTTTTACAAACTGTCTGTGTATAACCTTGCAGAGCAGTAGTGCTATATACAGTAAGTAACGTAGCTGGCTTTTGCTAAGGAGGTTTGCTGTCTGAATGCAGACAGCTTCATCTCCATGTGACTATCATCTCTCTGTAGAAAACCTACATTCCCAGAGACACTACATGCCCCCCTTCCCATTGGTATCTCTTTCTGACAATGCTGCTGTTTTGGTGGAGGTACCAGTGAACTGCCTAGTCCCTTAGGTATTCAAAGAGTGTGCTGTCATGTCTGTCTGCTCCCTGACACCAGATGTTGTCATGGATATTTATGGATAGAGTGGTGTGCTTGGAAAACAAGTGCTGTTTTAGGGAAAAACAACTCCATAGACCTCACATCTCTCTCATGCTGGTACTCAGTAATTTTTAAGACCATCCCCTCACTATTTTTCAGGTTTTTTTCCACATTGTTCTTCTCCTGGAAAGAAATATAAAAGCATAAAGATTTCTATCAGCAAGAAATGGCAGTGTTCATGTCACAACAAAATTTGTGAAATAGGGACAAAATGGCTTTACTTCTAGGAAAGAGATGAAGATCAAATGAACATAGAAGCCAGGCATTTGTGTATCTGGACAGGTGGATGTTTATACGAAATCAATGTATGTGAATGTCATAAATATATTAAGAAAGAAAATTGTAGTATGATTTTTCACTTTTGCATAATGGACATCTGTGTACATTAGACTTCAAACTGAGGGAAGAAATAGGCCTTGGCAACTACTTCACCTCATCTGGGGTCTGGATTTCCACCGTTCTGAGCAGTCTCATTTCCTGAGAGCTATTTGGATGAGAGTGCCCTGGGGCATTTATCTTTGAAGCCCTTTTGGCTTCCACTGCTTCACTTTGTTTAACACTCCTAACAACAAAAGACTAGAAGGATGCCCCAGGGCATTCTGTCCCCTCCCTCCACTTATGGGCAGTGTCTTCCTGCCTCTGGGCAGCTAGGCCAGAACTTTACAAGATCCAGCCCTTGCTAACTGCTCAAGATCAGTTCAGGGTTAGCTGGGTCAAAGATGGGCATGCTTTGTAGCCATTACATGTTTTATCTATGTATGCTATATCTGTCTTGGCCAGCAGCAGAGCATGATAAGCGATAGTATCATGCATCTGTCACACCTTAGCTTCTCAGGTTACCATTCTACAATGAATATACATCAGGACTGTATTCAGAGGGGAATCCAAGTTGGCACGATTTATGCATGAATTGCTAATTTACATGAGGGAGAAGAGGGGTTAATTTGTGTTGAAACCAGTCACTGCATGCGGAAGTGACTTATTTGCATGCAATATGACGCTGAGTTTATATTACTAGCATGGCAGAGAGCACCCTGCAGTCTTGCTACTGTCTGCAACGTGAATGAGACTGTGCTGTAGTGCTGGCACTTATGCACTGTGTTTTACTTTGGGCTGTCCTCCAGTCGTCAACCCATGCTGCTCTGTATACCTTTGGGACCTGGGCAAAGTAATCCAGATGTGCGTCCTGGAAGCATTGCTTCCCTCCTGTAGACAAGGACATGCGGGATCAGGATGAAATGTCACAAGAAGGATGCTTCTCTATGAAGTCAATAAAGAGGTGGCTAAGTAGGATTGTTATGCAGAGGCCACATGGCTGCCTCAGAAGCAGAACTGTGAGTTCTTAGACATGAAATCAAGGAGCTGGGACTGTGGTGGGACTACAGTACCATTCCATATGCTGAAAAGTTGGATGAGGGTAGTGGTGTGTGAAGCTATTGGAGGACCATCACTTGTGATAGACAGAGGTAGTAACTTAAATGCTTTTGCGTTTTTTTGCTGCTCAGCCTGTAAACTTCCCCTGTGCTGTTTTCCTCTCTTGTGTTGCCTGCTTTCTTCCCCAAAACTGTCCAAAAGACCAGCTTGTCAAACCACGGCAAGTCTGCTTGAAAGGTAATGGCCAAGTCTTTTCTATCAACACACTCTTGTGACCTTTAAGTCAGGAATATCCTGTTTTTAAACTCTTCATACTAACAACCTATATCTGCTGGTGACAAACATTGTAGGAGAGTGTGATATTCTCCTCATCTCAAGTGTAGGCAATAACATGGAAAACGCTATGCCTTCTTCAGTGTCTCTTGGAGGAGGCTTTGAAAGTAGCATCCAAAAATTGAGGGGTGTGGGAAAAGCATTGCTGTGGAAACCAAACACAGAAAAATAATTGATTTTGTTTCTTGCCTTATACAGGATTTCCACCTTTTCAGGCAAGATGCTTGAGGACACTTCCCTTGTCAACATCTCTATGTCTGGCAAAACTATGAGGGAAGGAGAGAAGAACAAAGTAGAAAATGTTGACTTCCTAGCCATGAGGCAGGGAGAGAGAGGAAGGGTTTCTCAGGGCTAAAGCAGAAAAGAGCAGAGATGTAGTCTTGCAGAGCTGGCAGAGAATTGCCCCTGCATGCACGGAAGGCAATAAACACCAGGAGATGGTGGAAAAGAATAGGGAGGTGGCGAGGCACTTTGGGCAAGCAGCAGTGTTGGAAAGCAAGCCCAAGAAGATTTTCCCTGCTTCTTACTTCCACTGTCCCTTGGTCACTACAGTTCTGTCATAGGACCTGGAGAAACCCTGTGAGTTGGCAACCATGGCCTCTTCTTAGAGGGCATTGAAAATAGTCTCTGTTGGGGGTTCACCACTGTTATCTTCAGCCCAATCTGGAACAGGCAGCAAGTCTCAATCTTGTCCAATGCTGATGGCAGTAGAAAATCTGTTGTGACCACTTAGCTGCGAGTGGATCAGTTCAAGTTGCTTTACTGATTCTATTGTGTTATGCCAGTTTGTGCAAGCTACAAACAAAACATTCAAATTGGTCTCTGAACTCCTCTGTCAGCACTTGTACTTCTGGAAGAGCAGAGATGGTTCTGTTTAAGTGTGGTATTCTTTATTAATATTTCATTACAGAAATTTCATAAGAGCATGGCTTCTAAACCACATTTAAAATGGTTGAACAAAGCATTAATAAAATAGGCCCTGTGCTGCCAGGCGCAGTTTTTTCTCTTAAACTATTTTGAGCACTTTTTCTAAGACGTATATAGACATGAGACATAAAAAGAGCCATGTGCACACTGAGGTTCCTAAACCCAACTGGAAATGCAACATCCCTCTGAAGCAAATGCTCTTGTCAACAAGCATTCGAGAGACACTATCTTGCAGGTTCAGTCCATCAGGAGTAGCTTACTCCCCGGGAGTTTCTTGGAGCTGCTGCAGACCTCAGTGCTGTCCTGTCTGTTCTCAGTGCCATTTGTAGCCCATCTGTATGCCAGCATATGGGTTACAGAGCTGAGAAGCACCTTTCTCTGTAGCATCCCCAAGCGCTGCTGTGCTCCGCAGCGTCTGATTGCTGGTGGTGATGCTGTGCTGTCCTGTCTTCTCTAGGGCTTGTCTTCAGGTCACTGGGAGAACATATGGAGCAAGTGGAGCCCACAGAGAAAAATTTCACACCGTGCAGGACCCAGAAGCTCCGCTGTGATTTACAGCGGTGACTTTACTCCTGCCTGTGCTCTGAGGGAAGAGGAATTGCTCAGCCAGCAAGATTGTATCTCAACCCAGTGGACTGAAGCTGGCATTAAACCAGTTCAGAGGGGAAGATTTGGCTGGTGGGGGGGCTGGATCTGCAGGGCTGGTGGGAGGGAGGTGCTAGCAGGGTTGGGGGGTCATGGCAGTAGCAGTATGTGAGGCTGCGGCAGTGAGATAATTCAGAGATGGGCCTTGAAAGGGAGGAAGGTTTGGGGAGGTTGTTACTCTCTTGCTTACTGTGTGTCCATATTCATCAGTTGGACCTTCCTAGTTAGGTAGTTCTTCCGCTGAAAGACACTTATGAGGATGCCTTGTGATTGACGTTTTTCTGTTCTGGAATTTGACAGAGCTGAAACATCCATGAAAATGAGCTTAAAACAAAAGAAAAGCATGGCAGGCTCCTGCTCAGTTTGTTGTACTAGCGCTAAACACTTGCAACAAAGATATGCAGAAGCTGTGAAGCTGTACGTCCTGTCATACAAAACTGCCGTTGGACTAATTTCACAATAACTGTAAAGTGACTAATTACACTTACCTTTGAGTGTTTTGCATACTTTACTCTAGTTTAGTAATGATTTCTCATGACCATGGAGTATGGCTATCCTTTTTGTTGGAATATGCCTGCTGTTACAAAAATAATATCTTGGGACCCTGAAGTCCTCAGCTTCTCTGATTTTAGTGGCTGTTTGCATGATTTTGGAGCTGGCAGACAGTTACAATGCATGGAGATGAGTAGCACTTGCTACATAGGTCTGCATGACATTAATTCGTTTCCCTTAATTCCTTGCTTACAAAGTTAATTTTGCTAGTTAAGCAGTTTCTGGTCCCTTGAAACATGTCAACATGTCAAAACACAAAGAATATACTTCCAACAGCAAAAGAGCAACTCAGTCTATTCTGTCACCAAAAGTTTATGTGAAAATGAGACATGGTGAAATGAGATTAGGACGTTTATAGTATTTACTGAATTTTTAGTATGTGAATTGTGTTGGAGGTCTCAGCAATGTTTGGAAGTAACCTTAGTTTGTGCAAACTACTTTGTTAATTCCTTATCTAGATACTCAGATTTTTCAGTGCCTATTCATCTTTATTTCTGCTTTCATCTAGGAATTTTTTTTTGTCTATCATAGAGCATCAATCAGAAGGATCTGTGCTCTTCCACTCCTGTAACTCCCACTTGTAGTTCTAGCCTCAAGCTTAGGAATCCAGGGTTTGTAACTATGTAGAGAAATTATGGGTATCAACTGTCCTGTTGACATGGTGAAAGTCTTGACTCTGCGCTCAGCTGTAAATACTGTTCCTTTAACATACCTAAAGCTCCTGTGAGCTTATATTGACTTCTTCCTGAAGTGAGAGGTGCTAATGTGAAGGGAGAGGAAAGAGGATTTGGAAAGGGACTTCTCGTATTCATAGAGAACTTGTGCTGCTCCTGTCAAGTATGTTTTCAATTAACGTTGATAAATGTCCCGTAGTGAAATATCTATGTTCAAGGATAAGAACGTGATAAAGCAAATCGATCCTTAAAGATAAGCTTTATATTCGCTTTGCCAGTGCTGTTCATAGCTGTCTGGGCCCCACTCAGGATGGTGATTGCTCTCCTCTCTTAATCTAGCTTTGCTATTGTGTGGTTTGTAATAAACTGTAATATCTAGAGCTTTTCTGAGGAGCTGCTACCTTCCCGTTTCTGCCATATTTTGTATTAGCACAGACCTGATGAACTGTAGAGGTCTGTGGTGCCCTTATTGAACTGCATTTATTATTTTGAGACTTTTTTTACCCATGTGTTGAGATAATTTTGAATTCTAATCCTGTTCCCCAAAGTGTCTGACATTTTTGCTGGATTTCCTATGGATCTGATAAACGTACTTTGACTTAATATCCAAGGTGCTTATGAAACTACTGAAAAGCACTGGTCTTACAAACCTTTAAGACCTGCTCTCACTGTAGTCCCTCTGCTGGACAATGAATAATTTTGCTCTGATGGTGGCTTTCCAACCAGTTTCACCCATTCTGCATTAGTTTCACCTATTTCTCTAGCTTGCTAATAACAGTGTCTTCCCAGCCCATATCAAAAACTGTACAAAAGTAGTATGTATCGATCCACTGCATTTCCACACCCTTAGGACTGATTACTCCATCACAGGAGAAAATTACGTTGGTCTGACATGATGTGGTCTTGACAAATCTCAGTTGGCTTGTATTTATTACCTTGTTATCTTCTTGGTGCTCTTGGATGGGTTATTTGATTACCTGTTGATTAGCTGTCTGTCTGGAAGCTGAAGCTGAGCTCTCTGAGCTGTCATCCCCCAGTCCTCCTTTTTCCCTGTTTGAAGAGAGCATGAAGAGATACTGGCTGAGTTAAAATAAGAAATATTCTTAACTGGCAATTAATTCCTTGTGCTCTCTCGCTGTTGAAAGTATATTCTTTGTGTTTTGACATGGTTCAGGAGACCAGAAACTGCTTAACTAGTGAGATTAACTTTGTAAGCAAGGAATTAAGGGACAAGAATTAATGATGTCATGCACATCTATGAAAATATTTAACCACTTATAAAATTTAGTGTATAAGTGATGTGTGAACTGCAGTATCTGGAGGAATTACCCCTAACAGTTTCATTTTAAATGTGTCATGGCCTTGAGGGTGCTAATGGACCTCCCTATCCCTGCCCACTCCTCTGGTCTCCCCCAGCCGTGCCCATGGCCCAAGACCCCATTTCAGCCCCCAGGTCTTCCTCCACTGTGCCCATGGTCCAGGACCCCAGGGCTGTCAGCCCCAGCAATGCCGCAACAAGGCCATTCCCCAGCTCCCCACAGCCCTGTTCTGTCCAGCCATGGGCTTTGCCAAGTTGGGACCCAGGGCTGGCCCCAGAGAGGTGCCCCATGCCCCAGGCTGGGGCCATCCCAGTGCCCCCTGTCTGTCTTGCTCCTGATGGAGAATGAGATGGGCCATTGCTGCCAGACCCTGCCCTGAGCCCCGCCATGGGGAGCCTCCAGCCCTCATGGTACTCTGAAAAAATGTTCCCTTGAAGACTTGTTGCTGCTTCCAGCTTTTTGCACAATGTTCATGACAATGTAATCCAAAACCAGCTGTTGTTTTTCCAGGGCTTGGGGAGACAGAGATGAGTAGTAAAGGGCAAGCAAATGACCTGAAAATATTTAGAGGCATGTGATAATCTGGGCTTTTTCTACAAATCATTGTCTTTTTCTAGGGAAGAGGAGAAAGAAAAAATGGAAGCTAAGTTTTACAAACACCTAGAATGAATTAAAGGAGGAAAACATTTCAATTCTAGGGGTACTAAAGTAATTATGTTCCTCCTCATACTGAAAATAAAATTTCAAGGAGGAGTCTAGACAACAGCCTGTGAAAGCAGCCCTACAGATAACTGAGCCATTGCCCTAACCCAGCAATGTGCCCAGCTGGAGGTGTGGTGGTGGGCACTATGAGTGGTGGCTGGGGGATGGCATCCCTTGCAGAGGGGCAATTGGGCTGGGCGCTCACTGCCTGGAGAGGTGGAAAGGAAGGCAGAGTGCCTGTGTGTGTCCTGCACTAGGGTAAATCCGTATGTAGCAGCTAGGATGGGCAGTAGTTGGATAAGTTTCTTTATGTTGGAAATAGTAGTGCTTTTTATGTTTTTTGCCTATGTAAAGACATTTCCTTTCTACTTGTATGGTAAGAAAGGGAAATCTGAACATCAGGCTGACTTTGGCTGTATGTTGGGCATGATTTTATGGGCATTCTTCAATTTTTTTCTCACTTTATTCATCTTCTCTCCAAATCAAATAGCTCTAACCTTTAATTTCTCTTCATCTGCCAATAACTCCCTTCCAGAGAATGATTTGACAAAACTTGCACTCTTGCCAGGACTGCTGAGCTATCACTAATTTTATATAACGGCATTCACGATGGTTTCAGTTTTCTCTGTCGCATTTGCGGTGCACTCAGTTTGCTGTATTTCACATCTCGGTGGACTGAGTGCGGGGTTTCATTGAGCTATACACAGGGACGCTCAGATTTGTAACCTTGATGGTCACGGTTCATTTGAAATCCATCAGTTTGCATGAGTAGTTCAATTTATTTCTTCTAATGTTAATTATCTTCCAATTTATCTGTGCTGAATTTCATTTGCCAACATCTTACCCAACTGTCTGGTTCTCTTAGCGTTGTCTGCACTGCAGGGTAGCCCTTCTCAGAGAAAGGTGCAAAGATGTTTGTTCTTCTAAATGCTCTACTGCTTCAGGAATTTGCTGTGGTGCTGGGTCTCTTTTTTCCCAGCACACTAACATGACTCAACCAAAATGCTGTGTGATACTGGTGACCAGTTTCTGGTCTCTTGCCCTCTAAAACTCCTAAAAGGAGCCTTATAGAAGAGGGAGAAACTTGATCAAGCCTAGTATTGGAGGATATCCAAACTGTTTTACACAGAAGGATCTCAAGATCTGGGGGCTGCCCAGCACATTGGTTAAGATGTGTATGTGCCAGAATCTGCCTTTTCCAACAGTTTTAGGGAGCTCTACCACTCCTTTGTATGAGGCTGGGAGTGTTTTTTGCATTCTTTGTAATTTGGTCTATCAAATAGCTACCATAGACAATTTGTTCAACTACTTTTGTTGTATAAGTAATCCCAAGTGCTTTATAAATACAGTTTTACAGTTTCTAGGTTGTTTCCAACTGAAATTTTGTCTCCAACAGTTCAGTACGGACTAGGACTGTGCCCATGCTTCCTCCCAGTGGCCCTAGTGAATAGTCTTCAGGTGCTGGAATTGCTTTGATCTGTTTCCTCAGAAAGCTAGAAGAAAATTAGAGGAGGAGAGAGATGGCCCAGGTGTTCTAGCTTTGGCATGGGACTGAGGACAGTCACATCTGGTTTCCAGTTTTATTATAGACTTTCATGAGACTGGGCAAAGCTGGGCAAGTACGGCAGGCAACGTGTTAAATCAACTGCCTCTGTGTTTGGATGGGATAGTGATTGACAAAAAACCTGAAACTGTTCTTCCTTAAAATACTGTGTTTCAGCCACATTGGTTGGTGGCTGCTCGCAAACCAACATTGCCTAGAAGGGTTTCCGAATGCCTGCAGTCTTGCATGTTCTGTGCAGCAAGTGCTAAAGGGAATATGGCTCTGCCTGTGCTGTCAGGAAAGCATCTTTCATCCCAAGCTCAGCTGGTAAGGATAGTAAGGCCTGCAATTTTCTTCAAAGAAAGCAATTTTTAACACCACAACTGTGAAGGTTCCCTACTTTTCTTTCAAAGCTGTTGTCTGTCCTGTTTTCCCCAGTAGCTGAGCCACTTCCAGATGTGTGGCAAATAGCCTGCCTTAGTGTATGTGTGTCTAAACATGAGTCAGCTGCTCTACCTGATGCTGTGATGCTTGTCTCTGCTGTAGATGACAAGGGCTCCCCAAGGAGAGAAGAACAGCCGGAGGAATTTTGATGAAAAGGCTTACTTGTCCTCCAAGCTGCTGAAGGCCGGAGAAGACCCCTATCGCCAGCATGCTTTTAATCAGCTAGAGAGTGACAAACTCAGCAGTGATCGGCCCATTCGGGACACCAGGCACTACAGGTACTGTGCAGCTCTTCTTCCAAGCCTCAGCTGCTGCTTGGTGTGAGGAGGCCACTGCCCTCCTGTTTTGTTCTGCAGTGCTGACAAAGGATGTTTTTATTTCACTGAGGTTGGTCCATTACTTCCTTGTCTTTTATGGTTAATCTGGAAAGAGACTCCTGACTAATTTGTCCTGCGTTTGTTGCTTTTTCAGCCTCTCTTCTCCCAGGTCCACGCACTGTCTTTTGGGTTTCAGCACATGGCCTCCATTGAAGCTCAAATTGCTAATCTGGCAGATCTTTTTTGCACAAGTCCCCTCACACTCACGGCTTCTCTGAATGACCCTCTGTCTTGGCTGCAAGGTATGCACTTGTTGCAGCCTTGCTTTACGCTGGTGTTCCTCACCTGCTGTGCCCTGTCTGTCTGAAGTTGGTTTGGTGCCTTCTTTCCAGCCTGAGTATTACAGTTTGGATGAATGCTGCTGTCATGGGGTTGAAACTAATGAGTGAAATCAGTGAATATTTAATAACTTGCAAATGCTCATCCTCCTGTCTTTGTTTCAATAGGGCTGAATTTATTCTACTGGCTAAACTAATTCTTAAATTGTGTATCGTGCTAAGGTGATTATTTTGTACTTTATACTTGTATCTGTTGGTCTGATAGTGATAATGTAAACCAGCCTGCTTCAATGGATTATCTCTTTGGGCTGGAACCTAGACTCTGCCTAAGGTTGTAAAGCAACACCTCACTGCTGCTGGGAATGGGAAACCAGACATCTAACTTGATTGAAACTGTGAAAGGGGTATCAGGAGACATGGACCTTTGTGAGCCTGCCAGCACTGACAGCTATCAGGGTGCTTTGTGAATGCAAGCAGTTGGGACCTTGGTTGTGAGGTGAAAGTCTTGTACTCCTGTTCAGTACTTGTACTGCAGCACAGTACTCAGGACTGACTTCCTAGTGACTCAGAGGCAGCGACGCCATGTCCTGTGTTACTGACAAGTCTCCCTGCCGTGCAGAATTGCTGTTTTCTGTTAATCTGCTGTCATGTTCTAAGCTAAAGACAGCTCACTTCAAAGGTAAATTATTGTTTATTTTGATCTGTGGTAGCATGCTTTTTGTGAAGAGCCTCACCTGTGCACTTCAGTCTGAAACACAACATATACGTGATTCCCTGGAAATGTATAACCATTTCAGCCCCAGCTTTATAACGATTCCCTTCAGCAATGGGGAGTCCAAAGCAGTGTCTAATCAGAGCAGATAAACATTTCCATATGCCTCTACTTTGCAGGGTGGCAGTTTCGGAATGAGGGATCCGGTTTTGAGTACCTTGTCTTGTAGCATTATTGGAAAGGTTGCTGGGAGGGCAACTTAAGATGAGGAATTATTTCAGCTAGTACAAGTTAGATGTGCTTTGAGAAAAGCCCATCCTTGTATTGCAAATGGACCTGGCTCTCTGTTTAAGGAGGAGGGAGTCGATAGGTCACTAACATGTCACTTTTTTTTCAGGCACTCAAGCAGAGTTTGGGCATACTTGCCTCCACATCCTACAAGCTCCTTCTGACCTAGCAAGAGAGGGCAAACTTTCAAGCACTAACTTTGTCCTTGTACTCTGTGCTGCTGTAATAATGTTGAAATCTTGGGAAGACTTTCCCAAATAACACATCCAAATAACACATACACTGATCTCTTCTGCTTTTCCACTTCCTGATGCCTGAATACATTTTATATGCATTACATCATGGAGTTATTTTTAAGCAATAATAAATATGTGGTTTGTCTCCAGTCTGGTCTCAGGTTTTCCACTTCAGTCTTTATCAAGGCTTCTTTATATGTTTGAAAATTGCTGTAAGAAGCTGCTATCCTCTTAATAAAATACTGCAATGAAAAAGTCATAAATTGAGTGTGATGATAAAAACAGTAATAGCTTAGTAACAGCCATAAAAGAATAGTATGTAAATGTGGTAGTACAAGTAGCAGTTGTAAGAAGTGAATTGTATTCCCTCCCAGGATGGGTTCAGTCTACATGTGGCTTTGAGTCATTAAAAACACTAGGCCACAATTTCAGGTGTGAGTTCCTCATGGGGCAGGGAGTTAATGCAGACTGACTGCTATTTGACTCTGTCTGGAATTTAAGAAAGTGGATGCTCTGGAGGCACAGGTTAGCTCAAATCTGCTATTCCTAGTGTCTGCCAGAATTGGAGCAAGGATTCACATCTGTGTGTTGTTCTCCAGGGATGCTTGTTCTCCACAGGTTATGAGCAGCCCTGGTGCAGGCTGATCCTGAGCTAATTCTTGGTTCTGAGTATGAGAATGAATGAATGTACCTAATATTACAAAGTCAGATGAGAAGATGGGTGGAATTGCTTTTCTTTGCCAGCTGATGAATTAGTGTTGAACCTCAGCAGCTCTGTGATGGTAGATCATAGGTCTGGATAGTGTTTTCCCTTTCTGTAAAGCCCAATGTCCAAAGTGCTTTGTATACTGATGCCTGGCTCTATCAGCTCCACGGATCCTTAGTGTGAGCACATGCTATGCATGAATAAACAATATTTTACACGAATCACAGGTGAATCCAGGGCCTAGAGTCCATGATGTTGAATTCCTTATCCCCATGAGACCCACGTAATCTCCTCAGAATGCGACATCATGAATTTAGCTATCACAGCCTCAAAATTTTGTCTTTGAATAGGCATGATTCTTCTTAAGCTCTGCTGGCCTTGGTGCAGGTGTTGCTGAGGCTTACGTTGCTGCAGCTCCACTGGTTTTAGCACATTATTCTCTTCTTACTTTAGAAATTCTAGGTAAGTTGCTGCAACAGCTGCTGCTGGGCAATGTTTCTGATTTTCCGTGTTGCAGGTGCACTTCTGTACGCTATGACACAGACTTGCCAGCTACCAGCCTCGTCATCACCTTCCACAATGAAGCGCGCTCCACCCTGCTGCGCACAGTGAAGAGGTGAGTTCAGCAAGGGATGCTGGGCCTAAGTGATGGTACCTGGAAGGGCGCTGAGTGATTGGGCATTAGGCATTTTCCAGCAGTTAGGCAAGCAATGTTGCCGCACTCCCCAATGGCTTGTGATCTGCCCTTGAGCTGGCCTGCTAGGACAGGTCCGGGGCTTGGATTGACAGTGTAGGTGCATCTTCAAAGACAGAGCCTATCTGCAGTTAGCCACCATATAGCCCCTGTGGGGGCAATCATTAGCAACAGAAAAAAGGGCTGCTGTGCCTGCATCCATAGGTGGGAACAGTCTGTGTGAGCTTGGTTTGGATGAGTGAGGAGGGACCAAAGCATGTTGATAGATGCAAATGAGGGAAGGGGCTTAGGAGGGACTGTGTTCTGTAAATGGGAATAAGCAGCCAGCCCCCTGCTGGGGCACATGTAACAGGAGCTGAGGCGAGATCAGTGAGGGCAGGGCTCACAGCTCACAAGTCTTTCAAGCAGAAAGCGATGAGCTCAAAGTCTTGTGGAGACCAAGCCCTTGCAGTCTGAGCAGGTGCTCAGTCACTTGCTGGTAAAGAGTCGGTCAACCTGATGGCCCTCCAGATCATACCTGGGGCTTTGTGCACAGATCCTGCTGAACTTGCAGGGTACTCACAGTCTTGTACCAGTGTCTCCTTATTTCTATCAGTTCTGGCGAAATCTAACCAAGTAAATAGGTAGCATCCTCAAGTAGATGGGAACACGCAATTGTCTGTACCACAAATCAATGTTCCAGCTGCTCCTTCCCTTCCTTGTCACCCCTGGAGAACCCATGAGACTCTTTTCCTTTTAGATTTTGCACAAAAAATGCCCTCTGCCCTCTCTGACTTATCAAATCATTTCTCAAAGGGTCTCTGGAACCTGCAAACAAGTCTAAAAACAGCCTGTGGAGTCTGATGGAAGAGTGACTTGTCTGTGTAGAAGGCTGAGCTGATGGTATCACTAACACGAATGCATTATTCATCATTACCACTTCCCCTGTCAGATCCTGTGGGCTTAGAGAAATGTGTGCGTGAATAAATAACAGGCTTTTTCAAGTTCATCTGATGGCTGAAAGGCTGAGTTTCTGTCTGCCAGGTTTGGTGCTACTGTGTTTCCAGAGACCTGTATATATGGCATTAGCACACTTTGTCTCTTTACCTTTATCATTTCCTTTTCATTTGAACCATAAAATGAATTCTACAGAGCCACTGTTCAGAAAATGAGCAATTTGTTTGGAACCATGGTGATGCTAGGGCAACGGGAGGAGATTTCTGCCAGTTACATCATAGGTCAGACAATAAATGGTTACGTGCTCAGAAACCATGGTATTAGGATCCTTAAGAAAAATCTCAAGGCAGCCAATCAAATAGCCAGATGCCATGATAATTAAAATGAAGAGAAGATGACATTCAGAGCATCAGTAATGCATAGAAAGAGAAATTGATATCCAGATCCTATGGAGGTGATGTGTAGTAATGAGCAGGTAAGTGTTACATATGCACACCAGGCTTTCTCAAAGCAATGTCAACTAGAATAGACTGATCAGGGCTGCAACTGGTCAGTTTTTAGTATCTCTGAGGATGGAGACTCTGCAGCTTCTCTGAACCTTCTGTCTCAAGGCTAAACAATCCCTGCTCTTTCAACCTCATCTCATGCACTTGGTGCTCCAGCCTCTTAATTGTCTTAGTGGCCCTTCACTGGACCTGCTTCAGCATGTCCCTCTTTTTCTTGTCCTGAGAAGCTCAGAACTGGGCACAGCACTCAAGATATGGTATTACCAGTCTCTCAGATGTGGTCTCCTGCAACTCGGATTCCCCAACAAAGACCCTGGAAAAATGAATGACCCATCGATTCAAATTGGTCGCTGCAGTCCTGGTGCCACTGGAGAAGTGCTCTTGTGAGGGTGTGGCTGGACTCTGCTGCAAATGGTGGGGTGGAAAGCATTGCCTCCCAGACCTCTGGCTACAGCTGGAGTCTTCATTGCCGAATGGTTTGTAGCCAGTGCATGTGATTGGTTTATTCCTTGCTTACACCAAATGTCAGAAGTGTCCATGATTTATCTCTGACTGGTGAGGGATCCCAAAAGCTGGCTTCCTATAGGACTCTATAGTGTTTTCAGTGTCACACAACCAAACATAGGCTAGTAGCCTTGTCTTTGAGGCACGGGAGGTTTGAGAACTATGCACAGAGGTGAAGGCTCAGCTTATGGCTGCACTGTTAGAAGAGGTACGAGTCTGAGTCCCACTTGCAGGTTGATACTGATGTTACAGAGGGAGCTGAAGGTTTCGTAGTGCTCTTCAAGGCCTCTTCTGTAAACTAAGAGTCCTGTCTTTCAGCAAAAAAACATCTGAATATGCCAGGCTGAGTTACTGCTGTGAGTGTAATTGTCACTCAATTCACATACACAGTCAGTGCACCTAATACTATGTAATTACTTTGCAGCATTTTGGGATGTCAAGTAAGAAAGGGACAAGACTGTTCTGTTCTGTTTGGTTTATGACCTGTGTGGGAGTCTGCAGAGGACCACAGCAACAGGAGGCATGAAATTGCACAGCCTGCTTATCTGCTGACCAGTCAGGCTTGCAGCCTGTCATTATTTCTATATCCATAAGACCTTTCTTAAGCCAGGTAGAGCAGGATTATTTAGATAATTAGAAGTAACCATTTGAGATGCACCTGGTGAAAGTTGAATATGATTCCTCTGTTATTATGGGCCTTTTCCCAAATATAGTTATCATTACACTGTGGGGATTCTGTAAAAGAAGTGGAGGTGGAAGACGACAGCTAATGGAAATGTGCAGCACTGAGTGCAACATTTTCTATAGCAGAAAACTTTTTAGAGGTCTGCTCTTTAGAGGTGAGTAGAATATGTACTATCAGTTGAAGTTTTCGTACCTGGGGTCTTTGTAAGCCTGGCTAGCGAGTGCCTGAATTTGGGCACTCAAAAATCAGCTGTAAAACTTTGGGAAATTCTAGGAAGAAATATATGAAAAGGATACTGGGATTGATCTAATCTTAAGTTAAAATAAAGGAAGCCTAAATGTGCTCCCCTGAGCCAGATACCATCTTACTGTGTTATTCTGACAGCTCTGTAAGGTAACTCAGGTGAATGGCAATGCTGGTACCAAGAGGTCTTGGGAAGTCATCCATGGATGAGATTCGTGCCTTATGGTTTCAGGGTGATCTAAGCATAGTAGCTGCAGGGGCCAGATCCTGATCTATAGACTATTCTTGCTAACCACACCTGCATGTGTGCACACATGGACTCACACAAGCACCTCTGGCAGCTTGGCAGCTGCCAGGCTCTCCCTGCTGTCCCTGCCCCGGCACCTCTGCTGCCAGGTGGAAGCAATGGGAGTGGTGTACTGTTGTTACCACTTCAGAGTGGGAGGAATGTCTTTGTCTTTTCCAGCCAAGCAATTCTATGTTTATATGTGTATGAGGGAAGGGGGGAAATAGAGGAGTGACTGTGAGAACAATTAACTTCTTCCCTCCAGCACCCTGTCACTTGTCCTTCAGGGTCTCCAGAGGCAGTGTAGTCCCTCTGCCCTAGGTAGAGGCAGCAGGCAACTGCACCTGCTGCTCAGCCTGTGAGCTGCCAGAGGGACCAGGCCAGCGCAGCAGTAGGCAGTGCTGCCCAGAGTTCTGATCGTCCAGTGCAGGCAGTCCTTCAGATGAACTTTGTTGAATCGATTTCCACATAGAGTGAGACAAGTTGTTAAAAACATCCAGCAAGAGAGTAAGAAGGGGAGTAGAGAAAAAAATCAGGAAATATGCTATCCACCAGAACCTGTGAACATGCCAGTTCAAATGGCTTGTTACTGGCATCTTTGGTCCTGCAGGAGATGTGTGATAAGAGCTGCTTGCCTGTGTGATATCTCTTCCTCGACAGGACATAGCTGTCACTCTCAAGCCAGTTACTTGCTTCACATCCCTTTCCCTTTCAGAAATAACTGTCATTCAAAAGGCGTTTTGCGTGATTGAGGTATGTGCCTGAATAGTCATTAAGCAGCACCACCACTTCTGCTGTGGTTGCCATTCTTACAGAAGTGAAAATCTGTGTTGCTGTGTTGTCTGGTCCTTTTCTTTCTCTTTATTTTTTGTTTCAGTCAGTATTTCAGGTATTGTTTGATTTCGGTGCAAATGTAAAGGTGAAGAGTCAGGCTTCAAGTCAGTGGACTTGAACAGCTGTCTAGTTTGGTGCCTATGCAGAGAGTTTGTATAAATTCTGATTAAAAGGATGCTGTTGTAATGCTAGAGCATTTGGTACGGCAGCTCATTACAATGACAATTTAAATAATGTCAGAAGAGGAGATTATTTTAGAGCAAAGGAAAAAAGAGATACTTTTCTGCTAACATCTGGAATAAACGAAATTATCCATGAGCTGATGATGGACAGATCAGCAGAGGCAAGAAACTAATTGGCAATGCTGTTGTGGTGTCATGCAACAGAGTAAAGGCACTGATACTGAAAAATGGAAGCTGTGAGAAAAGACAACGGAGGTAAGGAATCCGTGAGTTGAGAGGAGAACAGTCTGTGTTTCTGCTGTAAAAGCCAATTGTAAATTGCCTGTTGGAATCCTAATAATAGATTTTGTGCCTAAAAGTAATTGATTGTCATACCGATCTCTGCACCTCACTGAGGGGACAAACTAGGATTGTTGTGTTCCTTGCTAAAAAGACAGGCAAGACAAAGTGCAAAAAGATCAAATACTTTTCCCAAGGATGACAGCAAATTATTGCAGAGCTGACAGCAGAACTGGGCATTGAACAGGGAGCTGTGAACTCCTTGAGGAGTGTTCTCTCTCCACTGAGGTATTGGCGGACAGGTGAGGAAGAAGGAATAAAGTATTTGCTTTTTTTCTCTTCAGTTATGTTGAGTTGGAAGACCTGAAACCTGTGGATATGGTGTGAGCATTGCTAATAGACAGCCTAGTGGGAGAAGGTGTAGAATAGCATTTTACAGCCATTATACTGCAGGGTGCAGCCTGTGTGGATTGGTTATGTTTTGCATTGAGTTTGCACAGACAAGAATTTCAGCGTGGGGCAACCTTGTCTGTAAAATATGCAGATGATGGCTCTGCTGGGAGAAGCTGCACTTAAAAATGCAAGGAGGAACATCCCCCGTGTATAGAGATCAAGGAAGGTATGAGCCAAGAGAAGCAAATGAGATTCAGCTTTGAAAAATGCAAGCTCTGTCATCTAGGGACAGAGGTACACTCAAAATACAAATACTCTGAGAGACATATGAACAGCATAAATAGAGTGGGATGTGATACTGAGCAGCAGAGCAGTCAGGATTTTGCTGTGTGAGACAGCAGAAAACTCTCCCAAACTGAGGAAACTTCGGCTCTGTATGCAAAACTGTCAGTGATGCTACTTAGCAAGATGGTAATTTATTGTTCTACAGCTCCATTCCTGTGAGTATGAGATTACTCTTGTGGTCTGTTTCCTGTATCAAAAAAATAAGCCAAAAAAAAAAAAAAGACAACACTTTCTACAGAATTGATCAAGATCAGAAGAGTGGCTACCACCAAAATGAGACACGTTGCTAGAACCAAGAGGACAGTATTTAATTTGGTTTCTTAATATTAAAGTTTGCATAGCTGTCCTCATCACAGGAGAGGGATTTGAAGCAGTCATGGAAAATTAGTTCAAGCATCTTAAACAAATGAGAGGGACAAAGAGGTCCAGAATCAGACTGCTCTGACTTCAAGGTTACCAGTACTTCTGAGGAGGGCAGAAGCTTTTGTCTCCCCTCCCTTGTGTGTGAAAGCCTCTGTGTCCTGCAGATGCAAATCCACTGCAGTCCTGAGGGTATTGTGGGTTATGGTGTGCCAGCCCGAGGAAATAGGGGTGCTTTCAGCAAGTGTGGGGGCTGGTTTGACAGAAAGACCGGCAACAAGCAAAAGAAGGAAAAAAACCCAAATCCAGAATATTGCCAAAGAAAATTGCATTCCTCCCAAAGAACGGAAGAAGGGAATTGGTGAGAAAGCCCTAGCGGGCCTCATCTGTGGTACTGAGACAGAGCTGGTTGCTGGAGTGAGCTCTCTTCCTGCTCCCTGGCAGTGATGAGCTTTGCCCAGAACCTGGCAGATAGGAACAGCCTGCTGGCTGCCTCACGCCAGTAGTGCTCTTCTCTTTACCCTTCTGTTTAGAGGTGGAGCATCTTTTGCTAGCTATTCCCAGGGAAGTCCCACCATCAGCTTCCTGCCTGTACATCTCTGTAAGGTTTGAGTGAGATGCCATAGCTCTCTGGGGTATTCCTGCTTGCAGTTCAGCTCCTGCCAATGTACCCTGATACAAGCACAAGGTTACATTGCTGGAGTTTGGTATTCCTGCTGTAATGCATAGCCTAGCAGATTGGTCTCAGTCCTACCATTGCCATTATTATGGCAGCTCACAAAGATTATCTTTTTCCTCCCTGGGTTCCTGCAGCATCCTGAACCGCACCCCTCCCAGCCTCATCCAGGAGATCATTCTGATAGATGACTTCAGCTCAGATCGTAAGTATGGGCCTATTTCCCTTGCACTTGTTTCTTTCTTTTTGTTTTCTCTCCTTTTTGTTTATTCTGTTACGTCCCCTCCCTCACAGAGATTGCCTCTTGTCTGTATGCAAGAGAAAAATAAAAGGGAGGGAGTTTTTCTGTTTAGTTTATGTCCATGCATGGCAGAGGACAGAACTTCTTTCTCTTTTTTTTTTCTCTTTTTTCCCCCATTGGGGCTTCCCTTTCTGTCAGCTTGGCAGTTCTGGCCAGGTTGCTAGAGATCTCTGTCCAATTTCATTATGCACCATTTTGTGAGCTGTTTAGCACAGATGTGTATATAGGAAGGGTGTACATGAGCAGAGTGGGCAATTACAAACCAAGAGAGAGCAAGAGGATGCAATAGAGCCTACAGAAAATTGATCCCTGGGGTCCTGCAGGCAGACTGGGGTGCGATTGTCTGCCTGCCTCCATGTGTTTGGGATCCCAGGTGTCCCTGTGGGAGTCCGTGGAAGGGTTATTACTTTGTGCAGTACCATACCTTCTCCTGTGCTGGGCACAAGGATGGAATGTCTTCTGCATGAGTCCCACCAGACCTGCAGGCTGGAGGCTATGAACTCTTTCCCTCTGTGCAGTTGCTCTTGCTGCTGGCTGTTGTGTATTAGTGGTGGGGTGGTGGGGACAGAAAACTTCTTCCTTCTCCCATGATGTGTGCTAGATTCAAGGACAATCTAGTTGTATGCCACTTATAATAATTGATAATTACTCCTTCAGAACACTTTACAGATAGCTGAGAATACCCACTTTGGCCTGCTGAGGTAAGGAAGTGTTGTTCTCTTGATTTTGCAGCTAAATACTTATGTAGCTTTGGCCAAAATAAAATTTAAAGGTGGATGCTGAGATTAGGGATTCAGCTTTCTGAGGGCCTTAGAGTTTAATTCGAATAAGGACTGAGCTGTGCTCAGCTGTTGCAGTTGGGTGTTCCTGAGCACCTCCAACAAATAGTCCTGAATTTGGCATATAGAAATTAAATTCTCAATGGCCAAAATGTACCAAATCAACACTGATGAATCTCTGGGACCTGAGCTGCACAGGACTGAGCCAGAAACTCCCATTTAGGTTTCTAGGTAAATGTCAAGATTTTTAAAAAGCCAAATGCTATGACAGCTCTCCTTTTATGCACTTGCAGCTGGATATTTGTGGATGCAGCTACTTCCCTGAGGAAACTGCATGGAGCCACTTTAGCACGTCTGCTTTGCTTTAATATGTGCCTTGGTTTCTCCAAAGATACAGAGAGTCTGTCAGCTCTGGCAAGCAGTTACAGTCAGAGTGATGTGCTCCTTAGGGTTTTTGTACCTGACGTTGTGACTTGACCAAGATAAGGCTGACTTCCCTTGTAGCAGATGTCCAGCAAAATCCTGGTACTCTGTAATTAAGAGCACCTGCCACTTCACTTAGATGATACAGCAGCTGCCAGAGTGCCCACACGAGAGCACTATTTCAGATTGCTTGTGTCCTTGAAAATGGAAATGCTCCTACAGGAACATGCCAAGAGATGCATTTTGGCTAATGGCCTTTGCCTTCTCCCCAGAGCGCGCAGTCTCTGGGAGGATGGCAGCGGGAATGGGGAAGTGTGACACATAAAGGGAATGTGGAATAAACATGGAAATTGGGGTGAACTTGGTGGAGCAAGGAAGAAGAGAAAGTTAGAAATTGTGATTCCTGTGACCTCTGCTAGGGCAGGAATAGAGAGAGGATAACAGAGAACTAAAGACTCAGTGTTCGTTGGTACAGCTGGGCTGGAGCTGGTAGCTGTTCCTCTCTATCATCTTTCCTGGGCAATGTAAATGAGGGATGGCGTGAGCCTCTGGCAGTCTGCCAGCAAAGCCCTCGGTTAGACAGCCATGTGTTAATGTAATGGTGTCTCCAAGGAAGCAGGTCACATCCCTGTGGCCTTTATTAAATAAAACCAAGAAGAAACTGCCCTGAGAACAAATGGTGGGCAATGCCCAGATGAGCAGCTGAAGGCAAAGAGAGCAGGTGGGATCTCTCTGTATGACAGGACTCCCTTTTACTTGGCACTTCAGTGATTTACAGCCCTGGCTTCCCACGGTCCCTCCATTCCATCAGTGCTTGGTGCCATGTTGGCAGCGCATGCCCCGTTGTTCCTGTGAAATTGAGAGCGTGGGAGGGCAAAGGCTGGCTGCACAGAGTATCAGGAAACAGGGTCGGCTGTCCAAGGAGGACAGCAAGCAAGCAGTGCTCTTCTGTGTACTCTTTAGACAAGAGGATTAAGGCCATCAGGCTGATTAATGTGATGTTAAGTAAAAGCAGAATTTCCCCTCCCGTGGAGAAGCAGGAGAACAGTTAATTAGAGCTCTTTGTTGAAGCCAAATAATTCATACATCTATGCCAAATGTTTTTTTACCTTCCTTAAGCTGAGGACTGCCAGCTCCTTACCAAGATCCAGAAGGTCAAGTGTCTACGAAATGCCAGGCGAGAAGGTGAGTGCGGAAAACTTTGTAGGTAAAAAGATTTTGCAGATTTTCCCATGTGGCCCTGTTTGCTTGCCAGCTGCTTACGTGTTGTTTCTTGTGGTTACAGTTTGTTTTTTTCAGTATAACAGTTTGGTGCCCTAGTTTGAACCTGGCTTATCAACTCTCAGGCTTCAGGGGTCTCATTTCATACTGTAAATACTGAGAAGGAGTGTCCAGAGACCCTGGCTAGAACAAGGATTGCAATTTAACATCTTTATGAATATAGATGCAGATGCAAGTCTTGCCCTTTTAAACTCAGACTGCAAGATAACAAGCCATCTAGGAAATGTGGGAAAGGGAAGAACAATCATCTGTCTATCATAAATAGACACAATTAAGGAAAGTTATTTCTCATATATCTCCTATGTGCTTAAATGGTAATGCTGACTTTCCCAGCTGGTCTTCATTTTGACTCAGATGTGCTGGCTTGTTTCTAAACTTGTCAGTGCACAGCAGGCTTGGAGCAAGGATCTGAAGGGGAGATGGGAGTCACTGCTGAGTTCACAAATGGCATGCCAGGTAGTGGGATGGTCTGTAAGAAAGTATGGAAACATCTGAGAGCCATCTCTGACTGCAAGGCAGAATAAAAGGCAGGTGGGAATAAAGCATTTAAGCAGTAAGAAAGGCAACAAGCAGAGAGTAGAACTTCGTCCCATGGAAGCAGTGAGAGACACAGCAGCGTGCTCTCTTGGGACAGCAGCGAAGTACCTGTGGGAAAGGCTGGAAGGGGGACATCACCAAGGCAGGAACCAGATGGAAGCTCGGTAGCATGGATGGAAGTGACAAGTGAGGTCACTCTTCGTGTGCTGCGAGGGCTCAGTTGACAGTGTGTCCCCCAGTGGATGCCCTGCTAAAGCTGTTCTCTGCTCCTGGTGGAGGTGTGTTACAGGAGAACCACCTGCTCTTCCCATCTAATGGCCACACAAAGTATTTTATTTTCTGAAGGAGGCTCAGCTGTTTCTTTTCCTAACATTCAAGCTCCTCTGCTGTCCCTTCTTCGTTGTAGGGCTGATTCGCTCTCGGGTGCGAGGAGCTGAAGTGGCTACTGCTGACATTCTCACCTTCTTGGACAGTCACTGCGAAGTCAACAGCGAGTGGCTGCAGCCAATGCTTCAGAGAGTGAAAGAGGTGAGCACCATCTCCCCCTCTGGAATGAATGGGGCTGACCTTTCTTGTGCTGGTGGATCTTCTGCCCTCACATGCCACCAGCAACGCCAGTGAGGACAGAGCATTCACAGGTACTCCTCAAGCAGGCTGTCACAGAAGAAGGTACAGCATGAGTCTGATGGTGCCTGATGGGCTTCTACTTTCTTTTGCTAATGTGGCAGGACAAGCGGTGCTCAGTGATAGGATGTAATGGTGAATGCTGGAACCACTAACTTGTATGTCAGGTCTCCTGCAGATGCTGTGCTTCCTAGTCCTGTCCACTTGTACAGAGGATAGCCACTTTGGCACCACACATGGTGCAACCTTCCTGTGGTTGCCATCATGCATCTTGCTGCTGGACCCTCCCCTCTGTCTTGTCACTGCAAAAATTTTCCTTGCATTAATGCTTCTGCCAAGCCGTCAACACGCACCACCTGCATGTAGATGGCTTTCTAGCACAGAGGAACTGCTTGCGAGAGCAAGGATGTCCCTTTGCTGGTTCACGTGGGAAAAAATTACATGAGGCAGGAAGGTTAGCAGCTGTCACCCTGACTGCATTGTAGGGCTGGAGAGGGGGAGACACATGGCTCCACTGTAAGATCAAACTGGGGACAAGTGATGGGGGAAGTCAGAGCTGTGCCTGCCAGTGGTTGGGATTGATCCCCTCCTCTGAAAGAAAGGATCCCGTGGAGTACTAGGCTCCAGGAGAAGGAATGGAGGCTTTAAAGCTGCCTTATATTCGTGTCTGCTTGGCTTAATGTGAAGGAGTGGAAGAAGGTGAAATTTCAGGACTGATGACTTAAAAGCTTCTGCTTTTTGTTTCTGCTCAATGAATCCTCCATCTCAGAAGTCCATAAGTGTTTGCTTTACTGCTACTCTGTAAGTCAAGCTGCAGCAGCAGCAGCATAGGGGTCTGTAAGCAGAAAGGACCTCACTAGTTACGTCCAGTAAGGATCCAAGTTGCAAAAGCTTGGTTGCTGACTCCACTATTATTTACTGAGCAGGTTTCAAGTCAGCCTGTTTCAAACCTACTTCCTATATTTCTGGTGTGCATCTTAGTTCAGATTTCAGATTTACCCTACTGTTAAGAAAAGTTTGAACCCCTAGGTTCTGTCACAGAGTTGGTTTATTACAGCTCAAGCTGTGTGCTTCCAAAGAAGGACACCCCCTCATAATTTTCTTATGCTTTGTAAAGCCTCACAATCTATTACGTCACCTGTTCACATGGCAAATGTGTCTTTTGTTCAACCAAATTTTTTAATAGTTACTTGTCCTCTTTGATGATTGGATTTTTGGTGCAGATGCCTCTACACATTTCATCTGCACCTTGTTCCCGTCTGTCTTCTGCTGACTCCAGGTAGAACAGTGTCTTCCTTCCATTATCTCCAAGAATTATGGTTCCATTTTTTTTTATTGTAATGGTCACTCCAATTTCACATTGCTAAGCGTACAGTCTTCATTAATATTACTTTCAGAGTTTCATTATGTTAGTTAAGTCACAATATATAAGTCATGTAAAACTACTAGTCCTTCTTCTTGGATTAAGAAAGAGTTTAGCCTGTGTTCACTATGTTGCTAGGCTGCAGCCTGTGGTTTCAGACCTCAGCAGTCCAGCCACTCACGCTGAAAAAGTCAGTTACTAATGCTAACCAAAGCTTGTGATTTGAATAGTCAAGTTTAAGATTACTTCAGTTCCCAACACCTACACAGTCCTAGTGCTGGCTGGCTGGAGCAGTGGCTGGAGCACCAGGCTGCCAGGTGGGTGCCGGCAGGGCTCAGGCTGTGCAACCATACTCTTGCTGTGCAGCCATCACATGGACGATTTGCTTTCACCTAGAATGTGCCATCCTGGCCAACCAGGCCACAGCAGGATGAGCTGTGGCATGGCACAAAATGGAGGTTTGATAGGAAAGGCATGAAGGTTGGCAACTGTCTGATAACAAGCTGCTGTTTCTGGCATTGCCAGCTCTCTCAGTTTTATCATGTATTTCAGCTGTCACAAGACTGTCTTTAATGCCCTGTCTCATGATGTTGAAAAATTGTTATAATCTCAACTTCTACTTAATAAAAGGATTGCAAAGGAAAACTGTAAATATCTATACCCCTTAATGGCAATAAAGTATCACAAATATCTTTATATTATGGGATTTTTGGTTTGCACTGCGATTCTTACATGTAGGGTCTTGATTCATCTTGATGCATTGTTTATGAGTTGATCATTTCTACACTGATGATAATGAGCTGATTCAAGGATTGCTGAGCAAAAGGTATGCTGTCAATAGATACCAAAACTAAAACCTTTGGGACAGTGATTCATGTCCTGTGACTTGGGCAGGAAATAAAGACCTTTTTCTTAGCAGCAGTCCTGGGCGTTGACGTCCCAGGCTCCATTCTGCATGTCCGTGTGTGGTTTGCTAATACCCACCGTCCCCATATTTAGATTAAGTGCCCACAGATGGCTTGCTCAGATACCAGACCTGTATTGGAGAAGCCAGACAAAGATTTACATGTGCCTTTCTCTCTCTCCCTCAGGATTATACCCGAGTTGTGAGTCCAATAATTGATGTTATCAGCTTGGATAATTTTGCCTATCTGGCAGCATCAGCAGATCTGAGGGGAGGTGGGTATAATGAATGGCTTATGTGAGTCAGGCCTGAGGGATAGTGCATGAAAAATAACTTATGTTCTCTTCAGCTTTCCTATAAAACAGTGTGATGATCTTGTCTATCTATCCTCTTTTTTTTCTGAAACTTGCCAAGTCAGATCTTTTGCAGAGTTAAACCAAACCCAAATACTGTTTTCCTCTTAAGCTTGCATCACTGTCACAATGCTTTGCAGTTTCAGGGCTTACTTAACTGATCAAACATATCCCCATGCCTGCCCTATGCTACATACATCCTGGAGGCTGACAGGCACTTCCAGTTCCTTCTCGTATGTGCCAGGCTATCTCATGGCATCTTCTGAAAAGCATTTACACCTCTCTCCTGGCAGCTGAATCCCTTTGCAGCTCTTCCTGTGGTCACCCACAGTGCCTGGTGCTCTTTCCCCTCTTCTATGGCTGGGGTTCACTGCTGCGCTGTTTGCCTGCCAAAGGCTACTTGTTCTGTGGCTACCCTTAGCAATGTTATAGTGGTATCTGCTGTGCTCGACTGTCCACCACAGGACCACTATAAATAAATGGTAGTCTTGAAAGAGGTGAAGGTTAGGGTGATCTGCAGGACTTTGAGTAAAGCCTCATAACTTTGGCAGGCAGGGAGGTGTAAGACAGACTGGCCAAAAAGCAATTCCATCTCACGCTGACAACAGTAACCTGAAGATATGGAGTGGAACTGAGCAGAGAACTGTAATGCTAAGGGATGGGGATGCCAAGGCAGAAGTTGGTGACTTCTTAAGCTAGATTAGGACAGACGCTTGCTATTTTGGGTAGGCTGTGGGGGAGGTCAGGAAAGGAAAGCAGGTATAGCCTGTGACATAAAGGTGGAGTGTGTCACTGAAGCTAGCAGAAAAACAATAACAAAACCTATTTGACATGGGTTTTTTTCCTTCTCAGGGTTTGACTGGAGCCTTCACTTTAAATGGGAGCAGATTCCTATAGAGCAGAAGATGTCCAGAACAGATCCAACTCAGTCCATAAGGTAGCTATCTCTGTTGGACTGTGTACGGTCCTCCGAATATGTTTACTAAGCCTTCACCTGTATGGCAAGGAGTACACAGGGACTGCCTTGCTGAGGACAAAATGGCACAGCGTTCACTTGATGATGACAAACTCTTCATGTTATTTCCTGAATGCGTTGAGGTCTATGCCCTAATTCTGAGACTGTTACTCCCTGAATATTTTAAGACTAGCAATTATATACTATCGTATGCTTGTAGGCATGCCACCTCTACAAAACACCTCTTCTTCTATATGTTTGCTTTTGTGACCTCACTCAACACTTTGAATGCCTCAGAAATCCCTTTGGGGGTTTTTAATTTCCTTCATCTTCCAGGTGAAGCATTAAACAGCTAAACAGTCACCTAGGAAGTGTAAAGCAGACCTGGGAGCTGGATCTTGCTTAGTGATTTGGATACAAAATTATCCTCCCCTGCCAAATATGCGCGTCCATGGACAAAACAAGACCCGTGACTGGAACAGTTATTGCCAACCTCACTGTTGTGTGCACGGCACAGAGGAATGTAGACTGTGATGAATCCTAATACGAAAAGTCACAGTGCTTGTCTGTATAGGCAGACAGCTCCCTGTTTGTAACACAGAAGTATCATTCAATCCTGTGTGTAATTTGTGAGCATGTTTTGTACTTCAGAAGCAATCCACTTGCTAACAGCAGGGCAGTACATGCAGCAAAGTCTCTCACACCACATCTAGTTGGTGAACACAGTCATCAGATAGTGCCCCTGTCATTCCTTCACATTGTGTGCATTTGTATAAATGCAAAAGACACAGCATTACTCATATTGATGCTTGCAGGACCATCTAACAAAGGCAGGAGGATGATCTAGTGAGGGGGATCTCAGAAGCCTGCTGCAGGTTCATGTCTCAGCTCTACGATTTTACTCTTTTAAATGAGATACAATTTGTTAGGCCTGGACATGTTGTCCTCCTTCTAAAATTAAGATGGTGGTGCTACATATGCGTATCATTATTTTTTATTTTGTGTGTTTTCTTTTCCAGAACTCCTGTCATAGCGGGAGGCATCTTTGTGATTGACAAGTCCTGGTTTAATCACCTGGGAAAATATGATACTCAAATGGACATCTGGGGAGGAGAAAATTTTGGTAAGTTTAGGTGTTGCAGGGGGATGATGCGGTAGTGCAGAATCACTTCGCAGTCTTCATTGCCTACCAGACTCTCCTTTTGAGAGATCTGGTCTGCATGTTGATGTAAGGCCAGACGTGCTCACGTAATCTCATGTTGATCAGAACTGGATCACTGTCAGCTTTATAAATGGAGGCCTTTTGCGATCAGGGCTATCACTCTTTTACAGGCAAATGCACTATTATACAGATGCTTTCACAGTACAAGTAAGAAAGGAACCTTCTTGTTTCTTGATTTTGGAAAATATTCCTCCAGCCCTTCACATGATGGTCTATATTGCTTTGACTCTGAATTGGACAGACACTCTCTTCTACGCTCTCTGCTTATACCTGTTGCTCTTTCCCAGATTAGCCTGAATTGCTCTGCCAGATTGAAGGTCAGAAGAATGTTTTTCCTAATAAAACAAGCTTCTTTGTAAGTGAATTTGGGTACAAATAGGTACAGAATGTAAACATTTAGAAGCAGACTTGGGCATCACAGTCGTCTGAGGAACTCAGATGTCCAGGGTAGTCTGTCTACTCGAGTGCTGTTATCTTAATAGGCATGGTGCTTAAACCCATCTCCTTGCATTTAATAGTGGCACAGATATTCCAGGCATCTCTGCCTTGTCATGTGAAGGGATGCCGCAATGTCACCAAGTGTTAGTGACAAAAGGAAGAGGAGTGTTCAAAAGAGGTTCATGGAGACCTCAAATATCTAGGACATTCATTTAGATATGATGCAGGTGGAACTGAAGAGAGAAAAGCCTTACTCTGTTTTGCAGTCAACTTAAATAGATTTTGTGTAGCTAACGCTGCCAAAAATATTCTGATTCTGCAGTTTCCATAAATGTCAAAGATTTGTAAATAAATCCCTCTAAAGAAGAACTTATATGATGTTTTCTAGCACATGAAGGACCATTTAAAAAGAAGGAAACAGTTGGAAAGAGGAAACTTTTGTTTCTCTGAACACAGCTGGGGAGTTGCCTCTTTCTGCAGTGCTCTCAGAAACCAGGAAATAATATTTTTGGCTGATAACAGAATATCAAGGCACCACTTTTTAAAATGAAATACCTAGTCATGAGCGCTTGTGCTCTGTTTTCCAAGGTCTTTCTTCAGTTTTACAATAGTTATGATACTAAAAAGATATACCAAATAGGGCTTGCAATGGGATCTCAGCAGTGCTAGCAGCATCGCCTAAGCAGAAGTAAAAGGTAGCCTTTAACCCAGGCATGTAGATTCCCTGTCCTCCGTCTCTCTGATTCCTCTGCACAGCCAAACTCAGCTCCGTGCTGTTCCTAGCCCTGCTCCAGCTGTGGAGCCTGCCACTTGACTGTCCTGCCAGCCTCTGACCTGCAACTGTGTAAAAGCTGTAGACCCCAAAGATGAAGGAATAATACTTCTTTAGGCTTTTGGTTGTCTGCTTCTGCCCACCCGGGAGCCCAGTGTTGTTGTTTGGTGCATATGTCGTCAGTAGCTTGATGCTAAGCAAAGCTCTCTGCCATAAGTGGCAGTAAATTACCCGCACACCCACAGCCCTTCTTGTACATAGAGCTGATCGAAAATGCACATAATTGTTTCATTCTCCTTGAAATTGCTCTTGTAAAGCCTGACAGTGGCTGGGCCTGGCTGTGTGGGACTGGGCCAGCTGCACAGGGCTTGCCAGCTTTGCCTTATTACATGGTTTCCCTGTAAATTTGTTGTCCCCCACGACTTGTCTCTTATCTTGCACCTCCACTCTTCACTTTAGAGGGCAAGGTAAGTGCACAATGCTCTGTTTAATGGGACCTGTCCTTATGCCACATTGGCACACCTCCACTGTGATGATGGCCATGGAAATGTATGGTAAAAACAAAACAGACTACTTTTCTTTTTTAAACCTAACTTTTATTCAGCTCTTCAACATAATATGAGGCAACGCATCAACCAATTGTTGCTGCATTGAGCCTGTTGCTGTTGCATAGCAGAGGGGTAGAAACCAACCTGAATTTATCAACAAGAGGTGTTGATTTTCCTTTGAGAAGTATTCAGAATGGTTAGTTTACACTCTTAAAAAACATGGATTTCCATACTTAATTGAAAATCAGATTTTATGATCAACAAAAATGTTAATGTTGTTCTGAAACTATTTTTACTACAGTTTAGAGTTTTGAGTGGAAAGGAGCTGTTTGGATAAGGTCACTTTTTGTGGGTGAAGTAGGAGAGTGATTCTGACTAATTTGGGTCATCAAGATGGGCCCTTCTCTACCCACTGAGGAAGCAGAATAAGAGAATATTTGGGAAGGGCACAGAGCCAGACAAACTCTACAAACATAGCAGATAGATACATAGGAGTGATCAGGTAGCAATTACCAGGTGCTTAAATATCCTTCCATCTGGATATGAGCTGGTAAACCCCTTTTTTTCCGCTGTGATGGGGAAAAGCCACAGTGGTTAAGTAATTTTAAACACATAGGAACTAGGTCATGTCCTGGAAAATGTACAGCAAAAAGTTCCGTGCTTTCTATAAGAGGATGGATGAAGAACATTCAAAAGTTCTGTTTGATCTCCATTTTCTCTTCTTTGCCCAAAATGTGCATTCTTTCACCCCTTCTTTAAACAATTTTGTTATTTACGAAACTGGACGTGCAGTCTGTCTGTGTGCCTAAGATGTCAGTATGGCATGAGGAATCCTCTCTTGGGAAATGGGCATCACTTTAAGTTAAACATGCTTGATTGAGAGTTTTGTTTTTGTTGTAAGCCAAAGTGAGTCAAAACCTCTACGATTCTCATTCCAGGAAAGCAAACACCAGCTGGACACACCACCAGACAGAAACGTATGTCTTAGCCATTTTTTTTTTTATTTTAGAGCCCTTCCTCTCTTCAAAGCTGGAACTCTCTGTTGAAGAGACTGAAAAAAAATAAGATCTAGTAACGACTCAGGGAGAGACAAGAGCTAGTAAGAAAAGCCACAAAATACTGTCTAATTAAATGGTTTTTTACTTTGAAGCTAGATTAAATACACTGTCTTCCCCCTCAAGACCACACTGTTTAAACAACCTTTCCCAGGAGTGAGAGAGAAAAGCTATGGAGGAAGATAAAGGCTGAGAAGATGTTAGCGTGTGCACATGCTTTGAAACAGCCATTAGATGTGGTTACATAATTTCTTTTTAATTGATAAACATCAGAGCCCCATAATTCAGGCATTACTGGAGGGAGATTGTAGCTGAGTAAAATTTTTGAAGTAATCAGTCTACACAATCTGAAGCCTTTTTTTGGTAAGGACTACCAAACTGCCCAGCTAATTTTCATTTTTTTTCTTCCTTTTTTTCTTCTCACTGCCACATGAAATGCAAGTGGAAAAACCCTCCGGTGTAAGCTTGAGTGAGGTGATTTATCTTCTGTGATGCAAATAAGTGCCTGTACATCAAAGACCCATGTTCTTCTAATCCTTTAACAAAACGTTGAATTTAGGTTCAGGACCAGCTGGATTTCTTCAAGTAACAGAGTCCATATTTTTGTAGTCACTGTTAGACTGCTTTCTGCTCTCAGTAGCAGAGGCAACTGGTGGCAAAGTATAATCTGGTCATCTCTCCCCCATTTTTTAAATTTTTATTAACAGAGCCAAGCAGAACAAGAGTGACAAGACTGTAGGGTGGATAACATAGAGGTATGAGGGAGAGGACTCTGCTGTAAACATCAACTCACTTCCTGTGCCCTCATCTTGTTTGCTACTTTAACCTGGTCTCCTAAGCTCCTTTTCTTCCTCACATGATTTGCTTTACATGGTGAATTCTTCTTTTTTCTTCTTCCAACCATGTGCAGGGCTGGATAGTTATGGAAGTCCAAAAAAAGATAGTCGTGGGGGTGATCTCAGTCTGTTGCTGAATGCCATCCTGAAGGCCTGACAGCAACCACAAGGAAACTGTGGTCAAAGGGAAGGGTCTCACTGATAATTCTGAGGGGACCAAAGAGAGGAATAGGACTGGAGAAGGAAACCTCTGAGCCACAAGGGTTGCCTCCATTTTAATAAGGAGAGGATAGTTTTTTCACTCTTACCATGGCATCGTTCCTGGTTTTGCTGTTACAGGCAACACATCTAGAGCAGAGGGGCAAGGATTTCAGACACACTGCTGAAGTTGCTCTTCTTGGAAATGTGGCTGGTCTGGCTGCAGCTGTATGACTCTTGGGGTCTCTTTCAGAGCTCTCTTTCCGAGTGTGGATGTGCGGTGGCAGCTTGGAGATCGTTCCCTGCAGTCGAGTGGGACACGTGTTCAGGAAGCGCCATCCCTATGACTTCCCTGAGGGCAATGCACTGACTTATATCAAGTAGGTGTTGGGTAGTTCCTGGTAGCAGACAGGTCACCTTGGGCATGTCTAAACAAGCCTGAATTCTTTGTTGTATTTCTGCCTGATGGCAGAAGAGAACAGCTTGTGACTGAACATCTGTTCTCAAGGGAAGGACGAGTTGCTGTTTTCTATGAACAAAACCTGTTCCCTTCTCTGTTGTTTGTGTTACTGCATTTTGTTCTTCCTCAGTGTGCAATGAAGGAGGGGAGCTGTACCCCAGAGAAAGCCCCTGGCTGTTCGTGGATGCTGCCCTATGACAGGTGCCTGGATATCAGCAGTCCTTAGTCATCTCTAGTGTCTCTGAGCTGCTTTTTGATGCAGAGAGCCTATTGAGCTGTAGGTACTCTGAGAGAAGCCCTAAGGACAACTTCCACTGTATGCCAGATGGAAGGAGAAAGAAGATGAGACAGAGTGCTTCACAATAAGAGTGGTTAAGCACTGGTACAGGACCCCAGAGAGGTGCTGAAATCTCCGTACTTGGAGATTTCAAAACTCAACCAGACAAGACCCCGAACAACATGACCTAGCATGAAGCTAGTCTGCCTTGGGCAGAAGGCTGGACCAGGTGACAGCTAGAAGTGTTTTCCAAGCTGAATTATTCCAATGGCATTATTCTAATCTGGGAAAACAGATACTTGTAAAGCAGCGTTAGTCAGTGTAGGTATCTCTGCATGTGTGAAAGAAATCATGGTGAACTCTGGCTGTTAAATTTTTTACTTCTGAACTGGAACATCCTCACAAGGCTTTGTAGACTTAACACATTCAATCTATATCCATCCATACTGCCCACTGTGTTTTATGTTTAGGACTGACCCCACTCCCTCCTGGCAGACAGACCTTGGGTCTCCCCACCCGGTGCCTGCTCACTAGGAGGGGAGGTTCTCCAGCAGCACTTAGCAAAGCATCTTCTCATCCCCATGCAGGAACACCAAGCGCACAGCAGAGGTGTGGATGGATGAGTACAAGCAGTACTACTATGAGGCCCGGCCATCTGCCATTGGCAAGTCATTTGGAAGGTAAGATGCCCCCAGACCTTGATAGGAGGGCTTGGATCTTCTATGGAGCTGAGTGTGGGAAAAAGAAACAGAGATGCTCTGAATGGCTGGCTTGCCAGGGAGGTTGCAGCTTGAGTGTCTGGTTAGCAAGGTTTGCTTCTAATTCACTTTATTTTCCCTCCAGTAACCCTGCATAAGTCATTTGTTAGCAAAACGCTGAAGAGATCTGTAATGAAATTAAAAGGCTAGACTTTTTAAATTGATAGGAATAATTTCTAAACCAGCATGCAGCTGCTCTGGAAGAGTGTGCTGTACAGTGACTAGAGCATGATCCAGAGTTCCTGTGTGGATGCAAAATCTGGGGCAAGCACAGCTGGCTGGCATGGGGTAGGTTGCATCTGTGCAGGATTGTGCTCTTAAGAGGTCTTTGTGACCTACAAATCAGTAATGGATACCAAAACCTAGGGTGAGGGGAGAGCCCGTTCTCTGTGCTAACAAACCCCTATGACTCCCAAATAAATCTAAAAAATTCCAAGAGTTGTGTTTATCTGTGGGCTGTATCTGCCTGTGAAAAAGTGACTATTGTTGCATCAGCAGAAGGACTTTGTAAATGTGATTAAGTCTCAAATGTGTAGTTATGTGCACTGGTTAATGATGCATCTCCTGCTTATTCAATGACAAGCAGGTTTGTTCTGACCCACACGCACTTTTTTGTTGTACATTGTGCGTTATTATGGTGCATTAGATGTCTTTGTGCAAATATCTTCGCCTATCTACTTATCTGTCTTTGAGCTGGCTGCAGCAGCTGAGCTGGAGCCATATAGCTGGCAACCCTGATGCTTGTGAAGGAAACAGAACGGTTGCATATTGGACATGGATATATTGCTAATGTGTCTTAGGGCCAAAGCCTGTAGATTTTTTTCACATAGACTTCCTAGTGCTTGACTGGCAGCGTTGCTGAATAAGAGCTGCAGCAGAGCTGTAGGATTTGATTTCAGGCAATTTCTTGTCCTGTGAACCTGCATTAAATCCAGATTCTAGAATGCAAATACCTCTGACACTATCACTGTCAACTGTGCCTATAATGGACCCTCCTTCCCACATTATCCCGAGGTATGGACAGTACCAATGGCTTCTATAGGTTGAAGATGGCAAGGAACATGGTTTAAAGCCCTACCCAACATAAAAATGTAATGGTGTAGCTTGAAGAGGAGAGTCCCTAGTGTCACTGCTCAGTAAGATTGCTTAAGGGAAGTCCTGTTCTTAAGCCAGCAAAAGCCAAGCAGATCAGCAATGGGAAGACTGCTGCAGCAGACAGCTACCAAGATGTTCAGTTAATTTCCCATTATGCTCCTCCCCTTTCCCCAAACTGCTTAAGAACAAATAATTATGTTCTTTAGGTCTGAAACCCAAGGTCAGCGTAGAGCTGCTGCCGTGTTCCCACACCTCTAGCACGCAAAACACTGCTATCATTCTGAGCCAAAGAAAGTGCAAGAATTACTCCCTGAAGGTGTTTATGTCTTCTTTTTCTATTTCCTGCTACTAGCCTCTCTCCTTCTTTTCACCTCGGGTCATGGCTAGTGCTCTGAACCCAGCAACAATGAGGTGGGGGAATGAGTAAGGGGGAAAAGTCATATAATGTCTCTCAACTCTCCTGGCCCATCATCATTTTTCCCCTCCCTCGTGGTCACTACCTTATCTTCAACAACCTACCTGTGTTTCCAGTGTTGCAGACCGAGTGGAGCAGCGGCGCAAACTGAACTGTAAATCCTTCCAGTGGTATCTGGAGAACGTCTACCCCGAGCTCAAGTGAGTCAGTTCTCCACTTGAAGAAATCTCTGAAGTATCTGGGAGGTGGGTCACAAAATGAAGCAGAGCCTTGGCAGCAGCAGGCAAAAACATCTTATGCTTAGAAAAGATTTTCCTCTATTATTTTTCTTTTTTGTGAGAAACCTCCTGTGATCTCCTGACTTGTATCATCACAACAGCTCTGCAAAGGTTTGTGGCTTCTGCCTCTGTGAGCCCTCTGCACTGCCCTGTATCGCTGTTCCTCAGAAACATGCAATAGTGGTGTTTTCAAAGGTGTGGGGTGTAGATAAGTGCCAGAGCGTTACATCCCTCCCCTTTAAGACTTGGTCTCTACCTGTTGGATGATCTACCTGGAGGTAGCTGAGCCAAGAAGAGCTGAACAGCCTCAGTGCAGAGGTGCAGGGTGGTTCAGAGAAAGCCCCAGTGAATACCAAGAACAGCTGTGCCTGATTTCCCCTGCTCTGGGTCAGGATGCAGTAGTGGCATTGCTATACTGGGAGGTAGCCTGGGCAGAGCTGTGTTGTTAGTAGGTGCTAACACACCTGGTAAAGCATCTTCATGTCTCAGTCAAGCAAAGTCTGCAGCTAACATGGGTTGAGGCTAAAACACCCAGCTGTAGCCTTGACAGATCTTTCCTGTATTTCTACCAATGACACAGTGAATATGTGCTAACACTGGGGGGAAACTCTGGATAAGGGGGAAGCAGAACCAGGATAAATCAGTGTGGATATTGCTTTTTACTGGCAGTGGCTTCTTTCAGAAGAAACATCGCACTGAACTGCTTGAGGTGCACCTAAAGCACCTTATGCCTTCTGAACCAAAAGAGTGCCAGCCCTCTGACAAAGTTCTCCATTGACTTTTGCCTCCTACAGGTATTCTCGGTGGATACCTAGCATATTGTTCATTTTCTGTCAAATAAAGGGGACTATGTTTCAGTAAGGGGCCAATTACAGCCTTATAAATGTGTAGGTGCTTTGGACATTTCTGCGTATGAAGTGCTATGCAGCTGTCATTTTATTTCAAGGGTTCCTGAAAAGGAGCTGATTCCAGGAATAATTAAACAAGGAGGAAACTGCCTGGAGTCTCAGGCACAAGATACTACAGGGAATACATTGGCTGGCATGGGAATCTGTAAAGGAACATTGAACAATCCACCTGTCACTCAGGTAAGGCAGGCTTCCATCTGGTGCTTTGCTTCTGCTTCTGCCTTTTTTGTTACTGGTGAATGAAAAGGCGTCTCTGGCTTTGTTGGGTTTGTACAGAGGTGAATGAAGGAAGAATTTGTCCCTGTTACTGATTTTAATAGTAAGCAGAAAAAGAAGCTGTGCCCATCTCCTACAGCTCTGTTGGCTCAACAGATCTATCAGTCAGGCATAGAGCAGGAAAATTCTCATCACTCAAAGGCAACAGGTAGAGCTTGAATGCTCAGGGATGTGACTAGTCTGTGCAGTAGGCAAGTTACCCACTCAGACTATTGCTTGGGTGTACCCTGCTTTGTCATCCAACACATGAGATCTCGTCCTGGGGTGTGCTTGGTTAGTATCCAGACATGTGGGTAAGAGAGTTTCCCAGGTTCAGAAACATTCCGTGGTCTGCCAGTTCAACTGTAGCTGCAGATGGCTTGAATTGTGCTGTTTTACAAATGCATTTCAGTATAAAGCCCAAATAGAGTTTAAATAGCCAAACCCCAGCTGGAGTGGTTTGGTGCAGCTCTCCTAACTGCAGTGGAGCCGTGCTGGTTCATATAAGCTGGGGATCTGCATCCAGCCTCTTTTAGTGACTGAAAGCAGCAGGGAAGCGGCTTGAGAAAGTTAAGGGTCACAGTAGGATATTTTATGCCAGAAAATACATATTCATATCTGTTAACTGTTGGAAACCAGTTTGTAGCCAGCATTCAGCATACCATTTAATCTTACTCATTGTTCCATGTCATTACTGTTGGAAAGCTCTGAAACTTAGCGCATTTTGTACTTCTTCCTTGGGGAAAGTATAATAATAATAGTTGATTGGGTTGGTTACCCATTTAGTGAGAGGAGGGAAAATGAAGTGACTTGTACTTCACATGTGTTGGTGATACATATTAGCCCATGGATATGCTTGCATGTGTTTTACTTCACTTGATGGTTTATAGGTCCCAGATACCTTTTACAGAACGTGTCTGCTATGTAAAATATGCAGAAGCAGTTACATGTCATGTAAACCAGGGGTCAGGCTCCTCCCTGCTTTGTAGGACTAAATCCGTAAAGATGCAGAGCAGGGAGTTGCGTGGGATTCAAGTAATTTTAATTAGACAGCTCAGGTGCTCAGGGAAGTCAGCTGCAGGCTTTGAAATAGTCATGATGCACCAAGCTTGACCATAATCTTCTGATCAGATGAAGACTACTGCCATAGTCTTCCCAGGCAGCCTTTGGTAAGAGTTGAACAAAGATACAAGTTTTTTAAATACCTGATAGAAAAAACTCTTTCTCTCTCATCTCATCACCGTTATGATCCTAATGGAACCTTTCTTTTTCTTATGCCAAAGGAGTGGGTATTCAATGACCCTTTAATTAGACAGCAGGAAAAGTGTCTTTCCATTACCTCCTTCACTACTGGCTCTAAAATCTCACTGGAAGCTTGCAATCAAAAAGACAGCAGACAGGTAGGTAACTGTACACCTATTTTGAATCACTCCATTGCCACATACCAGCGTTCCTACATCAGAGCAGCCTTCAGGGGCAAACCTAGTACTGTCAGAGAGTATAAAAGTCCCTTCCATTTTCTGCATCTCCCTCTCTGATGTGTTTCATAAGCTTGGAGGTATGACTTTGCCTGTGCTCAAAGCGAGGAGCACAGAGCACACTGGTGCATGGGCATCCGCTCTGCCTGGACCCTCGGCAGCGTGGTTAGATCCAGCTCAGTAGCACCCCAGCCTCGCTCCTTTCATACTTTTATGTTCAGCTGGATTGGCATGTGAATGGTGCACAGTATCAGAGAGGGGTGGATAAGCAGAAAATACTTTAAGATGTCCAAGGAAAGGGTGGTGTGTGCTATCATTTTTTTACTTATTTAAAAGTGAGAGAACTGTATTCTTTGTGCTGTCTTTGGACTTGCAAACAGACCTTTAAAACTGAGTGTGTGCTACTCATTTGAGAAATACCAACTGGCGTAAAGCACTGTATGTTCCACCCAGACTGCTCTCTGAGGAAAAACACACAGCAGCAATGTTCCCAGCAAAACGCAGTGTTCCCGACAAAATGCAGCTGTGTTACTCTCATGCTGTTTCCAAGATGTGCATCCCCGAGCAGTCAGGACACACAAGTTATTTTGCCTTCCAGGACAAGGTGAAAGGTGGCCTCTGTGATGGCGAGAGTGGCATTTTATCAAAACCGGGCAAAACACAACAGGCGACAACACAGCACTGGCAAACAGTGGACTGGGCTTGTTTCATCCCTAGTTCCTATTCTTCCCTCCACACCAAGAGAGAGTACATTTTCTGTCATCTAAGGCTATACTGGCTCTGTGTTTCCTGACACATGTATTGTTTTGGTAGCCCAGAGGTAGGATATGCTCAGCTTGCTACCAGTCTTCAGCAGTGTTCTCTTTTTTCAGTACTTATTAATGCTATATGAATCTCTGAATTTAGTTCTTCCTGAAAGAAAACACTGAAATCTAGTCTTGCCCATTTGTGGAAAGCCTGTGTACACTTACCTCTGGAGGGCTGGTTAATACAGAAATGTCTTGAAGAGTTGTCACCATGAATATACTGGAAAACTCTTGAGTTTGGATTAGCCTTGCAAGGATATCCCAGGTGGACTGTGCTTGGCTGCTCCTTTTTCTTGTTGGTAATCACTCACCTCCTTGCTGTGTATTTGGGTCACTTAGCTTCCCCTCAGGTGCCTTGCAGCATTTTCCTCCCTGGCAACAGAGAGAGCTCTAGCAGCTGCCAAAATCAGCTGTCTTTCCCCGCCTCCCTTGTCATTGAAGGACAAGAGTCCCCTGAAAAGAGGTGGAGTGCAAGCCCTGTTAGCCAGAAGAGAGATTAATCCACACTAACACAAGCAGGCTTATTCTGCTGCTGGAATAGGATTTATTGAGCCTTGGTGTGTTGATTACATACAGGCTCATTTTAAAGACGTGCACACACAATTAAGGATGCGAGCTGTTGTTTTCTGTTACCTAATGTGAACAAACTGCACTTAAATCAAGCACTTGACCTAGCAGATGATTTAGCCAACTAACTGTAAGCAAGGATTTTCTTTAAGCATTTCAAATACTTAGAAACTGATTTGGATCACAGCTGCTATTCCAAACTGCTTTGCAGCTGAACGGATGAGGTAGGGATGAGCTGGGAGAAGTGCATTTGATTTTTTAACCTAATTTGCATTGAAATGCTCTGAGATGTTGGGGTTTTTTTGGAAGTCCCAAACTCCCATTTCAGATTTCTACTTATAAAGCCAGTTCTACTTGCTGTGCTTAAGTTTGTTGTGTTCTTGGGGAATGTTAATATGTTGTTATGTTCCACCCATAAACACAACAATTATTGTTGTTAATATTGATATTGGATTTTAATTAGCTTAAAGTCAGTTGTCTTTGCAAACTATGCCATTCTCTCCTTCATCCCTTTTCTAGAGGGGCCATCTGCATCTAATGCAATGCTTTCTGCATATTTGGGGAACAGACTCTTTCTCTGTCAGGTCTAGCTGGGGTGGAAAGTGAAGCTACCAGCTTCTATGGGGTTCCTCTGAGAGCACATGTCTGGCAAGAAAAGAGAGCCAAGACACAGAGGAGTCTTGTTCTTCTTAGGTTGGCAGCTTGCAGAACACCGTGCCTAGGATGCCTCCCAAGCCCAGCTCCTGATATATGGGAGGCTGAGTTTCAAGGAGACATCCACTGCTGTAGAAACTTCAAAGTGTGAAATGAAAGAGCAGAGCTGGAGGGAACAACTTCCCTCAGTTACCCTACAACTTACCTGTTTCCTCATGGGTACTCACTGCCCAAAGAGTGAGCGCTGGGGAAGAGAGGTGTTTTCAAACTGCACATGGATGTAGTCAGTCCTCGATTCAAGGGAGGAAGGGAAGCTGAGCTACTCGGAAAGGTGAAGGTGGCAAGTGAGAGCCACGAGTGGTTAGACTGGGTGGAAGGAGGTGAGCCTGGGCCACGCGCACCAGACGTGCACCACGTGCACCAGAATATCATAAGAAGAGGTGGTGGTGTGATGAAAGTCCAGCTGTGAACATTTCTGGTGTCATTGTTGTCAGAGGTCTGTGGTGGAAGATATTTGGACTGTTCTGGGTCTGGACTTCACGTCTATGGCTGAGTGATGCAAAAGCAAGATTTCTGACAAAAAGTGGAGCATGTAATAATGTTGGCTTTAGACTGGTTAGATCCTTACAACAGCGCTGTACAGCTCCTGAAGTTGCTTTCAAGCGTACCAAACCTGTGCCCGTGCTACTCAGCTGTTGTGCATTAAGCCTGTCGATGGGGCAGATAATTTGTTGTCATTTTTGAATGCTAACAACAGTATCACAGTATCACAGTATCACAAGGTTGGAAAGGACCTCTGAGATCATCAAGTCCAACCTATAACCCAACACTAACACCAACCATCATCTAAACCATGGCACTCAGTGCCTCATCCAGTCTCCCCTTAAACACCTCCAGGGTTGGCGACTCCACCACTTCCCTGGGCAACGCATTCCAATGGCCAATCACCCTTTCAGTGAAGAACTTCTTCCTCACATCAAGCTTAAACTTTCCCTGACGAAGCTTGAGTCCATGCCCTCTCGTTCTGTCACTGGTCACCTGAGAGAAGAGACCAACCCCTGCCCGACTACAACCTCCTTTTAGGTAGTTGTAGAGAGCAATGAGGTCTCCCCTGAGCCTCCTCTTCTTTAGACTAAACAGCCCCAACTCCCTCAGTCGCTCCTCATAGGGCTTATGCTCCAGCCCCTTCACCATCTTCGTTGCCCTCCTCTGAACACATTCCAGCATCCTGACATCTTTCCCAAACCGGGGGGCCCAGAACTGTACACAATATTCCAGATGAGGCCTGACTAGTGCCGAGTACAGGGGGACAATAACTTCTCTGGTTCTGCTGACAACACTATTCCTGATGCAGGCCAGAATGCCATTGGCCTTCTTGGCCACCTGGGCACACTGCTGGCTCATGTTGAGCTTCTTGTCAACCAACACTCCCAGGTCCTTTTCTGCCTGACTACTCTCCAGCCACTCTGTCCCCAGACTATAGCTCTGCATGGGATTGTTGTGTCCAAAATGAAGTACCCGACATTTGGACTTATTAAACATCATCCCATTAGAATCAGCCCATCTCTCCAATCTGTCCAGGTCCCTCTGCAGGGCCATCCTACCCTCTAACAGATCAACCCTTCTTCCCAGCTTGGTATCATCTGCAAAGTTGCTGATGACGGACTCAATCCCCTCATCCAAATCATCCATAAAGATATTAAACAGGACCGGACCCAACACCGATCCCTGGGGGACACCACTGGTGACCGGCCGCCAACTGGATGAGACACCATTCACCACCACTCTCTGGGCTCGGCCATCCAGCCAATTCCTAACCCAGCACAGAGTGCTCCTATCTAAGCCACAGGCTGCCATCTTCCCTAGGAGTCTACTGTGGGGGACAGTGTCAAAGGCCTTGCTAAAGTCCAGGTATACCACATCCACAGCCTTCCTCTCATCCACCAGGCGAGTCACATGGTCATAAAAGGAGATCAGGTTGGTCAGGCCATCTAACTTAAATATAACACTCTAGTAGAGGCTTTATGGTATTATATGATGTATCTGGAATATTACATCAAAATATGTCTAGAACTTTCAACTACAAAGGTATGAGACTGCTCAAAATTTAGGTGATTTTTGGTTCTATTAGACCGTTCTCCCTTGGGTTAAAAGGAACCAGGAGCAAACTCTATTTGGCACCATGATCCCATTGATCATTCAACAGCAACAGCTGGCACAGCTAGCAGAAGACCAGCCAAGAGCTGTTCTGCATAATCAGAACTAGATTTCAAACCAGATGGATGTTATCCATAATGTTATTTGGAGAACAGCATTTTTTAGTTGAATGGACAGTAAATTATTGCCTCAAGCTTTGATTTTGGCTCTGACTGACAGTGGGAGTGGCAGTTTAATTTGTGTTATAGTGAGGACAAATAGAAGGCAAAGTGAGAGTCAGACACTAAAACAAGAGAATGAAAATGAGAAACATTTGCACAGTATTTCCCAACAGAACAAGAAGCATGCTGAGAAAACCTATTGAACAGTCATATTTCATTAAAATGTGATGAAGGAATGTGACCCCCAACTGAAAATGAGGACACCAAGTTTTCTTAAGAGGTAAACAGTATTTGAAGTCCTATGTGCCTTTGGATGTGATTGGGGAATTTTTTTCCCACCTTGCTTCTCAGTGTATCATATTACTTGAAGTGCAGAGAAAAGCAACTTTATATGGACTACCAGAAAAGAGAAGGAGTGAAAACCTGTCTGTTCTGGAAGCACCTGACTCAGCATCTTCATGATAATAAGCAGGTGGAGCAGTACTGGCAGCATGCCACAGCTTGAAAGCAATTTCTAGGAAACAAGAGTTTCTCTTAGTTCTGATTCTTAGTTTTACAAAGACAGACAGTACTTCTGGATGCTGGTGTGAGCTTTTGCATCATACTGTGCTCATATATTTAAAATTTAGTGTTTGTCATCTTCAACAGCAACTTCAGGCTGACGGTGTCTCTGTGAATAATGCATTCAATTACAGCTTGCAACATCCTTGGCTATTCCAGTTATCAACTCTCCTTACATTTCTGTCTGAAGCATCTCAGTCCTAATCAACAAAATCTCATCTTTTCAGCTGTGTTTCCTGAGCTTGGCCAACTCCACTATATTTTCAGGGTTACAAAGCTATTTTTAGGATCTTGAGAAAAACCCTGGAGTGATTGGACTGCTGGGGGTCAAAAGAAAACTTTTGATTACCCTGAAAAATTACACTGGTGTAAACATTTTCAGCTCTTGTATGTGTTGGGTAGAAGAGGATTATTTCTGACTTTTACCATAGTAATTACGCATGGAGTGCTTCTATGCAGCTACCTCAAAGTACTTTACAATTACAGATAATAAAGATAGAGCGTTACAAAAGAGCGGGGAAATTTTTTGTCGACGCTTGGGAAGAGGATCACAACACAATCTTATTTTTCCATCTCCCCTCCAAGCCTGCTCTGACCAGTAAACTGTATTATCTCCATCTGCATAAGAACGGGAGACCAAGGAAGATTTTCAAGCCAAAATTTTTCAGGTTGTGCAATGTTTATATCTTCCAAAAGCCTTCCTTCCAAGTACAGGCCAGTCATAATGTCTGGCATAGGAGTGGAGAGGATTTGGCTCCCTGTAATGTTTGGCTGTGTGTGCAGGAGGTATCTGTTCTGTTTGATTTTTCTTAAGATGGGCATCATCACTGTCATTTAAAAGATAGCTGTCTAGGCTCCCCTTGTGGTCTATGGAGAAATCTGGCCCCTCACAGAAGGCGTTTTTACCTTGGACCTCTCCATAAAGGGACTAGTTTAGACTAAGTTGTAAGTTGGTTAATGGTGGGAGATGAGCATCCTGTCTCCTGTTACCACTCATTCCTAATGCCCACCCCCCTCAAGGCTCTGTAATCGGATATGTCCCAGCGGGGCTAAGTGGTTGGGCTGTCCTTGGTAATCTTGTGCGCTGTGGGGTGGTGGGGAGGCGGTCTTGTGAAAGGTTCAGGTGAAGTCAGGGGAGTGGCTCTGCTATCTCATGGTGGGCAACAAAGCACAGCTTCTGACCAGGAAGGGAAGAATCCATTATTCTAAAACTACCGCTTCCATGAGGAGCTCTGCTTTGGCTTTTACTGTCAGTATGCTCTATAATAATGCATGGCACCTCCCTGCTGCTTGAATGAGCCTTATGTTCAACTCTCTGTCACCTTTTCAGCATTTTACCTCCCTCTTCCCCATTCTTCTCCTGAATAACAAGCGAGCCTCCCAGTGGTGCTAGTTTTCTCCTGAACAGCTAAGGAGGGAGAAAAGCGTCTCTTGCTAATTGCACTTGTGCTCCATCTCAGATTTCATAACAGCATAGTCCTATACAGCAAGGTCTTCTGTTGAGTTATGGGGTGTGTGGGACAGACAGCTGGTGAGCATTCTGTAAGCACCTGCACAGAGAAAGGCAAAGGAGGAGGAGGCTGGGAATTCACAAGTGCAGAGAAGCAGGGGGAGGGTGGAGAGCAAGAAAGAGTTTCCCTTTGCACTCTAGGTGTGCTTTGGAGAAGGTCAAGAGGCTCTTCACTGAGTGCCTGAGACCCTGGGAAACAGTGGTGGGGAGGCCGTTGTGCAAAGGTTATTCCAGCTAGGCACAGTGTGCTGCTCTCCAGAGGAGAAGACCTGCTGTTTTCCGCTCCATCATTACAGCTGTTGCTTTATGGTATTAACTCTTCCTCAGATGTTTGCAGGGAGACTTCTGCCAGATGAGAGCCAGATGGTTCTGGGACCTGTGTAGGCGCAGGTTTGCAAGCAGCTGGTGAGGGCATTGCAGTGGACAGACTGCATTATATCTTCCTCTCCATCATCACCACATTCCTCTGTCCCCTTGTCTATTAAAAACAGCTTCTTCCTGCAGCACAAACAGCTCTCCTTTAGCCATATCCTATCAGTCAGGGCTAGCGCTCCTGGCAAAGTGGTCCTCCCTCTGTTATTTAGTCCTGAAGGAGTATGTAATACAGGAGCAACAGATTATTCTGGCTTTGCAACTGCCCTGGCCTGCAAGGAACATAACCGGCACACAGATTTGGAGGAGAGCTGCCAGCAATATGTGAACATAACTGGATGTCTTAAACCACACAGCATGTGGCAATGTTGCTTTGTTATCCAAGAATTAAAACATTAGTAGGTTTTGACATTGCCTGGATATTGCAGGGATTTTTCTATTCCTTTTGCATATAATTTCTCCAACAGCCTTGAGGTTCCTCTGTGCTGTCAAGCTGTTTCTTTTTCTTTATCAGGATCATGGGTTAGCCAAACATTCTCATAATATTCCCAAACTGTTTCCTGGCTGAGCACCCAGATTCTAATCCTTGTGATTGGAAAGCCCTAGGAGCCTGGAGCACTCAATTCAATAACCTGCTGATCTCAGCTGTGCCCTGCTGGAACAAAATGGCACAGCCTCTCCTGGGAGAGAGATCCCAAGTCCACAGACTCATTTCTACCTCTTTTCTCTTCACTATTCAGCCACAATGATCTCAGTTCTTTCCAGCAGGGATGGAGGGTACAGCCCTGTCCCAGCAGAATTTGAAGTTCAAGATTAGGACATATGCTTTGTTTCCTAGAAAGCAGAACAAACAAAGTGGGCCTTCAGGAAAGGGCTGCATGTGGAACCTTGTGGGTGTGCTCTGAGGGGAGCAGACGCGGAGGACAGCACTGCAGAAAGCAGAGTAATGTGTACCGAGAAGCTGTCAAATGGACAGTTAGAAACTGAAATGTTGGCAGGGCAGGTAAGATTATGAAGAAGAGCCAGCTGAGAAGAATGCAGAGCTTTGAAGAGTTTTCGGTGTAGTGCTGATAAAAGTCTTGAATTTGATGAGGGAACATTGAAGAGAGATAGATGCAATCTAGTCACGCAGTGAGAAGTGTGATATTTACTTTCTGTGGACAGATTGCTTTCCATGCTGGGAAGTCTTTCAATGCTCTGCTTTCTATGGACTGGAAAGAAACCATAGAAGGGTTTCAGGTTTTGACAAGTATTTGGATGCCTAGAGATGCAGGACAAAGAATGCCAGGGAAATTGTGAATATAATGCGCTTTTGACAATGCCACTATGTGCTGATTTTTATGTTTGCCTTTTTGATGCTTCTGAATATCTAGCCTTATAACTCAGCTAAACTGAAACTCTGGATAATGTTAATATCCAGTGCTTTGGCGATGCTGTCCATTCCCAGATTTTCAGTCTCCTCAGTTGTTGAGGTTTACTGGAGGTTTATGCTCAACTTTTCTCCTTCAGCGTGAAGGCACAGTTCCCTAGCATAATGGAAGTAAAAGCATGCTTCTTCCCTGTCTTCTCACAGAAGTGGAAGATGAAAGGCAGTTTCATTCAACACTTCGTCAGCGGTCTCTGCCTGGAAAACCAGACTGGGAGAGTGGTGACCAACCCTTGCGAAGCAGATGTACCTGGCCAACAGTGGGAGCTGCTGCAAGCAACATGATGGTAGCACAGAGATCTCCTTGTTTCTTTGTGCATGAGACTTTGGGAACAGAGGGGGATTGGGAAGGGAGGTATGGTTTTGTATGTCTCACCCTAAATGTTTTCATTGCGCCCATCAGCAAGCCACCATTTCAGCGGAGCACTTGGTGTTTTTGAGCTTTTCAGAGAAGAAGCTGGGGGAGAGAGAGGGATGAGGAGAGTTGTTGAAATCTTCCCATCTGTTGTTTTAAGTTCTCCTATGTCGCTGATGTCTGCACACAGCTGCACCTGGGCAGGGGGGAGGACAGAGCCCAATACTCGGAGTGACCAGAACTGCCTTTGCAGCACTCCCTGTACATTCATTTCTCTGCATCCAGAGTCCATGACCTTCAGTCCAACAGCTTAGACGATGCTTGTACAAACATTGGTAGCTCTTTGGCTTCCCTGGCTTCTTGATCTAACATCTTGCATCATTTGTGGCTGTGTTTCTCTCAGTGAGGACTGACTCACATGATGAGTGCAAGGACTGGGAAGGAACTAGCAGACTCTCAGGGCAAGTTTGTAATCTCTTTGTGGAGGGCCTTCCTCTGCCCGAAGTAGCTGCCCTACAGCAAAATGGGCTGAGGTTGGCACAATGCTGACAAGAGACCTGGAAAAGAGACAATCTGTTTTAGCAGCATAACCAGGGATTATTTTGAGGACTATTCCATGTTGAATTCTTCCTTCCAGTTTTTTACAGGTGAAAGGCCAGCCCTGCCTCCATGAGATGATCCAAGCCTGCAGGCAGCCCAGCTGAACTCGAGTTCAGGGTATCACACTCCTGAAGAGCTGGTCAGAGACAGGTGCTGACACTTTGGGATGCCAGGGAAGCTGGGACCATTCTCTGTCAGCTCTTCTTGGTGCTACCAGACACTGCCTGCTGCACCACACACCAAAGGTGATGCACAGAGCTGTAGGGGCAGCGCACATTGACAGTGCCACTGCAGTGGGCTCAGGTCTGTGGCAGGAGCCCAACCAGTTCCCAGCTGCGAGAGGCAGAAGGGGCAGCCCCGAGGTCATTGCTTCCTGCTTTTGGCTAAGCAGGAGCACAGCCTTCTCGCATGTCTTTTGTGAACACAGCCCGGCCTGACAAGCCACCCAGTCCATTTTGTCTCTTGCTTTTCTGCTTCTCAGAAAGAGGAGGCAAAAAGGCCTGGGGCTGCTCAACTTGTGATGCTCAGCTTCCCTCCTGGTGGGCACCTTGGGGAGTTTAATTGGTGAAGCTGAAATTTCCCTCTGCACAAATGCTGCCACAGTACAGTCTTGCTTTAAGAGATCATTCTTTTGTGTTCTGGAAATACTGAAGAAAACCGGTGTCTCTCGGTAGCGTTCCAGTCTTGTTTGCAGCTACCAGTCAACTGTAGTTGAGTGTGGGTTTTCAGACCTGCCAGGGGAAGCTTAGTTATTTGAAAAAAAAAAAACCAAACCAAACCAAACAAACCACAACTTACCTTTTCCTAATAGATCTATTAAATTTTCCTCTTGGAGCTAGGTTTTGTAAACCAACCCTCCTCTCCAAGAGCCTGCAGGGGAACTGGACAGTGAGGCCAACTTCAGTAAGCAATTGCCTGCATGGATGCTTTCTGATCTGGTGTGGAAGAAACAGGATGTTCCTTTGAATTCTGAACAGCTGGCTGCTTTTGATCATGTTTGTACCCCTTTTTAATTCTTTCTTCTACCTTGGTATTAGCCCAAACAGTTGACAAAAGAACAGATACTGTTCTTCAAATGTTGCATGTGCTCAGAAGTGCTTGTGTGAGAACTAGATGATTTGCTTTCTGTTCTTTATTCTTTTATTTAAAAAATAAAATTGGTCGTGTGGCAGGAGGTCTTTTCCTATATCCCCCTTCGCTTTTACATCAGCTCATGAATGACCTGCCTGCACCGTGAAAACTCAGGAGGCAGTTCCCTTTGGTCCTAAGCTTACAGCATGGTGCAGCTACACTTCCATATGGGAATGGGGGCAATGACTCCGCAGAGATTTCTCTTTCCTTATATAGAGATGCTTTGGGCCTGGACCACTTTGAGGCCAGGAAAGAGCAGTGAAGGAAAGAAAATAACCTAGGAACAGAAAGAGGGCAGGCCAGACAGGCCCATCAGAGGAGATATACACCATCCTACCAGCAATTGCTTTTTTTAACCAAGAATATGCAGGAGGTGCTACTTCCAGAACTTCATCATTTAGCAGTAAGAGACCGGATCAAGTTCTCGCATACCTGGCTTGAAAAAAATTTGATGCAAAGACAGACAAAAGGTGATTGTGCAGGTACTGAACATAAGCTTTGTATACAATGAAGTGTAAAGAATTACATATTTTCGTTAAAATGCATCCTCAGTGGACCATCTGAGCTTGCCTCATTTCACTTTCCAGCAGCTTAAGGGCTGCAGCTAACAGCACATTCGCTCACCCACCAGGTACTGCTTCCTTCCTTCATACTCCCACTGTGTATGTGCAGCTTGCTTGCAGTTTCTCCTTCATAACTGTACTGGGACCAGGACCCAGCTCCTCTACAAACAATTCTCTTTACTGCTGCAGACCACAGGGGCCCTGCTTATATACAGTCTCCAAGCTCTGGGCCAGCCCTGCTTCAGAGGGCTCTTGTCAGCACATGGGTTACTGCCCTTGACTTTGTGCTTGGCTCCAACCTTAAAGGTTACTGCCTGTTGCTGGAGCAGAGGAACCTGGACTTGCTGTGTTGTTTTGTGCCTCTCTTCCTATGGCTTACCTCCTGGCAGAGTGTGAGCTGGCATCCATTTGGGGCTGTGAGCTGGAGCGACTTAGCATTGGACACTCTCCTTCTTCAGGTGCCCCAGCCTGGAGGAGAAAAGGGAAAAGACAGGCATATGCTAGATGTCAGTAACTTAAATTGTCCCTGGAGTTAGGGCTATCAGAGTCCTAACTCTACCTGATTTTGGACATGTTCTCCAGAGGTGAAGTCTCCACCACTAAAGCACTGCTCACAGGACCTTCCTGTAGGCTCAATGCAGACAACCCCCACATCATCTTCTGAAAGCTGCTGGTTTCCAATGGATTTTATCAATTGCTGAAAAGGAGGGGCAATGCAAGAGGGAACTTTCAAGTGTGGGCAGACTAAACTTCTCAGAATATACAAAGCCATGTCCAACTCATTATTAGCATTCTTTCCATTTCCCTTGCACTGGAGGGAAGGATGAGCAATATTATCTGTGCTTTTTTTCTAAAGGTACACACAGTGCCACGTTTTGGAACAGGACTCCGGTGGGGTTATTCTACCAGATCATCCAATGTAATTTTGTGTGCTGCGAACCAGTGGGGCTTTATTTAAGAGGAGCTGAAACTACTGTTGTACAGAAATCAGTTTTGAAAGGTTTATTTTCTCCATTTGGTTGTGAGTTGCACTTTGCCGGATGTAATTTATTTGGAGACCAGATTTGTTGTCCCTTTTCTTGAAGAAAGCATGTGCCAGAATCTGTTTAACGCCTGGAATAAAATCCACTTTGAAACAAGTGTTTCAGCCTGTCCTTATTCTCCCTTACTTCCCATCGAAAAAGAGCTTCCATCCTTTCTTGCCTAGTCCCTGGATCTGTCTCTCACAGGGTTTATGTCCCCAGACAGACATACCACAGTTCTTTGCATGGATTCTTGGGTTGCTTCTAGAGGAGAACTGGAAGAACTGGCAGAAAAATTTGTGGGGTCCAATGGCATATCTGTTGAAAAAGACTGAAGAAGCCCTCCTCAGCTGGCTGGGCAGGAAAGTATCCTTTCTGGCATAAATTAAGAGCAGTTAATGGAAGAAGTATCTGGGGTGAGGGGGAACTAATTCTTCCTGTAACTCCCTCCTTGATCTTTTCCTCAGGCTGTCAGCCTGCCTGTTCCTTACGAAGCCTACCAAAGGTCTTTATCCTGTCGCTAGCTTGAGGGCAGGGAAGCATCAGCACCCACAGATACCTGCCTTGCTGAGACTCAAATACTGTAGCTCCCAAAGCAGGCTGGTAAGCTTTCCTAAACTCGCCTTAAAAAAAAAAAAAGCCCACCCAGCACTGCCAACACGGAGGCTTTGAGTTGAAAATCAGGGCTAACCGCCTGCTAGTTCACCCACAGAGCCTTTTTCAATCTACTCTCTGCTGGGTCTGCCTCTACAGAAAGCAGCTGTGCTGGAGCCTGTCTAGGAAAGGAGGGTGAGTGTGTGCTGAAATTTAGGTGGTACGAGGGGGAAGCTTTGCCTGGTAATTTATCTGGTGTTTGAGTGCTGTGGGAGCTTAAAAAAAAGGGAAAGAGTTGGGGCTTCTCTCTTAGTGCTGCTTCTGTAGCAGGATATCAGTTGGGCTGTGTCCCCAGAGTCCTGCTGTGCGCAACCTGTGTGATGACCGGTGTAGAGTCCTAGAAACCAAGAGATTCTCTGTAGTGATGGCCGGGCAGATTTTAATTAGTCCTGTCTGAGGAAATGAAATATTGGTCTTCTGAAGAGCCAAATGGCTGGGGAGGAGGGAAGAGGAATAAATGAGTGAGGTATGGGTTCCCCTCTGAGGAAGATAGTGTCAAACATACAGTGATCTGGCACATAAATGAGGTAAAGTAGAATTTGGAATAGAAGCAGTTTCATCAAAGGGGACTAGAACCAAGTGTGGGGAAAATTAGAGGGGAGTAATTTCTTTGAAGGAGGTTAAAAACATAGAAGCACCACATTCACAGTGGTTGTGTAGTTGGGTCAAATTCCGTAAGTACTTTCTTTCAAAAAGCAATTCAAGTTTTATTTGGTTTGTTGTGTTTGGGTTTTTTTTTTTGCTACTCAACAGTTCATTTCAGCACTCACAAAGCAGATTATTTTCTTAGAAACAAAGATATTCTCTAGTGTAGTCTACATTCAGTAAGAGAGTTAGGCACTAGGAGACATCCCTTTTCTGCAGTCTGTTAAAAGAGCCTTATTTGCTACAAAGACCTTACATGAGTGTCTCTTCACTCTCAAAACAACCTTTTGCTTTTTTGACCGACCTGCATCTGTTTGAGAAATGCTGCTTAAATCTCATCAGTGACTGACAGTAACTAAAGCCAGGCCAAAAAGTAGTATTTCTGTGGTGAGCGCATCTCCGTGTCCTACCTTGCCTTCCCAGGCAGGCAGGAAGACAATGGTGAAAACCTTGCTCTATTTAATTTCACTTACTTCTGCTTTTCTTCTTTCTGGTTTTAAAACAGACTTTATGGGTAAGGAGACAGAAGAGAGAAACATTTTTCTTAGTAGAAATTGATGGTGGATTTTCTCCTCACTGCTGCATTTCCCTCCTCTTTTTACAGGGTTGGGGGGGTGTTATTCCTTAGTGCACATACTTGTCAGATTTGGGAAACAGGCTCAATCAAATTATTGTTCCTGCTTGGTTTAAATGTCTGATTGTGAATTTTAATACTTTTGGCTTAAAGAAATATGAGTGTCTGGGAGAATGTTAGCAGTTACTGTTTTTTTGGTGGGAGCAGCAGTAGAAAGCTGGCCCCAGGCAGGTGAGAGAGGGTTAGGGAGAAGCTTGTGGTTATCCTGCTTGTTTTTTCTTCAGCAACAGAGAGAGACAAATCAGTAATATAACGTTTAAATCTTGAAATGGCTACAAGGAGGGAGAGAAATGCAGGTATTAGTTGCAGCGGGCCTGCCTTCAGTACTGACACTGCTCAGGGGATGCTCTGCACAGATCCTCCCTTGGTGTCCAGCATCACCTCTCTTCCCCCTTGAAACACACTACCTGTTTCAGGTTGTTCATCTGCAATACTGCTTCATACACTGATACTTCTCCCCATTAAAATCAGCTTAATGACAGCTGCTGTGTAGATGAAGGCTTGACTGTGATCTGTGTAATATCTGGACTGTTCTGCTGCTGTATGTGCTGCAGGGGCAGAAAGCATCTCAATGGTGCTTCAGCAACTCAGGCATGGAGGGACCTCTTTGAGGTGGAAGTAATTTTTTTCTAGATAATTTTTCAGATTTTTGAGGAAAAGTAACAAATTGTAGCAGACACTTGATTCCAAATTGCTGGCTTTGCTCAGCCTGATCTATTAGGCTTGCAGGCTGCTTTGTCCTTTTGGTCAGCCCTGAATAGTTTTAAACCATCCCCCAGGCCAGGTTTACTGGCACGGGCTAGTACAGTGCAGCCTGACTGTGGGCTGAGACACTCAGCTGCCACCAGAGAGTCGGTCCCCACTCAGCAGTTCTCTTACCTCCTGCCATATCTGGGATTTTCTTGGGAGCCTTCACCTCAAGAGTTCTGTTTAGTCTAAACCACTCAGCCTGTGAGAACTGATGATGCTACAGCCATAAATATCTGTTGACAAAAATGGGCATTAAAAATGTGTCAGATGTAGCTAAGTCTAAAACATTCCAAAGGGGATTAAGTTATGGAGCGTTCTGGCTGCTTCTTCCAGGGCTCCTCTTAAGGCTTCAGTGCAGCACGTTTAATCATTTGTATTTTAACTCTCTGAAATGCTATGGTGTGAGATTCCTTGTGTGGGCTTTTTAAACGAGAGGCTAAGTGTTATAATGCTGTTGGCAAGGACAGCCAAATGATGTCAAAGTCCTTGTAATTATCCCAAGCTGAAATGTCGCCTCTGCTTTCTGTCTGAGTGGATGAAAGCAATGTTCAAAGAGACCCACTTAATACTGGAACATTTTTCAAGGCAATCGGTTGCTCCAAGCTCTTTTACCCCTAAGCAATCTAAATGCTAAATAGATCTTTAAAATAATTACCATATCTAAGATGAGGAGCCCTTTTCCCCTGCAAACACCTGATGCTCATTAACAATATTTAACATGTCAAAGAATCATCTCTGTTTAAACTTTTTGTGCAGAAGTTTGTCAGGTATCTATAAGTGTTGAGCTGAAAAGCTTGGGGAAGCCTTTAGAGCACAAATCCTTTGTCCTGAGAATCATAGAATCTTCCGGTTGGAAAAGACCTTGGAGATCATTGAGTCCAACCGCACCCATCTTCTGCTAAACCATGTCCTTCAAAAACTCATTTACCCATTTTTTAAAACACCCCTAGGGGTGATGACTCAACCACCTTCCTGGGCAGCTGTTCCAGTGCCTGACCACCCTTTTGGTAAAGAAATTATTCCTAATATCCAGTCTGAACCTCCCCTGGCGCAACTTATGGCCGTTTCCTCTTGTCCTATCACCTGTCACTTGAGAGATCAACACTTGCTCTGCCACAGCCTCCTTTCAGGCAGCCATAGACAGCGATGAGGTCTCCCCTCATGAGAGAGAAGAGGTCAGGATTTCTGTGAAACTCTTCCATTTTTCCCCTCTCTCAGCGTCATTTTGGTCTTTTTAAAAATAAATAGTGTCAGTGAATAGCTCTAACATGATACCAGCCTAAGCTGAGTGCCCAAATCAGAAATGAGCTTAGCAGTGAGTTTGTGAGGGGCAAGGTTGTTGAAAAGCTGGCTTTAACCTGTCTTTCCCAGGTCAGAGGAGGACACATTTAGGTCACTGGTGGCTACTTGCAGCATCCAAGAGCCTTTGTCAGTATCAGCAGCTGCCAGCACGGCTGTAGCCCCTTTGCCCAGGAGCATCTTTAGCACACACTGAACAAGGGGCTGCCACAGGGTGTTATAGTGGCTTTCTCATAGCAAGTGGAGCCTCCCTGCTAGGAGAATTCCATAGGATAAGTCTGCTCACTGCACCTCATATGACTGTCAGGAATCACTGTCACCCTTGTAACAATACAATATTTTAAGGAAGGAACAGACCCTTTGTGAAACTGGAGTTGGCTGAAGTGGAGATGTCCTTAGCTCTGCCTGCTAAAGGTGATCTACTTTATGCTTCACGTGATAATAAAGCTTAATTTTAAAAAAGGATGTATGATTCTAACCTAGCACTCCAAGAGCTTTTCATCTCTGGAGCAAGGCTGGGAGCCTGAGATTTCTTCAGTTATTACTTTGCATTTTTGTTCTATAAACCATTTAATTTCAAGTTCATAAACAGCCTTTAGAGCAGTGCAGGATCTTCCTGCCATGCAGATGCCCTAGGTGCTGCTAGAAAACTATAATTACTTTCCCTCTGGTGCAGGCCATCCTCAGATATTCCATATTGAGGATTTCAGAAAAGCCTCTCCATAAGACACTCAATGTTTTCCCCACTAATCCCTTCTGGCAGCCACAGACAATCCTATACAACTTGGTAAAGTAGAGGAAGTAGTAACTATTCTTTTATTTTTGTGTTTTTTCACAATGGCTGTGCTGTGGGAAGGCTTACCAAATCAAAGGCAATGGAGGAACACCTCCTTTATGAGTTCCCTTAGCACTTACTCACAGAGATGTTCTGAACACAGCTGAGGCTAAAGTGCTTCTGGAGCAGATCCTGAATTGTGAAGACTGAGATGTATATGTTTGAGGTGAATCCAGTTTTGGATAACAGATGAATATAGGCTTTTTGGATTCCAGTGTAAGATCTAACGATTCAAATCCCACTTACAACCTTTGGATCTGAGCTTCTGGATGCCATATATCGTCTGGGCTACAGTCTGGAAAAGAGTCTGAAATCATCTGACTTTAAGCCCTATATCCCTCTTCATATACACTTAAAGTTCTTATGCAAGTGTCTTATTTGAATAACGTGTGCTTCAGTACCACAGGGGCTCTTTATCCTGTAATAGACCTTGAACAAGGCTGAAGATTTTGAGTTGGTGAAGTCCATGGGACTCTCTCATGGGGGTGCTGTGCATGGTAATGCTATCATTTGTGACCTCTGTGAACTCTGACCCTCCAGACACCATGTCCCTTAGTAAAATTTCAAAAGGCTTTTTTTGGTGTTGCTCAGAGGAGAAGCAAACACTGCTGTATAAAATTCCTCTGAATTAGTTGGTAACAAATCCCGACCCAGGCGGCTGTGAGTATATGTCAGAAGGGTTATTTGGGGGCTATCCCTCATATCCCAGGGGCCCTACCAGTTGATCTGTTCCATCGCATCTTAATCTGAACATAATCTCAGCAAGCTATTAAAAGGGAACTGGCAGGAAAGGCTCAGTGCCTGCTATAGCAATGAATGACCAAGCAGATCCTGAGAGCTGTCAAAGGTTTTAAGGGGATCAATAAGCTCTGTGCTCTCATTTCTAATAGGGCTTTATTGCAGGGCTCTGATTCATGTAGTTCATTAAATGAACTCAGATGGAGTTTCTGTAACTGAGTTTATACTCCTAGGGCATAGGATGAAAATAGCAGCAGCAAGCAATTGCAAACCCCCCTAGAACTCATCTGGAGAAGTAATTGCAAGAGTGCTCAGGCATTAGACTTTAAAGAAACATGAATGTGGCTAAATCGGTATTATTAATTGCATTTCAGTTTACAAAATGTTACCTGCCATATTAAAAGTCACTTTAAAAACCACTCAGTAGAGGTAGATGTTTCAACTGATTTGTCGTACCACTTGCATTCTGGGGCAGGTATTTTCTGGGTCTTCATGAACCCCAGGCTTTTAAACCATAGTTATATCACTTAGAGTTACATCATCTCCAGCTCTTTCATTCTCATGACACCATGCCCAAAACACGAAACTAGTGGAAACAATGAAGAAAATACACAGTGAAGTGCTACTTGTTGCACCTCCTTATCTACTTTAGGTTTGCATAGACACTTCAAACTTCCCTGCAAAATATCTGTGGAAAACATCAGTCAAGTAGGGGAAAAAAAAAACCCACAAGAAACCCCCAACCAAACTACCTAACAAAATGACCCTAACACAGAGTGCTTATGAGTATCTGATCAGGTAAAAGCGCCACCTAGTCCTTTAGCCTGTTCCTGTCAGTGACCCGAACCAAGTGTCTAGGGAAAAAATGTAACAACAGGGCAATTATGCGGCGCTCTTCTCCCAAAACACTTTCAGGGCTCTCAGTACCTTCTGGTGCATTGACATCCTGGGCCAAGGATGACATCCTTGCATTTAACAACTATTGGTGGCTTTCTCTTTATGGGGCTTGTCTAAGTAAATAGGAAGTGGGCTGTGTTTCAATTCTTAGAGGATCTTCTGCATTAACTAATGAGCACTACTTACTGCTAGTTAGGGTGTCGAAGTTTAATGGAAAGTAGAGCAAGAGATATCATTTAGGTTAGTGTATGTGTAAGGGAGGGAAAGTTGGAACTGGACCAAGGTACTCAGCAGGAAGCTGGCTTAGCTGGTATTGGGCTGAGACCTGCATTTTGCTGTTACATTGCTCCAGGAGCCAGGAGGAAGCCTGGGCAAATCACACTGCTAGTTTTTTCAATCTGAATTTTATCTCAAACACCTTTGAGGCTGGATCTCCATTCTCCCTGACACTACATTTAAGTAACACGTAACTTTTAACGACAGCATCCCGAGGGGTGGTCATGAATTTTCTCCAGAAACAGTTTATATGGAGAACTTGAGTTTCTGGAACTTATAATGCATTATCTGAGGTGTCCTGGGGGGAAGGGATGGTTGGTAAAAATTCTACTGGCTGCTGTTCCCCAGTGGGAGGAATCTGGGGCTCCAAATGAGATGTCTAGGCTTCCCATAGTTGAGGAGGCTGAGGAGTGAAACAGACAGAAACCAGTGTGCTGAGCAAAGAGCTGCCTACATTATGCGAGATGCTAACAAGATGATTAGTCCATTATTTATAACATGGAGGGGGTGCCTATTTTTCCTTGGTATTTTCAGAAGGGAAATGGAAATACTTCCTGGAGCTATGGCTGACCTGATTTGGGTTCCTTCCTGCCAAGAAACAGAGCAATGCTGTTTGTGGTTAACATAGTCCCTGCTCTGCTCATTTCAGACAGGCTTTAAGCCCTCCAGAATATCCCAGGTAAGTGTCCTCGTTAAGATTCATGTGTCTCTTTCTCAAGCTTTCTACGTGAAGTTGTTTCATTTTGCATGAAAAATGAGTACTTTTACTCAGAGATGACAGAGGGTGCACTGAGTGGTCACTGGAAAATTGTGTGTTGTAAACTCAAAAACAACACGTGCAATTCTAGGAGGCATTATTCAGCCTTGGTTAAGACTAAGAAGATATCATCACCACAGTATCAAATATTGGTAAACTTCTGGCAGGTGCCCAGAATGATAATGATGTTCAATCGAAGACAAACTTATACAGGGAGCAATGCAGAAAACAGCTAGGATGAGCAGCAGACAAAGCAACCTGTTGTATGAGAATAAACTACCAATAACAAGTTACTAATTTAGAAAAATTGGGAAGGGGAATGATTACTTTTCATGGAAGATGAGGGGAGAAGTACTTGGAGAAAGAAGACAGAAAGATGCTACTAGCACGAAGAGGATAGAAATTGAAATTAATTCGTACAGAGCCTAGAAGGAAACTAATGAAGGGAAAAGTGTGTTCTGGAACAGCATTACAAGCCAGGCAAGGAAAGCTGCGTCGATTTGGCACTGACTAAATATCTGGAGATTATGGGGATGGAGAAGAAACAATTCTGGATTTGAGAAATGTGCTGCTGTTTCAGAGAGAAGACTTGAATGCTGACTCTGCTTGCTTGCTACACTACATGTCTTGATCCTTCTGCTGCATTCCAGTGTTACAGTGAAATAGTTGTACAAGCTAAGAATGGCCTCAGAGATCAAATAAATGAATAGAGATTTCTCCCCCTCCCCCCCCACATATGCTTGCCTTCCTGCTCAGAACCTGAGAACAGGCAAAGCTAAAAATGAAATGTGGACCAAGGTTTATTTCTAGTCCTAGTAGCATTGACTTTCCTCTTTCCACTTCAAGTAAATTACTGGATACTGGATTGAGATGCATTTGCCTCCCAATGAGATTAGCAGGTGGTGTTGGAGAGGAGGCAGGGACACAAGTGTGATTGATTGCTTTTTCCTCCATTGTCACGCATAGCCTGTTTCTTATTTTCCCCTGGCATTTTGCAACGTCCTTGAGCTTTTCCTATCAGTACAACACAGATTTCTGAGGCCTTTTATACAGTTTTTTTTTAATTTGTTGAGGGCTGGAAAGGCTTATGGAGTGTGAGTTTGATGGGAGGGGTGCAGGGTGTTGCATCTGGGCGGCAGGTGTGATGAATTCTCTGTACTACATTTCCACAATGAAGCATTCTCAGTGTCCCACGTGAATTTTCAATCAAAGAAAACATCAGAACAAGATCAAATCTGACTGTTCTGCATTTTCACTTTGTCACTGGGGATTATTTGCACTTTCTGTAGCCCCGGGAATACGTCCATGTGTCACACAAACTCAAGTGTCTGATAGCCTGCCATTTGCAGCACTGTCCTAGGTGGCCTGGGGAATGCTGAGGGTAAATGCCTGCATGAGCTAGGTCAGAGTAAGGATTCAAAGCTTAGGTTTCCCATTTTTCATGATGTGCGGTGTTCCAGTAGTGATTCTAACAGAATGATGGATAATTTGGTTTGGAAGAAAGCTCCAGAAGTGATCTAAGTCAAATCCTGCTCAGAGCAGGTCGAGTCAGACCAGGCTGCTCAGTGCTGTGTCCAGTCAAGTCTTGAACATCCCCAGGAATGAATATTCCACAACCTCTCAGGGCAACAGGTTTGTGTTAGGAGCTGTGAAACCCAATCCCCTCAGTAATCTAAGAAGATAACAGTTTAAACTTAGGAGGCTGTTTCCTACAGTCAATGGAGCCACGCAGAAGCTGTCCAAACAGGAATTAAATACACCAGATGGAACCACTAGTATATTAGAGATCTGGGCCATACAAGTGTCATATTCAGCCGGTGGAAAGGTCCAGAAACACAGCCTCTAAGTACACAGCCCATTTTTTTCTCTTCTCCAGGTCTTGTTGACTTACATGGCAGAAATGCAAGGCACACAGCAGCTGCACAGAGTTCCGGAAGCTGTGTGTGTGTTCACTGATGGCTGATGCTAAGACAACTGCATAGCAACAGTTTTAGTTGGAAGGACTATGGAGATACTGAGGGGTTGCAGCAGCAGATCGACAAGGGTGTGTACAAAACTAATAACAGAACCCTTGCTAGTGCTCCACAAGGGAGAGCACAGAGCTGGGATGTGCAGTTTAAAAGTTTTACTTGCATGTCCTATGGAAATTAAGCACAAATAGTAGGAATAATACCTATAAATTGGAGCTGTGCCCAAACTTCATCCAGAAAAAATGTTCATACAAGCATAGTTTGGATTACAGTAATGAGAAAACTAATTGCTAGAAAATGATGTTTACCTGCAACAAACCCAGATGGGCCTTACTTTAACTTCAATCCTTTTCAGACATAGTGAGGATGAAGCATTTATTAATGGACAGAATACAGAGCTGCCTTGTATTATACAAATCCAAACACCACCATTCAGTGTATTTCAGTGGCAAATTCATTCCACTGTCATTTTAGTGAATGGTACGTTATATTCAGCCAATGCTGAGTAAAATTATAGCAGATGAGACAGTGTAGAAAAACTCAGAGAACTGACTAATACGGCAGAGCTTTAAAAAAATTTCCTATTTCAACAGATTTACTCTTGCAGTTTATGTATAGCTAGTACAAGTTAGTTAATGTTTTATCCTGAGACAAATACTGAAGTCAGCACTCCCACACTTCAAGGGGAAGTGGGTGCCTAAGGTGAATGGTTCAGATGCTTAGCAATGCTGAGAATCTCAGACTGAGTTACTAACCTCCACCATACCCGGTCTCCTGCTGGAGAAGTGCCAAATTATGCTCCCTGGCCACGCAAATACTTCTCCCATATGATAATAGTAAGACAGAGAATTTATAATTTATTTGTTTTAATGCTCTCCATGGTCTAGCAGCCACTCAACAGTTTCATAGCAGTTGAAAAACAGGAGCTTGAAATTACTTTGTACCTGTCATCCAGCACCCCTTGATTTTTCACTGTTTATTAGGTTTCTTGATGAATTGTTTAAGTTTCCAACATGGCTGAGTCCCAATACAATTGTGCCGCTACTCAGTGGGAACTGCAAATACACATAACTGTTTATGTACTCTAACACAACTTAGCTGGAGCACTCCCCTCCTCCGAGAGTAAGTTATCTTGAGAAATATCCTTGCTTTCAGTGCATCATGAACAGCTCATTGGTTGGTACATGGTAATGAGATCACAACCAACAACTTTGCACCATTCTTACCTCTTTCTAATGCAAATGGAAAATCTGGCAGTTCTTCCAACCTAAAAAATATTACAAGTGTTCAAGCCTCTTTTAGTTGTAAACAGATTTTTCTAAAGCACATATATTAGTTACTAACAAAGATAATAAGCAGGTCTTGGTGATGTATGTGACAGTGGCGGTAAGTACGAGAACAGACTGATGTAAAGACAGGGATGCTATATTCCTGCTGTGTTTATGATGTGCTGTGGTGAACGTCATGATTTCAGTGTATTTTAAAAGAACATGATGACGGAAGAAACTGTAGACAAGTATTTTAACTGCCTAGCTTATTTCACCCTCAAAGTAGGAATACAAGCTCAATTTTGCTTTTAACTATCTCTTTCAGCATACTGAAGGAGGCTGCAGAGTCCAGTTCCTGTAAGAGAGTGATTCTGTTGTTATTGTGGCACCAAATATAACTCAAATTATAATCCTAGCGGGTTACATCAGACCTAGGTCCTTGAACTGGCTGCAAGATCTTGGCCTGTACCAAAGGACTGATTAAAGTAAGTGTCAGGCATCCCCCAAGCTCCAGGGCAGTACTGATTGGGAGGAGCATGCAATGGGACATAAACTGGTTCTTTATACATACATGACAATTTATCCACCATTTCCTGCAACAGCATCCACCATGCTTGACCTTGTTCTCAAAGCCTCACATGAGACATTGTTTTTTGTTTAAGCATCGGCCCCATGCTTGGCGCTGATTGGCCATCCTGTTCTCCCTTCCTCACAGCACCCAGTCATGGAATCATAGAGTGGTTTGGGTTGGAAGGGACCTTAAAGCCCATCCAGTTCCAACCCGATCACCATGGGCAAGGACTCCATCCACTGGATCAGGTTGCTCACAGCCTCATCCAACCTGGCCTTGAACATATCCAGGGAGGGGACATCTGGAACTTCCCTGGGCAACATATGCCAGTGTCTCACCACCCTCATAGTAAAATGTCTTCCTAATATCTAATCTAAATCTGCCCGCTTTCAGCTTAAAACTGTTATCCCTTGTCCTATCACTACACTTCCTGATAAAGGGCCCCTCCCCAGCTTTCCTGTAGGCCCCCTCTAAGTACAGGCAGGCTGCTATAAGGTCTCACCAGAGCCGCCTTTTCTCTAGGCTGAACAACCCCAACTCTCAGCCTGTCCTTGTAGGACAGATGCTCCAGCCCTCTGACCATCTTTGTGTGACCCGCAGCCCCACTGCCCGTGCCTGTTTTGTACGTAGCATGGGTATCATTATGCCTTTCAACAGTCCTGAACTGTTAGATCAGCTCAGCCTTCTCACAGACCCATACTATTTACTTAGCAAATAGCCGTGCCAAGAAATCAGCTGTACCATTCCGGTCATACCTCAACCTGAAATCAGTAGCAGACAGTCCACAGACTGCATGAGGACTTGTATATTCAATGATTAGAAAAGACACAGGATATTTCACAGCTCCACAAGTGAAGCTGAAGTCAGGCAAGCACCCCAGCTGCTCTGTACTCCTGGTGATGGATGAGGGCTCACACATCTCCTTGTGCTGGGGCCAGGCCTGCTTAACAGGCTTGCTTTAAAAAAAATTAAGTATTTCCACACTTGGAAATACTCGGTCTCTGCTTCCATTCTTCATCTCTGTTTTACAATACTGTACCACTCTTCTGCAGAAAAAGCCATTATAATTTACTGAGTCATTTACTCCCACACCATAACAGGTACAACCAACACTGCTACTTGTACCCATCCTTTATGCAAGAAGCACCAGACGATCTGCCACAGGCAAAACACACATGGAATGACAAGATTATTTTCTGACATACTTTCTGTAATCATGCAATTTGTTTATAGCTGTACTTGCAAAATGCTGCTGACAATGCTAACTTGTAAAGTAGCTGAACTCAGGCAAATGTTTGATATAGCTCTTAAGAGAAGTACTGTCTTATGCCTATGTGGACAGGTGAAACTGAAGGAAGTCCTGAACATGCTGCTGCCATCCTTTACTGGAAAGGAGCCATGAAGCAAACTGGAGAGTAATTTTTCACCTAGCCTGTTAGAGCAGACTACATTACTAGAGTGCCAGTAGAATGTCTGCTAGCACACTATGTTTCCAAATGCTCACAATATTTCTGAAGGCAGTGAGTAGCTGGAGCCAGAATTCCTGATTCTACTTGCTAACCAGCTGCACATCAGGTAGATGCTGCAGCACATTTTTACTTCCAGTGTATTCGGTCAGCTGTTCTGTTAAGCAACAAAACCTGTTGTTTCACAAGTAGTTAATAAAGTGAAAGGCAACTCTAGAGGAATATGGAGAACAGCACCTCAAGAACTATGCACTAGAGATTTTACTTAGTAGCTTATTTTTGGGGAGGGAGGAAGACTTGGGGCTGTGACAAGGAGGAAATGAGAGATGATGCCCAAGTTCCTTGTCTTAAAAGGGTCTACAGACAATATCTTTATCCCAGCAGACGGTAGAGTCTGGCTCCAGAGGTATAAAATGAACATTTGCTTACATTTTCCAATTCCATGAAAACTTCAAGTATTAAAAAAAAAAAGATCATGTGAATTAACCTTGAAGTTAAAGCTTGTTTACCTTTTACTTTCCAAAAAACATACCTTCACAAAGTCTTTTCCATAAAGGAGAAACATTTATTACTGCCTGCTTTAAAGCACCTTCTTCCCATTTTCTGCTCTTACATGATAAATTAAAAATTTATTTTTTTGACTTGTTTACTGGCCTTAGTTTGCACAGTTATTATGCTAGAACCAGAGAGAGGAAGAATTTTTGTATTAGACCAAACGTTAGGTTATTTTTGAAAGAAGAGCTGCATCACATGCCAAGTTACCGATTACTATAGCATACTCCTGGCACTTTTCACAGTCAGGGAAGTTCCTACATGACTCCTTTTCCTTAAATTGAAAACAAGCTCACAGAATGAGGAAAATACTAAATCAGTATTTCTAAAGGGAGACAGGGTGCTTATTTGCTGTCATTTAAAGACTGCAAAATTGCATCCCACTTAGCACTCTGAAAATATTGGAATTTTAACAAAAAAACCTGTAAACATTTACCAGAAGTAAACCTTAAGCATGTTAGGAAAGAACACGTTATTTTATTGTGTGCTATACTGGAAGATAAGCTATGCAGACTGTTTAAATAACATTGCTTATATTAAACCTGAATGCTATTATATGAGGCAAGAGCGAATTTTGCAAGTTTCACTTCCTTTGTAAAGCTACATTTGAATATAAAACTTCCACATAGAAGTATTCATAGAGTTAAGTAACCTTAAGTGGATTAATACACTTCTGATATATTATGTTTTGAAAATCACTATTTATTATAAAGGAAGCGTGTTTAGATGCTAATGGATTGAATTGATTCCTGCTCACTACAACGGCAGAGCTAGTAGATCTAATCTCTAATTTGTATTTGGGAAAAATGTCTAACCCATCCTTCCAATATCTTTTCAAGAATTTCAGTCTCTTCATTAATTTGATTCCAAGTCTTCAGCAGCTATTACCTACCACTTCAGTGCAGGTCTTTTCATTAAAGTTTTACTATAGATGTTCAATTTGAGACAGTCACATTCTTATAAGTCTGTGTCTATTTGCTGTGAGGTCTATCAGAAACTATTGATGTGTATGAGGAAGTTGAATGCACTGGAGAAAATTAGACCCTGGAACTGTTCCTAGTTGAGTATACCTGTACAGTCTAAGATTCAAATCTGTACCTATAGCAGACAAATTCTACACTAATGCAAAGGCACAAAGTACCAAGCCAGCTTTGTTCTTCTCTATCTACTATACTTTTTTGGTCTAATGTGTCCTCCAATCCAAACTTTTTCAGTACAGCAAAACTACAAAGACATCAGTGTTTGAGACATCCAGGGGCACATCTAATTTTACAGTGCGTGCAAGCAGTTAAGTCCTTATGCTTTGTAAAGTGAAAACGCAGTCTGGGGCAGATACCCATCAAAACAATTGGCTTTGCCTACTTCCTCATCAGGGGAAGGTTGGTGGAGTTTGTGATGCAATACATTCAGCCTGCTCTTACCCATCATCTGGCCCAGAGTAGACACACTTACCTGAATATAAGTGCCTGGTAGAAAGATCAAGTTTAGAGTGCAAGAGGGTTGCTGTGTTTTCCAAAGATCCCCAGGAAAGACAGTATTCAAGACTAGGCCAGAGAAGTTAACTTGGAAGGACCAGAATTTGAGCCATTCATTCATACAGCAAACAGTTGTTGGTTCTGTCCATATAACCTTTCAAAACCTGTTCTCTGGCTAACAGACAAGAAATACTTAATTTGTTGTTTGGAAAAAAAATAAAACTGAGCACTCAAGTTTAAGTAAAGATTAGGTTTTTTTATTCCCCATTAAGACCGTCTCAAGGACATAACTAAATTTTGGAAACCCCACAGAAGGGCACATACAGTGAATGTCAACAGCCCCAGGGGTTCAAACAAGGCAAGACCATTAGCTAACCATAGGAAAAAAACCAAATTAAAACTCTGCTGAAGATGATGCACTTTGTTCTCCATTTACACTAAAAAAAGTCAAATCCAACAAAGTCCTTGCATTTCTAACAATACATTTGATCCTGGCTAAAGAGTTTAACAAGATGGCAACAGGATGACTATAATACAAAACGTTCACTACTACACTCTGTACACACCTGTTGTCCAAGCCCTCCCCCACACCCACGTAAATGATGGTGACCCCATTATTTGCTTGCTTGCTGGGCCTGCCTGCGGAGGAGGACGTAGATCTTCTCCTTTATCCAGTCTTTATTGTAGGGTTGGTATGTCTGAGTATCAGCACGGTAACTAGAAAGAAAAAAAAAAAGAATTGATGCAATATCAGTCTGTTCTGTAGTACATCTACCAGAAGAACTTCACAGTTAAGCATCCTCACATGTATGAGGCAAAAAGCTGCATAAGGAACACAAGTAATACCAGAAGTACATGGGAAACGCCACTTATTAAAGAGATTTATCCTGTTTTTTGAAAAACAGTTAGGCAACAGATCTGTAAGAAACTGAAATAAACTTGCTGCTCTAAGGTCTAATGAGTGACTGGATCACAGTGTGTTCACATTTTAATTCATGAATATAATTACTTATGGGAGACGACAAATGGAGCATCTTAATATTCGGGAGCTCAGAATGAAAAAGAACAATTACATCAGGAAACAATCTAATTTGTCTTAACGAGCCAAACACTTCTTCAACACTACTTCATGCAACTGTTCATGTGAGTTTTTAAGTATTCCACTTCTGTTTGTTAGGAATTTTCAGAAAATGAATAAAGCACCATTTTCTAAGACTAAAGGTAGACTCAAAGATGGATGACAAAGGATTTTTGCCAGTTGGCAGTGATGGCAATTTACACCTAACAAACAAGGACACTTCATAAAAAGCAAACTGAAGACAAGAACCCACAGGTGCATTTTCTTCACTACTCGGGGACCGCTGATAAAAATAGTCCACTAGCAATAATTCCTGCCAGGGCCAAAGAACTCAGTTAACTCAAAACACTTGAATTGAAGCAGAATTACCCTGAAAAATAAAAGCAGATTGTGTAGTTATCTGTGTAGATTCATGCCTTCCTTTCCTCTTTAGTCATTAAAGTTGAATGCTTTTTTGATGACAATGGTACCCTCAGTGAATGCTTCAAGAACTACTGAAGTCCCAGTCAGTCCTTAAATCCTGGTATACGTATTTCTAATCAGATAAAAAGGGCAAGATGGTCATTGCTAAGAAGCTAAGTAAAAATCCAGAGCTAACTCAATTCAGAATAATTTACAGTTCATACCAAAGCAAACCCCCCTAAGCACACAGTTTCTACAAAAGCCTTGTTATTTACAGTATCACAGTATCATAAGGTTGGAAAGGACCTCTGAGATCATCAAGTCCAACCTATAACCCAACACTAACACCAACACTAACACCAACCATCATCTAAACCATGGCACTCAGTGCCTCATCCAGTCTCCCCTTAAACACCTCCAGGGTCGGCGACTCCACCACCTCCCTGGGCAGCACATTCCAATGGTCAATCACCCTTTCAGTGAAGAACTTTTTCCTAACATCAAGCCTAAACTTTCCCTGACGAAGCCTGAGTCCATTTAAAACCCAACAAGACTGGTTTAAGGCCATAGAAAGTGTTTCAGTGTGTGTTGATAAAGTAGTAGTTCCAGTGCAATGTAAGAAATGTTAGTTTCAGGAAAAGCTACTGCTTTCCACCCCAATCCACTCATGATGTTACGCCACGAGAGCAGATAGCAAGCACTTTAGGAATCTCTATGAACACAAGGCATGCTATGTTTGGTGCATTACGTACTATGTGTGCCATCTGGTGGAAAACTATAAACTCAAGACTTTATAAGCCTAACTAAGAAAACAGTTGATATTTCCTAAAGCAAGCTTCCTAGCTAGCTTCTGTCTGTTAGATAAACTAAAACAAAGTGTATCTTGCAAACTGCAACAGCCCAGCACTGTAACACCTGAAGATCAAAAGTGGTTTAATGTCTAGGAACAAGGTAACTCTGCAGAAATCGTAACCCTGTTTTACTTATTCTACTGAAAACTTTGGTAAACTCTATTTGTAGTAAGTCACTATTGGTGACGTAGGTTCTGTACGTACATGAGAACACAAAGGAAAGCCATCTGATGCTCAGGTTTTTAAGAACAGTTTTTTATTTTCAACTGGAATTAACTGGCAAAGTATCATGGCAAAGGTTGCTCACTGTGCAGCTGCACAAGTAACTGCACTGGAGTTTCAGACAGGGCAGTACAGATGCAGGAATGTCCACGCCACATACTCACCAGCTTAAAAAGTTTCTGGAATTTTGAGCTTAGAAAGCCAAATAATATGTCTTTTTTTATTTGAATATGAGACGTGTACCTTCATTCCCACAAAATTCCTGCAAACTTGATACTACAGTTGTATCAAACCATTACCTTGAAATTTATGGAAAATACTCACAATCTGCACTGAATCAGTTATGATGTTAAGTTATATTCTGAATAGTGAAATTTAACATTTGATTTCATAGTTCAGTCAGAATGGAAAGTACACAAGGCCACCTTTGCTTGCCCACAACTTCAACACACAGACGAGAACCAGAAATGTATTCACAAGAAGACTTAAACAATTAACAGGGCTCTCTGGTGGATTGATCTGTTTCTCAATGACTTCATTAGGATTTACAGAAACTTTTACCTTACTGTACCTTGATAAACAGTTTGCTGCAATGCACCTCTATAGACTTCTACCATACCACTAGTACAGCCCTCACCTGAATAAAACTCCATAATCATTCTGCCTCCCTAAGCATCAGACCAACCACACAAAGGCAGATACAGCCCCAATTTAAAAAGATTCTAGCATTAATAAAATATGTAGCTGTACTAAACCATTGGACTTCAGTATTTGAAATGCTAGAAGCTTCAACATGACTAAAATCCAAGCGGAATCATCAGTATCTAAGCTTTTTTAGAAGTACTTTCTTCCAGTGCAGTTAATTGAAGGGGACAACATTGCATGCCACCTGCAATACTGCTGCCTTACTAACACAATTACTGAAACAGACAGAACCATACCAAATTTCACACAAAACAAGTAAGACTTTACATGGGCAACTTCTGACCTCTCCAAGCCACTGAAATGGACTTGTGTGGCGGATAAAGACACGGACCCCGATGCAGGTTCAAAATGAAGTCCAAATTGGAATCATTTATTTGTAACACAAATTGCTCTTTTATAACAACCTTTTAACAAAGTCATTGTCCACGCACCAATTTAACATCAGTGATTGGGTTAAAGCACTTGTACACGCATCTTGAGCTGTTTCTTAATTGGCAGCACAAATTCTGTTTTTCTTTACCTAGTCCCTGCTGATAAACGGCTCGGGACTTTCCACTAGTTCAAGGTTAGCCAGTTCTCAGCTCATTATCAAACGCTGTCAAGGCCTCTGTGTTACTTCCCAGGCTTTTAACCCTACAAAATTGTACAACTGAACTTACACGAGACAGCTGAGGTCTGCCAAGTCATCAATGAAGTCAAACAATTGGCTGATATCGTATGTAATGGATGGACTGTTTGGATTCATTCTCTTCAGATGCTCTTCATACATTTTACAGACTCCTACAGAGAAACAAGATTAACAATGTAATGTTAGAAACCCAACAACTGTATTTGCTGAAAACTCTTCACATTCTGAACTACAGATATCAAGAAAGTTTAGAGATGAGTACCATGAAAACTGAAACATAAACTTCTTACTCAGATTTTGCAGAGTTGAAATGCTTTTTTTCTACATATTTGCACTGAAACTTAATACTATAAAATCACGCAAGATGCACAGAAATAAGCATTATCATCATCTAGAGAAAATAAGTTTTAGTTCTGACAAAGATGGAACTTCCCATGCAGTAAGCTCAATGGAAACATTAAATTTCTTTCAATAATTTTAAGACAGCAATTGCAACATATATTCCTACCATACAAGCACCTGAGAAAGAGAAGAATTAACGTAAAATAAAGTTTTTCAAAGCTCATAAGAGAATATTCTTGACGAGAGTCAAACAGGGCTGCAGAAGTAAGAGTGATAGCACAAGCCTGTATAGGAATTTAAATCGGCTTTATTTAAGGTAGACTATAAATAATTCAGATACATTCAAGAAGAATATAATAGTAAAGTGAGCATGGAGTCTTCATATAGTCTTTTTTATGCTTGTGTTTGCTTTGCAAAACTTCCTGGAATTAGAATTTTTAATGTTAGGTGAACTTTCACATTTTAATGATAGAGCTGTAGTATTTCTATCTTCTTTCCAAGATCACTGTATGTTTCCAAGTCACACAAGATTTTTTTTCCTCTGGCATACATGCCACAAGACTACAAGTTATTTACCAAGTGCACACATACTTTTATTTTCTATATTATTTCCAGTAGCAATCTTTCCTTTATATGGCTAGCACAAATACTGGTGAGATAGGGAGGTTCTGGTACTGCAATGAAATGCATTCAGGCAACTCTGCTGCATTGCCCCACCAAGAATATTGCCTGCTCTGACAAGCCAAATGTTGTTCAATCTAGTTATATCAAAAAGAGACATTTCACATAAAAAGGAAGTTTTAGAAACAAAGACTATTTTTAGTTTACTAAAACATTAGTAAACTAAAAGCATGAGACATTTTTTCAATTTTTCTTTTGCGAATTACCTTGGGAAAACATAAGCAACAACTTATTTTCTTAGTGAGTTTGGAATATGTAAAAAATGGGGTTTTAACAACAGTTCTTGTCTACTGTGTCTGCACCCACCTTCCATGCACTCATTCACCGATTCATAATCAGCATATGTTCTGCCTTCTGGCCTTTTTGTAGGCTGCACAAGTAGAATTGTGTGAGACTGAAAAACAAACCAAAACAAACACGAAGAAACAAGGTAACTAGCAAAATCTGAATGATTTTTTGTTAGTATTATTTGTCTGAATGAAGCAGTAAAAAGCAGCATAATATTAAAACACTGAACCACCAATCAAGAACATAGATATTTTCCAAAGAGTACTTACTGTTCATGGAATCTGTGTTAATAATCTTTGTTTCCAGTTAGTCCTATCAATCCTAAAATGTTTAAAGTCACCAATAAAGCAGCTACTGTGTTGAAAAAAAGCCCACAGAATTTAAAAAGGAAAGCAAAGCAATAAAGTCAATACATAAAATCTATGCCATTAGTGCTTTTACTTACTTTATTCCAAATGCAAGCTGTCAGTATGATTTCAAGTACCCCAACTAAAGAGCAAGGAGGGAGTACACAAATCATACAACAAATCCATGCTTCATATTCAAGATTATTTTCTGCAAAACAGATGCACTGATTTTTCATACTTCAGTAAGTCTACTGAAACAGTAATTATGGCACAGATAACTCCAAATGTCAGAGTCTGTAAGCTTCCTCTTCTGCCGGAAAGACTTAGATGACTGTACAGTCTGTGTCTTGCACTGTTTCTGTAATATTTTTCACTTGGCTACAGCAAGTTATTTGAGCAAACAACAAGTAAGATTTTTGAAGTGTAAACAATCTGTGATCTAATTATCAGGTTACACAGCACAGAAAGTTTGCAAGCATAGTACTAAACACCATTTCCAGTGCTGCTAACTCGATCCAATATTTTCAATGCTAATACATGAAGTGAGCATGCAACATGTAATATTCACACAGCAACTGCAGAGTAAGTCACGCTGGAAACAAATACCAAAGCATATTATTTGGCTTAAACTCATCAGCTGCTGACAGAAAAATCCTGACCCACACTTGGGATATATCAGTTCAGTGTTCAAATGCAGTGACAGAAAAGAAAAATGGCAAATACATATAAGAAAACAGTACAAATTTTTATATCATGACTGATAGTGCCTGTAATACAGTGTTCACTACTTTACATCTGTCTCAAATAACATGGCATAAGGAGATTCAGAGAAGTCCAGGAAAAAGTTGCCCAGAAAGAGAGTCAGCAGGACTTTTCTGAATCAGAAATGGAAAAAGAGGGGAATTCAGAGCTACACTGTAACAAAAGCCATACAAAGATGACTAGACCATTTTAGTCCACTTCCACGTATGTCAGAGGATACTAGATTTGAAACAAATTCCCCAAGTGGGTCTGATATCTGGCTGTTCCTAAGTGCACTGTGCTTCAACAGGCACGTATTACCAGGGACTCCAAATTACTCTGCCAAACTTTGTTATGAAGTACTTTTTCTGGCACTATCATTTTTATTTGCTGGACACTGATGACAAAGCTTGGTTCCAGGACTTGCAACTCTGATTTCCTGGGACCTTTGACTAAGTATCCTTATTAACAACAATGAACAAAGTGCATCAGCCAGTTCAGTCAGTGTGTTCCAAAAAAGAGCTGTGTTACTTCTAAATCAGAATGTTTGCGAACTACATTTTTGGTGTCCGATTACATATGTGTATTTGTCCCTTCCAACTAAAGTCAGTATTACGGAAATTGGGTCTTTGACCAAATCTAAGAGAGCAGAGATATCATTGAACTGACCAGGAGTTGCACTACAGTATCACAACTGAGTGAATTCGTCTCCCAGAAACTTGCTGGGGAATAATTTTAGGTTTTCTGACCTATAAATATCAAGGCTATCCCTCCCATTTTTTGAGTGTTAAATGATTGTATATATTCTGAAATTATTCCAATAATCAGATTATAGAAAAATATACTAGTGAGTCAGACATGTAAGCCAGTTCTTTTAGAACTTTCAGGTAGAAATTATTTGGGCTTCTGACTTTAAAAAGTTTATTACTTCAAACACTCTAAAAGACCCACATCAGATACTGGTCTGGAATTTATTAAACTCAATGCCATTGAAACCATATATATTGTAGAATTAATGCATTACATCTCAAACCATCCCTCGGGAATTTCCCATTACTTTATTTTGAAGGGAAAAAAATTTGCATGATTTGATAAAATTGCTCCTCCTCTCCTACCACAGAACTGCAAAAAAGTGCCAAGTTCAGAAGCACAAGAAAAGCTTTCTCCAACTATTGCCTGCCCTACTGAATATGTGCTTAGGTGACCAGACAAAAATCAATATAAAGAATAACTTATGTTTTCCTATAGGTAGGAATCTTATTATTAGAAAAAAGGAAACAAAAATAAGGGAAGATCCACAAACCTTGGAAGAACCCAGTATGGATTTTTATTATTATGATGCATATTCTTGTTTTTTTTCTTTAAAAGCACAATTGTACCGGTTGAACAAGGTACGACATGGTTTATAGTATACCAGTTTTGAACTTCTAGAGAGCATTTTAGAAAGCATGGACAGCCAGATCAGCAGGACTGAGGAGCAGGGCAGCATCTGCCCAAGAAGCTTCTACCATTTGTGGAGTCTTTTCAACACTAAAGTAAAAACAAACAAACAAAAAACAACAACAAAAAAACCCCAATCCCCCCAACTAAACCTAAAAAAACCAAAAAAAGGAAGATAAAAGTAGCATACCACACGCACCCCTAAATGTCTTTGTTACTCCTGCTGGGCAGGGAAAGCGTGTGGTTTAAAGCGTCATTTTTCATTTCAGACAAGAGAGGGCCGGGAGCAGCTCACCCGAGCAGCCAGGGCGTGAGGGTGCCCTGAGGGAAGCGGGGGGGCGGTGGGGGCGGCGGGGCGTCCCTCCCGGGCAGGCCCACACCGCGCTACAACCCTTTCCCTTTCCTCCTCCTCCTCAGGGGCCGCGGGTCTTTGCGCCGGGGCGGCCCCGCCAACACGTGCCGCTACCCGCCAGGCCCACAGCGGCCGCCGCGACCTTCCTTCCCGCCCACCGCAGTTTTCCCACCCAAGGCCCCAGAGGGAGGGGAGAGCAGCCCACCCCGCAACCCCGGTGCCGCGCCGGCCACCCCCGAGCAGGCGCGGGGCGCGAGGCCCCGCTGGGCTCACCATTACGACCACCGCTCCTCAGCGCCGCCGCGGAGAAGAGCTGCGCGCCGAAGTCCCACAACGCCCCGCGTCCGCCGGAAGCGCCGCGCCAACGGCCGCTCGCGCGGAGCGTGCCGGGAGTCTGGCGAGGAAGGACACCCCTCCGCCATCTTTGGTGAGGGGAGAGGCTCCTTCCCCGTCGCGGACTGCTGGGGCAGCTGAAGCCACACCCGCCATCTTGACGCCGGGAACTGAGTGAGTCGATGCGAGAGAAGGCGGAATAAGTCACGTCGCGTGGCGTGGCGTCCCGGAAGCGGAAGTGCTCGGTCGCGGCCGTTGGCACTTGGCCTCCGAAGCAGCGGCCGGGGCGGGTGAGGGGAGGTGCGTCCCGGTCCCTTAGGCTTCTCGTGCCGCCTCAGGCCGCCCCTGCGCTAGGAGCTGCCCCAGTGCCTGCTGCTTTCCCCTCTGCTACTCTCTCCGGCGGCAGTGAGGTGCACGAGGAGGTCTCGCTGCCTCAGGTGAGGGCTGGGCCTGCCCTTGTCCTGGGGTCAGGCCACTCCCAGCCCCGCAGGTGCCCCGGTGCTCCTTATCCGCCCCGGCAGGAGAGCGACTGCCGCACGTCGGGTCTAAAGGGGCCGCCGCCGGGCAGGACAGACATGGCTGAAAGCCTTTGCTGGGAGCTCGGTGTCTGCACGGGTTAGGGCGTGCGGGACGAGGTGGAAAAGTTGCTGTTGAATTTCACTTTAAGGGACCGGACAGAAAGCAGCGAAATGGATGACTTCCGCTCCATCTGCCTGCTGTCCCTGGCCATGCTGGTTGCCTGCTATGTGGCAGGAATTATCCCCTTGGCAGTTAATTTTTCCGAGGTAAGACAGCTTTGCCAAACTGCTCATTGGTTGCTAAGGAAGAACAGCAGAAACTAGGTGGAGAGAGTGCTCTCGCCTTTCAAGTGTGGCAGTGCTGTTGTAACCTTACAAGATTTTTGAGGAAGTTCTGAATGTGGTATTTCATTCAAACTTGCAGCGTAAAACTATGCTTATTCTACAATGTGTATAAATATGATCCAAACATCTTGTCTGCAGATCAAGTAAAGTCTTAGCATGTAGTGGAAGAACACGATGGTGGCTGGACGTAGTTATTCTTAGAAGCTTGCATCAGAAACTTATGAAGTCAAAGGTTAGCTTTTGTTATGTGTCTATGGGCTTCTTAGGTTAGAGCTTCTATAAACAATTGAGAGAACATTCTCAGAAAACTTTGGTTTGGTTCACAGTTTTGTTCTCAACTTGTGCTGCTTCGAAGTTAACCCTTAATTCTTTGATTACAATGCAACTTCAAGTTGTGCTCCTGTCCCATGGAACTCAAGGCATTCTTTTGGAAAAATATCTTGGGTACATAAGGTGTTGTTAAAGGAGGGGGTAACTTTTACGTGTTGAATGACTTTCCAAGCATTACAGGAGTTTAAACGTGTTTGGGTGCTTCTAGGAGATGATTGGTGAAGTGATGATGATTGTTACAGTGCCTGGAAGTCTCCTAATATCCTCTGATGCCCAAGGGATTTTTCCTCTTTATAGATGATTGTCGTATACAAGTGTGATGAGAGTTTGGTCATTCTGAGGTAGTAAAGGCTCTCTTATGAGAGGTTGTCCATTTCTACTGGGATCAATGCTGCTCTTGGAAAGCTGAGTGCTGGAAAAGAGGTGTGACATAGTCTTCCGTCAAGTCACAAAGGTGGTTGCCCCTGTCCTTCAGTCACTTATTAGTGCAAAGGAGGCTTTGGCAGTAGTGGACATGGAACAGCATGGAAGGAAAGACCATTTTCGCAACAGTACATTTTGGCTAAATAGATTGCAACATGAATGTATATTCTGAAGTCTTTGCATAAACATTAGCATAGTTCTGGTTTGCTAGTGCTTTATCTGATACTTTGGTGAACCTTCCCTTATATGACTTCAAGGCTGTTGCTTCCACTGTCTTGCAAGGATTTTCTTGCAAATTTGCCGAGAACACTGCCTAGCATGCTAATATTGTCTCTTTTTTTAATCTAATTTTGCATTTCATTATGTATGTGCTTGATAGTCACCTGTTATCTCTGGCTTTATATTTGGCAGTGTTTGAAGTTCTTGATCTGTGTTTATGTGGTTTATTTACATTTATATAGTTGAATCAGTGGGCTCCTAAACCTTTTGAGGCTCCCAACAGCTGCAGGAATATAGATGAATGGTTGGTCCGAAAACATAGCACTCTGCAAAAGTAGTAATCACATACTTACAGCCTTTTGTGTGTGCAGTGTTTTACCAACAGTACACATACGCACAGTCAAATTTATTGCGATATCTTAAACTTTCAGGAACTGGTTTTACACTTCATTTAAATTAGATCTTTTAAGGACCCACGTGCTATGCTGTTTTAGAAGAGGAGCATAATCTATCTGCAAATTGTATGTGAATACTAACTAGTCCTGGAAGTGTCTAATTAGAAGTTAGAATTGTTTTACTTAAAATAATTGCTTAGGTCAGTGCAACATGGACAATTTCAAACTGAAATTACTATTTTAACTGCTTTCTGTGGTTTGCAGAAGTTTTGCAGGTGACCTTGATGAAGAAAAATGCCTCCTCCCACTAGCTACTTGTAATGGTTAAGTAGAAAACAAAAATGAGTGCTTTACATAATAAACCCCAGATGCTGGAGAACAATAAAATTATTAGTGTTAATACATTTCTTCAGATGAGTTTTTTTGCTGTGAAACCCGTTGGTTGTGTTCTGATTTCATGCTGGTTCTTTTAATTAGATTTGGATGTTCTTGAGGGTATAAAATTCCAGCAAAGCCAGGTGTGAATAAACGCTGGTGGTAAAAAGTTACAGTCTGAACAGAGCTTCACTTCATTTCTGCATGCAGAGGTACCCTTCCAGCTTAATTGTGATTTTTGGTACTCTGTTGGGCTAACTTTGGGCTGGAAAGAACACTGTACTAGTTCTTGACGTGATCTCTCAATTTGTAGCCTAAACGCAAAACATTAAAAAAAAAAAGTTCTAGCAGTTCGATTCTTGCTGGTGTAACAAAGGCAGGCAGTGTTCACTGGGCTGGGACTGCTTGCTGCTGAGAGTAGGTGTGGGTTTTTGATAGATCCAAGTAAGAGTTTCAGTGCCACGCAGATTTAAACCAATACTGAGCCGTGGAACAGCTCATGAGTTTGAGGAGTTTAAGATTTTATTCCCATGCATTTTTCAACACTATTTACAGTGTCGCTCTTGTTTCTAACAAGAGGCACACAAGTGGCTTTGTGACTGAAATGGTTTGATTTCTTGGATCAGACTTGATGACTTTTGCGTGGCTGGGTAGGCTGCAATTACTAGGTTTTTGTACTGAAACAGGGATGGAGATTTCTCTTGAATCAGTAACTTATTAGTACGTATTGCTTTCATGGATCTTTAAAGTTCACAGATGCCCAAATGAAAGCAAGCTGTACTTTGTATTTGCAGTTGTAATAAAACAGTATGACTTCTGACGGTATTACTTTTCTGTGTTCACGTATGTAAAAAAGGTTACAGTTCTGCAGTATGAAAATCTTATTTTCCTTGTAAGATACTGTATTTTTGCAAAACAACTTTATGAACACTGAGTGTTGAAGATTATCTTTTCGTGTAGACTGGCACTGTGTAAGTTTACCAAGTGTAATTGTTATGTATGCCAGTGTACAGTGCATGCTTGTGGAAACGTTACAGGTGTTTTCGTTGCTTGCATGTTGCTATTTGAATTTTCCCCAGTAATGCTCTAATTGTTTCCATATGGCCACAGTTGGCTTGCTTTCAGAAAGCTAGTTGTGTATCTCTCTAGAGCCTCCTAGTTCTTCTATGGAAGCATTACCTGTTTTGGTGAGATTAAATGCCATGTGTCACTATGGTGCATGAAGGAGAATGGATTGCAAAATAAGGATGTGCAACAAGTGGTTTTCCATTAGTTTGTTTCCAAGTCCTCAGTAGCTAACAGTAGTATTTCAGTAGCTCCCAGGCGTCTCATTATGCATGGAAGTTGATGATGGTTCTGCCACAAAATGTATGTTACGCAGTTGTTACAAGGATCTAATCTCCTGTGATTGCTGCAGGCATTATGATAAGGACAGTTACAGAAACAGTGAGAAGCAACCTCTGCAAGTTTTTGTATTTTGGAGTCTATTAGATGTTTATGTAATTGGATTTTCAGGACATGGCTTTGACTTTAACCTGTAATCACAAAGAAGCAAAAGCAATAATAAACTGTTGTTATACTGGTAAACTTCTTATATTGGTAGTACTGTTCTTATGCTGGTAAAACAATTTAATCAATTTGAGAGGGGTGAGGGAGGTGGTGTTGTATCTCTAAACTTTTTGTCCTGAATTAGAATATAGCAAGAACTAATAGCAAGTACTTATAAGCTCTTTGCGTGTACCTTTAATCTTGTTGTAGGAATTCTTCCTGAAATATGAATTAAACTATTTTTCTTCACTATACCGTAAAAGCGTTAAGTTTTAATTGCAAATTTGGAATACTTATGTAACGAATCTGTTTCAAAAGGTATCTTTGCAGAGAGGAAAAAAGGGCATTCCCATGGTCTGTAGCTATGTTGAGACTAGAATATAATTTAATATTGCCCTAAATGCCTTTACAGTCTTTAACTCTTTTTATCATGCTACTGGAAGGTTTAGAAATGGTTGTAAAAACAGTAAGCACTGTTCTGCATTCACGCATCTCCAAATCAGATTAAAAAGAAAAAGACTGATGTAAAATACATATTAGCACTATTAGCAGTTTTATTGGTGCAGTTTCCCCTTCAAACTCATTTGAGTAAGATGCTTTAAATTATTTTTTATAATTCTGATTTTAGACTCATTCTGGGGATTCAGTCCCTTCTGCTGTGTTTTGTAGCTGTCTGACATCCTGCAAGTGCTGTGATAGTGTAGTTCTGAAACTTCACCTGGCACTTTGGTTTTTTTTATTTTGTAATACCTGGAACACATCATCAGATCATTCAGGTACAAAAATGTATCTTTCTCTTAAATTAATTTTTTATCCCCAGTTTTATGTTTTTAAAGAAAGTCCATTCTTCAGTGATATGCTATTAAATAGAAGACCATTGAAGTACAGCTGTTTTAAGGACAACCTTCTCTACAAGTTTAGAGACTAAAATATATTTCAGTAACAATCTCTTAACAGCTTAACTTCATTTGTTCTGTCTCTGTGAACCTGTAGGAGAAAGTAGAGCTACTGCTGCTTTTTTTCTCTAAAACTGTCCTTTTTTCTTTCTGTAGTCCTAAAACTTTCATTATTGCTTTTCTGTGTTATATAAATATAGCTGACTTAGCAGTTTATACTCATACTCCACCAATGTATTTGTAGATGCATTTACACTCTTGGTTCTCTTGTCTTTCTGGTTTTGCTTTGGTAATTTAGTTTTCTTCCTTGAATTTTCTTTTATTATTTAAATTGTCTTTTCCCCCAAAAGCCAATCATATCTTGCACTGTGCCAAACCTAGCAGAGATTTTAGGGAACTTCCATGTCTATGTGTGATTTCTAGTAGGAAAGACATACTTGAAAACAAACTGAGAATGGAGGTAACATGTAGCGTGAGAAACATGCTACAAAATTCAGGCTCTTTCAGTCTTTCGTTGTCTGTGCTAGCCTTAGGGTTGGTGGCCCTAGAGGGTGAATTAGACACAAATAATCATTGATGCCCAATATAGCATCTATTGCTATTTTCAGGTATGCTGTTTGATTCCTTGTCTCATGTTAACAGTCAAATGGGTCATCTTTAACTTTCATTTTCTACTTCAGTTGATTGCATCAGACACTGGCTATGTTCACGTTTCAGTAAGTTAATTGTTAGAAATATAGGGCTATCCAGCTGGGGCTTCTGAATAAGAATCAGCAAGAAGCTTTGTGGATCGCTTTCTTCCTCCCACCTCCTCTGTGCCAAACATCTGTTAGTGAGGGAGAGTAAATAAAGCATTTTCAGTCTTAAAGTTTTGTTGTTGTTTTGTACTTGCTTGCAGGAGAGATTAAAGTTGGTGACTGTTCTGGGTGCTGGGCTGCTATGTGGAACTGCCTTGGCTGTCATTGTGCCAGAAGGAGTACATGCACTTTATGAAGACATTTTGGAGGGTAAGAACCAAACCCATATCTGTAGATGGCCTTTTTCAAGATAACTTAGGTCATGGTGTTATGATATACTGGGGCTTATTTCTAGGGCTTTTAAGATGGGATTGGCAGGAGGGTTTCACACCAGCATGACACAGAACTGGCATAGTATCACAAAGCTGCCATAGACGTGATATTGTGTGTGCATGAGGATTTGACAGAGAAATGTCACCAGGCTTTGGATCAGATGACTCTTGCTGAGTGATCCAATAATTTGCAGATCCAGGTACTGTACTGTTTGTGGAACTACAGCCTTTTATGCCAGGTTCTGTGTAGTATTCCTTATTCTAGAGAGAGTCAAAGTTTAACTTTCACTGGAACTTCAAAGGAGGTGTAAGGATCCCTTTGGCAGAAAATGAAATTGAGGACTGCTTGCTGTTGCTTTTTGTAGTTCAATGTGTTTGTCAGCAGACACTCAAAGTGTTTTATAGATCCATACATACTTGCCTTCCTCAGAATTTCTTCCTTTGAAGCTGAAGAGCATCTTTAAATTAATTTACCTAAATATACTTGGCTGAAAATTGCTTATATATATTCTTATACAGGGCTTATTCACAGAGCTGGAGGCATTTCTTTCTTGGATAGTGGTGTCTGTTACATGTAGATATCTGTGTAGTTCCAAGTTCAAGCATTCAGTCTGCTATTGCCAGTCTTCAAAACCTCATATCCTCTAACAAATACCTTAAAGTTAACAGCAATTGTGTCTTATAGGGACGTGAGTTTTATACCCCTGATCTTAGTAAACCTCAATTTGAGGTTATGACATTATTTGAAGTAGGCGGAACTCATTACCTCTGTTCGGAGTGCACTTTAAAACTTGCTTTAGCTTGGAGTTTTGTGCTGATACATTACCTTTCAGGTATGATATTTCTCCAGTGTGCTCAGAATCAGAAATTCGTCTGAAGGTAAACAGCAGCAACTTAGTAGTCACAGAAGAAAGTGCTGTAAATTGAGGCTGTAGAGAACTTTGTAGTTGTCTGATGTATCATTGTTGCTAATCTGGGATTGAGAGATAATTGCTTTTTTTGTACTATCTTTTTCTTGTTTCTACATTGTTTTAAATTTCTTTAGTAATATGCTTTAATTTGTCCTGGTCTAGTTTCTGCTAAATTTATGTTCTGCTTCGATTTAAAGTAAATGGAAGATAACATATGAAATCCTTTATCTGGAAATGAAAGAACCTCTGATCACGCTTTTATACTGTAATTTGTGCACTCCTAATGTAGGATGTCTCTAATGACCTGTAGTTGTTTGTTTGCCCTCCGTTCAATTTTAATTTTAAGTAGACTAAATTTTTTTATGCAATATGGCTAGCAGTAAATACATTTGCTGTGAACGTTTGCCTTTTTTCTTTTTTCTTCCCAAAACAGGGTATGCGTGAAATCTACAGCTGACTGTCTAAAACTATGTGCTATATAACTTAGTTTAGTATGTGGAGAAAAAAGGCACTTCCTGCTACTGCAATAGAAATATTGGCACTATTTATCTAGGAAAAAAGAACTTGTTCCATGAGTGAATTCAGGCTCAATTCCCAACTCACTGTATCATGACTCAAGCCAGTTTGTCTGCAAAGATGAATTTTTTTTTTATTGTGGAGAGGCCAAATTCACAGGTATTATAATTTGACTACAAAAAGTATTCCTAGTATTTTTCTCACAAAAGTAGGATATCCAAAGATGAACTTAAGATTCTGAGAACTTAACACCTTTCAGAATATTTGCTTTGCACCTTTACCCATTTACATGATTAAACCTGGAAAGGTGCATAAGGGAACAGGTAAATTCACATAACTCTGAAGTGGGAGGAGAGAGGTAGGTCTGTTTTCCCAGTTCAAGTGTAATGTTACTCAGACTGGTTGCTTGTAATCAAAACAGGTGTTTGTCATTGATGCAAAAAGTAATTTACTACTACTTATGTATTTTCCCACAGGCCACAGATTATATAACTGCTAAGTTTTGGCCTTTTAGGCTGCAATGACAGCAATTAGCATATCATGATTCACATTATTATTTGATCATAAACCTGTGTGTGCATGTATGTGCATAGTGAAGTCTTGACTTGAGTATTATCAATGAAATTCCTTTGGTGACTTCAGTCCTGTGTTTCAACTGGCGAAACTGCTGTCAGAAATATCGCCATGAGTTGCCCACTGTGTTTTATGTCTTGAAATGATCTGAAGGGAAGTTGTTTTATCTTTTAACATAGATGGCAAGAGTCTTGTATGGTCTAAAATTTGTAATGATCAGTCTGGTTTGGCAAAGATATGTTTGTGAAATCCTTCAAGGGCTGCTAAGCCTATTCTGATGTGCTTTGTCCATAATGATGTCATTGTGCCAACATTGTGTGCAGTGGGATGTACAATTGTGCCTCATCCAAGCTGATGCGTGAATAGTCGGGCAAGGAGATGACTTGCTAAAGTAAAGTTTTTGCTGTTAATGTTTAAAACTTTTCAAGAGTAGTTGCCAACCAAAAAAAACCTCCAAAAATGATGGAAGTTTTACTTTAGTCACTTAAGCCACAGATGTTGGGAAAGCCCTAACGCATACTGTGCTCCATTTTGCTTGTTGCCATTCCTTTTTTACATGGTTAGGCGCATGAAACTTGCAATTGTCAAGCACTTAAAAAAAAAAGTTATATAGAGTGAACTTAAAGAATGCTAGGTTGAAACAGGAGAGATAGTGTGTTGAATTGTAGTTATTATAATCAGTTCAGACATGAGTATCCTTACTTTGATTCAAGCAGAACAAATCAGCTGTTCTGAAGGCAAAAAGCTTGCCAGTGTATCTATGGAGTGCATCCATGCTAACTTGTTGAACGATATACTGATGCATTGAGATACAAAGTTCAACTTAAAGATTGCAGCATTTAAACAAAATAGCCTGGCTCATCAAGTATTAATGCTTTCTTTGCTTTTCTGTGCTGAGGATATATGGGGAGATGCCAACCAGACAAATGGGCGCATCCCTAAGTAACTGGCCTAAAACTGACTTTAAATGAGAACTTGTCCAAGAAAGCATGAGGAACGCCTTCAGCAAAGGAGGAGAAAAGTGAACATACTGTGTCCTAATCTGTTTGCTTGCCTGTTGCAGGGAAGCATCACCCAGCGAGTGAGATGCAGCGTGTGATTGAGTCTGAGAAGGTAGCAGAAGTACCAGTTGTACATGAGTATGGCCATGACCATTCCAGGTTGCATGCCTACATCGGTGTATCCCTTGTCCTCGGCTTTGTCTTCATGCTGTTGGTGGACCAGATAGGCAGCTCTCATGTGCACTCTACAGATGGTAAGTAAAGATTTGCTTTAATTAGTCTTGCTAATTAATCTTAATTAGCAAGTTGCAATTGTTTTGAATACTATTGGGGTTTAATTTGACCAGTCACATCCAGAGTTTCAATAGGTGCTTCACAAACAAAAAATGAGGTCTGTGTGCAATGTTCTGTCCTGAAATTCAGCATAATTTGAGAGCTTGCTTCACTAACATGAAACAACTGTACAAGCATATTTGGTGTGGGGGTGGAGGGTGACTTGACAGTTGAGTTATTGTCTGTTGTACAGTATCACCCATAGGGGTTTTCTTTGCCTTTCCAAAAAACTTCAGGTTAGTCTTATCTTTGCTTGTTTTTCCTACTTAATTGTCTTACATGTAGATAAAATTTGGAAAGAGCAAAGAGTTATCTCAAGTATGACTGTGGCAATGATTAGATATAAGCTCTGGTCCTTTATTTTAACAGCCCATCTGGACTCTTACAGTAGTCTAGAGCCTCACATACTTCAAAATATGTCCTTCTTAGTGCAAAGATTTCTCACCTTCATTGCAAGACTCCCAGAATGCCTACAGTTGCCTGCCCATGGCTTCATGCTCAAACTGTAGCGTAAAATTCCCCAAAGGTGTTTTGTCATCTGAAAAGGTATTTTATTGCCTTTGGCTGTTCATTTTTCTCCCATATAAGCTCCTCTGATGGTGGAATTTTGCCCTCAAGAACTGAGGAATTGATCTTGAAGGAAAAGTAAAACACAAACACACAAAGGGGGAGATCTGTTTTGGTAAAATCCTTGGCAGTTTACAGTGCAGCTGTGCAATTGCTTGTGTGGGGTTAGTGTGGTGGAACAGATGGATGGCCAGTGCAGGGCTGTGTCACCTTTGTGCTCCCGGAGAAGTATAAATGGAGTCACAGCCATAGGTAGCTGATTTTCAGAGCTTTTCAAAGGAAGCTGTAGCAGTGAGGATGACTAAACAGATGCACGTGGGCAGCTGCTGGGATTATCCTTGGTCTGTACAGGTTTCTGACCCTTTTGTATATCTCTGTTCAGAGAAAATTGACTATAATCTGTGTTAGAGGTAACACACTATAAAATAGGATGTGAAATAAGGTTTTATCTAGTCTGTACCTCTGTCACAGGAAATGTAGTAGTGTTTTTGTATTTTTTTTAAAACTACTGAAGAAAAACACTTCTCTCATTTGAACCAATGTCTGGTAGTTTTTTATCTCCCAAGTGGCTAGATTTTGTTTTGTCTAATCTAGACAAATTCTGTAGGCCAGAATGGAGGTATGAAATCAATTGTGATCTCTCTCTTTTACTGTGTTTCATTCTGCTCAATCCAAAACAAATTTAAAGAAAATATTCTTTGTGAGTATCTCCCTATTTAACATGAGTATACCATAAGTTGCTCAAATAGGCTCACCTTGATTCAGGAGATAGAATACACTAGTTTTTAGTGAGCTCACTTCCCTTATCCGCCTCAGTGGGCAAGTATGTGGGTGCCTGGGCCTGAAGAGAGACTGGAGGGCGGAGGGACAGGCAGGAGGAAGAGAACCAGGATTGGACTTTCTGTTGTGGCGACACTGCAGACTTAATAATGTAGCTGTGTAACTATGCTTGAAGGCAGCTTACTGACCCCTAGGAGGTTAAGAAAAACAACTGCTCCTGCCTACATCAATGATCCTGTAAATTGCAAAGAATTGTCTTTGATTCTGTCACTTGTTTGCCAGCAGACCTTCAGGTTATATGAAGGTGTTAGGTATCAGACTATTTACTATTAAATCTCATCAAGAAACGCAAAAGCTTATAGTTTTGAACATAACTGCCTAAGTACCTGGCAGAGATATGTACCGTGACACTTATCATTTTTACTTCAGCATAATTTAGTATTGTTCTTTTGATCCTATCTTTCCTCATGACCTTTTCAGATCCAGAAGCTGCAAGATCAGGCAACTCCAAAATCACCACAACGCTGGGACTAGTAGTCCATGCTGCAGGTAATGTGGGACCTATTGTTAGCACTTGACAAGGGCTCCTGTTGTGGTGTGGTTTGGTTTATCTTTAGATGTGATAGAAACACCTGCATTTTGTTTTTGAAGGTGACTTTTTATACAAAAAAAAGGCAGGGTGGGCACAACTAAGGATCTTTGACAAAACTTACTGGGAAAACTCCAGTGCTCAGGATGTTCCATGGAGTTCTATTTGGGTATGGCATTTTCAGTCCTTTATTTTTCCTATCTGAAAAGTTATGTGATGCTAATTCTCTGCCTCTTAAAATCCTTTGCTGGCTGTTTTAGCTGCTAAATTTCAATAGACGCTAACACATTTGGTAAGTAGTATGAAACACCTTTGGGTTTTCTTTTCTGTTGACCTGTGTTTTTTTAAAAAAGTTAAGTATTAAAAAATAGTATCTTGTGGAAATAAGGACGTTGTAGGATGGAGCACAAAGATTTGACTGAAACACATTCGGACTGACTTGCAAGGACTGAAATAGTTATGCCATGTATTGAACTCATGTTCATCTTGTAATTCTTCACTATATATGTATATTATAGACATGATGCTCTTTTATCTCTGCTGCCGAAAGTTACTGTCTAGATAAGTCATAAGATATTCATCAAAAAGATATTTCTTCGTGAAACGGAGTGAATCCTATACATAAAGGATTGATATACTCTCTGTTTCATATTTCATTTAGACAATGTATTTATGTTAAATTGTAAAAAAATAGTATTTACAATAGTATTAATATTTGAAAATTCATTTAAAGGGGAATGATTACAATTCTTCTAATGCTTAGAATCTAAAGCAGATTTTTAAAATTTGACAGGTAGCTACTTATCCTACAGAAGATTAAAATAACTAAACTTTCTACCTGGCTCTAATTTGTCAGAATCTGTCAATACTGAATAGACTGTCAGTATGGTTTTTTATGGTCTTGGAAAATAAGAGACAGCCCTTGTTGAGGGTTATCTGAAATCGTTGTGGCCTAAGAAACAAAGGGGAGTGAATCGGGGGTTGGATTGGTATTGCTCATGGCTTTTTGACTAACAGGACTTCTCAAATTGGCATGTTCTGTATGGTCAGCCATTGACTGGGTGGGAAGACTGAAAGTGGTAAGGAGAAATAATCCATGAATTCACCCTCCTGTTTCAGCTGATGGTGTTGCATTGGGTGCAGCAGCTTCTACTTCTCAGACTAGTGTCCAGTTGATAGTGTTTGTTGCAATTATGTTGCACAAGGTAAGTCATCGTTCAAAAAAACTTATTTTTCTTTAAAATACTGTTAAATCATACAGAAATTACTAAAGATCTTAAGCTTCCTTAGTGATGTAGTCTGGAAATGTTTAATACCATTGAAAGGAAAAAGTTAGTAGTACGAGGACCAAAAAGCACTGATGTGATGTATGAAAGAATAATGGATGCTAAGTCTGAGTGGGGTACTCATAAGAGAGAATTTTGACTGCCTACCTTGATTGCAGTGGGTGGGAAAAATCTCCAAAAAGTAGGCAGAGAAAAACAGCTCATGAAAAGGTGTGGCAACTTCAGACTGACTTTTTCTGAAGCTAGTGTGCTGGTGAAAAAAAAAAACCAGTCTAAACCAAAACAAACACACCCCCCAAGATATATTCAGAGATATAAGAGATATATTTAAGAGATATATTCAGAGAAGTTCTAGAGGGTGAAGCCAGAAATATATGCTAGTGTATTCAGGGAGGAATAGCATTTTTGTGCTGATTACAACAGTTTTTTGGTTCTGCGATGTCCTTAATAAAATGGGAAAGATATTTATTAGAAGTGGTTTTAGTGTTTAAAGGATTAGGGTTTTTGTAACCACTTAATATCAGAGTACTTAGTTACAATTTCTGGTTGCCTCTGTCATTGTAGTAGCTTCAACATCAGTCATATGTCATTTCTGCCAGAAAAAAAATATTAAATGTTTTTTCATGGTGACAAGCAAGCAATGACTCTGAAAGATGGAAGATCTTTTTTTCCCTTAGTGTTTGTGCGTAGATAGCGATTAGCTACATAGGTTCTGAACGTATGTGCAGATGTGCATTTGACTTACGGTAGCGTGTGCATATATTAGTCATACATTCATCCAAATTTTTGCTTGCATAATTACATGTTCAAAATGTTAAGAAATCCACATCTAGGATGTCTTGTCTTCACTGGTCATACAACAAATTTTAGTTTACATAACCCTCTTCGGAGGTGGCAACGTCAACGTTGCGTTTTGCTGTGAAGCTCTGTTTATGGCTGTTGCCAAGTGAAACTTGCCTTTATTATTCTTAATGTTCAAATTAACTGACTTATGAAATTGTACAATTTTAGAAGACAAAAATTTCTCCTATGAAAGATTATCAAGAAGTATTTGGTATTGAAAAAGAAATTTATTTCTTCCCTGGTGTCTTGTATTTTCTAGTTTCTGATCCTGATTGATGCTTTTGTCTTTCTTATCTTATTTTCCCTCACTCTGTTTCCTTCTAGGTTTTTAAAAAAAAAAAGTGTCTAAAAATGCTCAATATATCTTAGTTTGTCTTGTCTCAGAAAAGTCAGAATGGACTGCTGTTGTCTTTGTGCGAGCACAAATATAGTAAATTGCGTGAGTAATAGGACAGTCTTGTGGATATGAAACTGATCCCAGCACAGGGAGAAGTAGTAGTAGTTTGCTTCCCAGTGAGAACAGAAATGTAACTGGTTGGTGAAGTGATCAAAGAGCTCAAGTCTTTGTTCATGTGGAGGCTGACATCTGTCTTTGGGAGTTCTTTCTTCTTCCATGTGAATTATAGAATTTTTCTGCTGTAGATAAAGAAAACTGTCCTTTAAGGATACAGAGTAGGATCAGGATGGTAAAAGAAATTATATCAGTTAATGGAGACTTAGGAATTATACTGGTGACTCAAGTAGTATTCTTAATGGCATCACAAGGATGTGTACTCTGATAGCCAGAACGTGGGTTTCAGTTAGGTACTGTTATTGAGGTAGGGCGGTCTGCAGAATTCTATTAGAGTTAACTGCAGCATACTAGCACTCTCCCTGAATTTTTCTGATTCAGTGCATTTCAGTGTAGTAAGTCATTTTTCAACTTCGTGTCAGATTTCAGGGACTTGTAGAAGGTATAATTTTACCAGTGAATATTGTTTTCTTGCAGGCACCAGCTGCCTTTGGCCTGGTTTCCTTCCTGATGCATGCTGGGTTGGAACGGAATCGAATTAGAAAACACTTGCTGGTCTTCGCGTTAGCAGCACCTGTTATGTCAATGGTGACATACTTAGGGCTAAGTAAGGTACTGTAGGTTTTTTTTTTCTGCCCAAAATGTAACTTCGCGGTGGAATTTTGGGGAAGGAATATCCTATGAGTTTATTAGAACAGAATTTCGAGCTGCTTGAAAAATGTAGAGTGGAGATTGTAAAAAAAAAAATCAAACAAAACAAAAAACCCCAGAAGTATTAAAAGATGGCAATATGAGTGTGTGAAACAAAAAAATAACCCATGCTTTCCATCAGAACCAGTGATAACTCTTCTACAGAGTTGTGTGTAGCTTTTTTTTAGAAGGCTTCCTTCTGTCTTTTCACCTTCGTGCTGCTCCCCCCAATAACTTAACAATTTATTCATGTACCAGATTTTATAACTATGACTATATAATTGAGTAATATAATTAATTTTCAATGTTGCTGCATGCATTCTTATTTTAACATGCAGATAGAAAATAATCTGTGCTGGTTTCCCTCACCATTCCAGAATTGGTCCTGTATGTTCAAAGCTTTTTTTCATGCTGTGTCAGAAGTTAAATCCTCAGCTAGAACAGCGTTTTGCCTGTTGTGCTTCTGAAAGCCTAGTTGTGTCCTAGCTTTATACAACAAATAGCCTGTGAAGTGGGCCACTGCACCTGAGTTTATCATCTCTGTCCAAATTAAATGCTTCTGCTACTCATAACGTTTCCAATGACACTCCTGTTTTTCTTGCTGCTTTGGGCCATGGTGGTGATGCACCATGGTGCTGTGTGGTAAAGAAACTAACGTGATCATGAAACTCAAGGCATGAAAAGGAAAGATAAAGTAAGTCATCTTGGCTAATCCCTTTACTTGCTGGAAAGGAGTTTGATTTTGCAGTACTGGAGACAACAGAAGAAGTTGGGTTTCTAAATAGAAATTAGAATGCCATTTGAGCATTCTTTTGATGTAGGCTCACCAAGAGCTCATTTTGCTCTTTGCACTGCAGATAGAACAGAGAATTGATAAGGCATAAGAGCTGTCACAGTGATTGTACATCTTCTGCTCTGAAACTGTTTCTCTGCTCTTTGGAAAAATAACCTGAGACTATAGCAGAGAACTAATATCACACTTGATTTGGAAATTGTTCAAGAAGCATTTTGTAACTGATTTGAGTGGATTTGCATTATAATTAATATGTAATGATATGTAGCATTAAATCAATTCTAGTATGAATGTGAAGACGTGCTCAGTTTTGATGCAGGCGATGCAATTCTTAATGAAGTTTGCATGGAAATTCTGGAAAGCACATGAGAAAATTGAGAGAGTGATGATTTGGGACTTAAACCTAGCAAATCTTGCTCTGACCAGCAGGGAACCAGATACTTAAAGGTTAACATCTTATCTGAACTCTTCGTTTAGGAAAAGGAAAAACAAAAAGACAGTCTTGAGTGTCCTTTCTAAAATTTGTGGCTTCATCATCTGAATCTTTTTTAAGCACAGTTTGACACTTCTGTGTTCCTGTGACAGTAGAGTAAGAGGTGTCTTTCTGCCCCCCACATCAACTTCAGAATGTCAGTTATCATACGTAAGGTGCAAGACAAAAAACAACATTGTTATTGTGAGCAAATGAGTTGATTGAAATCCTAATATGTCTGGACTCTTACAGAATTTTTTGGTTGTCGATTAAAGAACTTCTGCTTATCTTAATTTCTTTGCACTTTCTTTTTTTTTTCCATTTCAGAGCAGCAAAGAAGCCCTTTCAGAAGTCAATGCCACCGGAGTTGCTATGCTGTTTTCTGCTGGGACTTTTCTGTATGTTGCCACAGTTCATGTCCTCCCAGAAGTAGGAGGAATTGCTCACAGCCACAAACCTGAATCAACTGGAGGAAAAGGACTCAGTCGTCTGGAGGTGGCAGCCCTAGTATTAGGATGCCTGATTCCTCTAGTTTTGTCTATTGGACACCATCACTAAACGTGAATTTCAGCGCTCGCCTTGATCTGACATGAGCAGTAAATATCGGCTGCTCCCTTTATCATTCTCTTACCTATCATGCATCCCATCTACTTCATGGAGTTCAGAGAGAACCTTGATTGCAAAATGGGGAATACAGAGCAAGTTTTTAGTATAGCAAAACGTACTTTGGCAGCCGGACATAAATTCCATGTAACTTTCTTTTCTGAAGACATTTGCTATTTTAATTCTTACTTCTGGCCCTATTCTCAGGGAAGATGGAATTTGGAGTTGAAGAAAGCTGAGAGGGGAAGAACATGGTGACTGATAATGAAATGGCAATCACCAAAGTATCCTGCAATTCAGCTTTCACAGCTGAGAGCAAAAACAAAGCATGACTGCCTTGTGAGAGGTTGAAGTCTTACTAGTGAAGAAGGAGGCTCTCCCCCAGCGGTTCTTTGTTGTCCTGACAATTTGACTGGTCCTTGTAATGTTTGTCACTAATTGTATTGCAAAAATAGGCTACACTTGGAATTCTGGACAATGCTGTTATTGTCACAGAAGTGTCACTGATAGGAAAAGAATTATGTAGAGTGTAGTTTAGAGTAGGAAATCAGTTAGTTAAAGTGCAAATGAATTTTGCAGTGTATTCTGTTATTTGAGAAACAGAAGCAAGGAAAATATTATTTTGATTGTTTATGCAGTTGTTAATAAATTTTAAAAAGACAGTTCTTCTTGGGAGATGGTCTTCTGCCAAGTCAGTAAAGCAGAGGCATCAGAAATGTTAGCAGCAATTAGTTATTGAGTACTGTCATTACTGTAATCGAGCTGTTCTGGGCCCTGAGGAGTAGAAATCTGATGGAAACAGCTGTTGAGGACCAGAGAACTTTACTAGCTCATTTTCAAAAGTGAAATGCTGAAATCAGTGGGGGAGTGTGTTTTTTTATTAAATAAAATGTATTAATGTTAACAAAACATGTTTAGTTAAATATTTATACTGCAGATAGACTACAAAATGTTTCTTAACCAACTCTGAACAAAAAAACCCCGAACTGGTGGGTTCCCAGTGGACCTCTTAGGCATTCTACTTTTCCTTTTGGAATTGTGCATTCACCTCTTACAGATAAGCATTAGTTTTTGTGAATCTACGGGAAGGCTTACTGCCAGCTGTTGATGCCTCACTGCAGAAGAGGTAAAAGATCCCTCCTTTTGGAAGGCACAGCCTTCTCTTGTCAGGCACCGGTTCTTTTATGTGAAATACACTCTAATAACTGTAGTGCATTGAAAAGTTAGGAATGCTTGACATGTACAAATTCAACATAAAATTCTTTCTTTGGGGGGAAAACTTTTTAATGCCCTACCCTTTTTAAGCTGTACTCTGTCTGCACTTTTTAAATGGAACATTGCCAAATATAATTTTCTTCTGAATTTTTTTTGTTAGACGTGGATTTTCAAGGCTTGAAATATGAAGTGCTTCTTGTTTCCATTTGAATCAGTGTGTCTGTTTTTCATGACATTGGTTAATTCTACTACCCAGGCTGTTGTGCCTCTTTGCATTTTTGTCCTTGTCCTTTTTGTCTACTAGTTCACTAATGGGTATGGTCAGGCTCTTGGTGATTGCTTTGTCTGTTGGCCTTTTAACAATACAGGTGTATCCCAGGTCTGAGGCTAGTATTGAAGCTAGTATTGATCCCCAGAAGTGCTTGTTCATTTATGTGTTTTACTATATAAAATAAAAGCAAAATTATTAGAAGTCATCTTTTCCTACAAGACAGTATTTTCAGATAAAATTAGTGTATCAGACCTAAACAAGCATTTTTGATATTAGACCTTCAGAAGTTAATTCTGTTCTGAAAAGCCACTGTAAAATTAGTGACATGGATGAGATCTTCTCCTGCACATTAAGCCTTTTTTTTACAACATACATATGCAGTGAGTTACCAGCTTAAAATGTTTAGTGATACAGGTTACCAACACATGTGAATAGTACATGGGGGTGTTTATACTGGAGCTCCCAGTGTTCTACCTGATTTTTCCCAGTTGCCTTCTACCTTGATAATCTCACGATTTTACATTGCAACAGTTTAGAGAGGTATGTAAGGTCTCATTTCATGCTTTTTCTTCCTGTGTTGGATATCCATGTGGATAATACCTTCTTATATGGATGAGTGTGTAGTGATGAGGATGTGCCAGCCTTTTCACTGCTGACATAACCTCTGACGTATTAATTATAAGTGGTGGTGCTGCTGAGAGGTCTTGTTGTCTGTCTTTTCTCCTGTCCCTCAGATCATGTTTCCAATTCCTGGAACAACCACTAGAAATGGTGGTAATGAGTTTAATGATTCATGAATTATAGAGGCCAAGTTAGAGCAGCAGGTGTTTAAATATGAAAGCATTGGCAACCTAAAATCGACACAAAAATTCTGAAAACGTACTTTTCACTTTGTCACTCAGTTAAGTGATAGAAGACTTCTGTGAATTTTTTTTCCCCTCTACCCATTTAGAAGCAGCAACAGCATTTTCTTTTGGCTGCCTCCGTTATCTCTGTGTCGAACTGTTATTTTCAATTCTATGGCTGAAACGGCAGTGAATAAGAAGTTTTCAGTTGTTTGATAAGAGGATAGAATTTTAAATGATCAAACCTTTCCAAATTTTAGTTCCACATGGAGGATTATTTTCCTGAGGCAGAGTATTTTAATGAATTAAATAAAATGGCCCATTTTATAATGTCCCCTTTTTTTTTACCTATTCCCCATCTGTCACAGTAAATCCAAGCACTGCATGTAGTCAGGGCCATCTGGTATCATTTTCCACTCCTCAGGGGACCTTGGTGCAAACAAGTTCCTTATACTCTGTCTGAAATCGCCATCTCTGCCTGTATTTTCTACTGTGAGGTAGATGGCAGCAGGTTTTGCAGGTAATGCTTTAACCAAGTGCCAGGTATGTCCCGCTTTATTCCTGTAAATCCCTCTAGGAAATCTATAATCTTCACATCAGCTGTTTTTTCAGTTAATGATTTCTTAATTGGCTATAGGAATTGGATGAAAGTTGTTTCCATTGATTCCAGTGTGTTCACTTACTTTCCCTACTGTTCTAAATCTTCTATTGTTCTTTAGGTAAAAAAGGGAAATACTTATTTTTCAGCACGTGATGAGAGCTGCAGAAGCTGCACTGATGTTAAGTGATGATGGCAGAGCTGTTGCAGCAAGATAGGAATTTTCTGATAGTTGGGGCATATCAGATGACTGGGTGTTAAACATAGACACCCACTGTTGACTTCAAAGAACCATTTCCGGGTGGTTGTGTAAAAAGCTAGCTTTAGCCAAGAGACCCAGGAAAATGACTGTTTATTCAGCAACTGCTTCAGAGCCTTCAAGGAGCTTTTTACAGTAGCAGATATGTCTATGTGGTATCAGCTTTATGCAGAATAAGAGAGATGCTGTGGAATAAATGTTGCTACTGCTGCCCTCCTCTTCTGTGCTGGGATTTGGAAAGAAGAAGAGGGAAGTGTATTTGTATTCTTTGGGGGTTGGAAGAAGGAGGAGTGATTGCAGTAGGTTGGGAAATTTATGATGAATTTCAGATTCTTGTTCACCTCACTTCTTTTAAAAATGAAATAAATCTTTTTTCTTCCTGTCCTTTTACTACATCCTTTAGCAGCCTTGGCTTTCCAGGGAAAAACATTGCGCGGTCATTGCTGTTTACCTGACTCCATGTATGAAACTATAATTTTAATGTCTATTTCCTAAACATTTGTACACAAAATCATTCCATGAATGGCTGCCTTATAATTTTCCACTTTAATTGTGAATGGTTAAAATAATGTTGCTGTTTTCAATTTGTTTTATTATATTAAATTTTTACTAGGTGCAATGCTTCGGAGTTGGCTTGTCATTTACTGCATGCGGTTTTGTGACAGCTCCAACAAAGAGAAATGACAGTCTTAAATGGGATGCAAACAGTGCAGACAGTTTGCTTGAGAGGGGCTTTTGACAACTTCTGTCTCCCACAAGAGTGTCTAGGGGTTGACATTGCCCTGAAGCTGTAAGATCTCTTCCCCCTCTCCCAAGGAAATACCTGAAGCTTACAAGGCAGAGACCTCTTTGGAGGGCCATAAGGACATGATTCGCTCAGGTTTGCTCCAGGACACTTAAAAGGCTGGAGGACAGTTGGGGCTAAAGATAACTGAGAGCACAGGATGAAGTGAAAACAATCTTGTCAGCCTCAAACCCAGAATGTAAACACTAAGTCCATTCCATTCTTTTTGGAGACTATGACAAAGGTAGCCTTTCCTGTATGTAACTGCCTCTGTGTGATTTGGATTAAAATCAACTTTAAATGTGCGTGCAGAGTTGTGAAGAAAATGCTAGCATGCTTTCGGTTCTTATGCCATGGGGGGAAACTGCTGGTGAAATCTCTGTCCAGTAGTTTGTTCCTCTCTTCCTGCCGTTTTCAGGCACCTGAGTCACAGCTCATCTTTCCTGCCTGCCCTGTGATGCTACTGCTTACATGTTGGCAGGTCTTCAGTATTGCTCTGCCTTCGCTACTGACAGAGTTTTTCTGGCAGGCAGCTTACCTTCTGCCTGCAGTGTATGATGAATTGAAAGCCTGCGTTAAGCCAGAGTTACCTAAGTATTCTCTCCAATGTTAGCTGCGGTAATCATGTGTAAAAGTTAAATTTTCTGTCCTGATGTGTGCATTTTAGGAGTTTGTTGGAAGGAAGCTGTTACCACTGCAGGATCCTATGGCTGCTGCCAGGATTTAGTGCAAGGATGAGAATCGAAGTTGGGATCTTTGCAGTAACTAAGGAATAACTAGGAAGTTGACTCTCTGTCACGAGGCAGTCCCCAAGGAAGCACCTGGGTAGGAAACAGCTGTAGGTAGTTGTGTGGACTTTGCGTGTGGTCTGAAGCTCTGTTACTTGGCCTTAAGAGATAAAACTATTGGCTAGAGTTATTCAGGAAATGTTGATGATTTAAAGCAATCTGACAGAGTGAGGCAGCCCCTTAAAGCATCCTGCAGATAGGTAATTAAGGACTCACCACCTCCCTGGTATGTGGATGGTACCTGGCAGTGGGCCCAGTTCTTTAGCATGTGGTGGGAAGGTGCTAATTGATTGCAGTCTAGAGCACTGATTGCAGAGTGGTTCAGGCTAGAATGGACCTCTGAAGGTCATCAGGTCCAACCCCTCCTGCTCAAGCAGGGCCACCCAGGACTGTGTCCAGATGGCTTTTGAATACCTCCAAGGTGGTAGAGTCCACAACCTCTCTGGGAAACCTGTGCCAGTGCTCAATCTCCTTAACTGTGAAAAGCTTTTTCTCTCGTGTTCAGCCCATTGCCCCCAGTCCTGTCACTGGGACTGCTGAAAAGAGGCTGATTCCATCCTCTTTGTACCCTCTCTTCAGGTATTTCTGTGCATTGATGAGATCCCTCCTACAGCTGCTGACTTGACACACTTAATAGATACTCTTGTTCTCCATACCCTCCTGCTGCCCTGTAAGCAGGACTGGCTTTTAGACATATGTATTCAGAAAACTGGAATGATACTGTTGTAGGATGGCTGACATATGCATTCTAAAATATTCATGCATCTCAAATGGAGAGATACCGTTGATAGAGATGATTTGTGAGCAATTCATTAAAAAAAATATTTCTTTCTCCTGCAGTTGCTATTTACAGGCTTATCTAGGGTTCTGTCACTTTAATAGTTACTGGTTTAGGTATTCAGCTTAATCAATAAGGAATAGTCTCAGCTAAGTGCTTAATTTTGATTTTTTCTAGTAGCTCATAGGACTTGTGTGGTTAGGAAGAAATGGAATCTCTTTGTACTGGATTAATCAGGAGAGAATATGATTAATATAAAGTCTGTAGAACTGAAATGCCAGCATTGCTATTGTAGTTAGTACTGTCGGATGTAAGGCCGGAAGGGTGGGAAGCCAGTACTTTAGCAGATAGGGTCTTGTTTTTTCAGCAAGTAAAATTTGTTTTTAACAGTGAAGAGTTATGTGGTATATTAGCATTCTTTTAGTGTGTTTAATAAAAATGTTGTCTTGGTGCCTAGAGACTTAACCACTGCAGTCTGTTGTAGATCCTTCTGGAGATGCGAGGAAGTGCTTTGGGTACATTAATGTTACAAAGTTTACCACTGAAAACTTAAATGTAGAGGAGCTGTGGTGTTACAGGCTTCCTGATGATGGCTGTAGAATGTTCCTTCATTTGTAAAGGAAAAATATTTTTCATCAGCATTTTTATCAGAAACTCATTAGGGATGAGCACAGCAGCAAGAAGATGAGCTGTCATTTATTGTTCCAGCTTACAAATTAAGCCATTCTTCTACTGATATGTGCAAGCCTTATCCTAATATCACTGCAGGTGGAATTGTACAACATTTCACCCTCTGTGGCACAGCACTTCTCCCTCTTGTTTGAGATGTCTAGAGATTAACAAACCCTTAGGGTGAATGGGGGGGTTAATAAAAAATGCCTCATTCAGAAAACTTGTACAGCTAATTAAAAGTAAGCTGCATCCTGATGACTGACACCAAACCTATGTAGTATTTAGGAAATCTAAAACACAAGGGAAAATGCTTATTCTGTATCTTGTGCCCACCCGGTGTCTGTAGTAGTTATTTCTTCATACATGATCTCAGTTAGGCTGGAGTCTGTGGAAGTTAATGGGCTTCTGTCTACAGAAACACTTAAAATGAGATGCTCATTATTGCCCTGGGCTGATAACCCTGCTTAGAAGCTTTAGTGCTAATTTGAATGACTCTTGGCTGTAACACCTCTTAGTCAAGCTCTCCTTACTTGCCTCCAGGGGGTGAAGCTATGAGTAGAATGAGTCCCATTTTAGGACTGCAGCAGATTTCCCATGTTCTGTTTTCTCCTTTTGACAGAAACTGAGGGATGGCTAATCTGAACAAAACTTTGTACTCCTGGTATCTACCTGCTCTATGCAGGTCCCTCAAGTGGTCATGCTTTGGTGCACATGGAGAGCATGGAGATTTTCTATGCTTATCCCTGCAGCCTGGACTTCAGCAGTATGAAAGAGGCCTCATCTTCAATTGCTGTGTGGCAGCGTGGCTGACAGGAGGGTAAATGGAGGAGGGTGAGCAAGGAGATGGCCCTCTTTGCTCTCCACAAATACAGCAGGCTACATTTTCAGTGACCTTCCTTGCCAGGCAGTTTATCTTTCATCTGGCTGATGGCTTTTCTCCCCATACAGAGTCTGCAGTCTCCTGCTTTTGCCTCTGTATTTAGAGAACCGCTTGACAATGCAGATAGGAAGGAGGCAAGAAATATGTCTTGTTCCTGTCCTGTGTATGTGCACAACATGAGCCCTGATCTTGCAGTCACTGGCTGTGAGCAGGACCGGGAGAGAAAGAGAAATTGGAGTGGAGGCTACTGCAGATTAGAGCTGTGGGGTACAGCAGAATGTATAACTGAAGGGTGTGAAGAACATCGGTTGTGTGATCACTGCAGTTTCTACTCCTGAATGAAGTCCTACTTGTGTCATTAGCTGTTTAAGTCCTTGACTTCAGCAGTCATAATAATGATGATAAGGGCTAAAAGGAATATTCAGTGTATATGCAAGAGCAATTATGATCTCTTTGTACATATGCTGGACATTTTTCGGACTTCAAATAAAAGTATGGTTTATCCTGTTTTCTGAATACCTATTTAAAAGTTAAGCTTAAGGCTTCTTTCTCTCTTTTGACTGGAGGGAACAAAGTGGGTCGAATTAATGGACTGCAACCAATATCTAAACTTGTGCAGCTAAGAAACACCTTTTAAAAAGTAGTCCTGCACCTAACCCTGTTTTAGAAACTTGGAGACTTCTGATCTACTGACTGGTGTTGAAACAACTAAGGAGTAATGTTGTCCAGAGTGGGCAGCTATCAGCCCTGGATCTCTTTTACTGTTCTACTTCCTACTGGGCTGCTTTGTCAGACCTTAAAAATGGTGCTTCAGTTGTTTGCCTATGTTACTATGTAGAGGTATTGCATTTTTCCCCTCCATTGTTCTCCCAAGGAGACTCTCATGGATTTTTCTCTTTTGCAGATCTTTTTGGCTGGCCACTGTATCCAAACTGCTGCACAGGTGTATGCGTTCTTGTGGTGTTCTGGATTCAGTACTGGTGTCATAAGTTGGGAAATGTGGCTGAATGAAATCAAGTTACATGTTCAAGTCAGGTAGGGGCATTGCCTCAAAAGCAGGACTGAGTAAACAATTGCACCTCTGAAACTCTGTGCTGTCCCCCAGAACAACCACTCTAAACCTTGCCTATGGTCTCTTTGCTGGATTGCAGAGTGTCCTGGCACCACAGGGTACGAAGGGCAAGGAAATCTTTTAAAATTGATGCACTGGCCATTTTTATAGCCTGTGCCACTCACATGGCATGTGCATGTGTGTCATAGGTAGTCCTTGGCTTGACTTGGATGTTTTCTGTCCAGAAAGCTTCTTGTAGAGCTCACTAAGCTGTGTCTTCTGGTCAAACCATGCCCTCGGTAACTGTCTACTGTGGCTTCTGTAATGTTTGGCATTGGCTTGAATAACGTTGATCACAGGCAGGTAAGATGTGGATAAAGTGAAGTGCTCCAGGAAAGGCAGACACACGTGCAGGCAACGTGCCTGCTAAGCTGCAAGCTTACCAGCACTGAACACTCTTACAAAACCTTCTTAGGGAAAGGTTTGTTCTTGCCCGTCCACATGCACGGAGGTTCAGCTGCCCCTTGTGAGGAGGAGCACTCCCAGGGCTGCTGGGCCCTCCCACAGCCTCAGAAATGGTACTGGGGTTGAGCCAGCCTGGGCTGCCCGAGCAATGTGGCTGGTAAGGCACCAGTCCACCACGAACATGCAGCACTCACTGCTTTTCCCCAGGCAGGAAGGGAGCGTGTGCTGGTGGGTTTGTAATCTAAGAAAAGAAATAAAGCAAAGCTATTTTTATTTACTGCTATTGAACAAACTGCTGGTTGAAAAAAGCCTATTTAACTATTGTTGTACTAAGTGATCGCTTTGTGGTATTTAGGCTTGATAGGGAAAACCTGGTCTATTACAGGAAGCCTACAGGTTGTCTTCAGCTTTTGCAAATGTAGCTGACCACTTATATATATTCTAAAATCCCTAAGAATGTCTCTATCAGAAACCTCTTTTTTTTAAAGCACCAAAGTGAATGAGTCTTCTCCCAGAAGAGATCTTAGTAGGATTAAAAAGAAGAGGTTATCTTCTTTAGATGCTGAGAGAAGTGGTGATTTACTGTTGTGTCAGTCCCTGAGCAAGCCACCCCCAAAAGCCAGGCTGTGAGTTCTTACCATCTGCAAGGCTATTGGGCTGGCTGCTTGCTATCAAATCCCTTCACTTCAGTAAACTGGCATCTTGTATTCTGTCTTTCTGTAAGTCTCCTGAAGTGTTGGTGTATCCATAGCTAATATGATTCACAGGCAATCCAACACTGATCTGGGTGGATTTGAAGGGCTGGTGGAGAGCTGGGACAGGACACTGAGACCACGTGATTCTCACTAAGAGATGATATCAGATACGGTTATACATGTACAAAGGCTCTTCACTTTAATGCCCATTTGCTGAATAACTCTTTTCTTTGAGCTCTGCAGGACATCTCTGACTCCCCTTGTAATAATAAAAAAATATTCACATGCAAAAGAAATATAATCATTCAATGTCTCACTCTAAAGAGATGGATTGATGGTGGTTGCTTTCTTTCTATTTAAAATAGGCTCTGTGCACAACTGTATGTTTGGGAAGGTGGCACATCTTTTTGATAAGTACATGTGACCTTTTATCTTTGCAAGAATAGTATATCATAAATTAAGCCTGAGCTGGACTTTCTTTTTATTTCTCCACGTTGTTCCAGGTACCTGCTAACAACTCCCATAATTGTTAAAGAGTTCTTTGAGTTGAAAATGGCTACAAAGGCTACCAGAAGATGTCAGCAGAAAGGGAATATACACTGGGAGGCCAGATCTGAATCTTTCCAACTATGCAGCAACTCTAATACAAATCTTGATTTCCTGGCCCCAGTCCAAGGTTTAGTTTGTTCTCTTCTGCATTAAGTACTGTTGTAAGGCTGCCCACAACATAAAAGTATAACTTTTCACTTAAAAATACAAGCCTCCTCATTGGCTGCAATTAGCCAGCTTGTGCATCCTCAAACTCAAAGGGAGCATGTTCCAGGAGGAGAGTGGCCTGTAATGATGGAGTTTTACTTCTGTGTTAGTTTGCACTGCTATCTGCTTCAAAGGTTTCTTTTTTTGAGCAAAATTTTGGCTTGATGTGTAGGAAATGTAGGTGCAACATATTAGCAAAATAATTCCTGTATCAATACAACCTGTATCTCTGCAGGAAGGTTTTCCAAGTAAAGCTCAAGTGCCTTCTCTTCAGGATGTACGGCTGTGTTTCCCCTACAAGTCATCAAGAATGAAACGTGCATCTATAGTCTTTAAATTATTATTCTGGAACAAAAATGGTTCAGAGAAAGAGGGTGAGCCTAATGTACATCCTTGGAAGGTATGGCTGCCTCGGGTTGCTATGCGTGTAATGAATCCAACCAAGTAATGCCTTTTTGCCTCTGTTGCTCTTGTTGCAAGGCAATTCTACAACTCCCTTACAGTGATGGCTACACACTTTCTAATTTATTCATGGGAAATTTAGGCCCATTTTTTTTTATTACAAGCATTGATCTTTACCCTGATGCATTAAGAGGGGAAAGAATGCTTGACACTAGACAGCAGTCAAATTATCCCTTTTGTTCTCATTTAAACAAGTGAAGTTCTTTTAGGTCCCTGTAATACTACAGGTTAACTATACCTGTGATCATCCCTCAAGTCTTTTTCTGCAGCTCTTCAAAACTGAAGAATTTTTTTGTCCATAACTATACAGAAGGGATCTTGTGTGAGTCTGGTACAAGGGCTTATGTCTGCCTTCACTTGTAATGCAGACCACAACTGCACTTTTCTTTTTGCACTGGTGTCACAAGATTGTCCTGCTAAGGTCTCATATAGTCGGGTCTCCTTCCTCTGCCCTTATTAAATGATGAGCTCCAAGATTACATATATACAAATGCATTATTTCTGTATAAATATCTATGTGGTTTTGGGCTGTTAGATTTCACTGAGATCTTGCAGCAAACCCAAATCTGCTTATGCTTCCCTAAAGATTTCTGTCCCCTGGAATTTGGAGAAGGCACTTCTGCAGGAACTGACTCTCCTTACTCCCCTTGTGGTGGACCCTTTACTCTTGGCTGGGCTTTGTGACACTGTTCTTGAAGTTTCTGGGCAGTTGAAGTAAGTTATGCATCTGAACGAGTAATATTGAAGAACAGTTAAGCTGCCCCTTATGCCATTACCTTTGGTTTCTGAGAGGCAAACTGCTTAGATCTGTTGTGCTCCTCCTATGCTCTTTCCTTCAGACAGACAGATTGGCACACACATGAAGGAAATGTTAACGTAACCATTGCTGCTATAAATTACTTTGTCCAGACACAAGCAGTTACAGAACTCATCCCACTGCTGTTTCAGCCCTAGTACTGGTGGCTCCTGCCCATATTTATCTCTTGGTGACTTTACAAAAGCAAGTTGCTTTTTCCCTCCGCTGAAACTGCCCACTCTAAAGAATTTGCTGTGACTACTCTGTCCCTTGCTTTTCCTAGAAGTTTCCAGAGGTGACAATAACTGCATTTTTGATATTCAAAGCTGGAGACTTCTTTTCTGTCTTGGTTTCTGCAGGAGAAAATTAAGTAACGAAGCAAAGTGTAAAAACCTGGTTTTCCTCACTGCAGGTCACTGCTATTGGATCTTTGCATTGCTGATGCAGTACAATGGCAGGGGCACTGGATTGTCTTTACATGGGAGCTCTGGCACTTTTTATTGTGCACTTATAAATTAAGGTGATGCTGTTGGACCAAGAATCCATTTTACACTTTGTGCAACATAATTTGAGGGAAACGTTTCCCTCTCTTGAACCCCTGGTTATGAGTAGTATTTTTTTTCAGTGCAGCGTGTGGAACAGTCACTACAATATTAATACTTCTGCAATGCAGTGTTGTATTCAAGTGGGGGCTCAGGTGAGATGGAGACATCTCTGCTTCACTTCCCTGTTCACCACCCTCTCCCTTAATTTTGATCTGAGACAAGATTTTCTGCTCCCTGGGACATGTCCTGTCTGGAACAAAAAAGGCCAGTCAAAGCTACGGTGAGAGAAAGTAATAAAGCATTGAGTTTGCCAGCTCCCTCCGTGATCAATAGTGAATTTTATCAGAAACTTGCGCCTATAATTTCCCTAGTACCAAATGCAGCCTTGAGCCTGAGGAAGGCAGTCTGTGTTTCCTCTATTTAATACACTTTTCAAGTGCCTGTGTCCAGTGCTGTGATCTCACCTACAGCATATTGCAGGTTCCTAATCTCCAGGAGTGAGAAAGGGTCATCTGTCTGCAGTGTGTCACTTCTGAATAACTGCAGTGAGAAGGGCTGGCATTTGGTGGTTTATAGCATCAGCATGGATGCATACAGGATGGCACAGGTCAAAACAGGTGCAGGTGCCTCACAGCATGTATATGTCAGTATTGGTTATACGATAGCCTAAGACTTCAGATGCTTTCGTAGGCACAATGCAGGCAGTTCTTCCCTGAGTCCTAATTCTGGAGGGAAGGCAGGATGCAGGAAGGAACAATATGATGCTAATGTGCTTTTCCGTGGCCTTTACAAAAGACCGAGGATCTTTTGGGGGACCCTTTGTACATGTACAGGGAAGGTGCATTTCAAGAGAGGAACAAAGATTCAGGGAACCAGCATAAAAAACTTGTTGCATGAGAGCTAAACAGGAGATGAATGGAGACTCACCTGAGCTGTGTGACACATTCCTTTGTGCTGTGGCCAAGAAGGAGCTGGTACCCAAGAGACAGGGCAGAGGCAGTGCTTGTCATGTGAAGATGCAGCAAGGCACAGAGCCAGGCAGAATTTTTATGCTCTAACTTTGTTCAGCAGTGGCCCTTTAAGGCTGAGCAAGCCGTGCAGCATGGACACTACCCAGTCCAAACCCAGCAGCCACGTGAACTGAACCGGTTAGGCAGTGCCGCTGCCACAGCAAAAGCCTCCTGATGGCAGAGGGAATCTGATTGAACTTACTGGTTCCCACCCACTCTGCTCCCCTCTTCGTCAGGACAAATGAGAAGAACCTGTTTGCAAGTGCAAGCTTTTGGAGATATCTGTCATAGAAAGAGATGCCAGACAGTGAAATGTCTGTCTTGCCCTAATTTCTGCCTGGGTTGCTGCAATGTCGAGTGAAATAACCTTCCAAGCTGTCTCTGATGCAGAGGTATTTTAGGTTATGTTGTTCTGGCAGATTTCTCTCTGATGAGCTCTTTCTGCCTCTCTGTGTTCCTGATCTCTGTCTCTCTTTGCTCTTTTTTTTTTTCCCTGGGCTGGGTTGTTTGCTGTCTGTAATGCATCAGGAAGTAATAACGCAACGAGGAAACTCTCATCGTCGGTGCATCAGGGAGAGAATTATTGACTGAGAGCTGAGCAGTCAAGTTATTGATTCAAACCATAGCCCAGTCTCTCCGTCTGCCGTTTGGAGTGGCCAGTTGTGTCATTCTGGTTCATTGCATTTAATTGGATTCCCTGAGCTGCTACGCATAGGAAGAGAGTCAGGAGCAGATCCATCTATAATGTTCACTTCGAAATCCAGCTCTGTATCCCCCTCTCCGTCCATGGAGCAAGCAGATTCAGATGCTCTGGACATCAGCACCAAAGTGCAGCTGTACGGCGTGCTCTGGAAGAGACCCTTCGGGAGGCAATCAGCGAAGTGGTCCAGGAGGTAAGCTACAGTCACACAGGGATGCTCAGGTGAAGTAAAAAGCCTAAGGGTGCTGGGGTGAGTTAGAGCCTGAGTGCTTAGCTCTTCGAGCATGGCTAGATGGGCAAAGATAAGGAGTGAAACTGAAGGCATAGTTTCCCTGGTGTTCTGAGGCTGCCTGACACACACAGCACTCCAGTGTGCTGCCTTCTTTATCTGCCCAGGCTCTGTGCTACTTTAACAGGGACTTACTGCTTCCTTGGGATAATCACCTTGCAATTGTTTCACGAAAGAGGAGGAGTCAGCTCATATATTTTGCCCCCAAACCGCTAGACTTTGTTCATTAGCGTTTATGAAAGCTATTTGAGCCCTTCAGGTGTGAGATAGTCAGGTTGAGCTGATTATGTATGTGGGACTGCTTGTGCGTGCAGATGTTCTGCAGGGGTTTGTGGGCCATCATCAGTACTGCTGTGCTGCCAGGCAGTGATGCACACTGGGAACAGCAAATGCAGACTCTTCCCTGGGGAGAAGGTGGCTCTGAATTCTCTCCCATCTGGTGCCAGGGAGTTGTAAGTTGCTGTATGTTGTGTATTAGCAGCCAAGAATTTGGCAGTTGGAAAGCGTTTGCCATAACCTTTTACCAAGGATGGAAATATATTCCATAACACTGAAGTGATAGGTCAGTTTGTGGTTTAAAGTAGGTGTAGTTTCTTTATGCGAATCTCTGAGTCTCACAGAAGAGTGTCCTGCTGGTTGTCAAGTAATGAGACACGACTGTTTATGGATGGTTTCTCACAGAAACACGGTACAGCTCTTTCTCTTTGCTCACTGGGGATATGTGATCCAATGGCTTAAGATTTCCAGCATTCCTGGGTGGCAGAGTAATGTCACAGCTGATAGACGTCATTGGCAAATAATTCAGTTAGAAGACTAGCAGCCCAGCAACTTACATTTTCACCCTGCTGCCGCCATGGGTATGTTTTGTGACTAGGATTTGTTCTTGTGATCTTTAAAGAATGGTAGTAGTACTTACCTGCCTTTCACAGTTTCATATCACCAGATGAAAAAATCTGCCAGAAAAGCAAAGTAACGCTGTTGTTGCTGTTGTTGTTGTTTTCTTCCCCTCCCTCACCTTTCCACTGGGGAAAGGAACACAAAAGGCAGCACAGGAAGCCTGAGCTACCTCTGGAGCTGAAAGGCAGTTTTTTGTAGTCTTTGTAGTATAATGTGCCTCAAAACTTTTTGGAAGAATAAACTGATCTGCACACAGGCAATGTCTGATGGCTGCCTCTGGTGCTTACCTCTTGTGGGTACCTTTTTTCTAGTCTGTAGTGTAGATGCAACACATCCATTCCTAAACCCAGCTTTCCTACTTTTGTTCTGTGTAGTAACCACAGTTCTATCCAGTTTAAACCTGTGAAGATGGCATGTGTTGAAAAATAGTTAAAAGTTGCTTGGGAGATATTTTCGTGTTTGTAGCCATCTTTGGCCTGCAGATTTTATCCCGTACTTACCCCCATCATGTCCCTAAAGACAAAGGCCTTTTTTCACCCAGGAGAGAATTCGTGCTACTCATCTCCTACACATTGGTATTTAAATGAATTATGTCTAGAAACTATGTGACTGTGTTACGGAAAAGAAGTGGACAGACTAATGGAGGGGAAGGTAATTTGCTGTGGAGGAGACATTCTTAAAAGGCTTCCTTTTTCCTAATCAAAATTTCTTGCAGGCAAATGGCCTCTCTCTGCTCTCACTGTCATTATTTTTTTAGTGTTGTTCTATTCCTAGAAGTTACCCTCATCTTCAGCAAGTGATAAATATTTTAGTGTAAGCAAGTGGGAAGAGATGGGAAGGTGGTTATGGGGCAAGGATGCTGTGGAAGATTAGCTGCAAGCATGGGAGCTGAGGGTCCAGGGGGACCAGAAACCAGTCAGTGGGAGATGAACATGCGGAATCCGTAGGCTTTCAAAGGAAGGGGTTTCCAAAGTAAAAAGACTGTAACAGGAGGAACGATAAGATTTTTTTTTTTATCACAGGAGAGATTTTCTTTAAAGTAAAAAAATGGCATGTTATAAGTCAGTCATTATGGGGGGATAAGGAGCAATTCATCTCCCCTCCCCCGTCATTTATCTGCCATGCCCAGCAAGATGCAAGTCAAGTGCCTTATTTTATGAAAAGGAAAAGAGATGTTTCCCACTGAATTTAAATTAAGAGAAAAAATTCACTGTTGCTAGATACAATTGAAGATCTAATCTCTGAGTAATGTATAGTTTTGTCCTGAAATCTTAGATTACTAATTTTTATCTCTTTAATATTTACAGGTAGTATCTTTGCTATGAAGTAATTTTGCAGTGGACAATTGTACTAGTCCCTGTCCCAAGGAAAGCTTTTCTAAGCCTTGGGAGATAAAGCAGCATGTAATGGGAGGATTGATCACACCAGACCATCATAACATCTGCATAACAGATGGGTCTGCGGATCTGCATGGCTGTTAAGAGAGGCATGGTACTTACTGGTTTGATCCCATTCACTTGGCTATAGCAACAGTGGTGCTGGAGACACTAGGAAGTGTTTAAGGGAAGGATGGGAGCTGACTGGATAATGAATGGATCAAGGAAAAATTCAAGGCATGATGTCCAGTGTTTGGAAATTGAAATCCTAGGTTTGGGGATTTCGCAGTAGCAGAGGTTATGCTGAGAGCTGGGGAGGGATAGTAGAGCCTTGTTTTAGTCAGGGCTGGCATTTGATGACACCTGTGAGGACAGCAAGACTTGACATGAGGCAGTTGTCTGGAGCACTTTCACTCCTTTCCCTTGCCCATACAATGCTCTGTCCTGCAGCCTAAGCATTTGTGTGCTACCTCAGGTACAGACTGAAAGTGGGCTGGGTGCTTCTGGCAGTGGACCAACGTAGCTGTGTTTATCTGACAGGGCATGAGCTGAGCATGCTGCTTTTCAGAGCTTTATTTTGAAATGCCATTAGCAGCATCCTACCTCCCGTCTCTCCAAGAGAAGCTCTATTCCCTAGCTAATGTGAATTTTCTTTCCTTTTAAGGTAGTATCCTTCCAAGAGAGACACAACCATCTTCTAATTTTACTGCTGCATTTGACCAGTCTAAGCTTGGGTGGCTTTAAAAAGCCATATACCCAGCCCTTGACTTGTTGCCCTCTTCCCACCAAGATGCACCCCATTCTTCCTTCCAATTAACAGCAAGTGGTTTAGCCTCTTCTCTACTACAAAAGTTGTACTGGTAAAAGCATCAGCCTAGCATAGAGTTTGGAATGAAATGCACAAGGTACATACCTGCCCTGAATGTGGCATGAATGAGGCGCTATAGTTTTGTAGGTAGGAAGGAACACGTTTTCCTCTGTTGTGAATAATTCCAGATCTGCATAGAAATGTCAGGCTCTAAGCCGATTGTCACCATTCATATGTGAGACTTCGGGGCCAAGGGGCACAGTTCCAGGAGGGCACCTGCTCAGTGGTCAGATGGAGTCATAAAGCAAGGTGGAAAACAAGGAGTTGAAAAAAGTAGAGAACAAAACACAAAATATGCTCTGAGTAAACCCATCAGAGATGTCAGGTTGCTGCTGGAAGAAAGAGCACAGTTAAGAGACAATTTTTGTGTTCTCTTGCACCAGACCTGGCTGGGGCACTGCAAAGCATACACAAACCCCGGTCGTCCAGCAGAGTAGGTAGAAAATGGATGTGGTTGCAGGACAGATGGAAAGGATAATTGTTTAGGGCTGGTTTCTACTCTAAAAAAAAGAAAAAGAAATGGAAAACATACTAGAAGGCTGCTGCTGCTGCTGAGCAGTGTGTGTGCCTGCATGCACCATGGGTAGCCAGAGCTGCTGAGGCAGTGGGGCTGAGAGTCTAACAGACCACGCATTTCCCTCTTGTCCTTGGGAAATTCCCACTTGACTGGCGGCTGTTGGGAAGCATCCACCTCTTCCTGCTCCCTGCCTGGCTGGGCGCCTCTCTGGCAGGAGGCAGGAAAGCCTGCGGCTGTCAAGAGAGGAAGAGAGAGGGACAGGTACTGTGGCCTTTGAGCTGACACGGTGATAAAGATCTTTTTGCCTGTTCTTTTCCCGAGCTGTCCCCAGGGAGAAAGATCTGGGCTGATCTAATAACTGGGATTTTCTGCCTGCACTCCTGGACTGGTGCCCAGAAAACCACCACTAGAAGGAAAGTATAAGATTTACATTTTATAATGTAAATACTTAACGTGACCATTGTCACATCAAAAACTTATACAAACATTAGCTAATTAATCTTGTTAGTCTTCTGTGACACAGAGAAGGCACTTGTCCCTAGAGATCAGGTATCTCTACCTGTCCAGGATGGAGCTCTTGAGTCTGATCCTGGCAGGTCAAATCTCAGGCTTTACATCCAAGTCACTTGGATTGTTCCTGTTCCTCTCCTATTCCAGCTGAATTGCACTGTGGTTTCTTTGTGCACGATCTAATGACATGGGATGGTTGACTCAAAGGAGCTGGCTATGCATGAATGGCTCTTGTATTACTGGCGCTGCGGGTGGATCGTGCATGGCTGTACCAGGTCTTCTCACCTTCAGCACCTTTGCTGCTGCTCTCCAGGCTTTTTGAATGCTGTTCTGTTTTTTAGTTTCTTCATTTTTGTTTTCTTGTGCTTATTAAAAATCTTCCCATGTCTTTCCGGAACTCCTGTTTCTTTCACTGGCACACCTGTGCCTATTTCAGATACGTGTTCAGTGTCTCTCAGTACCAGACCTAACTGGGTGTATCTCCCTGTTTGCCCTTGATCAACTTTGCCCTTTCTGTTCCCACTTACTCAGCTGCTGCTTCAGTCTTCATCTTGCTCTCCAGTCTTTTAGCTCATCCTCCTCTACTGCTTCACTTCGTCTCTCTTTCTACTGTGCTGCATCAATTATCCTTGCATCATTGTTATGGAGACTTTATCCTGAAAGTCAAAGTTTAAGTGGTGAACTTAGTTACTTAAGTGTTGCCTTCCAGGTAAGGATAGATGAGGGAATAGAACATAAATATTTCGCATTCATCAGCTAAGGAATTTTCAGTGTTTTTCCTTCATTATTTGCCATACAGTTTTGCTGTTATTTTTTTAAACTTCTATCTTCTATATTGTCGTTCTGAATCCTGACAGATTCTCTCTTTATGTCCCTGTGAGGTCAGAGATCTAAAAGATCATTAAATTGCCAGCATCAGTTCTTAGGGATCTGTGTTATGCTTTATTCTTGGTTTTATTTTGGTTTTGGTTTTCACTGGAGGGACTATCAGGGGTGCTAAGCAGACAGAACTAAATGCTGGCTTTAACTGGAGGTTAGCATTTAGATTAAAAATTACAAATAGTTAAAGATCAGTAGATTTACCTGTCTTGCAAATGTTTCTTGAGGATGTTAAGACTGAGAAGACTGTTGAAAGTGATGAATAGACTTTCTGTATTTCATGTGGTGTGTTCCTTTTTATTCCTTGGTTTGATGTTTGTGCCCACAATATCTGGTTCGCTCTGGCCCACTGAACCAAGCATAGTCCATTGGCAAGGCATGTTCTTCAAAGATGTTATTTCTGTCTTTATTGTACAGATGGGGTAATACATTGCTCTAGAAGATCAAGGTCTTGTTGAACTGAGCATTGGAGACATAGTGAAGATGCAGCTGCTCATAAGAATAGAGTTAATTCTTATAGAGTTAATGACAAGAGGTAGAAGGAAAAATGAAAGAGGCAGGCAGAAGGCTCACAGAAATGATCTAGCAGAAGGAACCAGCACCAAGCCCTGTATGCTCTGTGGTGATCTCTCTGGTATCTGCCTTGGCCAGGGTCCCATCTGCCCCTGCTGCAGGAGTCGTGTCTGTCTTTGCCATTAATGCAGATATATCAGAAAGACCAATCCTCGTTTCATGCAGAAGTGGGACCTCGATGGATCCACTCTATCAGAAATGTGTCCCACAGAGATATGTCTAATGCATCTGTCGAATGGGCTTTGTTTGCTGGTATCTTAAAGTTGTGTGGGTGGTTCAGGCCCCCACCTTCGTCTTGTGTGTCCACTCCTTCCCATTTCTGCATTTTCTGTTATGAGGAGACCATTGAGCTTGCTGCAGTCATTCAGAAGTTTAGTACTCTGCCCTCTATGTTCCAGTCCCTCTGTGAGTCCATGATTTGCATTTCCCCAGCATGTGGCAATTTTTATCTGTGTTGCCAGGGCTGCAGTAGAAAAGTAAGAGATAGGACCTAGGGGAAGAGTATAATAATTATTAATTACAATATATTATAAGTACAATGATAATTCTCCACCAGCTTCACATTCTTTCTTTAGCTTTGGGAGATAAATTGGTACCAAATTGCTGTGCTTATCTGTACTGGTGGCAGTGTTTGGCTCCATCTGACAGGTCTCTTCAGGAGAAGGCTGGAGTGGGATGGGCATGTGTGAATGTGGTAGAATTGCTCTTGTGGATCAGACCTCTTGGCCCATAACCCATCTTTAGTTGTGGCTTCAGAGGAGGATGCAGGAATCCCCAGGTTGCACAACTGGAAAGTGCTGCTTGGAGAAAGTCTGTTCCTGATCCCTCTCAGAGGGGGCTTTCTATCCAGAAGCAGGAAGGTTTTCCCAGGGATGTTGTTGTTTGCAGAAATGCCTTATCCTTTCCAGATTCCTCACAAGCTCTTGTCCTCAGGATGACATAAAAATGATTTATATAGCAATGTTTTGTGCAGTGTTAAAAGGCATTCTTTGTTCATTTTCAGCTTATTGTGTTTCACTTTCTTTCTAAATCCCTCTTTTTTCATATCAGTAAATACGTACTAAACAGTGCAACACATTTTCTTTGTCAATTACTCTTTTGAAACCTTCCTATGAAACTAGTCTGTGTATTTTCAGCTGCTCTTCTGCCCTTGAGTGCTGCAGATTTAGACCAAATTTAAGCTAAATCAGATGTCTCTCCCCTGTACCACTTTCTGCAGGGGAAATGCAAACTCATTTTTCTAAGACAGACTCTCCATGGAGCATTTTAAACATCCAAATAAGCTAAAAGTGGCACACCTTTAATGACAATTTTGAGGGCATGCTCCAGTAATTTAGAGGCTTGGTTTAGAGAAGCTGTGGTGTTTCATGGCTACTGTACAGTGTTCATCGGAGCATACTAAAGGGTGACTGAGCAGAACAAGACACATTTTTAGGTGATGCATATGAGGAAAAAAAATCAGTTTCCTTTGTATTTACAAAGGTCCATGATAGGAGATTTTGCCAGGACCTCTGCTTAAAAATATCTTTAAAATTTATTTCTGCTCCTGAGTGCTCTTGTGGCCAGTCTTCTGCCTTGAGAGTCACATTGGGATATTAACCTGTGACTCTCCCTGCCAAAGGACCGAGTGTTACAGTGTAAACACTTTCCTTATGGCTTATGCTTGATAGGAAGAAAGAGGGTGGCAGGGATTAGATAGCAAAAATAAGCTTTTAATTGCTCTTACCCCATGCGAGAGAGAGCCTTAAGAAAAAAGGAGCAGCTGTCTTCCAACAGGTTGAATCCAACACATGGGAATGATAGAGCATACACAGGTCAAGATGCTCCTATCTTGGATACAGACTGCTGTGCCATTTTCCTGTGAGTAAACGGTGCCATGGTTTGTCTTCAATAATGGTCTGTGCATGCTATGGTAAACTGCAAGCACAAAGCACTTGGACTTGGCACTTAATGTTAAGCACTATGAACAGAAGTGAGGCACCTCACCTTAGGCTTAGATAGGAATAGAAAACTCTTCTGCTCAGAAAGCAGCTTTAGTTGGGCGGAGATTTTCTTGTGCTGTGAACAATGACCTGTGTTCTAGCAGAATTATTTCCTTTCTGTCTTAAAGGTTCTTCATCGTTAAGGAAAGTTTCCTTCTCTACTATGCTGAGAGTGAGAAGAAGAATTTTGAAAGCAATAAATACTTCAATATCCACCCCAAGGTGAGCAGTGCTCGCATGGGAGAGGGAGTTACTCTGTCCACAGCTTTGTCCCCATCCGTGGGCCCAGCAAGTGAAGAGGAGCTAAGTCACAAATGTCTCACAGATCCAGGGAAGCCTCAAAAAAAGCAAGAACTGTGTCAATACCTCTTCAGGCTCTTTAGTGTTTCAGCACGTACATAACTTCAATATTTTTTTACCTGACAGTAGATGTATTCTCTTGTTTTCATGATCTCCTAATTGACTAATCTTGTGGCTACGAGAATACAGTTGGCAAAGCCAGTGGTGGGGCTAACAACTTTGGTTACCGTTTGTTCCTAACCTGTACTTGCACTTGTAAGCAGTCTCAGGCAGCCCCTGCTAACCCATGTGCCCTCAGCCCTGAGAAACAGCCTCTGTAGCTCTACCACCTGGAGGGAGCTCCGTGCTCTGAGTCTGCTTTTATCCTCTGTAGTTACTGGAGGCTGATGAAGCACATGTGCTTCCAAAGGTGGTGATTTCACTCGGCCTGGTTAGGGGCAGCAGGCCACCAATCTGTCCCCACACGGCATGTATAGTGTGTTGACCGCTTGGTGGTTTGTGTAATGTATTTACAACCTCTTTCATAGTATCACACTGAATTGGCAATGTCTGCCCCTGTTTAGAGATCATCAGCCTTCCCTCCAAGCCAAGTGCAGGAGAACCATCTTTACCTCCTTTCAGATACCACTTGAAGCTCTCCTGGTAGTGGTGAGTCCCTCTGCTTTTCGGGAACCGTGTGTATTGCCCCTCCTGTTAGAGTCAAGGCAGGGCAGCGACCCACAAGTCATCAAGTGTGAAAGTTCAGCTGCTGCTTAGTTAATAGTTGTACTTGATTTTGTTGACTGATTGGAGTGCTCTGGTTTATCCCCAGGGTGTTATCCCCCTGGGAGGCTGCATTGTGGAGCCCAAAGAAGAGCCCAACATGCCTTATGCCATAAAGATCTCTCATGAAGACTTCCATGTAAGTAGACTTCTCTTCTTCTCAGAAAATCCCCAAACACCACAAAACATTTTATTGTTGATGAGCAGAGCTGTATTGGCAGTCTTTCCCACCCCACCAAATTATGCCTACCCTCTCTGGGCACATTATCCTGAGAGAGAGGATGGCCTAGCCTCCCAAGTCCCCCCAAGGCTTTGCTGATTTTTCTGCTTTGAAAACCAACTAGGAACTTGCTCTTTCTGACAGTGGGTCTTATGATACCAGCAGACCAGTGGACAGATACTCAGGAGCCCTATCTTTGTATTCCTACCATGACCGCTTGCCGTGTGCACCTCTTTCTGATGTGTGGTAGACTGTTGTGGAGGTGGAAGCCTGCTATAGCCTCCCCTCCTGCCATAGTTGTGCTCCTTGTGTCCAATTCATGCTCTGAGTGCACAGAGGCATGTAAGGCACCAGAGTCTCTAATCCCATGTTTTCCCACCTCCCCTCTTTCTAGGGTAACATTGTTCTAGCAGCTGAATCAGAGTTTGAGCAGGCCCAGTGGCTGGAGATGCTACAGGAGTCTGGAAAAGTGTAAGCTTCTTTCCATTTCTTGTTCTCTTTGATCTGCTCTGTAGATATGTAAAGGATAAAGAGGAAGAGGCCTGACTAGAAGCTCCATGGGGAGGCAGACAAGCTCCCCAAGGCTAGTGAGACCTTTACTTGCCTCTTGAACTCATCATTTCCCTAATCAGGAATGCTCTAAAACTGCTACAAAGCTTCCCACCTTGGAGTGCAGTGTGGTATGCACTATGACTCCACTAACAGTTGAGGCTGTGGTCTGTCAAACGCTGATATATGTGTGGCATCTGCTGTCCCTCTCTCCTGCCTCACACAGGTGGGACCTGGGACTGAATGGGAGGTCTCCTGGTCCATTTTATATGGGAAGCAAGATCCATGGTCTTGACCGAGGTGGTGTTCAGAAAGCCTCCCTGCAACGAGAAAAGACAAGGCACAAAGCTAGTGAACAGCTGTCCATGTGGCTCTGCACCCTGCTGATGAGCAGGGACCTCACCAGCCTGTCCCTGCTCTCCTCAGCAGTACTGGTCATGTCGAGATGTCAGTGACCAGCCCTAAAGCGATTGTGTGACTGTGGACTGTACATCCTTCTGCCCAGACGCTAGGACGCTCAGGCCCCAGCAGGAGGATTTGGCCTCTCAAGGCAGTTCAATTCCAAAATGCAGAAACAGGCTAAATCCCAGGGGAGGAAGCGTTAGCAAAGCATTTCCAGCCCACCTACAGTGGTGAGAGAGTTTGATTGTTTTATCAGCAGGCTTGGCCACTGCAGAGGAGGAAGGATCCACATATAGCCCTTGAGTAATTTGGAGTTTTTCATTTGATAGCACAGGTCTGCATTTGCCTTCGCCAATATTAAGCTCAATTATTGTCAAGGGAAATAACTTGTGGGCCACATTTGTCTTTCAGGTGTCTATGGGAAGGAAAGGAACATGGCTGCACATCTCAGGAGGGGTTTTCGCAAGGAAGCCCTGTGCAGCTGCTTATTTCACAGACCCAGCCTTTTCTCTAGTCCTTGCTCCAATATTCGAGCAGTAGTGTGTAAAACAGGAGGGAGATGGTGGCTGCTATCATACAGCAGACTACCTGCACCTAGCTGAAAGTTTGCCTGAGACCTCCCCTTCCCTTCCCCTCCCCTTCCCCTCCCCTTCCCACTCACATGTTCTTACTGAAGATGAAGGTGTCTACCTGTGGGCAAAACATCACCTTTTTAATTAGTGTTGTAATTTCTTCTGCACTTTAGAAATAACCTAGATGCTCATTAGACAGCAAGAAACCGAGCTGTCTGCAAAGAGCACAGGCAGTGCTTGGGCTGCTGGAGCTGTGAGCTGCCTGTTCCCTGGGGTGGTGTGTGTTTAATGTGTTTGTCTGGCTTTTGTAAGACACAAAATACAAGTTGACTCGGAATTGTTTTATAAGAGGTTGCGAACTTAACACTTTCTAAAAAGTTACAATTTCAAATGGCTCACAAAAATACCTGTTACAGGAAGGCTTACAGGTGTTTAATATTAATAAGCTCCCTTAGGATTTAACAAAGATGTCAGAATTTCTGGGAAGCAATTGCTGTTCCTGTATGTGCATCTATATAAATAGATTAGAAATGAATTTTATGCATGTATTTTATGTGAGTAGGTCTTTTTTCTAATGGAACATAAATAGATGTGAGCAGCAAACTTAATTTTGGTTCTGTTTTTGATTTGTGTGTCCTTGTCTTTGGTATTTAATATCTGTATTAAAGCCTACCCTGTCCAGCTCAATCAGTAATGGGAATCTGCTCCACAGACCTTTTTTGCAGCTTAGTTTCATAGTGTATTCAAGAGACCTTGAGATCCTCTGGGCAATGGTCCCCCAATAACACAATGTACTGTTTTAATATACCTGCTTCCTTTGAGTCTCCCTACTTGTCAGCACCTTGTCTGTTTTTTTTCTCTGATTCTTTGTTTTTATAGGGAGAGGCACTTAACTCACAGTGTAAGGCCAGACACCAAATTCTACAGGCTTACAAGTTTAGCAGAGGAGGGATTGATTCATTATGGGATGGATGATGGATACCAGAAAGGCTGAAGATAGAAGGCTGTGGGAAGCAGTCAATAAGTGGTTAATGTGTGAAAGAGAAGAGTGGCTATAGCAGCAGAATATTGGAGAGTCCGCAGAAGACAATGTCACTGGCAGATGGGAAGTTAGTTGAGTAAAAAGCTAAACTCTGGTTCTGAAGTCTTTTGGGATACATTTAATGGGTTCCAAGAACATCCGGTTGCAGTTGGAGGCTGTGCATGTGCTGGGTTAGTCTGGAGAGCCCTTAAGACTAAGTTCAGTGTCAAGATCTCCAAAATACTGGAAAAATCATTTGAATAGCTGTGTGGTGTTGACTTGCAGCTCCTGTATTAAAAAAAAAAAGTAAAATTACTGAATGTCAGGGAAATTTCTCCAATTCAGTTGTGGAGAAAAATTTGGAAAACTGCTGTCCCGACAGTTGAGAGTCTGTGCATTTGAATTCCTCGCTAGATTGCTAGGCTGAGTCCTCTGCCTCTCTCTGTGAGACCCTTAGCTCTCTTACATTGCCAGCTTTGTGTTTGCTCTCCCTAGGACCTGGAAAAATGCCCAGCTGGGAGAAGCCATGATTAAGAGCCTTGAAGCCCAAGGACTACAGCTGGCCAAGGAGAGACAGGAGTATTTAGGTAGGAAAATCTTACTTCTAGAAGCCATAAATCCCAAAATAACTATTTTGCTTTTCTGGAGTTGTCAGTGCGGTCAAGCCAAGGAGCTACAAGTTTTCACTCTTGACTTTTACTGGATGAAGGTTTTGAGTAGTCAACAGCTGAAATTAAGGTTTTGAAGGGAGCCAAAACATGAAAATATTAAGGTAGGTTCTGGACATCTGTGTGGAGCATGAAAGGAAGAACGTGCTTTGGCCAGAATGCTTCAGTCCTACAGTTCCTGATGGCTGGACTGTACAGATGCATGCTTCCCCTGAGAGTTCTGGATGTACTGATTTCAGGTGCTCATCAGGCAAACAGCCATTACGTTTGTCTCCCTGAATCACACAGTACAGGTGTTTTTGAGGCTGAACAGGTTTTTTGTACATTAGTTTTCCTCCTCTGATGGTTTTCCTTCTGTCTTACTTGATCTTTGTATTTGTTCGCACTGTTCATGTTGGAAGTAGGAACATTTACATGGGCTTGTTTGAGGTGTCTAGAAGTAGTGGCTAATTTATCATTGCTCTCTCTGTAGGCAATGGAGAGAGCAGCTGGTCCAGATAAACATAGAATAATTTAGGTTAGAAGAGATTTCTGGTGGTTATCTGGACCAATCCCCTACTCGGAAACCAGCTTCTGAATGGCAATACCTTGGATGCTCTGGTTGCCTTGGGAGGTCCAGCTGTCTCTTCCCTACATTTCCTATAGCAAGAGCCAAGGGAAAGTAGCCCTTTTAACCCAGATGCCTCTTAAGTTAGAGTGGCCGCCAAGGTATAACAGCCCTTCTGACCCGGGGGCTGTCGATCACGTGTGTGAGCCCAGTGACTTGTCTGGACAGTCACCCACTTCAAACAAGCTAGCAGCAACTTCTGGTGCTTCAGGTTGGTGATACCTTGAGCAGGTGCTCATGGGATCTGCTCCTAATCATCAAGCCACTGGAGGAATCTTTAAGAGCCTTTTGCATTTCTACACGCATGCTGATCAGGGATGATCTCAGTATAAGGTGTCATACATATCTGTGATCATAATTCAAGTATTAAGGCATGTTCATCGTGGCCTTCTAAGTGCACTCACACATGTAAACTGATGGATGGGCCTATATGCAAGAGAGGCAGGGAGGAGTGGTTCCACACAAACCAAAAGGATAAAGGGGAGTTCTGGGAGACCTGAAGAGACAAGAGGAAAATTAGAAACAGGAAAGTTTTGTCAAAATGGTATTTTGCATCTACCAGAGCTGATTGAAGTGCCTGCAAGACCAAAGAGGGCCACAGTACAATAAAAGTCATGGTGAAGGAGGACTATAGGAATACATGTACTGTGACAAATAGGAGATAATTGGAATATAAAATATAATATTTCACTGAGTTCTTTAGTCCATGACAAGAACATTCAGAGCTGGTCAGTTGTCACAGTTGGTTACTTCCTTTTGACAGCAATTGTCTATTTATTCCTATATAACTGCTGAGGCCTCCACCTCATTAGCCTTACCTTCAATGATCTCTGTCCATCCTGTGGTTAAACTTTGAGGTCAGGCACTGTTCCTGGCATCAGATCAAGGCTTTCTGGAGGAAGCAGACACTGCTCTGGGGAATTCCCTTAATTCCCCTGCAATTACCTTCCATCTGCCCCCCACTCAGCTGGGTTCCAGGTTTTTCTTTTAGGCAGGGACTTTCCAAAAGCCCATCAAGCCCTGAGTTTGCATCGCCCAGGAGGGACAGAAGAGGGAAGGGGGGAGAGCCTCTGTAATTGCCGTGTAGTTGTGTTGGATCCTGGCAAGGAGAAAGAGGGTGAGAGTGAGAAGGAAAGGCAGCAGTGGTGATCAGCAGAGCTTTAGTAACATGACACTCTTGCTCTGGCACCAGGAGCCCGTCGGTGGGCAGAAGGTAGAAGTCTGCATTCCTCTTAACAGTAGTAATCCTGCCAGCAGCAGTAATCTCTTCAGTTTCCCAGTACCTTGCCTGGTACAGGGAAGACTTAATCATAAAGTGCTACAGTGAATCTGCCCTACTCACAGGGAACCACATGGCAGAGCCAAGAGCTAAACTCTAGGCTTAACTGAGAGATGTGCTTCTGTCTAGTTTCCTGTAAAAGTGACTAAGAACTGCCTAAGGTAGAGCCTCTCTTTAAGGTTAGAACATAGCACAATGTAGGTACATCAGGTCACAGTGTAAGGATCAGAGCAGTCTCTCAATAGACAGGTTGGATGGGGTCTTGAACACCCTGGTCTGGTGGGAGGTGTTCCTGCCCATGGAAGGGGGGCTGGAACTACATGATCTTCAAGGTCCCTTCCAGGCCAACCCATCCTATGATTCTATGTTGAGGGAAACAGTTCAGCTGAAAGTTATGTGGCTTAGTTAGGGGATTGTTTTCTGGGCTTTGCTAGGACATCCCCAGGTGACAACAGGGAGCTTGGAGAGATGATCTGGGGGCTGAAGGAGAGGGCAATGTGCTAGGCAGGGATGAGGCACTGGGCTGCAGGAGGAGACCTGACTGTTGCCACAAAGTCTGCATATCTCTGTGCCCACTTATCCTTTCTGTGACTTGGCTTCCTCATATATGAAACGGAGACAAGAGTATTTTCCCAACTCAGTTAGAGAATTGCAAAGGTTAGTTCACTAGTGCTCTTTCAGAACATTGAGAGGAAGCCTTAGAAGGAGTGCACATCAATATGATTGGTTAGTTTATTAAGTTGCTTGACAGGAGGGAAATTACAGAACATCCCATTAGTGTCATCTCAGCCTTTGAGGCCTTCCAGACACATACTCAGAGAGCAACAGGGAATGCTGCATTTTCAAGTCAGTGTTTTGTGCTCATGAATACCCCCAGGATAAAAATTGCTTTTCTCTGCATTTGGCCTTTGTGTGTGTGTGTGTTTGCAGATAAGTTAATGGAAGAAACAGAAGAGTTGTGTCTGCAGAGGGAGCAAAAAGAGGTGAGTGTTCATCACAAGCCAATTTCCTTCAACTTCCATGTGGCCTGACTGGGAGACTGAACTTGTTGGTTTGAAGGCATGTCAGGGTTCAGGGAGGGAGGCTGTGGAGCCAGAAGAGTCTCCGGCCAACGTATGGGCCCTCTAGTTGAAGAGAGCCATGCCAAGGGATGAGTCCTGGAGGTGTATCCCTGCTCTCCTTCCCAGGCACTCTCCATGCAGTGTGTTTGTGATTATGTCTCCAGAAGGACCAGGTAGGAAGGTCAGATTAAATTCATATTCACTGGGTTGAATTATACACTTCCTATTTTGCAGATTCAAGAAGACTGTGGCAATCAACTTGTCTGTGTCCACAGTTATAAAACACATATTTGTTGTTCTGTTGTAGAGATGTTGTTGTGACAAAGAAGCAGCAAAAAAAGCAATGTGGTTTGTTCTTTGGACACACTAGAGATGGGGAGAATAATAAACATTGTACTAGGGAAAACTCAAGAGAGCACTCCTTCAGATGTGACTATTATATATTAATTTATCAAGTTTATTATTGTTTTCCAAACTATTCCTAACTTACATCTGCTTAATATAACAAAAGTAGCTCACTCTCATATTTACACCAAATCTGTACTGTTTTTTACAGCACCATCATAAAGTTCTTGCAGGATAGCTTTGCAGATGGGTTGTCCTACTACATGATAGGGTAGGAAAGCCTGCATGGATGTAGATCACCACATTGCAATCTTGTAGACTACCACATGCTCTCTTTTCCAGTTAATCCAAAACGCCTGTGACCCCTCTTCAGCAAAAGATGGTAATGCTGACATGGCTTCTAAGGCCTATGTTTCTCCTGTGTAACCTTCTGCAGAGCTGAAGTCCAAAGGTGACTTGGACATTCCTTTAGGGCTAAGTAGCAGGATACTGCTTTCTGGTGAGATAGCCTGCTACTCAACCTACAGCCACAGGGAGGGAAATGCCCTTGTCTGCAGACCCTGGAGCAAATCTCTGCTCTTATAAAGACATGCACTGTGTCTCCATTGCCCAAAAAGAGCGGATAGGCCCAGTTTAGTTTGAAAGAGTTTGATACTGATGAAGGATTAGGTCACTGAGCTGTGGCGATCTGACCTGCTGTGAGCCTGAAGGCTTTGGGGTGGTATGGTGGGAAAGCAGCTCAAACTATGTAAGCTGCACCTTGCAGCAAGAGCCTTATTATGAATTTATCTGGCATCAGTGCTGTTTTGTGATCTGCCTGGGCCTAGAGCAGGAGTTCTGCCTAGTGGCTAAGGCTGCAAGGGGACCTGACTGAGAGGGGAACTGTCACTGAAAGAGTGATTGGCCATTGGAATGCGCTGCCCAGGGAGATGGTGGAGTCGCCGACCATGGAGGTGTTTAAGGGGAGACTGGATGAGGCACTGAGTGCCATGGTTTAGATGATGGGTTGGTGTTGTGTTGGGTTATAGGTTGGACTTGATGATCTCAGAGGTCCTTTCCAGCCTTGTGATACTGTGATATTGTGATACTGTGAACCCTAAGGGAAGAGACTGTTTCACTGCTGGAGGATACCTTGTGATATTTGGTGCTCTTTAAGCGTGGTTTTATTAGCACAGATAGTGACAGGCTGATTAAATTGTGCAAAGATGTAACTGCAGTTTGTTTTTTCTGTCTCAGTGGGGATGGAAAGCAAGGCTGAGCCAGTATAAATATCACATTTCAGACACAGCAGTCTTGGGACTGATGCATTCCTGTCTGAACTTTCTGTACTTGCACATGTGGGTGCCTGGAGATGGTACATGCACGTTAAGTCCAGCTTTCCCAGGGAACTCTGAACCTTCTGCATACATTCAGCAGATCTGATCTGCACAAGGAGCGTATCTGGGATTTCCAGGTGCCTTGTAACCTGGCTGGGACTTCTGGATGTCTGGAAATCCTCAGTCAACTTTCAGTCCCTTCTAATTGCCCCTGGAAAAAAGTGTGGTGGAATCGAACACCCTGTGGCTCTACAATAGGGCAGGTTAAAAGTCCAAGTTAACAAGAAGCCTTTCCTAGCTGTCATTCTGTCAGCAGAGTACATGTCTGTCTTCTATTTTTGTCCAGGAACTCGAGCGTCTGAACCAGGTGCTGGAAGCAGAGAAACACCGTTTTGAAGAGGTGGTGCGGGAACTGCGACTGGAGCAGGAACAGATCAGACGGTAAGGCAACAGACTGCCCAGGGCAAGGAGGTAACTCCCACAGCAGGCAGAAGGTAAAACCCACCCATTTTGTAAAAATAAGAAGGATAGAAATGCTGTAAGAGGTCTGACACACACAAAAAAAGACTGTGCTCGTTCGTAATTCTTTTTATGTAACAAATCAAGAATATCAACTATGATTACCTTCAAAATAGTTCCCTTCTGAGTTGACACACAGTTGCATATGATGCTGCCAATTTCAAAGCAATTCAGCAGACCATTTTCTGAAAGGCTGTTGAGGATCTTCATAGTTTTTACTTTCACATCTTCTACCAACAGACAAAGCATTGTGGACTGTCACGTTGTCTTGCTGTTAACTCACTGTTCACTCTTGCACACCAGCATTTTCTGACCAATATCTACATTTGAACATGTGTTCACTTGTACTGAGTGAAGTGAAAGGGTTGAGCCTTGTCTCACTGTGACAGGTTAGGACATGTTCTATAACCACCTCTTTGTCTCTCCCCTCTCTCTCTTGGTTCCTGAGCTATTGGGTTATTCTTGGGGGATTTTGTGTCAGACCTTGGTGTTGACCAAAGCAGGGACAGATGAGATCTGTTTACCTGCATTTGCATATTTGTATGGCCAACAGAAAGCCATGTAGTTTATTTTGCATTGAGGACTCCAGGAACCTCATTTTCAGAGGGCAGGGACATGAGCAAACCTCAGCTTACTTAGAGTAGTGTGGGCAGATGCTAGAGGATTTCAGAGAGGCATTTAGTTTTGTTGATTGACCAGCCATGTGGACTCCAGACATCTGAATCTGGTTTTAACCATCACCTGAATGACAATGGGTGGATGATGAAGTTGCCTTACGAAGAATAACTTAAGAGTTACACTATGCAAAATATGAACAGCAAACATGTTTAAAGCGATGGATCCAAATGCTTTACCCTGAGTGTTGAAAAGGCATGTTTTGCCATGGCCCTCTTTTTTTTCTCCCTAAATAACATCTCAGAAAAGACAATGTAATTTTGCAAACCATTTTTGTTTTCATAGACCGACGTCTGCTTAGATATGACTGCCCTGTCTGAGCTCTTTTGGTTGCAACGATAGCCCTGCCCTTGCTGGAGAAGCGCATTAACAGCTGGTTTTGGTTTGACAATCAGGAAGCACAGTTCCTGGACACCCATAGTATGTTCAAGGTGTACTGCTTCTTGACAAGTTCCTGACTGTCCAGGACTGCCTGTACCAACCAGTCACAGGTCCCACACTAGAAGATCCACAGCCTATGCTGTCAGAGCGTGGTCTGTGGGGCTAGTTTTCCCCTGCAATAGCTATCACCCTTCTTGCTTCTCTAGGGAGCTAGAGCTCACAGCCCATTCCCTTAAAGAAGTGGAGGAAGAAAAGAAAGACTTGCGAAGCCTGACACAGTCCTTACAGAAAACCCTAGAGGTGAGTGACAACTTCTCCCCTCTGAATGACAGCATTTTGGGAACGATCCATGAGAACTGACCAGGACTGAAAGCAATGCTGTCCTGTGGAATGTATCTAACATTTGCTAATGCTGGAATTAAGTCCTGTGTGGATGAATAGATTTGTTTGGTAGCTGATAGAAAGGCCAAAATCCCCTGCAGAAAAGGGCTAGAAGTGACATGGACTCCAGCAGAACCAAAGTTTTCTCAGCAGTACCAGATGTGTAATATTTGTGCATTTCCACACAGTTGGCTTTCTGAAGCCTCAGTGTCATCCTTAATATTCATGCCAGATCCTGCAAGTTTGTCCAAAAATCTACTGCTGATGTTCCTTTGAGCTGTTTTTCTTACCCACAGTTATGGGAATAAAAAAAGAAATGGAGAGCTAGGGAAGGACCATTCATACCCTTGTTGCACACCGGATTGAACGCTTTACAGGAAACCAGCATGATATGTCCTATTGCCCCATATTTAGAAGTACAACAGAGGCAATGTCTCTAGTTCACACTGAGGAGTAGAGTGAGGAGGGAAGACAGGGAAGCTGCCTGCGTTGGTGATGCACTAGGGAAGCATAAGGCCCCAGTCTCTGAGCTGGGTCCTTACTAGCATATTATGTCAAAGGAGCCTGCACGTTCTCACCTCCTTGCGTAGCAAAGCTGTGGCGGGTGCTTGCTCCTCATGAAGCAGGTACGAAATGAAAACCAGATTTTTGCTATTACTGTTTTTGACCTGAATGAGGCAGGTCGTGTAAGGTTGGAGGAATTCAATAGGAAGGGGCCAGGCAGGAACAACAGGAGCAGAAATGTTAGACTTGGCTGATACAATTCTTACAGGAGCTCTCCCTGGAAAAGCAGCAAATGCTGGCATTGCTGGAAGAAAATGAGAGCCATCTCCCACCTCCAACCAGCCCCAGCAAAGAGCAAAGCCCCATCTGGGGACTGCACTGCAGCCTGCAACAGATTGAAGAGAAAATGCAACAACTTCTGGAGGAGAAACTCCTGGCAGAGAAGAGGTGAAGTTGAGAGCGGGGCTCTTACAGTGGGGCCAGAGATGGCTGTGTGGGACAAGATGCCATCCAGTGTGAAAAAGATAGTGAGAAAAGAGGTAGTTTGCACGCTCACTGGTGGGAGGCAATCAGAAAAGGTATGGCTAAATATTTCTAGGCTTAAAATTAGGATTACTTCAAAATTGTTCCCCTGTTTATCCTGGGACCTGCAGAGAGGCAAGATCCTTTATAATTTCCATTCTTGGGTGTGGTAAAGGGAAGAGGACACTTCTGCTCTGCTCAGGCTTAGTGGTAACAAATGGCACAACTATCTGCTGACTTCCATTTTTGTTGCTGGAAGCTTATCTGGTTCCCATGGCAGGAGTTCAGGTTATAAATGCTTCAGATGGTACAGAGTGAGGCAGGACAGCTGAACTCCTTGCTGCCACTTGAGCCTTCTCCTTTCAAATCAAGACTTACGTAAATCCTTTTGGTGTTCATGAACTTGTCTGTAAGAAGTGTTTGGTGCTCCTGACCTCATTTGAGGGTCAAATGGTTCCACTCAAGAAGTGTCCACCTGGCTTTCTCCAGCAATGCCTGTATTACTGAAGTGAAACACAGTGCTCCTGTTACTGTCTCTTTGCTCAGGGCAGCCAGCAGTTAAGCATGCCCCGTCACTAACCCTGTACCTTCCTGTGTGTTGTGGTGGGATGGGAATGGTCATCCTCCTTTGCTGTACTGTGCACCAGGATGAAGGAGAATGAGGAGCGGTCACGAGCACTGGAGGAGGAGCGAGAGTTTTACTCTTCTCAGTCACAAGCACTGCAGAACTCGCTCTCGGAGCTGACTGCAGAGAAACAGCAGACAGAGAGAGACCTCAAGGTATCCCCTCTGTATGTCACATATTGTTGTTCTTGGGCCCAGAGTTGTCTCCTTCTTCTTTCTGGTTCATGCCCCATCAAGTGGAAGACTTGATTTTATGTTGTTCTAATTTTATGCTAGCGAATCTTGATTTGCTATGCTTCATATCATGGTAACACGTGAAGTTGCCATGTGGTATCGTTGTAGAACTACTATTTATTTTCTCATTCTGAGACCTAATTAACTCATTCAGTAAAAGTCTTATAATTTCCTACTATGAAAGCACCACCTAAAGATGGAGGGAGGGAAAAAATAGTAAAAGAGGAAACTGGACACAATCAAGAGTAAAGATTATTTAAAAGAAACGCTAATATGGACATTGCAGAAATGAGTAGAGATTTTTGTTCCTCACTTGTGTTCAGAAAATCAGTCTTAAGATTTGCAAGTGTTGAGAAACCTCTGCATGAACTTGAGTTCAAAAACAGAGGAATGCAGGTGAGATGCCAGCCCTCCTTTGTGTTATCCTGGTACTGGTATTACTTTAATCTGTGCAAAGGTAATTGGACAAAGTATGCTGTCTTATTTTAATCTACATAATTTAAAGGCTATGCTTATTATTGGCTGTTTGACAGTCAACCTTCTTCTACAAATACTTTCTCAAAAAAAATACCACAATTCTTTTTCTTGCACCTCCAACGTTTTCTTATCCTGTAACTTTCCATTTGGCAAAAGTAAAGCTAAGTTGACCTAAGCTGTATTAGTTTGGTTTATTTCTAACTTTTCTTGTGTTTGTTTCTGAAACTAAGTACTGTACACTCCTTTGTGGAAACTGACTGCGTTTAGCTCAAATCAGTTTTGGCTGTGAAGATGTCCTGCCCTTGCCCAGCTGCAAGTACTTTCATAAGCACAAATTCACACATTGAAATACTATCTCTGATTCCACATGTTTCATTAAAGGAGAGGGAAGCTGTGAAATTGAAAATTAGAGTAAAGGAGAACTACAAAAATAATCTGGATTTCAAATTCAGATTCTGTCTGAAGACAAGAGAAACAACTTTTATGTGGTCTTACAATACTTCCATCTCTTTTCCTTACTGTTGTCTTTTCATTTTTCATCTGCTTGGTGGGTCCCTCGCAGACCTTGTAAGTTAGCAGGATGGTTATTGAGATGCAAACTGGTTTTCAACAACATTTATTCTCTTCCGCAGGCTGAGGTGAAGGTGCGCATGGATCTGGAAAAGAGACTGAGGGAAGCCGAGGAAGCATTGCAGAGCTTGGAGCAAGGCTTAAATTCTCTGGATTGCAACAAGGAGAAAGAGCAGAAGATGAAAGCAGATGTCAGTAACTTGAGAAGTAAGTCAGCCATCCATCTTCACTACTGATGAGCAAACTTGGAGAGGGGAAATCTTTCTGTCCATCTTCCCAGACACAAAGAGAATTCCCCAAGTCAGCAAAGCTGTACATAATGTGCTATTCCAATTCTTTGTACCTTAACCACACCTCCCTTTTGAGGAGCCAGGATGTGCTGTGCAGGCACTTGGTGTTTTGCCTTGAAAGGAGGGCAAAATTATCCCAGCCTTCCCTATTGGGTGGAAGACAAACTTGGGGCAGAGGCAAGGAAATGCTTTCCAAAATGTCAAACAGGGAAGCTGTGGCAGACCTGTAAAGACTGACTAGAACTGAGTTACAAAGACTCCTCCGATTTCCCCTCAAGATAATATTTTCTCATCTTTGGTTATGAGAATATCAGTAGTTTAAGGACCATGGTTGCTGTAGCAGCGTGCTGGTAGGTGACCCAGCAGGTGAAGTTCAGATCCTTACTCAAAGCTGAATCACTGCATCAGCGCAGCACTGCTGTGCCATGATGATTGCAGTTCACAGGTCCAGTGTAAGACTTGGGTTTCTCACAAGTTATTCTGTTTCTTTGCTATTTTATTTTATTTTATTTTATTTTATTTTATTTTATTTTATTTTATTTTATTTTATTTTATTTTATTTTATTAATTGTAAGATGGGGCATTACCCTGGCATCTGGCTTGAGTCAGGTTTGGGAATTGACCTTATCAGCTTCAGCTGGATGAAGTCTTGTTGTTTTCCATCCTCAAGTATAGTGCAGCGGGGGAACTGTTATGAAGATGCTGTATCTGTGTGGTTAAGGCTCCATTTCAGTGAAAGGTGGATGTATTGGGCCAATATAGAGAAGTCAAAAAGTCCTGTGGCATTCTAAACACCGTTACATATATAAATATATACACTTATAAATATCTTTATACACAAATATTTATAATTTTATATGTATATAAGTATTATTCAGTCTTTGCATGGAGCTTGTAATATATTTATGCATGTGCTAGTATTTGCTGTGTAATTAAGAAATCCCTGGGCATATGTGGCCTGAGTGTGTGTGCCCATGCCAGTTTTGCAAACACCTCCCTTTCTGCAGTTAGACTTGACTGATTTTAGAAGTTCTTCAAAGAAAGTGTGATGAGCAACACTTTGGACTCCTCTGTTGTAAGAGTGTTGATGTTTTATCACAGTATCAGAGGCTTTTGGCAGTTGAATCTTGAACAGCTGTGGGAATGATTGGTGGGCAACAAATGGGTTTTATCACTTTGAACTTGTTCATTCTGATGATACTTTGGAACTTCATGGATTGCTGTTTGTGAAGATCAAGGGCAGTGTTGCATGCACGTCGTTACCTGGCTCAGCCCTTCAGTGAGTGCAGTCCCTTGTGACTGGTTCATTGCTTTAAAAGTATCTCCCAACACTGCTCACACTGTCTTCTTCTCAGAGTTCTTTGAAGAGTGCATCCGCAATGCCGAGTTGGAGGCCAAGATGCCTGTGATCATGAAGAACTCTGTGTACATCCACAAGGCTGCCACTCGTCGCATAAAGAGCTGCCGCTTCCACCGCCGGAGAGCCAGCACTTCATGGAATGACTGTAGGTATTGGGCAGCTTCTTCCTCTGTATTCTGCAGGAGCAGATATGTGCAGATGGGGCTGACAGAGCAGTAAGGTCTGCAAAATGTGGTTCAGACTTCGTATTCCCTATTAGTATAATGGAGTCACAGAGAATCTTGGAGCTTCCTTACTCCGAGAGCATGCACTGAGTCTGCATACTGGTTGCCTGTCTCTTCATACGTGTTGAAAGGTAACTGCTGCGATGGTCCTCAGCTCCTTAAAAAACATGTTCAAAGCTGACTTAATCTGAATGCTTATTCATAGAGGTTGGAAGGGACACCTGGACACTGCCCAATCCAAACTCAGAGTGACTACCTATGTAGAACTGTAAATGTTTCCTTGTAAACAAGAAAAGCGTGTTTTCATGCTGTCAGCATTTTCCTCTTCCGGAAACAAGAAGGTAAAGCTGTTAGTGCTATGGTTAGCTCATCCCTTGCCAGGCTCTCAGTTGTGTTGATCACATGGCTCGTTTGCTCTAGTGAAGTTTTGTTTTCAGTTTATGTCTCTGATGGATAGTGCTGACATTTCTGTGCTGCTCTTGTTTCAGTGAAGCAGTCCCAGTCCTTCATCTTCTCACATGCAGAAGCTGAAAACATTGAGGAGCTGAAAGAAGCAGCCAAAAGACTGAGCCAGGACCAGCACTTCAGGGAAACTCTCTATCAAATCATGAGGTCGCAAAAGGATTCTGCTTCAAGGGATGGAAAGTGACTCTTGTTGAGAGCAGTCTTCTGATCTAAACTTGCCATGCATCTCCGCACAAGTTATGCAATTGGGCACCAGGGTCAGAAGGGAGATTTGCCCTTTGGTGGGGAAAATGTGGGAAAGTTGCATGTAGGCAATTCCCTCAGTTAGTGGCTTTGCTTTAGTTTGAATACTCTCTGTAGCCTGGCAGACTTCCTCTGCTGATCACTTCAGCTCTTTTTGCTCCAGTTGCTTATGTTAAGCCATGTTTTGCCAAGATATCACGGTCAGTGTTAATGTAAACTGCAGACCGTAGCTTAGGAAGTGCCTCTTCTTTCCTTTCTTATCTGATCTGTCTGCCAAATACAAATGCTTCCGCAAAAGTCCTCTGTCAGCCTATGCTCCAGCTCCTGTAACCTCCCCAGACAGACACAGCTTGCCCTGTTCTGCCTGGATCCCTCTAGAAAACGGCTTGATGCACGCCCCCAGTCATCAACTTCGGTGGGGCAGGTTTCCTGACACATTCCCTGAAGACCACACTAGACTCAGCCTCCCAGGCACAGGCAACAATACCAAACACAGGGCAACCTGTTGATGCTACATCATTTCAAGCAAACAGTAGGAACACGAAGATGCTGTGGATTTGGCTGTGGATTTGGCAAACAGTAGGAACATGAACAAGAAGATCAGGGGCAGAGAAGACCTTATAGGTAACTCAGCAGCATTGATGCAAGCTGGAGGAAAGGTTGCATTGTGCTGACTGTGGGCAGAACATCTTGGAGCCACCTTTGCACCTTTTTCTTTTTTTTTTTTTTGCATTGAAACATCTGGCTGTGTCACTGCCAGAAGGAGAAGCAGAGTTATGTGCTGCAGAAGGTGCTATCTATAGGCAGATTCAGTGTGAAGGAGCCTTTGACTCAGCTCTGATGGCTTCTCCATCACCTCTGTAAAACAAGCAGGAGGACAGGTTGTGTAAGTGTTCAGCAACAAACCCCGCTATCACTTGGATAATTAACCATTGCCAGCAGCCAGCTATCAGGGCTGTGGAGGTGGGGAAAGTTATCTCTGTATGTACTGCAGTGAATAGCCTGTGTCCAAGGCTTTGTAGGGCTTTACACTGATCATCTTAATTGCAATCCAGGTTATCTTGGTCAAACAGGGATCTCTGGCAAGTCAAGGCTGGATTTGAAGATGCACTGTGGACAGCCTTTTCAGAGTGGGCTTCTAGCTGGCCTCTGTCCCCCCTCAGGTGCTTACTGTGTGGTTACTGCAGGGGAGGATTTGCCCTTTATGTGGTCATCTTGTATGTTACAGGAGAGCCATCGCTTTGTTGCGGAAACCTTGCAGTCTCTCCCACCTTCTTTAAGCAAGCAGCTGGCTAATACTAACCTGTGCTAGAGTTTTTACAGGGCACATGTCAAGCACACTCAGAGTGGCACTGTTATCCTTGTGATATAAATTCAGAAACAAAGGTATAAATGATACAAAGGTGAATGAAGTTAACAGCAGAGGTACGGTTAGGGCTCAGGGGCTCTTAAGTGCAGATTTACTGGGGCTTTCAGGGATCAACCCCTCACCAGTACCCCTGGGTACTATGTATCTCCAGTGACCCTGGGGTAGCTGCTTGCGTGTCCCATGCAGACTGTGATGCTGTCCAGTCCCAGGCTTTGACTTCTGACCACTTAAGTCATTCCCTACCAATTCAGGCAGGGAAGGGAGCCCTGGCTTGCCAGCCAGAGGAGAGGTGTTGATGCTGTGTGGAGGAGCGTACTGGGAGGGTGTGATGCTCCTGGAGCTAGTCACTCTAGTGTGACCAGACAACAAGCATTGAAGGCACAGCCTGTACTTTGCATTTCAGGCAGTTACTGCCGAGTATCCTTCTGCCAGACAACGGGAAGTTTTATGTAACCTGAAGATCCAGCACTGAAGGCTGACATTTTAGTTATGATGGGTAATGCAATAGGAAAAAAAGAATTTATGTCCCTCCTTATCGTACCTGATCCTGCTGTGTTTTTTCCACTTGTGCGCACACACGAGAAAGATACAAAAGAATTTTTGTTCCTAGAAGGCTGAAGGGCTGTAAAAAAAGTAATCCAGCGCTGCTTTTCCCCTTTACTGTCCTTAAATCATCTCTGGCTGTTTTCCTGTTACAAAGTCTATATCATGTGATGGTGGAAGGGAAAAAAAAAAAAGGACAGCTGGGGAGTGTATCTGTAATTCAGACAGTTAGGAAACTCACCCTGTGGCTTGTGAATACAGCATCTTTCATCTATTACCATCAAAAGCCACAATATCAGACTTTAGAAAAGTATTGTACTCAGGAGGTAGCCACATTGGGTCTTCCTTTACTGTGCATATTGACAGCAATAAATAAATAAGTTACGCTGATGCCAGAGTGAATTCCTGTGTGTTCTTGATACAGTGTCACTGAAATGATGTTAAATTGCCTCTGCAGGATTTGAGGCAAATCATTGCGACACATTCATTTACGACCAGTGCACTTCCTCTGCTTCACTGAGTTGGTGCGTTATGTGCCGAACACCCCCTCTCAAAAAGACTGGCTGTGTGTAAAAAAGACTGCTACACCTTGAGTATTGTGTTCAGTTCCGGGCCCCTCAGTTCAAGAAAGACATTGAGGTGCTGGAGAGGGTCCAGAGAAGAGCAACAAAACTGGTGAAGGGACTTGAGCACAAGTCCTATGAAGAGAGGCTGAGGGAGCTGGGGTTGTTTAGCCTGGAGAAGAGGAGGCTCAGGGGTAACCTCATCACTCTCTACAACTACCTGAAAGGAGGCTGTAGACAGGTGGGGGTCGGACTCTTCCCCCAGGCAACCAGCAAAAGAACAAGAGGGCACGAGCTTAGACTCTGCCAGGGAAGGTTTAGACTGGATATCAGTAAAAAGTTCTTCACAGAGCAAGTAATCAGGCATTGGAATGGCCTGCCCAGAGAGGTGGTGGATTCACCATCCCTGGAGGTTTTTAAAATAAGACTGGATGTGGTACTTAGTGCCTTGATCTAGTAATCATGATAGTGTTGGATTAAGGGTTGGACTTGATGATCTTGGAGGTCTCTTCCAATCCAGAAATTCTATGATTCTATGATTTCCACTTTTAAAATGTGTATAAATTTAAAGCCAGAATGTATCAAATCTAAAAAAGTAATTCCTCAGTTGCTTACCTGAAGCCAGTGAGCAACTCTTTGTGTAACCAGCAAAGCATGTGCTAAGCCACCTGCAGAGAGGTGTTTGCCATCAGCACCTTCCTATGCCAAGGAAGCTACTACCCTGTAAGCTCCCTGGCAGTAAGCACGGAGCTGGCTCTATGCACCGTAGCATCTTAATTAAGTGACTGTCTTCTAATTCTGTTTGAAAGGACACAGAATTACTGATTTCAATGTTATCTGTGTTTTTTAATGCAATGCAGTTACAGAAGAGATTTTAGGGAGCAACCCCTCTCTCTTCAACCAACATCCACTAGTAATCTTGGGTCAGATCACTTCCTCCTACTGGGAAATCTGGGATGAGACAAGAACTCCTTTTACTATGGAGAGTTCCTTAAATTGTTCCCTCACATCTGAGGACATGAGAAGATATAGGATGGCTTGCATCTTTAAGATTTCTCTTCAGAAGTTGCAGAACACCTTGACTGGCTCTGAAAATCCTGTGGCCATTCTTCCTCCACCTTCTGGCAATCATTTGGGAACTTCTCTTCCCTCTGAAGGCTTTTCCTGTTGTTCCCTTCAGAGACACTTTAAAATATGGTTTCATTTGCAGGCACTGTCAAACATAAAGCCTGCTGATTCTCTTCTGCATCATCTTGCAAGCTTTTCACTATATGAATGGTGGTTTCTGCTAAGGTCAATTTATGGGTTAATTTTGTCTTCTACATAAGATCACATAATCTTTTATGTTGAAAAGACCTTTAAGATCACTGAGTCCAACTGTAAAATGGATGCACGAAGCCTCCAGGCTCTTTTACTCCCTGGTGTAGAGAAGTGGTTCCTGTTGAAGGACAGGGCTTCAGCAGTTCCCCTGGTGCTTGCTGCCCCAAGGCTTTGCTCTTGCACAGAAATCAATGGCAGAGAAAAGAAGGCAGCACTGCCCCCACTGCTTCTAAAGCAGAGAAAGGTGGACAAGAAATGGAAATTGCCCTTGGGGTCAGAAGTCAATAACAGAGGATAAGTGGTTGCTGGTCCGTGTTGCACATTGTTATGCATGGTATGCAAGGGACACAGGCCGGTAGCAATTTTCAGTTACAGAGCTCTTTTTTTAGCTCAAGATGATAGGAAGGCTTTCTGTTTAGGACATTAGTGTTTCATTAGTGTATCTCTTTAGGAATAAGATGATAGTTTTCTGCAGAAATCGTCTATTTTGAATGCTTTTCAATGCAGTCACTTTTTTTGTGGTTACTAGAGGGACAGAAGATGGCTCATGTTGTGTCTAGCAAGAAGTTTGCTCCCAGGAAGGTGGCCATGCTCTGAAAGTTTGCCCAAGGCTCAGGTTCAGGCAGGTCCTAGGGCTTGCCTGGACACTCAGTGTCCTTTGTGCTGGTGTGACCATGAAGAATACTGTTATTTTTAGCATCTTCCACCTGATGCGCTTGGCACAAGAACAATTCTTCATTTTTTTTCACCTAGTCCATGCACAATTTGTTGTTCTTCTACTTTGAGTATGGCCATGAATGGGAGAAACAACCAAGCCAGAGGAACTGGCTGTAGTCAGTCACTTGAAAGCCAGGTCTGAGGAGGCCTGTCAGGGTGACAGTCACCATGGATGGGGTCAGTTGGAACTATGAACTCAGCAAACACATGTGGATTGTTAAACAACATGGCCACTGAGATAACATCCCTTCTGCTATATTACGCAGCATCTTATTGCAGGCTTAACTCCAAAGCGAAAATGAAGAAAGATCCAACTGAGAACCTGATGGACTGTGAGTCCTTTCTGCTCCTTTTTGACACCAGTAACTAAGTGCAGGATATGCTGTAGTGCTGGAACCGATGTCTTTTTTTTTTCCCCCACTGTTGGCAGATCTGCTACTTCAGAAGAAGAAAAATTATCAAGGCCAATTTGTGGTGGTAGCAAAGATGTTTTTGCTAACACAGAGGTGCTGGAATAAATAACTTGGCAGAGTCATGTGTTCTGATTTTGCAGTATCGTGTAAAGTGCAAATTGTGCATTGCTTAAAATAATACATGAACTCTGTTTATCCTTGAGCTCTTCCTCACTGCACCCCTGCCTCCAATGTCTCTGTGGAAGCCATCCAAGAGCAGAGGAGCAGGGTCCTCTCCTAGGGCTGTTGTTCCCATCAGTTTTTTGATCACTAATTCTGAGGGCAGGAGAGAGCTCCCATTTTATTCCATACATCAGCAACTGCCTGCAGGAGATGCCAGCCCCTGCTCCTCTGGCATGGGGCAACCTGTTCTCTTTTTTTGTTGTTTTGTTTTGTGTTTTTTTCCAAGCTCTGCATTGCCTTTTTAATAAGGGGGCTTGAAAACAAGCTCTTTATGGTGGGTGTGAGAAAACTGACTTGCTGCAATGGGATTAGGCTGTGTTCGGAAAAGGTGCTGGTGCTCTCAGCCTCCATGGAAGGAAGGCTGGTGGCTCCTGTTAGAGTCACTGCTGAAAGTACAGCCACAAACAGGAAAATAGGACACATGGCAGAACTCTGTCTTTGTGAGGGTTCACAAGCACTCAAGGACTCTAGGTGACAGAGGTGGACTGTGCTCTTAGGTGCACTCATCTCAGTGGTATGTGAGGTTGTGAGAAGAATTTAAACCATGTGGCAAGAAGGTAGGAATGCTGTGGATTTTTTAGCAAGATGGAGGAGCAGGCTTACTAGAAGATTGCTAGAGAGAATGGCTTGTAACTCACTTGGGAATAGTTACTGCTTTCATTTCTCCTTTCCTTTCCTGATTCTGCCAGAGGCATAACACTCATGCTTTCTGTTGGCAAGGAGAACATAAGGAGGCTTCACCAAGAATAAGACTGAAAGGTAAAAGTGCAGCAGATGCAACTAAAAAACAACAGAACTTCTGATAGCGTATTGGTGTGTTAGAAAAACAAACCTGTTTGCTATGGCAAGTGCATGTCCTGTTCCTAAGTAAGCAGAAACTGCCTTTGATCCCAACTGGAGGCCAGTCCCAGGTGCTCAGAGATAAGAGGTCTAAAGATAAGCCACTCTTCCTCGGCCCAACTTATTGCTGCTGAGCAAGACATGGAGAGAAAACACAGCCAAGATTGTGCTGGCATGGCCCAGCTGGGTGGTGTGGGGACATGGCTTATGGTTGTTCTCCTTTATGGGTAGATATGAGTGCTGTTCAGGAAGCCAGAAGTCAGTCTTCTGGTGCTGGGAAGGTTTTGGGTGCCTAAATGCTGATTGGAAATTCCTGAAACTCTCAATGAATTTGGATGTTCAGAAACTCCTATAGCCTGAAGCAGCAACCTTCTAGATCTGTCTCTGACAATTGTGCAATGCTTCAGACAGATGTTCCAACCCACAAAGTAATGTAGTGAAGCCAGGCATTCTTTTTCTTTCTGCTTCTGCACCAGCTCCTAAATTTCTCTTGTAGTTTTTCCCTGCAAACAAAAACAGAGTGTATACAGTTTAATAGGGAACTTATTTTAGATTAAGAGAAACAACCTAGGCTCTCTGTGCAGGCAAAGCTAGCTTTCCTCCCTGTGTAGGGGACACAGAGGCTCCAAAATGAGGACAGAAAATTCCCAGCCAGTCAAAGGCACCAGAGATGGGTACAATAAGTGTCCTTCTCACATGTGCCAAGCTTGGATGAGGAGAAGTAGCAGGACTTACTGTATTCAAAGTTTGAAGCCAGCCTGCAATAAAAGAGAATTGATTTGGAGAAGATGTTTTAATCCCCTGCTTTGGCTGATGCTCAAGGAGCTAGAAGAAAATGTGTCCATGTTCTCCTTTTAGTTTGTGACTGCCTCCTGGTGCTGACATGGGATTAAGTTTGGTGGTTGCTCACCACACAGAGAATGCCTCCAGCTGTGACAATCTGCTGCTGAGTAACAGGCTTTTTGAAAAGTGGTGCTGGTGGTTGTGGCTCCAGGAAGAACCCTCAGACCTGTATGTAGCAAAGGACCTGCGTGACACCCCTCAGAGCTAAACTCACGGGGGCTTAAGGTCATGGGAGTCTTTGGCTTCCCCTTGCGAGTGGGGAAAGCATGAGCCCAGCTTGCAGCTCTGTGCTGGCACTAAGGAACAGAGAGCTCTGTGCCCACTCATTGAGCTGCTCCTGCATCCCAGCCTCACAACTGCCTCTGGCCTGCTGGTCCCAGCACACTGGGGCAGACCTCTGCTACCAATATTTCATCTAGCAGCAGCAGCATAGAAGGAGGGCATGTAATGAACCAGCCTTTGGAAAGGCCATTAGGAGCCTGAAGGGAGAAGAGCGCCTCCCCAGACCTATAGTGCTCTGCTCTAAGCACCTTGTTTGGCTCCTAAGAGCAGTACAGGGAAGATCCAGAGGGTGGCCATCAGAGGAGCCACACGTGGGTTCTGCTTCATTCCCAAACCAGTACAGGCAAAAAGGGGAAGGGAGAATAGTACCTTTCTAGGTGATTTGGAAAGAGCAGACCTAGCAGGGAAGCAAAGAATAGCTGTTGTGGATAGTACCCAGCAAAGGAGAAAGCATCCTGGTAATCTTCTTTTTCTTGTCCAGAAGGGAGGGAGCAGAACTGAAAGATGGTTTTGGGCCTTGGTTCTTGTGTTTTCCCTGTAGCAGGAGTTTTAGTCCTGTCTGTATTTGAAGAGCCTTAGTTAGCAAACAAATATTACTTTACACGAGGAATATCCTCTCCCTTCCTGCCCATCCAGGTCTCCCCAGCTCTAAGCAGAATTGTGAAGGGCAAGCTGTCTTCTCTCCACCTTCCCCTTGAGCCAGCTTCCTCAACTTTCTGTTTGTTCTTCTTTGGCTAATTGTGGCTATCTTGCCAAGGTACAAATTAGCATCATCCTGGCAGGCTCCACGTCACCTGGGAGTTATGGGAGGCTGGCACTGTCCAGGCCGAGAGGAAGCCTACCCTGCTGTAATGTGGCTGAGGAGATGCTTTTCTTGGAGAGTGCAAAGGAGGTGAGACATGGCTTGCCGATGATTGCAGCTCCTCATGCCTTTTTCATAACACTGGCTTTCTGTCTAGAAAATATTACTCAGCCTACTCACAAAGTCTTTCAGATTTGAGCTTTTCATGTGGAAAATGCATAGAGATGGGCAGAGAACACCCTGGGGTATTATTCAGGCATCTTCCTTCCCTGTTTCACAGCCCACCTCATATGTGGCTTTGGCTAAGCCCTGTGGGTGGGTAGGGAGGTGCCTGGTACTTCCTCACCTTGCATTCAGCAGCGTGGGTCCTTTTGTGCTCTATGCTCTGGACCCATCCCAGTGCATTTCACAGGGGCCCATGGCAGGTTCAGGAACCAGTGCCTTCACCAAATCAGTCTGAGCCTTCTCCGGGAAGCTCACAGGGCCTCTGCTTTAGTGAGTCGTCTGGCATCATGTGTCTCTTTCACGCTGCTAATGAGTGCTGAAACGAACTCACCTCTCCCCCAGGTATTCACACACGTGTACATACATATATGCACACACATGCATAAAAAGACATTACGTATTAAATGCATATCTCGTATGTCATCTATGAAAATAAATATTTCATAATGAGGTCTTTTTTGGCCAAACCAAGACAAATAAAAAGAAAGTTGCTCAAAAATTACTTCTGATTCTTCCTCTGATTTTCATTTTTCATGGGCAGAGAGCAGACCAGAAAATTTTATCTTCAGGGGAAACACAGTGGACTTTGTAACTGAAGGTCACACTGGAGGCTGTGCCTCTACTGTAGCTGCCATTGCCAGACCCACAGATAAATCAGCACATAGGCAAATAACCCTGGCATGGACATCAGTCGGTTAATCCTACGTGTAGGGATATTTCTGCTCCTCCACCACGCAACATTCAGGTCAACTGTGGTCTCAGCTTCTCTGAGTCTTTCAGTGACCTGCTGAAGACACACAGCTGAGCATCTTCCCAGCTCCCCTGGATGGGGTGAGTAATGGCAGTTGCCTGTGAGCACGGCTGTGTGCGCAGCTCCTGTTTGTGAAGCCGCGCCAGAGAAGGGGACAAGCAGCCTGTCCCAGGGCAGGAGCCTGGGGTGTGAGGCTCAGGGCTCGCGGAGATTTTGAAGCTGATGTATAGCAAACCTGATGTGACCTTTTCCTTGCTACCGCCTTTCTCTGGATGAATTGTTTCAGATCATGAGGGCTATAAAACTAGCGCGCTTCTTAGCGCTAGCATCCTATGAATAAGACAGGTCAGACTACTGGCATGTCAGAAATTTCCTTGACATTTTCCTGTCTACATGATTTAACAAAATACAACTATATCCTAAGAGCCCTGGAAACACATCACTTTTACATGAATCAGGAATGTTCTAGGTATCAATGTCACAGAAAAGAAGACAAGTAACTGTTTCCCCTTGAAGGAGGTTGTGTGTGTGTCCCACACAGGGGGCTCATGAAGAAGATGAAGGAAGAGAACTGCTGAGCTTCTGTAGATGCAATGCAGCAAGGAAGAGGTGGTGTTACAAAGAAATATTTCCTGATTTAATGTACCTGGTACATTTGAATTGTTTTGCAGAAAAATTGACTTGCACTTACTACTGCTGTAATGGGATAGCCAGAAAAGCAGAAGCCGTGGCTTCTTCTGGAGCAGGAGATTAATTATTGAGGAGGGAAGACATGCTGTATAAGGTCAAGAGACAGCAGGACAGGCAGGACTATATTCTGCTTTTTCTGTTTGCTGTGGTAGGGTGTGAGTTCCCAAGGTAACAAGAAATGAATCTTGCCTCTTTTCCAAGGAGAAATGGGTCAGTATTCACCATCCCTACAACCCTAATACCACAGCCTGCCACGTTACGGTTGCTAATTACAATAGTAAAGTTGTGACTGCAGCTCACTTTCTGGAGTTGGTGTGTGGAGAAATGTGAATTATATGGAAACGGGACTGAGTACTCATCTTTGGGTGGACAGCTGCACCAAAGACAAATCAGATTTTATTTTATGGAATCTCCTCTCCCCTTAATCTTCAGAGATTTATTGAAAAGCTTAAGGTTAGGAAAAAACACTACAGTCTCTAATCTCTTCTCTTGTCTGCTGCACACGAGTACATTTTGCCTACTTAACACTGGATGAATTTTAGTGTTATTCTAATGTATGACAAGAAAAGCTTAGGGACGAGCTCTGCAACATGTTGTCTCTGGAACTTAAATGGGGGGATTCCCACCTATATTAATGCTGCCTGGGCCAACACACACCGAAATATGCCCTAGCAGGGACCCTTTGGGAGGTGTTCTGGAGCAGCAGCCTGCTGGGGAGCGTGTGAGCTGGCAGGCCTCATCAGCTTGGTGGTGCATAGAGGGCTGAGGTGCTTAGTGAGAGAGCCCATCTCACACAGCAGGAAGGATCTTCAGGCCACATCATTTTTCATGGAGGTGGCACCACTAACAAGGAAAAGAGGAACTCCATGACTGGCACAGGCTCCTTACACTTTGTGTTGGTGGAGTTGTATTTAACTACATACATTTGCCAAGGGCTGTGTGTATCTAAACATACAAAGACCATTTGGGGGAGGAGCTGTATTGTCTTCCAGGCTAGTTGCAGTAGTCTTTGGAGGGTGGTGAATCCACTGGAAGAGGTGATTCTGTTCTTGGTGGCCATACTCTCAGCTAGAGCATGGTGGAGATACAGAGAAGTCATGAATAAAGGAGGGAAGAGGTAAAGCTCAATGAAATGGGAAAACCAATCCAAGCAGAGGTGTCAAGGTGGAGCTTTGTAGGAGGAGAAGGCAGCTCATGCATCCCGCAGCTGACTTGGTGAATTTATGTAGCCATTGCCCTTCCTGGGGAGAAGTTGTAACTTGGCCAGAACAAGCTCTGGGGTACGTACCCAGCCACAGCCTGCACAGCATTCTTGTGGAGAGAAGCACACAAAGGAGAGGTGGTGCAGTGCTTGATCTCCACATGGGTAAAAGAGTTCCTTGCACATTTGTGCTCTAGAGCAGAGATGCAGTTTTTGTGAAAGTGTTGTCCAGCTTTCTGCTGTGGGCAAAGTGACATTGAGGCGATACTTTCATAGCATCTTAGGGCTGTGACTCTCCCAGAAACAGCAATAATCTCCGGCCTGTAGGCTTGCAATGACAGTTCAGATCCTCATTTCGTTCCAAGCCCTGGCTGTGTTATCTGTCAATAAGATAATTCCTTGACCTTGCAGGCAGAGGATGAGCACTTTGCTTAGTGATTAAGCCACTGCAGTGGATAACACACCATGTTTAATCCCTTTGGTAGCTGGACCCTGGGGGTGGGAGGGGGGGTGTGCAGGAGGGGCTGTAAAAATACAGTGGCTTAAAATAGGTCTGGAGACTTCAGGAGCAGTAGCAACAGCACAGAAACTCTGGCTGAATATGCCTCCTCCTAAGTTAATTTGGTGGCAGACTGGAAAACAAGCACCATATCTAGGGCACTGTTTTATCAAGTGATAGAGCCATATGGTGCAAAAAGCCACAGTCATCTGAGGTCTTAGGCAAGTCAGAAATCAGGGAGTCTCTGTGTGTATTGACCCTGTCTGCTAGCTGGAAAAAAGAGGGTTTATAATTATTTTTCCTCCACTCTGTCGATGGGGAAGGAACTCCTGAATAACCAATTAATCCTGCTGACTCAAGCTGGGGAAGGATATATCCTTTTCTGCTGCTTCAAAGTTGTGGCTGGGATGTGGCTGCAAAGCTCCAGCTGTGAAGACCCACAAGCCTGCCCTAACATCCAATCAATCGCAGCAAATGCATCAGAGTGTGGATGTATGACCATGTTTCAGGGTTGTACAAATCATTGCGGGTTGAAGCCCAGTCCCCTTGGTGATATTTAGGGTTCTGCCTGCAAGTGAAATCAGAGTGAGAGGTTTGACGGACAAGGTCTGACCTAGAAGGTTTCATTCTCCCAGCCAGCTCAACTGTTCCCCCCTTTCCGCTGAGAGTCTGCTTCTTGGCCCTGCCAGAGATGGAGAAGATGAGCCCACATTCAGCTTGCCAACAGTGAAGCACTATCTTTCTTGAGGGACACCCATATTTTTGGGGTCTTCTCATGCTGTCACTGCATAGTAGAGGATTATGATTCCTCTTTAATCTGGCTTTTCCCTTTCAGAAGGTCCCTGCCCTCCTTGGAAACAGCTCCAGCCTCAGGTTTCCTTTGACTGTGGTGTCACCTCTGTTTGCACAAAGCAATGTGCTGTTTGTCACCATGTGCTTGCCTTTGGGCAATTGACCTTACCTGGCATGAATCCAGCCCCGTGGTCTGGTGACTGAATCGAAATGGTTGCTTACAAATAAAGTTGTTCATGGATCTGGCTCTTGTGCAAAACTGCCAGCCAGTTCTCCACTTCCCTAATGAGAATGGGGCTATAGGCATGTCGTGGGTCTCACCAGCCACTGGCAGTTTGACATTAAATCTGGTCCTTAAAAATTAAAACTATCTTCAACAGAAATGTGTTTTCTCATCCTGTGCTCTTCAGCTAGATACCTCTCCTGAAGCTCATCTTCCTGATCCTAGCACTGACACACAGTGAAATCCTTTTACAGCCAGCTCACATTGGGGCTGCTGCCCCAAAGTTCAAAGGTGGCAGATTAGCTCAGGCTCCCTCCTGCTCTAATGTCATGCGCGTGCTGCCTGCCAGCGCCCCTGAGCAGCACCCTCACAAGCCTGGCGTGGAGGAAGCCACTTCGCTGGGGTGCTTCAGAACGATATCTCTCTGCTACTGTAAGGGAGGAGCCTTCGACAGGGAGAAGACCTTAAAAAATTGAAAATTCATCATGACTCTCATGTAGGGTCTCAGCCTTATTTCCATTATATTGTTTACTTGTTTAAGTCCGCCATGCACTTTCCCCAGCAAGTTCCATGGAGATTTTTTCCCTTTTCCCTCCTCACTCCATCATGCATTCAGGACACGCTTCTCTGCTGTAGTAGTAAGAGAGCCATCATTGTTGGATATGTCTAGAACAGCTTTTCTACATTTCTCCACTCACTCAGTTTCCAGCCACTTCCAGGTCTTGTTGGAGAACACCTCTTCTTTCTTAGCTGTGGTCCTAAGTATCTTTCACCATTCTTCATTTCCTGAGGGTATCCAAAATGTTGTGTGAAAGGAGGTGTTTGCCATGTATATTTCTGTTTCATGAGACCTATAAACTGTGTCTACTATTATTTGAAGGTGATCTAAATCTCCCATTTTTTAGCTTCTCTATCAAATGCAGCAATTTTTTCCCTTCTTCTGGGGAGACATTTTGCCCCTTTGCATTTGTGCCTCCAACCTTCCCCACAGAAAAGATTTATGCTCACCTTACACTCTACACATCTGATTGATACACTAATCTCACAGCCAGTCTTGCTTTGCAGGATGCCTCCCTGTACCTGAGGATGTGGCCGTGTGTTGTCATGGAGAGGATTCAGACAGTACTGCTAGGTCAGTGTGTACCATACAACACGATTTTATAGAGTTTCAGCATCAGGATGGATGGAAAGGGCTCCTGCAGATTCCAGGAGACTGCAGAAATTCCCCTGGTAGCTGCATTACAGTAAATTTTCTCTGCATTTGGGGACTTACAGGCTGTGACTGAATCATGTGGCATTTGCATTACAGTACAGTGCCTTTGCAGGGAGGGATCTGCAGGTCCAGAGACTGCTGGAGCTGCAAGAAATCCATAGCGTAGCACAGTGTAGTCAGATTAGAGACACTTACAGAGGGTAGTAGCTCTGGGTGTGAACATCACTGCCTTCAGGAATCTCTACTTCCACAATTTTTTATGGAACTGTAAATAAAATGCATTGAAATACCTGACTGCACAAAGAGGTATGTGCAGCTTCTTTGAAATGCTGTAAGAATCACAGAAAACTTCTGTTACAAACAGAGTGCCTTCTGCATGGCAAATATTAGGACTTGCAGCACCTGAGAGATGTAAGTTGGAGTGACAGTTACCTTGCAAAGTGATATGGATTATATCCACAGTAAACCCAAGCTGTCAGGTGCTCTAACTATTGTTGCATAAAGCCCTGAAGGATTCCTCATCCTGCCCGCCTGCCTAGCATTTTCTGAGAGCACCAGGTCAGCCCTGGTTTTCTGAAACAATCCCATCTGGCAGCAAGTGAAACTGCTAGCAAGAAGAGCAATGTCATGACTCAGCTGTTAAGATATACCTAAAATTCTGGCCATGACAGGTCATGCAGGCCTGTATAAGCCAATTATCAGTTTACTTACTGGTAGAGCTTGGGGTGGGTTGAAAAGCCTGTAAGGAGAAGCTGGAGAATATTGAACCAGTTAGCCCATCCTAGGCTCTGCACTGTTAAACTGCTAGTTGTGACTGAACTAGCCTGTTTAACATATACTTGGTTATATCCACACCTCACTGGCAGTCATCATGATGGGGATACGGTGGGCGTATCTCAAGACAGGCTGCCAACCCCATCCCAAAATACAGGAAATGATGACTGCAGAAAGGAAGGTGTCCATCTCATGCAAGAAGGGGCACCACTTCGTAGGCCAAGCACTGATCACAATATCACAGTATCCTTTAGGTTGGAAAAGACCTTTAAGATCATCAAGTCCTAAACCTAACACTGCCAAGTCCACCACTAAACCATGTCCCCAAGCACCATATCTACACGTCTTTTAAACACCTCCAGGGATGCTGACTCCACCACTTTCCTGGGCAGCCTGTCCCAATGCTTGACAACCTCTTTCTGTAAAGTAGTATTTCCTAATACCTAGTTCAAACCTCTCCTGACAAAACTTTGAGGCCACTTCCTCCTGTCCACTTGTTACCTGGGAGAAAAGACCTCACTACAACCTTGTTTCAGGTGGCTGTAGAGAGTGATAAGATCTCCTCTCAGCCTTTTCTCCAGACTGAACAACACCAGTTACCTCTGCTGCTCCTTATAAGACTTGTGCTCCAGACCGTTTACCAGCCTTATCGCCCTTCATTGCTCACGGTCCAGCACCTCGATGTCTTTCTTGCAGTGAGGGCACCAAACTCAATACAGTATTTGAGGTGCAGCCTCACCAGTGCTGAGTACCGTTTCTGACACAAGCCAGCTTGCTATTGGCCTTCTTGGCCACCTGGGCATGCTGCTGGTTCATATTCAGCCAGCTATTGACCAACAACCCCAGGTCGTTTCCCAGGCAGCTTTCCAGTCATTGGTCTCTAAGCCTGTGGTCTAGCCACAGAGGGACAACACATAATCACTTCTGCTACTGCTGCTGCTATTGTTGGCTCCATTCATGTTACACTGTCTACGAAAGCAATGCAAGGGAAGTAAATTAGCAGTGGTGCTGATACTTAAAAATCCTACAGTAACACCCCTTCGCTATGCTGCAACATCCTAGTTCTTCTCTAGCTTTTCAATCTACACCACCCAAAGGCCCAAAGCTTGGATTCAGACAGTTCTTGTAGTTGCTCATGCCGAGAGACGCCTCAGTTCAAGGAAGAGCAGGGCAAATTACTTGGCTTGAAGTCTCTGGTGGCAGCAGAAAAGGGTGCAGAGGGTATTAGACAGCATCTGGGTGCTCCTTTGGGCTTTATGTCAGACGTGAGCTGAGTCCACCCAGAAAGGCAATGTAGTGGTCCCTCTACACTGAAAACACTGCCTTTCTGTTCATGGATCTCACCTTGCATTTCTTTGATCTCACTTTTTCCTTCAAGTCTGAGGAAACAGCTGTCGATGGGAGGTAAATTTGAAGCTGTGGACAGGAGACAGGTGCTCTGGTAGCAAAGCTTGTGAGCAGAGTGGGCCCTCTCCTTGGGTCTAACAAAACGCATGCAACTTGTCACTTAAAATTCTCAGCTGCTGGCATAATGCTCAGGGCCTTTTCCAGGAGGGAAAGGAAAATGTCTTTCTGCTTTACCTACATATCTGTGAGTTAGGCTCCCTTCCTCACTTATTTTCCTATCTCTTATAAATCATTAAATAATTGTCAAAAATAGCAGAGCTTACTTTGGAAGTGATTAAAAAAGAGGAGAAATTATCCCATCACCCTCTTACAAACCAAAACATTCCCAGTAGCATCCAACAGACACAGAGCCAAATCTCTTACTCCTCACTGTTTAGCTTGCTCTCTGACAAGGTGCGGCTGTGCCAGCTGCTCTTTCCCTCAGCTGTGCTGAGCTGTCGAAGCAGACATTGCTTTGCAAACACCCAGGAGCACAGTGTGCAGAAGGGGTATTGATAAACTTGTCGCTGTGCCTAAAACCACCAACTGATACGTGACCCCCCCCACCCAGTTGCACAGGTACAGTGCAGGCAGGGGGAAATTTCCACCAGGCTCTTGGAAGCATAGCCTATCCCAAGGCATTGTGAGTGATTCATTCCTGGAGTAATTCTGCTGCTCTAGGGAGGCAACTAATGGGATGAACTGGGCCCTGTAACTTTAATATGATGGAAGAAATTGTTATTGTATGCTCTCATAGGTACAGGCAATTCTCAGCCCATGTGTGCTCTTTCATTTAACATTTCCATGTGTAGCTTCTGCCCATTTCTGCCAATGTACCTTCCTCCTTCCCTGCCTCTGTCTGGGACTCCCAGAACAGTCTCACCTTCAGATCCTTCATTTGAAAGCCTAAAGGGAAATTTTAGACTCTTGAAGTGCTTCACGGTTGTTACTGGCAATGCCCAGAAGTGGAGGCTGACACCTTAAAAATCTTCATTTCCGTGAAGCATCAGCTGCAGAGCAGGAGCCCGAGGAGCTGCCACAACTCCTGCTACAGGGTCATAGGGATATCCTCCCCTTGCAACCAGGAAAGGGTAATTAGAAGGTTGCTCAGGGAACAGGGAAGATGTGAGTGAGAGCTCCAGCTATAACACAGAGTGCCAGGACCGCCTAAGGCAAATCACATCAGTTCTTTCTGCTTCAGTTTGCCTGTACTTAGGCTGGGGGCGATAACTAGTTTACCTCACAGCCGGGTCCTGAGTTGGATGCAGGAAGCTGTGTAAAGCACAAAAGAACAAAATAGCAAAGACAGTTTGGTTTTATAACACAGGATATATCTTACTGCTAGAGTGGGTTTGTAATGTGGGGGTTTTCTTCCTGAATGGCAAGAATGTAGGAGAAGAGAGCAAACTTGCCAGCGAATGATTTGGGTCCTTTCAGACTAGAATATAACAGTAACAACCTCCTGGTTCACAGTGAAGAGCCATGCTCAAAGAATGGGCTAAGGACAAAGAAGTCAAATCTAGAACTCAGTTTTTTATTCCCTAGCATGTGGGACATATCCCACTATGAAGGCTCCAAACACTGGCCTTCCCCAGATGGTTGCTTGCTCTGCATAAAAGGAGAACGTGTTTCCAGGTATCTTAAACAGAAATGTTTTGCCTTTTTCCTCTTCCCAGAGTTTTCACTTTAAACCACCGCATAGTAACATCTCATCAAACAGAGGGGCAGAGCTGCCTGCTGCCTGGAAGCAGAAGGATTTTGATTTTTCTCACTGTCTCAGTACTGACTCTTTGCAGTGGGCGTTACTTGCTCCCCAAGGAGTTGCAGTAGGTGCCCCATCACTTCATGTTAGAATATGCCTGTACTGTGCTGCAAAGTAAATATCATGGGGTATATTTCCAGATGGACTGCGACAAGCCAGTGTCTTCCTGTTCTTTGCCTATGACAGCCTTCTTTTACAACCATCATAGATAAATCCACTCTTAACAAACTTAATTCCCTTGGACCGTGTTTCAGCACAGCAATAAACAAACTTAAACTTGCACACTCTGAAGGGAGGCTGTGTAACCTGAGAGCAGGCAGATCCCTCCTAGAGCACCTTCCCTTCCTGGATATGATGGCTGCTCTACTAAACAACAGCAAAGCAGAACTGCGTGCAAAGAGAACCAGAGTCATGTTCCTGTAGTGCGTTGCATCTAATGAGTCCTTATACCTCCCTGCATCTGTTTTAAGGACAAAAATAAATTTAAACCCCAAAACTTTCAAAATGGCTATTACATTTTTGTCAGCAGAGGTGGCTCTGGGGCTGTTCTTAGCAGAACTTCTGGAAAACTAGTGGATGATGCGATTCTGTATTGCAAATTCTGTGTTTCCCATGTCTCCCTGTCCAGGTTTGGCTCAGTAAAATAAGTCCCCTCTGAAACCTGTGTGCTCTGCATATTCAGTATTTGCTTAGTGAACAGAATTTCCCTGACATTAGGAGAAATTTTAGCACGGAAGGAGCCTGGAACTCCATAAGCATCATAAGAAACAATATGTTACCAAGATGAGAAATCTAATCCTCATCTCTCTCATCCATGCGGTGAAAGAATTTATGATAAACTGGGCTAAAAAATACCTTGTAAAATATTAACTAGTGGTAGTGCAGCTGCTCCTCCTAATAGCTTTTGAATGTGTTTGATTGCCAAATTCAACCCTGACAGAGAGATTGTGTTTTAGTGATGAATTTTGCGTGAAGAGACAGCATGTAGAAGAGACTGCTGGCACTCTCACTGGCACTGATGGACTCTGGCTTTAGTCCAGATGCTGTTAAAAACAAGACAAACCACATAAACAACATAGTCTGTGAACTTTCAAAATGTGTGTTTCACCCAGGGCTCAGGCAAAAGAAACTGCTCTTTATTCTATGCTTCTGCCCCACGTGTGAGTTCTCTGATGTCTAATACAAGATGAACTCATCCTGCAGCCTTGCTTTCACTGAAATTAGAATGACAGAGCATACGCCCAAGGAAACCAGTCTGCACAGTTCTGGGGCCTCTGAAATTACTTGTCTTATTCTATCATAGCCACCAGTGTGACAGACTCTTCTTTTCCGATACTGTGTGCTTGAACATGTTGTCTCACTATGCAAAACATCAGTATAGAGTGACGGGAGTTCTCCCCGAAAATGAATCCCAGGACTTGATCCTGTAATTCTTTTTTAGAACATTTAAATGATATTCACAAAATCGTTTAGGTTGGAAAAAAGACCTTTAAGATTATCAAGTATAACCACAAACCTAGGACAGCCAAGCCCATCACTAAACCATATTGGAGTCTTTCTCCCTAATGCTTCAACCTGTCAACATACAGAGTGGTTTCTAGCAGGTCAGCCTCTAACCATAGTCTTAGTCAATGACCCAGTAGTAAGCAGTACATTGGTTTTCAAGTGGGGTTATGGGTGTGGTCACAGGTCAATGTTTGGCTTTATATTTGAATGTTTAGTGGTATTGGATCCAGATTTTTAGTTGTTCCATTAGATGTATGAGATCCAACATGAAACCTGGAGCTAGACTCCAAGTGTTTAGGAAATGAAACCTGGGAACTTGATGCTAGCTGAATCTAAGATGTATTATTGGTCACAGAAGTTTCCTGGTAATTGTCTATTTGTTGCTATTGCTTTCAAACTGCAGGGATTTCAAGGTCTAGAGGTCATTCTGTGGTATGTACACAAATGGCCTAGAAACAAATCTTTATTATAACCTTATGATTATAATACAGCAATAGCCTAAAATATACTTCCTAATTCCAGGAGAGGAACAATCTAAGTCATCTTTTCACAGGACCTAACAATATGTCATCAGCTGCTCCTCTGCTCAACATAAGCCATGAACAACTACTGAGCGGTGAGGTAACATGTTGCTTGCTTTGATTTTTAGTTCTCCCTGGCCTGCATCAATATCAAAACCACGAAATAAGCCTCATCTAAAAGAGCCATACTTCTTACATATGTCCCAGGGTTTAATTTCTGTTCCCACAGAAATCCAGTAGTAACACTCCTTCTCAAATAGAGAGAAGCATATGCAGGCACAAGAAATACCCCTCATGCCTCCACCCAACTTGCTGAATTAATTTTCCACGTCGCAATTTCAAACAACTTATAAACTCCATTGACTTTCACAGACTTTGGACGTGAACTGGTACAGAAATAAAAAAATATCCATACACAGGTTAATGTATTTGGAAAAAAAAATATTTTTTTCTTAGATTGCACATTCAAAACCTGAGCTGTACACTGGATGGTACAGGAACAGTAGTTTGCCAATGCAATTACCACCAAGCAGGTGTGTTTTGATTAGTTTGGCTGTAGCCCGAAAGTGTCAAACTCAGTCAGAGGCAGGAGATGGACCCCAGGTGTAATCACAGGCAGTGGCCAAGACATCTCCTGGGCTGTATATGTTCTTAGTCTACACTGGAAATGCCCCGTAAGAGGGAGAATTGGATAAAGCCTTCAGGTAGATTGCAGTAGACCTTTAGGAAAAAAACTGTTTTTCCAGTTAGAGATTGCATCTCCTCATTTGCCCACATTTTGCCACTTTTCCACTTTCCCACCTCTCCCCATTCACCCTCTGCTAAATGGATCAAGCACTGAACCTCAGCCACAATGAGATGATACGGGGAGCAAGTGCCCTCACATCTGTGCTGGCAGGCTTTGTCTGCAGCTGCAAAGGCTGCAAACAAGATGAAATGTTGTCTATGCTGGAATCACTGCAGGTTTTATCCCAATTTCAGTGCTACCAGATAGCAAGGGAAGTTCAATCCAGGCCAGATTTGGGCCACTGGGCATCTCTTTTCTAGGTTTTTGCAGCTACAAGGGCACAGGTGGAGCACCATGGTACAAATAACAAGAAGACTGTTCTTCATTAAGGTCCTTGTCAGGTGTTACGGTAGGATTGATTTTGCTGTTCAAACTCATTGCTGTTTTGAGGACAAGGGTGAGGTGTCAGACTCCTAGCTGGAAACAGTAACTCAGCTGTCTCCCACAGATACTGATATTTTCAGACTTTGTGATAATTAGTGCTTTTCACCAATGGATATGTTTTACTTCAATAACAACTCAAATAAATACATAGATAGATAGATAGATAGATAAATAATTTAGTACTTTGTGCTTTGTTAGCATCATTTGTCTGAAGTCTTTGAAGTGGTTTGCCAAGCAGATTGTTACCATTTTCTGCCAGTTCCAGCAATCCGAAGAGCCTGGCTCTGCTTCCGTTTATATCAATAGGAGCAAGCTCATCCTCTGAGGATTTGCCTGGTGTTACACCGTGAGCCAATGACTGACAGAGCAAGCATCGCTTAGGTGTCCTAATTCCTACTTTCATGCTGTCTGCCCTCAACAGCACCAATTGTGCCATGATTCAAAGAGCAAGTTCCATCAAAATCAAAGAAAATCCCTACCTGCATAATTTTCAACACTCTCTGTGTAAGGTCTCCACCTTTGCAGGGTACTAGGGTGTGCTTGGTTTACTGTTGTTCACTTAACACCTTCCTTAAAGAGGTTTTTATATGCTGACACCTCCTAGGAAACTCTAGTCAGCAATGTATGCATGCAAGACTGCATGCCTGTGCCATTTATCAATCTTCTTCTGGTTTTATCTTCCCCTATGTTGTATGTCAGAAACTGCTGCAAGGAAACAAGATCCTGGCTGTTCTTGCTGCTTCTCCCCCATGTTCCAGGTCCGATGCCATCACCACAGCAACCCAGCACATTGTTATGGATGGTGGAAGAGAAAGCTGATGCTGCCCAGAGTCAGAAAAAAAACAGCAGAAAGTGGCTGGTTCGAATGTGTGCTTGTAACTGCAACCCAGCAGATAGAAAAAATGGAAACCTGGAGCAGAGTACTGTCTTACTTGAATGTTGCGCATGGGGAGTAAATAGGCTTTTTCACATTTCCAGTGCATTAACAGCAGAAGGACTCAGTTCCCTCTAAACAGTTTTGAGCTAAGAGTTATAAAAAAGCCATGATCCTCACTTAAAAGAATCTGTAACGTACCTTATTTTGTGCATCTACTCTTTCCTGTGCCTTATATAATACAACTGTTAGCACCAATGGACAAACATTGCCCTGCTGAGTAGATGATGATAAGAGCTGGGTGAACATCTCATGGTAAGCAACTCACAGAATCACCAGGTTGGAGAGGACCTCTGGAGGACACCTCGTCCAACCTCCTGCTCAAGGCAGGCCAAATTTGATAAGGCTGTTGAATGTCTCCTCAAGTTTCGGGAATTCCTGAGGGTGGCAATTTCTCTATGCAATCTGTTTGCAGATTTCCATTTACAAATGGACCTTTACATTTGCCACAAAGGCCAGCTTCCACAGGTTCATTCCCTTTTATATCTTAATGACCATGTGGGTTGTGTGGGTGCCCATCAGCTTGTGGATTGCCAATAAACTTCTCTCCTTCTCCCCCACCTCCAAAAGAAAAGAAGAAATTGTACAAATATTTGTAAGAGAAACTTGGAAAGAGGAAGGAGAGGTGAGAATACCTGGCAGGGGCAACTGTTGCCAATAGCAGAAGTGTAACTGTTTTTGAGTACATCTAACAGCTTCTGCCCAGCTCTGATCATAACATCTACTTACATGGTGTTAGGAAGTCTTGATCTGTGCTTTCTCTTGGTACCAGCAGTGGGTGAGGGACATCCAGGATCGTATGGCAGTCTGTACTTCAGCATGGGAGTGCAGAGGCTTTGAAAATGTAGTCCTGTAACTTAAAGACCAAGCTGCCTGTCATTCAAGCCAGAGTGGGGTGGGTTTGGTTCTTAGTTGGTGGGCTTTAGTAGTCAGTAGTCTCTGTTGTCTGCATTTCCAACTGAAAAGAGTGCAGCTGTAGTCCACTCCAGTGTAGACAATCAATCAATAACTCATGGGGTTCAAGCAGACTTCTTCTGCAGCCCTCCGAGAAAATGTGTGTGCTTCTGGGGTGGAGAACACAAATACTTGCTTCCCCTCTGTAAAGATGACTGAGGCCAGTCCTTAAAACACACTCAGAACAAAAATATGTTTTAAAAATTATGTGAAATAGCTGCCACATTTTTGTGCGATACCCTGCTCCCCCAAAATAGTGGTTGTTTTTTTGTTATTTTTAATGTTAATGCAGAGGAGCTTTCTGGTGCATTATGATGGACAACTGGTGATGTATTCCTACTCATCCATGACAAGATCTTTCATTTCTTACTCAGGTGGGCATGCAGTTCTGCTTCCAAGGCCATCTTGTCAAAGGTGCGCATGTTCGTCTCCTCCCGTACCTTTTCCCGGACATGAAACGATGCCCGAGCGACAGACCTGGCATTTTCTAAGACAGTCTTCTTCTCCTTGAAGATCTGCTCGCTCCTCTCCAGCTTTCTCTCTATAGAGAGGAGGATCTCCCTGCGCCGTAAGTCCTCATACTGTTCCACCTTTTGCTTGTTCATCTTCTGCACTTTCTCCTTCTCCTGGCGGCTCAAGACCACCTTGCGGGCTTTTTCTTGGACAGCCTCTTCAGCCACCTGGGCAGCATGTTGGAGCTTTCTCTCTGTCTCTCTAGCCAGGGCCTCCAAGTGCTCCTTCTGCTCTCTTTCCTTCCTCTCTGCTGCCAGTTTGGCTCTCTGGATCTGCATGTCCTCCCGCCTGGCCTTCTCCCTCAGCTCCTGGTTCCTCTTCTCCACAAGCTGCTCATAGTTCTCCTGAGCCTTGGTCAAACTCATCTCCAGGGAAGCCTTCAGCATCTCCTTCTCTTCTGCCTCTTGCTTGGCCAATTCCTTGACCAAGGCCTCATGTTTCAGTTTCTCTGCTTGGTTGAGCAGTTTCTTCTCTTTCTGCAGCTGCACTTCCTTTTTCAGCCTCTTCTGTGCAGCCATGGACAGCTTCTCTTGCAGCAGCTGCTCCTCTCGCTCCCGGAGCTCCTTTTTGCCCTCCTCCTTGACCTTCAGGTTGTGCTCTTGATGGAGTTTCTTCTGCTTGTCCTCCTGGATGGCCCTCTCCAGCCTCTCCCTCCGCAGCCGCTCCTGCTTCTCCGCTTGCTCCCGCCACCTCTCTTCGCACACCAGGCGCTGCCTCTGCTTCATCAGGGCGACCTCCTGCTGCTCCTGGGTCAGCCTCCCGCGCCGCTTCTCCACCTGGCTCTCCCACATCCGCTGGCCCTGCAGGAGGGCCCTCTGCTTCTCCTTCTCCTCCCGCTCCTTCTGTTGCTCCGCCAGACGCCGTTGGCTGTCCCACTGCAGGTGAGCTGCCTGCCGCTGCTCCTGCAGGAGGCTGGCTTCTTGGTGTTTGGCGATCATCAGCGCCGCGATCTTCTTGTCCCTCTGGGGCACCTCTGAGAGGCCTTTTCTCCTCTTCACCTCCCTGACGATCCTCTCCACCCTCTGGGTGGTCTGAGGCGAGTGGCTGAGGTCGCCCAGGCTGAAGCTGCGCCCCAGCAGTGAGCCATTGGCAGCTGGGACTCCCCCCCGGCCCCTGCCGCCCACCTTGCCCCCGCGCTCCCGCAGGCTCTCCCCGCTGTAGGAGGATGAGGCCCCGGACTCGGAGGAGGTCTTGCCCCAGCTGCCCTCACGGCGCTTCTGCAGCGAGTCCAGGGAGTGGCTCTTGGCCTTGGCACCCGTCGGTGCTCCAGCCTTCGCCCCGCCACGTGGCTGGGGTGCAGTGGCAGCAGTGGCGGCACGGGAGGTGACGCGGACGGCAGGTGAGGGCGGCCGGCTGCCGAGGGGTGCAAGGATGCGCCGCTTCTCCTCCCGGATAATCTTCTCCCGCTCCTCCCGGCACTGCTGCAGCTTGCGGCGGCGCTCCCGCTCGTAGGCTTCATAGAGGCCAGCGGCCACTCGCATGGAGCGCCCGGGGGCCTCCCGCAGCAGGTCACCCAGCGCCCGTGGCAGCAGCTCCACAGGGCGCACGGCACAGCGGGCGCAGGCTTCCAGCGAGCGTGGGCTGGTCAGCACGTACCGGCTGCCCTCTGCTGCTGCGCAGTCGAAGTTGTACAGGTCCAGGTGTAGCAGCGGCGACTGCTCCCCGGGGCGTGATGGCTCTCCCTCTGCTGCTGCCGCCGCTGCCCCCGCCCCGCCGGGCGCCGGGCATGGCGGCGGGGGAGGCTCAGCCGGCGGCTCCACCATGGCTCAGCCTGCACGGGGATGACAGACTGATTATTTTTAATCATACTTTTTGATTGGTTTTGAAATCTGGCTTTTTGTTTGTAGTAAAAGAAGTGATTGTGAAGAAAAATCAATATCGTGATAATTCCTTTTAAATATTGGAAAACTTTGCTTTTATAAAAGTTTCAAAAGCAGGGCCATATAAAATGAAGTCATATCATTATAGTGCTCATAACTTTGGGTCTGCTCATATTGATATCAAAAGATGGATCATAGTATTTTAAATCAATGTAAAATTTTATCGGAACATTTAACATTACTAAGAATTTGTAAATACATACATGGTAAAATTTTACTTTTTTATTGATTGAATGGAACAAAAATATGATTTGATTTACCTTACTCCAATAAAAGTCTCATGCGGCAGGGAGTGGGGCACACCAACACTGGGACGGGGCAGGCAGGAGGGGTTGGAGACGGGTGGTAGGCTCTGCATTGACGGGTGCAGGGGATGGGGCAGTGCAGGTTGCAGAAGGAGGGGGGTAGGGTGCGTGGGGTGTGGGGGGGACAGCATTTGGTGGAGGGGGTGTCTGGGGCTGGGTTGGTTTAGGGCAGGGAGACATGTTTGCACAGTCATGGGGGTGGTGGGAGTGTGTGCTTGGGCCTGGTGAGGGGGGTATGGGGAAGCCTGTAAATGTGTTGGTCGTGCATGGGTGTGTGTGTGCGTGTTTGGGGTGATGGAGGTGTCTAGGGTGACATCGGTGCATTCAGAGTCCCTGAAGTATGTCTGGACTATGGGCACAGGTGTGTTTGGCGATGAATGGGGTGCTGGGGGTGCACAGTGTCTGTCTGGGGTAGGGGAGACTAGGGCAGGAAGGCATATTTGAGCGGTCATGGGGGTGGTGGGAGTGTGTGCTGGGGCCCAGGGGTGGGGATGGGGGAGTTATGCCTGGGGCGTTTGGGGTGACGGGGGTGTCTGGGGTGACGTGGGTGCATTCAGAGTCCCTGCAGTACGTTTGGGCTGTGGGCGCAGGTGTGTTTGGCAATGAATGGGGTGCTGGGGGCGTATGGTGTCTCGGGCAGAAGTGGGGGAGTCGGACTGTGAATGAGGCTGCCTGCGACACACCGCGCTTGGAGGAGTGGCGGGTGGGGGAGTTTGGAAGGCGTGTTTGGGAGATGATGGGGTGGTGGGAACGTGTAAGGTGCGTGAGATGTGCGTGGGGGTGTGCGTGGGGGCGTCTGGGGTGACGTGGGTGCATTCAGGGTCCCCGCAGTATGTCTGGGCTGCGGGCGCAGGCGTGTTTAGCGATGAATGGGGTGCTGAGGGTGTACGGGGTCTGGGGTGGGGGAGGCCGGGGGGTGTCGGACTACGAACGAGGCTGCTTGCGGTGCAGCTGCCTCGGCGGGGTGGCGAGCTAGGGACTCTGGGGTGAGCGGGGGCGTCTGAGCTGCGGATAGGAGCGCCTGGGATGCGGTGGCGATGGAGAGGCACGGGGGTGTCAGGCAGGGCTGGGACCGGGACCAGGAGCGGGGCTTCCCCCCGGGGCCGGTGCCCAGGGCGCAGGACGGAGCCCTCCCCGCGCCCCGGTCTCCGCGCACTCACCGGGCGGGCGGCGCCGCTTTGTCTCGGTGCCGGCAGCCTCGGCGATCAGGCGGGCGGTGGCGGCTCCTCCATGGCGCCCCGGGCCCCGCGCGGCGCCCGCGGCTCCGGGGCGGCCCCGCAGGCTGCGGCCCCGCGCGGGGGCGGGCGGAGGCGGCGCGGGGGAACCCGCCTCGCAGCCCCGCGCGACGCCGGCACCGGGCAGCGCTGCGGCCGCGCGGGGGTCCCGCCCCGCGGCCCCCCCGCCAGAGGCCGGGCGGGGCGCTGCGGCGCCGAGGCCGGCTCGGGGGGTGGGCGAACGCCCGGCCCACCACGAGTGGGTCCTTCCCTGAAGGCGTTCTACATCCCTGTGCATGTATCCCTCCTTCCCCGTGTGCACATCCCTCCATCCCTATGCGCGCATCCCTCATCCCAGTGTGCACGCATCCTCCATCGTTGCGCACACATCCCTCCATCCCTGTATGTGCATCTCTCCATCCCTGCGTCCTTCCGTGCACCTGCCCCCTCCGTGCACCTACCCCTCCGTGCACACATCCTTTCCTGCAGGCGTCCTCCATCTCTGTGAGCACATCCCTCCATCCGTGTGCACGCATCCCTCCATCCCTATGTCCCTCGGTGCATGCATCCCTCCGTGCATCTGCCCCTCCGTGCACGCATCCTTCCTTGCAGACCTTCCCCAGCACTTCCAGGGTCGTGCCCCCTGTTTTGCACCATACCAGCATACAAGCAAGACCATCAATTTTTACAGTTAATATAAGCAAGGATAAGAGGGGTGTAAGGTGGAAGAGATCCTAACCCAGTTTTACGGATGGCAAACTGAGCCACAGGGAGCTGAAGGTGCCTGCCTTGTGCCGCCTAGGGAATTCATGCTAGAGCTGGAAAGCAAAGAACGGCTCTCAAATTTCAGTTCAAAGCCATTTTCAGCTGTGAAATCCTATTCCCTTTAGTGCTAATGCTTGCTGCAGGGCTGTGTCAGGACTGACAAGGGACGAACCACTGTGATGTTCTAGGCAATACAGTACACTTTTGCACGTACCCGCTCTGTAAATGCTAGCTGCAGTTACTTTGATAGATTGTAGGTTTCTACAGGGATCCTGGGCTTAATAGCCTCAGTGGAGTTGAGGAGTGCCCTATTCTACAAATACCATTCAGCAAAAGGGGGAATCATTGCTGGCTGTGGAGCTGCAGAGCATCTGTGCCACATAATGGAGCAATTCTGATTTTGTCAGGCAGAGGACAGTAGTAAATGCACCATTAGCTACTTCGGTGCTTTACAGAAATTTCTCATTTAACCTCCACAGGTGCAGCTTAGTCTACTTTGCTTTAACAAGGAAGGACATGGTGCTTGCTAAACGACTTCCAGGATGGCCCAGGATAAGGATACAGAGCAACAGAAAGAACCAAGAAAGGCCTAGAGGGTCCTTGGGAGAAAGCTGAAGAGCTGCAGTTTGGTTGTGGTTTTGAATTGTACAGGCAAAGGCTTTGAATTGTGCTCATCCCTCTGCTGATGAATGCGCACACTAGTGATGCATCCACAGCGAGTGGGCAAACTCCACCAATAAATCATATTGACTAAACTGATCTCATTCATTCATCATCATCATAGTCTGCAGGGGACAATTATAAAGCATGGTAATTAGTTATGCAAAAAATCCTCAGGCCAGGGAACAGCTCTCTGCTCTCTGAAGAGCCCAGCTCACTGGCTGATGGGGCTAACCATTAACTGTAGCTGCAGCACTGTAGCTGTCAACCCATGGCTGTGCTTGCTCCTTGTGGAAATATTAAGCTGGTAAATGTATATGCCAGGTAAGGACTGGTTTCTTGGGGCTTTTGTCAGGTTGCTGTTTCAGCCTCCAGAGGGGCTGTATTTTGGCCTAGATCTTTTAGGTTTCCCTGTGGATCTCTAGGACTCCCCTAAGTGATCCCCCAAATGCAATCAGAAGGGGATTTCTCAAGAGATTTTAGAAGCAGCTGGATATGACTTTAGGAGACATTAACACACGCTATGCAAACATGGAGTCATACCCCTACCTCATCAAGACTAAAAGAGATTTGGGATGGGGCAGGAGGAGTCCTCTGGAGGAGCTGAGGAGGATCGCTGCTAGTGAGTAATTTCCCCCTAATTCTCTGTTATCTAGAAATGCCTAGATACACACGCACTCAGGCAGAGTAGTGCTATGAGGTTACACTCCTGCTCTCCTTGCAAGAGCTATTTCACAACCTACTAGAGCTCATGGGTAAAAGATTAATTGTTAATTTCAGTTTCAGTTTTTCCTCTTTTTTTTCTTCTCTATTAAGTAATTTGTGCTCCCTCCAGCTTGTTTTATGCTTACAAATGTTTGTAAACTGTTTTCATATCCTCTCAGAGCCAAGGGAAACATACCGTCATTGTAAATTAATCCCCTGTAGTTGCACAACAAGCTATCGCCTTTCTGCTGACCTCCTCCCAGTGTGTCAGGCTCTCACAGTAGCTGCTCCCCTAAACAGAGCAACGTGCTCCTGCCCAGCACTTAATCTCAATGCTGCCTGGCATAGGTTTGCTGTGTGCACAGTCCTGGTGCCAGTGTGTTGCCTTCCTCCTCTCTTGCATCTCCTCATGTCCTCTACTCCAGTTTGCCAGCTCTCATAAGGCTTGCTCAACATAGTTTGACTTTCCAAAACTGTTCCCACCTCTGCCATAGGGAATGTTAGTTCCTTGAATTATTTCCTCCCTGCTAAATAGCTTTTGTTTTCTGGTTGAATCCTGTCTCCATCTAGTTTGCAATTTCTACTTTTTCTTTCTCAGGCTGTTGTTGGGAAGACCCTGACCTAGCTATTCTGTAGCTACTCCAGTTCTCAGCCTGTGCACTCTTATTAAGACTCCTCCTGCACCAGAATATTCTTGCTCCTTCCTGAGCCCTGGGGATGGCAGAAGGTGACAGCCCTGGGGAGAGGAGAGTGCAGCCCTCTTAGTTTTTAGGCTATAGGCTGCTGGTATATCCCAGGCACATGGTCTTTCACTTTCTAGCTGCTGATGGACCATAGACACCCGGCACCTTCCTGAGCGTGTCCCTTCCTTGCCTGGAGGCAGCTGCTGCACCCCTCCCAGACATACCAGAGACTTTCCAGCACAGCTTTACTCGGTCAGCTGGATGATCTAAGAACTAGTTTAAAAGTTTAGTGAGGTGCTGAGTCTAAGGTCTTACTGATTCCCATCCCCATGATACCCTTGGTCCCTGCTCTGAAAACAGGCCCTTGCCAGATGTCATAATCCTTTGTCTACGGTCCTGCAGCCCTTCTACCCAAGTGAGTTTGCAGCCCACTCTGAGCTAATGCTGAATGTTAAGTCCCATGAGACTTTACATGCTGGGCTTGGCTGGTAGCCAAGGAGATGAAACCCAGCACGCCACAATGTCAGTGTAGCAACTTGACAAAAGGTAAAGTCCTCCTTTGGGACATTTCATTCTTGGCTCCTTTTATCCATTCCCATGCTATGCTTTTTGCTTTTGCCATTCCCATGCTATGCTTTTTGCTTCTGCTTTGCCTGCAGCCCTAGCATGGCCTGCCTCTTCCTTCCTCCGCAGGAAGCAGCATGGGCATTTGCTTTCTTCCTTCTGCTGCCACAAATTTCCTGCCCAGGAGATGCAGCCAAAGTGTCCCTCCTCCCCTGGGTTGTAGACCCTGTTCTGCAACCCCCTGCCAGGTTCTTCGAGTGAGTGCACAGCACCCTGAGTGATTTCAAAGTAGCTGCCCGAAGCCAAGGCACCATCCCCATCATTCACAGCCCAGAGGCTCTGCTTAACATTGTCATCTATGGCTGGGCCTCAGTCACTTCACATGAGTCTCTAGGGAAATCTAGAAAGCTTCTGGCTGGGGCAGATGAGCAGAACAGGAAAGCAGAGAAGAGATGGGGAATGAGGAGGTGACATATGGTGAGAGACAACACAGAGGGCTACTGCCAGAAGCAAAATGTTTGACAGCCACTGGGGACATACTTGCACTTCAAATACTACATTCTTCACTCTAATTTAAAGCTGGAGTTTAAAGCCAGCATGTGAACTGTGCTGATGGTGAATTATTAGTGTTCATCGTGCTGGGTGACACTAATGGTGTATGCTGTTTGGTGTCTCACCAGAACCACTTGGTCTTAAGTAATTGAAAAGGTTTCATTGGTCCCTAGCTGAAAGAATCTCCAGACAGTTGGTGTCCTCTGTATTAAGGACTTGGCAGCTGTGTTGCCACATGGATGCTTTCATGGGGTCTTTCTGAACAGCTCTTCACTCAGCTTTGTGCAAGTTTGGCAGTAGTCTTTATATTTGGGTTAAACCTATGCAGTTACTAACACTGTCTGAAAAAAAGTATGGTAGGCTGGTGAAGAAAATTTTGAAAATGAGGGGAAAAAAGCCTTGTTACTGCGTAATTCTGTGGAAGCAAGTATAGGTGTGAGAGTAGATTTTATTTGCTTTTGGGGATACTCATAGTCTGTTGTCAGTGGTTATTTTTGGAGAAATTGGAATACAGACTTTTTTTGGCCCAAATCAAATCTGAGATGCAGCTGCTGAGCCTCATACACTCAATTGTCCTGATCAGGCTTAGCTTCTTATGGAGAGCTTATGGGTTGCAAGGGAGTTATGGAGCCCTTGCACATTGTGAATCATGGACGACACATTTGGCCCCAGGGTTACAGAGAAAACTTAAGATGAAGTAAATAAATACATAAATCACTTGGGAATTAGTATGAGAAAGCCTTTGTTATATGAGACATCAGAGTACACTGTTGGAGTGATCTGTGCAGGACTACAAACTACATCTGCATGAGCTACTATCCATGTACAGATAGTGCAGTGACCCAGAATCATCTCTAATAAGCAAGTGCCATTGAGTGTAAACTCAACAGGAAGATTACATGCTAACTCTGGTTGCATTTTAAAGCTGCAGCTGAAAAGCAATTATGTTTCATTCATTTACTTGAAAACTGTTGGTTTTGAGCAAATGATCAGTCTTGCATGCTGCTTCAGTTTCCAAGCTGTGCTGTTTATTCTAGCACAGCCTGGAAATCACAATGTGAAGCTATTGGAGAACAGCGGGAAATATGACATTGCTGGTGACACTCTTCAGGAGGAGTGAAATGCAAAGTGTAATCAGGCAGAATAAACTGTTGTATTAAGACACTGTTATATTAAGTGGAGATTTTAAATTATTTTAGTTTTAACTAGTCTGAGATGTTTATTTGCTGAACAGTAAGAGATTCTTTCTCTTCCTGTTTGATTTCTACTTTGACCATGACACGGATTTTATCAGTTAGGTATTTTTAGAAGTGCAGAAATTTCACAACAGTGCTCCTTTGCTTGTCAGAAGCTGCACCAAAACATAGTTTTCCAGGGTATAGTATTTAACATTCCAGTGTAAATATGAGCTATTTTGCATTCCTAGGTTGTACTTGGTCTCTGTGCCAAGGAACTTGCATGCAGAAGGAAGAGATTCACTGTTTACTTCTGCTTTCATCTGGGAGCGAAATGCAGCAGCGAGCAAGAGACACGGATCAAGAACTGAGAGCTGCCCCCTTCCTCACTTTGTTAGCTTTATACCCATGCATATGGAGTGTAAAAGAGGTGTACAGGGACTTTGTACTCAGCCTGCATTAATGCATATTATGGCCTGAGAAGAAAGGCAAAGTAGCATTAAGCCCATGATGCTTGCCTCTTGAATTCAGGAAAACTGAAAGACAAATATCACCACCCATTGTGGAGGCAGAGTGTTCATACCCAGGCAGAGTCACATTATGCACCCACGAGGCCAGCAACACAGTTGCCCAGGGCTGAGTTGCCTCTGCTGTTTTAACACTGTTTAACAATAACCTGAGCTACTGAGTCTGCCTTGATTACAGCCAACCCCCTGATGAATAATTCTGTTTAATTACAGGCTAATGTCTGCAGCTGAAGCCTACTATTTATAATGATAGGATTACATTTAAATTCCTCAAAATTATAGATATATCTGTATGTTTAGACTTTGAAGGGGATAAACTCTATTATTCATCTACAACAAGAGCTGGGATTTCTAGTTCCTTAGGCATCAAACAGCATCCGTGCTGAATCCTGGAGGCTGTACCAGTTCCAGTGCAGTTCAGATCCTGTCATCTGAAGCCCGTGCCATCAAAACCTCCCCAGGAAGGGAAACAGTTCTACCTGAAGAGTGAGAAACTGCAACTGGAGACAGTGCCAAATAGATTTTTCTTTTCCATTGGACTGGTATCTAGGAATAAAGCCAGCTGGAAGACTGCTGGAAGGAAATCTTCCTAACTCTGATCCTATTTGCAATCATTTTATGCCAGATGTTGCCTCAGAAAATATGAAATCTAGCAGTTTAATATGCAGCTTTGCAGCTTGAAAAGGGATGATGTTTTATAAAAAGGAAAGGAAATGAAGATTTACTTCTTCCTTGAAGTGTACAGAGTCACTGTACGTAGCCAAACAATACAGCATCACATGGAAAGGACAGATGGGAATCCAAGAAGTTAACAAATGTCCCGTAACAAAAACCTAGTGTGTAATAGAAAGATTTTTACAGCTACTCTTCATTTTGAAGAATAAGTCAAGACATGCCTGACTTCCTTAATATGACAATGAGAGGAGAAGCCAAGAGTAAATCGGGCTGCTTTTTACAGCAGAATGTGGAACATGAAGTTCTCATTGGAAAGACAGAATGGTTGAGGAAATGGGGTGTTAAACAGGAGCAGGTTCAGTTCTTTGCTTTGTCACATTTTTACCTAAATAAATGCTATGACAGGATATCTTTGGGAAGCTAGGCCTCCATCTTCCTATATGTGAAGAGGAATAATGGCACATTCCCTAAGTGGTGTATAGCCAATATGATAATGAAGACATATATTAAATATATTAGCTAAATTTGGCAGCAGAAGGATCTCAAGATGATTGGAAGGCAATTTAAATTAATCACAGAATTTTACAGTGAAGGAGATCTTGTCCTTCAACCTCTTTGAAACAGAATCCCTCAGACAAGCAAAATAGGATTCCCTGTACCTCTTTATGGTAGCACAGAGGTAATGACACAGTTACTGTATCATTAAGCAGATACTGAAGGGGGTAGGATGGATATTTTCCCACAACAGTTTTGTAGAATTGGTGTTTCAGATATATAGGTACATAAGACAGAACAGTTTAGCTGCTTACAACCAAGAGTTTCATTGGACTCAGTAATTTGGATTTTCTTGTACCTTTTTTTCCTGGCTTTTTAGCACAACATAGGGATGGAATTCATGAGATGGATAGGCTGGTACAGGTTCAGGGCACTGTAGAACACCATGCTGAGGCATCCATGTGGGTTGACTGTACAGCGCTGCTGTGCCTGGACGATTCATTCTCTTGGGATCAAGGTGCACCTGTCTTGGACAGGGGGTGGGTGCTAATTGCAGGGTGACTCTGAGCTATCTACAAGAAGCAAATGCCAAGAAGGCCAATGTGATCTGTTTTATTGGCCAAAGTGTTGCTGGTAGAGAAGAGGCAGTAACACCACTGGTTTGCTAGGTACTGAGGAGACCCTGTCCCAAACACTGTGTTATTCTGGTGTTACAAAATCCTGCAAGCAGAATTGCAGTATTAGGATTAAGTGAAGCTTGAGACAAAAGGGCTAGTTAGGATGATCGGCAAACCAGTAAGCTAGTCTTATGACAGAACACTAAAAAAGCCTGGATATCTGAGCCTGTAAAATGAAATTTGAGGTAGGATGTGGCAGATCTTTAAAAATATGCAAGGACCAGGTAACTTGTTTAGCCAGTGTCTTTAATGTATCCTGCATTTTGCTGTGCTGACCCAGAGGCACGTCACAATCAACCTCAGAAATGCGAGCTTTGAAGAAGCTGCTCCTGTGAAAACCAGCACGGTTTAGTTGTTGACTTCAACATGAGCAAGACCTGCATGAAACTCCCTTTTCCTTGCTCTGAACATTTAGACCTTAAGTGAAGTGGAATTAATACCATTGTGCTGTGTGGCTTGAATCTAGCACAACTGGAGCAGAAGGAAAATTAATTAAAGCCTCGTTTGTTTCCCTCAGAGAGAAAAGCTCTGGGTAGTTTCCAGGAGAGTTCTTTTTTTTTTTTTTTCTGAGCTCCTTAGGTACAGGCCTATAAGTACAGAGTAAATGACGTACAACTTCAAGCCCCAAATCCCTCTAAGATCCAGGCTGTAAGATGGATCTTCTGGCTTCCACAATGGTGTGACAGCCCCAGTGGACGCTCCACAACTGCGCGCTGCATTTCAAGCAACGTAAAGGGAAATTATCTCAGCACAGTCAATGTTGGCGATACTTCAAGAAGGGAAATGTCAGGGATGATGCTTGTACCCTACCTTAGCCTCATCGGTCCTTCATGAGCAGGCTAATAACTGCACAGAAAGAGAACTAAAGGGATTTAGAAATGAGGGACTCAGCATCATCCACTAGGCTTTTGGAGTGCTCCAGCAAGGTGGGAGGGTGCATTATGTGCCAAGATTTCTGTTTTACTGTTGTTTTTCTCATGTTGCTTCAGTAGTCTTTTGGAGATGAATTTGTCTGTTTACATTTACTCTGAATACTAATAAGTGTGTACTGGCCTGCTAAACACGAAAAATGTGCGTGGGTTCCAGTGAGCCTAGAAGTGCAGAAGCTTGAAGAACAGGAGATGTGTCCAGAAGGGAATGGGAGAAAACAAAGTAAAACAGGAGAGGTAAGCCATACGAGAGGCTAATGGGCTGTGGAGATTTCAGAAGCACTTAAAAACTGATTTACTGCTGCACAAATCCCACTTCAAACAAGTTGCCATTGCATAGATCACATAGGTGTTATCACCAAGAAAGCAAAGGAGCAAGAGCGTTATGTGGCTGTCATGTACACCCAAGTGGGAGATGCCATTTGCTAGAATCATGCCTGGCATGCTGCCAGCTCTGAGGATCAAAAGGCAACCCTGGTGTGATGCCAGCTTTCTCACTAGAATCTGGACATAGGGGATTGATGGAAGCAGCCAAAGGTGAGTAGCATCTTAGCAGTAAGTTTCAGAGGTTTGTGAGGGAGCCCTTTGAAGCCAAAAAGTCTTTGGTGACTGAGCTGGGTGCTGAAGGGTTTCTGTAGCATCTTGTTCTTGTACTGAAGCTGACTCAGGCTTTTGGCTTGCTAGTTTGGCAGCTCTGCTGAGGAGAGAGCAAATGGCATGGAGCAGGTATAGCACTCTCTCCTTCTCTGCAGGAGCATGTAGCACTGGGGAGGAAGACATCACACCGGGAAGGTAACATTACCAGGGCTCATGGGCAAGGATAGGTTGTGTCACAGCCGCTTAGGTAATGTTATCTCTTAGGCCATTTTTTCTCCTCTGATAGTGCTTAGACTGTAAGCAGTCCTTTTCTAGCTGAGCACTACCATCAGGAATTGTATTTTATCTGTGGCTTCTCTCTCAGAGAAGGGAAATTAACTCGAAATTGGGGTCATGTTAGATTTGTGGTCCCTGGACAGACATCGATAACCTGTGAGGTTCATTATGAGATGAAAGGGATGGACAGGTGTATGCATGAGGGTGAAAGGTACCATTTGTTACGACGAGAATGTGAAGGGCTTTCAGTAGGTTGAAGGAGAGGGTAAGAATTTCATGACCGGGATTAAAAAGATGTTTCTTTTATCTGAAGACTCCAGTGGCAGGTCTGAATCTGGAGAGCAGCAACCCTCCCTGGGGGAGGACTACCAAGATCTGCAGAACAGCGTGCATTTGCTGCACTAGCAGAGATGCTTTGTATTGCTGTAAAACAGGTCTTCTCTCCAGGGCACGATCAACCCGGCTTCCTCCATCACCCCACTGCTGTAGGTTTGCTGTAGGGACTAGGGTTAAACATGATGTGGGGTGCCCCCCAGCCGTGGCGTACAAGGCATTCTCTTCCCACAATCCCCTGCCAATGGGTCACAGCCCAAATAGATGCCCATCAGCATCTCTGCCAGGAAGGAGAGTACTGAAGGTCTAGGACTTGTGTGATAGTTATGCTGCTTCTGCAGAATAAAAAGCTACAACCATAGCTACTGGATGAGAAATTAATCGTTTGATCAGATGGAGCTGCACAAAATAACTGTGTTTCGACCTTCTGGTGAAGTTTGGCAGCTTTCATGCTTTAAAAATTCTGCTACCCAAAATTAAAATGTTTCAGTTATTTGTTTTCTATAATTTCCATTCAAGAAACCTGAAAGCCTTTGAACATCAGGAAAATTGTGCCAAAATACCTGGGCTGAGACTGTAAACTTTTCACCTGGGGGAGAGGTGCTCTGGTGGTGGTGGCTCCTGGTCTTCCTTTTTTGACATGTGTAATAAAGGGAAAATATCCAGAACCTGGATCCTGCAAAGAAAATAAAATGGAACTAGTAAGTCACAGGCTATGAAAAAGGAAGTACTTGTTTTGGGAGCAGTTGGCATCATTGACTTCCTCTGACGTATCGGCTATTGGCTAATACTGGCAATAGGATATTGGATTAGACAGATCTGGGGTCTGATGCCGGATGGCAAATCCTATGCAAAAGTCATTAGTTAATGACTGTGTGATACTTTGGACATATAAGATTTCTGCGATTCCACAATAAACAAAAAACAAGCACAGTCACATTAGTGTATCTGAGGCCCCAAAGGAAGAGCATAGTAATTTTCATTATGTCTTGATGGAGTTATAAAGAGAAATAGGTATAAATGAGAATTAGAGTATAGCATAGAAATGAAAAAGTAGCTCTAAATATTTAAAATCATTAACTGGTTGAACCCAAAAATGTGAACCAGCCTCCAGCAAGAGGCCATTTTAGTGAGGATTTGCCTGGAGTTGCACCTTTCTGTCTGTGTGTTAACTCTCTGAGTGCAGGGAACAGCATGGCAGCCTCCTCACAGCTCTTCTCTTTCAGAGGTCGGTGGGTTTCTGAACTATCACTCTAAGTCCAGGGGAGCTGCACCAACAGGTTAAAACAGCAAAATGAGAACTGGAAGGAACAGGGTAAGAATATTGGTCTGTGCCCAAGATTTCACAAAAAGACCAGCTGTGTGAATCGGTAGGTTTGTGTTTAGGTCTAGCTCCCACTCTTCCTTCCTGCCTTCAGGCACGTTTTCCGGATGACCACGTAATTTTTTCCTGCATTTGGTTTTGAAGTGCTTACAAGGAGAGTAGGGAATGTTTTGTCATGTACCGTATTTATATCTTACACACCAAGTGATGGTAAACCATTTCTATAGCCTATTATGGGCTTTTAACTATAGATGATCACTATGCTACTGCAGAAAAAGAGGAAAAGTAAACTTCCCTCCACCTTTCCAACCTATACTTCTCCCTACTATGTAAGAGGGAGAAGTGCTCACTCTGCATAGCAAAATATGAATAATGCAGCAGATCTATTGAAGGTAAGTGTTAATTTGAAGAAGAGAAAGGAAAGAGAGAAATCCTTCTTGATTCCCTGTGTACACTGTTGGATACAGAAGTTTGCCTCGGGAGAGGCCATAAATGGCAGATGAAGAGAGAGGAGGTGGCAGGAAGCTGCAGAACCTCCCCCTACACCTGCAGGCTCTCCTGTGACCTCTAGCAATGTCTCAGCCGTGGACCTTCCAGCCAACAACTTGCCTCTGCCGGTGCTGCGTATGGAGACAGGTGTGGCCTGTATTTCCACAGACCTGCCACCTGCAGGGTCTGCCTGGGAGGTGAGTGGAGGAGGCTGCCAGCACGAAAGCAAAGGAGATGTGGCAAGGAACAGGCTGGCAGATGGACATCTTCTGAAATAGCAGCTGCTGAGGGAGACTCAGCACAGCTTCTGTGTCACCGCTATGGGATATTCACAGTCACTTGCCAATGAAGAGCCCAGATCTGCCTTGCCCAGCTTCTGGTAGGATTCACAGCTGCAGCGAAGGCAATGGGATCTGGGGGTTCTGGTTGACGGCAAGTTGAAGAAGAGCCAACAGTGTGCCCTGGCAGCCAAGAGAGCCAACCTTGTCCTGGGGTGCATCAAGCACGGCATTGCCAGCCAGGCAAGGGAGGTGATTGTCTGTGTGCAATTTGGGGCACCACGATATCAAAGTGACACCAAACTACTGGAGAGTGCCCAGGAGGCCACAAAGCTGGGGGAGGGTCTAGAGGGGAAGTCATATGAGGAACAGCTGAGATCACCTTATCTGTTGAGCCTGGAGAAGAGGAAACTAAGGAGGAACCTCATAGCAGTTTGCTGCTTCCTCACAAGGGAAGGAGGAGGAGCAGGCGCTGATCTCTTCTCTCTGCTGACCACTGACGGCACCCGAGGGAATGGCAGGAAGATGTGCCAGGGGAGGGTTAAGTTGGGTATCAGGAAAAGGTTCTTCACCCATAGGGTGGTGGAGCACTGGAACAGTTCCCCAGGGAAGTAGTCATGGTGCCAAGCCTGACAATATTCCAGAAGCATTTGGACAATGCCCTCTGACACACGGTACGAGTGTTGGGGTTGTGCTGTACAGGGACAGGAGTTGGATTCGATGATCCCTGTGGATCACTTCTAACTCTGGCCGTTCTGTTGAGCTGCGGAAACAAACTCTATAACTTGCATAAGTTATAGAATAGGTATGTTTTTATTTCACTAGCGGGGCGACAGGGTGGATTATTCCAAAAGCCCTGCGCACCAGGACAAAGAACCTGCATGGTTGTATGTGTTACAATAATATATAATAATGAGGTTACCTAATTCTACCTATACATATGCATAACTTATCCCCACTTCGTATTAAAATGAGTCCAAGAGATCATTTCCATTGTCTCCTCCGAGCTGCGCCTGTGCTGTACCTCCTGGTGGTGGTCTTCAGAGGGTCTTTCAGGATTAATCGAGCAGTCATCCTAAGGGTGAACTTCTCACCTCACTCCCTTACACGTGCTCAGAGAGCTCCGTGGTCATTAGTCAAGTCGCTAATTGGCTTCTGCTGAGTCTGCAGTACCCCCCCTTTGTTCTTGTACAACTTATCAAACAGAATGTCCAAAGTCCAGGTGGTTATCAGCAAAACTGAGTTACACACAAAAGGGGGAAGACACAGTTTTTTCTAAATCTAAAGTTTGTTTAGCTTACAAAGTTCCTTAAAGTTAAGAGACGTCTTAAAGCTTTAAAGACGCCCCCTACAAATCCCTCATTCATTTCTTATTTTGGTCATTTTAAGCTTTCTATATTCTATTGTGTAACTAGACAATTAACCTTATAATGCTACTTTTTATTAAGATCTTCCCTCCTTTATCACTGTGATTCTGTAGCACGTCCCTGTGAGATAAGCCCTTCAAGCCTGGGAACGAAGCTTCGAAAACACAAGGAAAGCATTTGGATTTTGCAGCTCTCCCCTGCTGCTGCACAGCCGTTTTTGCTGCGGCAGAAGAGCCGCAGAAGGCTCCAGCTTCTTTCCCAGGCGCCGGACGATAGCAAGCGCCACGTGTCCGTGAAGCGGGGGAGGGGGCCCGCAGAGCCCGCAGCGCCCCCAAGCGGCAGCGCCTCCCAGCGGCCGCGCCCCCCTAGAATCGCTGGGCTGGAAAAGACCTTTGAGATCGAGTCCAACCATACCTGTCCACTACTAAACCAGATCCCTGAGCACCCCATCTACCCGTCCTTTAAACACCTCCAGGGACGGTGACTCCACCACCTCCCTGGACAGTCTGTTCCAGTGCCTGAGAACCCTTCCAGTGAAGAAATTTTCCTGATGCCCAGCCTGAACCTCCCCTGGTGCAACTTGAGGCCTTTTCCTTTCGTCCTGTTGCCTGCCACTTGGGAGACCAGACCAACACCCACCTCGCTACAACCTCCTTTCAGGCAGTTGTAGACAGGGATAAAGTCTCCCCTCAGCCTCCTTTTGTCCAGGCTAAACAGCCTCAGTTCCCTCAGCCGCTTCCAGAAGCCCTATGCTGCACTTCCTCAATGCCAACAGCCCCTTTAACGTCGGACCCGGCCCCGCTCCGCTTCGCCCCACCCTGCGGCGGGCGGGACGGCGATGCCCCCAACAACAGCGTTAACACCACCACCCCCCGCCGCCCTCTTTCACCAGCGGCTCCTTTAAGGGTGGTCCCGCCCCGCGTACCCCGGCCGGCAGCGCGCGGCGCGGGGCGGGGCCTGGCGGGCGGCGGCGGCGGCCGGGGCGTTCAGCGCGCGAGACGCCGGGGCGCGCGGCCGCCGACCTTCACCTCCCCCGCCCCCCCCCCCCCCCCGCCCCGCCGCCCTCCTTCGCCGCGCAGCCGGAGCCGCCCGGTGAGCCGCCGCGTGACCCGCCGCGTGAGCCGCCGCCGCGGGGGGGAAGGAGGGACATGAGGTCTCGGCGGCGCTGTCCCCGGGGGTCGCGTCCCGGACGGTTCCGTTACGTAACGGCACCTGCGGTACCGGCAACGAGCGCCGCGTTCGCCTGGGTCCGCGGTCTCTGCGCGTGCGGGCGCGGGGATCCTCCCCGGCGTGGGGTGGATCTCTGGGATTTAAACAGCCCTGAAAGCGTTCTTTGCTCTCGGCTGTTTCCGCTGTAGCGGAGCGTGAGGAGGCGCGGGGGAAACGTAGTGCCCGAGCCGATCGTGGAGCTGTAGGGTCGTGGTATCTTTTGGGTTGGGAGGGACCTTGAAGCCCATGCATTTCCATGGGCAGGGACCTCCCACCAGACCAGGCTGCTCAAAGCCCCTTCCAGCCTGGCCTTGAACGCCTCCGGGGATGGGTATCCACAGCTTTCCTGGGCAACCTGTGCCAGTGTCTCACCACCCTCACAGAAAAAAAAATTCTGCCTAATATCTAATCTAAGTCTGCCCACTTCCAGCTTAAAACCGTTACCTACGCTTCCCACTGGGCCAGGCTGTGAAGGTATGAGTGAAGGCGCTCTTGTGGGTGACTGAGTGTGAGACTATGTGTTTTTTAGGGCATCATCTTTGCTTTCTTGTTTGTGGGGTCTCAGGAGTGCCTGGAGTTCAGGGCTTCCCTGGCAGCTGCCTTTACACGTGTGCAGTGCTCGGGCTGAGCCTGTTGCAAATCTATCACAAATCCCCCTGGGGGACCTGGAAGTCAAAAATACCCACCCTTGGCTTTTGAGAAATGCAAAGCAGTAACTGAGAAATTAAAAGCGGTAACTGTTGTAAGTGTCCCTAAAATTGAATTAAAGATTAAAAAAAAGTAATAAATATTTATAATTTCTAATATATTTGTTTAATGTGAACAATGACACTTTTTCATTTTCATAGTGTTCTTTTAAATATATTAATGCAAATACAGTAGTTTCAAGTGGGCGTATTTTCAAGGGGGTTATGTTGTTTTGGGGGAATGGACTTGATCTCAGTGTATGTACAGTAATACAGATTTTGTTGGGTGAAAGGAGGCGAGAAGAAGTAAATGTATAAATGCGATAGGAATGGTCGAGAGCTAAACTGAGCTGATGGGCAGAGAGGATTTTGCACTTGTCTGGTTGCGCTTCCTAGTGGCTTTTTGTGCATGTTTCCATAAATGCTATTATGTAATGGTGCTCCTCTTGGCAGGAGTCTATTGTCGCTGTAATTCCTGAGGTTTCTGAAGGAATGCAGCTTGTTCAGGGAGGTCTAAGTCAGAACAATAGGAAGAAAAGTTCTTAAGAGGAGGTTTTAACCTCTTTAATTTTTCATGCAGTAGGACTAAGCTTAAGACACCTGGATCTTTTCCAGAGTGTCTTTACTGTCCTCTGTTGTTGAGCTTGTCTTTCTCTTCTCCTGGACTGCGCTATAGATATCGGGCACTGGTTTGCTGCTTGCATCCTGCGTCAGAGCTGTAAAGACATTGCCTCTCTTCTTTAATACTAATGATTTTTATACTTCTCTTTGTGTTTTTTTTCCTTCCTTTTCCCCTCTGAATAGAAACAGAAGTGATATACTAATTTTCAGAGCACTCAGATGTTGCTTAGAAAAAAAAATGCTGGAGATAATGGGGAGAGGGGACTCTCCCCAGTCTGCATCTCTAGTTAGAACTTGCCTGCATCAAAGGGAGGCAAAACACCTAAGTGGAGGGAGAATTTCCATATTTAAATGCTGATGATCTAAGGATCAGTGCTTCTGTGTCTGCAGTTTATCTTTGATTTCATCCTTCGCATTCTCTTCAGGTGTCTGTTGTAAATCTTTGCAAGTCTGCCTCCTTTTCTTCTTTTCATGCCACACTATTTTTTGAGGGTGTATTTTTATGCAGAGAGAATAAATCTTTCCAGTGTTGTAGTCTAGTGGCCAGTTATGGCACTGGCAGTTTTATAGATCACGCTTCTGTCTTTTTATAATTTGCATGTGATTTCTGGTAAAGATTCTGTAAGCAAAAATTGGAGTAGAAAATAACGTGTTTTTTTCTTGTTTGGAGTTTCATCTGCCCTCTTAAACTGGCTTGTCCTGTTATATAAAATGAGTATTTAATGGACCACTAGAGAAGAGAGCACTGTCTGAGAGTAGGAATGTTTGTTTCTTTAAGGGGCCACCAGGATGAAAGAAATGTTCCAAAAGACCTGCAACCTAGTCTACCAAGCTTTTAAAATTGAAGATGATGGTTAGAGCTCTGTGGTGTTGCACCTCATTGTAGAGCAGAGTAGCACATGACAAGGGAGCCACAAGATCCTCTTAAACAAGTCGTCATCAAAACCCAGGTGCCCTCATGTTCCTACTTTAAAGGGTTTTTTTTTAATACGCAAATGCTTCAGTGAAGTCCAGGTCTGGGAAAGTACTGATCTGGAAGCTGAAATTTCGCAACCTTGGAGACTTTGGTTTTGTCACCTTCTATCTTTGTGTCATGCAAATTGACCACCTGTGGTCTTTGAAGAGGGCCCAGTGCCCTTGAGTTGCTCAGTGTGCTGTGATTCTGCTGTGATTCTGCTGAAAGAGTTTCTGGACAGTTATCGGTAGTTTATATTTAGTGCAGCATGTGAAGGTGGACTGAAGTGGCTGCTTGAGCTCACAAGCTGTCTGGGGAGCCACCAAGTGATGGTTAGTGAAGTCACTAAATGTGTGTCCTGCCTGTAGTGTATAAGTTTTGATGGGATTAGTTTTTTTCCTGTGATCATGCTTGTTGTCAGCTATTTTATTCCTGCCTGGAGAATTGTTTCAGATCTCAGAGCTGTCTGCAGCGGTCTTAACTTCACCTCCTCAGCTGTGCAACCTCTTAGCTGCAGACTTGAGTTTCTGTTCCTGTTGCATCACTTCTGCTTTTTATCAGTGTACTTGCTCACACCACAGCCATCTACTGCTATACTTACCACCCGAACACGCCTCTTTCTTGCTTTCCTGAGAAATCAGATGTAAGCTGCTGGCCTCTGTCAGTCCAGGAAGGTTTGAAGTGGCACCCAGACTGTGACAGGCCACTCCTGTGGGGTTTTTTTTCCTCGTGAAAGTTGCATGTCTTCATGCTAACCCGAGGTCCTCCTGGAGGAGCCCGTTGCCTGCCGATACCGACGTGAAAGGTAAGCTTGGAGATCTTTCTCCAGCGTTTCCCAGCCTGCATCCTGTCATGCACTCTGCCTGGCACAAGGGCTCCCTGCAGCTCCCCTGCCCTCTGAGCCACTTGTCAGCTGCTATAACCAGATGATCCCAGCTGATCAGGCTTAGCTGGTGGAGAGGCGATCTTTCACTGGCAGGGCTGAGTCCAGTTGCCTGAAAGACTGGAGGGGGGAGGAGAAGCAGCAGGGACTAATTCTACTGTAGGACTATGTAAATAGAAAGGGGAAGGCATTTCCTAGAACAGGAAAAGGGAAAACTTAATCCATACATAGCAAAGATGTTTGCTCCTAATGTGGTATCAGTTACAGTAGATTTCTCTTGCCAGAAATGCAGTAGTCTATAATTATGTTTATCCAGCCACCGTGACAAGCGTCACATCCTTAGAAATGACATTACACATATTTAATCTCTGTTATGAAGCTATTCTGAATAGAAATGGAGTTATTTCAGATGTAATGATTTAACCCCCAACAGAGAAGCAGTAGTTGTGGACAGGTAGATGACTTCAGTGAAGCCCTCTCTGTCTTTGCAAGTTCTGTGTCATTAATCTGGCTTTGCTGTTCTGTAGTTACATAGACAATACTTTCCTTGACTCTTCTAGCAGGCTTGTTTGAGCAGCTTCAGAAATTGATTTTAAGTTTAATCAGTGGAAGTACTTCCTATAAATTTCAGGAAATGAGCTTCTGCATGTAGCAAGTATTTTCACCCACCTCTCCTGTGCTATGTTTTGTTACTGAGTAGTGGCAGACAGTGCTCCCTCTCATGGGAGGCTTAGTGCAAACAGGGTATTTTCAGACGGAACCTAGCAATGCTAGTGAGAGACCAGTGGAAGCCTGGTCTGTTGTTTGCTTGCTTATTTATTATAAACTGATAATATTTTTATGTGATAATTCAAGACAGTTTATAGAGAAAGTTCACACTGTTGAAAAGCTGCAAAACAAGAAGTTAGAGGTATAGAACTCCTACCTCTTTCCTGTTGCTTCACTTGCTCCATTCCCCTGGCTTTTGGCTTTCTCTTGGCTGTGTATGGAATGACATACAGACTCCGAAAGCAGAGCATGCACTGAGAAGCTTCTCCACAGCACGAAGGATCGATGTGTCTCATGTGGCTCTGGTGGTTCCCCAAAGGGAACTGCTCTTCTGGCAACCAGCCCACCCAGCAGTAAATTTGCTTCCTGGTATAACTTGAGTGTTATGTGGAATAAGTTGGTCGTCACCTGTGCAGCAATAACCTTGTAGACAAGGTGAAGTACAGCTTTTGGAGCTGGTTCAGAAGGTAAAGGGAAACTGGCTTCTGGAAGGACTTCTATGTGGAGAATGAAACACTGCATTGCATTTATGCTACAGACTAGAATGTCTTTCAGTGCAGCAGTGTAGACTCCCTTGCCATGGGAATGACTTCCTTGTAGAAGCTTGAACTTTGCTAGGCTAAAATGTGCACCATTTTGACCTCATGCTTGGAAGTGAACCAACAGTAGCTGTTAAAGGAAGCTATAGTTTTTATGTGTAGTTTTAACTATGGATTAGTGAAATGCTTGCATGTTTCTAACATATTTAAGATTATTTTTTTTTTTGGTAAATAACTTCTGGAAAGTCTTTAAGGAATAGATTTTGAAGCATCCCACACTAATACAATTATATTGTGGGATGTGCCAGAGTCTCCTTTGGGTATTGGAGCTTATTTTTGTCACTTACTCTCACAAGACATTTTATTTGTTAGACCTAGTAAGGTGCTCTAATGTTAATTAAAACTCCTTTAAATGAAGGGCTGGGGGGAGATAAATTGCATACTGGGTATGTTTTGCTCTCTAATGATCCAAAAGGCAAAAAAAAAATCATGTACAGTGAAGAAGACTTAACAGTAATTTGTCTGCTATGTGGGGTTGCATTATACTTGGAAGCTAAGACAGAAACTGCCCCCAAAATAGCCTGTATAGGTTATCCTTTGGTGTTGGTGCTCAGCCTGAGGAGAACCCTGTCTGTGCCAAAACACCAGCCTGGAAGGGTGATTGACATCTCACATCTCTGCTTTTCAAGAGAAGTGTCAAATTTGCAGAGCATTGCTCAGAGGGTATGAAAGCTTCACTTCTCCATCTGCTGCTGCGTATGCCACTGGTGATGCAGTGGCCATATGTGGGATCATCCTGAAAGCTTTAAACCTAGTTCCTCTCTGTGGGCCCCTCCTTTTGAAAGTGTGAAAAGGACATGCTGCTTGCTCCAGGAGAGGGAGGCTCCTGTTCTCCCCTTAGGAAAATCTAGTGGTACGTTTTTATAAAACTAAAGCATTATTGCAAAGATCTGTGTGATGCTGAAGTGCTGCAAACTGGCTCTGTGATGTGCAACAACAATGTGCTGGAGACTTATAACAGGTTTGCCCTGGCAGAGCAGAGACTATAAACCCATACAAGACTACAAACACAGATTATAAACTGCTTCGTGGATATAGCAAGCAGGGTTGTATGATGAGGGGTTGTGTTTTTTCGTAAATGTATGGTTAAGGTGAATGAGGGACATGAAGAGGATTTTGCTAGGTTTATTTTAAATTTCATTAGCTGTGAGAACCTCCATCTCGTCTGTTTCTGGTTTACTGCTTTGCAGGGCTTGCACACTATGGAGACTCAAATCCCTGACATACAAATGTGACAAAGAAATCTTTAACAACAAAGAAGATCTCTAATCAGGCTAGACAAAAATTCCCTTCAGTTGCACAGCTTTTACTTTCACTTTTGGATGACTTGTATGCCCAGTTCCCTGTTGATTGCTATGCTCTCCAAAGTGGAGAAGGTTATCTTATTAATAATCATCTTCTCTATTTAAATCTTGGAATTTTTAGTATTAATGCTGAATAAAAAGTGTGTGTTGGGGGATAAGAGACAATAAAACATGCCCATGTTTTTGGCACCACAGAAATGAATTCCCTTCTGTGCTTGTTTGGGAAGTATGCAGTGTTGTAGAAGTTCACATGTGTATCTCATGGTTGGACTTGATGCAGAAGTTTTTGACCTATTGAAATAAAAACTTAACAAAACGCGAGTGCTGCTGAAAAATGTTTTCAGTAACACTTTGCTTGAGATTTTTAAATGGAATGCCTGAGGATAGTTTTGAGTAACTTGTGCAGTATATCTCAAACACAGATCTGAATTTTGTGGCTAATGCTTGTATCTGAAGCACAGCTGTTTGTCTGTAATAGAGCTGCTTCTACCCTCAGCCTTCTGGCTCTTTTATGTGACAGAGTGCTCTTCTTATACCCTATGTATTCACAACTTATACTTACTTTTTTGTGCATTCCTAGATGTGTGAATCAGCCAGTTGTCACTGAATCATCGCTTTAATCATATTAACTTGACAAACATTGTATGCCAGCTTGTGTCAACATCAGGTAAGATGAAAGCTAATACCGGTACTTTATTTTTCCTCTTTCTTTGCTTTTTAAACCTGCATTTTGTCCAAATGCCAGGGATTTTTCTGTAGACTAAAGTCAGAATGCACTGCCTTCCATATCCTCTTCCTGCCGAGAGACAGTCACTTACTGTTAGCGTTACTTCCTGTTTTGAAAGCTGGTGTTCCAGAACGTTCTTAGAGTCTGACTCCTTTATAACCAGGCATTAGCATTTTCCTGACACCTCTGTTAACCTGTGTTTTGTGGTGTTCAGGTACCACAAGCTGTTTCTTTCCTTGTATTCTTCACTCCCTTACCACTCCCTGCTTTTGCTGTAGAAACTGTTGAATTCCTATGTTTCAGAGTTAAGTGTGTATCATACGCCACCTGTACTATCTGACCTTTTCTTTTGAACAGAATGTGGTGGGTTTTTTGTTTGATTTGTTTTTTTTTTGGTGCTTCCTCCCAAATGTTACCTTTGAAAATTTATCATAGTAGGAACTTACTTGAGTACTCTGTGTTCTACCGGTAAGAAACTACCTGGATGTGTCTTTCAGAGAACTAAACATAAAGATTTTTTTTGGAACTCACTCTTATATTCTTCATTGGAGAAGGGATGTATATTAGGAGAGAGGAGGAGGAAAGCCCTCTTAATGCTTTCAACAGGGTTATTATCCAGAACTCTAGGGAAGTCCTAATGCTGACTAAGTAATGTGAGCCTTTGTTCTGATGCTAATCAGAACAGAGTTAATGCCTCAACTACAGCCTCTTCCTCTCAGATCCCTGTAGCAGTGATGAGGCGTTAAACTCCTTTGCTACCACTCCTCTTGCTGTGCTGACCTGTTATTCTTGTTTCCTGCAGCTGCTACCTTGAATGCAAAAGCTTGAGTTTTGAGAGATCACATTAGGAGCATTCACTTAAATCTTTTGAGAATTTTTTGGTGCTCCTGAGTAGTACCTGGACAATTCAGTTAAATAGATATCTTCGTGTATGTGTTTATATTCTTATCATTATATAAGAAGATACCTTTTTGTTGATGTGAGACACATTGGCCTTCAATATAGCGACATCTGTTGCTACACTTTGGGACAAGTAACTGAAAGAATGCAAGTCAGCATGTAGCTGAAACTTTAAAAATATTTTTTCTTCTGTCTCTTCTTTGTTCCTTCCTTGGCCAGAGCAAATAAATAGTTTGTCACATGCTTTTAAATACCCTGAAAGAGACTAACTTCTTATCAGTAGTCCAAAGAGCTTTAAGTTTTCTAGGATGAATGTGTATGCAAGCTGTACATTGTTTTGATTTATGCAAATGATGTCCCGATCTAAAAATGAGCTTCACAGCAGTAGAAGCCTATGTATGTAATGAAATATGACTTTGCATGTAATAGAACACAAAAAATTAATTCGTTAAAACCATGTCTCTTCATGAAATCCTATTTGTGGCTGTGGGGAAGGGGCAGGGGTCGGTGATGAAGATACTGGTTAGATATGATGCAAAATGATCGTATCAGCCAGAGCTGTTAAACGTCTTGCAAATGAAGAAGGGAAGGGGAGAAATGTGCCAGGTTAGCCTCTTTAGCCTTTCCTTGGCAGTATAAAGCTGAGCAGCTCATCCTTGTGCTTTTAAAATCAGGTTTCTTGGTATAGCTGTTTGGTTTGTGATAGTGGATTTTCTGAGGATAGCTGGTGTCAATCCTCCATGGATAATCTGCCCTGAGTCTGACTGAGCTGGCCTTCTGGTGAATTTGTAAGGGAGTCTTTCACTAAGGGCTGTTCTCTCTGCAGGGTGATTTGAGACCCTCTTTAGTATCAGTACAAAATAGAGGGACATGAATAATGTCTAAATGAGGTGAGCTCAAAAAGCCTGAGCAAAAAGATATTGGGGAGGAGGGAGAAAGGCATCTTCTGATGGAGCCTATCTGAGGAGGCTGATTTAAAGTGCTGTTTGCTAGTGACTCTGCCCAGGTGGGGAGTGCATGGGACACAGGCTGTCCAGCATGGCTTCTTGATGTGAACCTGTGTGGAAGTACTACCTGCAAAAAGAAGTTTATGGGCACTTCCAAACAGCAACTGTTTTTAAGGTTAATTCTGTTGGCAGTATAATGAAGAGACATCACTAACACATGCAGTGTGACATATTTTATATGGGTAAAATGATGAGCTAGGCATAACTGCCTTTACCTAACATTATTAACCCAACAGTTGTTAAATCCCAGTAAAATGCTCATTTTCGGGGTGGTAATTGCTTTTATGACATGAAAATAAAAACTGGGAGGCATATGTGTTGTTGGTTTTATCTTTGCTTTGCTCTCAATTGGCATAGGCAGGGCATTTCCTGCAAATGAGTTATATTCTATCACTGTTCAACACTCTGCTCATCTTTTATGGTTTGAAACAGTTATCCTGAAATGGAATGTGTGTGAGAGAGAGAGACTGCAGAGAAGTTGCTGTACAGAACACAGGATTCCTCTCCCCCATTATTTTTATCCTCTGAAGTGAGACCAGGAGGAGGATGGCAGAAGCGTTTCTGAATAGCTCCTGTGCAAAGCTTCCCATAAGGCCCTGAATGCTTTCTAACTTCCAGTTTCTTGTATGTTCCCTGCCTTGTCTGCTTGAACCGTTTGTAACGTGGAAAGCCTAAAATACAAGTGCTTGTAACCGTGGTGTCCACTCTGGGGTGTGCCAGTATTCACCTGCATCCCTTCATACTTATTTGGGTTTCTCTTTAGTGTATATTTTGACCTTTTTTTTTCTTTGGTCCAGTTTAGTTTTTTCCTTTCAGTTGGTGTTCTGTAGCATGAAACTCCAGGGGCATACAGCATTATTGGTATTAAATATCAAGGAATTGGTCCAGAATATTCAAAATTGATCTATTTTTCTCCCCAGGTATTTTCTTTCCACATCACTGTTTGGAGGCAAGAGGTGACTTCCTCTCTGTGTTTGTGTATGAACTGTGGGTTTGTACAGATGAGAGTGGGTTGAGTTTTTAGCAGGGTTTTTTTGGTGTGTGTTTTAAAATAACTTGAAGACCAGCTTAACTATTGTGACTCTGGTCTAATCTGGGTTTTCAGGAACCACCATATCCTGGAGACAGTATCTTGTTCCAGTTAAACTACCACAATCGCTTCTTCGACCTCCTCCCCTGTCTCCCCAACATTTTGTGTAACAGACTCTTGATTTTAATTTTTCATCTGTATTTATCTCTTACTGTGAAGCTAATGTTTTTAATTAGCATAGCTTAGTCATCAACTAGTGTATCTCAAAAAGGCTCTTGGACTTTTGATGTGAAAAATAACTTGCTGTGTGAGAAACTGCGAAGCAGATTCCCCCAATAGCCTTGTGCTCCCTGGCTGATTCTTTCCGGCTGTTACCTTAAGAGCCAGTTGTGTTTATGGCTAGAGCTTAGTGCCTTGAGGAGTGCTTGGGTCTAACTAACTGGTGACCAGGTATCTCACCTAACCTTGGAGTGGCACACTGGAACTCAGTGTTACCTGCAGGTGCTATTTCCCTTCTGTAGTAGAGGATCAGGCTGTGACCATATGATTGTTAAACAGGAGTTGCAGTGAGGCAAGTTGGGTTCACTGGGATGTATAGGTTGTTGTACTACTTTACAAGGATGGGTCTTTCAGATGAAAATGAAGGCATGCCTGGGGGAATGGGTGTCGGCAATGTCCTTACTGTGGCTGTTGTCACTTGCTGAAATTCTCTGTCCTCTATGTCTTTCCAGTGGGAAGAGCTCTGCAGTTTGTGACAGAAAGCAGTCTTATCTAATTCAGTAAATCTGTCCCAAGAAAAGACAGCTGTTTGTAATGGGCATCAGAACTTTGGAGAAAGGGCTTGCCTCTGTGTTGGTAGAGTTGGCGGTTTCATGGCAACGAGAGCTTGGGATGAACTTACCAATATGAAGAACTCATCTGAAAAATAACTTGCTACAGAAAATCTGCTGTTCTGTCACCTGAAGATAGGCCTGTTGCAGAATAAGCTGAAATCTGTCAATGTGTCTGTTTTGTTTTAAATGATTCACAGAAAACACCTAGATTCTTCAGAACTACGAGTGTTGTTTTTTCCTTTTTTTAACTAAAACCAGACTGTTCTGCATGAAGTGTGAGGCAGCACAGGGAGGTGGGAAAGTACATATATATTGTACTTGCAAGACTTTTAAAAGGGCTTGAACACTGAGTTGGAAGGAATTAAAGCATTTGAGCCACTGAACGTTAACAGTTGACCCTGATATGCTTCTGGTCTCTGGTAACATGGCTGAGAAAATAGTTCAGGTTGTCCCTTGTAAATTGATCTCTATTGGCTTGGTTGATCCGTATATCATCTTCAATGGTGTACTAGTGTGTTGGCTGATGCTGTCTGAATAGGAGGACTTGAGTCAGAAATACTGTTCCTTACAGGTGATGCACATGCTGCAGCCTCTCTAAGCATTGTTCCAAACAAGATTTGCTGAATTTGAGATATGTAATGATGTTCTTTTTTCCTGAGGTACTTGATGGCAAGCAACCATATTTGTTAAAGCAAGCTGGCATTTTATAGTCCTCCTGCATTGTGCATGTGATTGCTGTGTAACTGATTTCTGCTGTCTCAAGTGTATATTGATTTTTCTTTTTATACGCCAGCTGTTTAAGAGGCTCCCAATACGCAGGGGAATTTTGGACCCTCTTTCTACTTAACATGGTACTTGGAGCCGTTGATAGATATTATTTAGTTTAGACAATACCATAATGTGTTTTAACAAGAGCACGTACATATCCTAAATTCTGTGAAGATATAGCTGGGCACTGTCTAACTGCTCAGAGAAGTTCAAGGCAACACTTTCTCCCTTTCAGCACCTCATGCTAGGTGCTCAATTTGTTTAATCTCCACAAGTGGTTAATTTTATAGGACGGATACAGTAAAGGGGGATTTTTTTTTTGTCTTCCAAGCCGTGAAGATCAATATATTATAAAGGTAAAATCAATAAATTCTACGTACATTTGTTTTCTCTGGGACTCAAAATTATCTTAGCATTTCTTGTCTTTGAGGTCTTCTCTGTCTCCGTTTTGGATGTGGAATCAAAAATGTGTGCGATGATGGTAGAATTTCTTGTAAAGTTAGAAGGCAGCCTGTTTTTTCAAGTTGAAGCAAAGTTTTGGAGGTAGGTGAGGTTAAGGAGGAGCCCATGAGAAAGTGTAAACTGACGTAACTCATTAGTTATGCTGAGATGAACCCATGAAATTAGCAGAATTATTTCAGACTTGTGCTCTGAAGGTGATTGCTGTTACACCCTCCACCTGGTGTTTGAAAAACTACTGCAGAGATCCTCTCCGTTTTTAGAGATGGGAAGGGAAATAATATTGCGAACAGAATATGTGGAATCTCTTGATACCCAGGAATTTGACGCTGAGAAAGTTGTTTGAATTTCACTGCTTGTGAGAACAGAAACTGAAAGCTCTGGAGACTGAGACTATATTGCCCTCTAAGGAAAAAAAAACAAAAAAAAAACCCCAAAAACCCAAACCAGAACAGAGGAGGTTAAAGGTGATTAACATAGGGGGCATTACTGCAAACTTTGTATAGTGGCATGAATGTTTTGAAACCCAGACAGCTATTAAACTATGTGATTCCTGCCTGTCACAGACTGTAGCATCATCAGGAAGTGGAGTAGTGAACTAGATGAGCTCGTTTTGATCACATGTGAATTTTTGTACCCCAATATGGGTATAGTTTTTGAGGGCAGATGAGTTTACACAGCTATATATCTGTCTGTAATAGAGTTGTAATCTACAGTGTGCTAGGTGGTGCTGTCATGTGGGGGCATAAATTGCAATTAAATGCTGGTAGCATGCAATGGAGGAAGGCAGGTGAAAAAAAGTATAGAAAAGTGTAATTAATTACAACTGGACTAGACTGTTTCTTTTATGTGAAGCTGCTCTTAGGAAGATGATGATCTGAGTATGTTTGGGAAGATAAACCTCTAACAATCCACCAGTCTCCTGGTGTCCAGGAACTATTTCTCGGAAGAGGTGATTTTGCTTAGCTTCCTGGTGACAAGGAATAGCTTTGGGTGTAAAAAGTTAGAGTAATAAAGGAGCTACTATAGACACAACCTCTGGCTTGGAGCAAGCACTTGGGTTATGCAAATCTGGATTCAAGGAGCGAGTCTGGATGTCTTAGATAATGATTTGGGCTATATGTAGCAGGTGATTTTCTGTCTTGAGACCTTCTCGAGAGAAATGCTGAGCTTGGTTCCCAACTAGCAAATCGCTGCTATTAGCCAGAAAACAACAGGAAGGTCAGAAGAGAATTGCAAAGGTGTCTCTGTTCAAACCCACATGTTTAGGTGATAATTGGCTGGCTACTGGGGTCTGGGCTTTGAAGCCCTCTATTATTGTTTCTGTCTTTGTAGAATCTAGATTCAAGAAGAAGTGGTAAGAGGTTGTAGGTGTGCTCTCAGGAGAAGTTGTTGCATTTGTTTAACATAGAGGGAAGGAAGATTTCTTGTCTTTATAAATTAAAAACATATTTGCCTGTGCAGATGTGACAACCTCTCTCCCTCTCTTCCTGGCCTCCTTCACCCTTAAATGAAAGCATGTATTCCAGGACATATGTGTCTTTAGAATAGATTGAAAACATCATGTTTATAAGAATCAAAATGTTTTCACATCACTGCAGTTATTATTTGGCCATAGTTTTTTGCCTTTAGGCTGTGTTTGGCAAAAGAAGTTTTAAGTAAATTCAGTTTACTTTGTACTGATATTAAAAGCTTAAACAACATTATTTTTTGTTGGTATTCCATGGAGAAAACATTGCTCGGGTGAGACTTGCACTTGGATAACTTGACTGTGTTTTGTAGGTAACCCTCTGTAATACAGCATGAGCTTCTCTGGTGTCTTCTGGAACAAGAAAAGCTAAAATAGAGGAGCAAAACCTGATGGAGTAAAAATGATAGGTGGATTTACTTCCACAATTAATGACAGTTTCTAGTGTAATAGAGTGTAATGCATGCCTGCTGCATGCTTTGTACTGTGGTGTGCAGCTTCATTATGTTGTGGTTTTCCCATTGTGTGGCTGTAAGGTTGCCAGACTTTTAGCTGCTGGTGTACAGTTGTGCCAGCCACGCCTGGCACACAGGGAGGTGGTGACCTTACATGTTGGTGCAGGGCACAGGCAGTCACAGGGAGGGTGGGAGTTTATGTATTGCACAGGGTGGTGTGGCAAGCATTGACATTACTGTAGCTGGAATCTGAGGTCTAAATGAATAAGGTCTTTGGTCTCATAGAAGTGCCAAACTTGGGAATGAGGGGTTGCTACCTGGCCTGGAAAGAAAAACAAAGTTTTAGTGCAGAAGTGCTGTTCTCAGGTGGGAAGTGTTAAGGTAGAAAAAAACAGAGAGGAGTTTCTGGTGTGCCTTGCTCCTGATGGTGTTGCAGGCTGTGGAGGCACACATTTTGCTGTAGTGGGCGTTAAATAAACCAGTCAATTTATCTAGAATGCAAATATGCAGTGATAGCTATACCAAAGAGGAAAATTTGTATGAATTTGAACAAAAACCCCAAAACACTTTTTCCTGATGCCTAAGTTGAAGGAGGTACTTGTCTTTGTTCTGAGGGAAGCTGAATTTGAGGATCTCTTCCCTCAGTGCCACTGAGATAGACCTTCTCTCCTTTTGCATCAAATGGAAGCACTTACTTGCCAGGCTTCATTGGGCAGGAAGAGCTGAAATACTTGGTGTTCAGAAAACAAAAAAATCCTATAATGCTGGGCTTTCTGAATGCCCGATGAACAGTGGCTCCTTAAAGGGACTTTATCAGCTGGGAAATGTTGCCTTTGAAGAATTCTCTGAATGCGTTCATGTAAAACTATGAAAAACTTTTGAGGGTGAAATGTTACTTTCTCCTTTGAGATCATAGTTAGATCATAGAGACATAGATATGGTTATTTTGATATCTCATGGAATAAATCTGGTCCTCTCGGGTTTGAAAGGTTTTCTATGCTTCCGCTTTTCTCTACGCGGTGTGTGGTAATGAGCAACTGACCTATCATGAGTCTAAAGTTCAGACCATTGTGGAGCAGCTTGGGAGCATCTCTAATAGCTGAAGCTCCTTTTAATTTATGGAGGAAAAAAACCATTTAATTACTGGCTAGATGACAAATATGAGGACCAAAGTGGGACTTTTGAGGCAAAACTTAACTGCTTATAAGCTGGAAGTGATCATGGTGCTAATGAAGTTTGGTGTTGGGACTGCAGAGCTGAGAAGGCACACTTGGGAAAGGAGAACATATAAGACTTATTTTTCGTCTGCCCTGTGAAATACTAGCTGTTCCCTGTCAGCCTCCTTATCTGTTGCAGAGAAGTGGTACTATGTGCAGAGTCATTTTGGCCACTGCCACTTCCTGCAGTTTTGTGTGCTTATGTTGGGGTCACCCACATAACTGCTAGTCTGCTCTGGCCTTTTCTTCTCAGACTTCCACTGCTTCATGCCCCAGAGTGCACAGGGGACACCATGTCCAGCTCTGGATTCAGGTCATCCTAAAATGGATAGGCTGTCCTAAGTTCCACACAGGAGGAAAAAAAAGGAGTTTGTTTGTCTCCAGAAAATCTGCGTTTTCTGAAAACGGTAATAAGGCTGCTGTGGTTTGATCACTGTTAGCTACAAGCAGAGTTAATGATACTAGGCAAAAAGAGAGCCTAGAAATGTTTTTTTATGAAAGCCCATATTTCATCTCTTCCAGTGACCTTTGACTTGCTTAAAACTGTGCTACAACCTTTATGATTTCCAAGATTATTGATTGCCCCCTGTGTCTGAAAATGCATTTTGTTCTGTGAAGCTTCTGTTTGCAATAGGTCTTCCATTTAGCGTGGAAGAAATGTAGACTATAAATCTTGCCAGAAATTGATTCTGGGTAACTTCTGGTGGCATGGAGGTTCTTAAATAAGAATAACAAGCTGTGTACAGAAGCCTGAGTTGCAGTAAATACTTAGACTGGCAATAGCTAAAATTCAGATATTGAATGTTTTTCCCTCTAGCACTTTCTGGCTGTGAGGCTGTTAACCAAATAGTTACTATCTGTGCCTCTTATGTGCTTCAGTGCTTTTCCCCTTACTGCTTCTGAGGAGGCTCAAAAAGCCTCGCTGTCTCAGCGGCAATCTTGAAGTCCACATGAGAGCTATACACCAAGTACCTGGGACACAGCCTTATGGTCTTCCTATAGGCAAATTCTTGGCTCTGCTGGAGATACTTGTGGATTGCTCTTTGTGTAGGACTGTTCGTCTCTGGGGTTTTTTCCTGAATTCCCTTCGACAGGCAGAGAGCAAATACAAAGTGAGATGTGTGGATCAGGGCAATAATATACCTAGTCTCAGACTGGAGTGTTTTATTGAAGGGACAGAGAGGGGAGACTGGGATGTATTGTAACCTGGATGGATCTGGGAAGTAATGCTGGCACTGGTTAATCTGGTCTGTCATTTTCCATTTTATTTACTCCTGGCACTTGATTGTCAGAGTAGGCTTTTACACTGTGTTCTCTCTGTGGCTTAGGCAGCTCAGCACTGCTACAAAATCCTTCTAATCCTTTTTGCCATCCCTCTTTGGAATGAAAACTCAATTGACAAAGTGAATACTTGAATTTCAAAGAGCAAGTGTGGAGTCAGGTTTGGGAAGAATGAAGAACAAGCAAATATGGCAAGTTCTTTTTGGGCCTGAGGGATTCTTAGAATAGATTGTGTAACTTGTGTGCTATAACTTGACTCTCAAGCTGTTGAGAGACTTCACCAGTACCAGGGATCTTATCTCCTTGCTGAAGACTTTCACAACTAAATGATACCCACCAACAGGTACTCAAACAGTAAAAGACCTTATTGATCTGATTTTTAAGAGATAATGAGGATGCATTAAGATTGTCCCTCTTGTCTTCCATATTATAACTTTGCTGCATGGCAGACCTGTGTAAGGGGTAGCACTGCTGATGTAGAACTTTCTCAACTGGCGTGCATATATTCTGCAAGATATTGGGAAGCATTGCTGCCATGTGTTTGACCTCATATCATTGAAGACAGGTGTGTTCTTGGCTGCTGTGATCTGAACAAACTGTTGGTTGCAATTCTGGGCTGTGCTTTGAGGAATTGAAGATGGCTTCAGGACAGCAGTTGAGATTTACTGTGCTAACCATGCTTACTACTGCCAAATACCTCCCAGCTCCAGAGTGTTACTGTAATCCGCTAGTGACAAAACTAGTCCTTCAGTCTTGCAGCTCTGACTGGGCAGGGAATAAACCAAGCTCATATAAGGGCTAAGCAAAACTCCCACAGGAGGGTTCTCATCCTGGCATCCTGTTATGAAAAGTGTTCTGAGCTTGACGGTCCAGGCCAGAATATTGGCAGCAACAGTTCTTCAGAAAACCAAAACTGGCCTCTGGATGATGGAGCTGGAGCAGGGGAAAGGAAACAGGCATGTTCCCTCTTATCTTGGAAGAAGCGACCTATTACTTTTGCTTTTAAATATGAATGAGCTCATTCTCTGTACCTCAGATACTGACCATATGGTATTCCTGGTAGAAGTAACAGATGTTCCTCTCTTGCTGTGTTTTGCTTTGTTATACAAATTCTTTTTGTCTTCTTTCTACCCTGTCTACAATGGGCTGTAATAATGTTCAGCTCCAGTATATCAGTTTTGCCCTGAATTTCTAAATGTGCATTTACAAATAAGACTGAGCTGCATAAAATGTTGCCTCTGTGAATCTGTTGTGTGTGTATAGGTGGCAGTTGAACCCTGCGTTCTGGGTCAGGTATGCTCAGCCGTGAATAGTTTCTGTTTTACTTGTGGCCTCTGCACTTTGTTCTTCAACATAAAAGAGAATGTTCCACCCCACCTTCTTTGCAGTAGTTTAGGTTTGCTAGTGAGTGCAATTTGTTTGCAAATCTGTATCACTTTGTATGCCGGAGCAGTGTTGTTTTAGTGAGAGAGTGGGGATATTTTTGTGTGTAAGTGGTTGTTGCCTATATTCTCGTTGCCAGTGTAATTGTTTCTGTCTTGTGTACCCATGAGCTGCTGCTCCAGTTAAGTAAGGGAGAATAGGCTTTATAGTGGTGGACTGCGGCAGACAAACTTCTGAGCACCAGATGGACCAAGTCTGGATTCAAGAGTTAAAGGGTTGCACCAACAGAGGATTGTTCCCTACTCTGTATTTGTCTGGGGTTTAAAGCACTTGACACAGCACTAAGAGAAACTTTGGTCCATACTGGCGAGAGTGACTCAGCTCTTCATAAATTGCATTTCATATATTCTTAGGAATCCTTATGTGGGAAGGGGCATCTTGCTTTGCCATTGGAGGTCACTTGTCCTAAGGCAGTGTCAAAGGCTGACTGAGCCTGCGCTGGCACCCTGACTTGAGTGTACTGTATTGCCCACGCAGCAGAAGTGGTTGGAATTATGAACTGAGTGCTGCTGCAGGCTTCTTGTCTGGGTCTAGGTAGACTGCTCTTTCTCCTTTACATGTAAATCCAGCCATGGTCAATATTTCTTTCTATACCCTGTCCAACGACTCTGTGTGTTAGTCTTCTGTGTAAAAAGGAGTGTGTATTGTCAATATTGATGTGTTTACTAAGAAGGATGTCAAACAAGGAAATAGTGGTAGAGATATATATATTTTTTTAAGATTTCTGGAATGGGGAGGAGGATTTACTGTTAATATCAAGGAAGCTGTCACGGTTTAACATGAAAAAACTTTTCTTTAGTTAAGTGAGGTATATGGTGATGGCATTGCTTACAGTTCAACAAATACTAGGTTTGTCTTTATTTTTCTGAGAGAATGCAGAATACCAGCTTTCTCCATATATGAATGCCTGTGGAACAGTTCAAAGTTCTGTGAAAGTGTATATGTGAGTGTTTGTGCTTGCTGGTTAATGCAATACTGAAAAAAGGGCACTAACACAGGTCTTGTGACCAGTCTGTGTTATTTCTTGATAAGACTTTGGAAGGCTGAAGGCAGTGGCATGGGTTGATTCTCCTTTGCGGAAAGCCTGGGCCTCTAGAGGAAGAATTCTTTCTGGTGAAGGAAGCAGAGGTGAGGAGGTGATTATTGCAGAGCAAGCAGGGCTTGCCTCACATCATGCTCTGAAGAAAGCTGTGGTACAGAACTGCTCCTTCCTGTCTGTGCTCAGAAACTACTAATCCTTTCGGGAAGACTCATGCCTAGGTGCTCTTGGGTTAACCATTTTCTGTTTGGAGTGCAAGTCACCTGTGATGGTGAATTAGTGTGGGAGCTTGTAGTTGCTGTGTTCAGTGAGACAAGGTGGTCTTGCAGGCAACTTTAACTGCAAAATACTGTAAGTTGCAGGTAGTTCCAAGCTTATTGTGGCCTCTTGGTGGTCAGTGGGCCACAGTGTTTTAAGCTTCTCCTTGTGTAGGAGACTGATGACTGTTTGAGGGAGGAAGGGTGCATTTGAGGACGTTTGGATTAATAGAGTTAATCAGCTATGACAGATTGCTTTAAAATTTTAATGCTGTTGTTGGTAGAAGACAAAACTACAGGAGTGAAATTTGCTGATAGCCATGTTTGAGAGCAGGCTCCAGTTCCCTGAAAATCCAGCTGGGGCTTCTTGCAAGGTTGCAAGAAGACAGCAATTTCATCTTTGTGCTTTATCAGAAGAGAAAAAGCTGCACTGGGGGTTGTGAAATGCAAGGAAAGGCCAGATAAATGCTAAGACATCAAAAACAGACAGAGATCTCTTCTTAATTTTCTTGTTTGTATTACAAAAGTTACCGCAGTCTTCGAGGTTCTGCCAGAATGTGCACTCTTTGAATGACAATAAAACAAGCTTCAACTCTGATGAACAGTTGTTCAAGATGGAGATGTTATGTAGTCAACCTGTGTTCTGTCCCACTGCTCTGTCATTTACTTCCTACTGCCACTGCAATATCCTGTTGTCTGTGCGGCAGGTGTGCTCTGGCTTATTGTCAAGCTTTGAAAGATACGTTTGACAGCAGCTCTTGATGTCAGCAAAGGAGGGGGGTTCTGTCTTTTAAGGAGGCATGATTGAACTGGGGAACAGTTTAAAAAGAATCCCCAAACCACCACCCCACTCCCATCCCCCCAAAAAAGCAAACCAAAACCCCCACCACAAAACCTGCACGTTTTTGGAAAGTACATCTGGCATGGGGGAGGAACCAGTTTGCTCCTTTTTCCTCAGAGCTGGAGATTCCTGTGTTCCCAGTTGTGGTTGGTTAGGGAAGCCTCATCTGTAGGGTGGTGATAACCCGTTGCGTGAAGGAACGTAGCCGACATTGCCAGTTTGCAGCTCATTGCTGCAGTGAGCTCCAAAAAGTGAGAGCACAGCTCAGCCCTTGTCCAGGGTGTGCTGTGTCTGCATGAGCCTCACTAGATTGCAAGTGCTGCAGCCACGCAGGGCCTTTGCAAAATGCACAAAGTAACTGCCCTCAAAACCTTACAAACTCATTCCTGTATGCCCAGGGGCAATTTTTGCAGTCATGGGAAGTCCTGGAGACATTGTTAATGAGTTCAACTGAGGAAATAGCACAAAGAACTGTGGGAGAGGGGAAGGCTCACTCGAACTGTGAACTGGAGTGTGTGCAGAGAGGGTAAGGAGATGCGATAATAATCTTAAGAAGGAACTAAAGAGAAGTGAAAGCGGCGGTGAGGCTGTGTTAAGACCTGAAGATGAGGGGAAAGAGCTGAGAACTGGAGAGGGATGCCCATTAGCAAGGAAAGTCTTATCTTAGTCTTTCCTCCTTTCATAAATCTGGTTTTATAAATTAATAAATAAGCTCATGACAATGATTGTAGCTACAAAAATAAAAAAGGAGTAAAATTTTTATTGATAAGAATTTGAGGGAAGCCTGTTTCCAAGCAGTCTTGCTCTTTAATTCTTGCTTCTGAGCCAAGTTATTGACATGTTCTGGGACAGAAATAGCTCGTGTCTGAGTGACCTTTTAATTTCCTTTTCAATCTTCTGAATCCAGTGTAATGAACAGAGAAAGCATTAAGAAGAGGCATAGTGCAGACTTTACTGCATGTTTGGATTTCTTTGGGTGTTATATTGCAAGAATCTCTGTGAGAATAAGATCACATGGAACCAGTCGTGGTTCAGATTAAAGAGGTGGTTTTTCTCCATATAATGGTAGCTCATGATATCTTTGTAGCAGTGGTCTCTTTTCTGTGTTTATACAGCACCTAGCACAATGTGGGCTGATTCCTAGGGTCCGATTTCTGCCTTCCTTTGCCCTGCAAATGATAATGAGGCAAGAAGAGCTTGTGAAGGGCTGCTTTTACTTAGTCACATACCTGTCCAAAGCAAAAGCTTATCCTTTGGTGTGTGTCCCATGTTCCCTGCCTGCGTCTCTTCCCTTGCAGTGACTTCCATAATGAGTCACAACAACTAACTGTTATGTATAAAAAAAGGATGTTAAAAAACGTGCTAGAGAAAAGTGGATAAAAAATGATGTTTCAGCCAAGAAGCTTTCAGCGGGTGAGAGGATGAGGGAGGCACATGCAGTGGAGGAAGAAGCAGCATGACATCAGTGGGCTTTTTATTGCACAGCATGAAAAGATCTCACAACTAAAATCTGATCTAACCTTTTCTTCCTGTGTGTCTTACAAGAAATGTTTTCCATGTAAGGCACAGGATAGCCTGCTGTAAGGAAACATGTGGCTGTTGTTTGTTTCAGAAAATGTGCCTCAGCATTCAAACATAAGAAAACAGACCAGATAGATCTGTGGTAGCTGCAGCCTTTATTTCCCACTTTTATGATCTTTAAAGACTAGTCTTCTCCAGTGTGATTCTAGTGAAATGACAGGCTTGCCTAAAGACTGCCGGCTACTTGTAGATGAGGAGAATAAGCCAAGTGCTGATAGGGTTAGGCCTGGCATTTCTTAAGTCAGCATAATTGTATTACCTGGCTGAAGGTTAGCCAAAACTCTTCTAGGAGGCTTCTAGAGCCTTTGACAGTTTGACAGTTAGTAAACTATTTGTTACGCAAGTCATCTATACAAAGCAGCCCACCGTTCAGGAGTGGTTTTAAAAAGAAGCGTTGATAATATTAATCACTTCTCTGAAGTTCTGCAAGACTGGTTCATTTCCCTAATACCCTTTCTCCACTCATACTTTTTTTCCTGGCGTATAATAGTGGAGGTAAAAAAAATTCTGTCTAGAAAATGGGGATTTAATCTTTTCTAAAGAAGCAGAAGATTTCTTTTTGCCTCTTGAAATGAAAGTGTTTGCAGATGTTTGGTTAGTCTTCTTAATATTAAAAATAATTCCAGCCTTTAACATTGGCTAAACCAGACCCTCCTGATATTGATGACAGTAGGACAGTAACGTGCATATCCCCTGTACAGTCTCCTCCTCAGCCTTTTTTCAGGCTTCTGCAAAATCTGAAAATTTCATTGTACTTTGTGCATCTTTCTTTTGTTGCATTGTCTTTCACATTACTAGCATAGGTCTTAATTCACCAGTCTCAAACCTTGTGCATTTTGTGCGTAGGCCTGGGTGAACACTCGTGGAAGCGAGTTAGGATCTCTCTGCGTATTGTCATATGTCGATGGTTGGTTTGTAGGTGAGCTCTCAGGAATTACCATGCTCTGAAATGGCATGGCCTTCACAAGGCTGTTTCTTGCCTCTTTCTGCATTTCTTCATTCTTATCAGACCAGGAGTCCTTCCTGCAGTTAGGGAAGTCTGATGGTCAAGCTTATTTCCCAGAAAAGAAAGTAAGCAAAAATTTCAGGTTGAGCATCTTGCAACTGCTGACGCTGCAGACCATCACCTGCTCTGCTTTTCTCCTTGCAAGTGGAAGTACCTGCAGTGTTTGCAAGGAGGCCTCCCTCCTCAGAGCCTTTGCGTCTGGGGAAGAGTAACTTTTTATGTCATGTAATGCAGAGTTCTGAGGCTGAAACTTGCTCTTGGTGTAGTGACAAAACCCAACAGCTTTCTTCGATCACAAATAAAGATTTCTGGATGGGACTGCTTCTTCAAAGAACTGAACTACTGGCCCTGTTACACCTTTTTCATAGCAAACTTAACCTAAGTGTAGTTAGTTTTTTCAGATTTGGTTTATTTGCAAGGAACTAGTGAAGACTATTTATGCCTTTGATTATGCCTATTATGCCTTGACTGTGCTTGGCAGAGAAGATGAAACTTAACCTTGGTCACTCAGGAGTAAGGCTCTGTCCTCGCCAGATGATGGTCCTACCTTTCAGAAGGGCCAGTAATAGTGTTTCACTGGGATTTCTTTCCATTTGCAGGGCTGATGTGAAGAAGCCTTTGCAGTGATTCCCAGCAGCTATACTCTGGTGCCTCTGGAGAGTGTGATTTGAAGGGGAGGATGGGCTGGAGAGGAAGGTGGAGGCTTCGGGACTATTTCTAGAGGCCAGGGAAGGGGATGTAGCTGTTTGAGAAAGAGATTCTGATAGCTATTGTGCTCTATGTTATGCTGTAAGGAGGGTGGTTTCCTCAAAATGTGTCTTATAGCATCCTGTGGCACTTTAATAGAGCTATTCATTTTCCACAATGTGGGCTTCTCTTTGTCCTCCTGCCACTTCCTTCTGCATGTGAAACAGTGACTCTGCTTTGTGAGGAGAGTAAATCCTGAAGTGCAAAGGGAGACAAAGAAGATGGTTTGTTGTGCAGAGCCAACTTTTCCTTATGTCTGTTAAATGTCGTGTTCAAGTCACACAGAAAAGCAGTTTTAGGTGAGCTAGAATGTGTGTTAAAGCAGGTGGAGGCCAGCTTTTTCACAAAATGAAGCTTGTAAGTGGCCTTTTAAAAGATGGTGATGGAAGCCCAGACAGTTGCAAATGACAGACCACTAATTGATCTGGTTACTGCTGCCATGCATGACGTTCACAATGCTTTCCCTGGACCCTGTAGTGGAGCTGCAGATGACATCTGGGTTGGTTTGTTTGTTTGTTTTTTTCCCAACAGTTGTTTCCCTGTTTCTTTAGTGAAGAGAAGCGAGGTTAGCTTAAACTTTGTCAGTCCCTATGCAGGAGCCCTTCTGGAAACTTGCATAATTTTTTTGTTTTGTGCTTAAGAATGACAAGCTTGGTTAACCTGTGCTGTTGATGTTTAAACCTTTCTGCAAGATATAGGTTTTCTTCTTTGCAAAGCATGCCATGATATAAGTGGTTGCTCTGTTTCTTTTAAACGATTGCTCCAGTGCTGTTACTTTACTGTTACTTCCTATTGTCTGTTCAAGAGATGCCAGTGAATTGTTGAGCAAGCCTCTGATGCTGATATCAGGCTATTTGCTTCCCTGCACACACGTTGCATTTGTAGGAACTCACATTTGTGTCTCTCTATGGGTATTTTTTTTTAAATGTTTGGCCTTAGAGGAAAAGGAGATTGGTAACACTGAAAGATGGAACAAATGGATTTAGCCTGTTGTTTTGTAGTGAAGTCATAGACTGCAATGGCAAAAGAACAACGGCTTTGGTGAGGGTGGCTGCTGACTCTTGATAGATTAAATTGCATGTCAGATTGACAAAAAGGGGAAAACGAATTTGATCCTAAGAGCTCAGTAATAAGGGGATTGGGTGAATTCCCTTTGAGAAACTCACTTGAAAATAGATTAAAAGAACATAAAAATCCTCTGCCGTCGAAAGACATTTTAAATCTTTGTCTTGCTGTCTGACAGGTTTGCATATTAATTTTGCTATTCTGTAGCTGATCTCTTTGTGCTGCTGCTGGACCACTGTGTTTTAGGTAAAAATATAAAGTGGATGACCTGTAAACTAGCTTACTTTATGCAAATTCTAATAACCTTTATTTAATTAATTTACTCTGAGGGAACCTTGTCTCCAGAGACAGGAAATTGCTTGAGGGTTACTGACTGTGGCAGGACCCGCATATTTATTTGCAAAATATATGGAAAAAACAAAATCATTTTGCCTTTAAAGGCAATTGAATCTGGAGTTGCTGTGCTTGTCGCATGAGGCTGGAGTAGGTGCCACTGGGAATTATGTGCTACAATGTTTTTTCTTGTTGAGTAGTTTGATGGCTTGTGTGTTGTAGTGCAGGATGCTTGGAGATGCATCAAAATTGCAAGCAAAGGAGAAAGTGACCTGTTTTCCAAGTGGATATACTATTCACTTGGCTGCTGGTGTCTTGACAGAGTTTTCCTACCCTGCTAATAGCAGAGTTAAATGTACCTGCTCTAAAATGCCCTTTTTAGGGGGAATAGGGAAGGATCTTCCACTTCTCAATTCTGTGTGTGCTGAGTGAGCTTAAAGAAGTGGTGTCTGAGGCAGCAGGTGTGATATCCATAATGTTCGTATGCTCTGCCATTCAAATATAAGTATGCTGGAGAAGTAACAAAATGCAGAAATCAAATGAAAACTCTGTACTCTCTTCCTTTTCTTGCTTGTGTTTCATGAGTGCTTGCCTGGCTTCTTCAGGGGGTGGAGAACTAGGAGAGAGCCAGGAGGGAGGCAGCGCCCAGGAGCAGCGTGCTTGGCTGAAGGACAGCAGTCAGTATGTATTGCTTTCGGGGAGGCAGCTGCACAGGTCTCTGGCAGGATGATTCACTTCTAGTTTCTGGTCCCAGTGGTAAAGGGGCATTGATTGAGACTTTATCCGGCATTTGTCTTTGCTCATGTGAGTGTCAGGAGGGAATTTCATCTTTGGCACAGATGAAATTTTGAGGCAGACTGGACAAAGCCTAGCTGTGCTTATGCAGTTTGGGGTGGTGTAGTGAAAAAGCTGAGGGGCCAGGCAGAAGGTTAAATAACCTGTATGGTCTGACTTTTGGGTGTGTCTCCTTCTGACCTAGTACTGGCATGTGTGCGATATTGCCTTTTGTGCAGCAGCACATCATAGCCTTTCTCAATGTTGCATAAAACTAAGATTTACTGCCAGACCAAGTTGCTGACTTTTGGTGTCCTGCTTTGTGCAACTTTTTCTGCTTTTTTGACTTCAATTTCATTTGAGTTCCTCTAGGTAGGCAAGCCTGTGTTGCCTTTGGCTATCGTGAAGCACTCTCACCCAGCTTTCTGACTTTTAATCTACATGGAAACCAGGCTACTCAGAGCCCTGATTTAGAGAGAGGGTTTAGATCTAGAGCATATTTATGCATACTAAATTACTTCTGCTGCATTTTAATGTGGGTTGAAGGCTGAGCTGGTTTTAGAAGCAAGACACCTGTGCAATTACTTGGCCCAGCAAATAGTCCAGGCTACACACTTAAGTGAGTAGTTCCATGAGCTACAGACTCCAGCAGCAAAGCTGAGGTGGGAGTTTCTTACCTCTCTCCAGCTGCCGCTTCCAGAGCTGTGCTGGTCCAAGGACCCAGTTTCCCCAGAAAGCTGTGTTAGGGCAAAGACCCATTTTCCCCAACAATCTCGTAAATATTGCATCAGTGTTGTGGAGGGTACATTTAGCTGCAAAGTAGGAGTGGGAACAGCAGTTATGGTGGTGTCTGGTTAGCGTTTATTCAAGGTAGCAGCGCAAGTCTGTTAGTGCTGGAATGGCAGAGGGACAGGCCCTAGCTGGCTCTGCAAAGGGATAGTGCTGTTGTACAAGGAGCAGACTAGACTATAGGTCAGCAAAAGCTGAGGAACCGTTACTGCTATATAAACAGAGCACTGAGAGCTGCAGAATGAACAGTTACTAGCAGGCAGTACTCCTTGGCTGCCTCAAGACCCCTTGCATAACGTTTGCTTTAAGTTTCTGTTCTGTAATAACTGGGCAGAGGCTGTTCTTTGGGGAGCAGAGGAACCATGAATCCTGTGAAACTTGCAGGGTGGATGCTGTGGGATGGGTGCAGCAGGCCCTCACTGTGCTTCCCGTTCCTTGGTGCTACAGGTCAGAGCATCCTGGGTCCCACCTCTGGGCTGTCCTAGTTCCAACAAACCATGTCCATATCATAGAATCGTAAGGTTGGAAGAGACCTCTGAGATCATCGAGTCCAACTGTTCCTGTCTCCCTACTAAACCATATCCCTAAGAAACTCATCTACCCATCTATTAAAAACCTCCAGGGATGGAGACTCCACCTCCTCCCTGGGCAACCTATTCCAATCCCTGACCACTCTCTCAGTGAAGAAATTCTTCCTAATCTCCAGTCTAAACCTGCCCTGGCACAACTTGCGGCCATTCCCTCTCGTCCTGTCGCTCGTCACTTGCGAGAAGAGAGCAACACCCACCCCGTCACAACCTCCTTTCAGGTAGTTGTAAACAGTGATGAGGTCTCCGCTCAACCTCCTCTTCTCTAAGCTAAACAACCTCAGTTCCCTCAGTCTCTCCTCACAGGGCTTATTCTCCAGCTCCCTCACCAGCCTCATTGCCCTTCTTTGCACACGCTCCAGCACCTCAGTGTCTTTCTTGTAGTGAGGGACTCAAAACTGAACACAGTACTCGAGGTGTGGCCTCACCAGTGCCGGATACAGGGGCACAATCACCTCCCTGGTCCTGCTGGCCACGCTGGTTGGGATACAGGCCAAGATACCATTGGCTATCTTGGCCACCTGGGCACACTGCTGGCTAATGTTCAGCCAGCTGTCAACCAACACCCCCAGGTCCTTCTCCTCCAGGCAGCTCTCCAGCCACTCTTCCCCAAGCCTGTGACGCTGCATGGGGTTGTTGTGACCCAAATGGAGGGCTCTGCACTTTGCCTTGTTGAACGTCATCCTGTTGGTCTCAGCCTGTCGATCCAGCCTGTCCAGATCTCTCTGCAGAGCCTCCCTTCCTTCAAGCACATCAACACTGCCACCCAGCTTGGTGTCATCTGCAAACTTGCTAAGGGTGCACTCAATGCCTTCATCAAGATCATTGATAAAGATGCTAAACAAGACTGGACCCAGCACTGAACCCTGGGGAACACTGCTTGTGACCAGTTTCCAACTGGATTTAATTCCATTTACCACAGCCCTTTGAGTTTGACCATCCAGCTGGTTTTTAACCCAGCAGAGGGTGTGCCTGTCCACACCGATGGCAGCCAGTTTCTCCAGCAGGATACTGTGAGAAATGGTGTCAAAGGCTTTACTGAAGTCGAGGTACACCACATCCACAGCCTTTCCCTCGTCCATTAAATGGGTAACCTTGTGATAGGAGATCAGATGGTCTGGCAGGACCTGCCTTTCATAAACCCATGTTGATTGGGCCTGGTCACCTGGTTGTCCTGCATGTGCTGTGTGATAGCACTCAAGACAATCTGCTCCATGACATTCCCCAGTACCGAGGTCAGACTGACAGGCTTGTTGTTCCCTGGATCCTCCCTCCGACCGTTCTTGTAAATGGGGGTAACTTTTGCCAGTCTCCAGTCTAGCGGCACTTTCCCAGTCAGCCAAGACTGCTGGTAGGTGAAGGAAAGGGGCTTGGCGAGGACCTCTGCCAGTTCCCTTAATACCCTTGAATGGATCCCATCTGACCCCATGGATTTGTGTGTCTAATTGGCTAAGCAGGTCTCTAACCAAATCCTCCCAAATAACTGGAGCTTCATTCCCATTATCTTCTGGCTGAGGGTGCTGAGTATCCCTACGGCATTCCTCCATGGAGTTAAAGACTGAGTCAAAGAAGGCGTTGAGCACCTCTGCCTTGTCCTCATCCCTCATCGCTACTGTCCCTTCTGCACCCAGCAAGGGAAGGAGAGTCTCCTTTGTCCTCCTGTTGTTGCTGATATATTTAAAGAAGTTCTTTTTATTGTCTTTGACTGAAGTGGCCAGTTGAAGTTCTAGGGGTTTTTTTTCTGATTTTTTCCCTACATGATCTCACTTCACCCTTGTAGTCTTCCTGGGACGCCTGCCCCCTCTTCCAAAACTCATAGACTTTCTTCTTTTTTCTGAAATCGCTACGAAGCTCCGTACTCAGCCATCCTGGTTTTCTTCCCCGCCGACTTGTGGTTTTTTTTTAAATGTCTTTTTTACTAATAGCTGTGGTTTGTAAAGCGTCAATGTCACTTTGACTCAAGTGAGTGAGAAGTTTTAAGATTCAAATTGTCTTTCCACTGCGATGCAAATTACAGGATTTATTTATGATAGGATTTATCCCGAAGTTTCTTACTCCTCAACTCTTTTTCTCTGGCATGCTTCTTCTGTCCCCCCACAGTGGAAATATTTAATGTGAGACCCTTGAATGATGGCTGTAGTTTTCAGGAAGCTGTTTTGCCAGCCTGTTAGAAGTGCACTTGCTGTGGGGATTTTTCTTGGAGTGCTAAACCTCCTCACTGTGCGTGTGTATGTCCACCAATGACACATAATGAGGAGCGATCCTTCTTGGAATTCCTCTCTGGCTTGATGATCCTAGATTGTGCAGCTCAAATCAGAATATAATTACAACTGATCCCTTGTTAGAAAATCAAATTAAGCATAGCCAGATGAGGGAAGCCAGTTAGAGAGAAAAGGCTGTGGCAATCTTGTGCACAGTGATGTATGCTCTTTGTGAGCTGGTAATTGCAACAGTGATTTAAAAGAAAGGAAGCTGTTAGGGTTCTTATTTCCCACCCCCTCTTCTCTCAGCCCTTGAGTATTGAATTTGACATTAATTTATGGCACCTTGCTTGGAGTCTGGAATCCTCAGAGTATTGGGGTGAATGCTGGTGTGCCTGCTGCCAGTGAGGATATCCAGCTGGGGAGCCTGCCCAGGCCACATTCTGCAGCTGCCCTGGACTGTGGCCTCACAGGAGTGTGTCTATTTGCAGGTGGTGTGCTACTTGTCCTCCAGTTTTAGTTGCAAGGGGTTTGAATGGCAACATAAAATTTGAATTTTCCTTTTTCAGTTATATGCTGGCAAGAGAGATGTGGCTGGGCTTTCTGGAATGAAACATGCCCAATGCCATTGTGATTGGTCCCTGCCACAGAGGGGGTTTGTGGCAATACTTGTGCCCTTGAGGTTAGCACAGTGCATCCTAAGTAGGAAAAGCAATAGGAGACGTCTAACAACTTTGCTGCTAAAAAAAAAAAAGTACAGGGAAATAGTGAGCTGATAGATACAAAACTAAGCTATGGTGCTGAGACCTTTTAAAGGCCTGCTTCCCCCTCCTCCTCTGTTTAAGCAGTCCTGTGCTGCATTAGAATCCTTAGTCTTAAAGTCAGAACCAGAATTTGAAACTATGCTTTTTAACTTTCTGAATTCGGAAGATTAAGTTTTCAGAGGACTTAAGGGGAAGTCTTGTTTCTCAGAGTTTTCGTGTGTGTGTTTATCTTTTAAAAGACTTTTGTGCTGGCAGACATCAAAACATCAAGGATTTGCTAGCCTGGCAAGTTCTGATATTAGAATGTGTCTATTGTGGAGAACTTTCTGTAGAAACTGTGCAGTCGTTATTACTTGTATCACAGCAATTATCATCTGTTGGAAGAGGGTTGAGTGGATGTTTTTGTATCTGAGGTAGCAGCTTCTACACTTGAGTTGTATCTCATAGCTGTGCTTTTAGGAATAAATGTAAGAGTGCCTACATCTTCCAGTATGACATTTAAATAAGGAACTATACTAATTCACTGATGTCTATATATAGAGGGCTTTGATAAGAAAGATTTCTCAAATGGGTATCCTCTTCAAATGGCTGTGCTGCCTGCTGGTACTGCAGCTGCATGTATAGCAGGCTGATGCTTTTAGCCACATCAGTTGAAGTGAAAGCCCAACAAGTGGTGAGCATGGGAAGAACCATGTTCTAGATATGAGGGATTATAAAATAAACCTTTACTGTACATGGTCCTTGTTGTGCATTCCTTGAAACAGTTTTATCAAAGCTGCATAAATGAGAAAAGTGTCCTGGATATACAGATGTATACAAATCCAGTGCTGCTTCAAGAACCCTGTTCTTACTGAAAGTAACATTTCAAGCTTGTATGTGGTTTTAAGAGGTTCTGTCTTTGCACAGCTTTTCTTTGTGCTCCTTCCCTGAAGCTGTTTCAGTTTACTGCGAGTTTCTTTTTTAGGACTTATTATTTTTGGAAAGTGTTCTGGAACATTTTGTGCATATGGTCCTCTATAAATGTGCTGTTGTACTGATTAAAGCTCAAAGTATGAAACCTAGCCTTTCTGATGCAGTGTGACAGGGGAAAAATTGCTGAAACAATAGTTTCCAAAGGGAATGCTTTTCCAAGAAAGGGCACATTAAAATAAACCCAAAATAAAACAGTCCCCCTTTTCCCCCCAAAAAAACCCCAAACCTGTGAAAGACTGTGTGTGAGATGTACTATTCTCCACTATCCCCCAGTCTCAGTCCTCTGCTTTCTCCCATTGCATATATGCCAGTATGCTTAAAATAAAGAGAAGAGGATCTATTAAAGCAAATCCAACACTTCTTTTTAATAACTGGTTTCTCTTAAATCACTAGTGATGTGACACCATAGATAAAAGGATTTTTCTAATTGCACAGAAATCCACCATACATTGGCATTGTGTGCATTAACCTGTCTTAACTCTACACCCTGCCCCTCCATGGCTCTGCTTTTCCTTTCTGCTGCTGCCTGGAAGTTCACAGCCTGCAAGTAACTAGCTTCCCCTTCATTATTTGGAGGGATAGTTGAATTTTGATCTCTTTATGTCCTCTTCCCAAGTAAAACAGGAAGTTTGCACTGAAATTCTGAAACTTTCAAGACAACTTCTTAAAATTTGGGGAGCTAATGGTATCTAGGGTTTTTTTTTATTTCCTGGTCATAAAATTGAAATATTCTCTGACTGTTGGACCTGGCATGACAACCACAGTATTTGAAAATGGGAAAGGGTGTTTGTAAGATTGAGACTTTGTTTCTAACAATTGGTCTCTGACTCCATTTCCGAAAGTACGAAAGTGATATTTGCAAGAATGAAAACCATGGCCTGGAGCAAGCTCTGCTGTGGTGTCCTCTTTACTGGGTTATAGGATGGGAAAGCAAGTCAGTTGAACAGAAAACAGTTTATGGCTTAAAGGCTTTTATGTGAAACAATGCCTACTACATGTTTGTCCTATGCAGCTGGGTTTCTGACACATTCAGTCCTGAAGTGAGGTACATCTTTTGGAGGCCTACTCTCATGTCTTCTTGGGAATATGGAATTTACTGCTACAGTGCACAGATTTATTTAGAAGACTGGTGTAGCTGGTTGGTTGGTTCTTAAATCTTTAATATACCATGCAAAAGAATGGCAGCTTAGATTGTAGGAGATACAACTCTGAGCTATGATGGTGATTTAACGAAGAACTTGCTCCGGTTTCTCTTGAGGGCTCCAGGAGCCCCTCACTTGGCTGATTTATGTCCAGTGAATTCATCCTTCATACAAAATACCTTCAAAATGCCTACATGTATCTTGTGGTTCTCAAGAGGACACTGCGTAGAAAATTGTTGGGAGTAAGGGGTTGGGATCTGAGGTGTTGTCTTTCTGGTGCTTCTTGAATGTGCACAAATGTTTCTTAAAGAGGGTCTAGGCCTTTTTTTCTTCTTCATTTTCATTGGCTGAACGATTATGAACAGAGGAAGCTGGCAGCAGCAATGTATTGAGGTCCTTGTTATGCTTAAAAACTGCCCTGTACATCGCACTGGGCAGAGGAATGATAAACCCCTTGGGGTTAATCCACAACTGACTTCAGCGTCTTCATCATGCGATGGACAGTGAAGCATACTGAATACCATCCTTTTTCCCCCTTGGCAACCTTGCACCTCTTCTTTGTATACCTTGAATAGTCTGTTCCTTCCTTGCTCCTTACCTTCAGGGGACTGTTGGAGTTGCAGATTTTTTGGTCCACTCAGGAATATCTTTGAGCCTGTTGTGCATTTCTCTTTGGGCTGCAGCAGGGAAGAAGCTCATATACAATAGCTTGCACCTAACTGCTAGGATGGAAAGGAAATAGATGGAGGAAGGAAGTGGTCCCTGCCTTTAGCCCCCAGAAGAATATGCTCAGCTAACCTCAGGATGACTTCTTGAGGAATGTCAAGTGAGATAAGGAGGCAAGCAAGGGAGGGGTGTGAAAGCATGATCTAAATGCAAATGGGAGTAAAGTGATAGGAAGGATAGAGAGGAGGAGGCTGGGGAATAAGCTGTGCAAACTGGTGAATCTTGCAGGTTTGTCCACTTGAGGTAGGGATGTTGCTGTTACTTTCCCAGTTGTAAGGGACTGGTAGTGAAAAATCCAGTTTCCTAGTTTAAAGCTTAAGTGTACCTCGGTGGGGCTATGGAGAGTAAGGCACATACCATTTATTGGAGTTTAAAATGAAATTTCAGAACTTAGCCTATCGAGCAAGCTTCTTCCTGAGAAAATTCTAATGTTCCCTCTCAAAAATGGGTGTTCTGCATCATCAACAATTTTGCTGGTGTTTGAGAAATCTTCGTGAGAGAGATGAGGTGAAAGCTAAACAAAGATATTTACCTGAAGGAAATAGCTGAATTTGCAGCTCATAGGCCAAACCCTATGGCATTGTTGGGTAATGAGGAAGGAAACCTGACAATTCATGCCAGTTTGCAGTCAGGTCTTGGTTTGCAGGAGCATGTGCAGTGGTTCAGGTGTCTGGAATAAGCAGCTCTGTCAGCCCTAGTGATTTCTCTCTGTAGCAGGGCATATATGCAGTTCAACCCTCTGCTTTTTGCTATGCCTGTGCTATGCAGAAACCTGCCTTTCTATAATTCAGAGATGAAGGTGTAAAATGAAGCTAGCAACACACATATTCTAAATCATCTGGTTAGCTGGGAAGGCAGGTTGGGGGGGAAGAGCTACATGCGTTGTTTGGTTTTCTAATTTCCTCTCTTCCTCTTACACCTTTTCCAATTATCCTGGGTAATTTTGAGTTGTTTGTGCTGAAAAGTCAGACGGTTAAGATTTTTCTGAACTGCCTGCAGGTAACTTTAAATGCTTTGTTTTTCTCTCTATGTCTAGTTTAACTGAACAGTTTAATTGAACTCTGAAGTGGTCCCAAAATGTTAAAAATACAATTCTGTTTCTAATAGCTTCCAATTAAACTGGTTTAGCTAGAGAAAGTAGGTTGTTAGGGATTTCTTTTCTTTGCTGGCACTAGGACTTGATTTTTCTATTATCTTTCTTATTAAGCAGGCGAGAGGATGAGTTTTTTGTTTTAAAGCTTGACTGCTCATTGGAAAGAGGCAGAATAAGGATGCAACAAAACCAGCAACTAAGGGTGAAGGTTAAATCCTCTGAAATGCTGTGCTCACATTAGGTTCCACCTGCAGTGTGACTGGGACAAGAACAATACTTGTGCTTAGCCTTTCAAAAGTTATGCTGTGCACACCCATCACTCATCCTGCTGCCAAGATCTTTGCTGTGTGCATACAAGAGATAGCAAATAACTTCTGTGTATTGTTTTGTGAGGGGGAAACTATGTGGATGAAACAGATCTCTGATGTGCATGAGGATAACTAATTTTCTTTTGGCAAGTTTCCAGTATGGTATTTAAAAGCAAACCAGTAGCGTTCCAAACATACTGAACACTTCCCTAAACAAACTGTGAAGAATCCACGTTGAAGAGCTGTTTTCCAGCAAAGGTGACACAGGACATAGCTGTGCATCTTGAGCAACTGGAGAGCCTCAGACTGTCCAGTCGCCTCCTCTGACATCCTATGTCCTTGGTGCACCAGAACTATCCGAATCTGGTTTTCTTTCATGTACTGAATATATGACCTTCCAAAGAACATTTTTCCATGGAGACCTAGGAGTCCTGCTATGACGAAATGGGGGAAAATCAGAAAATTAGTCATAATCCTTGGAAAACGTATGTGTGCTTACAAAGGGATCCTGAATTGAGGGATGTGAGTTGGCAGCTTCTGAAGGTCTAGAAGATAAATGGCAGAGGTCCCCAAACAGCTTAGCTTAGAAAAGCTCCTGCCATATGTGAGTATGTCATCTTTGGAAAGGACTGATTGTGGTTTAAGAGTGAGAGGAAAGTCTGGCCTGCATGATTTCAGTGGGAGCTGCTGTGTGCTTCAGGGAGTTCATGTAGGAACAAACTACTGCTTGTAGTGTGAGCAGAGTTGGCTGTGTGGTGAGGGATACTAATGCTGAAGCATCACAGGGAAGGTTGTTTGATAGTAAGACTTCAAGAAAAGAAAAGAGTTGGGGATGGCTGTAACCTGGGAGCAATAAGTACTTTTTTTCTTGTTCATAGCATTCCCTGAAAAGGGTGTGTGGCTAGTAACTTTGTGGCCATAGAGGATGGTTTATTTTTTTATCTTTATTTAGTAGGTGTTTTTCAAAGTGCACATTAAAAAGGAAGCAAAACCTTTACCTCTTTACCTTGGATATTAGGAAGAGGTCCTTCACCCAGCAGGTGGTGGAGCACTGGAACAGCTTCCCAGGGAAGTAGTCATGACATTGAATCTGCCAGCATTCAAGAAGAATTTGGACACTGCCCTCAGTCACACGGTGTGAGTGTTGGGAATGTCCTATGTAGGGATAGATGTTGGACTTGATGACCCTTTTGGGTCCCTTCCAACTTAGGTAATTCTATGATTCTGTAATTCTCTATTGACTGACATACTGCTAACAGAGAAGAGTCTTCTCTCCCCTCCTTACTGTATTTATGGGAACTACTAGCTATACTAAATATTGTCTTTGAAAACATCTCTGTTAAAACTTAAGCTTAATCCACCCTTAACCATTCAGCCTAGGCTGTGGGGTGTGAAATGGATCTGAAGTGTCCTCGCTCCATGTAGTCTACTGTGTTGCCTTCTACCTCATTCATAGAATCGTAAAGGTTGGAAGAGACCTCTAAGGTCATCTAGTCCAACTGTCAGCCCAGCATCACCATGCCTACTAAGCCATGTCCTGAAGTACTACATCTGCACGCTGTTTTGAACACCTCCAAGGATGGTGACTCCACCACTTCCCTGGGCAGCCCATCCCAGTGCTTCACCACTCTTTCAGTGAATAGTTTTTTCCCTAATATCCAATCTAAACCTTCTGTGATGCAACTTGAGGCCATTTCCTCTCATCCTATTGCAGTCACTTAGAAGAGACCAACACCCACCTCACTACAGCCTCCTTTCAGGTACTTGTGGAGAAGAGAAGAATAAGGTCTTCCCTCAGCCTCATCTTCTCCAGACTAAATGATCCCAGTTCCCTCAACTGCTCTTCCTAAGACTTGTTCTCCAGCCCCTTCCCATCTTCATTGCCCTTCTCTGGACATGCGCCAGCACCTCAATGTCCTTCTTGTAGTGAGGGGCCCAAAGCTGAACACAGGATTTGAGGTGCAGCCTCACCAGCACTGAGTAGAGGGGGACAATCGTGTCCCTACTGGTGGCTATGCCATTTCTGATAAAAGCCAGGGTGCTGTTGGACACACTGCTGGCTCATATTCAGCTGGTTGTTGACCATCACCCCATGTCCCTTTCCACTAGGCAGCTTTCCAGCCACTCTTCCCCAAGCCTGTAGCTTTGCAGCAATGTTTTAGGAGCAATTAAAGAAACCAGCCCATTCTGTAATGCTGTGTGTAAACAGGGAACCACTTCGATTCACACGAACCAATGAATTGTTAAGCTATTCCCGTAAGAGTATGACTCTGAGAAACCTGTGCTCTGCGAAGCACCCCAGTTAACTTCTGGAGCTGGAGGCCAGAAGAGTTAGTATGAAAGCTGCTTCCCCCTGTGCTGTAGGTATAAGGAATGTGCTAAAACAGCAGTCAACTGTCAGAGAATTGAATGTCTGTCTAAATAGTTTCCCAACCACCAGCTCCCCTGCGAGAAGAAAGGATACCTTCTAATCTAACCAGAATCTCTTTCATCTTCTAATTTTGCTAAGGAAAAGTCAAGACTGGGAACAAGTTTTGTAACTTGGCTGAAGCATGAGGGAGGATCCTCGCTGGCAGTACCTGTGCTCATTGTCTCCTAGCAATTCTGAGGGATTTTATTGATGCTATCTTCCACTAAATAGTTTTGCTGTCCTTGTGTGTCCTTCACATCCCACACTGAACTAAATCAGCTTAGTGGGATGTTACAGTAAACAGCAGCAGCAATTTACAGCATTCCTTGTGAGGCAACCCTGTGCCTCTGAGAGGCAGACAGGATTCCCTAATAACCTGGGACTGCAGTGGCTTGGTAGCTGAAAAGAGATGCAGAAGCTATGCCTGACTTAAGAAGAAAGGAAACAGCACTGTGCTTTGGAGCAGCCTGTTAGTGAGTCAAAACTAGGCAATAATTGATTCCCCCAGAAGATATTCTTGTTTGAGGTATCTCTAACTGGATTGTTGTTCAGAGATGAGAATTGGACTGCTGGCTTCCACGTGCAGCCTTTGGGAGAGGAAAACACCTCTGGGGCAAGGAGCACACCTCAGGCAGCTCAGCCAGTTCTGTGATAATTGTGTGCCCTCTTCCCTACCTCTCCTTCTGGCCACTGATATGTCACCCAGCAAACACTGTGCCAAAAGCAGGGAACGCCACCTTTAAAAGATACCTTGGCTAGACTTGCGGAGTTTCTTATACTAATGAGGCTTTCTTAAATTGGAATGAGGAGGACAGACCTGTCTTGATTTAATCAGAAGGGCCATTTGCTGAAGATCGTGCATTGCTTGTCAGAGCTGTTATTTGATGTAGAACAGTGACTCTTGGAGGAAACCAGACAGCTGTTGGCCTGGAGTATAGTCCAGTTGGTGGCCTATTCTGATTGAATGTGAACTTAAAATCCGTGTGGGAAGTCTGACTTGACAGGAGGGGGCAGATGTATAGACTAGCTGACTAGGCTTTCTTGACAGATGAGTACGTTCTTTTTAGACCATGGTCTAATTGTTGCTTGAGAAATTCTAGCAGGTGAATGGCAGCATCCTTATTCCTTTCTGCATGGGTGGAGTTTGGTGAACAAAGCATTGTCTCCTCGTCTGTGGAAGACACAAGAAATCTATAGGCAGTGCTAGAGGTGTAGAGTGGGATAGCTTCATTTCTCTCCCTCCTGCTCCAGATGAAGCAAGAAACAAAAGGGGCAGACACAGAGTTTATTGTAGCATCAGCTCCAAACTTGCCATGTGGAAGTTTAAATGTGATCTTGAAATGACATTTCAAGGCGGGGGTGTATGCAGGCAAAGAATTCTTCTTTGGTACAGACTAATTGACTTGAGAGATCCAAATTTTAAAGATAGACCTTTTGTGAAGTAAATAAGCAAAGTAGTGACATAGAACTAAATAAACATTCTCGGATAACTTCCAGGTTCAATGATAAATCTACATATCCCCTCCCATAGAGGTTTTTTTGCTTGAGTAATTGACAATTTGAATTGTGACTGTTTGAGTAGTGTGTTTCTCTGGTCAGTGCTGGCATGTTGACTTCATCTCAGAAATAGTTAAGCATCTGAAAGTATACTGCCCGCCCTAGTAGTAGGAGCACTAACCCAGGTCTCATGTCTGTTCCCACAGGGTACGAAAGAGTACAATACTTCTCAAATGTGTTTAGTCCACACAGGTTTTTAGTACAAACTTTCTTTCATGAGTATTGGAGTTATGCATGACATTGTCACTCATCAAGGCCCAAAGTTACCACTGGAGGTCTTGCAGGCTAAAACCATACTAGACTGGTGTTATATGTATTCTGCTGTGTTTTTCCGTCATTAAAAATAGGGGTTCAACTTTGTACTTTCTTAATTTCCCAGCTGTCTTTAGTGTGTTTGTGTACAAGTGTGTTTTTGCTGTGGCTGATGGGCTGTGGCTGTGGCTGAATCCCTCAATCCTCAGGTATGCGCAGTGTCACATCCTGCAATTTTAATTGCTATGCTCTGTGGTGTCAGAGCATTATACCTGAGGTTTGCAAGCTGTTTTACATTCTTCCTCATAAGTGTGTGTTTGTCTGCCTGCCAGCTGGCTATCAAGTTTACTGTGCCTCTCCAGGTGGCTTAAGCAGCACTTGATTAATTTATCCTGTCTGTCTAGTACATTCTGCTGTGTCCTGGAGACCCCCTGAAAGTTGGTGGAGGCTGACTCTCTTGAAGATATTTTGAAACAAATTCTCAGATGCTGTATCCTCCAGGGCTATCTTAAAAGGAAAAGCTAAAATTAATTGTAAGCTAGTCCTGAAATATAAGAGGGTGAGTGGTAAGTTCTGGTCTTTCTGTAATGCAACTCATTTTCGTATTTCCTATGCAGAAGATTGCTTTTTCTGCTCCTGTTACCTTATTGAACTCTGAATAGTTGGTAAGATTCCTAAATGTTAGAACATGTGAAAGGTTGTTCTTGTTTGTTTCCGAATTTCTCCTTTTCCTCCTCTCCCCAGATGTTGTAGGTGTTTGGCTTAGCACTTAACTGTTTCCTCCTTTGTTGTTTTTGTAGATCGAGGTGCTCCTGATCAACCAGATCTTTCCTTTTAAAAAGAAACTTTGGTGGGTAAAAGATGTGCCATGGAATGGTAGCACCAAAGAGCAACACAGGAGTGTCCCTTGCCCTGACTAGCCATGGGCTATTTCTTCTGCTAGTTATCTTTGGTACCTTTGTCTTGGAAGCACAGGCCACAGGTAAGTGAAACCTTTGCATATGATTCAGGGAGAGGGAGATGTGTAAATATGGAGATGGTCTTGTATTTTTATGGTGAATCTGGTGATGGTTGATGCATTTGTACACATCTTTCAGTACTCAGAGAAAAAAATTCCATCATTACTTGTTAACCAGAGGGCGGTGTCTGAACTGAGTGAGTCTTGGATATTAGTGCTTGTCCTTTACCTAGCCATTTTGATTTCCCCAGCTTTTTTCGCTTCCATTCTCACCCCTTCACTGCAGCTGGGGGCACACCTACTGTCTCAAGAGCATAGGTCACATTTTGGTCAAGTGAGATGCTCATGTAGACACTATTACCTGTATGTCTTGTAGCAACTGCTTGTGTGAAGTAGTCTTGGAAGCACAGACTGTCTTCAGCTCTTTGCACACTTGATTAATCTGTTCAGTGTTTCCTTGTGTGCTGTCTTCTCTGTACCCACTAACTGCACTATTAGCCACTCTTTGCAGCTTGAGTTTTTCCCTCTACCCTGTCTAACTTCTTGATGTTTATGTGATGGATAAGCATTGTGAATAATGTAAATAGCAGTGCAATGGGATCATATGTAAAATATCAGCAGAGATGAGAGGAGCTGCCTTTTAGAAATGAGTGGAAGAATAAAATATACCAGATACTCACAAGGTACTAGGTAATGTGAAATATGTGCTTGTTTACCTAGTGTTTCCTGAAATATACATTTTTCTCTCAGACTTGCCATGATGTAGTTTCTGTCTGTAGAGCGCTGCTTGTTTATAAGTGGCATGGGATGGAATGGATAGCTTTATGTGTTCTTGCATGAAGCTTTGAAGGAGGTTAGTCCCAAAAACACAACAGATTTTACTTCAGCAGCTGTTGCAATGTAGAACAACAACTTGCCTTTGAAAACAAAACTGCAGCTCTTGACATAAGTCTAGAAAGTCCTGTTTTGACACATCATGGCACCTGAAAATGTCCCAGGGCCAACACTCCTGAACATCACTGAAGCTTTAATTGACCTCTCTGTGGTAGAGCAGTTAGTTGCCAGATGCACTCAAAGCCAAGGTGATCCTGTATGGAAAAATCTGCCGGCGCTGGAAACTGCTGGAAGAGTTTATCTCGTTTTAGCTTTTCTGGCTCTTTGACTTGGAAAGAAGATGCTTTTGAAATTATATACCAGACTTGTATGTCTTCCTGGACTGCTTTTGGCTTTGTATGCGATTATGTGAGGGCACAGAGTAATGACAAATTGGCAAGGACAGATAGTGAGAGTGGGAAAGGGACAAGGTCTTCGTGGATCTGGTCTATCCTGGGTTTTACCAGTGTTGCTGTTATTGGTGATTATGTCACTGCCTCATTTCAGATGTGGGCCTGTCAGATATGCCTGGGGCTGGAATGTACCATCCTATCCCTGTTGGAAACTCCCAATACACACTGCATCACGTTCAGCTGAGTCTGTAATCAGTATTCAAATGCTTTGTGCTGCATGGGGCTGCATGGGGAAAGGCAGCCATAATACTGGCAAGTCTTTTTAGTATCATTTTTGAGGCATCTAGTCACATTAACAAAAGCAGTAGTTAAACATGTCAGAAGACCTGAGAGTGGTTCTGCATTGTTTTCCTCTCGGTGTTCCTTTTGCTTAGGGACCCGAAACCAGTTGTGGTAACTGATCAAGGCAGATCATCAGCTGAATAGGATTATTGTGACTAGGCAAGAACCATTTCCTGCAGGGGAAGTGAGAAAGTGAGTGTATGTGAAGGGGAGCCCAAGAGCATAGCAGAAGGCAAGATATGCAGCGGAAAAAGTCCTGGGGGAGGGGACAGGCTTGCTGAGGAGCACTTCCATGTACAGGTTTTCTGAGACTGAGAGGTAGCAACCCAAATGCCAATTGCTGGGAGGGGTGGGGGTGATCAGCAATGCATCATAGTCCCGGAGAGCTGCACCTGCAGCAACACGCCAGCCATGAGTAACATTAATGAGCAAGTCAGCCAAGGAGCAGAAAGCCAGATGGAGGGACAAAGAACAGGGTTGTGGCACTTGGAAAAACACATTTTTCCCTCACCTTTATCCCCCAGCCACCCCGCCATCTTCACTTTATTACTTTACATAGTAAAATCGTTCAGAATGTGCAAAGCAAAGCACAGTTAACATGAAGCAAAAGATTGTATTAAATCTCTTCGTGGTAATGCTGATCTTGAATACAGGGCCAATGTGACATACTCAACAATTACTACCAAAGCTGAAGAACGTTCTCATGGAAAGACAGACAAGCATGGAGACAATGGCTGGCTCAGCTCTGAGTGAGAAAGCAGAGCTTGTGATTTGTATGTTTAAAACCATATAATGTATATTGTATTGCAATAATTTTGCTTTTTAAAAATTCTGTTGCTTGAGTTCCAGGAGGCTTAGAGATATGTTCGTGTTCTGGGCAGAAATGTGTTCTCTTTGCCATGTGGTTAATGCAGAGGGCAGACACTTTTTTCCAGTCAGCAAGCATCTGATCTGTCCTCTGGTAATAAATTGATTTTATTTATGCATGGATTTTTTAAGAAGAATCTTCAGCACTTTGTCTCAAGCAATCCATCCAAATATCGTGGAGTGCCATGAGTATGATAAGCTGCTTAGTCACTAAGCACACTACATAATTTGGGGAAACTGTTCCCTTTTCACAGGAAGATAACCATGAATATAAAAATAACTGCTGCACAAATTTTAACACAAAACAAATGCAGCATTTGGTGATGGGCAAGCAATGAAGCTGTGTCAGAAGAGGAGGTTTTATTGAAACTTCAGTGCTGTTTGGAAATATTTTTTTAAGCTTAATCACTGTTGTTCCTTTTTTCCCCATCTGCCAAATTCCCCAAGATTAGCTGGGGGAAATAATGAAAGAATGAGCAGGCAAGGAGACTTGAAAAGCAAGGACATGAAATTCTGGGGCTCAGTTCTTTGTCTGTCTCTTCTGTTTTCTTTGAGAGTTCATCTGGAATGTCACTAACAGCCAAGCTGCTAAATAAATAGAAATGGGAAATTTTTGAAGTGTTGGAGAGGAGTAATAACAACAATTTTATCTGCTTTTCTGTGGATAATGCTTCTCCTTTCTTTCTTTGTTGCTGTGATTTTTTTTTTTAATTTTTTTTTCTAGCCCTCCCATCTTTGGCCTCTAAGATTATTCCCAAGCTCTCAAAGGCCTTGTATTTATATCATTCGCTGTGGTCCAGGCTATTTTTGGAAAAATGACAGTGGATCAGAATAAGTTGTTCATTAAATTTTAACACATAGTCTCTAAAATACTCTGAAAGCTTCCTATCATTTGTACAAATGATGTAATCTTTCTTGGATTCATAACCAGCTCTGTCAGAAACCTTTCAAAACATAGGTTGTACCTTTCCTTACTGATAATAACATCAACTAGTCCTGGGAAATGCAAGTAAAGGTGTTGGTAAAAGTATTAAACAACTGAATGAAGCCAATATCAACACCCATAAAGGAGAGAGTTTAAAAATTAGCCTTTAAAAATTAGTAATTGGGCTTGGTGAATCTAAGTCCATTTATATATAGATGCTGCCTGAGCTTTGTTGACTGGTCATGTGTAAAATGCTGTAAAGCTAGCACTTTAATTTTCAGGATTGCCATTAAAGTGACAAATTGGGCTTGAATAAACTGAAATTTCTTTATTCCTGTGTGTTGTCTCTGATGCAAATGTAGCCAGTCTGCTGCTTGCTCTTCTAAGGTCTTTTCAGTGCCAAGGTTATACTGCACAGAAGCTCTTGGATATTGCTGGTGTTTGTTTGCGTTGCATAGAACAGCTTGTTAGAGCATACTCCAGTCATTGAGCAGATTCAGACTTGTTCTTATTCATTCAGAATCTGAGCAAAGCAGAGGTTTCCTTTGTCTCTAATTATGCAACTGAAAGGAAGGCGTTTGTACAACTACGGATGAATTCAATCGTCATGAAAACAAGGACATTATACATCAGATAGCCAAGCGGAAATGTGGAGAGGTGTCGTGCATGAACAGAGGGGCTTGATTCTAACATGCATGCTTCGTGGAGGTGTGGGTTTGGAGAAACTACAGGGTCAGCCTGAAGAAGTGGGTAGTTCTCCTTGGAGAGAAGAGGGAGCAGTTTCAAGTGCAATTCTTTATTCCACTCCCTTTGGAGAGCTTAGAGCGGAGTGGTACGAAGAGCATGGTGGGGAGAATAATAGCCAGGCTGCAAAAGTGACTAGAAAACAGATGGGCCCAGAATTAGACTATTCAAATAATAAAATTCGCACTGTTACTACATTCATCCAAGCAGTGCTATTTAAGCAGCTGTCTTGAAGGGGAGTAATAGGGATCTCAAGAAGCCACACAACTTTTTTTAATTTTAACCAGTTCTAATGGTTAAACATTGAAGTGAAACAAGCATAATAGCAATCATTATTTTTCCTTTTGTCTGTCATAGGTTCACTCAGCAAATCCAAAGGACCTGCATGTAAGTAGACATAGATTTACTGCTGTACTATGAGAAATATGTGATGTTTTACTGTTTACTATAAGTGGCTATGAGCTGGGATTCCCATTATATTTTTGTTGTGTTGAGTAGGCTGAGATCCATCTCCATCCCCATTTCCATTTTGCCCCTTATATTTGGGAAAGATGACTGCCCTCAGTTTGAGGGCAATCAGCTTCATATGTTTCACTATGCTTGAAGAGATTCCTGTACCTTCAATAGCATTTGACTTCAAATAACTAAAAAAAACCCCTAAATAAAATAAATATTTAATTAAAATGCAGAGAGAAGCTACTTGTGAGAGTTTTGTGAGGCTGAGAGGACCTGGAGGGCAAGCTGAGACAAAAAACCTTTTAATCAAGAAGGTGAACAATGCATCACAGAACATGGCTCTGTGTGTATTCCATTGGATACTCCTGCTTTTCATTTCCTGTGCTTCAAAAAAGTGTAAAATCTTTCCTGTGTGCATGTTACGAATGTGTGTAACTTTGGGGGGAGCTGGGAAGCATATTTGACTTCTGTGTCTGTTCTAAACATAAATTTTTGTGTGAATCTTTTGTTGAAATCTGAAATGTGGTCTATTTAGTCTGAACTTTCCTCTCTCCTCCAAAAATTGGAATACAGGAACAGAATCTGAGAGGAATGGATTTGTTTTGAAGTATTTAGAGGTACGGTAGAGGAATTTAACCACCTACCAAATTTTGGTCTTCAAAGACTGGTAAATGGAAGAAGAGATGATGAAATCATCTGAATTTTGGATTTTTATCCAATGCCTAATTTTTTTCTCCTGGCAAGACTGAGATTACACACACCTGGTATTAAGAGGCTTTCAATCATTGGCCATGAGTGCTAGCAGGAAAATAAGCTGCTCTGGGAAATAACTTGAGTTGTTTGGTCCAACTCACCTTAGTTTCTTGGGCTAGGATGAGAAAGATGAAAACTAGTAGGAGCTCCAATGTAGAAGAATGCAGAAGAGGTGCTGAATGGCGTGGTTTGTTCTTCAAGAGTAGACATTTGTGAACTTCAGTCCAGGTTCTGGCTCATCACTACCCTGGTGTCCCTTGATGACTGCTACCTGCTGGGTTGAAGATATAAAGATTTATCTCTTATGCAGCTTCCTTGTATCACTTGTGCCATTTGACAGTTCCTTTGCTGCTTCTGTCCCTTGAGTTCTGAACTGGTTACTGTTGCAACTGAGGCATTATGTTTTTATGGTAAGTTGAATATTTTTCATCTGTGCAACCCATGTCTGCCATGTCTTCTCCAGCCTTTATGTTTAACTATAACAGCACAAGCAGGTACCACCTCCTGTTTATGCTGCCAGCTGTTACTGACTTTGCAGTAGGGGTGGCAGAACGAAAGATAAATTTTCTCTGGAACTGTAGCAAACTTCAGCTTGGGCTGTTACTGCAGATACTACTGGAATAGCTGATGTGTGGTGTGTGAAGCTGTGCGGTGGTTGTGACCTCAGCGTGCTTATGTGGGTGGTAAGGGGGAAACGAGTGGTAGGACAAGGTGGGTAGCTGTAGACTGTTGAGTCTTCAAGTTTTGTGGCTGAATCTGTCAAGGCCCTGTTTGAAGCAGTCTGTGTCTGGATGAGGATTGCTAAAACACTGCTGGTAACAAGCTGCTGATAGTAGAGAGTGAAGATAAGGCCCGGGACTTGAACATCAAGCTCAGAAATGCTTGTAGCTTCGTGAGAGAAACTGGAACTCAGTGACAGGATTATGACATTGTCTCAAGAGGTTGTAGCTGCTTATCTGTGAGCACTGATCTGCATCTAAAAAGACATTTTCCTTTTAATGAAGTGAAACCTCTGGGGAGCTTCATCTTCCTCTGCAAGCAAGAATTAGGCTCTGCTTCTTTGAAGTGTTGCACTGGAGTTGGAGGACTGGTGAATTGCTTGTTTCCAGGTGTTGATGTCATTGAAGAGATCTGAAGCGTAACCCATTAGGTATGGGGCTGCTTAGATGAGTTACAGGATGTGCTAGGTGGATTGGGCTAGAGGAGATAACAAAAGAGCATCTTTAAATCCTAGGAGCTCAGCATTTTAGGTCTAGCCAGTTATCTTAATTCAATGGGGAAAAGTCTTTCTTTGTGAGTGGAAAGAAACATTGCTCCTGCTTTTGAGGTCTGTCTTTTACTTTGTTGGTAAAGGGAGAAGCATGTGTGATATGAAAAATGTTGCTTTGCTATAGAGTGAGATAAGCACCTGTGGTGGGCATTGTCTTGAGTTTTCAACCTGCAAACTGGGAAAAATATGGTGGGCCTGGCACACAGAGAGCCATAACCAGAAAGCCAGAGGCTTCTGCTGCTTTTCTGCCTACTTTCTGTGTCCTGAGAAAATGACCAGCTTGGGATATGATGAATTTTATGTCAGATGTACCCTTAGGCAATCCTTCAGAAAGAAAATAATACTGTTTTATGATCTTACCAATTTTGTTGTTTAGGCAGCTTTTCATTTTCTTCTGCTTCTTTTTAAGCAGAGATGTCAGCTGCTGAGACAGCAGGTGAAGTTTTTCTGGTTTAGATAGAAGTAGAATATTTTGAAGGAAATGCTATCTGGAGACTCTTCAGGCATAGAAAAGGACTGGAAGTGAATAGGGAAGGTTTGTAGGAAGGTTGAAGAATAAATTGAAGATGAATGAGGATGAGGGGAGAATCAGATTCTAGAAAGGAGAGGAGAGGGACAGAGTAGTACAGAAAAACAGAAAGGTGAAGGTTTCCACAGGTGGAGTTGTGAAAAAGAACCTGGTGATTTAAAAAGCCAGTTTGTGGCTTGGTGGTTAAGTAGGGTTAAGTCCTAAAAGAAGGTAGTGTTTTAGTTATGCAAACAGGTGAGAATAGTTGAGAATAGTATGGGCTTGGGAGGGAGGACTATGGTAGAAATATATGTCTGTCTGTGTTTATTTTTTTAATGGTTAGGTAAGAGTGTGTTAATGCAGAAGGATGCAGGATATGTCTTTACATCATCAGGTTTTTGGAGCTTTTCTATATGCAACAGGACTGACTAATGAGACATTGACAGAGTTTAAGAACTTGAGGGTTACAAAGTCTGTGTGCCCTTCAGGGACGGAAGCTTCAAGGTAGTAATCTCCTCAAGGCAGGAGCAGAGCAGGGTGAAGATGCGAGTTACTGCGGGGCACTGGCTGTGTCTGCCTATGAGTGCTCTACATCTTGGCTGGGGACGTGGCAGGGAGAGAAACTGTGGAAGACCGTACAGCAACTGTGTGTGAAACAAAACATAGGGAGGACTTTCAAGTGGAAGTTGCTGCCATGTTTAGAGAAATACCCATGACTTTCTGAGAAAGATCTGCTTCTCTTAGTTTGTGTTCAGTTTTATAGTTAAAAGCTGCTTTGCTCTTCACTCATATCCTGTATTTGTTTGGCTGCCACATTTACTGTGGAAGAAACTTTCCTGTAAACAAGATACACCTGTTAAAGCTTTTATACTCTGGATCCTTGTCAACACCAAGGTATCACTCCATGCTGATGGTGATGCTGTGTATCACCATGTGTGGAATGACTGGGTTCAGTCCTGTTTAATATCTTTATTGATGATCTGGATGAGGGGATTGAGTCCATCATCAGCAAATTTGCAGACGATACCAAGCTGAGAGGAAGGGTTGATCTGTTAGAGGGTAGGATGGCTCTACAGAGGGACCTGGACAGACTGGAGACATGGGCCAATTCTAATGGGATGATGTTTAATGAGTCCAAATGTCGGGTACTTCATTTTGGACACAACAATCCCATGCATAGCTATAGACTGGGGACAGAGTGGCTGGAGAGTAGTCAGGCAGAAAGGGACCTGAGAGTCTTGGTTGACAGGAAGCTCAACATGAGCCAGCAGTGTGCCCAGGTGGCCAAGAAGGCCAATGGCATTCTGGCCTGCATCAGGAACAGTCTGGCAAGCAGGACCGGAGAAGTTATCGTCCCCCTGTACTCGGCACTGGTCAGGCCTCACCTTGAATACTGTGTGCAGTTCTGGGCCCATCAGTTTGGAAAAGATGTCAGGATGCTGGAGTGTGTCCAGAGGAGGGCAACGAAGATGGTGAGGGGGCTGGAGCACAAACCCTACGAGAAGCGACTGAGGGAGCTGGGGCTGTTTAGTCTGAAGAAGAGGATGCTCAGGGGAGACCTCATTGCTCTCTACAACTACCTAAAAGGAGGTTGTAGACGGGCAGGGGTTGGTCTCTTCTCTGAGGTGACCAGTGACAGAACTAGAGGGCATGGACTCAAGCTTCGTCAGGGAAAGTTTAGACTTGATGTTAGGAAGAAGTTCTTCACTGAAAGGGTGATTGGCCACTGGAATGCGCTGCCCAGGGAGGTGGTGGAGTCGCCGACCCTGGAGGTGTTTAAGGGGAGACTGGATGAGGCACTGAGTGCCATGGTTTAGATGATCGTGTTAGTGTTGGTATATAGGTTGGACTTGATGATCTCGGAGGTCCTTTCCAACCTTGTGATATTGTGATACTGTGAAGTTATATCTGAGTAAGTTAGGGACTTCTGGTGCTGCCTCTGTTGTGGACCACTTGCATCCTGGAGAGTTATCTGATGCATTTACTGAGCTAGACTTCACTTTTGGAATCGTTGGGGAGATGTACACTTCTGAGAGAGCTGAGATCTCTTTTAGTACAGGATCCTTGTTCAATTTTGTGTCACTGAATCAACAGTGAAACAGATTGTTGGCAAGTTTGGTTTGAGGCAGATGTCAAGACTGGGAGTGGAGGTGCGTGCAGTGGTGGCCAGATCTCTGTCTGCTGGCGTAAGGCGATGGCTGTAGTGGGTGAACAGGCTTGAAGTGCAATGTGGGTGCTGTGCTGAAAGTGGCTGGCGCTTGTGTGAAGTTCTGCCTCTTCTTAGCACCCTGGAGAACTGACTGCCTCTTGGCACATGCCTCCCACTGTGGAGACTCCTTGTGGCTGGAGCACTCTTCAGAATGCTGTGTTTTTCTTTATAATTCCTGTCAGTGTTGCCTTAGTCATGCTTGGTTCCACTTTAACCATCTTTTTCCAGTCATGAGCTGATCCCATGGAAGAGTTGGGTTTTTGAGTGACAGTGGAATAACTGCGTAGTGGAAATGGGATGTTGCAGCCTGTCATTCGGAGCACAGGTAGGGCTGGTTTTAGCATCCTTGATTCTTGTTGTCAGTAAATGCAAGAGAGATTGGTGGAAGCTGCTGATTAGAGGTGTTGTGAGGAGATTCATTCTCCGACTACGGTTAAGGTGAGCAAAGATTTAACTATTTTACTGTGTACCTCTGGCCACTTGCCATTTGTTTGAAGCAGGTCAGGAGTATTTCACGCTTGGCCACTTCAGGTGCTGCAGAGTGATTTGAGAGGATTAAAATGAATGTCTGTTCTGCCTCCTCTGACGGCAGGCAATCATCTATCACTAAGTCTGTTTGCATCTGCTGAACTCTTAATTAGTTGCTTTAAATGGAGGAAGTTTTTCTCCTGACATTGGTTAGTTAAGGGAGGGTGCCTGCAGAACTGAATCTTTTGTGATTTTCATTTAAAAATGATCTGGGTTCAGTGGCAGCATTTTAAAGCTGTTTGCCAGTGTGCGCCCTTTAGAAACGAAAACAACGCATCTCCCTTTCCAGAGCAGCCTGTCACCTTCCTCCTTTCTGTGGCAATAGAGGCTGGCCTCCTCATTAAATGCAGATACTTCTCTATAGCTAGGAGTCCAAATCTCTAAGCAGCAATGGAATGAGTGAACTTTCAAGGTCAAATAGTTCTTGTTTCTTTTCCATCAGAGAGACTGGGGCTCTTATATACTGTTCATGTGGCGTTAGATTAGCTTTACGTGATCTCATAGTGAAGTGGGAATCGCTGTAAATGTAGCAGTGTTTGTGAGGGGCGAATGTTACCTTAGTCCGTAGCTTGCTTTTCCAGCTAACCTATATTTTACCTGGTATAAGGCTTACCTTGAGTTACTTCTCAGCTATTGTGGTGATGGTCTTGCTTTTCTCCTGTGGTGGGAGACTCTCTGGGAGAAGGTACAAAATGGCAAGTTGTAGGAACCTTTTTGTTTTTTGCAGCAAATCCTGTAGTATTTAAAACAGAGTCATTACTTGAAGTTGGTTTTCCCTGGTGATTCCCTGTCTTATATTGGGGGCAATGAAAGCTGAACACTAAATTGAAAACAAAACTGAAAAGCCCTCTAGTAGCCATCTGTCAGTTGTTACATATTGCATGATGGCAGGTTGAAACTTGTGCACACTCTGGTCTCTCATCTCCCCACCGCAACAAATTCCAGTTGCTGTTGCGGGGAAGTTGACTGTTCTCCTTTCCTTTGGATTAGCTTTCTCCATGGGAGCGATTCTTCCCTGAGGCTGAGCTGGTTCCTGGCGTTGTGACGATAGGTGTATTTGTGTTGGTTAGTTTCTTTGAGCTGTGATTTCCTGTATCAATACCTGTTGTGTGCAGTCTGACCAGCTGTAATGATTTTTACTGTCATGCAATTGTTTAGCAATAGCAAGAGAGCAGTTGGGGACCTTTTGCCTTGCATTTTTTCAAGTCTTCCTCAGACCCATCTTTCTCCTTGTATGTGTGTGTGTTTGGGGAACGCAAGGCTGCGGCGTAGGGCTGCTGTGCCTCGGGCCCAGTCCCACACGCATGATCAACAGCTTGATCTTTCCACCCTATTCCTCCGGAGGGTCGGGCGGCAGCTGCAACTCCTGTCAAGCACAATGCCGGGCAGGGAGCTTGTGGGAGAAGAGTTACAAAAGACCCCGCTTAAATTGTCTGTGTAAGGGCACAGCAGAGGCTCTGTCACTCGGGCCCCACTGCTTGTCTTCTGGTGGTATGGTTGTAATGACATTAGCATTTCAAAAAGGGGATTACAGCCCCAGGTTCTGAGGGGAGGCTGCTCTGGCTGTTACTTGAAAAGCTGCTTTCTGGCTACCTCTGCTTTTTTTTTTTTCTTCCTCTGTGTGTGAATCCTGAAGGGTTGGAGAAGGTGGCCACACCATCTTAAAAGTGGATTGGTGCTGTTGCAAGGAAGCTGATTGTTTATTGGCCTACATGAGGGCTGGTAAGGTGTGAAGCTGTTGTTACTGATAGCATTCATTTTTGCTATTTTGGAATGACTGAGAATTTCCTAATGGAAAAGTTAAATTAAAGGGAATGTCTTGGGATCACAATGGTATACTAAAGAAGCATCCTGAAGTAATGCTTACAGAAAGAAGTTAAGGTAACTATACTATTTTGTCTCACGTATTTCAACCAAAAGAAGTTGGCGGCATGCACATCCTATTAATTCATTCTTATTGTACCAAAAATGCCTTCTGTGCCCAGGCACAGGGTTTCAGGGTGGTTCTTTGGAAAGAAATGGTTGTACTTTTTTGATAAGGCCTTGTTTAATAACAAATTCCTCTAGTGGAACTTACTTGCTGATTCTTGCAACTCTATTGCAATATCCTCACTTTGGATCAATATTCAGCTGGTCTTATTTTTAATGGTGTTAACTTCCCCTTTGCAATGTTGTTTCTGTTAAGGCCTTACATAAACTTGAGAGGGAAAACCCCTGTCGTTGTGATCTTCTCTCCAGTTCCATTAGCTGTACAAATGATGGGTTAGAGTGGCAGGTTGGTCATCTCATCCCTGGGACAAGAAAGCAAAAGGAATTGTCTTGTTTGCCTACCGAAGAGAGGCAAGAGTACTTTGTGCAAACTCTTCAACCATGTATATGCCCTAAAATTAGGAGCCTGACCCACAGTGACCAAAATAGGAACGCCTTGGCTTGACTATGTGAGCATGGTTGGAGGCCTCCTGTGGTGAATCACAGCTTCTGCATGGGGGCTGACAACCGGAGACCCACACTGACCAGAAGAGCTGTGTATCTCTTCCTGAGAGAGGTTGCCTTGTCCCTAAATAAGCTGTCCCTCAGGATATCAAGGAGGAGCAGAAGTAGAAATCCCTCTGTAAACACAGTACAGGGTTCTTGGTATGCTGAGGAAAGGAGGCATTTACCTTCTCTGTGTGAAAACAGGAACTGTGATAGACCTTCCAGGAGTGTGATGACTGCTGACAAGGTGTGGGTGCTTACTCAGCCTATCTTTAACTCTAGCAATCTTCAGGCCTCTTCTAATCTGCTTAATTAGACATCTATCTATAAACTTCAAAAGGGATGGAGTATCTTAAACATTAGACATTCAACTGAACTGCTCTGAGTGAAAGTGGAGCTTATGGGTGCCCTGTGCCTTGGATGAGCTGGACAAAAACCACAGAGTGACAGAGCTGCTATGTTCGCTCTGTCCTGTTCTCTCCTTTTTTTCTGTTTCTGCAAGTGTTCCAGCAGATAGGGCTATGCAAATCTACCAGCTGTCTCCTTGGGAAATTAGTCACTGAGTCGCTGTGCAACCAACTCTGGAGTAGGTTTTTGAATTTGTTACGTTTTGCTACCATGCATCTTTATGCATGCTGGCTTTGAGATGTGTGAGTTTCTGCATCCTCTTTTCTAAACAGCTTTTCTGATAGTGATGATAGAAATTAAACATTCAGTATGAGGGTGGAAGCAGGCTGGCGAGAAAGTAAATCTGTAAATCTGAAAACCTAGGAAGTAAAGAATGCAGGAAGCAACAAACAGCCTGGTTTATGAGAGGCTGATCGAATTTTAGGTTTACTGGGGGGGGAACCCTCTGTCATTCTGTCCGATTTCAGGTCAATTACTGTTTTAAGGCTTGCAAGAGAAAGATAAGGGCAGCAAAAAGTAGAATGAATAAGTGCTGGTCATAACATTTAGAGGGATAAGTGCATTTGTAATTATTGTGGAGTAAGAGGAGGGGAAAAAGGCATGAAGGAGAAAGTAGTTTTATTTCCCTTGCTCCCTGTTTGGATTAATGAATTTAATTACTTGGAAATAGCTAGTAGCAAACTTGTGGTTTTTTTCAAATTTGCTTTTAACAAGACTACAAATTTTGAAAGAAGAGGAGGTAATTCAGTTAAAATAATTGAGGATATGAGTAAGAACTTAACTGCTGTATCCCCCATTGCAAATGCTTTGTGCCTATAGATGTTAAGAGAACTGAATTAATGTGGCTCTAATGTACCGGGAGGGGAGAAACCAGGACAAGAAGATGCAATTCTAAATGCAGGGAAGCAACTGAGTTACCAGCTTCCAAACAGATCCCTATAATAAAGTTGTTCTTTCTTTTTTTCCTGTGAGCATAAAATAGAGGGAAATACGGCAAGGTGATGTCTGAACAGAGTAATGAGATTCTGTGTAACAAGCAGCAAGGGTGCATGAGGTGGGGGAGAACACCAGAAATAAGGATCTCTGTATAATAAAGCTTGTGTCAGAAATTCCTCTTTCTTGATGGTATAGTTTCCACTAAACTGTTTGCTCTTTTGTCAGCTTAAACTGCTTTTTATAAAGTGATATGGCAGCTAAGCAAGTAAATAGTAAAGAAAAAATATTGCATATTCTTGAAATTAGGGAAGATATCTGATGGGATGGCTATGATGTCAGATACCTTTAGCATCAAATGAAATTTTCTGAAGTGCTTGGGTCTCACTGGTCATCCATTGGGAGATGATGTCTTAAGTCATGCAAGCACTGCTGAAAATTTTGCGCAGTGTATTTAGCAATCTGAAAGAGGGAGTTAGTAGCCTACTGCTTAAATTTACAGGCAACAGAGTACTGAAGGAGAGCTGCAAAATTCCTTCCATAAAGACTGAGTAACGTGAGATAATGCAGAGTTACAGAGAGACTGAGTAACATTTGGAAACCCATGAAGAAAAGACTGAAGCTAGGTTTCTCCAAAGGTTACTTGACTAGTAAACAAATTGAGGCAGCATGTGGAAGAAAGCAGAAATCCATTCTGTTCAACAATTTGTAGTGGTGGCAGCCCATTATAGTTGTTTCAGGAAGTCATGGCAGAACCATACTTCTTTTCATTTCCTCTTGGCAGGTATGTACTTTCAGACGATGCTAATTATCTGTACTAAAAGTCTACCAGCAGAACAAGAGAGCTCCTTATTTCCAGCTTGTCCAAATTTGATGAGAACAGATATGTTGCCAGAGGTGGCTGGACTCTGAATAATTATGGAGGGAAGGTTAATTCTCTATCTTCAGTTCTAGCTGGAAAGATGCTTCTGTGTTCCCAGTTTGTCCAGGCTTTTCTGATATCTTCAGCATCAGCTCCAGAGTGAGCACTCCCCAGACCATGTTTTATTAGAAATTAGTGTGCTCAATACAGCAGTTTTATATGGCAATGGTGAGGCAGTTTCTTGTGGTTTCTATTAGTGACCCTTTTTTTTTTTTAGCTAGGTCATCAAGAAGAGCATTTGAGAGCAACATGCCGTGGTTCGGTCAGTCTCATCAGGTGCTCAACCATGGAGCAAGCATGTCCATTGACTGGAGACAATACAGATGCTCTAGGACAAGAATACCTCTTGCAAAACCATTCTTCCTGTTCCTGTGGGCTACTGCAGCCCTGGGGAATCTGCCTGACTACCACATAGTTCTGTCTGTGCAGGTATTTTGCACTTTTAGACAGGAACTCGCTTCAGTCTAGGAGCCTGTGATTGATGAAAAGGATTTACCCATTATGTTTCCATTGCTTAGAAACATGTTTTTGAATGTTCTAACCCTTTTTACTGAGGAGTGATGGGTCCCTTAATATGTCCTAATTTTGTACCTGCAGTCCCATGACCTCCTTTCAGAATGGAATGTTATGGGGAAGGCTCCTGTTCCTGGAGGTTTTTGCAGAGTCTAGATGAGAAATTTGTTGCCAGTAAATGTGCTAGATTGGGATTAAAAGTTTCTAAGCAGTGATCTTCAGACCACATAATGGTAGTCCATGTAATTCTGCCTGCCACATGATGACAGCTTCTTACTTTCAAACTACTTTATTGTGTTTAAATGGAGCTTTAAATGTTTTGTTTTTTCTTTCCAGTTCAAGCAGTTTCTGTAATTGGCAGAGGTACGTGCCCCTGAATAAGAAAATATATGATCACAAATCACCTTTGTTATGGAGGAATGGTCATGTTTTATGCACTGGGATGACTTTCATTCATGATGAGTTTCAAAGGCACAGGAAAGGGTGACTTCAAACCCCACAGCTGTTAAGAGAAAATGTAGTTGCAATTGGGAGTAGTCTGCTCTTCCCAGCGGAGTTAATGCAGAAGGGACCCTAGGGCTGTCAGTGTAGTTGTTGCAGGATAGTGTGGATTCAATGTCTTGCTGGAGCAGCGGAAGAGAAATTGTGACTTGGTTTCTGTTTATCCGGTGAGCTAAAGACTAAATGTCAACTCTCTGGTTGTCTCTTCTTCCCTGAGACTAAGAGTGACAGTGACAACTTTGACGTGCAATAACTAGGTTGCTGTGGTTTGTGTTCATGGCTTTAAGTTCTGATGCAGTGGGGACAGGGCTATGAAAGTAGATCATAGAATTTAATATGACAGACACCTCTACCTGTCTCATTAATGAAGGGAATTTTCCCTTTTCTGCTCAACCATACTGACGAGGAAGAAAAATGGGTAGAAAAAGAAAAATCTGATGTCATAATCAAGATGACCTTCCCCAGGGCTTGGGAGGCCTTGTCCTCTTTGTCCTCAGGCAAGATACCAAGAAAAAGAGGGTGGAGAAGAGCAGTGGTCTGTCTTTTGAGGAACACCCTCCTTTTCTAGGCATTACGTTTTGTTTCTGCTTCATGGGAAGTCACCTTTACTTCTGGTAGTAATTGACACATTATAATGGTGTGTCTAGCCACCAAATGGCCTTTTGCATGATTATAGCATCTGTTTAACAACTAAGAACCTATTTGCAGGTTTGCTGTTGGGTCACCCCTTTGGAAGAATGAAAAATCAATTTCTTGGCCGTGCTAGGTCTTGAACATATTTTTAGAAACAGCAACTTTGAAATCCCCGGGTAGTTCGTGAAAAGATATATTTCAGAGGTTTAGAAAAAGGTCTTTTTTGCTGTGATTCTAACATAGGATCCTCCTGTGAGGTCTTAGAAGGCTCTCTTTACGTACACAGAAGGAATGTGTTGTTAGCTGGAGGATGTGTGATCAGACTCCAGTTGTACTCTGTCTTGGGAGGAGGAGTGCTGATTTGGGAGGGAAGGACACAAATTTTTGAGTTCAGATCAGACTGTTCAGTATTATTTTAATACCCTGGTGAAAGATGCAAAGTATTGTGAGGAAGTCCAGTTTGGAAGTAGATACTTTTAATAATTTGCCCTTCTTTCCCTTACTTGAGCTACTTTCCACTGAGGCTGAGCTGTCTACTAGGAGTATTATCCTCTACTCTCCAAGTCCACTGCCAGAATATAGCTATTCCTATGAGTAGTGGCATCCCAGATTCTAAGTGGCTAAAGCAGCCTTTTCTAAAAGTGAATAGGAAGGGCAGGGGTTAACAAGGGGCAGAACAAAGGATGGCACTGCAGACTGTCAAACATGAGGCACAGTGTGAAATTGAATCCAGCAGCTGTTGGGACAGTCTAGCTATAACTGTGTTGGCAACTGGAAGCAAGTTCTGAGGGTGTCTGTGCTTGGTGGATGTATCTGGTGAAAGGGAGTAACTCCTGTGTGTTGAGCAAATTGTACAGGGGTGGAGAAGACTGGAAGAAAGGTAAATTACCAGAAATTTGAAAGATGGGGCCATGGAATCATTATACTGCTACTTGTCCTGGGTAGTTCCTTGCTGCCTGCTGAGAACACCTCTGCAGTGCCTGTTGCCTTACTAGAAAGGCAGTGGGTTTTCTGTTATTTCCTTCCACTAAAAGACTTCAAATCCGATTTTCCCCAAGCATATAAAGGAGACAGGGAAACAAAGGAACAAACCCATGAAGGCCCCATGTAAAGGAGATACTGTTTCAGTCTTTAGTATGAGAATGATTTTGTAATACCTGCTGTTGATCCATAGGCTTCCTAGATGGTGTACGTTCAAGACACCATGTGTTCTTAGCAAAGTTGATTCAAGTGATCAAGTCTGGATTTGGAGCTCTCTGATTTCTGTTTACATTGTTATCCCTGTAATGCTTACTCTTCCTGTGATTAGATGTCTGCTGTTCTCTTTCACACCAATATAGAGAATTTCAGAGATCAATTACAGAATAGTAACTGATTGGTTTAGTAAATGGACTCCTGATTTTTCTCTAGAACTCAGTTTTACTGTCTGGACACTAATTTATCAGCAAAGTAACCTCCCTCTCTGCTGTTTATTTTTTTTCCCCCAGGAGTTCTCAGGCATAAGACATCTGTATCTGTTATTTAAGTCTTCTCAAGGAATCTGCATACACAGTTGGGAGAGTTCCCAACTGTGTCTCTCTGTGGGGGGCAGCATTTCTGTTTTTAGCATGATTTCTTTGGGAGTTCCGTTTCCTTTGTGTGAGAAACTTCACTATAAAAAGGGATCTCAAAGTTGCCTGGGAATCTTTCACTCCACTACCAAGAAACCTGTAAGTGCTGTCTGGCATTTTCATCAAACCCTCTGGTAGACTGAGCTCCCCTGCGCAGCTGAAGAGACAGTATGGTAGCCTGGCATAGAATTACTACATCTTGGAAACAATTGATGTAGAGGCGCTGTCCCTATACCATTTATTTTCACTGTATCTGGAGTCTTCATTTGTGTCAACTGGTGAAACTTTATCTGGCCATTACACTTGGTGGTTTATTGCTTCTCTACTGAACTACAATCTAGAGAGGAACAATGGGAGAAATTTGAACATTTGCTGCAGGAAGAAAGGAAAAAAGGCATTAACTTGTGAATCATCTTTTTAAATGAGGCAGAGAGACTTTGCAGTTCAGGGAATTTAAGGAGTGTAGAGAAACCCTGACTATAGAGAACATGGAAGTAAGGCTGTGGATGATGGCCTAGAAATGGCAGTGGTGATGTTGAATTAGTTAGCATGGGAAGTGTTCAAATGTAGACATGATGACTAAGAGAGGGCTGCCTTACTGGAAGTGCACAAATCTCCTGAAGGCCCTGTGCCGTATCTGCCAGCCCTGTGTGGATATCTGGTGCTTCAGAACTAACCGAGCCTGAATTGAACTGTCTGGAGAGCCCCATGTGAGAGGTGCTTTCTTCAGCTCCCTGAAAAAGTGACTTGGCAACACAGATGGGATCAGCTTTTACAGTATCACAGTATCATAAGGTTGGAAAGGATCTCCGAGATCATCAAGTCCAACCTATATACCAACACTAACAACAACACTAACACCATCATCTAAACCATGGCACTCAGTGCCTCATCCAGTCTCCCCTTAAACACCTCCAGGGTCGGCGACTCCACCACCTCCCTGGGCAGCGCATTCCAGTGGCCAATCACCCTTTCAGTGAAGAACTTTTTCCTAACATCAAGTCTAAACTTTCCCTGACGAAGCTTGAGTCCATGTCCTCTAGTTCTGTCACTGGTCACCTCAGAGAAGAGACCAATCCCTGCCCGTCTACAACCTCCTTTTAGGTAGTTGTAGAGAGCAATGAGGTCTCCCCTGAGCCGCCTCCTCTTCAGACTAAACAGCCCCAACTCCCTCAGTCGCTCCTCATAGGGCTTGTGCTCCAGCACCTTCACCATCTTCGTTGCCCTCCTTTGGACACACTCCAGCATCCTGACATCTTTTCCAAACTGATGGGCCCAGAACTGTACACAGTATTCAAGATGAGGCCTGACCAGTGCCGAGTACAGGGGGACGATAACTTCTCCGGTCCTGCTTGCCAGACTGTTCCTGATGCAGGCCAGAATGCCATTGGCCTTCTTGGCCACCTGGGCACACTGCTGGCTCATGTTGAGCTTCCTGTCAACCAGCACTCCCAGGTCCTTTTCTGCCTGACTGCTCTCCAGCCACTCTGTCCCCAGTCTATAGCTATGCACGGAATTGTTGTGTCCAAAATGAAGAACCCGACATTTGGACTTATTAAACATCATCCCATTAGAATTGGCCCATGTCTCCAGTCTGTCCAGGTCCCTCTGTAGGGCCATCCTACCCTGTAACAGATCAACCCTTCCTCCCAGCTTGGTATCATCTGCAAACTTGCTGATGATGGACTCAATCCCCTCATCCAGATCATCCATAAAGATATTAAAGAGGACCAGACCCAACACCGATCCCTGGGGGACACCACTGGTGACCGGCCGCCAACTGGATGAGACACCATTCACCACCACTCTCTGGGCTCGGCCATCCAGCCAATTCCTAACCCAGCACAGAGTGCTCCCATCTAAGCCACGGGCTGCCATCTTCTCTAGGAGTCTACTGTGGGAGACAGTGTCAAAGGCCTTGCTGAAGTCCAGGTATACCACATCCACAGCCTTCCTCTCATCCACCAGGCGAGTCACATGGTCATAAAAGGAGATCAGTTTGGTCAGGCAGGACCTACCCCTCCTAAACCCATGCTGGCTGGGCCTGATCTCTTGGCCGTTCTGCAGGTTATGTTTGCAGGTTATATTTTAGGATATCTTTGTTGAGGAATCTTGTGGATCTTGTGTTGTTCTTGAAACTGTCAGATGATCTGCTTGTGAGCTGCGTCTTCTCAGATTTGAGGCTTGCTCAGTCAATCAGTGCCCAAGGCCCATAGATGTCTGGTTGAAGCCAAGCTTGGTGACCAGAGGCCTAGTGAGACCAAGGAGTGTGTAAGGCAGGTTCAGCAGTTGGGTCTGTGGTGGGAGGGAAATCAAGCAGCAGAAACTTTACCATGGCAGTGGTAGTAACACGGAGGCCTTTGGTCGGGAAACACAGAAAAAAGAATAGCATAACCTTTACCCTCCCTAGTTTAAACTTTTGATAGTATAAGCAGTCCTACTGGAAAGGGAGATGCGTTTTTTGGCTTGTTTTTTTTTTTCGTAAGTTGAGGGGCTATTAGGTGGGAGCACTGATACTGAGTAAGAGCTAGGGTCTGGATACTTGCTTCCTACTCTGTTTTCATGTGATGATGTGGGAGGCAGATCTGGATCCAGCTGTGTGAGTGTGAGGGCTCCCTAGGGTGTTCTTGGCATTCCTCCCAGCTTTGGCTGGGAACGCTCATGAATTTTCCCCCCATTTGTGCACAGCGGAGCACTTCCTGTGGCAATCAGGCATGCTGCAGCAGCTTCCTCTACTGCATTCTTCCCTGGGGAACATCTAAAATGCTCTTTTTCTGTGTAAGAACTTCTTGAAACTGCTTTGTTCTTGCGTGTTTTGGGAGGGATTATGTTGTTTTTAGCTGATGGGCTGTAACTTCTCCTACTGTCTTTGTTGCTCTTGCTTACTGTTTCCCTTCCAAGGCCTGAGTCAGAAGAAGGTGATTGTGAAATCTTTCTGCTAAATCAGTGTCTATAGATGTGAGATGTATTCTGTGTTGACCTGAGTGGTGGAAGAGATTTTTATGTTCTAGGGAATTCTGAACCTAAAAAAAGACAAAAAGGAGCAAGTGGTAATTCAGTGGATACTGTTGTTATCCACTAGTGTTTTTCCTTAGGTATCACTAAAAGGTACTAAAAGTGTCCTTGCAGATAAAAACTTAAAAAAAACCAAACAACCAACCTGAAACAACAAAACAAAAAAATGCCGAAACAACAACGTAACCCAAACAAAACCAACACACACCTCCCAAAACCACAGGTAACCACACCATCTCTTTTATGGCAGGTAGTTGAAACAGGAGTAGAAATTATTGTCTGATAGGAAAGAATACTGGAGCTGAACAGGAATTTTCTCATCCATGTTTGAGGGAAGATGGATGTGAGGAGGAAGCAGTAGGACTTCTGGAAGGAGGAGGCAAAACTGTAAGAAGCTAAAAGTGGGACTTGAAATTTTTCTAACTTGGTGCTTGTAAATGCTGGCTGAAAAATGCATAGAACAAGCAATGAAAATGGTTTCATGTTGTTTTGATTCTTGTGATATTCAAGGAAACAGAGTTTTGTAGCAGCATCTGCAAGTCAACTGGGTTGTCTGGAAGAAACTGACTTGCAACTGTCTTTTCAATAAGGCAATGTCCTAGACCCCAAAGTCTGGCTGGTAGAGAGTGATAACAATATCGTTCAGGCTTAGCCTATCGAGTTCAAGAGTGATCCAGGTAAAATGCTATGATTCTGGGTACTTTATGCAGCCAAAACTCAATCAACCATTTTCACACTGTTGTTATCCTGATAACTGTGTTGCCCTGAGAAATACCCTTGCTGGTTTAGCAAGAACTGCTCTGACATGACTGATGATGCTGTATAGATAAGATGTAGCTGAAGGAAGCCACTTGAGAGAGCTGAGCAAATAAGTGCCTCTAAACAATAAATGAAACCTAATGAAATGTTGCAAATAATATACAAAACCAACTGGCACAAAAGGCGCTTTCTTGACTTAAAACCAGGTAGTAACACTACAAGATGTTAATGCAGCATATGTGTCCCTAGCCATGTGTTAGTCCAGTTTATGGCTGGAAAGGCTGAAATAAATTCCTGGTCAGACACACCTGTACTGAAGAACTACTGAACTGTGAAATTCTGCATCTCTGTTGGCTTTCCCTGTATAGGAAAAGAAGACACGAATATTAAAGCAGGCAAATTAATCTGTGAATCTTTGTCATTGAAATTAATTATATTGCTGGCAAGGACCCTTAAGTCATCACACTGGACTTTCCAGATGACTTGAAACCATTTAATCACAAAGGCAAGGAGGAAAGCTCTCTGAAGAGGGAAGCTGAGGCAGAGAGTTAAAACATCAGGTTTGCTGGCAGTGGAACACGTCTCTAGGCCTAGGTCCCTTGCGCCTCATCTTTAGTTCTAGCCACTAAGCTGCAGTGGTGCCTGTGTGTCCTGATTTGAGTTTTCAGCCTCTGGTGTAAGGATCCGTAACCTCTAAATCAGCAATGGGATGTGTTTTGACTGGCTTTGTAGCAATAGGTAGGAGCTGGAATTGTGTGCCTGAAGGCTCTTCAGTGCCTGTCAGAGCAGCTGTGCTCCAAAAACACCAGAAAAGGAGCAAACCCAACCCTGTAATAAAGTATTAGGAGAGTGTTTGGTTTTTTCCTTTTTTTTTTTTTTTAAAAAGCTTTACTTAGGTATTTTAATTGTTACAGGACAAAAATCTGTCTTGGGTTACCAGGGAGTATAAATAAGAAGCAAAGTATATATACAGCCTTGTGTTTCTTGTTGCCCAAAAGCAGCAAAGTATAGAGAGGCAAGGACTAAAGTTTAGCGTGAGTAGATTTGGTCTTTTCCTGAAGATCTTGTTTTGAAAATAGTTACACTGTGGGGTTTTGTGTTCTATGTTTTATCATCTCTTCTTACATCAAATGTAAGGAATGGTGTTTCATCTCTTCTTATGTTTGTGTCAGACATCTAAGGCTACATATGGGTCCTGTCTTGGCAGTTGCTGCCTCTAACCTTTTTCTATTATGTGCTTTTTCAGCTGGATATTTTAACATGCCTTATGTTGATTTCAATGGCTATAGTGAAAGCGTCAAAGGGCAAGTAGTATTTCAAAGGGTGGGAACTCCTTCTACACATCTTTTCTGAACACTTTTATTGCCAGATGTGAAACGAGCTTGTTTTTTGAACTGTTTCTCAATCCTGGCTTATTTCAGTTCGGCTTTGTTTACCCTGTGGGTGTTTGGAATGAGGACCTAGAAGGACAGAAAGGAGGATTTCATGTTTGCAACTAGGTATGCTTTTGGCAATTTGCTAATACATCTTGTTAGCAATTTCCCAATTTATATCCACTGAGTTGCTGGTAGGTACTGGGAAAATGGAGGCCTGAAAACAAATACTTTGAAGCTATTACATCTGTGTAACAAAACAGTTTTCCCAAAGGAGGTGGCTGAAAATGTGAATTCTTTTATATACTGTATTTATAAGGATTATACTAAGTTGCCATTTACGTTCCATGTACAGTTTAATCCTCAACAGGATCTGAGTGGGTGGAGTGTGTGGGATTCTGCCTGTTCTGCCAGAACTGGTGGTGTTTTCTGTGACTGTTAAATCAAAGTCAGAGCAGCAGCCATCCCACCAATCCTTGATGCCTCGTGCTAGTCATACTGTAGTCATTAAGCATGCTGGCAGATAGCTTCACCGGGTTATCTCCCTTCTTTCCAAAAAACACTCTCCTGTTATTTGCATTGCCAGCAAATGGAGAAGACGACATACTAAGTAGCTGTTAAGTTTCAGTGCAGATTATACAGGGTCTGACATCACCTCTCCTACTGTCACCTCACTAGCTCTTAAGTTGACCAACACTGTTCAAAGCATTGGACAATTTATAAAAGTGTATCGCAGCTAGTTCTAAGTAAAAGAAACTTCTTGGTTGCTTTGAAACTTAGTTCTTCAACTTCACCCTGTGTGTCTTGGAGACTGAATTGTTGGAGTCTAGACTGAGTGTCAGTTAATCAGTTCAAGGAAATGTAGCTGAGAGTGGTTGAACTTGCAGGATAACTGAGGGGCTCTAAGACTCTGGTCTCTGGGAAAGCTAGGTTTGCCATGTGGAGTCACTCTAGTCTGAGGTGCCTCCCACTTTGAATAGGATGGCTTGAGGAGTGTTCGAGTGGGGCTCTTTTTGTTCTCCTGCCAGACTCTTCAGAGAAGTTGTTTGCAAAGCTGAGGTCCTGTAAAGCTGGCAGAAAAGATGACTTAATATTTACAGCTAGCCTGACCACATCTAGAGTAAAAATATGAATTGTGCTTAAGAGAGGCTTTCCAATGAGACAGGACTAATAACTCTTTGCAATTCTGCCCAGCCAGTGGTAAATTATTTGGGTGCTTGTTCTGACAAGTCCCATGGCAGAGATGAGTCATTCTTATAAGATAAACAAATCTGCCCATATACTGGATTCTGATATGTTCAATGGTCCTGAACAGAGCCAAAGGTCGGAAGAGGAATGGCATGGCAGGATGAGAAAGTATTCTCTAGTGTGTTGATATATCAGATCGAGGTTCCAGGATTGCAGTCCTTACCCACCTTTCCCCAGCAAAGCTGTCTGTAGATGTACTGCAGAGGGAAACTTCGGTAATGTAGAACTTTGAGCTTCCCACTTCAGTTTCCGCACAGATGAAAGTGGAACAATGCTTAGCACAAAACAATCTCCTGTGTGCATGCCATTACTGGATCAGCCTTGGCCAAACTTTCAAATTAGTACTTTTTGAATAGGCTGAGTCAGAGGCAACAGCTGCTGCTGCTGCTGAAAGGATGAAAAATGAATCAACTGGAAAAGGCTCATTAGTGAATGAAGGAGGCCTACCAGGGCAGAGCTTTAAAGTGACTTGACTAGTGTAGTGGTCTTCCATGCACATATAAGAAGACAGGGCTCTGTTCTAAGCTTTAGAATTCTTACTTTGGAGATTCCTATGTCCCCTAGAAGTTAAGGACTGCCTCTTGAGCAGATTCATTACTGTGCAATGCCCTCTGCCAAGTTTCAGAATAAACCATAGCAGAGCTGGGGTTAGAAGGCAGGTATGAGCTGGCCTCTTGGGTAGGGGGTAGCTGGATGTTGTGTAGGTTAATGGCGACTGCCTGAGTTCTACCTCCCAGGGGAACGAGAGACTCCTACGGCTGCTAGCATTACTAGCCAGGTGATGTCATCCAGAGCTTGGGTAGCCATGCTGAAGTCCACAACAGGGATATGTTTTGGAAGACTGCCGTAGCAAGAACTTAATTGGAGAAAGGAACCTGGTTACCATACTAGGCTGAAGTTTAGGGAGTGGAAGTATTTTGTAGTCATATGGAAATCCACAAGCAAGTTAAGCCTCCTGAGGCACTTCCGAATTGCAGGCCTCTTGTCACTTGCTGTTAGAGATGAGTTTTATTTTGCTATATCCTGAAGATATGTTTCCCCAGTGTCCTCACTTAGCATCAACAGAGGGTCTGCCTTTATTTCAGTTAGGACTTACAGACCAGTCAGCACAAATCGGTCATCTCTGTTCTGTTAAAACCTGATGTGCATAATCAGCATGAACATCTGATAGTTATGCTTTTTTCTATCATGTCTCATTGTTTTTACTGAAGAGCCAGATGGTTTTCCTGAGACCAGTGCCCCATAACGTGTGTCAGGCATTCATTCTGAAAAGACGGTCTTGGAGTATTACTATATCCAAATAGAAAACTCACATAGGAACAGCCAAGGAATCAGCAAGGTAAATGTGCGGGTTACCTCTAAATTGAGACCGATTTTTAGGTTTGTATGTTTCTGGAAAGAGGCGAGCAGGGACAAGATGAGAAATCAAAGCTGTGTGAAGAGTGAAGTTGAAGCTTAAAATTAGCACCAGTAATTGAGGACAGTGGATGTTAAATTTGAGTTCAAATGCCGTCCTGATAACTTTTCTACCAACCTGCCTCTACAGAGTAGGTACTGTAAGCTCCATTGCAGCTGCCTGTTCTTTTTTTTGAAAGAATATAAAATTATTTTGATAATTTGTTATCTTTTTAAATAATCTCCTTGCTGCAATATAAAGTAAGACTTAGAATTGGATGAACTGCCATTGAGAAGAGGCCCCTGATGAGTATTAGCTGCCTCTGCCCAGTGCAGTGAATACTTTTGGAATCTTTACATTTCTTAATAATCAGAATTTTAAGCTAAAACCCATACGCAACTTAGGGGGACCCTCTTTATCGAACTTTTGAAGGGGGAAGGAAACCCACAAAACTAGCTGGGTGCTACCTGTGACAGTGGGTTTGGGTTTCAGAAGCAGAATCTGGGACCTGGCAATCATACAAAGTGCTGTTACAGCACTTGCTTAATTTCAGTTTCTAAACACGTGGAGGTAATTATGGAGTGGTTGGAAGAAGGCACAGAGAGGCAATAAGCAGCCTTGGAAAACAAAAGCAAATGAAAATGTGCCACCTGGAAGGCTGCGATGTGCCTATGCGAAAGAGCAGAACCGTTGGCTCCAAATGCAGATACAAATTGTTTATACTGTTCTGACAGTATGCAATGTTGTAAAGTACCAGTCAGTCAGCTGGTCTTCATCCTTACTGCGTATAAGCAAGCTGCATGAGCTTCCACATACATCACCAACAGCAATTTTTATTTATTTGTGTGTGTGTGTGCAACAATAGGATTGCTTTATCAGAAGATCTTAAAAGCACTTCTGCAGTTGTTCCTGGTTTCTGTTGTCCTCCTGCCCACTGGTTGTTTCCAGAATTAATTTGTCAATCCTGACTTTGTTTAAAAGCACCAGGTTTTTGTCTTATGACTTGGTGTTATCCTGATGTCCAGAACACCCAGTGTGAATGAGAGCCCTGCTGCAGCCAGTCCCTGCAAACATAATGCAAAGCTAAGTCCAAAAAACCTTGGCAATGTTAGTGTCAGAGCCTGTCAGGGTGAATCATTTGGGAATGTATCTAAGGGGAATGAATTACAGGTGGGCCTATTATGGGGAAAACGATACAGTTGTCCTAGTGAGTAGCACTCTTCTAGGGAGGCAAGTCTGCAGCTGGAGTGCAGTTACGTTTTGATTGCTGCTGTCCATCACAGAAAGTGTGCTTCTTTTCACAGGTGTGGTTCTCTTGATAGCCCTGAATTTTGTGTCTTGGTTTTCCCAGCCTAGTATATGGCAAAGTCTGTGCTCCTGTTTTGGAGGGGCGAAAGGAACTTGAAAAGCATAAAATTTATTTTTCTGCTAAAATTTCAGTGAGATGGAGTCGTCTAACTGAGGCAGAGCTTTCCAAGGGACAAACAGAGAAAAGTACACTTTATATCAAGTCTGTACCACTCTAAAAGCACCAGTGGCAGCTTCATACAGCCTAAACATTTTGACTCTTGTAAAATGTAAATAGAATTTGCATTTTAGAGCAAGCTTTGATGCTAATGGTTTTCTTTTTAGGAGAGATAAGCCACTGGGAAAAAAAATCATTTTTCTAATAGAAAGACAGACAAGACCCATAATTAATATTGCACTAGCAGGCTTCCTCCATGGTTGGCTAATCACAGCTGAGTGTTAATAAGCGTAGAGGTTTTTTTAAATACTGTTGTAACATGTTAATTAAGATAATTCTGCTCCATGTGTCTCATGAGTTACCAGATGGCAACTGCATTGGTGGAAGGCTGCAATTAGAGACTTTTCTTTCTTCCCTGTCTTCCCCTGCCCTGAAAAAAAAAAAGGCAGCTTTGGTGTGGATGGGATGGCTGTGTGAGGGGTGCCTGTTACTGTTCACAGCGTAAGTGCTTGTGTGTAATTATATAAATGCACTGCTATATGATTATATATACAGATCTCTTTGCTTTGGTTTCTTCTCATTTACCCACATTATGACATAAGGAAAAATAAGCCTCCTCTTCAGATTATGTCCTTGCTTAGGGAAACTGTAATTTCCCTGTAAAGGCTCCAGTCCTGTTCAATTTGCTCTTCTGTCATTGACTTCAGAGTAAGCAGCATCTGGAACCAGTAAATACAGAGAGCTTATTTTTCAGTGGACTTTGGCCTCTGCTTAATGCACAGAGCCCAAAAGAGGGTTATGTGTTGCAGTGTGTTTTTTAGGAAGGCTTAAAATATTTTAGGGGCAGGGTTGAAGAGAAGTTTGTGTGTTCACAATGGAGGCCTTTTATTGACATCTGTCTCCTGTAAGTAAAATATAAAGAGGTCCTTTAGCCTCAGCTGTTGTTACTGGGCCCCAGCAGCAGCTGCTGTCTCGGGTTTGGCCCTCTGGGAAATGACCCATCTGCTCATGTGCTAGAGAAAGCCCAAGTGCTGAAAAGGAGAAGGTTCAAAATCTGTTCTCCTGCTTCCAGTCCCCATCTCCACCCTAGAAATTAGCGACTAGTGGAAAACGTGGGAATCTGGTAGTCTCTCTTTTATGGTGTGAATGCTGTCTGGCTAGAAACACACTGAATTCTCAACTTTTCCACTGGCACAAGATAGCTTCGGTCCCTTTTCAGATGTTGTATCTGCAGCTACTGTATTTGTATAGTTAAAACACATGGGTTATCACATGTGTGGGCAATAAGCAAAAAAGCCCCACATACAACTCAGTCTGCTTGAAAGGGGGACAGAGCATACTGCTTGGCTGGGAGGGACCCACCTGTCCTCTACGGAGAAGGCTTTTGAATGTCTGCAGGAGACATTTGTGTTGGAATTTAATTATGTGGGCTAAAAAATATCCCGAAGAGGCTGGATATTGGGGAAGGGTAGAATCTCAAGTATGATTCCCAGAACAGGTCATTGCTGTGTTTGTTGGAGCCAGCCTGCCAAGATAAACCCTAATCTAAAGCATGTGGCTCTTCATGTTCTGCACTGCTGTTACAAGCAGTGACTTTTATCTGTGGAATACTTGATGAGCCATTTCCTAGCCTAATATTGGTATTAATCCAAATGCTTGGACTGGGGAGGATGATGTAGGAGCAGAGGGTACATAGTGGGAAACTGCCGTGCTGAAAGCTTTTGAGTGCATCCAGGCAAACATCACTAGTGGGAAACTTGAAGGTATTTAGCACTGAGAAGTGAGCTGACACCGAGTAGCTGGATCAAGTGGGTGGAAGTGACTGCTTTTGTATCTACCACTTGTATATCTGCCACTGAAGCGCATCCCCGCGTCATTATTTTCTCAATAGGAAGGAAAGTGTGGGTGGGGAAGTGCCAGTACTGTTGATCAAAGCCTAACTAGGTGCTTTTTCTCAACAGACCAGTTGCCTGGAAAGTGTTTTTTGTTTGCTAAAAGATGATGTTTAGGTGATTTAGCTAGTCTAAAAAGGATATGAAATGTCACAGACTTGCTTCTCACTAAAACTGAATTTCTGCTGAGGGAGGGGCTTCCAGAAGTGACTTCTGCTGTTTGTAGGCTGGTTTGTGTGCGCAAGGGAAGAGGTGAAAAACAAGGATGTTGCCTATGAGGATTTCACACTGAAAGCAAAGTTGGCTGGTCTTCTCCCCCCATCATCTTCTTGTCTGCAGAAGACTCCTGGAGCCAAACCCCAGTCCTGCCTTAGACAGGAGAAAGCATTATGTGTGACTGAAGGCCCTGGTTTAAGAGGAAATAATTGTGACCCGAAGAGGAGCCTGTTGATTTTTTTTTTCCTCTGTTCAGTATTGCAGCAGCTGTGTTGGTATTGCCCTGCTCCCCCAGAGAGTGATGCAGCAGGAGGCTTGGGTTAGAGGGGCCTGATAGGTAGCTGTATGTTCGTTGAATCACATAATTTAGGCATTTTTTATTTTTTTTCTACTCAAGGCAGAAAACCATCTTTAGCCCAGACTCTTCAGAGCATAGGGGCTGAACTTCTTTTTGGAAAAGCAGTTACCTTAGTGAACTTCCTGTCTGCTAATTGGGAAGGATCTATATATTAAGTGCTTGTTGTTGGGAATGGTGGGTATGCCAGTTGTATGCATGCCTTTAGTTTCAGTGCTGGTTTTCTATTTTTTTTTCTCAGTAGGTATATATTGGGGTTTAAGTTCATCATAGGCTAGGTAGGGATCTGCCCTACCCTAGGAAATGTGGGAGGGTTTGAGACAACCACTTCTCAAGGAGGAAAAGCTAAGTTTAAAAAGTTTAGAAACAAATATTTTACTTGCATAAAAACTTGGACATTCTATTCTGGGTGCAAGCTGAGACACTGTAGTCTGCCTGCAGGCACTGGGAGGCTGTTGTGTTGCCTTTGTTGTTGCTCAAGAAGCTTCCAAGTGAGCTTGGCAACTCAGGCTGGTTACCCTGCTGCTGTGGCTAAGGACAGGAGTGACACCGTTATCTGGTTGGGTTACATTCATGCTTCTCTGAGTACTGGTGACAAAGATTGGGAGTATATACAATAAATAGAACAGATCCAACTACTGGGCTAATGGGTAAGTTGTTTTCTTATTGGCTTACTAAACAACCGGGAGATTAGTGGAGAGGTGGGGTAATGCCCTGCTGGCAACAATTCAAACTCTGCAAAGAGACAACAATGTCTCTTCTCCTCTTAGCAAATACAGCCAGAGGTCTTGCTAGCAAATTCATTCAGTTGCTTTCTAAGGCGAGGCTAGTATTCAGTATCACCCCTGAGTGGGATCCTGGGCAGCACTCTGTGCTAGAGTTGCCAGACCCTCTAGAAGCCAAAGTGAGCATTATTGCTGGTCTCTGACTTGCAGTTCTTGCTCTCAGACAGTCACATTTTTATTGTGAAAAAGCACTGTGTAAAAAAGATGGAACCCTGTGTATGACTTAACAAACAAATCAAATAGCAACGGGAAAAAATTCCCTATTGCTGCAAGCTTGTTCAGGGCACTGACTGGAGGGAAATGTGGAATCTGCCTCTGTTGTTTTCAGCATGGTGTTAGCTAAACCTGAACCTCAGGACTGAGATGCTGAAAATGCACAGTCTCTGCAGAAGGCTTCAGGTACAGCTGGTGTTTCAGACCACCCATTTAGCTGTGGCATGACCCAGGCTGAAGAGGGGAGTAGAGAGGGATGATTACTTTCAAGGGCGCCTTAGAGAGTCTGGGGCTTTTTGAAGGTCCTTGACAGAAGTAAGTAATAGCTTCTGCAGTTCCCTCTGTTCTACTAAAGTGGTGCACACACACAAATTATCTAAGTTTATCAGAGCCTCCATAGCAGGGACAAGTCACTGGAAGATAGGAATATCTTCTGTTTATTTTGAATGTTTTTCTAAATCTGCTGTTTCTGTGGTTAGTGGCAAGTTCTGGCTGAGAGAAAAAAGTGGTGGTGTTTTAGAGAACCGGATCCTTGAACAGAGAGGTGCTCCTGGCCACTGCCATGTGCTAGAGCAGAACTTGGAAGAGATTAAATAGGCAAAGGCAGTGACTGTGACCAAGAGGGAACCTTCCTGTGTGAGAGGAGAGATTAAAAGAGACAAAAAGATATGCTTTAAGGCAAGACAGCGGTTTTTTTTTAAGCGGCTCCATAAAAATCCTGCTGTAGGAGAGTCAAAGTAGCACAAGAAAGTTAGGATCAGTCTTCAGAGGGTATAGAATGGCTTCTAGTACTTGGTCAATTTAACTGGGTGCTCATGTGTTTTGCTTCACAAAGATGTTTGCTCACCACGCACGATGTGCTGGCATGAGACAATCATGGCAGGTTTAACCAGACTAGCCAGGGGAATGTTCATCTTGCTAGATCAGGAGCATGGGTTTTCTTTGTTTTTCTTCTGTGAGTCTTGATACTATCAGTTAAATGGAGTAAATCTTGTAGATGAGGAAAAAGAAGTATTGAGCTTAGGATCCTTCATTTCTAGTCTTCGCAAAAGTTGCAGTATGTCTGAAAGGCCAGGAGGTGTTAATATATCTGAACAGGGCATCTGTTCAGGGAATCCAGTGGAGCAGTTGTCATCTACCCAGATTGCTTCCAAAATGCCTCAGCACTGACGTGTAAGATTCCTCTGATGCTGCTCTAAGGATGGTCAGACATGCTAGAGCACTTGTGTAGTTAATGAAGAATTTACCTGAGGCTCAGTCCAGCTTCCTCTTGAGCTTGCTGGGATTTGGGGCTGACCCATATAAACAGCAAATTTAATTTGTCAAGTCTGTTCCCATCCTAGATTTAGTGATCTTTGTGTCTTACTGTGGAGAAGTAGAAGAAATGTTACTGGATGTTCAGTGCAAAATATCTCTTTGTTAAGCAATGCTATGTTCATCTGTCCACCCACATAAGGTGAGCAATGCAATGGTTTCTTCTCCCTCAGTTACAAACCTACAGTTATGTGCTCTAACAGATGGTGATTAGTAGTTCTCTTGTTCTGGGTTTTAGTTTATTTTTTGTGGTTATTTTTTGTGCCTTTGTAAAGAAAGTCAGTACTGGGTAGCTTTGTAATTCTGTGGCATTTATCCAGTCAGACTGAAGTGTATTTTAACCTTGCCATTGTATGTGTAAGTGAAGTGTATTGTACTTGATCCTTGCTGCAACAGACTCGTCCTGCTTGGGCTTTGGAAATGTTCTGCTTATCTGTGAATTTCACTCTTGGAGATCAAGGCTCCTGTGGTTTATGTTCTGAGTACTTAAACCCCTCACTTTTATGTCAGCACACAAAATACCACATAATTCCGTCTGTAACAATGGCTTGGATTTTTTTTTGGTTTACATTGATGGAAACACTTTAATTCTGCATCAGATTGGAGTTCAGGATCAGGGCTCTGCTTCAGCTCAGCCAGAGCACAGAAGGTCAATTTCATCCTTTAAAGATTAGGTAAATCAGTTTGACTAATGGACATCTCTAATGGTCTCCAAAGGAAGCCATGATCCAGACCCTCAGAGCTAGCTGAACTTGGTAGAAGAGAAAGCAAGTAGAGCTTGCTAGTCATAGCTGAGCCATGGGAAAGGGAGCTGATGAAGGTGCAACAGAATGCTGCTGTGGTTGCAGCAAAAAAAGAGGTTCCTTAGTGTAGTGCTGCTTATTGCTAAGGTGCTAACAGCTGCTCAGAGAACATGAGAGCAGTTGATGCTCCTTGAAGGAGGATTTTCTCACGTGGCGTAGACATAGGAAAACATGGTGCTTACAGGGGAATTGATGAGAAACTGAGGGGAGGTGCCTACTTGTTTTAACATTTTTTCATTTGTGTATTAAAAAAATCCATATATTAAATACCTACTATTTTGGAATGGCATTTGCAGAAACTCCAGTGCATAACTATTTTTTAGCCTGTCAGACTGGAAATGACACTTTCTTTACCTCTAAGCGGAGTTCAGTGATGTTCACAATGTTTGGACTTCTTGGCAATTGTTATCTCCTTCCTACTTTCCAGCAGTGTATGCTGGCAGGGAACCATCTCCCTTGAGAGATGTTGTGAACTTCAGTACCTCTCAGAAACAAGGCCTTTGGGAATAGAGCTCTGCCCCCTTTGCACACAGTGCTGCAATGTTCAAAACCACTGTTCCTGTGTGTCCTCAAAGCTTGATGAATCAGGATGCTGGGAATAACTTTAAGTCTTGGATGTCCGTAACCCCCTAGGAAGGTGATAACTTCTGTAACTTGGCTCTCTTTCTCTTCCCTGCCTGGCATGAACATTTGTTTCAAGATGTCTCATAAGCTCTGGGATACGTCCAAGAACATGTGTTTTCGAGGATGGAGTTGATGAAATTCCTGCATGTTTCTCTGTATTTCAGATATAACCCAGTGCCATTGTGAGCCTGAGCTGATGCTATCAGGAAGGGGTTTGATAGTTACAATATACCTACTTAAAGTGTCCCACTTTAAAGGAATTTTTTTATCTCTTGAGAGGCTTCAGTGTATCTGCTATGTGCCACACACCTTTGAAATTTTCCAGGAGCAGATTTGGGTTTTGCTATGTTCCTTGAAATCTGTCCAACTTTAATTTGGGCTGAAATGCTGAAAACCGCTCCTCCGTTGTTTAGTTCATGTGCCTCAAAGCATTAGTGTAAAGTCATCACCATTGTCTAGTAGCCCTCTCCAAAGCTGCAGGCCCCAAAACTCTTAGTTCCCATAAGACCACCTTGCAAAGAACAGTTTAGGTTATCTTCCAGGGGAGCTGGAGTTATTCAGAGATGCTTAGTCAGGTTGAGGGTGGAGGACATTGATGTTCTGGCTGTTTGATCCAGATCTTTTTTTATCTCTTTCCCTAGCACGTATACACTGATTTTTCTATTGCGGTGAAGGTGACATTTTAAAATCCTTACGATGCTTTTGGATGCTGTGATGACAAATGACTGAAGGAGGTGGGGGAAAAAAGAGGGGAGGTGATTAATTCTGCAATATCTTCCCTGTGTGAAGAGGACAAGTCAGGGACAACTGACTGAACACGTTTATCAGCTGCTTCTCTGCTTTTGTGCCAAGTGGCCTGTGGAGGTGGGGAGGAACCCAATCTGCAGTTGCTTAGCTGCATGTATCCTCCTGAATGGAGGAGCACTAGACAGACTTAAAGTGAAAGCAGTTTTTAGCCTCATGAGGCAACGGATTAAAACCTTGATTACAAAGTGCAGAAAGGAAATATAAAATGCAGAAGAGGCAGCAGTTAATTCCTATGAGGCACGGGACCAGTGGCTTCTCTGAAACTTATTTAAGAATAAATGTCCCCAAGAACAAAGCCGCCTTGAAAGGCTGCTGCTTAGACCCCTATTAACCTTTTCTCTCAAGAAGTAAATTGAATTGCAGTTATAAAGCTGGAAAAACTCATACCAGAGGGTTTTTGGCTTTACTCAGCACTTCATCTTGGGTTTCACTGGCATTTACAAGGCACTACCTATGATGCATTCACACATGTGACTAGGTCAGGGGTCGCTTGCACTGCAGCAATGTAGCAATTTTTTCCACAGTGGAATGAATCGTTTTCATTTGCTTCTGAAATCTGCCCAAAGGCCTGTTGCTTGAATTTCGTCCAGCTGTTTCTCACTGTTTGTCCCACAGTAAGTGGGACACTTACAGGCAGAATCTTGGAACACCTGCCCCAGGGGCTAAGGGCAGTGCTGGATCACCAGGCTGTGGTGGAACAGGGTGAGCTGGAAGCTGATGTGGATTTCTCCCTCTTCCAGCCAGGTGAGGCATCAGCACAGGATGTTGGGGCTGTTCTACAGGGTCACTGTGACCTGACAGAGGAGAGGAAATTCTAAGCAATACAGATATCCTGTTTTCAGTGCAGTTTCCTCATCTGTGATTTGTTGGTTTGATTTGAATGGCTATTGAAGATCGTACGAGAAAATTTCTGGCATGTGCTATGCCTATGCCCATCAGTCTGGATGGGGGAGATACAAGGAGAATCATGAAGTGCATTCTGCACTCCAGATGTCACATAGGTAAACAGACTTTTTTTAGAAATATTTTTGTAAAATAACTAATTCCTTTTTAAAAATAGGTTTGAATATTTGGTCCTACTGAAGCAAAGCTCTGTTCTCCATGGTGTTGGTGTTATATCTCTGTAAAATAGCTAAAATTGGTGTGCTCTTACGAGCTTCCAGGGTGCCTTCTGGGGCAGCTCTGTACCCTGATGTACCCACAGTACAGTAGGGTGTTTGCATTCTTCACTCATTTTGGTAGGAGGTCTCATGCTTTTCCATATCAGGCTAATAGGAAGGTCTGACTGTTAGATTCTTCCCCGTCTCTAGTGAAACAGCTGTGGGGAAGAGATAGCTCTGAGGATTTTCTGGGTCTTTCTCATGTGGAATCTCTCTTGTGACAAATTTACATGTCAGTGCTCAAAAATATCACCAATCTGATGCCTGCCAACTAGATTGCGCTACTGGGATAACAAGCAATATTTAGCAATCACAGAAACATATCAGGTGAAACTGAACAATGTTCTCTGCAGTTGTGTAAACCTTTCTTCTGGGTTTTGGTTGTGTCTTAATTTGTGGGTGTTTGTAGGTGGAAGTTTGCCTATGTGCCTTATCTATTGTGCAACAGATATCTGTCATCCTCAAGGTATCCTCCATGACACTTTCTGTTATTTCCAGATTGTCCCCAGCCACCACAGCCTGAGAATGGAGGCTATAAATGCCACCCTAGCCCCTGCAACAACCCTCTGACTTCGGGCACAGTCATAGAGTATCTGTGCATTGAAGGCTACATGCTGAAAGGAGATTACAAATACCTGACCTGCAAGAATGGAGAGTGGAACCCAGCCATGGAAGTCAGCTGCAGGCTTAGCCCAGGTGAGTGTTCCCTGACTCCAGTTGGACAGTCAGAATTGCCCTTGCATTGGCTTTTCACATTATCTTTAAACACCAAGTCAGTGCGATTGCTGAGGAAGCCTATACAGCTGCTGTAGGAATTTCATAAACATGGCTCGCAATCACAGCCGTTTATTAAAAATGTTTCTTCTGTAACAGCCTATCAGATACAAGCTCAAAATCCCTCATGGAAGGACACAACCCATGGAAAGCAGTACCAAGTAGGCAGTTTGTTACTTATGTGGAGCCTCTTATTTTGGCAGTTCTCATCCCAGAATGGGGGAGGCCCTAACTGAAGCATTTTACATGTTGTCTGGTTTTATTCCGGGTGGATTTTGACAGTACATATCCCATAGTGCACGTATGTGTATGTAGAGCTCATCTTCCTTGCAAACAGGTTAACGGTTGACCTCCTGTGGCAGAGAGCAGGAAGGGGCATTGCTGACAGATGATTTCTACTTCTCTCCAAGTGGAAGTGGACAGCTTTTGTTTTGTGGGTCTCTCCCAGCTGAACAGGAATTCCTCCATCAAACCAAGGGAAAATGTTCACAGGAAGATTTTCATCATGCAGCTCTTAGTTTTTCTGTGGCTTTTCTGGTTTTAAAAGCATACTGCATAAAGGCCTGCTGTGACCTCCATCTCCTTCCACTCTTTGTTTGGTTTGTTGATAGAGTCTTTCTGCTCAACCATCCTGTGTCAGCAAGATATATGCTCCGGGATTAAGTCTCATAACCCATAAAAAAATTGTGTTAGCTTCATCAGAAGGAAACAAAAAAGCACCTTTTTTGAGGTCTTTATGGCTCTTATTGCACATATGTGATCTCTGGAACGTCCTGTCCCAAAGGCACTGTCTTCTCAGTTTCTGTCACAGCCACTCGAATAGCCCCTTCATGTAATATGTAAGGGAGAGAACTGGGAGTTTACTTGGCAGCAGGTAGATCCTGAAGAGGCTTTTCAAATTCCGCATAAGCTTCCTTTTCACAGTGGTCCTCTTTCCCCTTGCTGCACCCAGACTGGATAACAAAGCTATGCTATGTCAGGTAGCGTTCCCTGGGTGGCATTCCTGCATGGTAGCACTTGGTGCTACATCAGGGCTGAGAGACTGTGTTGTGATGAACAGCAATCCCTTAGATTTCATTAGCGTCCTGAAAAATCAGCATTTTTATCATTTTTTTAATCAAAAATCTGGGGCTTCAAGAAGGCTTCTGACTCAGTGGGAAAAAACGTTATTATCACAGCACAGGCTTTGAAACAACCGGTCAGGGTCAGAGACAGCTGATGTTTAGCTAGCAAGTCTGTTTCACAGGGCTAAAAGGAGGAGGAGGTGGGAGACTGTAAGAGGAAGGCAGTAGGTCTTAAAGTGATTGGTAATAGTAAGTAAACTAAATCCCTAGCAGTCCTCAGATGTTTTGTGTAGCTCTGAGTCTGTCAGCCCCATAGCCTTTTGACTGTTTATTATGTGAGTTAGTGAGCATCTTGTTGGAATATGAGATGGTGAATGTGCTGGAGTGTACCCTGGGTGGTGAGCAGTTTTACAGCATACTGAAAACGGCGCACCTCTATATACCTACCCTCTTCCCCGTCAGACTACTCAGCCCTAAGTACTGGTGAAAATGGAAATCCTTGCTCAACCCTGTTTGCCATAGGGAAAAACAAACCAGAGATTGTTTTTCTGGAGACAAGTTAAGCTACTTGTCAAAAATTTCAATAAAACAAATTCAAATCAACTCAACCAATAGGTTTGACTCCAAGAAAAGATGCAGAAAATGTAAACTGGCTTTCCAGCATACTTGCTTGTTTTGGGCATAGATTTTATACCATAGGATTAAAATCAGCAGTCCTCCAGCTTTTTATTCCTTCTGTTTGCATGCTGCTCTCTTCCCTCTTATCCCTACCTGCAGGTGTGTCCTACATCCACTTGCCGTTTGAGACCTGTGCTCTCAAAAGTGTTGAGTGTAGCAAAAAGGAATTGAGAAATTGCATACATGGGAATGTCCTGAATGTGGAATGCATGCTAGTTTTTGCTGTTGGGAAGTAAGGTTTTTCAGATCTCTACTGAAGACGTAAAAATTAGGGACAGAGGCAACTCGTATACAGACAGTTATTTGCCATAGGGAGCTGAAGGAGCTAGTGTAGTCGTGATACACAGTGCTTGGCAATAACAGCTCCAGGCCATTCTCTCTCCACTCCCAATTTATTCCTGTCTTGCAAAGGACTTTTGAAATCCGGATTGGTTCTGATACAGTTGCACCGCACAGAGGAGGAAGGGTAGGAACGAGCAATGTGAACAGGGCACATATCCAACACTGAAAACTCAGCATCCTGAACCAACATCTGCCTTCCCCCTGTTCCCTGGCATATGTTTGGGTGAGAAAGAAGTTGAATATTTGCTGTGTCTTAAATATACCCAGCCAGGTGACTTCCACCCCTTCCTTTGGGAGACTGTTCCATTAGCCAAGAAAACCCATTATTTAAAACTTTTCCTATTGTTTGGCCTCATATCCTCGTTATTGTGCTAGACAATTACTGGCCTTGCTGGTGACATCAGGACATTTTTTAGCTTTTGCTCAACCAGATCTATATATAATACAACACTTACCACCATCTCTAAGTTCCCATGGCCTGCATGCGCAGCTTTTCTCTTTGCCTTGTGTTTTTTCAAAGAATCCTTGTATGTGCATGTTTTGTTTTAGGTTCCCTTTACAGCTGATGGAGAGGTGTCAGCTTGAGCTCTGAACTGTCTATAAGAGATAGCTGATGTGCTTTGCCTGTATGGGAAATGGGTTTCTCACATGTGTACCCAACTACAGCTCCTGAGGGCAGGCCATGTGGGTGTTTTTCCTTCCCTATGGCAATGATTTAAGGGAGTGGATCACTTTACCTTGTGTTCTCTTGGTTTTGTAGAAAAGGACTCTCCACCAACAATTGGAGTACCCACACTGTCCATAGTAGCCTCCACAGCAAGCTCCGTCGCCTTGATACTGCTCTTAGTTGTGCTGTTTGTTTTGCTGCAGCCAAAGCTGAAGTCGTTCCATCATAGCAGGTGAGTGTAACTGGGGTTTGGAGGGTCTTTGAGGCATTCTGTTTCTTTGCAGCATAAACCCATTAAGATACTTGGTTTAGGCCTTCATTTTGGAGCAACTTATCTCCTTGCTTCTCTGCTCCTGTTTCCAGCGGCACCTCTGCCCCATGGTCCAGCAGTAGGCTGAAATGGTCCCCATCCTAACATGCCATCCTTGCTCTTTTTTCTCATCCTTGATTATGAAAAGTTATAATCCCTACTAGTCTGGCTATAGTTCAGTCTCCTGCCTCTTCTAGCCTTCAATATCTACCAGTGTTTCTGGGTATATATAAGTATCTCCTCCAGTCTGTTTGTGAGATTCTCTGGATACAAATTCACTTAGTACTGATTAGATACACATGCAAATCTGCCATCATTCCCTTTTATGGGAGGAGTACTCTCCTGGCCTGGATTTGTGGATGAGAGAAGGGGCTCAGCCATAACACTGCTGCCAGCTGAGATCAACAAAGTCCCTGTGGATGCACTCTTCTGAACCAGCTACTGGTACTCCTTAAACAAGAGAAGAGATATGGCTGTCCAGCAGGAGATTGAGAGATGGGGCCCTGGAGTCTGCTCTTTTCTGAAGAAGTCCAAAGTACTGGAAAAGAAAAATTCAGTCTTGAGGTTCTGACTCATGAGCCCAGGTGATTCACACTACACAATTTAAGACCTATCTGCCCCACCCCACTAGAGGTTATCTCGACAACAGCAAAGGTAGCAGAACAGGCAGCACTGGGTGTTGCAGAGTATGGCAGTGCAGTATAACAAGCTAAAATCAGCAGTGGTCAGAGCTCTTTTTCTGCAGGCTGTGACAGCAGAGAGCTCTGAGTCATGATCTTTGTCAGATTTAGCTGTGGAGACACTGTGACCTTTCAGCTCTAGCTGCTAAATCCATTGGGCAATATGAATTACACCTCCTGCTCGTGTTCATGGCAATTCACAGCAGGGGTGCAAGGCCATGGTTGCTTTGCCTTGTTAAACTACCATTCATGTTTCTGTCAGTTTTCCCGTAAGTAAGTTATGCTGTGGAAGGTTACTGGAGTTCTCAGTAACATATATAAACATAAATGCTCAATTTGATTTTTTTTCTTTTCCCCTCCCTCCTCTTTGTTTTTTTTTTTTTGAGGCGAGACCAAGGTGTGTCTGGAGATCAGGTCTCTATCATGGTGGATGGTGTCCAAGTGGCCTTGCCATCCTATGAAGAAGCGGTGTATGGCAGCACAGGGAACTGCATTCCACCCTCGGACTCACGAGTGCAGATCGTGCTCTCAGAGGGAGCTGGGCATAATGGAGCCAGAGAGACGCAGCAACAGGACCAAGGGGCTTGCAATAGCTTTGAAAGAGAAGATGAAGCCCCTGGACATTCTGGACTCTGTGAAGCCAGCGGCTCTCAGCGCTCTGAAACTGTTCTTGTGCATCAGGCTGCTACCTCTTCCTGGGTAGCTGGCATGGCTAGCAGTAGATCTGTACACAAAGAGGTCCAGGATTCAGAAAGCAGTGACATACAGAGCCTTTTATCACTCACTTCCTCAGAGGAATACACAGATGGTACGTGACTTGGGCAAGGCATGCTGAATGAGACCCATGTCAGAGTACGTTCTGCAGTTGACTACCCAGGATGAAAATGGCAAGGAATGCCTCTATGTCAGGCATCAGAGGAGCTTGTGAAAAGAAGTGTCCCAGTCCCTATGGCATGTTTCACAACTTAGATGTGCAAGAAGTATTTAATACCTTCTTCTTGAAGCATGCAGCGCTCTTAGACTGGGAGCCTAGGGCAGTCTGGAAAGACTGTTGGGGTTCTGCTGCTCACTCTTGTTGTCTTAGCAAAGGATTTGCAGAGAAATACCAGCCTCCAGCATCATAGTGCAAATGTAGTAAAATGGCTGTGTTAAAGGAAAACAAGCTGGTGGGAGTGGGAGGTTATGCGTGGAGTACAAACCTGTTGGGATGTTGGGGCTTTTTCGTTTTTAGACTGTTTTGGTAAGCAGCTGTCTGCCACAGTGTGTGAGGTGCTGCAGCCCTGGCATGTGAGAAGGCTTAAAAGGGTTGTGCTTGAGCTTACTGTACCGGGTGGAGGGGCAAGTCTGTTAAACAGTCAGTGCATCTCGCATTCTTCACTTCTGTTCTGCCCTGAAGGCTTTGCTTTAAAATGCCAGAACTGATGTGAAGCTGCAGCTGCAGCTTAACATTGCTTCTGCAGAAACTACTGTGTCTTAGCCAAGAAGTGTAACTGGCTTGTTGATAGCTCAGGGCAGAACTTCTCCTTTCCATGGTGTCAAATCCTACAGCTGTAGTAATGCTATCCAGAACCCTTGTAGTAAAAACAGTTAAAGGGGATTTATTCTAAAGGGCAGAAATGGCAACATGTCCTGAGATGGGCGTTAAACCTCAGGTGTATAAACAGCAGAAATCCAGAAGTGGAGCTTAACAAAAATTGCCTTCAGTGTAGGCGTTAGAGGATGTTGCTTCTGTACTGTGTCATTTTTATCACTGCCTGAAACATGTATTGCCTCTAAGGCATGTTGTACAGTAGCAAGTTGCCCCTTGCAGCAGGAGACCATAAAACTCACTATTTGGCTCAAAGATGAGGAAGCTGCAGCTACTGGAGGAGGTTCCATTTCTTCAAGTTAGAAAAGGGCAGGTGTGACCCGCATTATCTCCAACCATGACAGTCATAGATAGAAATGTCTTGCACATTTTAAAGAACTGAATGATTGATGAGGTCATCAGAAAGGAGGAAACTATTACTCTTAAGGGAAGTTATTACCTTTCCCTAAATATTGGTGAGGCTTTGCTGGGAAGACTCTATCTGGTGGGGACCCCCAGTTCAAGAGAGATGTGGAGAAAGTCAGGCTCCGTTGGAGATGTGCCAGGATAGCCAGGGGCCTGTGTCATGTGGCTAAGGGAGCTAGGCTGCTTTAATCTGGTGAAGTAGCAGCTGAGAGCTGGGCCAACAATTGACTATAATTACTTTGCAGGACCTGTGGAGCCAAACTCTCCTCAGCCAGATGATATAACATGGGGCAATGGCCACAAAGTGTATCTTGACAGATTGAAATTGGGCATTAGAAAAGTACTTTGGAGCAGGAGGGTGATGCAGGACCACATGAGCACCCAGAGATGTGATGGAGTCTCTGTCCTTGGAGATTTTCAAGGCTGGAGCAGGCGATGGTCCTGTTTGCAGGGGCAGGTTGGAGCAGAGTCCTCCAGAGGACCCTTCTGCTGTGTTGTGGTGACAGGAAGACCACTGCATTATCATGTTATGGAAGTGGGAGCCTGTCTTGCTTTCAATAGTGTTTTTTCTGGTGTGAAATGAATTGCAGAAGTTTAACTACTTTCTTTTTTTCTCTACCCACCATTCAGATATTCCCTTACTGAAGGAAGCGTGAGGCCTGCTGTGTTTGCCTAGCCTTCTCCCTCTTGGATTTCTTTCTCCTCCCCCTGCCTTCAGGACAGAAGCACTCTTGTGCAGCCTTCTCTGTCCTTGTGAGCTGTGCCCTGGATTACCTCCAAGTAGAGATGCCCTCAGCTGAAGATCCAAAGGATGTTGCCAGGTTGCCTCCTGGATGCACCAGTGGAGTTGTTGCAGCGCTGGCTTCCCCATTCCATCTGCATCAGGGGCTCAAGGAACAGTGGATTTGAGCTCTCCTTCCATCTTCCCCAGCCAGATGTTTGACAGCAGGCTCTGAAGAGCTGCTCCTTTCTTGTGCCTTTCTCCTTCTCACACCGGCTTGTTGCAGCTTATCAGCGCCTCTAGCCCTTCTGCTGCCCAGAGAGCAGGGGCTAAAACTGCTTGCTCACTGGGTGCAGGCACAGTTTATATATACGTACATATGTTATATAGGCTCTTCTTCCAGTGTCCTCGTTGTGATGGGGCAGGACAAAACTCACTGGGGCTGAAGTGGAGCTTGGGAGGGTCCCCAGTTAAGGGGCAACTTGTGATACCTAGAAGTGCCTCAGATGAGATGAGCTGTGTGACAGTTCGGCTGTGCAATAAAAGTTCATTGAGAATTGCTAGACCACTAAAGGTTGAGAAATCCCAGCACATAGGAATGCCTCTGCCCTTGTCAAAAAACATCTCTGCAGGAGTCCCTTCCCAAAAATCACTTTTGTCTCCTCCCCTCTCTGCCCACTTGGTTATGCTGTGTTTCTAGAAGCTGGGACTGTACTGCCAATAAAATGGCCCTTTCAGCTTTGGTCTGGTGCCAGAGCAGCTCCTGATGTTAGGTTGTAGAAGAGCATTGGAGTGGGCCAGTGGTTAGCGGGGTCCAGAAAGCTTGGAGGATGTGGCTTTCAGTTAATGAATGCTGTGTAACTTGGAGTTGGCCACACTCACTGCGGCATCAGAACTGGAAGCAAACTTGTGACCTGGCTCTTCTGAATAAGCTGTGTGTCTCAAAGCTTATTCAGTTAAAGTAGTTTTGCACTACAGCTTGGGTTCCTTTCGATCAGATCTTCAGGCAGAGGTAGCACTTCTCAGGTGTAACCTGGAAGTGGTTCAGGTGTTTGAAAATGTCAAGAGAAAAAATGCCTGTAGGTAACGAATGGCTGGTGCCATCAGTACAATCGCAAATTGCCTTTCTAGCCACATTAGGTACCTTGGTACCTGAATCCTGGGTAGCTGCTGTCTCAGCGCTTAGTGTATCCTCCTAGTTCCACACAGCAGGGGTCTGCTGTTTTATCCTAAAGGGCTTCAGTGCCCCCCCTCCCCCCGAGAAGGGCTTCTTTCTTGTGGCTGAGTGTAAGCACCATTTGCAAAGTCTGTCCTAAATACAACACAGTTGCGCATTGCTATGAGGAAAGGTTGGCTACATTGACAGCAGTGCCAGAGGACACCGTAGATTATTCCTGAACCTAAGTTTTGGAGATTTGTTCAAGTTCTGGTAGCAGGGGAAAGAAAATCCCAAAATATGTATACCTCTGCCCCCCACAGTTATCCGAGGCAGGACAGAATATCCTGTTTGCTGTAAATGGGAGCCCATATTCATCTGGGGTAGATTCTTAACCAGGGAGATCTGGACAGTGTGTTTCCTGGGGTTGGTTTCAGCAGGAAGAGCTAGCTTCTTAGATGCATGTACCTTGTCATAACTGTCTTGAAGTAATTAGGGGAGCATTTGCCCTGTGAGAAGCTGCTAAATTTTTACCTGAGTTGAAGGAGCAAAATGTCATGGCCTTATACATCGTGTGATAATGTGCAGGTAAATAAGGATGCTCTCTTTGCTGCTTTGCTTTTGGTATATGATCCTCACTATCCTCATCCTTTTTTCAGGAACACCCTGTCACAGCACTTGGTAAAAGTGACACAACCTCTTTATATATAAAATCACTGTGGCTGAGCTCCGGTTCCTGGAAATGGGGATTGACCATAGTATCCAGCTGTGCGCCCACTGCTTCTGTTCCTCGTTAGCTGTTAAGTCCCAGGACACCTGGGACAGCACATGCCTGTGAATGGATTAATCCCTTTTCCCTATCCTTGTTTTAGAGGGATGTTTTTACTTTAAAAATACAGTATTTTAAAATCCCTTCCCTATTGCTCACGTTACATTGCTTTAACACAAGGATTTGACAGATCCAGTTTGGGTATTTTTTTGTTCAGTTTGGATGATGAAAATCCCATGTATTTTAAAGTGAGCTGCAGTGAGTCAGCTTCAAGCGCTGTAGAGGCAAATGTTGTTTACACGTCTGCTATTGGAATTCTAGAAAATAAGTGTGGGAATGTTTGCATTTAGTTTTTAACTCCTACCTTGGAAATAGTCTAGCTTGAGCAAATGATCTCATTCACTGGTTTTATTAGGGCAGATGGGAGGAATTGAGTGGGTGTAGTGGTAAGGCTGAGGGAGCATGAAAGGAAGAATATGTGACTTATTTCTGCTACCTAACCAACTTAGGAGTTGCTCTTTATACATCCAAGGTCCTGTCTACTCAAACACATAGCAGTCAAGGTGTAGAAGTCGTGTATGTGCTGTCTTCCTGCAAGCAACGGTCCCTTAACTTAGTGTTAGCACTGGGTTGGTGTAACAAAGCTGGAAGCTGATCCCAAGGCCTGACCTTGCCCTGGATGAGTGCCTGTTCAGCCACCTACCATGGTGCTCTGCCTCTTCTCTCTGCTGCTACTGCTTTGGGAGAGAAAATTCAGTTTGGGTGTGGAAGAGAAGGAAGCAATCTGCACAGAAGGGAGAGTGCTTTAATTTTATCTCATTTGTAGAAATTGTGGGAAATGGCTTTACTAAGAAGGGACTGGAAATGCAGAGGTGGAGAGAAATATGTAAGTGTAGATCTTGTGGTCAGACCTAAACAGGTAGCTTCTGTTGGCTTGCTGAGAGAGTGAGCGAGCATCTCCCAGGCCAGTCTCTTCTGTGCTGGCTGGTAACCCCAGCTGATGCTTCCAGCGCTTGAAGAAGTCTCCTGCAGCAGTACCTGTGGGAATGGGCCCCACGGACCTGTGTAAGCCAGAACATGAAAAACAGTTTGGGGGCATCACATTCCACTCGCCCGCATCCTCAGCTTTAGAGTTTATTTTCAAATACAGTGAGGTGAAATGGCTGGGGAGGAACCTGAGCAATGTCTGCATGACAACTTTTTCAAGAGGGAGGGGGAACAAGGTGCCTCACTTATTATCAAGTGATTGTTACTTGTGCATGTTAGAATTCTGTGGAGGCTGTCTTTTGGGCAAAGATTTAGGAAAAGCTAAATCACACACAGGCCTGTCTTTACCTAGGGGAGCAAGGGCTGAGGCTTAAAGATCCCTCAGTTGTGAGCTCTGCTGTGTCTTGGGGGATTCATTACCTCTAAGCAAAGACTCTGTCCTGTTTAGCAGTTGCTGTAGGTAGATGCAGCCCAGACCTTCAGTGTGGTAGATGGGGAGCACTGGGGCTCAGCTGTGCAAGATACAACACAGTAAATGATTGTTTTGTTTTGTTTTGCTAATGAGGCCACAGCCTCCTTTACCTTTTTTTCCCACCTATGTCTGGCAAAAGAATTCAAGGGAGACATTTTTTCTTAATTAACACTCCTGACATAATCATCTTATTTCATACTTGCTGAATCCTGTGATATTCAAGAATATGAAAATGATTTAATTACATTGGAAAAATTAAAGTAGAACTTATTTTAAAGGTCTCTGTTATTTTTGGAGTCTGATAGGTTAAAAAATTAAAAGGGCATTTCAGAAATTCCAAGTACTATATGCAATAGAAAAACCTCCTTGCTCTCTTTCAGTTGCGTAGTTTTTTTAAAAAATAAATAAAATGCAACCTGCTGCAGTGTTTACAGCCCAGGCATTGCAGAACTTGGACCAGTCTGAGACAACCAGACAGTGAAGCTGACAGTAACCCAGGGGGAAGCGGGGCAGTCTCCTGTAAGGGTCTGTGTCACGAAGCTCAGCTCAAATGATTGCATCGGAGCCTCCTGCTGCCGTGAAGGGGGTCAGTGGCATTAGTGAGAGTTTTGTGCATTCTGATTTTAAATATTTTGCATCTCCCCATTATTAACTGTAGAACAATGAAGTCGGGAGGAGAGATGTGCTGCAGCATATGAACCTGTGGAGTTGTTGCAGAATTAAAACCTCAGGAGTTTCAGACAAAGAAGAGCTTAATGCATTTTTATCCTTAAAGCTCCAGGGAACTTGCTGTGCAGAAGAATGCTTACTCAGCAAGCATGCTGCTTATTGTTCACCTACTGGACCTCTCCTCTGAGGCTTCTCTTTAGTCTTTCAGCTACAGTGTGATCATTTCTTTAATGCATTAGAGCCTGTATTTGGCCTTTAGCACTTGGAGAGGTTGGGTGTGTTAGGAAGAAATCTATTCCACTTGTCTTGAGGGGGAAGCATCCTGAGATGCTTCCGGAGGTGCATAACTTGGGTCAATACTGAGGAATGGGCCTAAGAGAGCAGCAGGCTTAGCCATTGGAAATAATCTGATAATTGATGAAGTCATTTGCAGCACAGAAAGGGAACACAAGGCAGGGGGGTGGGGAGGGAGGGAAGGAAGGAAGAAAGAGCAATGGCTGAAGACAGGTAAACAGGTATGGTGCCCGCTAATGGGCTAATGCATTCGTGACCGGGTTGTAAGGAGGCTTGTGCTTTATTTAGATGATTTAGCAGACACCAGCAGGCTTGCTGCATAAAAAAAAATATTAGCGTTCAACTGGTTGGACACGCTGAGATTTCCTTGTTGACCTTTTTGGAACATTTTTTCTAAATGTGGTTTTACTGTTCCAATAGCAGTTGCTTTAAAAAAAATAACCTGCCTTAATACACTATCCAGTTAACTAATTAAATCAATTTCACTTTCTGCTTTCTGTATATAAATGCAATAAATCCCATCCATTTTGCACATCCTGCCTCACCCCATCCTCACCCTTCAGTCCTTAGCAGGGAACTCCAGATTGACCCTTGCTCTTTGTGAAAACTTCTGTTTGCAGAACATCATTGGAAAACATTTGTTCTCTAAGAATACACCTTGGAAGTGCAGAGAGGTTTCCTAGAGCAGGCTTCATTTTAAGGCATATTTTTATACGGGAAATAAGCCCCCCTTCAATCCTTCACGCCCTCCTCCTGCCCTTCCACACCAGGACAGAGCACTCCACCTCCCATACTTCTCTTCAGGGCCCTGTGTTCAGCACTGCTTCCGAACTCAGCCTTCTGCAGATGATGTACGGATGTATGTACCCACCAGAACGGGTTCTACTGATGCTCTGCGTAAGCTTTCTGTGAGCTGTGCTTTTGCTTCTGCCCTGGAGTGTGCAAGGACAGAGGCAAGTGAGTTGTGCTATAAAATGTTTTAGTTCCCATTCTCAAATCTGCTTCCTTCCAAAAGAAAACAAAGTTGTCTGTAAAGCAGATGTCCTGTGATGCGGTGGGTAGACTGCTGGTGGTTGCAGAGCAAATGCAAGGGGAGCTTGATTGCCTTTGTGCATTAATCTTTTCTTTCCTGTATGTTTTCTTTTTTATCTTGATTGCACCACTATGGAATTGTTTGCAGAATGGTACTCCATGTATATGTGGGATTTAAAAAGAAAACCATAATTGATGCTGTGCAGGATGTCACTCAATCGGGTTTATTTTGCTTTATTTTATATATATTTTCTGGTATCCTGTACATTGCAGTGGGTGTGAAGATAGTATTTTAATATTTGTACAAAGTTTAATTTAATTGTTCTATGTATATAACTGCATTTCTAAATTAAAAAAATGTTCTTTTGAAGTGAATCTGTAATTTCTTGTGTCATTTTTTAACTGCTCGGGCCTTGTGGGCTGGGGATCGAGCAGATCATTAGAGATTACATTGCAGAGGTGCAGTGTCTTCCGTGCGAAGTCCCCTGATGTAATGTGCAGGAGTGCTGCATGAGGCCGGGCAAGGCATTTGTCTGCCTTTGCTTGCAGACAGCTATCGGAAGTACAGCAATTTCATAATGTGGTAGGGAAAGGGCCTTGCATGTGTTCTGTCTTTTTGTCTGCTCCCCCAGATCAAACATCACCTGTGAAGTCCGTGTTACCTGGGAGCAAGGAGCAATGATCAGTCAGCACTGGAGAGGAAGGGAGCGTGGAGGAGGACACGCAGTCACTTGGCTCTGCAGTAGGAAATGTGTGGCTGCTGGGTCTGTGTGCAGGAGGAAAGCAGTAAAGCAATGGGGGCTGACTGCGTCAGGAGATACAAGCTGGGCGAAAGCCACGGGGAGCCCTCAAGGAAGGAATAAGATTGTGTCTGGATTTGATGTAAGGAGAGAAGATTCAGTTTGGGGAATGTTTGAAGCAACTGTGCGTGGTTTTCTTACAGCCCCCTGCTTGCTTGGCTTGGAACCTACATTGATGACTATAGCACGAGTGGATGATTGCTGCAGCACATTCTCCATCATTGGTGGGGCCCTTGGGAACAGTAAGGGGACACTGGCCAAGTTAAAAATGGAAAAGGAAAGGGGTAGGAAGATTTAAAGAGCTGATGTGTGACATGAGAGGACTTAGATAAGAAGAAGGGATGAATATAATAAATGGCTATTTAAACTTGGAGAATGGGTACAGAGAACAGTCTATACAGGAAGAAAATGTTATGTTTAGGAGGAAGGTATCTCTAACTGGCAAAATACCAATCCAAAGCAGGTAGCAGGACAACAGAGGAGACATTGGACAGATCTTTCAAATATGTGGGTGGAGACAGTGCAGGTGCAAGTGTAGAGCTGAGGTCAGGTGCAGGCTCCACTCTCTGTGTAGTCGTGCTGCACCGTGAGGATGGCAGAAGCAGAACTGCAGAGGAATGAACTCCCATTGTTGCATTAAGTGCTCTGTACAGTCCTTTTTTACTGTTGTTTGCTTTGCTCTGAAGACCGAAGGTAACCCTGCCCTTTGAGGCAACTGTACTAATGAGAATTCATTTCTTTTAACAAAATCTACTGGTAGTGTAATAGCAAAGGGGAAGAGAGAGAAAGGGAAGGAGACCATTTTAGCCATCTTGTTCAAAGCAAAGTCCAAAAGATGTTAGGAGGTTTGTATATTTGCGTATATATTTTTTCTTCTCTGTGTAGGAACAGGCAGGTTAAAGTGAAAGGAAGAGGTGACACCTGCCTTCCTTCCATTTTTATTTATTCCTTAAATTATTTCCACACAGCAAGCTGATCTTAGTGTAGTTTTGCTTCTGTGAAACTGGAGCTCTGTGGGCTGTGCCTGCCCTCCATCGCAGAAAGTTGGCACTTGGGCACCATGGCCTCTAGGAATTACTTTTAAATTATTACTGGTTTTCACTGGGCTGTGGTCTCCTGCCACAGCAGTTCTGGAAGCCAGGAATGTGCCTTCCTTGTTGTTCTGCAGCTCTTATCTATCAGACTCATTGGAAATAATTTGTCACCTCTGGTTTGTGCCTGCAATGAGAAATGACTGTGGGAGCACAGTCCGAGGGAAGCCAGCCTGAGGTGGGTGGTCTGGGAAATCCTTCTTAACAGTCAGCCCTTTGACTGAAGGGCAGAAAGGCCAGGGCATGCAGGAACACCTCCTCTTCCAGAAAAACAGCCTCACCACAAAGACATCGACCCTGCCACAAAGCTGCTTTGAGAAACTTGGTCAGGAAAGGGGATAGATGGGCTCCTGCCCTTACCAGGCGCCCTGCCAGTTGGCAAGCTATACTGCCCAGCTCCCACACAGCATGTTCTGTACATGTGGATTTTCCAGGAACCCAAAGCCACGGACACATCAGCCCCATTACAAACACGGGCTTTAAATCTTTAAGAGGACCGAACACATCTGGAGCCTTTCCCCCCCGTCCTGGCTGCTGCATGCTGCAATGCCACTGCTGGAAAGCTTTGAGGTGGGATTATGTTATCAAATCGGCCCATAGTTCTGTCCATGCCGGAAACCTCCCCTGCCAGAAACCTCCCCTGTATTAACAGCTCCCCCAGCTCTGACCTGGTTTTAGGGGTATCACAAATCCAGGATTCCCACTCCTGAAAGCAGAGGGGTGGCAGCAGGCTACATGCCAGCAAGGCCTATGCTTCACAAAGCAAGTGTTTGCACACTCCTCCTTGCTTGGCAGGCCATGGAGAAAAGGACCCTTAATGAGCGCTGCAAGAAGAGAACAGAGTCTGGCTAGGACAAACAGCCCCCCCATCCCTCATTGGCTGCAGAGCTTGGCAAAACTGTAATGGTCTTCCTCAGCACCAAGCTGGCATCCTGGACTGCACAGGAAGAGATGGACAAATACACACCATGGACTTTCCAATTCTCTTCCCTTTTGCAGGAGGATAATATTTGCCAGCAAACTCTTCACTTGAACCTTCAGTGAAACCTGGGCCAGGACTCAGCAGAGCTCAGGAGACACAAGGGTGCCTCAGTAAGGTGGTTGTCCTTTTGCAGCTCTCTGTTATCTGGCTGGCACTGAGCTCAGGGTGGGTCTGTAGGACACAGCTCAGGTTTTTCATGTTACGTCCAGACTGGTGCGAAAACACTGGCATTCGGGGTACAAACACTCTGGTCTCATTGTGCGCTTTTCTACGCACGCTGCTCAAGTCTCCTTGTAGCTACTTCAGTGGGTAGTTGCTCTAGACCATGCTGTGTTTAGCAGCTCTGCCTGGCAGGTGGGATTTGTCTTCCAGGCCCATGGATCACACTTGAGGCCAGGGTGACCTGCTTCATGGGGCAGACACACTTTCCCTGTACCCAAGATGTGCCAAACCATGGTGCCTTGCAGCCCTGGGGCAGCCAGTAGCTCTGGGGCACTACTGGGCACAGGGCTGACCCTCTCGGGGAGGAAGGAGAGAGCCACAGCAGGACGGAGTGTGCTCTGGATACTCAAGGGTGCCCAGGAGGCCTTGGCAGCAGGTAGGTGTCCCTCCCCTTTACGCTGCTGTCTGAAGGTGTGCATCCAGTAAAACTTGCTCCTGCCCACCACATCTGGGTCTGTCACCTCTCTGCAGTCCAGGGGCAGACAGGGGTGGCAGGAGAGATTGAAGAGCTTGCAGTGGTGGTGCACATCTCTCTTTCCAGATCAATAGCAGCTGGGGATGCTGTTTGCAAGGCTGGAGCTGGGCTGGGCAGAGATGCTTGCCAGAGCTGGCATGCAGCTGGATTTGCTTCTGCACTGGCTGTGCCCAGCTGGCAGATTCTCCCTTAAGAAGGGCTAACGTGATACCCACATTTAGAAAGTCTATAATGTTCATCTTTAAATCCAGGTTTAAAGTCTTCTTGTGTTGAGGGGACCATGAGCCAGGTTTGGGAGTAACAGAGCTTTTCTGTAGAGGAAAACACGGGGAATAAAGCCCTCTTGGATGAGCCCAATGGCAGCCAGAAACAGGAGCCTTGGCACCCAAGGGGCACCAGCACTGGGTTCCCCACCTCATGCTCTCATCCCTGAGTGCTGCAGGGCAGCGTGAGGCTCCCTGCAGATGGGACAATACAACAGTCTTGCACAAATCACCTCCCTCCATCTCCATCAGCCACCTGCACAGGTTGGTTTTGAAGAGATTTATGATCTCAGGTTCAGCTCTGCAGACAAGTCTGTGTCTCCCTTCATAAATGTAAGCTTCCTCCAAATAGCTGCATTCCCCAGGAAGCTTTAAAACAGTTGATTTGTTACTGAAACTGTTGAGTATTCCTGTTGTGCTTCCTTAGTGCGTTTTCAACAGCCTTACAAGTAACTGGAAATTTATCCTCATGGTATCTTTGTGGGTGGGAAGGCCCACACCCTCCCTGTTAATGAGGAGGGTGAAAAACAAGGCACAGAAAACTGAAGTGACCTTTTCCAAATTACTGGTTCATACCCGTGGGCAGGTTGCAGACAGAGAAACAAATGCTGTTACTGACACCTTCAGTATGTCTTCTTCCAGACCTCTGCTTTAGCTCTAAGCTCCAGTTTCTTCTGCACGTGGTGATCCAGCCTTTGCCCTGAAGGATGTCCCCTTTATTCCAGCACAGGCTGTGCCCAAGGGAATGACTGAAATGGTAATTCGGAGATATTGATTCTCCTCATCCTGGAAGCATAATGCCAAGGGCAACACCTGCTACCTAATCACTCTCATTCTGCCTTGTGGCTGAGGAGTCTGAGATAAACAAGTCAGGGCCATGCCCTGGGGAATCAAATGGAGGCCCTGCTGTTCCCAGTGCAACAGAGGTCAGTGTGGACTCTGGGAGAGCCATACAGGAAGGTTAGCTTTTTCTTTGCCACATTTTGGCAGCAAAAATCAGGAAATTCAGAACAAGGTAGTAAAAATGCAATTGAAAGGAGCATGGAAGAGGTCTGGATGCAGAGGTGTGTGGTGCTAGGGTAGCTCTGAGGCCCTGAAACTAGGTTTTCTTGCTTACGTGATTTCTCCCTAATCCACTAGTTGCTGGTTCTGTTGGTTTATCAGTTGTTGGGCTGGTTCTAGGCCCTGTGAGGTGAGGAATAAGGATTAATGTCTTGTAGTTTCACCCTGCAATTGGCAGAGGCAATTACGAGATGTCCAGGGAGATTAAATGTTTCTTCCTTTGTTTCTTTCCTGTTCTGCATTTATAGAAAACCATCCTAGTCCTTTTATACAGTAGGTTTTTGTTTTATCTTTTTTTTTGAGGATGCAAACTATCATTGCATCTTGACCTTTCCCACAGGAGGAAAAGCCCACACAGAATCTTCTTATGGTGGCACGAAGAGATGTCAATGGGAAGGAGAGCCTTCCCAGGCTCCTTCCAGCAGTGCCGGAGTGACACCTGCAACCCAAATGTCACGTTTTGGGGCGCGGCGGCAGGGGGAATTTCACAGAATCACAGAGTGACCCGAGTTGGAAGGGAGCCACAAATATCATCGAGTCCAACTCCTGTCTCTGCACAGGACAACCCCTACATTCACATCGCGTGTCTGAGGGCATTGTTCAAATGCTTCATGGCTTGGCGCCGTGACTGCTTCTCTGGGGAGCTGTTCAGTGCTCCACCACCATCTGGGTGAAGAACCTTTTCCTGATATCAACTTAACCCTCCCCTGGCACATCTTCCTGCCATTCCCTAGGCTGCCATTGCCGGTCACCGGAGAGAGGAGATCAGCACCTGCTCCTCCTTCCCCTTCAGTCTAATGCCTCTTTCGTTTGAGCTCCTGACGGTGGTGTAAAACCTTCCCGGGATGCTGTCCACGCTCCGCAGCGCTCCCAGACCCACCCGGGCGCCTCCCGCTCGCCTCCCCGCCCCTTGCAATTGGGTGGGGGAGGGGCAGCCGCGCCCTGTGTGCCGACAGCGCCCCCTGGCGCCCTCAGACCGGCAGCGTAGGGGCTGCCCCGGTGCTGCTGCGCTCGGGGGCGGCACTCGCAGAGTGAATTCGGGCGGTCGGGGATGCGTGGCTGTTCCCATCCTTTTACAAACACCATGTGCCTCCTCTGGCAACTGAGCGGTGTTTGGTTAGAAGTTACAAGTGAAAATGTGTTCTTCTGGCTAAAGAGGGCCGCATCAGAAAAAGTGTGAGCGGCATTGTGAAGGGAGGTGGTTACCCCCTCTACTCTGTTCTCGTGAGAACCCACTGGGAGTATTGTGTTCAGTTCTGGAGCCCTCAGCACAGGAAGGACATGGATCTGTTAGATTGAGTCCAGAGGAGGACCACGAAGAGGATCAGAGGGCTGGAGCACCTCTGCTATGAGGACAGGCTGAGAGAGTTGGGGTTGCTTAGCCCAGAGGTGAGAACGCTCTGGGAGATCTTAGAGCAGCCTTCCAGTACTTAAAAGGGGCCGACAGAAAAGCTGGGAGTGGGGTGGGTCCTTATCAGGGAGTTCAGTGATAGGATGAGGAGTAATGGTTTTAAGTTGAAAGAGGAAGGATTTAGATTAGATATTGGGAAGAAATTTTTTGTGATGAGGGTGGTGAGGCACAGGAACAGATTGCCCAGGGAAGCTGTGGACGCCCCATCCCTGCAGGTGTTCAAGGCAGGGTTGGATGGCGCCATGAGCAGCCTTATCTAGTGGAACGTGTCCTTACCTATGGCTGAGGGTGGAACTGGATGGGCTTTAAGGTCCCTTCAGACTCAAACCATTCAGTGATTCTATGATTCGTATTTAAGAAAAAAAAGCAATCTGAGTGCTGCACAAGGGTAACTGGGTCTAAACTAACCCTGATGGAAATTAGGCTCAAAATTAGGATCACTGCCAGCAGTTAGATACTAGGGAAGCCTTGTGGCAAGGTCTGGGGAAGCCGACTGGTTTTAAAATGTAGCATGACCACTTTATGAAGCATTGAACACTTGCCAAGAATGGGGCCTTGAAAATGATGTTCCTAAGCTGGACTTCCTTATTGTTAGAGTAACTCTCCATTATCACTCCAGCATGGCTTTAATGGTGCTATCAATAGTGACCAAGTTGAAAAGCAGCAGGTAAATGTACCTGCCAGAACACCTAAGCCAGAACAGAACCTCAAGATGACAAAATCTGAAATAGCGGCGGCTTTGGTCTCAAGTGCATGTGCTCGACTGCAGCTGTGAACGGTGCTGCAGCAGGGCCACTGCCGCCAGGGCACTCTGAGAAAGCTGTCTCAAGGATGTGCACTGTGAGGAACAGATTCTAACCTGGCACTTGGATCTGCAGAGGGTCACAAGACCATCCGAATCGTACTCACCAGCCTTGGGCCAGACACTCCTCGGTGGAAGACTTAATGCTAGAAAGCATTTTGTTTCTTTGCTGGGCAAAAGCCTGCTGACTTCTTCAGGGCAAGAGTGATAAATTTGTTTGTGGGCCCAAATGACTATTGGGAAAAAAAACCCCTGCAGCTGTTCAGGGTGATCATGTGTTCCCTGCAGTTAGCAGAGCAGGCTTCTTTCTTTGCCAGAGCAATGCAGAGTCATTTTCTTTCATGAGAGGAACCAGATTCTCCAAACATGATGCCCTTCTGGGCAGCTGTTGCAGTTTTCTCTGAAAGTTTCAAAAACACAAAAACTGATTTTTTAAAAAATGTCCGAACCCAGGAATCTTTTTATTCTTTTATTGGATCGTAACCCAAAAAAAAGGTTATTTAAAACTTTTATGTGTTTACTTTTTAGTCTGGTGAGGGAGCAGGGGTATATTAATGCTTGAGGGGGACTCCCTCCCCTCCCTGCTTCTCAAAGAAAGCTTGCCTTGTTTTAAGTGTTTTCCTTTTACCTGTCTCCATAAGAAAATATTAGGGACATGGGGTCTGGTATTCATTACAAGCTCCCAGCAGAGTAAGATCAATTAAATTTTAAATAAAGCAGCTGTGAGCTAATTTAGCTGTTGAAGTTCGACAGTTAGCAGGTATAACAAAATGGATCTTCACTGTTTGGTGAGAGCCTTTATTCCCTCTTTCAGAAGCCTGCACGACATAGTTTTGTTGCTGATTCTTCACAGCCACACAAGGCAGACCTTGCCTGAGTATTCATGTGTGTACCTACCTGTTTACTAGAGCATGAAGCCTAAATCACAAAGCACTCAGCTATCACACAGCCATGGTTGCTTTTACCTTAACAGTCGGGGTGCCTGACAGTTTAACCACAAAGTCACTCTTTTTTTTTTCTTGAATACGAAAATAGTCAGGTAAAATACAAAATCTTATTCAAGTTGTCTTGTTTTAAATAGGGAATGAAAGGCAAAAAAAAGTCCTTTTATCCCCCCCTTCTTTTTTCCTAGCCTTGGGAAATAACAAACCCCAAATAGGACTGAATGAAACCCCAGTGCAGTTCTCAGGAACTCTGCAAGTTTCTCTGTATGCACAGTTTTGTCGCGATGTGTCATACCCCAAGTACAGAGCCTGGTAGGGTTTTCTTTGGGTCACTCTTCCCTTCCACTGTGAAGCTGCCTGCCAAAGCTAGTGGCATAATGTCTGCATTTCCATCTCAGTGGGACAGCTGAGCTAGGGTCACTAATACCTTTTTTCACTGGCTAGGTTGTCCATTTTCCTTCCTGTCTTGGCAACATAGCCCAGAGCAGCAGAGGTTGACCAGATCAGCCTGGCAACAAGAATTCAGCCCTGCCTAAAGAAAAGCCCCCAGGGCTTCCAGGAGGTTCACTCTCACCAACAGATGGGAAGGAGGGGTGGGAGGCAACCGAGGGAGCAGCCACATATGCAAGTTAAGTCTAAGATACAGGAAAACAGAGGAAAGGTCACACGAGCAATGAAAGGATCAGAGGCTGGAAGGAATTAAAATAACTAATAGGGATAAATGTGGGTATCTCAGCTGAGCAGGGACAGCTAATGAAGGCTGATACTACCATCTAAAGGGAACAGTCCTTAGGGAGGAAAAACAAGCCTTTAGCCTAGTTCAAGGGCTTGTAACTCAATGCGACAAGAACATTTTTGTAAGACAAACATGGGTTAAATAGAAAAAACCCTGCTCCTCGTGATGTGATTTGTTAAACTGATTTCTCACAGAGAGACGTGGAAGCCCAGACTCTCCTCTTGTCTGTTTGCAGGGGAGGGGACATATGTTCCTGTGCTTTAGGAAAGGCAGGAGGTACTGAAGAAGAGCTGGGGCAAGTACTGAGTGATGGACTGGCCTCCCAGGCTCTCTGTCTTCTGCCTTTCTGCCTGCCAGAAAGAACGGCCTGTGCTTGTTGCTTATCCTACGTGCTGTCTGATGCTCAAATTTGACAATAGTAATAAATAAAAGAGAAGCCTTGGCTCCTTCAGAACTGCAGAACTGATGTCAAATAGAAGAGATGTACATAATCATGTCTTTTGTTGCTGGCAGGCACATGGTCAGGACATTGTGGTGGCTGAACGCTTAATTCTAGTGATAGGTGCAATATTTACTACTGAATGGTCTGGGGGGGGAAGAACAAATAGAAAATGTGCCTATTCCCCAAAGCATTTAATCTTACCAAAACAATCTAAAATGCAATTTAAACAGTAGACTTTCTGGCTATTATGTTCATGAGCGAAGCCCAAAAAGCAGCTGAACAAAGAATGTATTTTCACCAAAAGGGGCATTCTCTGCTGTAAAAGTAGCAGCATCATTGATCTGAGTGCAGAACTTGGGAAAGCAGTTGCACCATTGACACTTCCCTATGGGAGGTGCCACCAATTCCTATACCAAGAGGGCAGGTGTTTTGAAGCAAGAACTGCAGAGGACGCAAAGCTAATGCACACCGATAATAATTCACTGGTGGGAACCAGCACTCCTGGCTTCATCCTCTGCAGCATTCTGACAGCCCCAGGATGCCTGCTTGTGCATTTGTTTTTTAAGCAGGAGCAGGAACAGCATTCCTCCTGTCTGGCTCTGCAGGGAGAAGCCACCAGTCCAGCTCATTCAGCACACAGCGCTAGCAAGCCCAGGGCAGTGCAGATGCTGGTGTTGGAAGTTCTGGGAACTGAGCTGTGTTCCCCTTTGAAGTGGACAATTTGGGCAGCAGCTCTGCCATTTCCTGGCGATGGTCCTCATATGCAAACTCAGAGGCAGAGGAACCCTTGTCTCTGAGGCTGAAAGTTTAATTAAGTTCTGACACCAAGTTAGCAGGATGGCAGATAACCACCCGAAAGAACCAGACTTAGAAAGAAGTGGTCTGGGAACCAGGCTGAGATACCAAACCACTCCCTATGAAACTAATGTCTAGAAACCTACTGTCAAATCTAAACATGTTAGTATACTGCTGAAGAAGGCAAAGGGCTGATAATGTTGACCAGCTCCATGTGCTGCTTGGGCTCCCACAGCCCCAGCTGGGTGGCAGCTGACCCCTCAGAAGCCCTTTGAGGTGTGTGAGAAGGGGAGGCAATGATGGAGACATATGTGACCCTCATAGCCTGTGGCCTTTAAAGCCTACACAGAGAGCAACAATCTTCAGTCAAAGCCGGTTGCTTAATGATCAAGAGATGCACATGAAACCTTCTACAGAGCCTTCCAGTCATTACACCCTGAGGGTTGTTCCACCTGGACCTCTGTATTTGCTGGTATGAACCACTTCTTAACACCTGAAGGTGAGAGCACTTTGTAGCAGTGAACAGCCCCTGTGCTAATGGAGTGCTTCTTGCAGAAACTGCCTGTGTCTGAGAACAATATGATCCAAAATCTGCTGAACCATATCTCTCATTTAGACATGTTTTCCAGCATTTGTGGCTGCAAGGGAAATACTCAGAGAATTAATTTTTGTCTTGAGGGCTTGGGTGGCTATTGTCATGGGCTAGGTGAAGTGCGAATTCCCTTGTCCTCCTTAATCTCTGTCTCTGTGCTGTTATAACTGGCACATGGATCACAGGATGGTTTAAAGCTCAAGGGTCTGACGCCATGTGGTGATGCCCTGCCCAGCAGGGAAAGTGCATTTAGAGGTAAATTGTCTGGTGTGGACATGGTGAGATGTGGATGTAGTTACTACTCCTCTGACAGCAGAGTCCTATTAAGGGGGAGGAGTGATAGTTCTGGTTCAGAAAACAAAGCAGTTGATATTACAGTAGCCCTGAAAGTTGAGTCAGTAAAACTGAAGGAGAGAGAACAGCACAAGAAGAGCTTGGAGCAAGAAACCTCCTGGACCAAGTTTGCTAGCGAATTGACTGTAGTGTTAAATCCTATCTATAGAAAGACCATGTAATCGTGAATCTTTAGGCAATATCTAAAGAAAGATATCTGTGTTGGTATAAGCACTTTCAAAGAGTTGTAATGCTTAAATATACCTTTTCAGAGTAACTATAATGGCATAAAACTTCCATGCAAGCTAGGCATAATTTCTAGGTGGTTAAAAAGTCAATGAAATTACAGCTTGTTTTCCAGCAACATCTGCCAGAAGGTTGGAGGAACCAGGATGTTATGTAGAAGTATCATATATATGTAGGCTTTGTCCTTTCTGCTTTGTAATTTACCTGTGTAACATGACAAGTTTAAAGTGTCTCTTACGATTATAGCTTAATGACAGTTCTCCTGGATTGTGCATCTAATGTTGTTTAATGTTGTTTTTTGCTTAGCATAACAGCTGCCTAAACCCAAGAAATAAAACCACTAGTGACGGGACATATATCATCCTCCCCAGAAAAGTGTGGGAAAGATAGGTGATACAAACATAACAAAACACTGCATTGGAAACAGTCCAGCCTTTTGTGGAGGTTTGATTTCTGCTTCTTAAAAATAACACAAAGTCATACATACTATCCTTCATGAACTATGTGCCAGCCATATGCCTGTTGGAGTAGCACTGTTCTGTAAGGAAACTGAGGTAATTGTTAAATCTTACTTACCTTACTGTTATTAAGTAGATCATCTCTTGCCCCTTAAATATCATACCCTCTGTTGGCCACATCCCAGAAAAGGCTTTACCTTTTTCTGCAATAACAGTTTATTTGTTATTTCCAGATTGTGATCCACTTTAGCTCAAACCTTTATAGATCTTGCTACTTCCTAAATGGGTATTTCTGATTTTGTACTGGTGGACTACACTTCCTAAACATCATCAGCCCTTGTTCTTGCAGAACTTCATCTTGTTGTCGAATCATTTCTTTGGATTCTGAGCTTTGTTTTGAATTTCTGTTCTTGTCTTCAGAATGTTTGAAACTCTTCCCAGGTTCATTCATCTACATGTTAAACACTGCACGCTCTAATCTGCTTAACAAGTTATTAATGCAGGTGTTAAAGGGTCCTGTGCTAAGTATATCTTCAATCCCCCAAAGGAATTGTCCCCAAGATTGTCAAGGAGCCATTTTGAATGCAAACCACAGCTTACAATGGATTTTACGTTGGCATTTTCCTATTTGCTTAAGAAAAATGGACTAAAATCTTTATTATAGTAAGGTTTAACTAATCTCTATTTTCTCCCTTGCCTGCTACCTAAGTTATTTCAATAAAAAGCATTGGATTAACTTGAAAAAGCTTGTTCTTGATTGCCTGCCTTGTTGGTGTGAGCAGCTTATCAGTTTACTGAATGAAAGTGCTTACAAATTGATGAATTAATCTTTCATTCCACTGCCTTTCTGACCTTTGAAGTTAAGCTTGCCAATCACAAAATCACTGCACTGCCAGGAAGTTAGGTGTTCAGGATCTAGAGATTTCTCAGTGAAGGTTTCTTATTTACTTCAGGGAGTTTCTTAAAGATTGTAGTGCAGGCTGCTTGAGAATATGTGAACTTCCTTCATCCTAGTCTTCCCTATTATAACCTTCACATCCTTTTTAAGATGAATTAAGCAAAAGGTGAAGATGACAGGACATGCTCAGTGTTTGCAGTCTGCCCTCTGACAAAACCAAAAACTGTTGCAAATGTTAGTCCCTGGGTCTCTGTGAACAAAGAAGATTGTTTGTCAAAATGATTTGAATGCTTGGAAATGTAATGGTAATCCATGGCCATGAGAGCAGTGGTTGCATTTGGGAGTACATCTAATGTTGGATTAAATCAGGAAGGGGTTCAGGTGGCTTTCAGTAGAGGTCTGAAAGGGCCAGCTGAGGAAGGACATATGATCCTACAGAAGCTCTCCTGTTACCCTCTAAATAGCCCTGATCCAGTAAAGCGTTTTTGTAGTGGCCTACAGCTTGATCTCACAGCATCATGAGATTTCCTCATGTGTTCACATTCAGCAACTACAACTAAACACACTGAGCTGGTGTAAACTTGTTCTCATGATTCAAATATTAACCGAAGGAATAAAAAAAGAATTCTATTATTTCTAGGTCAATTTTCATTTTCTTTCTCCAAATATTTTGAATAAAAGCAATTGGTGCTTAAAGATTAAACTCTGTATTTAGTTTTTTCCATCTTCTTAGAGACTTTTGCAAAGCAGCTTTTGAGCCCTAATTGCTGCCTCTTTTAAGAAAACTACACTTAGTCTAATGGTAAGAGAAATACGTTAGTTCACGGAGCCTTGGAAAAAAAAGACAGAGAACGCATAGGCAAATAAGCATACAGGAAAGGAGAAGGTCAGGAAAGGTAGAGGAGATTAACATGAAGAACCATAGTGAAAGTAATAACAGATATATTCACCAGTAGCAGGAGAGGATGCTGGTTACTTTTCTGCTTCCATTCACAGAACTGTTGCAGCACTGGGCAAGTGCTGAGTCTTTGGCTATACAGCTTGTACGAGCAGCTTCACCATGGATCTGAGGAGCAGTAATTTTTGAAGAGGGTCTTCAGCAACAGCAGGTAGAGTCTCTGAATTGGAGCCTCTTTTTTTCCCCCTCTCGGTCTCCTGCTTTTTTATCCTGTTCTCTCTTCCCCCTTGGTGTAAAGCTGTCTGTAGGGTGAAACCATATATACATCTTGTATTCAAAGCACCCTCCAGCAAGTTATTTCAGAGGTCTACTACCAACTGGTGAAGAAACACCTTCTTTTGCATATTTTGAACTTGGGCTTCGTTAGTTTCATTTGATGGCATCTAATTCTTGTATTTGGAAGAGACAGTGAAGAATTAATCCTTACCCACTATCTTCCACAAGCAGTACCAGATAGTAATGGTGGCTCATTTCAGCTTTCATTTAGTCTTCTGGTGCCTCGTGCCCTCTCTGCTTCAAAATAGTGACTGTATTTGCCTGGTTGCTTTGATGAATTAACTAGAAGGATTTGAGCCTGCTTGTGTGGGTTTTCAGCAGCCCAGAGCTGCAAGAAAGGTAGGGGTGTGTGGACATTACTGGCCTAGCCAGCAGCAAGAACAGTAACAAGCCCTAGATGGGCTTCAAACAGACACAAGCCAAAGGGAGAAATATTCCTTTCTGTTAACATAAAACTTGGAAAAACTAAGTAGGAAACAGCTGCACCGGTTCATGTCCTTCATGCAAGCCCACATGAGTAAAAAAGCGTGTGACCTTTATGTCAGTAATGCCCTTGGGTGACACAGGAACCTTTCAAAGACCAATTGCCATCTTCTGGATCCCCTTCTGACTTTTGCTTCTCTTCTCCCAGTGGTCTGAAAATGAGATGCAGAGAGATTACTGCCTTGCAGTAATAAGGACAATGGTTTTGAGGGTGCAATTTCACACAGCTAAAATGAACAGCTCTTCCTTAATGAGGTGCTTCTGCCCCTTCCTCTCTTTTCTGTTTAGCACTAACCCTTGTTTTTATCCCATTGCAAGCTGATTTTCAGGGAGTTTCACTAGCAGAAATCTTCTTTATGCCTTTTCCAGGGCTAGTTTTTGTTCGTTTAGCTCTGTGAACCAGCTCACTCTGCAGTCAGGAGAGTCCCAGTATTGGCAGGAACAAAACTGCCTGTTCCCATGGCATCTGCTAGAGCACCGTAGCTCATTATGAAATTAGCAGTATTAAATGTTGGATGGCACATCTGAATGTATCTTTCTCAGCAGGTAAATGTTATGATCCAGAGGGATAATCATAACTATTGTCTTTCATTGCTCAAAGTCCCCGCTGTACTGCAGATTTTCTTGTGCAGTCATCATCCTTGCTTTTCTCATGGACTCAGTCGCTGCGTGGAATGGAAGTGCACCTCTTTGTAAGCCAAGAGAAAAGCAGGCGATGCTGTCAGCTGCCCTTGCTAAACCTTTAGCTACACTGCACCCTTTCTCATCATAGCCTGCATGTATCAGAAATAACTTCCCCAGTTTGGAGACTCTGCATACTGTTGGCAGTTTTAAGGGGGATGGGGGCAGTCATATAAAGCTATGATGTCAGTGGCATCATGTGCAGTATTGTCGCAGGGAAATTTACATCAGTGACTAAGCACAAAAAAGAGTTCATTGCCATAGAGAGAATTGATAACAGACACCGGGTGTAACAAAGATAGCATTTCATAGACCACAAGGGGAATGGGTAGGGGTAGGACTCAAGGCAGCATAGAACTCCAGGTGACAAGTTAGGGAATGCGATCAAAAGGGTTGTACTATCCCCAGGTCAACCTGATGTAGTTATAACTGCTGGCTAACTCCTTGTGTAAAGCCAAATGATCCAGAGTGTGTAAGTCTGGCAATGACAGCTGCAACCTCTGTCTCTAAGAGAAAAACTAGTGGGTGTATCGTCAAGTCCCAGATGTCTTCTGCATTTTGAATGCCCCTTGGGATAAGCTGTCATCTTACTGCAATCATCTTGCAGCCAAGCTGTGATAAATTCTGCAGTTATGTAAAACAGAAATGAAGCTCAGCTCTCTACCTTATCATTACACACTTGATTCTGAATGAGGATGCGAACACATCAGGTGCTCATTACGTATTCTTCTCCTCTCATTCTTTGCTCATCTTGGCCAAGAGAGGAACACTTATTTCTGCAAGACTTTGTCTATCCCTGTGCCTGCCTGGTGCAAGAGCACAGCACAAATTTTAGTCTGCTATGTATTGTACAAAGGCCAGTGGCATCCTGGCTTGTGTCAGAAACAGCATGGCCAGCAGGACCAGGGAAGTGATTGTGCCCCTGTACTCAGCATTGGTGAGGCCACACCTCAAATACTGTGTTCATTTTTGGGATCCTAAATACAAGAAGTGTAAAGAACTGTAGAACAAGCTGGAGAATAATTCTTACGAGGAGCCACTGTGGGAACTGGGGCTGTTTAGCCTGGAGAAAAGGAGGCTAAGGGGAGACCTTATCCTTGTCTACAACTCCCTCAAAGTAGATTGTAGTGAGGTGGGTGTTGGTTGCTTCTCCCAGGTGACAGAACGAGAGGTAATAGCCTCAAGTTGCACCAGAGGAGGTTCAGATTCAACATTAGGAAAAATTTCTTCACCAAAAGGGTTATCAGGCACTGGAACAGGATGGCTGCCTAGGGAGGTGGTGGAGTCACCATCTCTAGAGGTGTTTAGAAGATGGGTAGATGGTTGCTTAGGGATCTGGTTTAGTAGTGGGCAGGTATGGCCGGACTCGATGATCTCAAAAGGTCTTTTCCCACCAAGTGATTCTATGATTTTCTAAATAAAAGAGCCCAATGCTTGCGCTCAACCCACCACCTCAGCCCAAATGACAGTCCTGTGCTACACAACACCGCGACAGCCCAGGTTGGTTTGAGCTTTTACTGCTTAACTCAAAATGGCTTCCAGACGAGGTGACACGCTGTGCTTTCCACACCACTGGCAGCTGCCTTCCTACAGCCGGCGCCACCGGTTACCTAACGCAGCGCGGCCACCCTCTCCCCCCGCTCCCAGGAGCCTCGACAGGAGCAGGAACCGAGGGGCGGGCACTGGCCGCGCCCCCCCCACCGCCCCGCCGTGACCCAGATTCTCCGGGGAGGAGGCGCGGCCACCGCCCCCGCCAATCGCGGCGCGGCGCTAGGGTCACGCGGCGGCGGTGACGCGCGGGCCGCCCCCTCGGGCGGCGGGGCGGGGCGGCATTGCGGAGCTGGCCGTCGCGCAGACAGGAGGCAGCTGCTTCGCCGCTCGAGTGTTTGCTGACCCACACCGAGTCTCGCAGCCCAGGTTCGTGGCAGGCCCGGGGCCGCGCAGTGAAGGGGACTCCCTGCGCAGCGCAGAGCCGCGAGCGGGCGGGCGGGTGGCGCCGGGGAGCAGGGGCGGCGGCACGGGGGCTCGCCCTGTGCCGTCTCCGACCGGCGGCCGGTTTTTTTGCCGTTTTGTGTTGCTCTGGTGGGCTTTGCGCAGCGCGCGCGCCATCGGGAGGCCGCTGGGTGCGGCGCGGCCGCCATTTTGTGCCGAGACGATGGCGTTTGCTTCTTTTTCCCCTTCTGGACGGGGCGGAGAGTGCCCTGCAGGGAGGGGCGAGCCCGAGGGCGCAAGCTCGCGGT